>CM046882.1:90843229-93243229 GCA_025667525.1 Glebionis coronaria | reverse complement strand
GTTGAGGTTTTAGATGAATAGATCTGCTGATTTATTTGATTTCTTAGACTATGTCTTGTCTCTTTTGTGAGTGGCTGCTGCATTTTTGTTTCCTAATCTTGCTTTTGTTGTGATAGAGTTGCTGATATTTGGTTACTTGCTTATTTGTTGGTTAAGTTGGTTTTGTGCAATATTTAAGTCTGTTTTATGTGTTATATTTCTGCATCTTGATTGAGATTATGCTATTGAAAGTTATTATGTCTGCTAGTTTATTAGCAAAGATCTGCATGATTATACACTGCTGATATATGTTTAATTCAGCTACATTTTCTAGTCTGATGTATGTTATGGTTTGATGTCATTGCTGATATAGATTTTGATTTTATTTCTACTTGTTTTGCTGTTATAATTTGTTGTGTAGCTTTTGCTATCAGATCCAACTGATCTGATAGCTTATAACTGATCTTATCAGCTGTTAAAGATAGTATCACCAAATAAGTCACTCCTATGACCCTAATTTGTTCATTTTTCGTCCAAAAATAATAATTCACAAAAGAAAAATGTCCCTCACGGGACTTGAACCCGTGACCTCCTGGTTACCTGATATGAATGTTTACCAGGTGCTCTAGGTGAATGTTTTGTTAAATAGATTGATTCAGTATTTTATAAACCTAGTTAGTGGTTGGCAGATTTGATTTAAGTTGTATTTTAACTAATTTTCGTTTAGATGAATTTTATTTAATATTTTTATTAAATTAATTTTTATTTTTAAAAATAATAAATAGTGTCAAAATAAAATAAATTTTGTTTAGTAATTTAGGAATTTAATTAGTTTTAAAATAATTAGATTTTAATTGGATTTTTATAAAATTAGTCTTTTTTTAGTATATAATGTTTAGTTAAAAAGTAAAAGTTTATTTTTGATAGATTTAATTAATTAATAGATTTTAATTAGTTTTTAAATTTGTTTAAATAATTTTAGTGTAATAGTCACTTTTATTAATAGTTAAGTTTTAATTAAATTTAAATAGAGTATAATTCAAATAGTTAAATATTTTTATATTCATCTTTAATTAAATTTATTTCGGGTTTACGATTCATGCACTTTATGATTATAAATTGTAGGATTAACTTTAGTCTTAAAACCGAAAACCAATTCGAATCAATTGTCCAAATCAAAGCTAAACGTCTCAAATTCACTCGATCTTCGTGTACAATGAAGTTGGTTCATCCACGTGTTTATTTGAATTCGTCTTTGGTAATTCTAGTCTATTACTTTTTCCTAAAGGTAATTTACTAATTTACCCTATAACGTCTCTAATTATCACGTATACTATCACGATCACACCAAACATCCTAGTTGATTTTTAATTCTTCAACTAAAGGTTTCGAAGTGATCGAAAGCTTCATTCTTAGACGCCAAAAATCTAGTCCAAGTGAATCTAGAATAATCATCAACTATAACTAGGGTATAAAGGTTACCTCTATAACTCCGTATAGCGGAAGGTCTAAACACCGAGAGGTCGAGGAGCTATTCAATGGTGGCAGATCTCAAAATTATCTAATCTTCTATATCTCTTGTAATTCAATTATGGCAACGTCCCTTCTATCTTAGGATTGATTCCATAATCTCCTAAGAGCGAGCGATTTTACACTGTTTTGGATTCTTGAGTTTTATAGTGATTAGATCTCATAACTCCCTACAATTGATCAGCCCTGAGAATCTCCATTCACTGACTAACATTAGATAACATGCTTCAATCATCATTTAGTTGTTGGATTCTGTCGCTATTATTTGTGAATGGTTCTAGGGCTTCGATCTAATCGTCCCCTTTAGCCGTTGTGATCAATAATAACCGGGGATTTAATTTCTTCCTGTTGATTTTTCTGTTATTTTCTTATAATCGATTTGACGAGTATTCTAGGGTTTGTTTTTATTTTTTAGGGTTTTATTATTAGGGTTTCTGGGTTAGGTCTTTTGCATGATAATGTTTACGTGGTCATCTTCTTTTGTTGTCTTCATTCGTTGATTACTGAGTGATATCATGTTTCAAATGTTTAGCAGAATTTAGATCCTGATGCTATTATTTGGGAGTGTTTTTAGGGCTTCGATCTGATCGTCCCCTTTAAATACAGTGACCTATAATAACCGGGGGTTTAGGTTTTGTGACACGTTTGCTTTGGTATCTTTCTCTAATCGATTCGATGAGATTTATTTAGGGATTGGCTGTATTGTATTTACATGGGAACCTCTGATTGGTAAGAGGTCAAAAGGAGGGATCGGCATTCTGTGTTTGACAGGTTGACCCCGTCTCAAAACATGAAGTCTAATATGGATGATTTAGCTAAGATTTCTCTATCAGTTTATGTTTCTAATTTTCCCTCGCATTTTACGGTTCATGAACTTTAGAATATTTGTGCAAGGGTGGGGAAAGTAGCGGACGTTTACATTGCTACCAGAAAGAACAAGCGTGGTCAGATGTTTGGTTTCTGTCGTTACATCAAAGTAACGAACTTGGATAACATTGTTCGCTCGTTATCTAACATTTGGATTGGCAGATTGAAGGTTCATGGAAATGTAGCTCGGTTTACCAGGAAAACGGCCGCCAAACCTCCTATTATGGAGGCCAAGGTTAAAACTATTTTGGTTAATAGGGATCGTTCGAATCAAGATTCTAAGGCCGCTTCGTATGCCAAGGTCACTGCTGATGTCGGTATGGAAGGTTCCAAATGTATGAATGATGAAAGCGGGGACCATGATCCTGTGATGACGATACCATTTTCTTGTTATAATGATTTTCCCACGGCTGTAATTGGATGCTACAAAGGCTTCCGTTCTATTGCCTCTGCTCACACGTTATGTCACGGTGAAGGATTTTTGGATGTGAGTATTAAATATTTGGGAGGGTTATAGGTTATGTTTGATTTCCTAAATCTGGATGCTAGGAATAAATTCCTTACTCATGACGGAATTCTCTCGTGGTTTTCTGCCCTAAAGCCATGGCATGATGACTTCATTGTGGAAGAAAGACTAATATGGCTCGAGATTGAAGGTGTTCCTATCCGAGCATGGAATAATGAAGTCTTTACATCCATCGGTAATAAATGAGGGGAAGTCATTTTCTGTGATGATTCTGATTCATGTAATCGGCTTAGTAAATGAATTTGCATCAAGTCCGTACATAATCAACTGATTTTTGCTACTATTTTTGTCTCCTTGTTGAAAGCTACCTATGCCATACGGGTTAGAGAACTGTGTAGATGGACTCCTACTTTTATGGAGAATGATTCAGATAGTGCAAGTGTGGGTTTTATGGACTATCAAGATGAGGATGGGACAAATAGTAATGATGAACATGAGGGGAATAATAGCAATGCTGATATTCATGATGCACAAACTGGTAATTTATTTGAAGGTGCTAAAGAGGATGTTCATTCCCATATGGATGGGGGAAAAGATTCACATTCAAATGTGGGTGATTTCGAGGATGATTTAAATCAGAATCTGTCTCAGCATGACAGTGTTGATAGTGACCCTTTTGGTTTGGATCCGTATCTTAATATTAAGGATGATCAGAAGGCTACTACGGAAGGAGTTGTTCATTCTGAAGCACCCCTTCGATCACTATTCAGCCGGGTGTCCATGTTGAAGTTGTTTCTGATTTTGTTTCTTCTAAGGATCTTCTTGGTGACAAGCGTTCGCCAACTGGTTTTTCTTTGCTGGACAGGATTGAGGAAACAATTAAAATTGGAATGGCGTTGGGCCTTAATATAGAGGGTTGTAAGAGTACTCTTTCTGATCTTATTGCAAATAACGGAGATGTCAATGTGGTTAAATGAATGTGCTCTCTATAAATGTGCAAGGCTTTGATGACCTAAAGAAAAGGAGTTGGGTTCGAGCTCTTTGTCACAATCATAAGGTTAATTTTCTTACTTTACAGGAGACTAAGATGGTTCATGTAGATATATGGATTATTCGCCAAGTATGGGGTAATTCCCATTTTGATTTTGCTTCTATGTCTTCTAGGGGTTTGTCGGGTGGTATTATTTGTGTTTGGAATAAGTCTATCTTCAATAAGATGAATATAAGATGTCATGAGAATTATGTGGTGGTTGAAGGGCTGTGGATTCCTAATGATGTTCATATTATGTGGATTGCGGTTTATGCACCCCAAGCGTTGCATGAGAAGATTGCTTTATGGTCTTCTTCATCCAGTATTATTAGTAATTGGGACGGGATTGTGATTACCTTAGGTGATTTTAATATGGTGCGTGATGCTGGTTAAAGATTTGGCTCGAACTTTGTTGCTAGCCATGCTGTGATATTTAATGATTTTATTTCCAATTCCTCCCTAATCGAAGTTCCTTTAGGAGGATATAAATTCACTTGGACTGATAAATGGGGATCTAAAATGAGTAAGCTTGACAGATTTTTAGTTCCCGAAAGCTTTTATGAGGTTTTTCCTAATAAGATTGGTGTTATTCTTGAGAAGGGCATTCCGGATCATCGGCCTATTCTTCTCACAGAGCATTTGGTTGATTATGGTCCTACCCCTTTTCGGTTCTTTCACTCCTGGCTTGATTTAGATGGGTTTCGTAGCTTGGTTGAGGATACTTGGAATAATGACGGTATTGTCGAAGCTAATGGCTTGATATCCTTTAAGAAGAAATTACAAAATCTTAAGAGTGTTATTCGAAGTTGGGTAGCTAATAAAAAGCATGATTCTTCCAAACTAAAGAAAGAACATTTTGCCCGTCTTACTGTGATAGATGTAAAGGTTGATGATGGCTCAGCTGATGTTTCTGACTTTTCTAATCGTCGTGACTCGTTGAGAATTTTGGAGGATCTTGATCGTATTGATGCTAGTGATATGGCTCAAAAAGCTCGTATTAAATGGGCTTTGGAAGGAGATGAAAACACTAGCTTCTTTCATACTATGCTTAAAAAAGACCGGCTTCAGCTTGCTATTAAGGGTATTCTTAATAATGGCATTTGGCATGAAGACCCTAATAGTGTTAAAGCTACTTTTTTGGATCACTTTCGTAGTAGGTTTCAACAAACCAACACCTCCCGACCTTCGTTCGACGTCAATATGTTAAAGCAGTTGTCTGAAGATCAGAGGGGTTTTTTGGACCGGGATGTTTCAAGAGAGGAAATTAAGAAAGAAATTTGGGATTGTGGTAGTGATCGAGCCCCGGGTTAAGATGGGTTCACTTTTAAAATTTTCACTAATTTTTGGGATTTAATTGAAGATGATGTGTTGCGTTTTGTGCATGATTTCTTTATTATCAGGTCTTTTCCTAATGGTTGCAACCCTTCTTTTATTGTTTTGATTCCCAAGGTGTCTAATGCTACTCTCGTTACAGATTTTCAGCCGAGTAGCTTAGTTGGTTGCCAATATGAAATTATTGGGAAAATTCTAGCTAACAGGCTTGGTTTGGTCATTGGCGATTGTATTAGCTCTGAGCAATCTGCCTTTATCAAAGGAAGGAATATTCTTGACGGGCCTCTTATCTTGAATGAAGTTATAAACTGGTACAGAAAGCGTAAAGAGAAGCTCATGATTTTTAAGGTAGATTTTGAAAGAGCTTTTGATTCGTTGAATTGGGACTTCCTGGATATTATTATGGAGAAGCTGGGATTTGGTTTTAGATGGCATTCCTGGATAAAGGGGTGTTTGTCTAATGCTCGTTCTTCTATCCTGGTGAACGGTTATCCCACTTCTGAATTCGTTGTATCTAAAGGTTTAAGGCAGGGTGATCCCTTATCTCCCTTCCTATTTATTCTAGCTATGGAAGGATTACATGCTCTTTGCAAAGCTCTTGATGTGGGAATTTATAAGGGTGCTTCTATTGGCCAAGAGCAGATGCGTGTGTCGCATCTTTTATATGCTGACGATGTTATTTTTGTAGGTTTTTGGTCGTCTACAAATGTACAAAATATCCTTTGCATTCTCCGATGTTTCTTCCTTGTCTCTAGTTTAAAGATCAATGTTCATAAGTGCAGTTTATCTAGTCTTTGTGTGACTGAGGAGGAAGTTCTTGATATGGCGCATTTTACTGGTTGTGGTGTTGCTACCTTACATATGACTTATCTTCGAGTTCCAGTTGGAGGTAATATGTCTAGGTGTAATAATTGGGAAGTTATCATAAACAAATTTACTTTTAAGCTCTCTCACTGGAAATCTAGACTTCTCTCTGTTGGTGGGCGATTGTCTCTCATCAAGGCTGTTCTTGGGAATTTGCCAACATATTATATGTCTCTTTACTAAATGCCTGCTGCTGTGCGCTCCAAATTAGAATCCTTGCGGCTTAATTTCTTTAATGGCAACGAATTGGGGGAAAGGAATATGTCATGGGTGAGCTGGAATCAATGTCTTGCTCGCAAAGAGTTAGTAGGTCTTGGTATTGGTAGTATCCACGCTCTGAATCTGGGATTGCTTTTCAAATGGATCTGGAGATTTCTTCTTAATCAATCGGATCTTTGGGTCAGAGTTATTAAGGGGATTTATGGGCGTTCTGGTGGCATTTTTGATGATGCTCTCCCTATATCTTGTTATATCCCGTGGAGTGGGGTTTTGTCCATGGTTAAGGCTATTAAGCTTAAAGGTATTGACCTTCTGGCCCACTACAAGCGAAAACTTTGGAATGGGGAGTTAACTAGTTTCTGGTATGACGTTTGGTTGGGTAACCGCTCCTTCAAAACTCTTTTTCCTAGAATTCATTTGCTTGACACTAATAAATATTGTATGGCTGTGGATCGGATTCACTTATCTGATTGGGGTACGGTTCTCAGAAGACATCCTAGGGGTGGCGTTAAAGCTTCTCAATTCCAAGATTTACGGCTTCTACTTGATTCTGTAACTACTGCTTCTCGCTCAGATTCTTGGACTTGGTCTCCTGATGTTTCTAAAGGTTTCTTGGTTGCCTCGGTTAGATTTTTGGTGGATTCTCATTTGCTTGATGGTGGCACGGTTGCTACACGTTGGAATCGAAGCATTCCTATCAAAGTGAATGTCTTCTTGTGGAGAGCCATGCTTAATAAGCTCCCTACGAGAGTGAACTTGGATTGTCGAAATATTGATGTTGGCTCAGTTTTATGCCCCATTTGTCTCGAGGATGTTGAGACGGTTAATCACTTATTTTTTTCATGCAAGGTCGCTAAGGATTTATGGGCTTTGTTAGCTAAGTGGTGGGAGCTTGATGTTCCTTTTTGTGTTAATATCTCGGAGTGGTTGTCATGGCTTGATTCTGTCTCCGTCTCCAAGAAAGCGAGGAGTTCTCTTGGCGCTGTGGGCGGGATTCTAATGTGGTCCATCTGGAGGTTTCGTAATGGGATGCTTTTTTCTATATCTCCTCTAAAGAAATATTTGTTGTGGGATTCTATCGTTTCTTATTCTTATTGTTGGATTTCATCCAGAAATCCTAGGATAAAACTTAGATGGATAGATTGGTTGAAAACCCCTATTTTATGCTTATTTCATTTGTAATGTTTTCTAGCTTTTGCTAGTTTTAATAAAATCGCCGTTAAAAAAAACACCGAGAGGTCGAAACCAAATTTTTGGCTTTGTGACTTGAGTGAACTTGCTTCCCAATTTTACAAGCATCACAAAAGTGACTATCAAACTTCATCTTGGGGAGATGTCTTACCAACTCCTTAGATACTAAAGATTGAATTAAACGCATATTAGCGTGACTTAATCTCCTATGCCAAAGAGTAGAACTATCATCTAAAGTCGCTAGACATAAGTTGTCCTTTGACTTCCTATTGACCTTCATGACATAAAGCCCATGCTTTCTAACACCTTTTCTAGTGACCTTTCCATCTTTTACGATTTCACTGTCATATTCTGAAAAGATGACCTTACACTTATTGTCACAAATTTGACCTATACTTAGAAGGTTAAAACCTAAGTTATCTACGTGCTCTACGTTTTCTATGGTCATAGAGTCAAGAGAGACCGTACATTTACTACTGATATTACCACGTTGATTACTTGTGAATGTAACGTTACCTCCATCATATGCTTTGTAGTGCGAGAACAAACTTCGATTACCCGTCATGTGTTTAGAACAACCACTATCCTTAATCCACTCGTCGGGCTCTAAATCGATTCCCAAGCATATCTAGGTAACAACACTCAAGATCAAACATTTGGTCCCCAATATCTCATGGGTCCAAAGTTGTTAGTTCCAAACATCCCTTGCTTTTGGTTGGGATGCATGAATGAAGGAGACATTCCCCATGGAGAAAAGTATTGTTGTTGAAAATTATTCTAATTCATACGGCCATTTTGTTGTCCATAGTTTCTCCTAGGTGTCTTTAATCTTGATCTAGAATTATTGTTATGCCTTATAGGTGTTGGAGTTTTACTTCTATGTCGTGATTTAGCTTGATCATATCTTTTTGGTGTAGGTATTCTACTTCGAGATTTAGACTCATTTCGTACTCTTGTCGGAGTAGATGTTTGTGACAAACGTGGTTTTGAGGTTCGTCACTCGGTCTTATCTTTAGGTTATTTTATGTGTGACTATGTGTTTTGTGTGTTTACATGTTTATTTTGCGTGAACGAAGTTGGTGTGGACATAGTTTATGGGTATATGGTACTCATAAGTAAATCGAGGAACGGTTATTTCATGTTCATGAGGTCACAAATTGGTGACTACGAAATGAAATGGTGTTATTTTGGTGTTTACGTATACGTATAAGTATTATAGTAAATCGTATTTTTTTTTACGATTTGGGGTTTAGCATTTAGGGGTCTCGGGTAAGGTGTTTAGTCATGGGAGTATTTTTCGGGATGGTTTTAAGTCATTTTGGGACTTAGTTTAAAAGTTTATTTCAAAATACAAGAGTTTTTTTTTAAACTGTATATTTTACGTTTTTTACGGTATACGCGTAAATTGACTAGTTTTACGGTTTTGAGGTTTTAGGAGCTGAAATAAATTAAGGTAACTTAGGTATTATTAATAATATATCAATAAGTCTTAAAAATAAAAAAAAATTAAAAAAAATATATGAATCGGGTTTTAAACCGACTAGAAAAGAAAAAGAAAGGATAATGGGCCAAAAGACCCAACTTGAGCCAATTTGGAAAAGCCTTTTTAATAAAACATATAAATACCATGTTTATATCACAAAAATCAGTTTTTCATTAATTTTCTCCCCTTTTGGCCGAATTTTTACAAGCCCTAATTTAGGGATTCATCAAAAGTAATTTTCTTGAAGATTTGAGGTAAAAAATCTTGATTTAATTCTTATAGTTTTCTTGTTTTATAGCATTAAGGCTTCAAGTTTTATGTAATCAATTTATATGATGGATTAGAGTTCTTAATAGATCTGTAAATTAGGGGTTTTATAACAATTAACATGATTAGGATAATTATTGGTGATTATTAGTGATGTTAATTAGGGTTTAATTATGTTTAAATTCGTTTTTAAAAACTGGGCAGATTTTTGAGTCACTTGTTTTGATCATATCTAGAGTTCTGCAAACTCTTATTTTGCGATCCAAGCATCCCGGAATAGGTAATTGAAGTGGCTTTCAAATGAAAGAAACGAGAGCTAAATTGGAGGACAGAAAGTGGGTCAAAAACAGGTTATAACAGTCGAAGGTTAAAACAGTTTTGAAATTTGTCGGGTTTGGTTTAATTTTTAGGGTGCTTGGGGTAATTAGGAGTACACTTGAGCCCTATAATGGGAATGGAAGTTGGTTTATATATTAAATAAGATACCAGGGGTGGGGCTAAGAAAATGGGTTAGGGTAAGACCCCCTAATCATAACAAACTTTTTATATGTTCAAAATTAGTAAAATCCGGATAGACAAAAGTATATATATATATATCGGGGCCTTAACAGTAGCTTTAAGGTTGGGGAAAAGAGGATGAGTTAGCTAACATATTTAAGGGAATAGAGTTTCCTTTACAGAGATCATGGGTATCTTTAGGTAGGCGTTTGGCTTATAGTTTGGAGACCTAAAAACCGGGACTGTTTTGGATAAAATGTTAACGGGACGGGTTATGAAGTAAACTGAGTTAAGGGATTTATAGAGGGGTGTAATGAGATGATTAGAGCATATAAATGAGGTATATATATGGTAGAAGGTTAGATGTCCATCATAGATTGATGAGCCATCTTAGTGTTTGGTTCATGTTTTGATTGTGTGCTTTTGTTTGTTAGCTTTTTGCTAGTGCGTGGACTTTTGGAGAAGCTCAATCAGGTGAGTTTCATAGTCCCATATCTTTTGATGTATTGATGGGTTGGAAGAGACACTGTTTGGTTTTTGTAAATAATGTTGTGAATGTTTTTATGGTTTGTGATGGACTTGTGTGTACACTTATGTGATTAACTGCTATGTGATTCTTGATTGTTATTGTGGTTTGACTTGGTACCAAGGGGATGTTGACAAGGCGGGGCCTTGGGGAGGTACATAGATGTATGAGCATCTATGGGACCAATGGATAATGATAAGGCAGTGCCTTGGGATTGGTATATAGGTGTATGGGCGCCTATGGTACCATGGTGTTTGGTAAGGCTGGGAGCCTTGGATTTTGTTTGGAATGATTGATCTTGAATTTTAGTTGTTAATGCATATTTTTAGCACATTGTCCATATGTTTAGTGGTTTATGATGGTTCACAGCTTATTTTAATCTGTTTTCGGTTGGAGTCTAAACCTACGACTCTCACCAACATTATGTTGACGTGTTTTAGTGTCTCTTTCAGGTGATAAAGTGGTTAAGCGTGAGAACATATGTGGCTAGGATTGGAGTCGCGTAGGAATTCATTTAGAAGGAGATCCCTGTTCCTTCTTTGTTAATTTTTCTGTTTGTTTCAATAAGTGATACTATGAACCTATATGTTGATTTGTTTGTGTTATTTGTTTGTCTTGGATAAGAGGTAGGACTGTTACCTACTTACCTAGACTCCTGCATTGATGAGATATTGTCATGACATTTGTGTCACCTTTTATGACATTTTTAATTCATATAGTTCTCTCTATAGACACACTGTTGTTTTGATGATATCCATACGTCACGCCCCATATTCCGCCAAGGTGGGGTGTGACAAAATGGTATCAGAGACAATGGTTATAGAGAATTAGTTTGCCTAGTCTAGCAGCCTAGTCTATAACTTAAGGGTCCCTGCATATAGGCGTCATAGGAGTATGTGTGCATTTTATATTAATTAAAGTTTTCTGGATGTTATTGGTTTTTACTTGCGATGTTTGTTAAGTTTTGACTAGTATGGGTTGAACCATAGTAGTTCATACTTAGCCACATGTTATTTTCTTTTCGGGGAGTGACTAGTGCTGGTTGAACCATAATCATCCACGCTAGTCATTGTCGTATTTTGCTTAAATTGTACATTATAGTACATAATTTGGTACATGGTAGTTTCTATCTTTTGTTGAGTTATTTTATGTACTTGAGGTATAGTATTTTTCTTTTGATGTTTAAGTCATGTTCTCTAAGAATCATGTGGTGCTTCGAGTTATTAGGAGTAGGTGGATATGAAGGATTTTAAGCTGTTTCCACTCTTATGGGCGACATGACTTATAACTGATTATGTTTTCGTTTTGGATTTAGTCTATGCTGTTTTAGCTAGACTATGGATTTATGTATTTCAAGAGTTTGACTATGTTACTTTAATGGATGGAGTTTGGACTTTTTTTGGTTATGTGGTTATGAGCTTATGTGAGTAGATGGATATATGTGTTATGTGTTGTATTAATTCTTATAAGTGTCATCATATGAAGGAGTGCATTGGGGAAGGGTAATTGTATAAGTATGGTGGCCAACATAGTTATACAAGTACCATAACTCCAATGCATTCCTAAGTATGATTGCATGAAAGAGGGTTAATACATGCTTGTATAGTAGATGTTAGACGGATTTAAGTATATGTATCCCGATATGCCTATATATGTATGATCCCCTATAATTATCGATTGTATCCTTAGGAGGGTGGCTAGCTCGCTTCTTTTTAGATATTCAACCTCCGTTGTGGCGTATTCTTCGAGTTTCCTATTTCACATGTCCGTTTTAAAATGGTGTCCTTGGTGTTAAGTATATTGAAATAAATTGAGATTTCTTTTGGGATAATGAAATCTTTTGTGTTGAGTCTTACATTCCTTTTTGTCGGTATATATTGAATAGACTTGGAAATCTACTATAGGGTTGGATAGTTGGTTGTATACGGTAACATAAGGGTAAGGTGTTGGAATCGTGTTTGAAACAAGATGTAACATAAGAATTCTTAATTAACAATTATTTATTTCAAAATTCTAAAAGACTTTTTTTAAATAAAGCGAAATAAAATTTCTTTCTACTTACATAGTTTATATAACTGAGTTTAACCGATTTACGTCATTTATAACTATTTATACAAGGTTAAATTGAGTTCATGAAAATTTCACATACAATTATTTCTTTCATTTAAAAGGATTGCATTAATCACTAAGTTTATGCTTTAGTTTTTAAAACAACTAGTATAAAATTGTTTTGGTCGTAACTTGTTCGTTTTTAAAGCTTTTTTGGTGATTCAAAAGCCTAAAATTATGTACTCGGAATGTACTTCTCAAATATTTGGTATGTATAGTCATGGGGTGTCAGTAGCTTGATCGAAATTTTGGTACAAGTGACGGGTTCAAGGTTGAGTTTTGAATAGTAGTTTTTTTATGATTTGGGATGCACGGGATACCTAGTCTTTGAGTTGAGTTTTGAGATCATCTAGAAGGTTGTTTGTGGATTGTTTGAGTCACATAGATGTGGTGAGGAAAGAAAAAAAATATTCTTTTGGAAAAGTCGATCTTGTGCACGGTTTAATAATATGTCGCGGGGCATAAGATGTTTTGGTTGCCATTAAGTGTTTGTTGGATCATTTTCCGTTGTCATGAGTCATTTGAATTGGTACATGTTTGAGTTTTCCTTTCGAGTTTTCGTGGTTTTGGTCTGTTTTAACTCGTGCACGTGAAATGTCGTTAGTTATATGTGGGTTTGATTCATTGATCGTATCTAGTGGATTCAAGATGTAGTTTTGGGTTCGTATTGATTGGGAGCGTTGAGGTAGACATATGAAATACTTGGTCGCGCCTACACGATTAAGTAGGTGGCCCTGAGAGAATGTTCGAAATGCCCTTAGTGGGGATGAAAGAGTTAAAAGTTCGTAGACGAACTAATGTGGTCATGAGGTCTCTTAGGAGTGCTAAGGGACATGAATAGAGATTTGTATAATGTATGGATATTGGCACAAGTAACGCGCCATAGAGAGTGTTGGAAGGGGATATAATACCTCAAATGTATTTATGATTGTTTGTAAGGCATGTAAGTTTTCTAAAAATTTCCTGAGATTTAGTAGGTTTGCCTATTACTGTGAGGTAGAACCATAAATAGAGCAAGTAGGAGAAGTGAAAGGAGTTGTAGTTAGTGCCTTTCCAAGGAAATTGTTGATGGAATGATTTTAAGAGCAAGAGTTGTTAGAAATTGCAACGGATGCAAGGTAAAATTTGAGTTGCTTAGTAGTAGATTGGCTGTGAAAAGCGGTTGAGTGGTCTGATAAGAGGAAGTATTGGTCTTTTAGAATACGTGTAGATTTTCGCGAACAGAACGAGGTAGAAATTTATTCGTATGGCTTCTAAGAGAGGGTGCAAGGAGGACGTAGTTGAAACTGCTAAGGATGTTGTTAGAACGCTTTGGGTTTACGGTTATGATTTTGGCTTCGCCGAGGCGCTAGCAGTTTTCACGGAGTCAATGAACTGGGGGTGCATGACAATATATAAACGAGTTGTCATCGGGAGCATCGACGACATCTTGATCTACTCAAATCTAAGAAGGAGAGTGAGGCGAATTATGAGTTGGTTTTGGAGTTGTTAGGAAAGGTAATTATACGTGAGATTTTCAAGTGTGAGTTTTAGGATTAAGTTGGCCAGGACGAGTAGTCAGGGATGATGACATATCGTGGAACTAGCAAGGGGCAAAGTGAAGAAGAGTGAGGAAGCGTTTTGGAGGTTGAAGAGGTGGATTGGATAATGAGCAGATCTTGGAATTATCGGAAGGACTGGATGAATTCGCGAAGCATGACGATACGTGGAGCAAGGATTTGGATGTATACGAGAACGACAAAGAAAGGCGGTTGTTTATACGTTGTGGGAACTAAAGATTTGGAAGAACTAGATAGACTTAGTTAGTGGAGCTGGATTGTTATATCTGCCTAGAATGCTAGAGGCATTTAGGGTACGAGACGTAGAGAATGATCTATACATATCATGAACGTCTCCAAAACATATTTAATCATCTTGATTGAACATTTGGAAAAGGTGATGGGTGGACTTAAGTGATGAAAGAAAATTGCAAGGCCAGGTACCATCTGGGAAAGGCAAGCATGGTTGATGAGACATGGAATAAGAAGAATGAAGTGAAGCTGAGACGAACTTGAACTATATGGATGACGTATTAGGGTGGTTTGGATGAAGGATGTAGGTTGCACGAGTTGAGTTGTCTAAAGCAGAGAACGCGTCAACATGTATGTTGCGTGGCTTGGACAATCATATGGAGAAAAGGGACGTAGACTATTACTTCATACATAGATAGGAGTAGCTTAGAAAGGGCGATGTAAGGACGAAGTTGGTGAAAGGGAATACATAATGGGGTGGAGAAATAAGTACGACGAGAGTTGGGTGATAGTCGATAGACTGACTAATTCATCTCATATTTCAAGAGGAATGAGAAGTCACGTAGTTGAGAAGTTGGAAGGATTGCGTACGGATGTGATGGAATAGAGGGTTTTGTGTAAAAGTTAGCCTAATATGTATGGAATGCCTTATGAAGGATTATGGCAAGGGAAGAAACGATGGGAAGCAAGCGTAGTATACCGTTGATAGACTAATGTTTGGTATGAGCATACTATAGGGGTAATTGAGAAAGACGCCTAGAGCATTGGCGTGAGATTTGGAGATAATTGGAGAACGCATTATATTAGGAAGAATTCTCCTACAAAGAGAGAGTCACCTGTGAGAGGGGCATATTCCCCATTGATGAGGATGTAAGGAATAAAGGAGGAAACACCTAAATTATAGGCTGAAGACGGGATATAAGATGGTATGGAAATTAAGATTATGGAGAGACAAGCGAAAAGTAGTATGGAGGAAGAATGATTCGAGGGAGCAAGAGGTTGTGAAGATAGTGGGGTGATATTGAAGAGAAACCGTTAGAGCAAGAGGTTAGTAGTCATGAACAATGGAACGTCCACCTAGAGAAAAGGTGTAACACATGTTAGTATGAAGGATGGTTAGTTACTTGGTGCCGAGCATGGGAAAGCAAGGATGAGGTGGTGGTTATGACATGTTTATTGTAAATATTATGGGAAGCTTTTGGTTATGCAATCCTGCATATACCATTGGATGTGTTTAAGGTTGGGAGAACTTCCGAATGATGCAAAATCCGTAGAGGAAAGAAGCCGTTAGGTATGGTGATAGGAATTGTAGTAGAAACTGCTGGAGTTAATTCATAGGAGATGAGGTGGATCACCGTTACAGTGGGATGAAGTTAGAAGCGGCCAACGTATTGGACCGGAGGTGGATCGGAAAACTATGGAGGTGGTGGCAGTGACTAATTAGAGGTTGAAAATAGCAAAGAACCGACAAGAGAGCTATGCGGACAAGAGGTGTAAGCCGTTGAGATTTGAGATAAAGTTATGCTAAAGGTTTCACCATGGAAAGGGGTGATGCGGTTTGGAAAGAAAAGGGAAGTTAGCACCTAGATTTGTGGGTCCATTTGAAATCCTTGAAAGGATTAGGCTAGTGGCGTATAGGTTTAGATTACCGGAGGAATTGAGTAGTGTGCATGACGTATTTCATGTATCAAACTTGAGGAAATGCTTAGCAAGAACTGACTTGCAAGTACCGTTAGATGATATTAGTATGGATACGAGTCTTCGTTTTATCGAAGAGCTGATAGAGATTTTGGGTCGTGAAGCTAGGCCGTTGGATAAAAAAGGTAATATATCGTAGTTATGGGTAGATGGAATTTGGAACGTGGACTAGAGTTCACGTGGGAACGGGAAGGATTTATGAGGAGCAAGTATCCTCAGCTATTTGATAATGACGATCCTAAGGAGTAAATCTTGGGACGAGATTTCTATTAGGAGGGAGTGATGTGACAACCGTGGTTTTGAGGCTCGTCACTCAGTCTTATTTTTAGGTTATTTTATGTGTGATTATGTGTTTTCTGTGTTTACATGTTTATTTTACATGAACGAAGTTGGTGTGGACATCGTTTATGGGTATATGGTACTCATAAGTAAATTGAGGAACGGTTATTTCATGTTCATGAGGTCACAAATTGGTGACTATGAAATGAAATGGTGTTATTTTGGTGTTTACGTATACGTATAAGTATTATAGTAAATCGTAATTTTTTTTACGATTTGGGGTTTAGCATTTAGAGGTCTCGGGTAAGGTGTTTAGTCATGGGAGTATTTTTCGGGATGGTTTTAAGTCATTTAGGACTTAGTTTAAAAGTTTATTTCAAAATTCAAGAGTTTTTTTAAAACTGTATATTTTACGTTTTTTACGGTATACGCGTAAATTGACTAGTTTTATGGTTTTGAGGTTTTAGGAGCTGAAATAAATTAAGGTAACTTAAGTTATTATTAATAATATATTAATAAGTCTTAAAAAGAAAAAAAATAAAAAAATATATATGAATCGGGTTTTAAACCGACTAGAAAAGAAAAAGAAAGGATAATGGGCCAAAAGACCCAACTTGAGCCCAATTTGGAAGAACCTTTATAATAAAACATATAAATACCATGTTTATATCACAAAAATCAGTTTTTCATTAATTTTCTCTCCTTTTGGCCGAATTTTTACAAGCCCTAATTTAGGGATTCATCAAAAATAATTTTCTTAAAGATTTGAGGTAAAAAATCTTGATTTAATTCTTATAGTTTTCTTGTTTTATAGCATTAAGGCTTCAAGTTTTATATAATCAATTTATATGATGGATTAGAATTCTTAATAGATCTGTAATTAGGGGTTTTATAACAATTAACATGATTAGGATAATGATTGGTGATTATTAGTGATGTTAATTAGGGTTTAATCATGTTTAAATTCGTTTTTAAAAACTGGGCAGATTTTTGAGTCACTTGTTTTGATCATATCTAGAGTTCTACAAACTCTTATTTTGCGATCCAAGCATCCCTGAATAGGTAATTGAAGTGGATTTCAAATGCAAGAAACGAGAACTAAATTGGAGGTGGGAAGTGGGTTAAAAACAGGTTATAATAGTCGGAGGTCAAAACAGTTTTGAATTTTGTCGGGTTTGGTTTAATGTTTTAGGTTGCTTGGGGTACTTAGGAGTACACTTGAGCCCTCTAATGGGCATGGGAGTTGGTTTATATATTAAATAAGAGACCAGGGGTGGGGCTAAGAAAATGGGTTAGGGTAAGACCCCCTAATCATAACAAACTTTTTGTATGTTCAAAATCAGTAAAATCCGGATAGACAAAAGTATATATATATATATATATATATATATATATCGGGGACTTAACAGTAGCTTTAAGGTTGGGGAAAAGAGGATGAGTTAGATAACATATGTAAGGGCATAGGGTTTCCTTTACAGAGATCATGGGTATGTTTAGGTGAGCGTTTGGCTTATAGTTTGGAGACCTAAAAACCGGGACTGTTTTGGGTGAATTGTTAACGGGACTGGTTATGAAGTAAACTGAGTTAAGGGCTTTATAAAGGGGTGTAATGAGATTCTTAGAGCATATAAATGAGGTATATATATGGGAGAAGGTTAGATGTCCATCATAGGTTGATGAGCCATCTTAGTGTTTGGTTCATGTTTTGATTGTGTGCTTTTGTTTGTTAGCTTTTTGCTAGTGCGCGAACTTTTGGAGAAGCTCAATCAGGTGAGTTTCATAGTCCCATATCTTTTGATGTATTGATTTCCAGATGGGATGGAAGAGACACTGTTTGGTTTTTGTAACTAATGTTGTGAATGTTTTTATGGTTTGTGATGGACTTGTGTGTACACTTATGTGATTAACTGCTATGTGATTCTTGATTGTTATTGTGGTTTGACTTGGTACCAAGGGGATGTTGACAAGGTGGGGCCTTGGGGAGGTACATAGATGTGTGAGCATCTATGGGACCAATGGATAATGACAAGGCGGGGCCTTGGGATTGGTACATAGGTGTATGGGCACCTATGGTACCATGGTGTTTGGTAAGGCTGAGAGCCTTGGATTTTGTTTGGAATGATTGATCTTGAATGTTAGTTGTTAATGCATATTTGTAGCACATTGTCCATATGTTTAGTGGTTTATGGTGGTTCACAGCTTATTTTAATCTATTTTCTGTTGGAGTCTAAACCTATGACTCTCACCAACATTATGTTGACGTGTTTTAGTGTCTCTTTCAGGTGATAAAGTGGTTAAGCGTGAGAACATATGTGGCTAGGATTGGAGTCGCGTAGGAATGAATTTAGAAGGAGATCCCTGTTCCTTCTTAGTTTATTTTTCTGTTTGTTTCAATAAGTGATACTATGAACCTATATGTTGATTTGTTTGTGTTATTTGTTTGTCTTGGGTAAGAGGTAGGACTGTTACCTACTTACCTAGACTCTTGCATTGATGAGATATTGTCATGACATTTGTGTCACCTTTTATGACATTTTTAATTCATATAGTTCTCTCTATAGACACGTTGTTGTTGTGATGATATCCATACGTCGCGCCCCATATTCCGCCATGGTGGGGTGTGACAATGTTTGTCTAGATAAGTTTCTAGTTCCCATTAGAGGTTTACTCAAGGGCTTGTAGAATTTATCTAGAGTAGGCTTTTCAAGAATAGGTACTTTGACCTTGTTAATAAGAATATGTTTTGGCCCTTCACCTAAAATAGACTTTTAAGAAAGTTCAGGATTTTCACAAATACTATCTTCTGTCCGCGGTTCTTTAGCTCCACCCGCGGTTCCATAACAATAAGGAACTGCACCATATACTGGAGAACCGCCTACAGGGGTGCCTTTTTTTATGAAAACCTATCTGGTTTTGGTTCACTAGTTGATGCTTCATTAGTGTTATATCCCAACCCAAGTATTTCCTTAGAATGAATTTGTTTGTTCAACATATTATCAAGAGCACTAGTTCCTTTCATGAACTTTTCCAATTTAATGGAGGTACTCTTGAGATCTTCATACTCTTCTCTAAGGTTTTTACATTTTAAACAACCTAAATCAACTTCTTTGTTTTTCTCAAGCTTAGCTAATTTCTCTCTTAGCTCACTAATCTCATTCGCAAGCTTAGTTCTAGTTGATTTTAGCACTTTGTTCTTTTCAATGAATTTCATGCTAAGTTTATGTAAATTATTGTATTGGCCTTCTAATTCACTATCATCTTGAGAAGAACTATTATTGCTATAATAATCGGTTTCAGAATGTACCTCTTTAGAAGTGTGAGCCATAAGATATTTCTCATCTTTGGGGTTGTCATCAACATCTTCACCGCTATCACTCCATGAACCTCCAACGAACGCCGTGTGGTTCTTGTCGCGTGAAGGCTTAGGACAATCACCGATGAAATGATTCAGATCACCGCATCTAAAGCATTTCCTATCACCTTTATCATCTTTGGCAAATCGGTTTATGGAGAAGGGTTTCTTGTCGTTGTTTGGTTGCCTTACGTATTGACCTCGTCTCTTGAAGAACTTCTTAAAGTCTCTAACCGCCATGGCATATTCCTCATCATCACTATCCGAGGAGCTTTCATGGTCAGTTTGCGCCTTCTTGGCCTTGAGTGCAAGAGACTTTCGTTCACTCTTGGTTTTCACCATTTCTGAGTCCTTCAAAATTATCATCTCATGAACTTTCAAGTTACCAATGAGTTCATCGAGTGATAATTTGGCGAGATCCTTTGATGCTTCAATCGCCGTGACTTTAGCTCTCCATTTTGGATGCAATTCCCTAAGAAACTTCCTAACATTGTTATTTCTAGAAAAACCTTCATCAAGTGCTTTTAGACTAGTAATAATAGTGTTAAATCTAGCAAATGCACTATCAATAGTTTCATCTTCTAAGATGAAAAATTGTTCATATTGTTGAACAAGAAGATCGATTTTACTTTCTTTGACTTGGCTATTACCTTGGTGGGTTACTAAAAGAGTGTTCCAAATATCTTTAGTGGTTTCACACATAAAAATCCTTTCGTACTCTTTCTTTGGTAAAGCATTATAAATCACCATTTTAGCCTCATTATTTTTAGCAAGTTTCCTTTTAGTATCATCATTAGTTTTGTCAAAAGTGACTATCTCTTTGCTTTTAGAAACTTCATTATATTGATAAGGCAAAAAATCACCATGGATAATAACATGCTAAAGATCTAAATCTTTTGATTTCACATAAGTCTCAAATCTATTTTTCCAATAAATAAAACTATCGGTTTCAAAAAGAGGTGGTCTTTGCATAGATTTCCCTTCTAGATACTTGTTGGAATCCATAGATCGATTCAAGTTTTAAAATACAATATATTTTAAAAAAGGCTTGAGCAACCATGATCTGATACCAATTGTAGAAACTAGAAGGGGGGGGGGGGTTGAATAGTTTCTTAAATTTACTTGTTAAAAGATGGTTTTTAAAAAACCTTTTCAAAAACTTAGGCTTGAGTATTTATGTGAAACTTTCTTATACACAATATGAACAAGGTATAGTGCAACTAAACTAATAATCACAAGTATAAAGAATAATGAATGTAAAGAGATAAGGGAAGAAAAGATCAAACCAAACACCAAGGATTTATAGTGGTTCGACAACGAAGCTCACTCCTCGTTCCTACTCCACTCCTCGAGTACTCCTTACTCGAGAGTTCACTAATTAACAAGCTCTTTAAGGTGGAGAAACCGTACACAACGTCGCTTATCCTGTAAAACCCGCATGCTTTTACCATGAATAGTGCCCTTAAGATCGTACGTTCTAGATTAAAACTTACCTTATTTAGTATTGATCACATTCATGTGCTAATAATCAAGCAAGTGCATACGTGTATGACATGATAAGTATCGATTACGTACAAACTCATGATAAACAGTTAATAAATATTTCACGTGAATATAATTAAATCATGATCACCATTTTAAAACACGAACTAAAATAATTACGTAAGTACTTAATTACGAGTGTAAATAATACGATAAACTACATGATAAAATAAACAGAAACACTTTAAACACGAACACGTTTAACCACGAACGAACATGAAACATCGGGACACGAGAAAAGGTACGGGTACCTCATGTGGGGCCCCATACCCACGGCACACCAACCAAGGTGGGCTAAGCCCATGGACTTTTAACATGAAAGGGGGGGTTATGGTAAAATTCATTTCATTTTCACATTTCAAGGAAATAAGCATTTAACCTAAAAAGTTTTCCTCTCCTCCTCCTTGGTCTCTCTTTGTGCCGCCACCCATAAGACCACCAAAGGTGGTTGTTGATTGATCTTGATCACAAAAATCATTGTTATAAACCGTGTTTGTTCATCCTCTTTCAAGCTACGTATTGGTATATCATTCTAAACCTTTCTTTTCATTTCTTTTTAATCTTTAATTATTTTCATGAACATGTTATTTTTATTTTTGTTAAAACATGATAATTAAACATAGACCTAACATGTTTTGGGGTTAATTAAAATCAAAGGATGATATATGAGGGTGTTTGTTTTTGGCCGCCTAGTATAACCAACCCGAGGGGGGTTCGGTTTGCTTTTGCCGCCACCACCAAGACCATTTTGGTCTTGGTTGGTGCATGTGGGACCCATGGCAGCAAGGGGGGCACAAGTACCCCGAGTTGGCTCGGGGTACGGTGTCTAGTTCATGCCCGATTCATGGTTCGTTGGTTAAATCATGATTTATGCTACATGTTAATTTTATGAATTATGAACTTAGGATATCAATTAATTAATAACATGAGATATTAATTAAACCATGACTTAGGTTATTTTTAATTATTAATTTAGCATGATATTAATTTAACCTAAGTATTTTATGTTATAAGTTATAATTAATTAATTATTTAAAACATGCCTATAATTAATTAATTTAGACATGACTTAGGTTATATTATTAATACATAATAATACACATTTTAACCTAAGTATTTTTATTCCATTTTAATTAAAACATGTTATACTTTAATTAAAATGCTTAACCTATAGTTTAATTAAAATACATGAAATAATAATTAAACTATACACTATATCATATGACTTAAGAAATAAGCTTATAAACACTTAGACTTATATGTTAGCTTATGTAACCAGCTTAATTCTAATTATGGAAACTTCTATTTATAGAAACTTAATTAAATAAGGCAACTAATCTATTAATGGAAACCTTCTATATATGGAAATCTATCTATTTCAGGCAGCTAATCTAATCATGGAAACCTTCTATATATGGAAACTTATTTAATTAAGGCAGCTGATCTATTTTAGGAAACTTTCTATTTTTGGAAACTTTCTATTTTTGGAAACTTTCTATTTTTGGAAACTTTTTATTTTTGGTAACTTTCTATTTTTGGAAACTTTCTATTTTTGGAAACTTTCTATTTTTGGAAACTTTCTATTTTTGGAAACTTTCTATTTTTGGAAACCTGCTATTTTTGGAAAGTTACTTATTATTACACAGTAAGTATAATAATACATGAAATACCAGTAATACTTAATCAGATTAATCAGAATACAGGATAAACACAGTTTAAGGCTTTAAACAGTAAACCATGACCTAAAACATACAAAATAAGCTAAGATGAGACATAAAACCCAGTACGTAATCAGTAATTCGATACTTATACACGTGTGTATTCATGTAGCGTTAGTGATCCAGAAGTAGGAGTCTTTCTTCCGTTCATTCACTGGACTTGAGGTACGGATTCCCGTCCTTTCAGTATGGACATTCTTTCCTTATTAGGATTTCCCCGTATGCAGCCAACTGTTTTCCCCAGTATTTGTTTTATTTTTTTGAACTGCTTATGTTTAATTAGCATAATCTATAGCCATATACAAGCATGACCAGTTTCACCTAGTTATGGAGGTACCATAACCATAACATTGGAGGCACCAATGTTATGACTTCCCCACGGCGGAGTGATTGCTCGTGGCGTCCCTTTCAGTTTTGGCCATATTATTATATCATGTGGGGCGTATGGGTGCATCCTAGTTACATGTTTTATTCAGTATTTCATGGTGAATGTGGTGTGTGCCTTGCATCCTTCACAAGGAGTTGATCCCTCCTACCCAGACCAGTCTATTAATTAGAGGCATCCCCTCTAATCAGCATGATGAGGTCACCCCTCCAAGTATTCATGCACGTGACCTTTTCATGACCTATATGGGCTATGGTATATTTATGTTAAAACAGTTTTCATAAGATAAACATAAGGCTTTTCAAACATAAAACCAGTTTTCTTAATACTTAACCAGTTTACTCAGAACTTAGTCTTCCGCTGCTATATGTTACATGCTTATCCTATTTCATGCTATTTTGTACATCCGTGCACTGAGCGTCTTGCTCTGCCGTTTTCCTTTTCATGTTCCCAAAACGGCAGGTACTCAGGGACGCTCGTAGATCTCAAACGTAGGTGCATATGGATTGGAAGCTTTATTGTCTTTCTTTACTTTATGCATTTCCTTTACTTTAATACAGCTTGCAATGGACATTGTTTCGTCCTTTCCTTTTACAGTATTTATGTTTGTGTGTGATGAGCTTTACTTTGGGGTTACCGATGTTTGATTCCGGTATTTCCCTTTTATGGTCAAATAATGCTTAGACATTTATCCTTGTATGCTTTGATGACACGCCATGATTATGCGTAAGATTCCATTTCCAAAATGGGGTGTTACAATTATGGTATCAGAGCCAAGGCTTCGACCTGTAGGCTCTCAAATATGACCTGTGATTAGTGGGTAGTCACTACGGTCTTCCTAGAACTGACAGTTGTTTTCATGCATTCATCATTTTTTAAGCATACATATACATGTCATTGTTACAGGGTTTTTGACTAAGTAATGGTTGGTACAGGACTGGCCCAATTTAGTCGCATGTGTTTTATCGAAACTTTTAGATTTGGGACCGACCCATAGGCGTCCCCTCGATATGTCTTTTGTTTTGAGTGAACTGACCAGAGGCGTTCACTCTCGAGCATCAAAAGTTTTCATAAAACTGCATCATGCATTCATACAAAAATTTTCTTGCATAAAATTTTTCTCGTGAAATTTTTGGTATAAATTTTTTTTCATGTATATATATAATTTATATTTTATGTTTTGAACTGTTAATCATATGTTTTATGTTATACTGTCAGATGGTTCTCACACGCGAGCAAGAGCAGCTCAATGCTGCAATTCAGGCTGCCATGCAAGCCTTGCTTCCTCAACTGAGGAATGACATCCGTGCTGAAGTCCAAGCTGCCAACAATCAGCAGCAGCAGAATCAGGCACCTCCTCCTCCTCCTCCAGTGACACTAGCAGTGTGGCTGGAAAGATTCAACAAGCTCCGTCCTAGAGCTTTTGAAAAGACTGATAGCCCCAGCGATGCTGAAAGCTGGTTGACTCATATCGAGAAGATCTTCAATGCTATGGGCTGTGACCCCGCATACAAGGCGAGATTGGCATGCTACCGGTTTGAAGGCGATGTACTCAGCTGGTGGCTAGCCTTGACGCAGTCGGAAGGAGGTGATGATTGGGTCGCTGGTTTGACATGGGCCCAATTCAAGGAGAGAGTGATGGAGCAGTTCTTTCCCAAGGCAGAGCAGGACAATCTCAAGCGAGAGTACCATGGGATACGACAGAGAGCGGGCGAGAATAGCAACGAATTCATACAGCGCTTTCTTCGCTTAGCTGGTTTCCTGGGAGCAGCAACTGGTACTCCTGAGGACCAGGCACACCACTTTAGGTGGGCACTTCGCACCTCGGTCGCGAACAATCTGGTGTGTGCTACGTTCAATACAGTAGCACAAGTGGCCGACGCAGCAAGGAAGCTAGAGATGCTGCAGGAACGAGATGAGTTCGGGGAAGCTGAAAGACCCGACAAGAGGTAAACATTTCGTATTCAAACGGTAACCAAACCGCATCCTATCATTATATGTTCAATAATCATCTCTTAAACTGTATTTTCCAGGCAGAAAACTGGGGACCGGTCTCAGCCGGCTACTCAGCAGCAGCCTCATCAGCCCAAAGGAAACGGTCACACTAACGACCGTTCTGTTGTGGAAAGGCGTAGCGGTAATGATAATTACCGTAACAACGCTGGACACTCCAACAACAGCAGGTCCTACTATTTACGCATCTTCTTATGATTTCATGTTATATCTCTCATGCTGACACTATATTAACCTCTACCAGGAACCACGGTAACGGGAAGGACCAGAACCACAGGGGTTCGCAGCCTAACCGTTCAGCTAACACTGGTGAACATCTTATGATGCATATGTCTTATACTCGTGCATATACTTTATCTTAACACATTTTGTCATCAGCAGGCCCTCAGCAAGCAAGGACTCCTGCTGGAGGATTCACTCATCCTCTTTGCAGTACTTGCCATCGCAGACACCCTGGCCCATGTCGTCGTGATTTCGACGCGTGCTACAAGTGCGGTCTCCCTGGCCATCGTATGAGAGATTGTCGTAAGGGTGAGATGGAGGGTACCTCGGGTCATGCTGATAATAAGCCGCCTCCTACCACTGGGCGTGTCTACACGACATCTCGCGATCAGGCAAACAAATCTACAGGTACCATTACTAGAATTTTGTATATGTACGGCCAAGCTACATGTGTTCTTTTCGACACGGGTGCCACTCACTCAGTTATTTCCACTACATATGCTAAGAACATCAGGACACTTCCCTTGCCATTAGAAAATAGGCTTACCATTTCCACGCCTTTGAGGGACTCTGTATTAATAACTCATGTATACAAGAGTCTTCCTCTAGAGTTTGACGATAAAGTTCGTGCAGTAGATGCACTTCCCCTAGACATGATTGAGTTCGATATGATTCTCGGCATGGACTGGCTATCCAAGCACCATGCTACCATAGACTGCCACTCATATCGGGTGATCTTCGGCGACATTAATGCACCAGAGTACATTCATAACGGGTTCATACCCGGACGGTCTGTACAAGTCATATCTACCTTACAAGCACGTGCATTACTGTCACATGGCTGTGAGGGTTATCTAGCTACGGTTCACGACATGGATGCTGAATCCCCATAGATTCAGGATCAACCAGTAGTTTTGGAATTTCAAGACGTCTTCCCAGCTGAACTTCCAGGCATACCACCTGCACGAGAAGTGGAGTTCAACATCGACCTTGTTCCAGGAGCTGAACCAATCTCTAAGGCTCCGTATCGTATGGCTCCCATAGAGCTAAAAGAACTGAAGGACCAACTGCAGGAACTTCTTGAGCGAGGGTTCATTAGACCAAGCGCATCTCCATGGGGCGCACCGGTCTTGTTCGTTAAGAAGAAGGACGGGAGCATGCGACTTTGCATAGACTACCGTGAACTTAATAAGATTACCATCCGCAATAGATATCCACTGCCACGTATAGATGATCTGTTTGACCAACTTCAAGGAGCCAAACACTTCTCAAAGATCGATCTAAGGTCAGGCTACCATCAGCTAAGGGTTAAAGAGCAGGATATTGCCAAGACTGCTTTTCGTACCCGCTATGGCCATTATGAGTTTGTAGTCATGCCATTCGGCCTGACTAATGCTCCAGCAGTATTCATGGATCTGATGAACAGAATCTTCCATGAATTCCTTGATAAGTTTGTCATTGTATTCATCGATGACATCCTGATTTTCTCAAAGTCCACGGAGGAACACGAAGACCATCTCCGTACGGTACTACAGATTCTTCGTCAGAAGCAGCTGTATGCGAAATTCTCCAAGTGTGAGTTCTGGTTAAACAAAGTGACATTCTTAGGTCACATTGTATCAGCAGAAGGGATCACTATGGACCCAGCGAAGGTTGAGGCTATCACTAAATGGCCAAGACCAACGTCGGCGACAGAAGTCCGCAGTTTCTTAGGCTTAGCTGGATATTATCGCAGATTCGTGGAGAACTTTTCCCGCTTGGCATTACCTCTCACCAAACTGATGCGAAAAGGAGAGAAATTCGTCTGGACGGAAGAACGAGAGAAGAGCTTCGAAGACCTAAAGTAGAAGTTAGTATCTGCACCTATTCTTACTCTCCCATCTGGTATAGGTGGATTTCAGATCTACAGCGATGCATCGGGGAAGGGATTGGGCTGTGTTCTCATGCAACATGGGAAAGTGATCGCGTATGCTTCACGGAAGCTTAAGCCCTATGAAGAAAACTACCCTACGCATGACCTGGAACTTGCTGCAGTGGTGTTCGCATTGAAAATATGGAGGCACTACTTATACGAAGAATCATGCGACATTTTCACGGATCACAAGAGCTTGAAGTATATCTTCACTCAACGTGAATTGAACATGAGACAAAGGAGATGGTTGGAACTGTTGAAGGATTATGATATTAACCTACAGTATCATCCCGGAAAGGCTAATGTAGTAGCAGTGCACTCAGCAGAAAGTCCGGAATGATTAACGGCGTTGGAATCAAGGAACAAAACATAAGAGCCTTGGAGCGGCTAGACATCGAAATCATGGTACGTGGGCAGCACGGATACTGGGCGAATCTTAGAGTAGAACCCGAGTTACTGTCTAGGATCAAGGAAGCTCAGAAAGATGATGGAGAAATATGGGCGATAATTCAGAATTTGGAGAAGCAGACAGAATTCAGAATGGACGCAGACGGTATCGTTTGGCAGGGCACGAGACTTTGTGTTCCTGACAATCAAGAACTCCGGGAAGCATTGTTAGCTGAAGCTCACAGCTCCCCATTTTCTATACATCCTGGGTCGACAAAAATGTACCATGACATCAGACAGCACTTTTGGTGGAGTGGTATGAAACAGGATGTAGCCACTTATGTCTCCAAATGTCTTACCTGCCAGCAGGTTAAGATTGAGCATCAGCGATCGGGCGGTCTCCTTCAACCATTGGATATTCCAGAATGGAAGTGGGACAAAATCACCATGGATTTTGTTACCGGTCTTCCGCCTACCAAGAAGAAGCACGATGCTATTTGGGTCATCGTTGATCGACTCACCAAATCAGCTCATTTCTTACCGATACGCAAGGAAGACCCGGTAAGTAAACTCGCAGATACTTACAGAAGGGAGATCATGAGACTCCACGGTACTCCCTCCAGCATCGTCTCAGACAGAGATCCTCGTTTCACGTCGCGATTCTGGAAAGGTCTGCAAAAAGCTTGGGGTACACAACTTAAGCTGAGTACGGCCTTTCATCCTCAAACGGACGGACAGTCGGAGCGAACAATTCAGACATTGGAAGATATGTTAAGGTCGTGTGCGTTAGAATGGACAGGTGATTGGGACGATTACATATGTTTGGTCGAGTTTGCATACAACAACAGCTGGCACGCAAGTATCAAATGTGCTCCTTTCGAAATGTTGTATGGCAGGAAGTGTCGCGCTCCAATCTGCTGGGATCAAGTGGGAGAGCGAACACTCGAAGGACCAGAAATTATAGAAATGACCAATGAGAAGATCGAAGTAGCTAAGCAGAAGCTGCAGGAAGCACGGTCACGTCAGAAGAGTTACGCTGATAAGCATCGTAGGGACATACATTTTAATGTGGGAGACCACGTCTTCCTCAAGGTTTCGCCGACACGTGGTGTTAAACGCTTCGGGATCAAAGGGAAACTCAGTCCTCGTTTCATCGGACCATTTGATATCATTGAACGAATCGGTGAAGTATCTTACCGATTGGCGTTACCTCCTCAGCTTTCGCACGTGCATAACGTGTTCCATGTGTCCTTACTCAGGGGGTACAAGTATCATCCCCTTCACATGGTTCAGTATCCACTGGAACAGATACGTGAAGATCTCACTTTTATAGAGGAACCCGAACGAGTTCTTGACAGGCAAGAACGAGTCATGAGAAGGAAGACGATTCCATTCGTCAAAATTCTTTGGAGGGACCATACCGAGCGGGAAGCCACTTGGGAAACGGAGGAGTCTATCCGGGCTTCTTACCCTCACTTCATATTTTGAGTTTGGGTATGTTACTTCTTTCCGGGTTACTTTATCTATAATTCGGGAACGAATTATTCTTTTTAGGGGGGAAGAATTGTAAAACCCGCATGCTTTTACCATGAATAGTGCCCTTAAGATCGTACGTTCTAGATTAAAACTTACCTTATTTAGTATTGATCACATTCATGTGCTAATAAAATCAAGCAAGTGCATACGTGTATGACATGATAAGTATCGATTACGTACAAACTCATGATAAACAGTTAATAAATATTTCACGTGAATATAATTAAATCATGATCACCATTTTAAAACACGAACTAAAATAATTACGTAAGTACTTAATTACGAGTGTAAATAATACGATAAACTACATGATAAAATAAACAGAAACACTTTAAACACGAACACGTTTAACCACGAACGAACACGAAACATCAGGACACGAGAAAAGGTACGGGTACCCCATGTGGGGCCCCATACCCACGGCACACCAACCAAGGTGGGCTAAGCCCATGGACTTTTAACATGAAAGGGGGGGTTATGGTAAAATTCATTTCATTTTCACATTTCAAGGAAATAAGCATTTAACCTAAAAAGTTTTCCTCTCCTCCTCATTGGTCTCTCTTTGTGCCGCCACCCATAAGACCACCAAAGGTGGTTGTTGATTGATCTTGATCACAAAAATCATTGTTATAAACCGTGTTTGTTCATCCTCTTTCAAGCTACGTATTGGTATATCTTTCTAAACCTTTCTTTTCATTTCTTTTTAATCTTTAATTATTTTCATGAACATGTTATTTTTATTTTTGTTAAAACATGATAATTAAACATAGACCTAACATGTTTTGGGGTTAATTAAAATCAAAGGATGATATATGAGGGTGTTTGTTTTTGGTCGCCTAGTATAACCAACCCGAGGGGGGTTCGGTTTGCTTTTGCCGCCACCACCAAGACCATTTTGGTCTTGGTTGGTGCATGTGGGACCCACGGCAGCAAGGGGGGCACAAGTACCCTGAGTTGGCTCGGGGTACGGTGTCGAGTTCATGCCCGATTCATGGTTCGTTGGTTAAATCATGATTTATGCTACATGTTAATTTTATGAATTATGAACTTAGGATATCAATTAATTAATAACATGAGATATTAATTAAACCATGACTTAGGTTATTTTTAATTATTAATTTAGCATGATATTAATTTAACCTAAGTATTTTATGTTATAAGTTATAATTAATTAATTATTTAAAACATGCCTATAATTAATTAATTTAGACATGACTTAGGTTATGTTATTAATACATAATAATACACATTTTAACCTAAGTATTTTTATTCCATTTTAATTAAAACATGTTATACTTTAATTAAAATGCTTAACCTATAGTTTAATTAAAATACATGAAATAATAATTAAACTATACACTATATCATATGACTTAAGAAATAAGCTTATAAACACTTAGACTTATATGTTAGCTTATGTAACCAGCTTAATTCTAATTATAGAAATTTCTATTTATAGAAACTTAATTAAATAAGGCAACTAATCTATTAATGGAAACCTTCTATATATGGAAATCTATCTATTTCAGGCAGCTAATCTAATCATGGAAACCTTCTATATATGGAAACTTATTTAATTAAGGCAGCTGATCTATTTTAGGAAACTTTCTATTTTTGGAAACTTTCTATTTTTGGAAACTTTCTATTTTTGGTAACTTTCTATTTTTGGAAACTTTCTATTTTTAGAAACTTTCTATTTTTGGAAACTTTCTAATTTTGGAAACTTTCTATTTTTGGAAACCTGCTATTTTTGGAAAGTTACTTATTATTACACAGTAAGTATAATAATACATGAAATACCAGTAATACTTAATCAGATTAATCAGAATACAGGATAAACACAGTTTAAGGCTTTAAACAGTAAACCATGACCTAAAACATACAAAATAAGCTAAGATGAGACATAAAACCCAGTACGTAATCAGTAACTCGATACTTATACACGTGTGTATTCATGTAGCGTTAGTGATCCAGAAGTAGGAGTCTTTCTTCCGTTCATTCACTGGACTTGAGGTACGGATTCCCGTCCTTTCAGTATGGACATTCTTTCCTTATTAGGATTTCCCTGTATGCAGCCAACTGTTTTCCCCAGTATTTGTTTTATTGTTTTGAACTGCTTATGTTTAATTAGCATAATCTATAGCCATATACAAGCATGACCAGTTTCACCTAGTTATGGAGGTACCATAACCATAACATTGGAGGCACCAATGTTATGACTTCCCCACGGCGGAGTGATTGCTTGTGGCGTCCCTTTCATTTTTGGCCATATTATTATCATGTGGGGCGTATGGGTGCATCCTAGTTACATGTTTTATTCAGTATTTCATGGTGAATGTGGTGTGTGCCTTGCATCCTTTACAAGGAGTTGATCCCTCCTACCCAGACCAGTCTATTAATTAGAGGCATCCCCTCTAATCAGCATGATGAGGTCACCCCCCCAAGTATTCATGCACGTGACCTTTTCATGACCTATATGGGCTATGGTATATTTATGTTAAAACAATTTTCATAAGATAAACATAAGGCTTTTCAAACTATAAAACCAGTTTTCTTAATACTTAACCAGTTTACTCAGAACTTAGTCTTCCGCTGCTATATGTTACATGCTTATCCTATTTCATGCTATTTTGTACATCCGTGCACTGAGCATCTTGCTCAGCCGTTTTCCTTTTCATGTTCCCAAAACGGCAGGTACTCAAGGACGCTCGTAGATCTCAAACGTACGTGCATATGGATTGGAAGCTTTACTGTCTTTCTTTACTTTATGCATTTCCTTTACTTTAATACAGCTTGCAATGGACATTGTTTCGTCCTTTCCTTTTACAGTATTTATGTTTGTGTGTGATGAGCTTTACTTTGGGGTCACCGATGTTTGATTCTGGTATTTCCCTTTTATGGTCAAATAATGCTTAGACATTTATCCTTGTATGCTTTGATGACACGCCATGATTATGCGTAAGATTCCATTTCCAAAATGGGGTGTTACATATCCAGTTTCTGACTCTAAGCTAAAAGTCGAGCCCTAATCTTAGCTAGGACCAATCTACACGAACATACTTTAAGGACAAAGTATTAACCTTAATACATACACAACTTCCAATAGATACAACTACTTGGATCTTCACAACAATGAATAAATAAGTTTAAATTTTCAATGGATCTTTGAGGTAGACACAACACTTCATGGATGATAGTGTTCTTCTCTTTGCACTTTGAGAGGAAGAGATGGGATGAGAAAGATTCACTTCTAAACAAGTAATAATCAAACAAATGATCAAGGATGTGAGTGATTTAAGAAGTATGAAAGAATTTGAAAATGTATGTGAAAAAGAGGTGAGGAGAAAATCTGAGAATGGTCCACTATTTATTGACAAACTTCCAACGGCTATATCTGCCTGCGGTTCCTTATTGGAGCCCGCGGTTCCTTATCGATAAGAACCGCCATAGCCACTAAGGAACCGCCAGAGTAGACTCCGCTCCTTTTTGTCTTTTAGTGGTATGGTTCGAATCTGGAGATTAAAATATCCTCAAAGGATATTCCAAACCTACATAGAATATGCCATTTTCATATTTTCAAATAATTGATTTAATAAAACATTTTCTTAAAAGAAAGTTTAATAAAAAGTTGTCACACTTAATAAAAAGTGAGTTTTAAGAAAAGATTAAATTTTTGATCACTTAATTAGGATGAGTACTTGTTTGTACATACCTTAAGTGATAATGGTTGAAATGAAAAAATACTTGAACTCAAGAATTCGTTTTTCGTTGTTTTCGTAAACGCTTGTTTTTACATTTTGTCGTAATTAAAACAAAGCGAGACCGAAAAATGCAAGTAACGTTTTTAGGCATCATTGCATTAACATATGCTATTGTTCTTATTGTAATCAGTTAATCAAAATCAATGAAGTTAAACATATAAAATATCTATGCTTTTCTCATCTTCGTCCTAAGGAGCTAGCATCACGCTTGAAGGGGTGCGACTATCCCGATACTACCCGACCGGATCATATCAAATCGTCCCTGTGGTTGGCATATCTTGCATGTTTCGTCCTCCCGTTAGTTAACTCATTCATGTGCAAAGCATATGAGGGTACTTTAATCATTTTACACGTCTTTATCTTCGACCTCATGTTTTTTATTTAATTTATGTTTTGCTTAAGCTTATAAAATCAAGAACATCAATTGAATTTCTCGGTTCTTCAATAACTCAACTTCTGAATCAATGTCGTAACGACTTTGTCTTGTGAGGTCACAAAAAGTAGCTAGACCTGTGACATTTACAAGAAAATGCGCAGAAGATTTATTCTTGCACCCATAGCGTAGACCATATTTAGGTTTACGCCGTAAAGACATATAATCTTTTTACCTTTCTTGAAACATACTATCTACGACGTAGATTGGACAAAAACTTACCTTGTATGCCTTCATTAATTTCACTTTCCATCTAACGTCTAAGGATCTACGGTGTAAAAGGGACAAGTCCTTACGTCGTAGCCATTGTATTAATAAACTTTCTTTGAATAACATTGTTCTTGTCGCCTTATATATAATTACATAATAATCTCCTACGGCATAGAGGATCATAGGGTTTACGTCGTAGAGCCTTGAATTGCGGAAAATCTGACATCGTGTTATCTACGACGTAGGGTAGAGATGCATCGACGCCGTAGACACCTTTGAATTCTTGAACCTGTGCCTTTTTATGTATAATTACACCATTTTCTTTCGTTTTTGTTAACTGCTCTTTTTTACCTGCAAAATACAAAATAGAGGTTTGTTGCAATATTTGGTGAAATTTGAGGGCCATTCTTGTAATTATTCAATTCTTCAAAGTCAAATTGGTAATTTGACATCCGACTTCGGTTTTCTTGTACGACTTTGTTCATCGTGTTTGTTTTGTTTTGTTTTTATGATTTCCAAGTGAATTCTCGATATCTGTGTCTGCACATACACAAACAAAGAAAACAAGGGTATATGGCACATTTTGACGATATTTTATGCATTTTAAGTCCGTATTAGTGTATGAAAAGATGTATAATTAGAGTCTCATCAAAGTTTGTCTCATATATATCATATGACAAGCTTAATTCAGCTTACATTAGTAACTTAATTAAATCAAATGCTAAACAATAAGTTATTTATGACATAAAAATGCCCAATAATACAACTTATTCACAGTAAGCATAAGCTTATTGATAACTCTCATATTTATAACACCTGATAATTTTCCAAAATAAGCCAATAAGCTAACTTCTTCATAACTCTCCTCTAATTTATAAGCTTATTCACATAACTCTCATCTCATCTAATTCGCAATCTTATTCACTTGAATCAACATATTCACATGAATTAGCTTATACACAATAATTTACATATTCATGTAACTCTCATATCCTCTAATTCATAAGCTTATTCACTTGAATCAACTTATTCACATGAATTAGCTTATTTAGAATAATATACTTATTAACATAAATCATCTAATAAGCTAGCTTATCATTAAGATCAATTAATTCAAATAATTTGTTCAAAATAAGCTGAACTAAAAGTTTATAAGTTTTGATGGTGATAAGTAATAAGCTTATCCACATCAAATAAACTAAAATAAGAATAAATCTAATGAATCTAACTTGATGTTAATTAACTAGAAAATAAGCTAATCGATTGAAGAAGGAGATATTGTTAACCTCATGAAGGAGATGATGGATTGGATAAATTTGTTCATTAAAAAAAGATGATTGCTGGTGAACAATTGTTGGTAGAGAGGGAAAAACATGCATTGGGTGTGTGTGAAGTAAATGAGGATTTATTAAAGAAAAAAACTCATATAGTGAAAGTGAAATGATTAAGATACACTACAATGTAAATTGGAGATTTAATCTCATTAATGACATATTAGATGAGACTACTGAGATTAATATAGACTCATAGTTTAACATAAATACAATCAACCAATCATATTCGCTCAAATCCACTTTTCACGTCTTGATTTTTTTTAATATATCACAAACGGTAAATCGTTAAGCGACAAAAAATACACCATCACGACGAGAATTAAACCATCTTTCTATAGAGCAACACACGAATAAACTTTTGACGCAAATGTTTTTCAACCACGTTTGAAAAAATCATATATGATTCGTATCACGAATCTCAAAATCATATATGAATTCAGAAAATCATATATGATTCGTGATATAAATCATATATGATTTTCTCAGACGCGATTTAAGAAAAATATCGAAAAAAGGTTTATCGAATGTATATACATGTGCTCCTCTATATAAAGATGATTTAATTCTCGTCACGGTGATATGTTTTGTTTTGCTTAACGATTAATGGTTTGTGAGATATTTAATTTTAAAAAAAAATGAAAAGTGTTTTTTGTTAGATTAACAAATGGATGACTAACATTGTTTTATTGAGTACTAGTCTAGTATTCGCGCAATGCAACGACATGTACCCATTACTTTTTCTTTTCATCAAATTAATGTTAAATTGTAAAAATTTGAATCAAAATAAAATAAACCCACTAAAATAAAAGACAAAAAATATAGCAAAATAGATGCTAAATTAATGAGCACAAAATTTTAGAAAAGACAATGAAGTTATACGATAAAAATAAATTAATAGATTAAAAGATATTTTAATTTTAAAAAATATGACTTTTTAATAAGTTGTTAAAAAATTGGATAGTAAATTTTTAAGACCCTCCAAAAATCCCATATGTACCCTTTGAACTTTACATTTTTTTATAATTTTTATAATTTTTTAATAATTTTTTTAATTTTGGTTTTGCTATAAAACTATGAATCAAAAAATACGGAACCAAAATTTTAAAGTTTAACAAGTTAAAATTGTTAAACCGAAAAAAATACGGAATAAAAACTGTTCAGAAAAGGACAAGGAGACAAAAAGTACACAAATTGTGTATCTTTTGTATTTTTTAAGGGTACGTATTGAAAAATATTTTTTGTGATAGATGAATATGGAAATAATAAAAAGTAATTCCTAATAAGGTTGTGCATCGGGCTCGAACTGGATTGGACCAAAATGGTCCGAAACCTCGGACCGAGACCGGACCAAAATGGTTTGGTTTAGGATCGAAATGGTCCGGTCCGGTTCGATTTTCGATTCGGTTTGATTTTATTAAGCAAAATCGTTTAGATTTTTGGTAAACTAAACCGGACCGATCGTGGACCAAAATAGTAAAATCCCGGATCGAAGATCAAACCGAAATTATTCGGTCCGGTTCTAATCAGTCCTATACAATCCGGTTTTAGCCTGCCATGCTCGGCCCTGGATTTCCTAAACAACCCCCCTATACAGAGAGGAAATGCTCTAAAGCCTGAAGAAAAAAAAAGGGGGTGCAGCGGTAACAGAAAGGTTGGAAAAACAGAAAGTGAGATGGAAGATTTCTCAAAGAAAGTGAAAATCTCAGAAGAAAAAGAAATCGATGATAAGGAAATCCAAATCGTTTCTCTGCTCCGTCAATTTCTTCAAGTTCAGGAGCGGAGAGCCCAATCGTATGCGATTCTCAAAAAGTAACCCTTTTCCTTATTTTTATCTAAATCATCACTTTTTTTTTTATAAATTATTTTATTGATTGGGTGAATTGAGAATTAATTGTCCCAAGTGGACGGGATCATTTTTCATTCTAGTCATACTTGTACAAACCCCTTTTTTGTCCCTACTTCCGGACCCTCCTAGCAAATGATCCATGTATAGCGATACGTGGCCCGTTGAATAGTATATTCTAATGCTGGTAAGAGTGTGGGTTTAGGTGAGTTGTCACTGTTCCAGTTTGAGATATATAAAGTACAGTATTATGTGGTACCCAAGGTAGTAGTTGACCGCTTAAGGCTCCTAAGTTTAAATTAAGACTTTTAGAGAATGCCCTCGGAAACTCCTCTCTCAAGGCATATAACTCTCTCATGCCAAGCAATGTACTTTTCCTCTCATGGATCACGGATCAGCATTTGCGCAGGTGTATCATCAATCTCCAAGAATTGGTGACACATGTAGCGTCCAAGCTTGAAACTTTACCAACAAATGCTGCAAACTCCTACTTAATGACTTTAGTTTAATCAGACCTCAAACTCATTTCCGTTGCTAGCGACTCCCCTCACTCTGCTCAGTCTTTGGTGTCTGCATTGACAAGTGTAATCTGTATCCCAGTTCCATTAATCACCTAAGCCTAACTAGGATGCACTGAAACGCCATTTGGGGTGCCGTGCCCGTTTGGGAACGCGTCGGGAACGGGAACGCGGCCGAAACGTATCCAACCCGTATCCAGTTTCACAGGGTTTTCCCGTATCCAATGCCGTTTCTTATATATTAGGGTTTCATGTCGACTCAAGAAACACAATCAGTTTGTCGTCTTTTAAAAACATCAATCGTGAATCATCATTTATGTCGACTCAAGAAAAACAAGATTCAAGTGATCAACCTCCATTGTGGGAATATGTGGAGAAACTAGAAAAGCAAGGTGCATCAGGAGAAGTTTAATTGCAAGTTTTGCAAGGAAACTAGAAGCGGATCGTATTCGAGGGTTAGAGCACATTTGTTTGGTTTAAAAGGTATTGAGTCTATTGACCTTTCTTGTAGGGCAGTAGGTATTAGTTAGGATGATTTTTTGCCAAACAAATATAACCAATAGGTTACAAGTTACAACACTTTTGATCTTGTATAGGTATTGGGAAGAAAGCCGAGGCAAAAACGAAAGAAGTCGCGTTGCCATGTGAAGCTGGTGTTGGATTTAAGAAAAGAAAAAAGTAGTTCAACACCTCTTGAAAGAGCTTTTGGTGTTGAAATTAGGGACCAACTAGATTAAGAAATAACACGGATGTTTTATACACGAGGTTTACCTTTTAATGTTGCAAGAAATCCACACTATGTTAGGGCTCTTTAGTTTGCTGCTACCAACAAAATTGATGGTTATGTACCTCTTGGTTATAATAAGCTCAGAATAACCTTGCTACAAATAGAGTCCACAAGCTATTGGAACCCTTTAGGTCTACATGGAAAGAAAAAGGTGCGAGTATTGTGAGTGATGGCTGGAGTGATCCTACAAGAAAGCCTCTAATCAATTTCATGGCTACATCAATAGATTTTTATTGCTAATTTGATGAAATAGGTGATTAATGAAATTGGTCACGAAAATGTTGTGCAAATCATTACTGACAATGCAGGCTATGCAGGCTGGACAACTTATAGAGAGTGAGTTTCCTCACATATATTGGACACCATGTGTTGTTCATACACTTAATCTTGTTGTGAAAAACATTTGTTCACCAAATAATGTGGAAACAAATGAACTAGCATATGAACAATGCAGCTGGATAAAAGATGTTCATTGTGATGCGGTTGCAATAAAAAATTTCATCATGAACCATAACACGAGGCTATCGATTCTCTCCAAGTTTACTCCTCTAAGGTTGTTTTGTGTTGACGATACTCGTTTTGCCTCTATCATTGTGATGCTTAAGAGATTATGACACCAACATTCAATACCATCCGGGTAAAGCTAATGTAGTGGTTGATGCTCTGAGTAGAAAATCGTGGTATCAAGGTGGAGGAGGAGATTCTACACTAAGTTATCCAAACGCTTAAGGTCGCGAATAATCTCCTCGATTTTCTGCTCAGAGCATCAGCCACTACATTGTCGGCGTCATAATCTCTTATGCGTCACAATGATAGAGGCAAACCGAGTATCGGCAACCGAAAGCAGCCTTAGAGGAGTAAACTTGGAGAGAATCGAGAGCATCGTGTTATGGTTCATGATGAAATTTTTTTATTGCAAGCGCTTGTTCATATGCTAGTTTATTTGTTTCCACATTATTTGGTGAACAAATGTTTTTCACAACAAGATTAAGTGTATGAACAACACATGGTGTCCAAAATATGTGAGGAAACTCACTCTCTATAAGCTGTCTAGTCGCCTTACAGTTGCATTGTCATTAATGATTTGCACAACATTTTCGTGACCAATTTCATTAATCACCTCTTTCATCAAATTAGCAATAAAAAATCTATCACTGCCTTTAAAAACAATGGAGCATTAGTACCTCATGTAGCCATGAAATTGATTAGAGGCTTTCTTGTAGGATCACTCACAATACTCGCACCTTTTTCTTTCCATGTAGACCTAAAGGGTTCCAATAGCTTGTGGACATTATCCTTCTCTTTTTGTAGCAAGGTTGTTCTGAGCTTATTATAACCAGGAGGTACATAACCATCAATTTTGTTGGTAGTAGCAAACTGAAAAGCCCAAATATAGTGTGGATTTCTTGCAAGATTAAAAGGTAAACCTTTGTATAAAACATCCGTGCTATTTCTTGATCTAGTTGGTCCCTAATTTCAACACCAAAAGCTCTTTCAAGAGGTGTTGAACTACTTTTTCTTTTCTTAAATCCAACACCAGCTTCACATGGCAACGCGACTTCTTTCGTTTTTGCCTCGGCTTTCTTCTCTTCATACGCTGTTTCTAACCGTTGCATCTCTTGTTTGTCACCCGCTGTTACGGACTTGCAAGTTGAAATCCCAATACCTATACAAGATCAAAAGTGTTGTAACTTGTAACCTACTTTTATATTTGTTTGGCCCTACAAGAAAGGTCAATAGACTCAATACCTTTTAAACCAAACAAATGTGCTCTAACCCTCGAATACGATCCGCTTCTAGTTTCCTTGCAAAACTTTCACTTAAACTTCCACGCTCCTCCTGATGCACCTTGCTTTTCTAGTTTCTCCACATATTCCCACAATGGAGGTTGATCACTTGAATCTTGTGTTTCTTGAGTCGACATGAATGATGATTCACGATTGATGTTCTTAAAAGACCACATACTGTAAAAATATTGATTCACGATTGTGTTTCTTGAGTCGACATGAAACCCTAATATATAAGAAACAGCCTTGATTTAAGAAACGGCAGTGGATACGGGCTGGAAACGTTTCTGTGAAACTGGATACGGGTTGGATACGTTTCGGCCGCGTTCCCATTCCCAAACGGGCACGGCACCCCAAATGGCGTTTCGGTGCATCCTAGATAGAAACTGTCTCATCCCGTCCTTTCAATATGCTAGTTTGTAGCTCTAACAATGTTTTATTGTTGCCATCAAGTGTTTACCTTACCTCCTCACTCATCTTCATCGCTCTCCCACTTGCTATTCTCCTAATCATTTCACCACACAGGCATGATAGTAGCTTTGATTTACTGTAAGCTAATAACCCGGAAATGAGCTCAAATCTTTAGAAACCAGCCAGGGACTAGCTCTACTGTGTACACTCTCATAAAACGTAACAGGATGCGTGAATTATTACATGCAGGTTGGCCTTATCCCCCTAACAAAACACTCCACTTGCTAAAAATCACGAATAGCATAGCCTCTTTGACCAGTAATAAACTAAGAATAAGAAAATTGCGCAAATAGTAAAGTAAGAAAAGAAATAAAAAAAAGGCTCATTGAGAAATGCATATAAGGACAGTAGTATCAGAAATTATCTGTTTGTTGTCTCATGCAACCTCTTTGTGCTAATACGCAATTATTTAGTTTTATGTCCCATAGTTTTCGATAGTCTAGATTTTTTAGTTTTATGTCCCATAGTTTTCTAATACGCAATTATTGGCAGGGGCTTTACTGAATTGGGAGATTCTGCTTACCAACAACTTTGCAACGAGATCACAGTACAATTTAGTGACTGTTCCAAGCAGGTGCGTAACATAGCATCCTAAGATGCCTGGTGCTCTCTCTGAAGTCTTAGATGGTATTAATTTGATAAAAGTTTCTTTTATAAGTGCAGGTTCTTGCATTGGAATCAATATTTCTCAGTCCCAAGTATTGCCGAGATGACTTGGCTTCTTTGCTGAGATCTGTTCAAGTGCAAGAAAAGCAAAAACTGCATCTGGTACTTCGAATCACATATCTTTAGTTTGCATATGACTAGTCAGTAACTCCATCCTGAATTAGTTTATTTACATAAGCATTTTACATATGACGGTCTTCTGGTTTACAGTGTTAGACCTATGATAATCTAAAATAACATTTAAAAGCTGTTTTAAAATCGCATCTTTTATGAATATATGTGAATTATTAACATGTATTCAAGTACATAAGAGGGAGTAACTTTTCGTTATTATTATCAATGGTATCTCACCCCTTGCCAAAAATTAAACAACATTTATTTGATTGTGTTGAAAGTAATAAGATTTGAACAATTTAAAGTTCAAAATTTTGTTTTTCCCCTTCCAAGTTTTATAGTACTACCTTTCCAAAATGCTGGAAATGAATACGTCCATTCTGTATATTATGTAGGAACCATTTAGATTGTCTGTTTCATCGAGTAAACGAGTAGCAAAGGGGAAGAGGGAGGGGGGGGGGGGGGGGGGGGGGGGGGGGTGGGGGATACTGTTATGAGTAATAAACTGGTATGAACAGTAACATATTTTAATAAATAAATTATAAAGCTGAGTATATATGGATTTTTTGTGTGTTTCAAAGGGTGAATATGTTATTATTATTATATTTAAAAAGGTTGACACACCCACTAGATACGACTCAGTCACTACATAATCACTACATAGTCACTACATAAACTTGCTGATAGGTAAATGAGTGAAAGCTGCAACCTCTAGCACCAAAGTCTGCCTTATATCTTTTGTCAACGGCTAAATACACATTATAGATTTTTTCTTTTCCTTATGAAGTTTAAAAAAAACTTGGTTAGATTTAGACTCGCGGATAGTTAAAATACAGGTAAAGCTTTTATGTGAAATAAATTCATATTTATGGTAAAATCATGTTTGTGCTCCCAAACAGATTAGTCGTCTCTATTCATAAAAAAGAATAAAGTATGTTATGGTTAGAAAGCCAAGTTATGCCCCCCTAAAGATTTGGTTAGGAGGGCAAATCCACTGCACTTGGTTTCTTGTATGAGGAGGACACGCCAGCATGCTTTATATGCTGGGAAAGCTGGGGATGCACTACTCGTGCATCCTTTTCACTGATGAAAGATATGTTATATCTCCACACCCAGCAGAGAGGTTTAGATTATTGTTGATGGTGATTGGGTAGGAAATTGCAAAGAATCTGCTTCATTCGCAGCGGGGCTGGGCGAAAGAGGCACAGAAAAGAAGTACCTCAAATGGTGGAAATAAAAGAAGATACCAAGAATAAAGAAGTGCGCAACTTGCGGGATGTTGCACAAAAAAAAAATCATGCATCCACTATTAATGGTTCAAAATTTGCACAAATTTTGACTTCTAAGGAAAGGAAGTCATACCTTCCAAGGTGTTAGTTGTTTGACTTGACCTCCTAAGGGCAGTTTAGTAATTTTGGTCTAAAGGGTATTTTGGTCTTTTTGCTAGAAACTTAAGAAAAATCTAGATAGATAGTTTCTTAAGAAGAATCTAGAAAAGGAGTGACTTATGGAAAAATCTAGGAAGGTTCTGGATAGGAAAATTCTAGAAACCATAAGTCTATATATATTTGTATCTGTTGTTCGTAATATATGAAGAAAAACTTCCATATAACAAAGTTCACTACTTTTGTTTTATCCTAAAACTCCCTTGTTCTGATCATTTGTATCTGTTCTGATCAATCAGTTTTGGTGCACTTTTGTCTAGCTGATCCTAACAAATTGGTATCAGAGCCACTCGATCAATTTGAATCAAGCTGAATTTGTTTGGGGTTTCTTGGATTTGTGTTGGGTTTCATGATTTGGTGAATCGGCTTTAGCTTGTGGTTGATCTTAAGATTCAATATCTTGATATCTTTTGATTTTGATTTGGGTTTGGTGGTGGCTACCGATCAGTTATGGAATTATCAGGTTTGTTGTTTTGTAATTTGATCTTTTTGTTGCTTCTGCTTATTAGATAGATCGAAGGGGTTTGTTGATTAGGATTTAGTAGTAATCAGAATTAGGTTTAGGTTTTGTGAATTAGCTATGGTTGGTTGCTTCATAGGAGTCTGATAACGAAGTTGTTTGTTACATAGTAAACCCGGTTTGTTCCCTACATAGCAAATATAGGGCTTGGTACTTCTTTTGGTATGGTGGAGCGATATATTTGATGTTTGAAATGTTCTCCGGGTTACACTTATGAATTTGGCTGAATTTGGGATTAGTGTTTGAAGTTGGAGTTTGGCTATTAGTGATGATATGGGAATATGAGATCATCGATTGTTGGTATTGGTTTCTTGGAATCGGTTTGTTTGGTATTTGAATTTGAATTTGGTATTTGGAATTTGGAATTTGAAGATCGATTCGATGTTTGAAGACTTGATTATCATCATGTCGTTTGAAGTTGTTCGATCGTTTGAAATTTGGAAATTTGGATCTTCGTTTGTCGGGCCTTTGAAGTTGGTTGCCCGAATTTGTTTGTTGAAGATCGTTTGTGCCGATTTGGTTGTTTGGTTGACCGAGTTTGAAATTTGTCGGTTAACATTTGGTTGTTCGCATTTGAAGACATGGGCGTTTGATTTGGTTTAGTTTGCTTTGGATCGTTTTCAGGTTCGATCCATTTTGGGTTTGCTTTGGATCGTTTTCAGATTCGATCATTTGGATTGGTTTTGGATCGTTTTCGGATTCGATCGTTTGTTTGAACTTGGCTAGTATCTCTAGCGTTTGGAAATTGGAAACTTGAATTTGAAGATGAATGACTCGTTTGGTTTGAAGATGAATGATTCGTTTGGTTTGAAGTTTCGACGGGAGTTGAAGTATGGTGCTACTTAGGAGCTAAAGTCAAGGTGGAGATTGTTAGTTGTTTGACTTGACCTCCTAAGGGCAGATTAGTAATTTTGGTCTAAAGGGTATTTTGGTCTTTTTGCTAGAAACTTAAGAAAAATCTAGATAGATAGTTTCTTAAGAAGAATCTAGAAAAGGAGTGACTTATGGAAAAATCTAGGAAGGTTCTGGATAGGAAAATTCTAGAAACCATAAGTCTATATATATTTGTATCTGTTGTTTGTAATATATGAAGAAAAACTTCCATATAACAAAGTTCACTACTTTTGTTTTATCCTAAAACTCCCTTGTTCTGATCATTTGTATCTGTTCTGATCAATAAGTTTTGGTGCACTTTTGTCTAGCTGATCCTAACACAAGGTTTGGTGGATGATGGTATTGTCGAACTAATTGGATCCGAAGAGGGAAAAAGGTTTGCCCAAAAGCATGGGGCATTCAACATCTCTTTACGAGGGATGTCGAACGCAGCCCTACAAAATGCACCCATTGTGAGTTGAACATGTCTTTTGGGTTTTAGGTTGCTTAAGATGGCAAACATAACCCTACAAAATACACTCATTGTGAGTTGAACATGTCTTTTGGGTTTTAGGTTGCCTAAGATGGCAAACATAACCCTACAAAATACACTCATTGTGAGTTGAACATGTCTTTTGGGTTTTAGGTTGCCTAAGATGGCAAACATAACCCTACAAAATACACCCATTGTGAGTTGGACATGTCGTCTAGGTTTAGGGTTGCCTACCTCATCACTTAGGGAGAAACAGGTTAGGAAGATGGGGCATCCTTTGACCTGGCATTTTTGGACTTCGGTGCAAGAGATGACACTAAGTCTAGTGTTGATTATGTCGGGATTATCGTCCCCTCGTATAATCAAGGTTTCATCTCCCCAAGGTATACGAACCAGTTTTTGATCACATATGATAACTGCACGATATTTTGCTAGCCAATCCATGCCAATAATAACATCAAAGCTACCAAGACTTACCGGAATCAGGTCGATATTAAACGGGTGATTGGAAAGGTTTAAGGTACAACCTCGAATGATGGTGTCAACCGTCACAACTTTTTCGTCGGCTAGTTCTACAGTATAGTAGGGGTCTAAAACTGGGGTCTAAAACTGATGGAGTGATTTCCAATACTTTACTAAATTCAGTAGATATAAAGCTTCGGTGTGCCCCGGTGTCAAACAAGACAGATGCATATCGTTGGTTTAGTAAAAACGTGCCGGTGACGATGTTAGGAATCTGGATTGGCTTGGGCATTGCCAACCATGTACACTTGTGATGAAGTTCCCTTGTTGTCTTTCTTCTGGTTGGCCAACTTGGGGCAATCGGGTCTCACATGTCCAGGGGTTCCACATTCGTAACACACTACAGCTCTTTGGTCACTACAGCTCTTTGGTCCACTGTTGCTTCCACCTGTGGGGTTTCGGTTTCCCTGTTGCCCACTTCCGCTCCCACGAGCATTGGACTTGCCCTTGTTGCTGTTTCCGGGGTTGTTATTGGGTCGAACCGAGGTAAGAGCATTTGCTCGACATTCATGAGCAAAATGGCCTTGTTGGCCGCACTTGTAGCATCCCTGGCATTGTCCTCCAGCAACATGGTGATAGTTGCACTTTGGACACTTAGGCTTGGATCCTGAGTAGTTCTTGGTGCGGGTTGTGGGAGTAGTATCATAGGTTTGCCCAACGTCTTGCCTTTTGGAAGGGTGCTGGTGCTGGCTACGAGAACTTTCATCTGACTTTCTCTTGTTATCCGTTTGCTTTTCAGACAAATTGCGGGCTCGCTTGTTGATCAGCTCAGTCGTGAATTCCATAGCACTTTCAACGGTAGTGGGTCGTGATGCTAGCACACTGTCATGAATGTTGTCAGGGAGTCCGCTGACATACTTCTCAATCTTGTCGCACCTTTGAGGGAACATTCTGGTACACATCAAGCTTAACTCTTGAAATCTTTGGTTGTACCAAAGGATGTCATTGTTCTTGCATTTTAGATCCCACATTTCGATTTCCAACTTCTTCATTTCTCCTCTAGGACAGTACTTCTCAGTCATCCTCTCCTTAAGGTTGGCCCATGTGAGAGTATAAGTAGGGGTGGCAATTTCTGACCCGACACGAAACCTGACCTGAAACCGACATGAAAATTAACAGGTTCGGGTTGAATATATTAAATCTTAGGTCAGGTTTGGGTCGCCCAATGTGACCCATTTATTAAACAGGTTAGGTTTGGGTTGGAAAAAAATTAAGCAGGTCGACCTGACAACCCGTTTAAGATTTTTTTCCTTATATTAAAAATGATTAATATTTTACCATACGTGTTAACTAGGTTAAACAGACCGAACATAAAAACATTTAACATGTTTAACACGTGTAATGTGCCTAATTTTATATATAAAACTTATTAAATGGATCAATATATAAACCCGTTTAACCTATTCAACCTATGTAACATATTTAACGTCAACCCAAATATATACATGGGTTAAATGGGTTAGGTTCGGGTTATGTGTAAACGGGTTAGGGTTGACATAACTGACCCGATTATTTAAATAGGTTAGGTTTGGGTTGGGATTTTCTGACCACCAACCCGAACCCGCTAACCCGAACCCGACATGAATTGTCACCCCTAAGTATAAGCAGTGTCATGTCATGTCCAAGGGTAGCGACAACAGAGTTCCACCAGGTAAGGGCGCTCTCAAGTAGCGTGCAGGTGGCAAACTTGACCCTGTTCACGTCAGCGCAACCGCTGATGCGGAAAACTGTCTCTAGTCTTTCAAACCATTGCATCAATTCAACAACTCCTTTTCCTCGGTAGTATGAGGGTTTGCACTTCAAGAAGTCGGGGTAAGAACAACCCCTATTAGCGTTGTAACCCCTATTAGCGTTGTTTCTGCGCAGGTTGAGGTTTGGATCATTGTTCACATTTGGATCAGCTTCTCTGCTGTAATGCCTTCACTTATCATTCCCCTCAGTTGTGCAGCGGTGACATTTTGAAGTTTAGTATTAGCGGCATTTGAAGTGGTTGCATTATTGAGATTTGATCGCGTAATCATCATTTGTCTATAATCATACACAAAATGAGATTATTAGTTCAAATGTTAGTACAGTTTTTATATTATTTGCACGGGGAAAATTCATGCATTAATTTCATAACAAATTGGATAACCTGTCAAGATTTTACATTGCACAAATATATCATAAGAAAATGATTACATGCAATTTCCGTAAGGAATTATACATTCATCGAGCATAGCAAATCCGAGACAAAGGCTTAGCTAGCCTTGTCCTGGGTAGTGGTACACATTGACTTAAGTACATCATATCCAAAAACACATGTTCGAAAAAGGAAAGGTACAGTACAGGATTACATCACAAAAGCTGAAAAGAAATAAAAGTACAAAAGTCCTATACCATGATAGCTAGGGTACAACCCATAAGCTGATCATGATGTACAAGAAATCTAGTACATCTACTCTACTCCTGCCTACGGGGTCTGCTAGATGAGGCTGGTGCTGGTGGGGCTGATGAAGCTGCAGATGCTCTCGTGGTACTCCATAATGTCCGAACTGTCACTCGGGCCTCCTTAAGCATACAGAATGCTGCAAGGTCAAAGAAAATAGACAGGACTGCTCCTGAGCACATAGAGCAGCATGGGTGCTGAAGACTCTCCATGACCTTATATAATTCTCCTCCAATAGCCACTGTAATGTCTCGTCAGTCCTAGCCTAGCCTGAACACCTAGTGTGAGTGAGAGTCGATACGCTCATGGATGGCAGTGTAGCCCCTGTCAACAGGCTGCGAAGGTCTGATATCCCCGCTCATGGCGTGTGGCCAGTGCGGCGATCTGGCCTGGACAGGATCGGCATGTCCCGCCCCGGAGCCTTCCCCGATCTCGAAAGTGGAGTCGGGTATAGACTCGGGAAAATAGCCCGGTGGTAATGATGAGGGTACAGAAGATGGTAGGCCAGGAGATACCCGGTCCTCCTCCATAGAGGTGGGACAGTATAGCAGAAAAAAGGGTCCTCGGGAAGTACAGCTTCGATAGTCTGGTCATCCTCTGAATCCGAGGCTGATAACCATCCACACTGTACTGATCGTGGAGATGAACGGATAGCTGGAGCACGGGCTACCACTGGTAGAAGAGTCGAAGGTGCAGTAGGCGGAGTCATGATGCTCTGAAAATAATATTATTTTAAATTTGAAGTAAGTATAAGCTTACAAACAAAGGAAAAATATTATTTTTGGTTACAAGTTTTATGAAGTATATCCCTTTTAAACAATAACGCAATGTTTTAAGGTTATATATTAATACTTATATATATATATATATATATATATATATATATATATATATATATATATATATATATATATATATATATATATATATATATATATATATATATATATATAATCATTTAACTAGTTTATTTAACAATCAATACACACTTAGTTCACATAGCACAAAATGCCCTACGATCTACAGATAAATTTTTAAATAAAATAAAAATAAAGTAAATTTTTTTTTTTATTTAAAACTGGACTATAACTTCATAAAAATCTTTTGGGATTTTTTTTTTGGACCACATTAGTTAAGCATGTAGATCGTAGGGCATTTTGTGCTATATGAACTAAGTGTGTATTGATTGTTAAATAAACTGGTTAAATATATATATATATATATATATATATATATATATATATATATATATATATATATATATATATATATATATATATATATATATATATATATATATATATATATATATATATATATATATATATATATATATATATATATATATATATATATATATATATATATATATATATATATATATATATATATATATATATATATATATATATATATATATATATATATATATATATATATATATATATATATATATATATATATATATATATATATATATATATATATATATATATATATATATATATATATATATATATATATATATATATATATATATATATATATATATATATATATATATATATATATATATATATATATATATATATATATATATATATATATATATATATATATATATATATATACAAGTATTAATATATATAACCTTAAAACATTGTGTTATTGTTTAAAAGGGGTATACTTCATAAAACTTGTAACCAAAAATAATATTTTTTCTTTGTTTGTAAGCTTATACTTACTTCAAATTTAAAATAATATTATTTTCAGAGCATCATAACTCCGCCTACTGCACCTCCGACTCTCTTACCAGTGGTAGCCCCTCCTCCAGCTATCCATTCATCACCGTGTGGATGGTTATCAACCTCAGATTCAGAGGATGACCAGACTATCGAAGCTGTACTTCACGAGGACCCTTTTCCTGACCCTTTTTCTGCTCCAGCCATACTGGTCCCACCTCTATGGAGGAAGACCGGGTATCTCCTGACCTACCATCTTCTGTACCTTTATCTTTACCACCGGGCTATTTTCCCGAGTCTATACCCGACTCCACTTTCGAGATCGGGGAGGGCTCCGGGGCAGGACATGCCGATTCTGTCCAGGCCCAGATCGTCGCACTGGCCGCACGCCAGGAGCGGGAGATCAGACCTTCGCAGCCTGTTGGTCAACTGGGCTACACTGCCATCCATGAGCGTATCGACTCTCTCACTCACACTATGAGGGGATAGGCACAGGGAGCCAGAGGTGTTCAGGCTAAGATTGACGAGGCATTACAGTGGCTATGGGAGGAGAACTATCGTCTCCACCAGCCTATCCAGGTCATGGAGAGTCTCCAGACCTATGCTGCTCTATGCTCAGGAGCAGTCCTGTCCATTTTCTTTGACCTTGCCACCGTCCGACACGATGGGGATACTGCAGAGATGAATTATCTTCGAGGGGCCGTCGATAGACTTAGGACCCAACTGCTGACAGCATTTCGTATGCTTAAGGAGGCCCAAGCGAAAGCTACAGTTCGGACATTATGGAGTACCAGAAAGAGCATCTGCAGCTTCATCAGCCCCACCAGCACCAGCCTCATCTAGCAGACCACCTAGGCAGGAGATGTACTAGATTTCTTGTACATCATGATCAGCTTATGGGTTGTACCCTAGCTATCATGGTATAAGACTTTTGTACTTTTATCTCTTTTCGGCTTTTGGATATGATGTACTTAAGACAATGTGTACCACTACCCAGGACAAGGCTAGCTAAGCCTTTGTCTTGGATTTGCTATGCTCGATGAATGTTTAATTCCTTACGGAAATTTGCATGTAATCATTTTCTTATGTTACATCTGTTGTGCAATGTATTATATTATGACATCTTGACAGGTTATCCAATTTGTTATGAAATCAATGCATGAATTTTCCCCGTGCAAATAATATAAAAACTGTACTAACATTTGAGTTAAATAATCTCATTTTGTGTATGATTATAGACAAATGGTGATTACGCGATCAAATCCCAATAATGCAACTACTTCAAACGCCGCTAATACCGAATTTCCTGAAGCTACTCAAAATGTCACCGCTGCTCAACTCAGGGAAATGATAAGTGAAGGCATTGATCCAAATGTGAACAAATGATCCAAACCTCAATATGCGCAGAAACAACGCTAATAGGGGTTGTTCTTACCCCGACTTCTTGAAGTGCAAACCCTCATACTACCGAGGAAAAGAAGGAGTTGTTGAATTGATGCAATGGTTTGAAAGACTAGAGACAGTAGAACAAAGTTAAGTTTGCCACATGCACATTACTCGAGAGCGCCCTTAGTGTATATATGAAATTGTTGCATTTATTATAAAAACACCTTCCTTTAACAATCACTCTTATGCGACAAACCTCAGGTTAGCCTAGCATCCGCTAGCTTTAGTGGTCATTCAGTGGTAGAGTATAAGGGGCGCTGCTTATCTTGTTATCAGCACTTCTGTATCAGAGGTGGGCAATCAGATTTGGTGCTAAAGTATTAGGGGCAATTTCATATTTACCCAATATGAAACACAAAATTCCATATTTCCCAAACATGCATCAAATTCATTGTACATTATGCATTATTGTAGTAGTAAATTGGGTAAATATGGCATTTTGAGTTTCATATTGGGTAAATATAGAATTATCCCAAAGTATTACAAGGATAGATTCTTTTCTCAATGGGAAATGATATATACACAGAAGAGTTTACTTCACACACAGCAAAATTATGTTATTTGACCATTTTACCCTCACAACAATGAATGCAATCAATGCATACGGTATTTCTTTTTCTCGTTTGACCGCAAATAGTCTTCCATCTCTTCATGTCCGTCTTGTGTCCTCTAATCTATCATTCGTATATCCACTTCTCCATCAATATCACCATTTGTATATCCTCTCAATAAAAAAGTGGAAACTAACGAACAAATTGCATACTCGAAAACAAGTGCTTGCATTCACGGTCTCCAATCTCCTAGCTGATTCAAAACTGGTGATTGTAATAATTAATTAACAGACTTGAAAAAAAACAGGAATAAATCGGAAAACCAAACATGAAATGCAAAATTCATGATGATGAACCACAATTGATATTCTTACGTAAGTGACACCCGATGATTTGATCATATAATGAGATTAAATTCAGCATTTTGTAGAAAACCAAAGCATAGTATGTAGAAAACCAATATCATTCTTTTAATCGGTGAAAGCTAGCATTAGTTTTTATTTAATTATTGATTTACGTAGTATTTGATAGTTCTGTTACATGTCTCAAGAAGATTGTACTGGGATAATGACCATAAGTGAAAGGCCAGCCATAGGGATCTTGTAAGTGTTGTTTCTATTTTAAATAAATTCTTTAGTACAACCCATTTGACTTGTTAGAAATATATCATAACCCATAACAACATTTATAGGTTAAAGATTACTACCTGGTCAATACTCAATAGGTTCATGAAAAGGAGTCGTTAAAATAAATCCAACAAGTTGTAGTTTCTAAAATGCAATCTAACGATTTCTTTTTCTTTTCTTGTAAACAGACCGCAACCATTCAGGTTCTGAAGAAAGCTGGTCGCCCATCAGAGCGTCTGGTCAGCCATGAAAACTGCAAGTTTAAAAATAATCATCAGCATGAATGTGTGCATGTTCACGAGATAACTGAAGCTGCTGGAACAGAAGAAGCCGAAGCAGATGCAGAATACGATAATGCTATGAAGGAAGCCATTCAGGGTGTGCAGGATGCAGTCACCACCATAAACGAGTATCTGGAAGAAGTCAGGTATGAGATTGCTGCCCTTGAAGTTGAAGCAGATTGATTTGCAAGTATTTAACCAGCTGTTAGAACTAATGCGTCTGTTATGAATAGTCCCCTAGTTACTTCTTATTTAATTTTGTTTTTTATCAACACTCTGCCTGGTGAACTGTTTTCAAAAAGATCTGTACATATAAACTGTATTTAATGTTCTATCTACTTTCTGAAATTTACACAAACTTGTCAAGATTTGTTATAGATTACATTGCAAGTAAATAGCCATAGATAGGGCCTTGTTTGACCTATTTCCTGGAAAGGCGCTTGAGGAGATCCATAGGAAATAGTTATATATTTCCTAAGAATTTTTGACGTCATTTCACTCAAAGGAAATCGCAGAAAACCTTAAGAAGTTATTTTAGTTTTTAGTGATTTCTGACGTTATTTTGTTCATGGGAAACCCTTAGGAAGTTATATAAATTTACTAGAGATTTACGATGTTGTTTTATCTATAGGTAATCCTTAGGGGAACAAAAGCAGCCAAAAATCAAGACCAAACTGATATTTGAGAGTTCGTATATTAAAAAGAAAAAGAAAAATAGTTCAATACACAAAGGATAAGTGTCAAGCTGAGTTTATTTTTGAATAATGATCCCTAATTTAAACTAACATGTTACTTTTGTCGATAAGATAATACAAAATTCGATGAGGGCATGGTGCACCTATGACCCCCTGCATAATAATGTATAATACAACTTTTAATGTACGTTGTTTCCCTTTCCCAAGTTTTTTCTCTCTCAAATTTAAAGTAAACAAGAACTGTACTGTGCAAATGCTATTATCAAATATTTAGTAAACCGACACTATTTGTTTATCGTATGTAAAGTACTCTAGCATATATATGCGAAGACAACAATTATAACACTCGAAAGGACATGCATGTTTAATCACTGAATCTCGTTTGCATTTTACTTATTGAGGCCGGCTATATAGGTACAATAGCACTTAAACTAGTTGGATTAAGTGAATAGCAATACTGTTTTGATGGGAATAACATAGAATTTGATTTCCAGCAATGTCTCCAGAATACTTAATACTTTAGTTTACAAAGCTTGACTAAATTCTCAATGACCACCATATCAAACTCTTCATTCCCTTTTTTGCGCATGATCTCACTCAACGCTATAGTCTTTTCCCTCATGCTCTCACCACCCTCCACTGCCACCTTCCTCAAGACCTCCACCATCTCTTCTCTGTTCAGCCTTCCATCTTTGCCTCTACCAACATCCATGCCAACTCCAAGGGTCGCCACAAGCCTTGCATTGTATGGCTGGTCATATTGCATTGGCATTGCTACAATCGGGACACCATAGTAAATGCTTTCCATAACTGAACCCCATCCACAATGACTCACGAATCCTCCAGTGCTTGGATGGCTCAAAATCTTGGACTGTGGTGCCCATTTCTCAATAACCATGCCCCTCTCTCCTAATGTTTCAAGAAACCCAAGAGGAAGTACTGCTTTAAGACTAGTAGTGCTACCCTCAGGAAACCTTATGACCCATATAAAATGTACATTGCTACGTTTTAAACCGCATGCTATATCTTCTATCTCGGTCTCAGATAAGAAGTATTCGCTCCCAAAAGATAAGAAGACAACCGAGGACTCTTTCTTCTTATCGAGCCAACGAAATATCTCAATATGCTCGTGACTATCTTCTTCTGAAGACTGTTGAATTAATGGACCAATAGGGATAACCTTCTTTTTAAGGATTTGAGACATGTGATCAGTATACTTCCCATCTATCTCCCTGATACTTTTAGTTAAGATAATGCTACAAGACATGTTCGCGGATTTAAAAATGGGATCATCAGCTTTTAGGTCTTCCCACGGAATATGACCACAAGCTTCTTTCATGTGTTTTATTTCATGATCTTTAAGATATATTTCTTTAAACGGATATTGTTCAGCTAAAGGTTTAGTGAGGAAATGAAGGGCCACAGAATATGTTACCGCAGATCCGCTCAAGAACTGAACACTCGGTATGTTGAATGACGAAGCAGCCAGGGGTGCCCACGGCTGCATGAAATCATAAACTAATAAGTGAGGTTGGATATTTTCCAGAATGGTAACGAAATCTGGACAGGATTTCTCAAAAGCGTCTATAAGTGTTTTATTGAGGTGGGTTGGGAGGCCATTGGTAGTATGGTAGTGAGGAGGGAGATTAGGAGAGCATGGAAGATTTAGTTCCACAAGTTCAATGGATTGCGAGTATTTTTGCGAAATATTGTTTTTGATGTAATGTAGGTTAATTGGGGTAGAACACAAGTAAATATGGAAGTTGTGGATTGTGAGTCTTTTAGCTAACTCGAGGAACGAGTTTATGTGACTATACGCTAACCATGGCAGCATTACAACTCTAAATCCACTACTCTCATTTCTGGAACCCATTGATCAACTTTGGGCATGAGTTTCAATATCCTCTAGTGACTTATATATAGGGTAATGTCATCCATTGTGTAATTTAGAAATCTCTTTCCCAATGAAATGCCTCCTCCCACAAATTCTATATACTATCAAAGATACTAGTATTAAATAGTAAAAGATAAGAAGTATAAATAGAAGAAACTGATATGTGAAGTAACATTATCACTTCTTCAAAAGGTTTAAATCGACAGAGAAACCTTAACTCCGTACACTCTTTGGTGACTACTGACCTTTACTTGATAACAGGTTAAACACCGAAAGGATCATATTAATGCTATGCGTAGTAACATTTCATGCTAGCGTTGACTAGACATAGAGAATAATCACACTTGGTTATTCAGTTAATCGACCACTTATCAGTTATCATTCACACGATAATGCGTGTCTTTTTTAGGTGGTTTAATTTGACAGTTACGTCTGGATTTGATTAGAATGCTTAATTCACATAATTTTATTATGCTACATACATGTTCTTGTCTTTTGTATCTTTAAATAAAATTAAAATACGACGTTTTCAAACAAACTCCCCCGTAACGTTTTTGGTTCAGTTAGAGTAGTCTAATATTGTTTCCGTTCACTAAACTAACTGAATCTACTAGTCAGTGAACTTCAAGACAAGTCATGTTTAACCGAGAGATCTCTACGTATAACTTTTATAAGTAATGTGAATACTAAAGATGGTACACAGTGACCAATACAAATTGGCACATGAAGTTAGGATTAGGAGTAACATTTACTTTTACAAATATGCTTATATTTTATGTTATCACTTATTTGGACGGTGGCCTGTTATAATACCAAGTAAATCTTTATGTATAGTTTACTCTGTTTCTCAAAAAGAGAATAACCAAAAACATTATTAAAATCCAAATAACTCGTCTTAAGCTATCAATAGAAAAGTTATTGGTTCTGGTACTTTTTTAATATACGGTGCTTGAAATTCAAGCTCATATTTTTATGACAAACTAGAAAAAATGTAACTGCAATACGCAAGTAAGTACAAAGATCAGTGAAACGTAATGGAAGACGATGGGCGACTAGACCTCAAAGAGAATAGGAAAAAAAGTCGGATTAGAAGTAGACATGGCCGTATACGAAGTTGGTTTCAATTGGATTCTGCACTGAGTTACTGTAGATAATAATAAGTGTGATTACTCATAGATCGAGCTTTATTTACACCATTTGTCTAAATGGACTCTCTGGATTTGTATCTTTCTTTCCTTCCTAATCCCTGCGAAAATTACCTCCTCCGTAGCTATGTAATTGATTATTCATATAATGGTTACTGTGTATTTAGTTGCTCAAAGTCACAAATTGCATGCCAAAATAAAGCCGACTGTCAAGGCCCATTATGAGCATTCGATAAGCCCAAACCGTGATCCCAAGCTGCATAAGCCTTTACAGTTCTTCTTAGACCATGTAGAATACATGTTCAAAAGATATGTTTGTGAGTTTGTCTTTCTATACTAGAGGGATCTAAGTTGTAAATAGGGTAAATGCTAGACATGTACTCTTAATTTTGTTCCAATATGTCAAATGTACTATTTTATGTATTCATTTGCCCATTGAACTTGTTAATTTGTCACAGTATCACCAATATGGGTCACTTGTTATCGGCTATACCGTTTTTTTTTTTATATTATTGGCAAATTAGTCACGAAATTAGTTATAAAATGACTAATTTACCCTTATCCCCTTCATTTCTTAATCCTTGCCAGAAATTCAACTGTTCCTACATCCTATCTAACTCCAAACCGTTGAATTCACACTTCTAGGAGATGATTATCCTCTCATTTCTTTGCCCCAACTCAAAATCCTCTACTCCACTAGGATAACCCTCCTCTTCATCAGTACATCTTCCCAGTTCAAAAAAAAAAAATAAAAAAATAAAAAAAAATCAGTACATCTTCTATCCTCAATTCCTATTTCTCTAATCCATCTCGTCCTATCTATTCTTTCATCAATCTGTTTCTCTAATCCATCTCGTCAAAAAATAATATTTCTCTAATCCATCTTTCATCAATCCTATTTCTCTAATCTATCTTGGTCAGAAAATAATAACATGTCAACAAATCAATGCTCCGAGACCTAGATTCAATTCCTATTTCTCTAATCCATCTCGTCCTATCTATTCTTTCATCAATCTGGGTTTTGATTTGGTGGTTTGATTTTTTTTTCTTCGTTTTGATGGTGGATTGATTTCTCGGGTTGGGGTTCTTTGGATAGGGCTGTTTCCGTTCGGTATTGGTGATGGTAGTTTATTAGAGCTGGGATCATTGTTGGGTGGATTGTCTTGTTGGGTTTTTTGGAGATGGAGAATAGGGATCACGATGCTTTGGTTTCTGATTCGTCAAAGGTTGTCCAGTCGGTTAAGGGGAGCTTTAATGCTTCGAGGGTGTTGAATGTTGAAGGGTTTGATGTGATGGATGACTGGACTAAGATTAGTAGTCAGTCATATCTGGTTGGTTTGGCATTCTGTAAAAGTATGAAAGAAGAGAAACAAGAGATATGAAACTTAAAAAGGGATTTGCATACTGTAAATGTATGAAAGAAAAATAAATAAGACAAGGCCATACACAATCACACACAAATAAGATGGTGGGAGGAGGGGATAAGGGTAAATTAGTCATTTCGCGTTATAAAAAATAACATGGAAATAGATCCGGTCATATTGGTGATATTGTGACAAACTAACAAGTTTAATGGGCAAATGAGTACATAAAATAGTACATTTGCCATATTAGAACAAAATGAAGAGTACGTGTCTATTTTATAGCTTTTACCCTTGTAAATATGTGTAAGTTGTTTATGATGTGAAAGTGTGCCGAGAGTTGAATAGCTTAAGTGAAAATTTGAAGGCTTTACATAGTTGTTTGGATTTTATTTATGGGAAAAAGACTAAAATAGTCAAATTGAACACTTTTGAATCAATTTTTGATCACTTCTAAAATTGAAAACATATATGGTCAAGTTCACTAACTTTTTGACAAATGTCAACCTAACAAGTGTCCAACCTCACATAATATTTTTTATTGGATACTACAAATAATCAATGTTTTAAAACTTGGTTTTTTAATTGATCCGGTTAAGTGACCGGTTCAACCGGTTGAACCGTCAGGTCAAACTAGTTTTACTTTAAAGGGAAAACTACATCTATCCACAACATACAAAGCTATTAAGGGGATGTTTGTTTTAGCTTATATAGTGGGCTTATAAGCTTATTAGCTTATATAAGCTTATAAGCCGAAACCAAGTGTTTGGTTAAGCTTATATAAGTAGACTTATAAGCTTATATAAGGAAGTTTAACATTTGAGGATTTTATAACAAAAAGTGGGCTTGTATAACTATTACATATAAAAAGACCTTTATACCCTCATTTAATAACTACATAATTTAACATTCATATGTTTTTTTGTCATTTTACTTTATTAATTTTAATAAGCCTAACCAAACACTTAACATATACTTATATGCTTATGATATATAAGCCATAAATGACTTATATAATATAAGCCTAAGCCCTACTCATAAGTTTAACCAAACACCCCCTAAGCTCTTTGAATTTCAAAGACAAAATTAAATGTCAAACCAAACTTACAAAAACCAAGATGTAAAGTATAACAGTACATGTATATTTATATTATAAGCTTATTATGCCCACAATATCAAAATTTACATACATTGTATTGAGAAGTGCTGTCATATTATGACCACACACATACACATACCCTCAAACCAAACTTTGATATATATCTTTTTAACGTCAATGCCCAGATATATCTCTTTTAATGTCGATGCCCAGATCTTTTTACCCTTTTGAGTATAAGTATTCATCCATGCCCAGATCTTTCACCCATACACATCTATCAGACGATCTCCATGACCACCACTGAAACCTATTAATCGTGCCGCCATACATGAATCTGAGGCATGGTCGATCTTTATCAAGCATGTAATGGATTACTAGATATTTATCCTGATAAGGGCTCAAGGGGTGCGATTAGTGGTTGATCCATCCAGGCCCAAATCCTTCTTTTTAACAACAGATCCATTCACTCATTCTTTCTTTTGCTCCGATATAGATTGAACCGTCCGGTTCCGGTTCGACGGTTCGACCCGGATCGACTAAAACCAGGCGGTTCAATCCGGTTTAAACTACGGAAATAACCCGGCCTACAACGAACCAGTCGATACTCCGGTTTACGGTCCAACCGGTTCAACAGGCCGGTTCGAACCGGTTTTTAATACACTGCAAATAATGTTAAATGTCAAATATACATTCCCTTACTTTATCTCTTTTCTTTCTCTTTTCACCATTCATCACCACCACCACAACCACCACCAATGCTCCGCCACGGCTCCACTGCGACGGCTTAACTGCTCCACCATCACTACTCAACTGCTCCACTACTAGAGAGTAGTAATTATCAAACATCAATAAGGAAGTGCGGGGAATCAAACCACGTGCCTCTCGCATGCAAAGCGAGCGCTCTACTATATGAGCTACACTCCTAATTTACTGTCAGTATTGTTAACTATGTAGGTTATGCAATCATGATCTTGAGTACACGCATGTTAAGCAAGAAAACAGAAGTCACATGCGAAAGCAAATTATTGTAATTAATAAAACATCAAAAATACGAAAGTTGTCATACTAGAACTATGCTCCCTTTTGTCTATCATCCAAATACCATGACCATTCATTTATATTAAAAAACACTTTTTTCAAGAAAATTATTAGACAATTCACCTTTTTCAAAGCATTCAATTTTACGTATATGCATAAATATGCAAGGGCATAAAATACAACTATAATCAACATGCATTCATTATTTAGGAGATATATATAGCTCCTCTAAATGATGTTCAAAAATTTAATTCTTCGAGTACAACCCCGGTCATTGGAGACAAAACCTGGTATTTCTATGCGTAAGAGGGAGAAATTATAATCAGAAATCACACAAATCACAAGTATTGCATGAAACAATATATGAAAACTATTTGTGTTATTTTACATGGTTAACAATGTAGAATCACATGAACTGTGCACATATGAGCCAACAGATATACGAACAGAATTAGATAACAAAGTATTAACTGTATGAACTATAATGTCAGAAAGGAATACACATGATATGTCAAGAAATTTAAGAGATGGTAACTGTTGGAAATACGTTTTACGTATTAGAAAGGATCGGTCACTCCAACAATAGTCTAAGTAATAGCTCGTAGTTTAGTTTTACTTTATTATTCAAACAAGGCCAAGCCAAGCCCACAACTTGTGTGAGGCTGGTGGCCCATTGTAAGCCCAAGCCCATCTCATGGGTTTGGGTATATAAAGCATCTCCTTAGTTGGAGAGGGTGTGGTTCACTTTCATTTTACACATAGAAAAATGTGTTTTCTACACTTTCTCTCTTTAAGTGTGTGTGTGTTCTCACCACCTTTCTATCTCTTTATCTCTCTAGATTAAGCATAGATTTACAATATCTTACAAATGGTATCAAGAGCCATGGGATGAGTGTATTGTTTATGTGTTTGTGTTCTTGATTTTCATGCCTATTTTGATCTAAATCATTCAAACAAATTCTTTTTTTGTGTTTTTTTATGGTTTTTTCTTGATACAAATCTTCTACATAGTTGTGGTAGAGATTTGGTATATTTACTTTGGCTACAAACACAAATTTTTTGGGTGTTTTGATCATTTTTTGGCTTAAAATATCGAATTGGTTGGGTTTTGTCCGAGAAAAGTGGAAATTTTGATCATTGTGGTACTATTCCGACATAAGTTTACTGAATTCCATCGGAAAGCTTAAGGGTTTCTACATTCCGATCAAGTATTCCAATAGTGATATTCTGATTCGTTATTCTGATAGGTTATTCCGATAGGTATTGCAATTCGTTATTCCGATAGGTATTTCGACAAGTTATTCCGATAGGTATTGCAATTTGGTATTTCAATAGGTATTCCGATAAGTTATTCCGATAGGTATTGCAATTCGTCATTCCGACAGATATTGCGATCTACATCCCGACAGGTATTGCGATCTACATTCCGATAGGTATTGCGATCCACATTCCGACAGGTATTGCGATCTACATTCCGATCAGATATTCCGATAGACATTCCGATCAATATTCCGATAGACATACCAATCAATATTCCGAAGAACCCAAAATTATTCCTTAAAAATTTCGAATCGTGAGTTTTTGTTCGTCTTGGAATTTTTTGGTCATCGAGAACATACTTTAGGGGATTTCAACATTACTTCTCGACTTCTTCACACAACAACAAACTCTTTTACTTTCTCTCATTGTTCGATCAACTTTTGTAAATCTTAACTTATCGAAATGGAGTACACATCTCTTACGGATAAGTCCATCCTTTCGGGTACGGATAATCGTCCACCAATGTTGGTGAAGACCATGTACGAGGATTGGGCTTCCCGAATGGAACTTTATATGTTGAACAAAGAGAACGGACATCTCATTTGGGCATCGGTGCTCAATGGACTATTGGTATATGGTATTGTGACGGAAGGTACTGTTACTCGTCCTCGCACAACGGGTGAATTAACTAGAGATGCTAAGATTCAAGACAAGTGTGATAAATAAGCAACAAACATCATTCTCCAATCCCTTCCTCCAGATGTCTACAAACTTGTGAGTAAACATAAAGTTGCCAGAGAGTTATGGGATAGAATTCGTGTTCTAATGCAAGGCACCTCGTTAACTAAACAAGAACGAGAGTGTAAGCTATATGATACGTTTGATAAGTTTGCCTATGTCCCCGGGGAGACTCTCAATGATTACTATTTGAGATTCACTCTTTTGATGAATGAGCTTAACATCTATGGCCTGGCAATTCCTACGTTTCAATTGAACACCAAGTATTTGAACACTCTTCCTTCAGAATGGAGCAAGTACGTGACAGCTGTTAAATTGGTTAAGGATTTGCATCAAACCAATGTGGATCAACTTCAAGCTTTTCTTCAACAACACGAATGTTACGTGATTGAGGCTCGGTTGTCTTCACCTCAAGTTCATGATCCACTTGTCATGTATGCTTCTTAACAAATGACTCCCCAACAAAACATGACTTACACTTATCAACAACCATCATACTTGCAGCAACCACCACCACACACCTATCAGCAACCACAACAACCATCTTATCAACCACTAATGATGCCACAACAAGCATTTCAACAAAGTGTTCATCAATAGTCTTTTCCACAACAACCAACACCATCAGGCATCACCATCACAAGCTATCACCTCTCCAATGGGCTATACTCCTCAGCAAGGATATTTTCCAATTGAAGCACCACAAGCACAAGCCTTCTACTCCAATGAACTTCCACCAATTCAAGCACCGGTCTTTACTCCAAATGATACACCTACTGATGTCTTAAACCATCTCACTGTCTACTTGTCAAAACTGGTTGCAACTAGAGGTTTTCCACCAACGAACAATCAGCTCCGCACTTCTTCAAATCCTCGACAACAAGCCACTATTCAAGATGGACAAGTAATGGTGCAAACCATTCAGGGAAGACAAAATTCATATGGACCTCCTACAAGGACCGTGAACGCTGAAGCTGTGACTTCTCACGCTAGTGGAAATGGAAGCCCTGTTGGTCCTCAAAAGATTGTGACTTGCTACAATTGCCGAGGACAAGGTCATATGGCTAGGGAATGCACTCAGCCGAAAAGGAGAAGGGATACCACATGGTTTCGTGAGAAGATGTATTTGGTCGATGCTTAATCTAAAGGAAATATTTTGGATTCAGAGGAATTAGCATTTCTTGCAGACCCAGGGGCAGCAGATAATGAAGGCATTACAATCGTCTCTACTTCTAATGCAGCATATCAAGCAGATGATCTTGACGCATATGATTCAGATTGTAATGACATTCACTCAGCCCAAGCTGCTCTCGTTGCTAATCTCTGTCACTACGGTTCTGATGTCGTCAGTGAGGTACCAACCACACCTAATAATGTTCATGATAATCCACATCACGTTGAGCATGAAACTGACAACCTCGAACATCATTCGGGAACTAGTAACTCAAATGATGTGGTATCCAATCCAACACATTTGCGAGAACCTCAACCAAATGCTACGACGGGTATGGAATCTTATGATCAACGTGGTTTGGTAATGGTGCCTAAATATATTATTGATAACATGAATGTGGCTGTTCGACAAACCGTAGATATGAATGCCAACCTAACCGCTAAGCTTGCGCTGTATAAGGAAAATGTCAAAACTTTTGAAATGGTCCCTCAAGCAGAAAATATAACTTATTCTGAATTTGACCAATTTCGTTTTGAAAAGATTGAACACTTAAAAGAAATAGAATCGTTAAAAGCTAATATTTTCAATGAATTAAAAGAAAAAGAGTCGGTTCTAAATGATTTTCAGAAACTTAAAATGGATTTCAAAACTCTCAAGTCTAAAAATTTTGAATCATTAATGCTACCAAACTTCTTAAATTCAAGGAACAACAGCTTTTAAAACAATACGCTTCCACAGAAAAGGTTCATCTTTTAACTAAATCGTTTAAACAACTCGAACTTAAGCGTCTCCAAGATTTACCACCTAATCCTGGTTATGCAAAACAAGCTCAGGAATATATTCCTTGTCTTTATGATGTGACCCTAATTGGAAATCGAAAGAAGCACCTTATGTTCGTAGTATTGCGGAGACTATATCACTTACGGAAGAAACTCGATCTAAAATGCTTTCAAAATTCTATAAGCTTGATTATGATAAGCATAATAAAGATCAATTTACTAAAAAGACCCGTATTCGCTTACAAAAGGAATTAACTCAATTATCAGCTTTTGTGCCCCAAAGTTTGTCAAAGGAAAACCTTCCTAATACGTCTCCTACACTTGTCAAAAAGGATTTAACTAAGTTAATTCCACCGGTAAGTAAGGTGTCAGATAGCTTAAATGCGGTGCACCAACACTTTTCCGATTTTGACAAGGTCATTACGGAACATATGATGGCTACGGCCATAACGGAAGGTGAATGGAATTTTTAGCACACTAGAGCTGCGTTTCGGGACGAAATTGTTCCATTTGTAAACAATATTAAATCTTGTCTTAGTAATATTGATCATGATTTGCTTTTGGAAATAGAAGACGTTAGACGTGTTTTCAATGAAATGGATGATGCTTATGAAAACAGTTTACTTGAAATAGAACGAATTTCACGCCAAAATGATCAGCTTCTGAAGCAAGTGATGTCTCATGATATTGTTTCCGTCTGTGTGAATAAAAGTGTTGATAATGACTCTATTGTGCATAATGTTGAATCTGTGGATAATGTGGTAGATAGTACGTGTCACAAATCTGACGCTGAATTTTTAAAGCTTCAAGATTCTTATTCTTTCCTTTCAAAACGTTTTGATGAGATTCAAAAACATTGTATTTCGCTTGAATGTAAACAACAATTTATTCAAGAGCTTTTTGAAACGTCATTCGAAGGTGTTATTATAGATGATGCAAATTTTCAAAAGAATTTTCGATTGAATTTACAATCAAAACAACGTCAGCCAAGTGACAAGGTTGCTAAATCATTGCCGATAGACATAGAGAAATCTAAGGAGATTAACTGTGTGAACGTACTTGAGGCCGCTGAGAATATTAAACTTGATCCAGATAATCGAGTTTCCAAGATTTTGTCCAAAGTTGATAACTTAAAACAGAAAAATACACAACTCTTCGATTCAGTAAAGCCCGCAGGTGCTAATACCACTGCATAGAATCAATCATTGATTGAACGACTGAATCGAAAGTCGGTGGAAATATCTGATTTTAGGGAACAAATTTGTGATAAAAATTTGGCTATGGCTGAGTTAAAGGAAACACTTCGTACCCTAAAAGGTAAGAATGTTGTGGATAATGCAGCCACTGTATCAGCATCGTCCTCTAGTGCAATCAAAAGGAACCTCATCGCAGTCACACCACTTAACAAGGGCCCTTGGACTAAACCATCTCAAACATTGGTCACTAAAGATAAGGCAAAATCAAAACCAGCTTCTAATATTCCTGTGTTGCCTTCTACAGGAGTAAGCACCACTACTAAGGCTCAAAGATCTAAGCTTAAAAGAAACAAGAAGAATGATAGGATCTTGCCCCTATCTAGTAGTCAAGTGAAGAAGAAAGTAGAAGCCCACTCTAGGAATGTTATTTCTGTTTTGAATAAAAAGAATCATGTAGCTAAACTTAAAGGCTCTGCGGTTGTGCAGCGTTCTAAGCCTACTGTGAATTCTAATTTGAAATGTTGGAATTGCAATGAATGTATGTTTTCTAGTCGTCATGATTCTTGCCTTATTGACCATGTGAATGAGATGAATGCCCGAAAAAATGGTTTAGAATGGAAACCGACTGGGAAAGTGTTAACCCAAGTTGGTTGGATGTGGCGCCCCACTGGGAGAACTTTCACTATAGTAGGAAATGCGTGCCCTTTAACTAGGATCACTTCCACTAAAGCGAAGAAAGCATGCCCTTTAACTAGGAGTACCAAGGCTACCAAAACACAAGCGTGTCCTTTAACTAGGAACACCAACACTACTATAGGAACCAAGTGCCCTTTAAATAGGTCTACTCCCACTGTAGTGTCCGCTAATAATCCAAAACCTCAGAAAGTTGGAACAATAAAACCTGTTATTGGTAAAACTCACATTAGAAAACGCAGGAAATCTAAGGACAACACAAATGTTAGCAATTCTGATTATTTTATATCTATATCTGCTAACACTCCGGAACCAATAGTTTTCAATGCATTGTCTACTGTTGTTACTAAAAACAGGTGGTCCAAATTGTTCTCTGGTATTTGGACTATGGTTGCTCCAAGCATATGACCGGAGATCGCTCTTAGCTCAGAAATTTCGTCAGCAAGTTGCTTGGTACAGTTTGATTTGTAAATGATCATATTGCAAAGATAATGGGTTACGGTGAATATCATATTGGGAATGTTATAATTTCAAGAGTGTATTATGTGGAAGGTCTTGGTCACAATTTATTTTATAGTGGGATAATTTTGTGATGCTAACCTAGAAGTTTCTTTTCGAGAGCATACCCGCTTCATCCGTAATTTGGAAGGGGTTGATTTATTGAAAGGTACTCAAGGGAATAATTTGTACACTTTGTCTCTACAAGATATGATGGCCGCTTCTCCCGTATGTCTTCTCTCCAAAGCATCGAAGACTAAGTCATGGTTATGGCATCGACGGTGATCTCATCTTAACTTTGACGCTATTAATCATCTGGTGAAAGACGAACTTGTTCGTGGTCTTCCAAAACTTACATTTCATAAGGAACATTTGTGTTCCGCATGTACAATGAGGAAAATCACTAAGAAATCATACAAACCCAAGACTAAAGACACCAACCAAGAGAAACTTTATTTGTTGCATATGGATCTTTGTGGGCCAATGCGTGTAGACAGTCTTAGTGGTAAAAAGTATATCCTCGTCATTGTCGATGATTACTCTCGGTTTACATGGGTGAAATTTCTTACAACAAAAAATGAGGCACCTAAATTCATCATCGGATATCTCAAGATGATTCAAGTGCGTCTCAACACTATTGTCTGACGCATTCGTACAGATAATGAAACCGAATTTGTGAATCAAATATTGCGTGATTATTATGAAGAAGTTGGCATATCTCATGAAACATCCTTTGCTCGCACTCTACGACAAAACGGGGTCGTTGAAAGGTGAAATCGCACACTTATGGAAGCTGCTCGAACGATGTTAATTTACGCAAAGGCTCCATTGTTTTATTGGGCAGAAGCAGTATCTACAGCAGTTTTCACCCAAAACCGGTCACTAATTCTAAAACGCCATGGTAAAACACCTTATGAGCTTCTCCATGGATAAGTACCAGATTATCATATCTTCATGTATTTGGTTCTCTTTGCTATCTAAATAATGATGGTGACAATTTGGGGAAACTTCAACCAAATGCTGATATTGGTATTTTCATTGGTTATGCACCCACAAAGAAGGCATACCGAATCTACAATCGTAATTCTCGTAAGATCCTTGAAACTATGAATGTTAATTTTGATGAGCTGACAGCAATGGCTTCTGAGCAAAGCAGCTCTGAACCCGCACTTCATGAAATGGGACCTAGTAACATTAGCTCTGGTCTTGTCCCAAACTACCCTTCTTCATCATCATTTACACCACCTGCTTGGAATGAATGGGATACGCTGTTTCAACCGTTCTTTGATGAATTCTTTACTCCTCCAAGTATTGTTGCTCCAGAACATGAGGTAATAGCTCCGGTTACTGAAGTGGTCGCTCCAGCAACCGAAGCACAATCAGATACGTCTACACCTACAATTGGTCAAGATATACCTTCAACGAGTAATTCTCAACCAACACCTGAATCAACTACCCATGTCATGCCTATTGATGATGAAGAGGATGATGATGATCACGATTTAGAATTTGCACAAATGCGTGAACTTCCATTCTTTGGTGTACCAATTCCCGACTCTAATTAAGTCGGGTCATCCAACTCAGAAGAACCTCCTACTACGGTCTACTCCAATCCACGGATTCGTGAACATGACAGCAATTGGACAAAGGATTATCTTATAGATTCTATTATTGGTGACCCTAATCGTCTGGTATCCACACGAAGTCAGTTACAAGAAAGTGCAATGTTTTGTCATTTTGATGCTTTTCTCAGTGAAGTTGAACCTAAGACGTGGCAACAAGCATTTACCCAATCTTGTTGGATAGAAGCCATGCAAGAAGAACTTAATGGATTTGTACGTCTTGAAGTATGGGAACTTGTCCCATGCCTACCCTTCTGTATATCACAACTAGTCGACATGATCTTCAGTTTGCTATATGTATGTGTGCTCAGTATCAAACTAGGCCTACTGAGTTACACTTAGCTACTGTTAAACGAATATTTCGGTATCTTAAAGGAACCATTAATCGGGGACTTTGGTATTCGAAGGACTCTCAGATTGCACTAATGGCATATGCAGATGCGGATCACGCGGGTTGTCAAGATACAAGGCGTAACACGAGTGGAACTTTGCAACTACTAGGAGATCGACTAATCAGTTGGGCATCTAAAAGGCAGAAAAGCGCTGCAATTTCAAGTACGGAAGCAGAATACATAGCTATGTCCGGTTGTTGTGCTCAAATTGTTAGGATGAGATCACAATTAACCGACTATGGTCTAGGTTTCAACAAAATTCCGATGTATTGTGACAACAAAAGTGTAATTGCCTTATGCTGCAACAATGTTCAATTCTCCCGGTCGAAACATATTGACATTCGCTACCACTTCATCAAGGAGCAAGTGGAAAATTGAGTGATCGAGCTTTACTTTGTTCGATCTGAGTATCAATTGGCGGATATTTTCACAAAGGCTTTAGATCGAGCTTAATAAGTGTGAAAACACTTATCCTTTTACCACTTATTTCCAATAATAACATGACCAAAACGTGTGATTTATGTCGTAAAAGTCGGAATTATGCGTGGTTTGTGTTTTTATTGTGTTTTAGGACCAAAATATGAAAAAGGAAGAAAACACGGGTTTTCACGGGCTTTTATCGAAGAAAACAGGAAAAGACGAAGTCAAAAAGATCAAGAGTGCAAAAAGAACGGAAGTCCAAGGCCTCTTCTGAAGATTTATCGAAGAAAAAGTCTAAAGACGAAAGTTTAACGAAGTCGAAGAACTTAAGTCTAATAGAAGAAGGAAATTAAAAGACAAGTTCAAATCCCGAGACGACAAAGACAAAGATATAAAGTCGAGTCGAGAAAACGTGAAGAAAGCAAGAAAGAAGATGCAACACATGCACTCCTTCCACCTTCCCTATAAATACCCTCCTAATAGTCATTAGGAGGGTGGTTAGTTAATTAGCTAGTTTTTATTTTTCTTACTTTTCTCTAGTTTTAGAGAGAGAAAGTCTTAAACTTTCTCTCACTAAGTTTCATCTTTTCATTTAATCTTTCAAGATTAAACATTTTTGTATTGCTTATTTTATTAATCAAGTTCTATTTTAAGCTTTTAATCCTTAATCTCATTCTACCTTTCTTTGATTTTAGATTGATTTTGGTGCGATTATCATATGATACGTGTTGTTCTAAGTGATTTCGTGCTTAAAAAGTTAATCTTTTGATCATTACCTAAGTTTTCATGCAAATAAGCTTTGAGACTTTTGTGCTTATTGGCTTATTTTTATGATTAGCTTATTTACTTATAAAAGTATTCCTTAAAAAGTTCATATTTTTGATTGTTTGATTGAAAAGATGCTTATTTTGAAGTTGAATAAGTTGTGATAATTGCTTATTTGATCCGGTTTATTATTGGTTTGTTGAAGTTTCGGGTATTAGCTTAATAAATTTAGCTTATTACCTAGCTTAACCGAATCCCACATATTTCGGAAAGGGACTAAACCCCTTTCCGATTGAAGCCTATTCCGAGCAGCCTTCCCCTTTTCTGATTTGCCAATCGGAAAAGGGTTTCCCCATATTCCGATTGAACATCCCTTATTCCGATCGATTGATCGGATTAGGGTTTACACTTTCCGATTTGAGCCCTCTTTGAACATTCCGATTTGGAGTTTTCTGCATGTTATTCCGATTTGATCTATCTCCGTATTCCGATTGTGCTTGTTTCCTTTCATTCCGATTTGTTTGATTTATAAACATTCCGATTTCCCTCCTTTGTCAGTTATTCCGATTGGAACTTGTCTCAATATTCCGATTAGTAGGTTTTCAAATATTCCGATTGATATCATTTTGTGGATATTCCGATTGCTCCCAATACCCCATATTCCGATCAACAGATCGGAATACATTCCGATCTGGCCACCTCTTTTGGACATTCCGATTAGCTTCATTATTTGCACTTTCTTATTAGAGTTGATTTTAGTTTATCGTTTTACATAGTTTCCAAATGTTAGTTTAATTTAGGGTGCTAGTACTTTTCTAATATTACCTTTAAGTTTCCAAGCATTTATTTTACTCGTCATTTTAGTATTAATCTTTATTCTTCCATTTTACTCAACGACACTTTAATTACTTGCTTATAGTTTAAAATAGAAAAACAAACCAAACCATTCTCTTGATTCACCAAAAGACGATTGAGTCGCAGTTTAGACCGGTTTTCAATTCGAAAGGATTCGGACGATAAAGATTTTATACCTAGCCAAAAGCGAAGTAATAAATGGCACCGCTGCCGGCTCTTTTCGTTACGATTAACGGTTTCTAGTGAGAGACGCATTGAATTTTGGGATCCGTTCTTTGAACGTTATTTTCCTTGCTTTAAAAATTTTCAAAAAAAATCCTAAAAAATATAAAACTCTTCAAAAATACAAAAACATTAAAAAATCATAAAAAGCAATTCTTTTCAAAAGGTTTTGCACCAAAAAGATTATATAGATATTCTCTTTGTGTATATTTTTCTTCTGCAGGTGTATGCGTACTAGATCTTCAAACTATTCTGAGCCCGAGACTCATGAAGATTTAGATATGGCTGGTGTTAATAACAACAATAATAACCCACCTCAACCCAATTTGAATAATAACAACAACAACAACAACAATGTCCTCCTACCTGATTTACGGACAATGGAGGAATTGTGTCAACCCACCATGAACGGACGCGGAGGCCCGATTGCGCCGATGCACGTCACGGCTCAGGAGTTTTCGTTGAAGCATCACATGATCCAACAAGTGCAAACTAACCCGTTTCGCGGAATTCCGGATGATGATGCCAACAAACACCTCGACAAATTCATTACCATAACCCAAAGCATGAAGTGCCCCGGTGTTTCTATGGATGACCTTCACCTTCAACTCTTTCCCCACTCGCTTTCTCACCATGCCGAAAAATAGTTTGACCGTCTTCCTAAGAATTCTATTCATACGTGGAATGACATGACTCAACGCTTTTTATCGCGCTACTTTCCCCCATCCATGGTCACTAGCCTTCGTAACCAAATCAGTGGATTCATGCAAGAGAATGATGAATCGCTCTTTGATGCTTGGGAACGATACAATGATTTGATCGACCGCTGTCCAAATCACAATATGCTCCCCGTCACTCTCATTGACACCTTCTACAATGGTCTCACTTTTCGTGATCGTGACACGATCAATGCCGCCGCCGGTGGTACCTTTATGAAAAGGAGACCGGAGGAGTGCCGAGAGTTGATCGAAAACATGACTACTCACCACAAGAATTGGGATTCATCCGCATCCTCAAGATCTAATCAGAGAGTCAATGTTTCTTCTACTACCTCCAATCCTAAAATGACTGAAATTTCTCGACAACTCGCTGAAATGAACAAGAATTTCATGGCCATGGCCACAAACCACTTTCAACAAGCTAAAGCCGTTGCTATTTCTTGTGACACATGTGGTGGTCCTCATTCTTACAATGATTGTCCTTCTACCCAAAGCAATTTTTCTGAAAACGTTAACGCAACTTACGGCACTTATCCCACGGGAGGCTATCAAGCCCGCCCGCAAGGAGACCGTGGCTTGCTAAGTTATCGTTCCAACAATTATCTTGCTCCTCCCGGTTTCCCTCCTGTAAACCAAAACCAACAACAAAGCTACAACCAATCCCAACCTCGTGCAAACAATCAATATCAATCCCAACGAAACCCATACCCAACTCAAGGAAATTCTCAAGCTTACCAAGCTCCACCTCTCAATCAACCGATGGCAGTGAGTCCAGACGTCGAGACATTCATGAAGACTAATCGGGAGATGGTGACGAATCTTCAGAGTCAAGTCCGCAACTTGAAGGGAGAAATGGCAAAACAAGGGAACGATATTCGAGCCGAGCTAAGGAATGACATGGCAAAACACAACAATGAAATTAATGCAAACATGAGAGACTCTTTTAATAATCAAGCGATTCACCTTCGTGATATGATTGGTTCGCTCATCCAAGGTAATCAACCCTCTTCTTCGGGTACTCTTCCGAGTAATACCGTTGCGAATCCAAGAGGGGAGATGAAAGCAATCACCACTCGTAGTGGAAAAGGTTACATGGAACCCGAGCTTCCTACACCTCCACCCGTGATTGTGAACAAGGAAAAAGAGCAACTTTCCTCACCTCCTTCACCTTCTATCTCCATTTCCCCACCACCCGTGGTTGTGAGTGATCCTACTCCCTTAAAGCCTTCTTCTTCATCCAATATACCTTATCCTTCAAGGTTGAGGAAAGAGAAGCAAAAGAGCAAGGATGATATTCAGGTTTCAAACTTTCTCAAAAAGTTTAAACAATTGAATTTTAACATCTCCTTTGCCGAGGCTCTCGCTCACATGCCCAAATACGCTAAGATGTTTAAAGATATTCTAAGTGATAAGGAAAAGCTTCTTGACATCGCTCAGACCCAACTTAATGAGAACTGCTCCGCAGTGCTCTTAAGGAAATTGCCCACCAAACTTGGTGATCCGGGTCGCTTCTTGATTCCTTGCAACTTCCCGAGAGTAGAGAATTGCATGGCTCAAGCCGATCTAGGTGCCAGTATAAACTTAATGCCTTTAAGTGTTTGGAAGCAATTATCTCTTCCCGAGCTAGTCCCCACCAAAATGACTTTGGAATTAGCCAACCGTACGGTTGCTTATCCAGTGGGGATAGCCGAAGATGTCTTTGTTGGCGTTGATAAATTCACATTCCCGGCGGATTTTGTCATCGTTGACTACGAGATGGATCCCCGTGTTCCATTAATCGTTGGACGTCCATTCCTGAGGACCGGTCGCACTCTTATTGATGTAGCCGCGGGCGAAATAATCATGAGAGTTGGTGACGATAAAATTGTCTTCAACATGGGTATGATTTCTAAGCAACCTTATTCATATGAGAGTGTTAATGCTATTGATGTTCTCGATGAGGCTTGTGAAGAACATTTTCATGATGCTTGCAAAAGTACTCTCTCTTCTCTACCCAATGTTGAGACCGTTGCCTCAATTGCTCCAGCATTGACTCGTTTTGGAGAAAGTGACTTGGATGATTTCGAAGCTAGCTTGGGTCCTCTTGATATTAAGTATGATAATTTGTCCACCAATTGGGATGAAGACATTCGTACTATTGAGAGACTTCTCAATGAGGACCCGTTGTCTCCTCCTTCTCCTAAAGAGGTGACTAATGATGATCCATCGTTAGTTTCACCATCTATTGAGGATCCTCCCACTCTCGAGCTTAAGGACCTACCTCCTCATCTTGAGTACGTTTTCCTGGAAGACAACGAGAAGTTACCGGTCATCATCGCAAAGGATCTGAAAGAAGACGAAAAAGCCCGACTTGTCGCTGTGTTGAAGAAGCATAAAAGCGCTATCGCTTGGAAAATCTCCGACATCCGTGGAATTGATCCTCACTTCTGCCCACATAAAATTCTCATGGAGGACGACTTTAAGCCCACAATTCAAAGCCAACGAAGGGTGAATCCTAAAATCCATGAAGTCATCAAAAAAGAGGTTATCAAACTTCTTGATGCGGGTATGATTTACCCTATTTCGGATTCACCATGGGTTAGTCCAGTCCATTGTGTGCCTAAGAAAGGCGGTATCACCGTTGTGCCCAATGCAAACAACGAGTTGATTCCTACCCGTCTCGTTACTGGGTGGAGAGTTTGTACTGACTACCGCAAACTCAATGATGCCACGAGAAAGGATCATTTCCCTCTACCTTTTATGGACCAAATGCTTGAACGTTTAGCGGGTAATGAATATTACTGCTTTCTTGATGGTTTCTCGGGTTATTTCCAAATACCCATCGATCCCCAAGATCAAGAGAAGACAACATTCACTTGTCCCTATGGCACATTTGCTTACAAACGAATGCCTTTTGGCTTATGCAATGCCCCCGGGACTTTCCAAAGGTGCATGTTGGCTATCTTCCATGACATGGTTGAGCAAACCATGGAAGTCTTCATGGATGATTTATCGGTCTTTGGGGATTCCTTCTCTTCTTGCCTTGCCATTTTGGAACGTATGCTTAAGCGGTGCGAAGACACTCGCCTTGTTCTGAATTGGGAAAAATGCCATTTTATGGTAAAAGAAGGCATTGTGCTAGGACACAAAATCTCTAAAGCCGGTCTTGAAGTCGACCGTGCTAAAGTAGATGTCATAGCCAAATTACCTCCACCTTCAACCGTGAAGGGTGTGAGAAGTTTTCTGGGTCATGCGGGCTTCTATCGTCGATTCATTCAGGATTTCTCTAAAATCGCTCGCCCGATGACCCACCTCTTGGAAAAAGATACTCCTTTTATCTTTTCTAAAGAGTGTCTCGAAGCCTTCAATCTTCATAAGGATAAGCTCACTAAGGCACCGGTCTTGGTTACCCCTAATTGGGAGCTGCCTTTTGAATTGATGTGCGATGCTAGCGACTTTGCTATTGGTGCGGTTTTGGGCCAACGAGTGAATAAACACTTCCAACCAATCCACTATGCTAGCAAAACAATGACGGGGGCTCAATTGCATTATACGACAACCGAAAAGAGCTTTTAGCTGTTGTCTATGATTTTGAGAAATTTCTCCCCTATCTTGTTTTATCCCCCACCATCGTATACACGGACCATTCTGCGTTGAAGTACTTGATGACAAAGCATGATTCTAAGCCAAGACTTCTTCGCTGGGTTTTACTCCTTCAAGAATTCAACATTGAAATTCGTGACAAGAAGGGAGCCGAAAACCTGGCCGCGGATCATCTGAGCAGACTTGAGGATCCATATCAAGGGGATCATCCGAACAAAGAGATCAATGACTCTTTCCCCCTGGAGACCTTAATGTCTATAAATCTCAATTTTGATGACACCCCGTGGTTTGCGGACATTGCAAACTACTTAGCGGGTGGTATTCTCATCAAAGGGTTAACATCCCAACAAAAGAAGAAGTTCTTGAATGATGTCAAGACTTACTTTTGGGATGACCCTTTTCTATTCAAACAATGTGCTGATCTTATCATTCGTCGATGTGTTGACGGACCAGCAGCTTTTGACATTCTCCAAGCTTGCCACAAAGGACCCACCGGTGGTCACTTTGGTCCCAACTACACCGCTAAGAAAGTGTTTGATTCTGGATTCTATTGGCCCACCATTTATCGTGACGCCCACGAAATGGTTAAGCATTGTGATGCTTGCCAACGCCAAGGCAAGATCACACATAAGGATGAGATGCCTCAAAATTTCATACAGGAATGTGAAATCTTTGATGTATGGGGCATCGACTTTATGGGGACATTTCCATCCTCCAAAGGGAACAAGTACATCCTCTTCGCCGTCGACTACGTTTCTAAATGGGTTGAAGCTAAGGCTCTTCCAACGAATGATGCGAGGGTGGTTGTGAACTTTTTGAAGCAGCTTTTTGCTCGATTTGGCGTTCCTCGTGCTATTATCAGTGACCGCGGGACTCATTTTTGCAACGATCAATTTGCAAGAGTCATGGCTAAGTATGGTGTCAATCACCCTCTTTCCACCGCCTATCATCCCCAAACCAATGGGCAAGCCGAGATATCTAACCGTGGCTTGAAGCGAATTTTGGAGCATACTGTGGGAGAGCATCGCGCCGCGTGGGCCGATAAGTTAGATGATGCTCTGTGGGCTTTCCGTACTGCTTATAAGACCCCGATCGGTTGTACACCTTATCGTCTTGTGTACGGGAAAGCATGCCACCTCCCCATCGAGCTGGAACATAAGGCGTACTGGGCCTTGAAGTGGGCTAACTTCGACATCAACAAAGCCGGTGATCATCGCAAGATTCAACTCAACGAGCTAAATGAACTGAGGAATGAAGCTTATGAGAACTCGCTGATCTACAAGGAGAAGACCAAGCTCATCCACGATGCAAGGATTAAGAACCGAGAGTTCCACGTTGGTGATCAAGTCTTACTCTTTAACTCTCGGTTAAAGATCTTCTCTGGCAAGTTAAAGAGCCGCTGGTCTGGTCCATTCACCGTCGCCAAAGTCTTTCCATATGGGACCATTGAGCTTTCTCAGCCGCATGGGCCCAATTTAAAGGTGAATGGCCAGCGTCTGAAGCTATACTTTGGTGAAGACATCTCTCACGAGATGATTCCATCCCTCACCACATTCCCCATGAACTAAATTGGGTCGAGTCAGGCTCGTGACTCGGTGAACAAAAACAAGCGCTTCTCGGGAGGCAACCCGTGATCTATCCTTTACTGCTTTCATAATAAGTGTAGGGGGAGCCCCGTATGTGTTTGTTGTCTTGTTTCTTGTGCAGTGCAGGGATTAAAGCTTCAGAGAGCATCTTGATGACTTTTGACGAACCGTGATACCGTGTTCCCATCTTGCTGGTTTTATCCTAAACTCTTGTGATTCAATATTTCATATTTTATATGTTCACATTGAATTCACTTTAGTTGTCCTTTCCTTAGCAAGATTTAAACAAAGTGCACAATGTCCTAAGTGTAGGGGAGTTTACTCCCACATGCTTAAACATTGAGGACAATGTTTATCTCAAGTGTAGGGGGGACTTCTATCGAAGTAAGTGGTCTTTTCCATGAATTTGCCCTCATTATAACCGGAAAATTTGATTTTTCGACATTTTTCAAAATTTTTAATCTATTTTGGCCTAGTTGTATAGTTGTATTTTCCTTTATCATGTTTAGTTTCTTTCCATTGCTAGAATAAATTTTCAATAAAGTGGTTTTAGATTTTTCTTAGTCGTGAACATTTTGACTCAACCCGAGTTTACTTACCTAAGTTTACTCTAGCTAGTATCCTTAACGTGTTTAAGTCAAGTTTTGCTAGGCTTTTATATAGGGAGCTATAAAACGCGAAAGTCTTAACTCTCACAGGTTAAGAACAAGAACTTTTCGCAAGTTCCTATAATTGATCCTAGAGAGTCGTTTATCAAGGGAACTTTAAAATGCGATTTCTAAACTTGAAAAAGTCTAAGAATTTGCAAGATCCTATAGGCGACTCGAAAACCCAAAACTTTGATTTAATAGGCTAAGCATCCAAGAATCTCATTCCTTGAGATTTTGAACTGTGGAGAACGAGAGATGATAGAGCCAATTATAAGTTTGGTATTCTTTCGTGAATTTATGTGAGTTAATTATAAGCCTATTCTCCCTCCGCTTGTTAATAAATTTATCTGCAATAAATAAGGTTGTACGATTTAAAAGGTTACTTAGCTTCTAGCCCCAGATCGTTTAAAAGTTGCTCGGTACGGATTAGAGTTCATAGCCAAGGCATAACTTATTGAAGCGGGATGCGAAGATTGGCGAGTCCGAAAAGGCCCTAACAAGGCATGAGGGCTACATTTTGTTGCTAAAGATCCAAAAGTGACGTGAAGAATCATTTATCGAAAATCAATATGAAGGATCGAGACACACGACAAAAAGCAAATACTCCCCAAAAGATTATGGAGAAGTCTATCCGAAAAGACCCTAACAAGGTATGAGGATAAATAGATCCAAGTCCTAAAATGAGGGGGATCGTTGTATATCAAAGTCCAAAATAAAGATTGGAGAAAAATGAAGAAGTCGTGGTCCAAAGATGAAGAATCTCTCAAAACTTCAAGTGAAGAAATTCCTATTATGAAGAGAAGGCCATTATTTCATGAACGTCTCTCAGGATTCGAAGTATGAAGTCGCTGCCAAATATCGGTCCGAGAAAGGTCCCAAATCGTGAAGCGAGTTATGCCAAGATATGAACCTTATGAGGTCCCGAGAAGCAGTTTTAAAAGATTTGGTCCTTTAGCTAACTATTGATTAAATCGTTCACTTTATTTTCGGCCTAAATAACTATCAAAATAAGTCAAACAATGCATCCTTGTGATCATTCAAGACAAAAATAAAATATAAGAGATACACCTAGGAATAAGGGAGTCTAAGTGAATAATTGGCCCACATGAGTTCGTGATAGTATGCTAACTTATAATAACAATGATCTCGTTTTTAAGCTTGGTATGGGGAACGTGAAACTTGAGGATGATAAACGTTCATGGCCGCCAAAACCCAATGTACGTTTTAATTTCTTTACTTATTTCTATCTTTTATGTTTAGTATTTAATAAAGGCCAAGGTGGGTTATTTAAAATGGAAAATGTAAACCGTGCTTTAAAGTCAATGCATTGCATGAGGGCATTACAATGGTCAAGTGTAGGGGATTTAATAAGTGTGAAAACACTTATCCTTTTACCACTTATTTCCAATAATAACATGACCAAAACGTGTGATTTATGTCGTAAAAGTCGGAATTATGCGTGGTTTGTGTTTTTATTGTGTTTTAGGACCAAAATATGAAAAAGGAAGAAAACACGGGTTTTCACGGGCTTTTATCGAAGAAAACGGGAAAAGACGAAGTCAAAAAGATCAAGAGTGCAAAAAGAACGGAAGTCCAAGGCCTATTCTGAAGATTTATCAAAGAAAAAGTCTAAAGACGGAAGTTTAACGAAGTCGAAGAACTTAAGTCTAATAGAAGAAGGAAATTAAAAGACAAGTTCAAATCCCGAGACGACAAAGACAAAGAATTAAAGTCGAGTCGAGAAAACGTGAAGAAAGCAAGAAAGAAGATGCAACACATGCACTCCTTCCACCTTCCCTATAAATACCCTCCTAATAGTCATTAGGAGGGTGGTTAGTTAATTAGCTAGTTTTTATTTTTCTTACTTTTCTCTAGTTTTAGAGAGAGAAAGTCTTAAACTTTCTCTCACTAAGTTTCATCTTTTCATTTAATCTTTCAAGATTAAACATTTTTGTATTGCTTATTTTATTAATCAAGTTCTATTTTAAGCTTTTAATCCTTAATCTCATTCTACCTTTCTTTGATTTTAGATTGATTTTGGTGCGATTATCATATGACCCGTGTTGTTCTAAGTGATTTCGTGCTTAAAAAGTTAATCTTTTGATCATTACCTAAGTTTTCATGCAAATAAGCTTTGAGACTTTTGTGCTTATTGGCTTATTTTTATGATTAGCTTATTTACTTATAAAAGTATTCCTTAAAAAGTTCATATTTTTGATTGTTTGATTGAAAAGATGCTTATTTTGAAGTTGAATAAGTTGTGATAATTGCTTATTTGATCCGGTTTATTATTGGTTTGTTGAAGTTTCGGGTATTAGCTTAATAAATTTAGCTTATTACCTAGCTTAACCGAATCCCACATATTTCAGAAAGGGACTAAACCCCTTTCCGATTGAAGCCTATTCCGAGCAGCCTTCCCCTTTTCTGATTTGCCAATCGGAAAAGGGTTTCCCCATATTCCGATTGAACATCCCTTATTCCGATCGATTGATCGGATTAGGGTTTACACTTTCCGATTTGAGCCCTCTTTGAACATTCCGATTTGGAGTTTTCTGCATGTTATTCCGATTTGATCTATCTCCGTATTCCGATTGTGCTTGTTTCCTTTCATTCCGATTTGTTTGATTTATAAACATTCCGATTGCCCTCCTTTATCAGTTATTCCGATTGGAACTTGTCTCAATATTCCGATTAGTAGGTTTTCAAATATTCCGATTGATATCATTTTGTGGATATTCCGATTGCTCCCAATACCCCATATTCTGATCAATAGATCGGAATACATTCCGATCTGGCCACCTCTTTTGGACATTCCGATTAGCTTCATTATTTGCACTTTCTTATTAGAGTTGATTTTAGTTTATCGTTTTACATAGTTTCCAAATGTTAGTTTAATTTAGGGTGCTAGTACTTTTCTAATATTACCTTTAAGTTTCCAAGCATTTATTTTACTCGTCATTTTAGTATTAATCTTTATTCTTCCATTTTACTCAACGACACTTTAATTACTTGCTTATAGTTTAAAAGAGACAAACAAACCAAACCATTCTCTTGATTCACCAAAAGACGATTGAGTCGCACTTTAGACCGGTTTTCAATTCGAAAGGATTCGGACGATAAAGATTTTATACCTAGCCAAAAGCGAAGTATTAGAGCTCGAATGGAATTTTTGGCAGACAAGCTAGGTTTGAGAACATTCTCGCCCGAGACTCTAAAGGAATTGGCAGATGAAGCGAAAGAATAGTGGTGGTAAACTATTCTCCGTATCCTTGGTGATCATCTGTATATATTGTTTATATTTTTATCCACAAAAGCAAAATACAAAAATATAAAACCATATAAAAACCATAAAAATTGAAAAATTTAGAAAAATCCAAAAATATTTTTACTTTAGTTTTCAAGGCATGTCTTTTGGTACGACAATATTTACGGCCTTAGAAATGTTGATTAATATTGACACGACGCCATAAATAGAGTTCGTACAAAAGTTGTAAATATTTGATAAAACATGCCTAAATGGCTTGTAGTTATTTCTCACTGCAACCCGCTTTTCATTTTAAAGTCAAGTATTTGTTTTGAAAACTTTGGCTCACAACGGGAATTAATTTTCTCGGTCACGGTTTACTTTATAACCATGTAAGGGATTGTGTTTACGTTATAACACAATCTAACACGGATATATGTACGCATCAGTGCATTTATTTGTTAAAACAATAGAAATCTTGTTTTTATGAAGTTATCATCTCTACAACCATATCACTCTACAATTGATATCTACATACTCGACGATGCGACTACTCAAACGACGACTACAACTCTTTCAATAGAACACAGGTCAACAGTTGAGGGGGAGCAATTGTCAAGCATTTAGAATCTTTGATGCCGAACGTGCCAAGTTTACAAATTGGTGTCAAGACAACAATACCAATCGTACATGTGGTGTCAAGAGATGACTTTAGACGTGACGAGGCGACCAACATTTACCGACAAGAACCATTTGATCTTATCATATGATGTTCTCCTCAATCAGGTCCAACCTTGTCAATTTATTCTGATATGGTGAATCTGTGATCATTTTACTAATTGGTATCATATCTCAAAATTTGGTATCATGAAGATAAAACAGACTTGCATTTTTCTTCCCAAAACTTTGTTAAAACTTCATTAAATCAATTGATATTAAAAACATCGATTGGGTTAATATTTTTAATATGGGGGAGAAAATGTGATTTAATATGGGAGATGATTATTCAAAAATGGTTTGACTTAACGTGATGGCTCATCCCGACATGTGCGAAATGTTTTCGGATATCGTGGCATATGTTAAGGGGGAGCAAAACGGATTTGCACATCTTAAATGGATTTCATGGTGACATATACTTACCCTAAACCCATTTATTTCACGACGGTGAAGATTATGCTGACATAAGGATGGTAGGATAGGTTAAAGTCTAATGATCCCTCTAGAACCGGAGTAATCTTCCCAAGGACATTCCATAGCTAGAAATAGTAGTCCTTAGGAAAGATGGAGAAAGATTGTGAATGTAGCTGAATGCCGACCAAATACTTAAGTTAGCACTGGAACAATCCCAACAAGGTGCTAGTTATGACGTATTGGTAAGCATTGAAGGGGTTGAAATATGAAAATGAATTGTAAAGATAAAGGGTGTAAAGAAAGAAGCCCTCCTTACAACCTTAGGCAGAAACCGAGTCAACAAACATATGTTATTGAGATCATTTTAATGATGCCCGATATTGAAGATAGATATCATGGATCCAATGATGCAATGCACAACCCATCCCAGTTAACTCAAATATCTCTCAAAAGTTATTTGTTTTATTCACACGGAGACAACGCATTATCTATCGATTTATTCACTCCGAATATATTGATATTGAAAAGGTGGCACTCCTCTCCAGCCTCCGATCACTAAAAATCCAAAATGCACGATCGAGTCTAGAGCCATTTGAGATCATCAAATATCTCATTAGGACACACTTCCGTATTTCCTTGCTTCTTCACACACTGTGAAAAGTAAGAAAGATCTTAAGAGTCCTACGCAAAATCTTCATGATCTTGCCTGAACATCCGAGTAATACGAAAGTGTTTACAATGAAGATGTAAATCCTTCTTGAGCAAATATCAAAAAGCTCATGGTAGGTGACTTGTGCGATTCTTTACGAATCAAACTTGTGATAACTGGAAAGCAACAGTTGTTTAATTCTTAATTGAATTTAAACACGTTCCAGGCCTCTACGCAATATCTCTGTAATCTTGCCAGAACACTCAGAGTTACACCTTAGTGTTCATAGTGATGAGTGGAAATCCTTCTAGTGTTAAACTCAAACAGTACTTGGTAGGTAACTTGCAAGATTCAATATGAATCAAGCTCGTGACAACTGGAAAGCAACGATGGTGCGATTCTTTAATGAATCAAATTTGTTCCAGGAATCATAATTGACGGTTTCAATCATGTAGATAATTTTATCCAAATGATTCACTCTTTACGTTCGCAGTAAGCTTTAGACGATCGAGTAAAGAGAACGGGTTTACCCGCGAAATCTTGTCAAGGAGATTTTTAATTAAATCTACCTGCCACAAGTACGATATTTTATATCGTCCAACGGTCTCCACCGACCGGAGGTAAAATGCTACCGAATTAGAATGAAATGTTCAAAGCCATTTCATTCGCGTCTAATTATGTTGCGGCATTTAAAGACGGTGGCATTGCGGAATCCGAGAAGAAGTCGTCCCCGCATGCTTATACTTTATGCACTTAATACTTCAACTAATTCTAGAAAGCGTAAAAGTCAAGTCTTCCGCTGTATCGAACTAATTCTAGAAAGCCTAAAAGTCAAGTCTTCCGTTGTATGCTAGGTTTGTTTTATTATTGTAACTTGGGTAACACCCTTGTTTGGAGTGACCTCCCTTAGGGGGAGATTGTTGGAAATACGTTACGTATTAGAAAGGATCGGTCACTCCAACAATAGTCTAAGTAATAGCTCGTAGTTTAGTTTTACTTTATTATTCAAACAAGGCCAAGCCAAGCCCACAACTTGTGTGAGGCCGGCGACCCATTGTAAGCCCAAGCCCATCTCATGGGATTGGGTATATAAACCATCTCCTTAGTTGGAGAGGGTGTGGTTCACTTTCATTTTACACATAGAAAAGTGTCTTTTCTACACTTTCTCTCTCTAAGTGTGTGTGTGTTCTCACCATCTTTCTATCTCTTTATCTCTCTAGATTAAGCATAGATTTACAATATATTACAGTAACTAAAACCTTAAATGAACAATCCAATCTTGTGAAGAACACATTTTCTGTAAATAAAGCATAGATAAATGATGCAAGTTCACGTAAGTACCCAACATGTATACAAATACGAAGGTAGTGCTTTAACCAAGAATTTGAGATATAACTAAGCATACAAAAGCTAACAAAAACATGCAAACTGGATGTATCTTTTCAGGTGAAATGAATTGCAAAGAAACATGGGTTTATCAACATAGAGGCAGAGTGTGTCATTTTTAGTCAAGAAAATAGCCAAACAAAAGGTAGAACAAGAGTAGCTGCTCAAATCGTCTTGCTGAACCTTGTAAGAGCGTTTCCATTTATTTATTGGTACAACATGTATGACACACACCAACAAGTATACACAAATAGTATTGAAAAGCATATTAAATCAAATCCACAAGACCAAACTCAAAAGGAATGACCCATTAAAGACATTCACTACCACTAGGGTTCAAACCTCAATTTTTTAGAAATATACATATGAATGTAACGAATTTGAAAAAAAATAATTACTTACAGAACTAGCACTTTAGAGTATGTAAACTCGATAAACTGAGATATTTAACTTGGAGAGTTCGAGGGCATTCGAGCAAAAACGTAATTAAGAGTGTTAGGGTAAACATGCTTTATTTGGAGTAAATAAGCACTTCAAAATTCAAGTAATCAAGTCCTCCTTTTAAGGGCGATAAGCAGTTGAAATTGAGACCTTATTTCAATTGTATAAATAAATTTGGTTTTAGGTCAAAGCATTTTATTAAACACATGTCGTACAGATTTAGTTGCCATATAAACATTATCATACTCAAATACAATAAAACGCACAAGTTTAATAAAAAAACATACTACCATTTCAAAGAATTTTCATAAATTGAAACAGATGGGCTTATATAAGAAAGAACATACCAATATTAAGCTCAGTTTGACTATACTCATCAAATATATGTGTTTGTGCAAACATTATGATGTTTAATCGATATAATCTCTTTGTGTTTTGGTGACGACAAACGTATAAGTCACAATACATTATGTAAAATATGTAAGGTGCTCCTAATCACTTAAGCATCCATATGTATACTTCTCTCTACACCTTCAAGATTGCATCCGTCATGAATGACTAAAAGTATGCATAAACAAGTCATTAACATTACTAAGTGATCAAGGATTAATTATTTTCTTAAAACTCACTTTTAATTAAAGTGACAAAGTAATTTTGAAATAACTTTATTTTTTAAGAAAAATGCTTTATTAAAAAGAAAATAAAAAATTGAATTTAGGATATTCCAAATGGATAAAGGACATTCTCTTTGGGTAAATTCTGCACCAAGTGGACTTTACTCACTAAAGGACAAAAGAGAGCGAAGCCTAGAACCTGAGGTTCATTATATGTACCAGCGGTTCCGTATTGATAAGGAACCGCAAGGGCATTTAAGGAACCGCGAGAAAATATAGCCGTTGCCCCCTTGTCCTATAAATTATGGATCATTTCCAAATTTTCTTTAACCTTTTTTGCACATTCTCTCTCACCTTTCACCTTTCACACTTCTTATCCTTGATTATATGTTTGGTTAATCTTGTTTAAGATGTGATTCTTTCTTGAATCCTCTCATCCTCTCAAGTGCAAAGAGAAGAACACTTTCATCATAATGAAGTGTTCGGGTCATAACATGATGAGATCTCTTTTTTTATAGATCAAGTCATGATTATAGTTTTACTACAATGTAAATCATGAAGATCCAAGTGATGTGTACACTTGGACTTGATATATATGTAGTAGATCCAAGTGGTGGGTACACTTGGATGTGTTTGTAAGGGTAGTAGATCCAAGTGATGGGTATCCTTAGATTAAGTGTTTGGAGTGTAGATCCAAGCTATGTATATACTTGGATATAGTGTTAGGGTCCTAGATCTAAGTGGTGTGTATACTTATATCTAGATGGTTTATGTGTTTAGGCCATAAAATAGAAGGTTTGTTATGTTGGACCATAAAACCTAACCAATGGTGTGACGTTGTGTAGATTGGTTCTATTTAAGATTAGAACTCGACATCTAGCCTTGTGTCGGTAAATGGGAAGTAGGCGACGTGTGTAGATTGGTCCTACCTTAGATTAGGACTCGACATCTAGCTTAGTGTCGGTAAATCATGTAAGTGACGTGTATGGTTTTCTCTACCTTGAAAGAAGCTTGTTGATTAGTGAAGTAACTCTTGAGTTGGGTACTCGAGAGTAGAGTAGGGCAAAGAGGAGCTTCGTGACCGGACCACTATAAATCATCATGTCGGTATCCTCCTTTAAATTTATGTGTTTACTTTCATAATTGCATAATATACTTGTTGTATGTTGTTGTGTGCATCTCAGAATCTAAACATCTAAGTTGCGGAAAAGTTAAGGCTTAGTACGTGTGTGTTCCATGTTTAGATTATGATCAAGTGTGCATCCCATAGTCTAAACATCTTAGTTGCGGAAAAGCTATGGCTTAGTACGTATGTGCTTAGTGTTTAGACTATTGCTCGATGTACTCTTGATGTGATGTGTTTGTGTGTTTCTTTACTTGTTTGTTATTGTCATTTTCTATAAAAAACACATCTCATATCAAGTCAAGCTTAATCGGGAATTTGATACAAAATACTGTTAAGGTTTAAAAGACAATACATCTTTTTCGTCCACTGGTGGCAGTGCATTAATTGCACCCGCCGTTCTTTATAGATAAGGAACCGCGGTCATGTTTACTGAACCGCAACCAGTGGGTTACACGAAAAAGTTTTTAAATCTTAATAAGAAATGTATTCACCTCTATCGTTTCTATAATTGGCATCAGAGCCCAGGTCACTCAAGATCTTTGAAGATTCCATATAGCCGAAAAGAGAGAAAGAATGACTATGAAGGAAAATACAAGGGAGATAAACAAGTCGTTTGCACAAACAATGACAAGCATTGCGAAGAAAGAAACGTGTACACCATGTTATCGATCCAAAGATAAAAGAAAGAAGATTCAAAGAAAAGAATACCAAAATTTTGTGTGTCAAAGGAGAAAAAGGAGTATAACACAACAATTTGGTGACTCGATAAGATTCGAAGCAAGAGAATCTTCTTCATGAATGACATTTGCATGAAGAAATCACTTAAAATTTCCAATGAAATAATTAAGTTGTCATGAAAATGCATTTGGAAGAAAGAAGAAGCTCTTATAAAAGATACGATAAATATGATAAGACTCATATTTAAAAAGAGAGAAAGAAGGAAAATATATATTATGAAAATAACGTTGATAGGTGTGTAAACACCCATCATTTTTACCACTTAATTATAATAATAACCGAGCCAAAACGTGTATTTTATGTCATTTATGTCAGAATTATGCGTGGTTTGTGTTTTTGTTGTGATTTAGGACGAAATTGTGAAAAGTGGAGAAAACACGGGCATTCACGGGCTTTTATCGAAGATAAAGACGAAAGGCGAAGTCAAGAAGTCGAGAGTGCAAAAAGAATGGAAGTCCAAGACCAATTCTGAAGATTTATCGAAGAAAAAGTCAAAAGACGGAAGTTTATTAAAAGCCGAAGAACTCAAGTCTTATTTATTGAAGAATTAAAAGACGAGTCCAAAGAAATCCCGAGCCAAAAGTCATTAAAGTCCAAGATTTAAGAAGATTAAAAGGCTTAAGGACTAATGGTGCAATTAACAAAAGATTAAGAAGAGAAGGACTTAAGTGTGCAATTAAGGAAAAGAGGAAAGAGGAAGGAAGCTTCCTAAGCACTCCTTAACCTCCCCTAGATATAGTTTAGGATCATTTCATTTTACTTTTGTTGGCTAGAGTGACACTAGTTCTTCCATCTTTAATTTTTGCACATTTACTTTTCATGTCAATTTAAATACATTGTCTTGCACTTTTAATACCTTTTAATTCCAAGTAAGTGTTCTTTAATTTTGTTGCTTTAATCTTCATTTACCTTTGATCAAGTTTCTTTTCATCATTCTCATCCTACTTTTCTTGTTTTTGGTTTGTTACAAATTCGGATTAAGCAAGCTTTTGCTTAATCTCTTTGCTTATTTTAATAAAAAGTTTATCTTTTTATTTTTTTTTCATCTAAGTTTTTGTATGAGATGAGCTATAAGTTTGACAATCTTATTGGCTTGTTTTGTACTTAGCTTATTTGCTTTTCTTAGTTTTCTAAAAAGTTTCATTTTTCTTAAAGTTCGCTTATTGTTTTTTTTTTCTTATTTCGTGTCTTAGAAAGTCTTTAACTTTGTTGCTTATTGTCTCGTTTTATATCTTTTCAATCAAGTTTTGGTTTGTGCTTATTCAAGTTAGCTTATTAGATTTGCTTATTTTGAATCACAAGCCATCGCATGATAAACCCCATTGCGACGGGGTATTCCGATCCGCATTGCGATCACTGCATCGCATAAGGGTTAAGGTATTCCGACCCGTATTGCGATCGGTGCATTGCATAAGGGTTTTGCATTCCGACGCAGATTGCGATTGGGATTGTGATTGGTTTGATTTTGGTGGTATTACGATCGGTATTGCGATTGGGATTATTGCGATAGGATTGCGATTGGGATCATTGCGACAGGTTTGTTTTTGTTATTGCGATAGGTGACTGCGATCGGTATTACGATTGGATTCCTTTGGGTGACATTGCGACAGGATTCCGATCGCATTGCGATGGAATTCACTTTGTTTGTTTATTTTTGTTAAGTTTTAAGTTTTAAATTGATTAATTTTCCGTCACGTTTTAATTTTAAGTCATTTATTTAAATTACTTTTCAAAGTTTTAAAATTTGCAACTTTTACATTTTAATTAGTTTTAGATTTAAATTAACGTCATTTACTTTTAAGTCATGCATTTCAATATACTACAACGACACAACATTTGTTTCACCAAAGACAGCTGAGTCGCACACTTAATCCATTTTTCAATTCGAAGAGATTGGTTCAACGATATTTTTAACTAGGCAAAACCTAGTTATTAAATGGCACCGCTGCCGGCTCTTTTCGTAAAGATTAACGGTTTTATGTGAGAGACGCGTTGCTTTTTGGGATCCGTTCATTCATGAGCGTTATTTTCTTGCTTAAAAATTTTCAAAACACCATAAAAATTAAAAATTGTTAAAAACACATAAAAATTAAAAATTTCAAAAATCCAAAAAGATTTTATTTTTATTGTGTATATATATTGTCTTTGCGTTTGGTATTGTTTTCTTTTGCCTTTGTAGGTGTATGCGTACTAGATCTTCTAATTATCAAGAGCCCGAGACTCGAGAAGATTTAGCTATGGCAGGTGTTAACAACAATAATAATCCACCGCACCTCAACAATAACAACAATGTTCATCCACAGCCCGATCTTAGGACAATGGAGGAACTTTGTCAACCTACCATGTTTGGACGAGGAGGACCGATTGCGCCGATGCAAATCACGGCTCCAGAGTTTTTGTTGAAGCACCACATGATTCAGCAAGTGCAAACTAATCCATTCGTCGGAATGCCTGATGATGATGCCAACAAACACCTCGACAAGTTCGTTACAATCACTCAAAGCATGAAGTTGCCTGGTGCCACAATGGATGTTCTTCGCCTTCAACTCTTCCCACATACTTTATCACATCATGCCGAGAAATGGTTTGATCGTCTCCCGAAGAATTCAATTCATACTTGGGATGACATGACTCAACGCTTTTTGTCGCGCTACTTTCCACCATCCATGGTCACGAGCCTTCGCAATCAAATCAGCGGTTTCATGCAAGATCCCGATGAATCTCTTTTTGATGCTTGGGAAAGATATAATGTCTTGATCGATCGTTGCCCAAACCACAACATGCTTCCAGTAACATTGATTGATACTTTCTACAACGGTTTGACTTTTCGTGATCGTCATACGATTAATGCAGCCGTCGGTGGCACATTTATGAAAAGGAGACTCGAGGAGTGTAGAGAGCTTATTGAGAACATGACTACTCACCACAAAAACTGGGATTCCTCCGCTTCTTCAAGGAACAACCCAAGAGTCAATGTTTCTTCCACCTCATCAAACCCTGATATGACCGAATTCACCCGCATGATAACTGAAATGAACAAAAATATCTTGCTTCTCGCTACAAACCAACAACAAGTTAAAGCGGTTGCACCTTCTTGTGAAACATGCGGCGGTCCTCACTCATACACCGATTGTCCTTCTACTCAAGGAAATCCAGAAAACGTGTATGCAACTTATGGTAATTATTCACCGAAAAATTACCAATCTCGACCTCAAGGGAATAGAAATTTGCTGAGTTACCGGTCAAACAACTACCTTTCACCCGGTTTTTCTCCTCAAAACCAAAACCCCGCCAACAACTACAATAGAAGCAACCAAATCCCACCAAGAGCTTCTAATCCTTGTAACCCACCCACTCAACAAGCCCCACCCATGAACCCCGATGTTGAAGCCATCATGAGAACCCAAGGTGAGCAAATCAAGAATCTGCAGAGCCAAATCATCAATTTGAAAGGAGATATCACCAAGCAAGGAAATGACATAAGATCCGAGCTTCGAGATAATATTCAATCCTCCTTCAGCACTCAAACGAATGATATTAAGAATATGCTGGCTAGTTTCTTGCCCACAGCTCCACCTTCTTCTTCGAGTTCTCTACCTTCAAACACCGTCACCAATCCGCGAGCTAATGTGAGTGCTATTACTACCCGTAGTGGAGTTACCATCATAGGACCACCTATCCCACCCCCATCATCTACACCTCCTCCACCACCATTTATCCCTACTGCCTCCTACACCTAGTATTAGTACACCATTACCGTCTTCGCCTTGTCGTGATGAAAGACCCACCAAGAATCCTCCACCAACCCCACCTTCAACATCTCAACCTTCACCAACTACACCTTCCACCTATAAACCCAACATCCCATATCCTTCTCGCTTGGACAAGCCTAACTTGCTCACTAAGAATGACTGTCAAGTGTCGAGCTATGTGAAGATGCTCTCTCAAATGAACATCAACATTAGCCTTGTTGAAGCACTTGTCCACATGCCAAAATTTGTCAAAGCATTCAAGGAATTGCTTAGCAAGAAGGAGAAGTTGATTGAGCTCGCCAACACACGCTTAAATGAAAACTGTTCTGCAGTTATTCTTAAAGAACTTCTGGAAAAACTTGGAGATCCCGGTCGTTTTGTGTTGCCGTGCATTTTTAACAAAACCGAAGAATTTACTGCCCTTGCTGATCTCGGGGCCAGTATAAATCTTATGCCTTTGAGTGTTTGGAGAACACTATCATTACCCGACCTTACTCCAACGAAGATGACTCTTGAACTTGCAAATCGCACTCTCGCTTACCCCGTTGGTATTGCCGAAGACGTGTTCATAAAAGTTGGCACATTTACTTTCCCGGTCGACTTTGTCGTTGTTGATTATGAAATGGAACCTCGTATTCCTTTAATACTTGGTCGGCCATTCTTGAGAACCGGACGAGCTCTAGTTGATGTTGCCGAAGGTGAGTTAATGTTAAGAGTCGGGGATGATTCACATGTTTTTAAAATGGGGAAGCTTACAAGCAAATCCTATGGAAGAGCGTCAATGAATATGATTAATGTGCTCGATGATTTTGTCATCTACAACAATCCTCTATTCGAGTCTTGCAATGATAATCCACTTTTTCACGATGATGTGGATGATTCTCTCTCCAATTTGGAACCTTCTCCCATATATGATTCTCCACCGGTCTTTGATGCTTATGATGATGAGTCTAGCTCAGATACGAATGATTTTGATGATTGTACTTCTGAGTATCCCGAGATGCCCACTTTTGATGATTTCGATGAGGCCGATACTCTTTCGAGTGATTCTTCACATGATGAAGATCCTCCGCCATCACTCGATCCTACTTTGGACGATTACTCATTTGAGGAAGACTTTTCAACTTTTCTAAATACCTACTTCCCTCATGAGAGTGATGCACCTCCTTTGGACTTTGAATATTATCGTCTTGATCCTACTTTAGATTTGAAGAAAATACTTTCAAAGGAGAAGAAACCGGTCGACACCAATATTCGCAGCACGTATGATTTAACACCTCTTTGTCCACCTTCTGAGGACGAGGTTGTGCATTTTCTTCGCGGATCATCTTCAAATTCTGCTGAGCCTAAGTGCTATTTTCCCCTAAAGGAAAAGGTGTTCGACCCCGGTATCAATATTCTTGAGCTATCTCAGTATCCACCTGATGAAATAAAAGGAAAAATATTTGGAACTATTGAAGACATGCTTGCACCACTTCACCCTTGCTTCCACCGTGCTCCATCTTTGCTTAAGGGAACCTTGCCTACTCTTCTTTGGCTTGCCTTATTCGCCTTAAGCTTCTGCTACTTGATGGACGAAAACTATGTCTTTGATCCCGGTGGATATGTTTCATGCTTCTTCCTCTGCTAATCAAGGTCGAGTCAGGCTCACGACTCGGTAAACAAAAATCAAGCGCTTCTTGGGAGGCAACCCATGCATCTATCTTTTAGCTTTCTTTATCCTAAGTGTAGGGGAGACCCGTTGGTTTGCTATTTCCTCTCCTCTACTAATCAGGGATTCGAGCGCTCAATGATCCACTCTTGATGATTCTTGACGACCCGTGATTCCGTGTTCCTATTTTCCCGGTTCTATCCTAAACTCTTTTCGATTCACTATTTTATATTTTCTCAATATTAAAATAGGAATCTCGTTAGTTGTCTTTTCTTTAGCGAGATTTGAACAACGTGCACAATGTCCTAAGTGTAGGGGAGTTTACTTCCACATGCTTAAACATTGAGGACAATGTTTATATTAAGTGTAGGGGGACTTCTATCGAAGTTAAGTGGTCTTTTCCTTGTATTTGTCCTCATTTTAACCGGAAAATCTATTTTTCGACATTTTTCAAAATTTTTAATCTATTTTGGCCTATTAGTTTTTAATTTTGTATTGTTATTTTCTTTCCTTGTTAGAATAAATCTTTAATAAAGTGGTTTTAATTTTCAAACGTTGTGAATCTTTTGACTCAACCCGAGTTTACTTATCTAAGTTTACTCTAGCTAGTATCCTTAACGTGTTTAAGTCAAGTTTTACTAGGCTTTTATATAGGGAGCTATAAAACACGAAAGTCTTAACTCTCACGGGTTAAGAACAAGAACTTTTCGCAAGTTCCTATAATTGATCCTAGAGAGTCGTTTATCAAGGGAACTTTAAAATGCGATTTCTAAACTTGAAAAAGTCTAAGAGTTTGCAAGATCCTATAGGCGACTCGAAAACCCAAAACTTTGATTTAATAGGCTAAGCATCCACGAGTCTCATTCCTTGATATTTTAAACTGTGGAGAACGAGAGATGATAGAGTCAATTATAAGTTTGGTATTCTTTCGTGAATTTATGTAAGTTAATTATAAGCCTATTCTTCCATCGCTTGCTAATAAATTTATCTGCAATAAATAAGGTTGTACGATTTGAAAAGTTACTTAGCTTCTAGCCCAAGATCGTTTAAAAGTTGCTCGGTATGGATTAGAGTTCATAGCCAAGGCATAACTTATTAAAGCGGGATGCGAAGATTGGCGAGTCCAAAAAGGTCCTAACAAGACATAAGGGCTACATTTTGTTGCTAAAGATCCAAAAGTGATGTGAAGAATCATTTATCGAAAATCAATATGAAGGATCGAGACACACGACGAAAAGCAAAAACTCCCCAAAAGTCATGGAGAAGTCTATCCGAAAAGACCCTAGCAATGTATGAGGATAAATAAAGCCAAGTCCAAAAAGGAGGCGGATCGTTGTATATCAAAGTCCAAAATAAAGATTGGAGAAAAATGAAGAAGTCGTGGTCCAAGTATGAATCTCTCAAAACTTCAAGTGAAGAAATTCCTATATGAAGAGAAGGCCATTATTTCATGAACGTCTCTCAAGGTTTGAGGTATGAAGTCGCTGCCAAAGATCGGTCCGAGAAAGGTCTCAAATCGCGAAGCGAGTTATGCCAAGATATGAACTTTATGAGGTCCCGAGAAGCAGTTTTAAAAGATTTTGTCCTTTAGCTAACTATTGATTAAATCGTTCACTTTATTTTTGGCCTAAATAACTATCGAAATAAGTAAAAAATGCATTCTCGTGATCATTCAAGACAACAATAAAATATAAGAGATACACCTATGAATAAGGGAGTCTAAGTTAATAATTGGCCCACATGAGTTCGTGATAGTTTGCTAACTTATAATAACAATGATCTCGTTTTTAAGCTTGGTTTGGAGAAAGTGAAAACTTGAGGATGATGATTATTCATGACATTTCCAAAACCAAGGTAAGTTTTTGATTTCTTTACTTTGAATGTTTATAATTTTCTATCTCTTTAATAAAGGCCAACGTGGATTGATTATGATGAAAAATGTAAACGTGCTTTGTAACTAATGCATTGCATGAGGACATTGCAATGGTCAAGTGTAGGGGATTTGATAGGTGTGTAAACACCCATCCTTTTTACCATTTAATTACAATAATAACCGAGCCAAAACGTGTATTTTATGTCATTTATGTCAGAATTATGCGTGGTTTGTGTTTTTGTTGTGATTTAGGACGAAATTGTGAAAAGTGGAGAAAACACGGGCATTCACGGGCTTTTATCGAAGATAAAGACGAAAGGCGAAGTCAAGAAGTCGAGAGTGCAAAAAGAATGGAAGTCCAAGACCAATTCTGAAGATTTATCGAAGAAAAAGTCAAAAGACGGAAGTTTATTAAAAGCCGAAGAACTCAAGTCTTATTTATTGAAGAATTAAAAGACGAGTCCAAAGAAATCCCGAGCCAAAAGTCATTAAAGTCCAAGATTTAAGAAGATTAAAAGGCTTAAGGACTAATGGTGCAATTAACAAAAGATTAAGAAGAGAAGGACTTAAGTGTGCAATTAAGGAAAAGAGGAAAGAGGAAGGAAGCTTCCTAAGCACTCTTTAACCTCCCCTATATATAGTTTAGGATCATTTCATTTTACTTTTGTTGGATAGAGTGACACTAGTTCTTCCATCTTTAATTTTTGCACATTTACTTTTCATGTCAATTTAAATACATTGTCTTGCACTTTTAATACCTTTTAATTCCAAGTAAGTGTTCTTTAATTTTGTTGCTTTAATCTTCGTTTACCTTTGATCAAGTTTCTTTTCAGCATTCTCATCCTACTTTTCTTGTTTTTGGTTTGTTACAAATTCGGATTAAGCAAGCTTTTGCTTAATCTCTTTGCTTATTTTAATAAAAACTTTATCTTTTTATTTTTTTTTCATCTAAGTTTTTGTATGAGATGAGCTATAAGTTTGACAATCTTATTGGCTTTTTTTGTACTTAGCTTATTTGCTTTTCTTAGTTTTCTAAAAAGTTTCATTTTTCTTAAAGTTCGCTTATTGTTTTTTTTCTTATTTCGTGTCTTAAAAAGTCTTTAACTTTGTTGCTTATTGTCTCGTTTTATATCTTTTCAATCAAGTTTTGGTTTGTGCTTATTCAAGTTAGCTTATTAGATTTGCTTATTTTGAATCACAAGCCATCGCATGATAAACCCCATTGCGACGGGGAATTCCGATCCGCATTGCGATCACTACATCGCATAAGGGTTAAGGTATTCCGACCCGTATTGCGATCGGTGCATCGCATAAGGGTTTTGCATTCCGACGCAGATTACGATTGGGATTGTGATTGGTTTGATTTTGGTTGTATTACGATCGGTATTGCGATTGGGATTATTGCGATAGGATTACGATTGGGATCATTGCGACAGGTTTGTTTTTGTTATTGCGATAGGTGATTGCGATCGGTATTGCGATTGGATTCCTTTGGGTGACATTGCGACAGGATTCCGATCGCATTGCGATGGAATTCACTTTGTTTGTTTATTTTTGTTAAGTTTTAAGTTTTAAATTGATTAATTTTCCATCACGTTTTAATTTTAAGTCATTTAACTAAATTACTTTTCAAAGTTTTAAAATTTGAAACTTTTACATTTTAATTAGTTTTAGATTTAAACTAACGTCATTTACTTTTAAGTCTTGCATTTCAATATACTACAACGACACAACATTTGTTTCACCAAAGACAGCTGAGTCGCACACTTAATCCATTTTTCAATTCGAAGAGATTGGTTCAACGATATTTTTAACTAGGCAAAACCTATATATTAAACGTGCATGGTTCTTTAATAAAGAACCATAAAGAAGAACCGTGAAGATACAAAACCATGGACAAAACGAAATTTTTTTGACAAGAAGAAAGATGAAATATCTCAAACCAAAGACATTTATTTCCTTAAAATTATTCCTTTTAAAAGCTCCAAAAGCTTTAAATCGGGAATCAGGGGACAAAAATATAGGAAATCCAAAAGCGAGGTTAAATCGACGCTTTAGAAAATACTAGATATAAGACATTATAGGCAAGGATGCTTATGAATGTCGACAGAAGAAGATGACTCCTTGATTTAGAGAAAGAGATCAAAGAAGCCAAAGAAAAGAAGAGGCAAGATGGATGGTGGTAAGCATACGATAAACTACATGCCTAAAGTTTCGTACCTCTTCTCAATCATTGTGAATGTTCAAAGAACAATTACATGACGAGGAAAGGGTGAGGATCGACTCGACTAGATTAGAAAGGATATAAGCGAGATAAGAGTGAGACTCGACTTAGAAAGACATGAGTAAAATAAATCGAAGAATACGAGAGAGAATCAACTAAGAAGTTAAGGATAACTTCACAAGATAATTCAATACTACACCCTAGTAGGCAATAGCGAAATCTTGAAAGAAACGGGGGAAGAAAAAGAAATACATTAAAGAAAACTGGTAAAAAAGATAAAAAGACCAAAAAACGAACAAAAGGACTCACTCAGTCGTGGTTCGTTAAATAGGTCCGCGGTCCATTATCAATAATGAGCCTCTGGTTCATTTAAGGAACCGTGGACAGTGCATGTCCAAATACGATTTAAAACTTAAAAGAGAATCACTTGGTCAAACAATTTAACATAAGTAGTTAAATGACTTGAATGTCAAGTTTCGGATATGACTTTTAACATTTGCAATCGCAAGTTAAAATTACTTGAATATTTCGAATGAAATATAATTAAGTTGTCAATATTACTTAGAGAGGGATTAGGGTAGAATCTAACCTTCCTTGACAACCGAGTGAATCAAAAGACGAGAAGAAGAAAAGAGACCAAAAGAAGCTGACAAAAACAACCTCTTAGAAAAAGACACTTAAATAGAAAGTAAAGAAGAAGAGACTTCGAGCTAGTGTCGTGCCTTTCCAGTGAATGAAGAAACGGCGTTAGTGATGAATAATACCAAGATCTTTTTGTTTCTTAGAGTAAGAACATTTAAATAAATTTCTTAGGCTTATACAAAAGTGAGCAAAGATATAAATTCACTTTCTCTCCCTCATGATCGGATTTAGAACATTTTTATGGGTGACAATGTCAATATCCTTGGAATATTTCAATCCCAAATGTGTAGTGTCTTAGTTACATTGTATTATGTATTTAATTGTTTCAAAGGATTTATTAATCATCTTAGAAACGAGCTCAATTGCACACACTACACATGATATAGAGCCTACTTGCCGTAAAAGATTGCAAACTATATAAATCATGTCTCCATAATTTAAGCTTCAACTAACTCACATTACACCACCCATGTGAGTCAAGTATTTCAGACACTGAAATTTTGAGAGGGTAAGAGAAAACAAGCAAGCAAGACACATAAGAAAAATCACGAAAGGTCAATTAGCACGTATGTAGAAAGCTAGGAAAAACCTAATGGCTACAAATTAAAAAGACTCCTAATGACATACAAAGTTCATCGATGTAAACTATCATTAGTCATATTTAGGAATAGCCATTTAATTAATTTAGAGAATAAATATGAGACTATCACTAGAGGTGCTCAATTAAGGCTAAGCACGACCATTTTTACAAGTTATACACTAACCCAACTTCTCACATGGAAGCAATTCAACCATTAGGTCAAACTGAATTTCTATTGCAATAGGTTCTCTAGTAGTCATTCTCATGCTAGACAAAATGTAATTCCTACGTTTGGCTAATGAAGTGTAGCAAGGATGAAATTTATATAATCACACAATGCATGACCCAATGGGTTTAAGAATGCACCATTGTATATCTTGACAAAAATAGTCTAGTTAAGGTTATTTACCTTAATAGATCTTGAGGCCATTAACATTGAATTGTATAAAAAAGTTTACACAAGTTGTTCGAATACTCTTGATTGGTCTTTCAGAAATGACACATTTACGAATTTCATTGCAGTGTAAATTTTTTGAGTATTTCAGATGAAACATCCAAGTTGTCAAACCGACTACATTGTGTATTTTATGCAATTATTAAACAAACATGTTTAATAATTTGAACAAGTAGACTCAATATAACATCATCAAGACAAGTGTGGGTTAGATCCGATGTATATTCTTAAGAATCCAAATTCATGTCTACACTAAAAAATGTGTGAATTAGATTTGATTATGATATCAATCATAATTTGAATAATGAATTGATATATATTTGAAATCTTTCTTGATCTCTACGAACACTCCTTTAAGAGAAAATAACTAAGATTTTGAAAGAGTGTTTTATGTTTTATAGTGAGACATTTATCTACTTGAACTAAAAACATAATGATTGTGTAAGACGACTGTTATCAATAGATTTGACAAGCTTACATAGCTTTCGAACCTAAGAGTGTTAATAAACATGATGTGGTATACAAGATGTTTATGTAACATTTGTAAACCTAGAGATGTTAATCTTATATGCAATGCCCAAAAGATTAGACAAATAAGTAACACTACTAACAATAGTAATATCATTTAAACATGTCCATAACACATCAGAAAACACACATAAGCATTCATCTTTATTTTGAGTGTTACATACAACAAAGTATACATATATTTATTTTACTTGAAAATAGTTTTTGACCCATTTCAAAATTTATTAAGTCAACCCTTTGTAAATATATCAATTTTCAAAGATATACCAACAAGAGATGTCCAACTTAATAGAAAAGAGTAAAACACAAGTTTTACGATAAACCGAGACTCAATTCTTTGGACAAAGAATTGAACTTAGAAAACATCCAAAATTTAAATTTTGAATAAAGGTTAGAAGTATTTTTAAATGAAAAAAAGACTCAATTACATTCGAAATAGCCGGTGGTACGACGTCTACGGATTTACGATTGATTTTATATGATTTTTCAAAGATTAAAAAAAATTCGTGTCAGAGTGACCACGGTTCCTTATATATAAGGAATGTCAGGCGACAATTAAAGATCCGCAGTCAATGGACAAAAATAGGTTTTTGTAAAAATCATTTGGTGACTTGACGGAAGGACGTAAGACTCTAAAAAATCATTTTTGACACATAGAACTCGTGTTTTAGAACTCGTGTCATATGTATACTTCCAAACATGTTTTTAAAAGATTTAACATCAAGCTATTATACAAAGTTTATTTAACACCAAAAGTTACGTATGAAACAAAAACACATTTCATATTTAATCATCCTTCCTGGGAAATTTGATACATGGACCGTACTTTATTTGTAGAAACCATTTGTTTATAACAAAAAGACTTTTTGAAAACAACCCTTCTACATAGTTAGACACCATATATCGATCCAGGCTTTAAAGAACAATATACTTCAAATATCTTAAGTGACCCAGGGTCTGATACCAATTTTGGAAACAGTGGGGGGGGGGGGGGGGTAGAATACGTTTCTTATTAAGATTTAAAAACTTTTTCATGTACCCACTGGTTGCGGTTCAATAAACATGACCGCGGTTCCTTATCAATAAAGAACCGTGGGTGCAATTAATGCACCGCCACCAGTGGACGAAAAATATGAATTGCCTTTAAACCTTAACAGTCTTTTGTATCAAGTTCCCGATTAAATTTGACTTGATATGAGATGTGCTTGTTGTAGATAATGACAATACCGAACAAGTAAAGAAACACACAAACACATTGATGACGTATAGTCCCTAGCCGGGTCATAAACCCGACCCATGGTTACTACCCGCATCCGGCCTGTTACTAATGGGTTGGTTTAATATCATTTAAAGCTTATGGGCTTCGAATGAACAGTAGCCGCATAAATGTGTGCGGTCCACGGCCCGTCGCGGCCGATACAGAGTTAGACAGAATCATAATCTTATTATGATTAGGATTTACCCCAAAGTGAAGGATATACACTCACCATAATTAGAAGATAACAATCAAACTAATTATGGCACTTATCCTTTGCTTGGGGCCGAAGCATCGGTGACAGCCCATTAGGGTTTCACCGCCTATATAAGGAACCCCCAAGGGTTCCACAAAGGTATTACATTCTACACACCCTCAAATCCCATCCGATTCTTAAACCCTAACCGATTACTTACTCTCACGCTGGAGTCTAATCGTGGGATACATTCCCACGGTAAGCTTAACGCGTGTTGCTTTAGTGTGCAGGATCTCAGCAAGATAATTCACTTGGTGCAAGAGCCGGAACCCAGCCAACCTGAATTAAGCCTAATTCAGGTCTAGCAAGGATCATCCAACTTTTGTATCAACAAGTTGGCGCCATCCGTGGGACCTATACACTAAGCTAGAACAAATTTCTTCTTGATCTCTTTCAATGATGAAAGGACATCCGCAAGGAAATCCTAGGAACACGAATCTTGCGAATCGGAAGTCCACAGGGGACGGGATACTCATCCCCACTCAGTCCTCTAGCAACCAAACAGGTGGACCGAATAACCGGAGCGGTTTTCAGCCCATGGGTGGAATAGGCACGTCCGCTATCACCCCACCACCAACCTCGACCTTGGACAACCCTGATCCAGGGAGTGCGCCCAAGCCCCCTAACAAGGAGCCGCGCAGGCCATCGACTGAAGAAGAAGTGGAAGTTGAACCACTTAGTGAGGAAGATCTCGCTCGAGTTCTCATGCAGAACTTTGAGAGGATCATCCAAGGAATCGCGTATAGGTTAAACCTAGGTAGGAACCTCCAATCTAGGCTTAACTTTGGCAGAGCCGTATCCGGCACCTCTCCTCAGACTCAAAAGAAGAAGAGGGCACGACCCCAAGAACGAAACCTCTTTGAGGAAACCCCTCAACCTCGGAATGTGTTCGAACGTATAAGGGATCGTGTTATGCAGGAACTACTGCAATCTCGTGAAGAAGGAGATAGATCAGATGACTCAGCCGAACGGCCGGACTTGGAATTAACCAGGAACAATCGCCGCACAAGCGTGTGGGATAGGGTGAATACCGGGAAGAAGGATCCTAGCTCTTCTCGCAAGATCGATCCTTAGCCGAGGAGTGGGGCACCGCCCCCTTCCCCCGGTCCCTTAGGAGAGGATTCGGATGACCATCCACCCAAGCGTCGCCGACCTAGGCGTACTCCTCTACTGCCGTCAGACAATGAGGGGTACTACGATGGCCCCTATTATCGTGAGACGGAAGAGGAAGATCTCTCCCGCCCATGGTGTGACCCTAATCTCACCCGTCCATGGTGTGATCCCAGGGAAGATCCTTTTACTCTCCGCATACGAAATTACTCCATGGATAAGAAGCGCCGCATGCCAGCGTACGCCAAGACTTATGATGGGTCTGGTGATCCGGATGATCACCTAAAGATATTTGACACGCAAGCGAAAATCGAACGATGGCCCATGCCTATATGGTGCCAGATGTTCAATTCAACCTTGATCGGCAATGCCCGTGATTGGTTTGAGGGGCTTCCTCCCCGAAGCATTGATAGCTTCACTGAGCTGCGTACTGCGTTCAAAAACAATTATATTCAGCGAAAGAAGTATAATAGGGATCCGGTCTCATTGGCAACCGTCAAGCAACGACCTGGAGAATCTATGGAGGCCTTCACAGAACGCTTCAATGACGAGCGCACACGCACAAAGACAATGCCGGAACTCCTAAAAATTTCCGATTACATGCATGCCATAACAGACAGGGAATTAATTAGGCGCCTCAATGACAAGCGACCGGAGAGGTATGACGACCTCATGGAAAGGGTCAGGAACTTTATAGAAGGAGAAACCGCGGTAGCCGCGGCCTATCCTACAAAGGGAAACAACTATCAATCAAACAACCAGTCTAGGAGGCAGACGGGTGGTCAAAACAACCAAGGCAGTGGAAGGGTCTCGGACTATAAGAGCCAGAATAAAGGAGGGCGGTCGTAGGACAAGTTCACCCCCTTAAAGATTTCGTACTGGGAAATCTTGCTGACAGAAGGGGCCAACTTCCCGAGACCTCCCCCAATGACGACTCCGGTGGACCGTCGTCAAGGAAATCGCTTTTGCGAATTCCACAACGACAAGGGCCACGGCACGGAGGAATGTATCCAGCTCAAGAAGCACATTGAGTCACTGATCAAGTCAGGCAAACTCAAACATTTGGTCAAGGATTGGAAGGACGGAAAGGATAACAAGAAGCACGACAAGTAGGATACCCAAAAGGACAAACCTTCGACTATATACATGATCCAATCCTGGAAGCGCCGCACAAAGCAGAAAATTAGTCAAAAATTTTCACGCGGCAGAGAAATCTCATTCCCTCCCATTACGGCAAGCGACGTGGCCGATGCACCTCTCACGATTGAGGTAAGTAATGGAACACACAATGTTCGCCGTATGTATGTGGATGGAGGGTCATCGGCGGAAGTACTGTACGAACACTGTTTCGTACAGCTACGATTAGAAATAAGAAGCCAATTAGTACCAGCCACGTCGCCGCTCATCGGCTTTAGTGGAGACACCATCTGGCCAATAGGACAGCTGCGTCTGCTAGTAACCATTGGGAATGAAGAGCATTCCACCACGGCGTGGATGAACTTTATGGTGATACGCTCACACTCTCCATACAATGGGATCATAGGGAGACCAGGTATCCTGGCCATACGGGCAGTACCCTCCACAGCTCACGGAATGATTAAATTCCCTGGGGAAGGAGGAATTGTCACCATCTATAACTCAATCATACCAGCATCCGAATGTCATGCCGTGGCAACACCAGTCCTACCTGTCCCCGTCAAGAAAGGATCACCACCCCCAACTGGAAGGTGGCAATCCATCCCGATTATCCGGAACAAGAGGTGTCCATAGGAGGAACGCTCTCGGATAGAGCCAAGAGGGCCATGTGCTCTCTTCTGATAGCAAACCTGGATGTATTCGCATGGGAGCCCAAGCATATGACGGGTGTGCCGCGTGCGATAGCAGAACATAAACTTCAAATCCGCCAGGGATATCCTCCTGTTAAGCAAAATAAGTGTGGTCAAGCACCAGAACGCAGCCAAGTAATACTAGATGAAGTACGGAAATTAGTGGACGCAGGTATTATGAGCGAGGTATACTACCACAAGTGGTTATCCAACCCGGTCATGGTCAAGAAGCATGACGGGAGCTGGCGCATGTGTGTGGACTTCATGGACCTGAACAAAGCCTGTCCGCAGGACTGCTATCCGTTACCAGAGATTGACTGGAAGGTGGAATCCCTATGTGGGTATCCCTTTAAGTGTTTCTTAGACTCTTACAAAGGGTACCACCAGATCCAGATGGCAGAGGAGGATGCGAAGAAGACGGCGTTTCATACTAGTCAAGGAGTATACTGTTATACAAAAATGCCATTCAGACTAAAGAACGTCGGGGCAACATATCAACGACTTGTTGATAAAGCCTTCGACTCACAGATAGGCCGCAACCTTGAGGTCTACATTGACGATCTAGTCATCAAAAGTCATACGGAGGAGGCACTTCTCCGTGACGTCCAAGAGACGTTTGACACATTGAGGAGGATTAATATGAAGCTAAATCCAAACAAATGCACGTTTGGGGCAACTGAAGGGATGTTCCTTGGATTCATGATCGATCTAAACGGGATCAAACCTTGCCCAGAAAAGATAGACGCGGTGATACAGTTACCATCTCCTCAGACGCGAAAAGAGGTACAATCATTAAATGGAAAGCTGGCCGGGCTAAACAGGTTCTTGTCAAAGTCCGCGGAGAAGTCACTCCCCCTATTCAAAACACTCAAGAAGTGCATTAAGAAGGGAGATTTCCATTGGACAAAGGAAGCCGAGGAAGCTTTTGGTCAGCTTAAACAACACCTCGCAGCTCTTCCCATGCTAGTGGCCCCCGGACCTAAGGAAGAGCTCATCATGTATCTGTCGGCTACACACGGAGCAATAAGTGCAGTACTTATGACGGATAGGGACACAGTCCAGACTCCGGTCTACTTCATAAGTAGAACACTACAAGGGCCGGAGTTGAATTATTCCTCTATGGAGAAATTGGTTTTAGCATTAGTATTCGCCACAAAACGGTTGCGCTGGTACTTTCAAGCGCACCCAATTGTGGTTATTACCGATCAACCAATAAAACAAATCATCTCTAGAGCGGACGTGGCCGGTAGGCTACAAAAGTGGAGCATTCTGTTAGGAGAGCATAACATCTCCTATAGACCAAGGACAGCGGTCAAAGGCCAAATCTTGGAAGATTTCTTAATAGAGAAGCCATATGAGGACGGGCCGATCGTACAACGAGAGGAAACTCCAGTAGAACCATGGGTCTTGTTTACTAACGGATCCTCGTGCACGGACGGGTTAGGAGCTGGCCTCATCCTGACAAATCCAGAAGGAATGGAGTTTACCTACGCCCTGCGTTTTGAATTCACAGCCACTAATAATGAGGCAGAATATGAAGCGTTGATTGCGGGTTTAAAAATCACCGCTAGAATGGGAGTCCGCAACCTTGAGGCTTACGTGGACTCACGACTTGTCGCGAACCACATTCTAGGAGGTTACATAGCCAAGGAGGATAACATGGTTCGATACTTTGAGAAATTCAAGTCACTCATAGCTACTTTCAGCAAGTTTTCTATCAAACAGGTACCAAGAGGTGAAAACAAGAAGGCGGACGCTCTTAGCAAGATTGCGTCTACAAGTTTCGCTCACTTATCCAAGAAAGTTTTGGTAGAAATACTAAAGGAAAAGTCTATAACGGAAGGGGAAGTCGCAACTATAGTTGAGGAAGATGGACCTACATGGATGACCCCGATCATCAGCTATTTAACTGATGAAACCCTTCCTGATGAGGAAAAGGCGGCACGACGTATCAGAAGGAAGTCGCAGCACTTTGATCTTCGAGAAGGTATTCTTTACAAGTGCTCTTTCTTACAACCGTGGTTGCGGTGTGTTGGGTCACGCCAGGCTACTTATGTGATCAGTGAGATACATGAAGGGTCATGCGGTATGCATGCAGGTCCCCGATCTGTAGTGGCACGAGCTCTACGCACAGGATATTATTAGCCTACTATGCATAGGGATGCACGCGACATGATTCGTAAGTGCAGTGATTGCTAAGTGCACAGACCAGTACCGCGACATCTGCAGCAGGAACTGACACCCATCACATCCCCATGGCCATTCTATAAGTGGGGGATTGACATTGCAGGACCTTTTCCCGTGGCTGCAGGAGGAGTTAAGTTCTTGATCGTCACAATGGACTAGTTTACACGATGGATAGAAGCTAAAGCGGTTAAATCCATTACGGGCAAGCAGGTTAAAAAGTTTGTTTGGGAAAACATCGTGTCCCGTTTTGGCTTGCTAGGAGAAATCATCTCGGACAACGGGAAGCAGTTCGTGGATAACCCATTCAAGGACTGGTGCGCAGCATTGAATATCACGTGGCGCTTCGCATCTGTAAGCACCCGCAGACAAATGGTATTGTGGAACGAGCAAATAGAAGCTTAGGTGAAGGCATCAAGGCACGCTTGGATGAACGAAGTGCCAAATGGGTAGATGAGTTGCCACATGTTCTATGGGCACATAGGACTATGATTAAAACAACCAATGGGGACACTCCATTTGCGCTGGCCTACGGGACTGAAGCTGTTATACCAGCAGAAATTGGAATGCCGACCATCCGCACATCGGAGGTTAATGTCGTCACGAACGACAAGTAACTCCGGATTAATCTGGACTTGTTGGAGGAAAAAAGAGAAATAGCGGCTATCAATGAGGCCAAGTCCAAGGCACGGATGAAGGCTTATTACGACGCCAAGGTTAAAGGTGTTTCCTTTCGATCGAGAGATTTTGTTTATCGTGCCAACGAGGCAAGTCGAGCGGAGAATACAGGAAAGCTGGGGCCCAAGTGGGAAGAGCCGTATGAGGTTACGAAAGCCTTAGGAAGGGGCACGTACAAGTTGCGTGACATGGATGGCCGTGACCTGGAACGCACATGAAATATCTGCAATCTTAAAAGATGCTATCTTTGAAAGGCTACGGCTTCTGCATGGAAACTTCGCTATAGTTGGCTTCAATGAAGATCCATGTATTCTCTTTTGTTTTGTTTTCATGCTTTCTAGGTTCTATTTGTTTTAGGATTTCTCATTCTTGTCAAAACAAAAAACGTAAACGTTCTAATAAAATGCCGTGGTGCCTAGCTAGATCCACGACTCGTTCTTGTGCTAATTATTGTCATGTATTTTTAGATTCTATGTGCAAATTATTGTCGTATAGATTTAGTTGTTATTTCTATCATGTGCTATCTCTTATTCATATGCATTCATTCAAAACCGTACATGTACTATTCGCCTCCAGGCGGGGTAAGAGGATTAAGTGAACCTAATAATTCAACTTGTCACATAAGAGGGATGCAACCCCAGTGACGTGGATCATGTATCCTTACTAGAAACCTTATTCACAAGACGTTGTAATAAGTTTCCATATGCCGCACTTACATAGTGCTTTGCATGGTAAAGACGCACGCCGCACGTCTAGTAAAATATAGACTTGGTTTTATTCTATGTAAGACGTGACACGTCATGAGACGCAGGTATACGATATCTAAAGGAATATAAGCAAGTTTCCAACTATCAAAATTGCCGTGACTACCACGGACTCATAAATACTATTCTAAATGTTACAATAATGTTACAAAAGATAAAGTACCTTGGACATCCACAGACGAATGTTTTGTTACCAAATTATTCAGAACTTGTATCAAATAAGGGAACGCCCTACATGGGGGGAGGAACTTACCTAACTCCCACTGCTCTTTGGCTACTCGAGGCAATACATCATCATGCTCTTTTCTATCCAAGGCCCGAGTCGCATTCACCTCCAGCACTTCACTTAATAGCTGTTCACTAACTACGCTCCTGGTGACATCTTCATTGACGGGAAGAGTGAGTTGGCTGGGGGAGGGAGTGAAGTGATTCCGGGAGTGTCCCTCGTCCTGAGAGAAGGCACCAAGGCTTAGCTTCTCCATAATCTCCTTATTGGACGCATCTTTTGTAGCCTCCAGCTCAGCCAAGAAGGGGTAGTTAAGATCTCGCATAGCAGCCATAGAGGCGGTCATCTTCTCAACAGATCCATTGTTAAAGTAAGCATGTTTTGTGAAGTTTTGCTTCCTACTTATTAACTCTGCGGCCATAACCATTCCCTCAAGACGGCCGTGGTCGATGCCATCCGATACAAGATCTGCAAACTGTTGCACAAATTGAGGGGCCTCCAACACTTTTGTGACAGCCAGGCGCATCCCATGACCCACCATCCACCTGCGGCCGGCAATGGCTGCTAGTAGTTGGGGGTACAATACATCATCACGCTCTGCGGTAATGGCATTCAGCAGTATGTCTTTTTGTGTGGAAGCCTCCATCAATTGTTCCGCCACGGCCCTTTCACGGGCAAGCTCCTCTTTCAGTCTTTCCTCACCCTGGATCAATGCATGCGTGTCTTCATGCTCCTTTGTAAGGATGGACACTTGGTCAGAGGAGGACTTGGCCAAGTCTTCTGCCGCGGTCACCTGTGTGTGATACCTTAAATATTAGAATGCATAATAGTGTGGCGTGAGCATGATGCAGTACGGATACATACCTTAGCTGTTGCAGTCTTAAGTTGAGTTTCAAACTCGGCTACGCGTTGATAATGAGTATTGGCATGCGCTACTTGTTCTTTAATGGTAGCCTCGGTAGTAGCAAGTTGGGACTGGAGGGCGGCAATCTGGGCTTCATTATCTTCAACCATCTTCTCTCTTCGGCCAACTTTTCTATTCAAGGAATCAACATGCTCTAAGGCGGCCCCAAATCTTACCCGCATGGAAGTACCCATAGCCATCTGATGAACCAAGGCACCATTATATTCATCCACCAAGTCCACATGACTTAGTGCTGTTGGGAATAAAATGTAGTCAATACACTTGGACGCCGACAAGAGCAATCTGGACGTTGATAAGAAGAAATCAAGCGTTGACAGGACAAGCGTTGACAGGAAGAAGTCAAGCGTTGATAAGAAGAAGTCAAGCACTGATTAAAGACTTAGTCTACACGTATTATGTTTCTATTATGTTTCTAGTAAAGATAGGTTCGACGATGTATTTTCTATGTTTATCTTTACCAAGAATAGCTGATACGTAGACTCTTGTACAAGGTTCCTTAGTCTATAAAAGGAGGCCTTTAGGTTTTGTTAAATATAAGTTTTATATACGTTTTCAAACTTTCATTGTACGCAGGTTTGTTTTATCAATCAAAGTGAAAGTTTGATTTACATTGTTTGTGTGTTATTGTTTAAGTATTAATTCCGCATAATACTTGAATTGTTACATATACAACAAAGTTTCTCTACGTGTTTAACTTGATTTAATCTCGTTTACACAAGCTAAATCAATCTATGTTTGGGATCAACAAGTGATATCAGAGCTTGTTGAGAAACTTTGATCTAAAGAACACAAAAACCCTAAATTGCCAAAAACCCTAATTTTCAAGAAACCCTAAAAACAACATGTCTACTCTAGAGTTAAACTCCTCCTCCTCCTCAAACCCCAACATCAAGATTCCCATGCTAGACCCAGACAATTTTGAGCTGTGGAAGTTTAACTTTGAACAGTATCTTCAAATCCATGACTACACCCTATGGGAAATTATTGAATATGGAAACACATTCAATAAGGCTGAAAAGATTGCAGCTGCTATCTTGACAAGATCAACTCAAGGCTCTACTGGAGAGGATCGAAAAGAAAAACCTGAAGATGGTAGAGCTGTCTCAGCTGAGGACATAACAAAGAGAAGGAATGACATAAAAACCCTAAGCATTCTCAAACTCTCTTTGGGACAAGCCAATCAGCATAAATATAGAAGCTATGAGTCTGCAAAAGATCTTTGGGCAGCCCTTGAAGTTGCTTATGGTGGTAATGCTGATACTGTACAAGAGAAAAAGAAGCAACTCTTGCATGAGTATGCTGTTTTCAAAGCTCAACCCAATGAAAAGCTAAGTGGAGTGAGAAGCAGACTTCTTGACATTACAAGCAAGCTGTCCTTTATGGGAACAGTGCTTGGTGATGTTGATATCATCACCACTTTTCTTAAAAGTCTTTTTATGCATGGAAGATTGAAGCAAGGTCTATAATTGCTAATAATACTCACAAAAGTTCTACGTTTGATGATGTTTACAATAAACTGAGGCTGGTTGAGAATGAAATTCTTTTAGATCAAGAAAGCAAGTCTACCAATGGAAACATGGCCTTCTTCTCACACAGTGAAGGTCAATTTGATCAAAGGGAGTCATACATGCACCCCGTTACTGGATCACCTTGTGTCAACGCTGGATCAAGCTTTGTCAACGCCCCACATTCAGACGCTGACACATACAATGTTGACTCTCCAAGAGTTAAGCCTGCTGGTATTGATCTAGATACTGTTTGTGCATACATTGCTTCATTGCCCAATGGTTCAGTGATTACATATGAGGACCTTGAGCAAATTAGTGATGAGCATTTGGAGGAGATGGACATAAAGTGGAATATGGCTCTTGCAAGTATAAGGGCAAATAGATGGAATCGAAGATTTAAGAAGAAGATGACTTTTAATGCTAAGGACACTGCTGGATTTGATAAATCCAAGGTTGAGTGTTATAATTGTCATCGAATGGGACACTTTATGAGAGAATGCAGATCTCCAAGAAGATCTGATGCTGGAAAACCCTCAAGCCAAATCATCAAGGCTCAGGATTCCAAAGCTATGGTTGCTATGCAAGTCATTGATGGTGTTGGCTGGGATTGGAGCTATTTGTCCAAGGATGAGGAAGAGAACAAAGCTTTGGTTGCAGAAAAGGAAGAAGAAGAGCATGTTCACTATGCTCTAATGGCACACTCTTCATCTTCATCAGACAGTGAGGTATATGATGATGCATTTTGTAGTAAGGGTTGTCGTCTAAACACTGAAAAACTCAACAAAGAAGTTTTAAAATTGACAACAGATGTGGTTAATGAAAGATGCAAGTTATCTAACTATCAACTTGCTCTTACTCAAACTGAAAAGACTGTAGCTGAGTATAAGAAAATGGAGTTTGACCTAAAAGATCAAATCAATATTTTAACTCATGATTTAAATGCTAGTGTTGAGCTTAGAAACATCATGGAGAGAGCCAATGGTGTTTTATAGGCTAAGTAAGATGAGGCTATAAAAACAAAGATAATGTAGATCATAAAATTCAGAGATTTGATAAAGCCTCATAAACCCTAGAAAAATGTGTCAGTGAACAAAGGGATTCTAGGGATATGACTTTGATTGGGATGAAAGAGTATGTTGGTGTTCCACCACCTGCTGGGAACTTCTATGGTGTCCTTAGAAAGGACTTGTCTTGGACTGGTATACCAAAACTCCAAGAAGAGGAATTTATTCCTCCAGCAAGAGTTCTTACCCCAGTAGAGGAATACAAGCAGAAGTTGACTGATTTGGACCAATGGAAGAAAGCCAACCCTACCTTGTTTGTTAAGGGTGACATGCTTAGTGACAGCCCAAATGAGTCTACACCCATAGAAGTGACAAACCCAACCACTGGCAAGACTGTTGACCTTGGCTTAAACGTTGATAGAAAACCTAGTATTAAATATGCAGAAATGTATAGAGAACCTAGGTCACCAAAAAGCCAAATTAGTGATAATGGGACAAGTTTCTTTTCTTCTAGACCTAGAGCTATGTCTAGAAAAGCATGTTACACTTGTGGAAGTTTTTCACATTTAGCTTATAAGTGTGTCAATGCTTCAAAGGTCAACGCTGATAGAAAGTCAAACACTATCAAACCCAAACCTTTTGTCCAGCAAAGTCCACAAGTTGTTAGACCAGCCCCATTCTTTACTAAAGGGTGTAATACCTATGGACAAAGACCTTTTCAGAAGACCTATACATGGTCCAACAGACAATGAGTTCCTGTAGCAAACCCTAGGTTCAACGCTGATAAGGGTAATTTCAGCGTTGACAAGAAAAAATTAAACGATGACATGAACGTTGCCAGACCAAATAATGGTAAATAATTGCAACCAAAGGGAAAAGGGTCTAAAGCTTCTTCTAGCTTGACATGGAGACCTAAGCAAGATCAAAACCCTAATTCAGATGGGATTTCTATGACCTATAACAGATTTCATTATATTTCAAAGCTCATAGCAAAACCAATTGGGGTTAACTGGGTGTTTAATCCAAAAAGGGATGAACAAGGGGTTGTCATAAGGACTAAGTCTGTTCTTGTTGAACAACCAAATGAATCCAAGTCTGCTCAGGCTTGGGTTCCCAAAGAAAACTAATTTTTTTTCTTTATGTGCAGGGCATTCAAAAGCAGGTTAATGATTATGGTTATTGGGATAGTGGATGCTCTAGGCACATGATGGGGAAGGAAGATTATCTGACAAATTTTATCCCCATTAAAGATGGTGACAAAGTGTACTTTGGAGGTGGATATGGAACTATTACTGGCAAATGCACTCTTCTCACCAACAATTTGTGTTTTGAAAACGTGTTTCTGGTAAAAGAACTTGACTATAATCTATTTAGTGTATCGATAGGTGTGAAAACACCCATCCTTTTACCACTTAATTACAATAATAACCAGGCCAAAACGTGTATTTTATGTCGTAAATGTCGGAATTATGCGTGGTTTGTGTTTTTATTGTGTTTTAGGAACAAAAGATGCAAAAGGAAGAAAACATGGGCTATCACGGGCTTTGATCGAAGAAAAAGACAAAAGACGAAGTCAAAAGATCAAGAGTACCAAAAGAACGGAAGTCCAAGGCCAATTCTGAAGATTTATCGAAGAACAAGTCTAAAGACGGAAGTTTAATAAAGCCGAAGAACTCAAGTCTTATTAATGAAGAATTTTCAAGACGAGTTTAATTAATCCCGAGACAACGTCGAAAAAGTCGAAGAATTAAGAAGATGAAAAGACGGAAAGAAAGAAAGATAGAAAGAAGGAAGCAACACATGCTTCCCTTCTCCCTATATATAGTTCACTTCCACCTCATTTCACACTTGTTAGCTAATTTGACAATTAGTCTTTCTACCTTTACTTATTTGCACCATTTTCATTTTCATGTCAATTTTACTAAATTGTTCTTTAAATTCATGTTTTAAATTTTGTGCACTTTGATTCCAAGTAAGTTAATTTCATTGTTAACCTTTATCTTTCTTTAATCAAGCTTTATTTTATCATTCTCATCCTACTTTTCTTGTTTTGGTTTGATTGTGGTTCGGATTAAGCATTGATTTTGCTTAATCATATTGCTTATTTGATTAAAAAGTTCATCTTTTTATTTCTATCTAAGCTTTCATACGAAATAAGCTATAAGTTGACAACCTTATTGGCTTATTTTGTATTTAGCTTATTTATTTTTAAGTTTTCTAAAAAGTTTTTTTCTTTTTAAAGTTTGCTTATTTTGTTTGCTTATTTTGTGTCTTGAAAGTTTTCCATTCGTAGCTTATTGAGTCTCCTTAATATTGGTCTTGTTGAGTTTTTGACAAGTGTTTATTAAGTGTGCTTATTGAGTTTTTAGCTTATCTCCATTTTCGGATTATTTTGTGTTCCATCGCAATATTGAGCTTTTACACATTCCGACGCCACATTCCGATGGATTGCTTATTTGTATCGCAATAACCAATTGTGGTTCTACTTTGCGATAGTTTGGTTTTCCACCTTATTGCGATCGCATATCCCGACGGACTTTAAGGTTTATTGCGACGAAGTGCTGCCCAATTTTCAATAGCCACATTCCGATAGATTTTGATTTCATATTTCGATACTTTTCTTATAATTAGTATTCCGATAGATTATTTTATAACATTCCGATAGATTCTCCTTTTCACATTTCGATAGTTTAAAAAAAAAAAAAACATTGCGACACAACAAAAAAAATATTCCGATGGAATTTTTTTAGTACTACATTCCGATGCAATACACATTGCGACAGTTTGAATCTCAAAACAACATTCCGACAAAAACCACCAGCATGCTTGCATGCTTAGCATTTTTGCCGCCAAAATGAGCTAGTAGGCTGCTAGCTTGTTTATTTATTATTTTTTTCCGTAATTGTTCAGTTTAATCTGAAAGTTGTTCCGATTTTATTTCTGAAAGTTACATATTTTTAGTTGAATTTCTCGTCTAATTTTAAAATTAATATTTTTTCGTAAAGTTCAAGTTTTATCTTTTATTTAGTACCCACGTTAGGTTTTGCCTCGTTTAGCTTTAAAATACCATCTTAGTTTTATTCTCTCCTTTTTCCTCAAGTAAACTTTATTTTCGAGTCGATAATTAATTTCGTCTTTTAGATTTATTTTTATTAATTGTTTCGCTTTAAATTTCGTTTTATTATTTGTTTTAATATTCGTTTTTATATCGTTTTAATTTTTAGTTTTTAATACTCATCTTGTTTTACTTTTATTATCTGTACTTGTCTTTAGTTTGTTTTTTTTAATACTTTTCACATTTACTTTTTAATTAGTTATAGATAATAAATTTCCCTTTTACTTAACCAAAAACAACTGAGTCACACTTTGAATCGGAAATCAATTCGTTAAGACACCGAGAAAACGAAGTTTTTAATTAGCAAAAACCTAATTTCAAATGGCGTCGCTGCCGGCTCTTTTCGTGAAGATTAACGGTTTTTTGTGAGAGACGCGTTGGCTTTTGGGATCCGTTCACTTGTGAACGTTATTTTTCGTGTAAAATTTTTTCAAAAATCCCAAAAACATTTAAAAAATCATAAAAAAGCATCTCTTTTCAAAGTTTTGCACCAAAAATATTCTTCTTGCTTATCTATTTTTCTTTATGGATTCTTATGTCCATTGCGTCGGGTGTGGAGACGATTATACGGGAACGACTCATGTCAATGGTGTACATGTGAGCGGTGCGGAAACGATATCGATAATACACGATTCGGATTTTGTCCATCGTGCTACTCGACTAATTCGTTCTTTTCTAATCCACCTCCTATTCCCCCTTGCATCTATTGTGGAAGCGATTCTCATTGGCATGTTTCGTGTCAGGTTCGATACCCGTATAGTCACGGGCAAGAACCGGGTTACAATTATGACAATGGAACTAGCTATCCACAAAACTCACCGGATTTTTCTCCATACCCATGCTGCCAAAATTGTGGGGGTCTTCACGAAAGTTTTCACTGTCCAACGGGGAATCAAAATTACTATAATTATACCCCTTCCAGTTTTGACCAACCCTTGCAATACCCAATTGATCATCAGCCTCGTCACGGGATGAGTTACCAAGAACCATTTGACGATCTTGCTACAGTTGTTCAAGAACAAACGAAAGCAATTTTACATAAGCTGCAAACTTGTATGGAGTCATTTTTAAAGCAACAAGATCAGAAGAGTACTCATATCCCTGAGCTTATTATTGGCCCTTTAGGTAGTGAGGAGAGTGATGACGATATTGAGGTGATTTTCGACGAAGAGGAATTTCTAAAGCAACGTAAGACTTATCCCGTTCCTCCTTCGTCTATTGCTATCGCACCCGAGGAGCCCGTTGGCTCTCTCATAATGGAGGATGAGCATCTTGATATTATTTCAGCAACGGAATCGAACAAATTCCTAAAGTCTAGTGTCGAGGAACTTGTCGTCATCCCAAGTGAGCCCGCGGGTGTTCCGGAAAATTAGTGTGATGTACCGACTTTTGCGGAGCTTACGGACGAGTTTGCTTCGCTAGTCAATGATCACATACTCACAAATCCACAAGCGATAATTGATTCTCCCAACAAGAGTTCAACATGTGGTGAGTATGAGGATTTCATCTTCGAGCCCGAGATTGAGAAAATTATCGACCGAGAGCTAGCTCTTTTACCTCCTCTTCCACCTACGAGTGAGGATGATTTTTCCAATATCGAGGCCAAACTTGAGGAGTTGGAACGTCTTATTTTTCATAATAATGACGAACCAACTCACATGGCCAAACATCCAATTCTCGAGGAGTTACCTAATAAACACTCCTCTTATGAGAATTACGTTTACCACATTCGTGAGGATTTAACTTATCAACAATCCTCACAAATGAATGATGGTTTCGTACTTGATCGTGATCTTTTCAAACGAGTTTCTACAGTCCTTATCTATGATGAAATCGACAAGATAAACGTTCATGAGGATAAATGCTTTGACCCGGGAGGTGACATGGACCATTTTATAATTGATAACCTTACGGCTTTGCCAATTGGTCAGCATCCATTGTCTTTGGAGGATGACAATGTGATTCCTTTACCCACCCCACCTCCCGTCAATCTGGACTTCACTTGCTTTTCTTGTATTGAGAGGACCTTTTTACCATTCAAGACTTATCCTCCTGCCTCTCCTTTATTAATGTCCTCCGGGAACGAGGACAAGGTCTTTGATCCCGGTATTACATTCGAGGCTTCCCCATGGACCATTTAATTCGGGGACGAGTCAGGCGCGCGACTCGGTTAACAAAAACAAGCGCTTCTCGGGAGGCAACCCGATTATCTATCTATCTTTATCTGTTTTTATAATAAGTGTAGGGGGAGACCCTTGTATGTGTTTGTTGTCTTCTTTATTATCATGTGCAGGGATTCGAGCTTTCAAAGATCCATTCTTGATGACTTTTGACGACCCGTGATTCCGTGTTCCCATCTTCCCGGTTCTATCCTAAACTCTTTTCGATTCACTATTTTATATTTTTCAATATTAAAATAGGAATCTCTTTAGTTGTCTCTTCCTTAGCGAGATTTAAACAAAGTGCACAATGTCCTAAGTGTAGGGGAGTTTACTCCCACATGCTTAAACATTGAGGACAATGTTTATATCAAGTGTAGGGGGGACTTCTATCGAAGTTAAGTGGTCTTTTCCATGAATTTGCCCTCATTTTAACCGGAAAACTTGATTTTTCGACATTTTTCAAAATTTTTAATCTATTTTGGCCTATTAGTTTTTCCTTTCTTATAGTTATTTTCCTTCCTTGCTAGAATAAAGTTTAATAAAGTGGTTTTAAGTTTTTCAAAGTCGTGAATATTTTGACTCAACCCGAGTTTACTTATCTAAGTTTACTCTAGATAGTATCCTTAACGTGTTTAAGTCAAGTTTTGCTAGGCTTTTATATAGGGAACTTTAAAACGCGAAAGTCTTAACTCTCACGGGTTAAGAACAAGAACTTTTCGCAAGTTCCTATAATTGATCCTAGAGAGTTGTTTATCAAGGGAACTTTAAAATGCGATTTCTAAACTTGAAAAAGTCTAAGAATTTGCAAGATCTTATAGATGACTCGAAAACCCAAAACTTTGATTTAATAGGCTAAGCATCCACGAGTCTCATTCCTTGAGATTTTAAACTGTGGAGGACGAGAGAAGATAGAGTCAATTATAAGTTTGGTATTCTTTCGTGAATTTATGTGAGTTAATTATGAGCCTATTCTCCCATCGCTTGTTAATAAGTTTATCTGCAATAAATATGGTTGTACGATTTGAAAAGTTACTTAACTTCTAGCCCAAGATCGTTTAAAAGTTGCTCGGTATTAATTAGAGTTCATAGCCAAGGAATAACTTATTGAAGCGGGATGCGAAGATTGGCGAGTCCAAAAAGGCACTAACAAGGCATGATGGCTACAGTTTGTTGCTAAAGATCCAAAAGTGATGTGAAGAATCATTTGTCGAAAATCAATATGAAGGATCAAGACACACGACAGAAAGAAAATACTCCCCAAAAGATCATGGAGAAGTCTATCCAAAAAGGCCCTAACAAGGTATGAGGATAAATAGATCCAAGTCCTAAAAGGAGGCGGATCGTTGTATATCAAAGTCCAAAATAAAGATTGGAGAAAAATGAAGAAGTCGTGGTCCAAATATGAAGAATCTCTCAAAACTTCAAGTGAAGAAATTCCTATTATGAAGAGAAGACCATAATTTCAAGAACGTCTCTCAAGATTTGAAGTATGAAGTCACTGCCAAATATCGGTCTGAGAAAGGTCTCAAATCGTGAAGCAAGTTATGACAAGATATGAACTTTATGAGGTCCCGAGAAGCAGTTTTAAAAGATTTTGTCCTTTAGCTAACTATTGATTAAATCGTCCCACTTTATTTTCAGCCTTAATAACTATCGAAATAAGTCAACAATGCATTCTTGTGATCATTCAAGACAATAATAAAATATAAGAGATACACCTAGGAATAAGGGAGTCTAAGTAAATAATTGGCCCACATGAGTTCGTGTTAGTTTGCTAGCTTATAATAACAATGATCTCGTTTTTAAGGTTGGTTTGGGGAACGTGAAACTTGAGGATGATAATCATTCATGACATTCCAAAACCTAAGGTAAGTTTTTGTTCTTTTTACTTGTTTTCTTCTTTTGAATATTTTGTAATTTTCTATCTTTTTAATAAAGGCCAAATGTGGGTTGATTTTGATGGAAAATGTAAAACTTGCTTTGTAACTAATGCATTGCATGAGGACATTGCAATGGTCAAGTGTAGAGGATTTGATAGGTGTGAAAACACCCATCCTTTTACCACTTAATTACAATAATAACCAGGCCAAAACGTGTATTTTATGTCGTAAATGTCGGAATTATGCGTGGTTTGTGTTTTTATTGTGTTTTAGGACCAAAAGATGCAAAAGGAAGAAAACATGGGCTATCACGGGCTTTTATCGAAGAAAAAGACAAAAGACGAAGTCAAAATATCAAGAGTACCAAAAGAACGGAAGTCCAAGGCCAATTCTGAAGATTTATCGAAGAACAAGTCTAAAGACGGAAGTTTAATAAAGCCGAAGAACTCAAGTCTTATTAATGAAGAATTTTCAAGACGAGTTTAATTAATCCCGAGACAACGTCGAAAAAGTCGAAGAATTAAGAAGACGAAAAGACAGAAAGAAAGAAAGAAAGATAGAAAGAAGGAAGCAACACATGCTTCCCTTCTCCCTATATATAGTTCACTTCCACCTCATTTCACACTTGTTAGCTAATTTGACAATTAGTCTTTCCACCTTTACTTATTTGCACCATTTTCATTTTCATGTCAATTTTACTAAATTGTTCTTTAAATTCATGTTTTAATTTTTGTGCACTTTGATTCCAAGTAAGCTAATTTCATTGTTAACCTTTATCTTTCTTTAATCAAGCTTTATTTTATCATTCTCATCCTACTTTTCTTGTTTTGGTTTGATTGTGGTTCAGATTAAACATTGATTTTGCTTAATCATATTGCTTATTTGATTAAAAAGTTCATCTTTTTATTTCTATCTAAGCTTTCATACAAAATAAGCTATAAGTTTGACAACCTTATTGGCTTATTTTGTATTTAGCTTATTTATTTTTAAGTTTTCTAAAAAGTTTTTATCTTTTTAAAGTTTGCTTATTTTGTTTGCTTATTTTGTGTCTTGAAAGTTTTCCATTCGTAGCTTATTGAGTCTCCTTAATATTGGTCTTGTTGAGTTTTTGACAAGTGTTTATTAAGTGTGCTTATTGAGTTTTTAGCTTATCTCCATTTTCGGATTATTTTGTGTTCCATCGCAATATTGAGCTTTTACACATTCCGATGCCACATTCCGATAGATTGCTTATTTGTATCGCAATAACCAGTTGTGGTTCTACTTTGCGATAGTTTGGTTTTCCACCTTATTGCGATCGCATATTCCGACGGAGTTTAAGGTTTATTGCGACGAAGTGCTGCCCAATTTTCAATAGCCACATTCCGATAGATTTTGATTTCATATTTCGATACTTTTCTTATAATTAGTATTCCGATAGATTATTTTATAACATTCCGATAGATTCTCTTTTTCACATTTCGATAGTTTAAAAAAAAAAAAACATTGCGACACAACAAAAAAAATATTCCGATGGAATTTTTTTAGTACTACATTCCGATGCAATACACATTGCGACAGTTAGAATCTCAAAACAACATTCCGACAAAAACCACCAGCATGCTTGCATGCTTAGCATTTTTCCGCCAAAATGAGCTAGTAGGCTGCTAGCTTGAGCTAGCTGCCTGCTAGCTTGTTTATTTATTATTTTTTCTGTAATTGTTCAGTTTAATCTGAAAGTTGTTCCGATTTTATTTCTGAAAGTTACATATTTTTAGTTGATTTTTTCGTCTAATTTTAAAATTAATATTTTTTCGTAAAGTTTAAGTTTTATCTTTTATTTAGTACCCGCGTTAGGTTTTGCCTCGTTTAGCTTTAAAATACCATCTTAGTTTTATTCTCTCCTTTTTCATCAAGTAAACTTTATTTTCGAGTCGATAATTAATTTCGTCTTTTAGATTTATTTTTATTAATTGTTTCGCTTTAAATTTCGTTTTATTATTTGTTTTAATCTTCGTTTTTATATCGTTTTAATTTTTAGTTTTTAATATTCATCTTGTTTTACTTTTATTATCTGTACTTGTCTTTAGTTTGTTTTTTTAATACTTTTCACATTTACTTTTTAATTAGTTATAGATAATCAATTTCCCTTTTACTTAACCAAAAACAACTGAGTCACACTTTGAACCGGAAATCAATTCGTTAAGACACCGAGAAAACGAACTTTTTAACTAGCAAAAACCTAATTTCATGTATCACAAGTGTGTGATAACAAAAATAAGGTTCTTTTCACTGATAATGAATGCTTGGTGTTGAGCAAAGATTTTAAAATACCAGATGAGAAATTCATTGATTATAGAACACCTAGGCATAAGGACATTTATAATGTGAATCTTAATGGAATTAGGATGAATCATAATTTGTCATGTCTATATGTTAAGGCTTCAGTTGATGAGAGTAATCTTTAGCACAGAAGATTGGGGCACATTAATTTTAAGAATATAAATAGACTTGTGAGACATGGTTTAGTTGATGGTTTGCCTGAAAAAGCTTTCCACAATGACCATTCTTGTGTTGCATGCCTTAAAGGCAAACAACACAAGGTCTACTTTAAGTCTAAACCTGTGCATTCTAGTTCTAAACCACTTCACTTGCTGCATATGGACTTGTTTGGTCCAACTAATATAGAAAGCTTAAATGGTAAATTCTACTGTTTTGTCATCACTGATGATTTTTCTAGATTTACTTGGACTTTCTTTTTTAGCTTTGAAAAGTGACACTGCTGATACTTTGATTAACTTTATTACCCAAATAGAAAAGAAGTCTGGTAATGAGGTTATGATGCTTAGAAGTGACAATGGTGGTGAGTTTAGAAATAAGTTATTAGATGACTTTTGTGCCAATAAAGGGATTACTAGACAGTTTAGTGTAGCTAGAACCCCACAACAAAATGGGGTAGTTGAGAGAAAGAATAGATTGTGGATACAACTTGTTATGTTCAGAATAGGGCAGCAAGGACTATGTTGGCTGATGCTCACTTTCCCATTGCTTTTTGGGCTGAGGTTGTGGATACAGCTTGTTATGTTCAGAATAGGGAATTAGTCAACAAGATTCATAACAAAACACCTTATGAGTTACTTTGGGGCAGGAAACCTAATATTGGTTTTCTTAAACCTTTTGGATGTCATGTAGTTGTGTTGGACACTAGTGATGCCTTAGGTACGTTTAGTGCTAAAGGTGATGAAGGCTACTTCATGGGTTATTCTGTGCAGAGTAGAGGATATAGAGTTTACCTTAAGAAAGAAAAACATATACTTTAAAAGGTAAATGTTAGGTTCTTAGAACGTAAACCTAGCGATCCTGAGAGTGGTCCAAATTGGTTATTTGACTTGGAACCTCTATCTAGGACATTGAATTATATGCCTGTCACTAATCCACACATTGTGAAGGTGACTTCAAATATTGTGGAAGAACCAGTTGTTGATGTTTCAGGCAAACAGGTTGATGAAGAGGTTGGATCACAAGCAGACAAATCAGCACCCATACTTGAGTATGTTACCATTCCCATATGGACAGATGCATTTGCTGCTGCTGTTGTTGCTGGAAAGGAAAAAGGTGGTCCCCAAGTATCACCAGTTGAAAACATGCATGATCCTTCAGGCGCTGACAAAGGAAATTCTGGCGCTGACAAGACAAATTCAGGCGTTGATGGCTCAAACGTTGACAGCTTTGGTTCAGGCATTGACAGATCTTTTGACCATCTTTTCTCTTCCAATAATTTTGAACAAGGTGAACCTTCAAACAAAAATGGAGAGATTCATACAGATGATGATGGAAGAGAGTCTGAAGAGGATATTGGTAACATGGAAGATGAGATTAAGGACAACACAATTATTGAGGGAGGAGTGCTTACTTCTACAATCAGAAATCATCCTCATTCTCTAATTATTGGTGATGTGATGACTCCCGTACAAACTAGAAGGTCTCATCAGAATCATGGAGGATTTATTGCCAATATTCCCAAGAAGGTTGATACCCCTCTTGTTTAAGCATGTTTGTTTTCCTGTTTTCTGTCACAACAGGAAACCAAGAAGATTTTTGATGCTCTCAAAGAACCAAGTTGGGTGGAAGCAATGCAGGATGAGCTTCACCAATTTGCTATCCAGGATGTTTGGGAGTTGGTTGATTGTGCCAGACATGTCAGACCTATTGGGACAAGATGGGTTCTTAGAAAAAAAGGATGAGAGAGGCATTGTGGTCAGAAACAAGGCACATTTAGTGGCACAAGGATATACACAAGAAAAAGGGATAGACTATGAGGAGGTCTTTGCACCTTTTGCAAGGATTGAGGCTATAAGGATTTTTCTAGCCTATGCTTCCTGCATGGGCTTTACAGTCTATCAAATGGATTTGAAGAGTGCTTTTCTTTATGGCACAATTGCAGAGGAGGTTTATGTAATGCAGCCTCCTGGTTTTGAAGATTCAGAACATCCAGACAAGGTGTATAGAGTGAAGAAAGCTATGTATGGACTTCATCAAGCCTCAAGAGCATGGTATGGCACATTGTCCACCTATCTGGTGGAAAATGGATTTAAAAGGGGCACCATAGACCAGACCTTGTTTACAAAGAAGACTGGTAAGGAATTCTTACTTATACAGGTCTATGTGGATGATATCATCTTTGGCTCTTCTAGTCCAAAGATGAGTAAAGATTTTTCCAAACTCATGACAGACAAGTTCAAGATGAGTACAATGGGGGAGATGAACTTCTTTCTAGGGTTACAAGTACAGCAGAAAGAAGATGGTATCTTCATCTCTCAAGACAAATATGTGGCAGAAATCTTGAAGAAGTTTGGCTTTTCTCCACATGAGAAACGAGCTAGTACTCCTATGGATAGGGAACACCCTTGGGGAAAAGTTGGAGATGGAAAATAGGTGGATGTCAGGCATTATAGGTCAATGATTGGTTCATTGATGTATCTCACAGCTTCAAGACCTGACATTATGTTTGCTGTGTGTGCATGTGCACGCCATCAAGTGACTCCCAAAGAGTGTCATCTTCATGCTGTCAAGAGGATCTTTAGATAACTTAGGTGTTATCCAGACCTGGGATTATGGTATCCAAAAGATTCCCCATTGGAGCTTATTGCATATTCAAACAGTGATTATGGTGGTGACAAATTTGATAGAAAATCCACAACTGGTGGATGCCAATTTCTTGGGAGTAGATTAATATCTTGGCAATGCAAGAAACAAACAGTGGTGGCCAATTCTACAACTAACGCAGAGTATGTTGTTACAACTGCTTGTTGTGGACAAGTCTTATGGATTCAGAACCAGCTGTTGGATTATGGGTATAATTTCATGCATACCAAGATTTTTGTAGACAATAACAGTACTTTATGCATTATTAAAAATCCTTTACATCACTCTAAAACAAAACACATAGAAATTAGATATCATTTTATAAGAGATTATTTTGAAAAAGGTTAATACAACCAGATAGGGTTGACACAGAAGACAATGTGTCTGATTTAGTAACTAAACCTTTTGATACTGGAAGATTTAAATACTTGATCACAAGTATTGGAATGATCAATCTCACTTAATATGTGTTTTGGGATCTTATTGTAAAAGTATGTACAGGATATGCATTTGTTATTGGTCTTTATACAAAATTAGATTTTACACTTTATTTGTCTAACGCTGACAAAGGTTATTTTAACACTGATAAGTGTTAACGTGACGTTGTCAGCAACATGTTAGTTTTGTGGTTTTTGATCTAATTATGCAGGCGTTGTTAGCATTGTACCATTGGATACAGAGTTGCTTATGGATTCTTGGAGCATTATTGGAGCATGTTTCAGTTTATGGATGATGGTTGGAATATTTATATTCCTATCTTGACATAAATTTTTATTACATGCATATTATTTGGCAACTTATGTATCATAGTTTAAGGGGAGGTTTAGGAACCTTTTAGGAATTTTTGGGTATTCTTATAATACTCTTATCACAATTCTAGATTGTGTCTACTGGTGAGTATGACTTAGTTTACTAACTCATGAGGCACTGTAGCATGCAAAGTTGATATACTATGCACGCTGCCAAGACTTTTTGGCCTAGAATTGGGAGTGGTCTGTTGCGAGACTTGGGTATGATTTTTATTGGGCTTACCTGGGAAGTTACAAAGGATTTTATGAGATAACTTTACTGTTAAGAACTTTGGTTAGCAAGGGACACTACAGGACTGTTATGTCTATCTTGCATAAGCAAGTGTGCATGATTGGACAGTGCTTGCCACCCTATAGTAATTTTCAGTTTATAGGTTATCTTCACTAGGATAAATTACTTTGTTAAGGTCCTTTTTCATTTTTATTATTTTTATTTTTGGACGTTGACAGGTTTATTTCCAAACGTTGTTAGGACCAATTTAAACGTTGACATGGCTTTTTCCAACGTTGACAAGAATATAGCCGTTGGGCGTTGATGGGTTATTTTTTACCGTTGACACTCATCGGGTCCTACCCAGTTGTTATTTTTGACGAAAATTGGGGCCGTAATTTTAGGAGTTGGTAACTTTTAATTAATGAACAAGATAAGTTATTTTCTTTTCAATATTTTCATCATTATATTTTGAATATAACTGCCTATTTTTGACCAATCACATGTGCCTACCTCTCCTATAAATTTGGCTTCTTATTTTGTAAAAGGGTACTTGCTTATTCTTGTCTAACAAATTTTTCTCCTATAATTCATCTTTCATAACCTTTCACACAGCTTTCTACATCAATGGCGCCTAAGTTTAAACCGAGTGACTTGGTATTGGGGTTCAGAAGTCAGCATAACATGGTTGCCTATTTGGAGGCTGATGATGCTCTGTTTCCTCAATATACTCAGATGGTGGCGTATTTGAATGCATCCCCTTTACGGTATGCACTTCCTAATGCTCCTCTTATCCCTGTCACTCATATTAAACAGTTTTGGAACACTGTTAGTTCCTCAACGCTTAATAATGTGACTACATTAACTGCTATTGTCCATGGGCGTCCATGGGTGGTTACTGAAGCCTTGGTTCACCAGGCTTTGCATCTAAATGATGCAGATGGTATAACCACTCTACCCATCGGTGAGATAGAACAGGGACTTCAAGCTTTGGGGTATCCTTTCCCTAAAGAGGGTACCTTAAACAAATATAATAAACAGGAATTTTCCCCAGCTTGGAAGTACTTAATACATGTCATCCTTCAATGTTTAAGTCCCAAATGTACTGCACACAATGAAACTAACAGGTCTATTGCTAGTGCTATTGTGTGTATTGCTAATGGGAAAAAGTATAATTTTTCTAAACTGATTTTTGATGGCATGCATAAAAACAAGGGTAGCAAGATGACTCTGGCTTACCCAAGATTTTTACAAATGATTTTTGATGAACAAAGGTATTGCACCAGGGATCATGATGATTTTTATGCGATCCTTGTGCAAAAGAAAGCTAGTTTTAGTAAGATGAATTCACCCCCTCACAGAGATTTACCCCTTACCCACGCCATGCTTGCTGTTATTGCAGCAACACAACCTCAACCTGACCCACAACCACAACTTGACCCATTACCTGAACCATCACCTTCACCTCAACATATGGAACTTGACCAGGATCCCTTCAATGTTGACACATGAAAGTGAGTTGACGACCTAAAATACTAAAACCAACTAGAAATCATACACGGTTTGAAACACATAATTTAATATAAACCACGTATGCTTAAAGACCCTAACCTTGTAAACATTGTATATATGAGTAAAGTAGAAACCCTCATGTAATTTTTCCATGAGTATGTATTTGGTGGTGCATGATTTTATGTGATTGTTATGTGTTGCAATGATGGTGTATGAAGTGGTTAGTACATAGCTTTTGCGTGATTACTCTCCTATAAGTGTTACGTTGAACCTGTACATATTGTTAGCAAACAATGCAAACCAATTAAAAAGGACATAAACCATGACCTTATGTGAAACTAGTAACTTGAGACTCTCATTGCTGATATATGAATGCTACAAAACTACATGTATATGTGAGACATGAGTGTGTGATATAGTATGAATCTTTTCATGAATATATACGTGTGTGTGATATGATTGAGGTAATACAAAGAACCAAAATGAACCATCATTGTATAAATAAAACAAGTACTAGTGGTGACCACCATTTCCTCTTTGGGTACCCTGTTGCGAAGACAACAATAAAACAGTAGGCACATGTTTCTCTTTCTCTTTAGGTTGTATGCTAGTTAACTTGTGTGTATGTATAATAGACTTGGGAACAAGTAAAAGAGCCACCCTTCCTTTCCCCTTGTGCCCCTGCGTGAAACATCAAACAACATCTAACAGTAGACATTTCCTTTCCCTTCTTTTTGGTGAATACATGACGTATAGGCATTTGTAAAATAAAACAAATAGGAACCCACCCTTCTCTTGGTAGCTTGCGTTAACAGTGAACAAACTTTAACAAGACTCCCCTTTTTATTATTGGTTACGGCTTATGCGTATGTATGCATGTATGTAAAAAAATGGACTATTATAGTGTGAATGAAACAAGTACTAGAGTAATCATCATTCCCCTTTTGGGATACCTGCCACTAAACACAACAAGCAAAGTAGGTATCCTTTTCATTTCTTTTTACTTTTGTACATGTATGCTATGTGTTGTATGTTGCCATGAAGTACATACCCATGTATGATAAAATGCAAAAGCAAATAAGACCATCAGGTTTGTTTTATCATAGGCTGCCAACAGTGGGTATAAAAACAATAAAGAGTCTTCATTTTTGCTAGTTATGTTATGTATGGTAAAAGTGATACTTATGCTATGTTATGTATGTATGTGTAGTCACTTTCATGATATTTGTTCTCTTCCATTTTCGTGGGTATGGACTGCCAAATGACAAGTAGTAGTGTGAACACAAAAGCTTTTATTTTTTTTTATTTCCAAAGAATGCTAGTAGAGTACATATAACAACATAAATAATGACCCATATAGCTCACCTTTTTGTTATGTTTTGACCTATCAAATGACCATGCTCCGACCATCTAAAAATACCTTGATAATCTTGACGCGGCCTAGATTATAATGCAACTTTCCGTTTCTCTTGAAATTGAGTAACGAAGCTACAATTAATTTCTAAAAATGCTTGTTTGACGCTTAATAATAGTAGGACTTTACTTGTTTATTTTTATTTGTGAGTGCATCACTTGTCTAATTAATTGTTGTACTTAGAGACCTCATAAAAATGCGATATTTATCAAATATCGAAGACCTAGTGGCCTAGTTTTTATAACGAGAACCCGTTAATTTTTCGGACTATTATTTAACGAGTTATCGAGACCCAAAGTTGACCCCGTGACTAAAATGGTTGAACATGAAAAATGTATAAAAACATTTTATAAATCTATAGCAAGTATAAATTATCAACCAAGTGCATTATACATTATTATTTATTTTATTTAGCCTAAGTACGGATATTTTACTTAGGTTACGAGTAGATCATTTGCGCATTGTTTTGCGTGCCTTGATATTCCGTGCTATCTTTGTTGATCGTACTTACTGCTTCATCGAGGTGAGTTTCATAGCCCCGCTTTTTAATTGTTTTAACTATTTTGGGGTGAGAACATTGCTCGTTTTAAACGGATGAGCATAAGTGCTAAAACTTAATACGTTTGCCTACATGATGTCTAAGTAGCGATATCCCTAGATGCTTTAGCCCACTATCGTGAACCGTTAATTACTTTGTGTAAGCGCGAATGTTATGGATAGATCTATTGGGATTGACCTCCCTATCTAATGTTGGTTGTGTGACCAAATTAGATACACTTACATTTGAGTCGTTACGAATGCTTTGGGATAGGCATTTGCTCGGGCTCTCATTTCATCTTGTTGGTTGGTTAACGCTTCGGTGTCATGAGCTCAGACGTAGGAATACAAACGTATACTATTTTGATTATAACCTTGTTTGGTTATATGCCGATTGCCTGATAAAATCTTATGGTTCATCACACTTATTTATAACTAAACCTATGAACTCACCAACCTTTGCGTTGACACTTTAGCAATGTTTTTCTCAGGCATCAAGACGGAGGAGTGAGGTGGTTATGCATGGGAGATTTTTAATAAAAATGGTCGTGACTAGTGTATGGATATTTGGATCAATGTTAAAGTCTTTTGAAATAATGTTTTATTATGATCGTGTGTAATTCGCTTCCGAACAAGTTTTATGCTTTTAATTAAATTAAAACGGCTTTTAAATAGTCGTTCTTTGTATCTATGTCTTGTGATAGTCATGACCGTCGCACCTATTGCGTTGCCTTACTCTGATAAATTGGGGGTGTGACAGATTGGTATCAGAGACTGTAGTTATAGAGAACTAGGTTATTTTATAAAATGATTTTATAAACGTGAGTAAAAAAAAAATTAATTTTGGGAAAAATAATTCTAGACTATAACTAACCCATAAATCTCTAAGAACCACTTAACTCCGCGTCTTCGATAAAAGTAAGTTGTGACTTGAATTATTCCATGTGATTTGCCATGTTAGTTTAAACTTGATTGCTACGTGTTATTAGCATTAAGTATTTCCTGCCTTGTTTGAATGATCCTTATGTAAGATGTACTTATAGGAATGTGTACTAAGACGATTTTTCTTATATTTTGAAGTAAAAGACCTAGCATCCTTGTTTGGATTGTTGTGCTACTAAAATTGTTTGTGCCTTGTTTAATCAAACTAAGATGGTTTGTGCCATGTTTAAATCGAACTAAGATGGTTTGTGCCATGTTTATTTGGAGTAAAACATACACATACCTATGCTATTACGTATTTTGTTAAAAACAGTCCATTGGACTACTATGAACTATTTAAACACTTGTGTGGTTCTATGTTACCCTATATCGATATACGCCGAATTAAAAATATACGCCAAAACAGTACTTGGACGCGCTGATATTTAGTAATGGTTGATGATAAGTCGTGAGTAAACCCAAAACCAAGACAAATCATCAAAAATGTTAAGAGGTATAACGATACTTAACAAGGTCTCAAGGCTGTTCTTGTTTGATTGGGTTGCGAGACCAAGTTAAGTGCCAGTCGTTATACAACTTAGGGCTTTTGATGAGTTTTCTTGAGGATGGGTAAGACTCATGAATTTACATCTTGTTGATTAGTTTGATCATTACGGTATAACATATTTGATGAGTTTTGTGTGGGTTTAATCGATGTTAATTTATGTGAGTAATATCTAAAGACGAGTAGATTCACCGAAGATGTTAAGAAGTTTAACGACTAATACTTGACTAGACCTCAAGGCTGTTCTTGTTTGATTGGGTTGCGAGGCTTAGTCAAGTGCCAGTTGTAACGCAGCTTAAGATTTTTAGTGAATTTCCTCGGGGATGGATAAGACTTACATGATTTGACAAGGTGATTACCACATTGATGTTTGACTAGTACGGTACATTAGTACCATTAGTTTGCATGGTGTGCGAACACTAAAATAATGAATGTCGCCGTCCCTATTTGTATACAACATACGATGATAAACACTCTGTACAAAGTATCACTCCTGTAATACTCCACAAAGTACTATATCATAAGGAACAAACATAAATTAGTATTAAAAAAAAAAAAACTTTCCGGAAATATGCTGACGCGTAAGTTGAATGCACGTCAAGGATAAATTTGTGTTGGAGAAATTGTACAAGGATGAATCTAAAAGTTCTAGTTCATTGGGTTTAAACTAATTTGCTAAGAAGTTATTATAAATTTACCAAGTACGATATAACATTTAATATTAAAGGAAGAACTTGGATTATGCCATATTTTAAATTAAGGGGGTTATCGCATGTCACAAAGCTTGAGAACCCTAGATGTGAATTGTGGTCACTTCTAAGAAATCCTAATAGCGCTTGTCGAACATAAAAAGTCTACAAAATGATTATGAACAAACGACAAATAAAATCAAAATGAACAATTTTTTTTTGTGTGATAAAATTCTTGTGATGGAATTGACTAGTTGAATTTAAAAAAAAACAAAAATTTTGAACAATTTTGGGATAAAAACAAATTGACCGAAGTGTTTGAGATGTAATAAAGCATGATCAAAGCTCTAGAAAATTATGTGATATAATTGAGTGACTGATGTGAAATATTAAATAATTTATTTTTATGAAGATCAAGTGACTCGACATCCGTCGATGTCACCACCAACAAAAATTTGGTTACGTAATCATACTTTATAAATTTTTATTAAATTGTTTTAAACTATTTTTAAGAGTTATCTTTTATATCTTGTGAAGCTTTTACTTAAGAAATTATTTTATCCTACAATATTTTTATATATGTCGGAGAAAAATTAATCAAATTTTTTTATTCAAAAAGGAGTTTTATAAAATATTTTGGAAAACATTATAAAAAAAAAGAAAAAAAATTTACTTTGAAGGAACTATCCCCGAGAACTTTATTAGTAAGAATGTTAGAATTTTGATAAAACATTTTGGTAAAATCAGTAAAGGTATTACTGACAAAAACTACACTATTGATGATGAAATGTTTTGATATAGACTATCATGCAAAGTTTTGGAAAATCTGGCGTAACGACCAACTTAATCTATAAAACATCACGACTAATGTTGAAACATTTTTAGTAAGGACTAGCATGTAAAGTTTTGGAAAAATCTATTTTACGAACAACTTGATTTGGAAAATATTGATAAACTTGACGAGAACTAGTACAAATAAATATGTAAATTATCTTGTTGATTGTTAAAAGTGAGCAATGATAACAAATAAAATGAACTATGGACTAATTTGTTGATTGTGAAAGTGAATAATGGTAAAGAACGAAATGAAATATGGACTACCAAGATATAAATTACAACCTCAAAGAGTTAAATTATGATGAAAAGGAGGATACAACCGTTTGTCCCGAGACGTACGTAGCCTGATCAACTACGTATGATCGTGGTCGAACGCGAGCATGCTCATAGTAGTCATCGTAAAAATAAAATATATCAGTATTAGTAGAATATATTCAAGTTTCCCTATTCGTCAATTTTTATGTTATGTGCTATAATAGTCGAACATTTTTTAACTGTCTTAAGTAAGAACGTCTATGCGATACGAGTAAACCTAGTACGAATATTTCCTTGCCCACTATCACATGCAAGAGCGTGTATAAGACGAAAAATACTAAGAGCGGCAATTGTTATTGACGAAAATAAAACTCAAATAGGTTAGAGTCGGAAAAATCTAAAACAAATTTTAAATAATAATGAGAAGAACGAAACGCTATTTGAGTAAATTTCAATTTAACGGTTTGAAGAACTCGTTGAAATTGTAGACCGTGAAATAAAATGACTTAGGCAAATTCGTATACCGATTGTGAAAGTGCGTTAGAATGCATAAAGAGGACCCAAGTTTACTTGGAAACGTGAAGACCGATTTAAGTTTAAATACCATCATCTCTTTACTTAGATAAGTTTCATTGAAGTATGAGCTTCGGGTCGAAGCTCAAACTTAAGGGATGTCGGATGTCACAAACGTGAATTTTGAATCTATTTCATTTATGTGAAACACGATAATTCGGGTTAGACTTGTGTGTCTATTGATGTCCCCGATTGATTACGCGTATTTATGTACGAATTTAAATTTTTATGAAAGATGTCCATATCAAATATTACATGAAAGACTATTATTTATTTACGTTATGCGCTAGAAAATCCTATTTTAGGAGTCGACGTTTATTTATGTCGATGTGATTTAGATCAACTAGTTCCGATACGAGATTAAGTATTTCACCCAATTTAATTACGACGCACTTAGAAAACCCCACATTCACCAAATTCGCTAAACTACTACCACTACTCAATTGTTTCGCACAACACATAAACATTTAACTTTTACTACCTTTATACATTTACCTACAAATAAACTTACAATTTATCAAAATAAAAACAAAAATACTTGTCTCCCTTGTTACTACACTCCAAAACCAGCTATAATAATCCCCAAATAAAAACCCACGTTTCTTTTCTTTTGTAACTTTCACAATACACTTCAAACCTCTTGTACTTCACCCACCCTTTTATTAGATTGTACCTTTGTCTGCTATCCATCCTCCATGACCCATAGATACCACCATCTATCCTATGGTTTCTTCAAATTCAACTTGTACAATATAGACGAATTAAAGTAGTCACAGTAAAGTACCACCAAGTCCTTTCCTTTTTGCTTCCATACACCGAGCCCCAACACAATCACCTTACCCAAGCTAATAACAATTACCCATGGTGTAATGACTAGTTCATATCATGGTTAGTAAGTAACCAAAACCCAACTAAGCCCTAACTAAGAACCACTTTAATGTTAACTCTACTTGGAGCCTATAAATACCTCCACTCACTCTTCACTAAAACACACATACTCAAAACAAAACCTCACAAGAAAAACACAAACACTTGATGTTCTTAGGTCACGGCAGAAAAGTAAAGTAAGCAAGGGTTCGGGTTGATTTTAGAAGCAAGCTAGGAATATAAACGTGGTTTGGACGTGGGTATTATTTCGGGTTAATGTTCACTAGTTCTCATTCCATATCTTTCATCAACTAAGATTAGGACCTTTGTAAGTTCTTATACCTTGTTTATCTTATGGTTGATAATCATACTTGCTAAAAACATTTTTGTAAACTAAAACATAACCAAGGTCACGGGTTAGGGTTGATGGGTGTTTACATAATGGACTAAGCCACGATTGAACTAAAGATGATGTTAAGGGATCACGGTTTGAAAGATTGTGTTACGACTTGAACCTTTGAAAACAAACCAAACGAGCTTACATGATAAACTAATGTTACAACTAGGATTCTTAATATGAAAGTGAGTTGACGACCTAAAATACTAAAACCAACTAGAAATCATACACGGTTTGAAACACACAATTTAATATAAACCACGTATGCTTAAAGACCCTAACCTTGTAAACATTGTATATATGAGTAAAGTAGAAACCCTCATGTAATTTTTCCATGAGTATGTATTTGGTGGTGCATGATTTTATGTGATTGTTATGTGTTGCAATGATGGTGTATGAAGTGGTTAGTACATAGCTTTTGCGTGATTACTCTCCTATAAGTGTTACGTTGAACCTGTACATATTGTTAGCAAACAATGCAAACCAATTAAAAAGGACATAAACCATGACCTTATGTGAAACTAGTAACTTGAGACTCTCATTGCTGATATATGAATGCTACAAAACTGCATGTATATGTGAGACGTGAGTGTGTGATATAGTATGAATCTTTTCATGAATATATACGTGTGTGTGATATGATTGAGGTAATACAAAGAACCAAAATGAACCATCATTGTATAAATAAAACAAGTACTAGTGGTGACCACCATTTCCTCTTTGGGTACCCTGTTGCGAAGACAACAAGAAAACAGTAGGCACATGTTTCTCTTTCTCCTTAGGTTGTATGCTAGTTAACTTGTGTGTATGTATAATAGACCTGGGAACAAGTAAAAGAGCCACCCTTCCTTTCCCCTTGTGCCCCTGCGTGAAACATCAAACAACATCCAACACTAGACATTTCCTTTCCCTTCTTTTTGGTGAATACATGACGTATAGGCATTTGTAAAATAAAACAAATAGGAACCCACCCTTCTCTTGGTAGCTTGCGTTAACAGTGAACAACCTTTAACAAGACTCCCCTTTTTATTATTGGTTATGGCTTATGCGTATGTATGCATGTATGTAAAAAAATGGACTATTATAGTGTGAATGAAACAAGTACTAGAGTAATCATCATTCCCCTTTTGGGATACCTGCCACTAAACACAACAAGCAAAGTAGGTATCCTTTTCATTTCTTTTTACTTTTGTACATTTATGCTATGTGTTGTATGTTTCCATGAAGTACATACCCATGTATGATAAAATGCAAAAGCAAATAAGACCATCAGGTTTGTTTTATCATAGGCTGCCAACAGTGGGTATAAAAACAATAAAGAGTCTTCATTTTGCTAGTTATGTTATGTATGGTAAAAGTGATACTTATGCTATGTTATGTATGTATGTGTAGTCACTTTCATGATATTTGTTCTCTTCCATTTTCGTGGGTATGGACTGCCAAATGACAAGTAGTAGTGTGAACACAAAAGCTTTTATTTTCTTTTATTTCCAAAGAATGCTAGTAGAGTACATATAACAACATAAATAATGACCCATATAGCTCACCTTTTTGTTATGTTTTGACCTATCAAACGACCATGCTCCGACCATCTAAAAATACCTTGATAATCTTGACGCGGCCTAGATTATAATGCAACTTTCCGTTTGTCTTGAAATTGAGTAACGAAGCTACAATTAATTTCTAAAAATGCTTGTTTGACGCTTAATAATAGTAGGACTTTACTTGTTTATTTTTATTTGTGAGTGCATCACTTGTCTAATTAATTGTTGTACTTAGAGACCTCATAAAAATGCGATATTTATCAAATATCAAAGACCTAGTGGCCTAGTTTTTATAGCGAGAACCCGTTAATTTTTCGGACTATTATTTAACGAGTTATCGAGACCCAAAGTTGACCCCGTGACTAAAATGGTTGAACATGAAAAATGTATAAAAACATTTTATAAATCTATAGCAAGTACAAATTATCAACCAAGTGCATTATACGTTATTATTTATTTTATTTAGCCTAAGTACGGATATTTTACTTAGGTTACGAGTAGATCGTTTGCGCATTGTTTTGCGTGCCTTGATATTCCGTGCTATCTTTGTTGATCGTACTTACTGCTTCATCGAGGTGAGTTTCATAGCCCCGCTTTTTAATTGTTTTAACTATTTTGGGGTGAGAACATTGCTCGTTTTAAACGGATGAACATAAGTGCTAAAACTTAATACGTTTGCCTACATGATGTCTAAGTAGCGATATCCCTAGATGCTTTAGCCCACTATCGTGAACCGTTAATTACTTTGTGTAAGCGCGAATGTTATGGATAGATCTATTGGGATTGACCTCCCTATCTAATGTTGGTTGTGTGACCAAATTAGATACACTTACATTTGAGTCGTTACGAATGCTTTGGGATAGGCATTTGCTCGGGCTCTCATTTCATCTTGTTGGTTGGTTAACGCTTCGGTGTCATGAGCTTAGACGTAGGAATACAAACGTATACTATTTTGATTATAACCTTGTTTGGTTATATGCCGATTGCCTGATAAAATCTTATGGTTCATCACACTTATTTATAACTAAACCTATGAACTCACCAACCTTTGCGTTAACACTTTAGCAATGTTTTTCTCAGGCATCAAGACGGAGGAGTGAGGTGGTTATGCATGGGAGATTTTTAATAAAAATGGTCGTGACTAGTGTATGGATATTTGGATCAATGTTAAAGTCTTTTGAAATAATGTTTTATTATGATCGTGTGTAATTCGCTTCCGAACAAGTTTTATGCTTTTAATTAAATTAAAACGCCTTTTAAATAGTCGTTCTTTGTATCTATGTCTTGTGATAGTCATGACCGTCGCACCCTATTGCGTTGCCTTACTCTGATAAATTGGGGGTGTGACAGATTGGTATCAGAGCTGTAGTTATAGAGAACTAGGTTATTTTATAAAATGATTTTATAAACGTGAGTAAAAAAAATTTAATTTTGGGAAAAATAATTCTAGACTATAACTAACCCAGAAATCTCTAAGAACCACTTAACTCCGCGTCTTCGATAAAAGTAAGTTGTGACTTGAATTATTCCATGTGATTTGCCATTTTAGTTTAAACTTGATTGCTACGTGTTATTAGCATTAAGTATTTCCTGCCTTGTTTGAATGATCCTTATGTAAGATGTACTTATAGGAATGTGTACTAAGACGATTTTTATTATATTTTGAAGTAAAAGACCTAGCATCCTTGTTTGGATTGTTGTGCTACTAAAATTGTTTGTGCCTTGTTTAATCAAACTAAGATGGTTTGTGCCATGTTTAAATTGAATTAAGATGGTTTGTGCCATGTTTATTTGGAGTAAAACATACACATACCTATGCTATTACGTATTTTGTTAAAAACAGTCCATTGGACTACTATGAACTATTTAAACACTTGTGTGTTTCTATGTTACCCTATATCGATATACGCCGAATTAAAAATATACGCCAAAACAGTACTTGGACGCGCTGATATTTAGTAATGGTTGATGATAAGTCGTGAGTAAACCCAAAACCAAGACAAATCATCAAAAATGTTAAGAGATATACCGATACTTAACAAGGTCTCAAGGCTGTTCTTGTTTGATTGGGTTGCGAGACCAAGTTAAGTGCCAGTCGTTATACAACTTAGGGCTTTTGATGAGTTTTCTTGAGGATGGGTAAGACTCATGAATTTACATCTTGTTGATTAGTTTGATCATTACGGTATAACATATTTGATGAGTTTTGTGTGGGTTTAATCGATGTTAATTTATGTGAGTAATATCTAAAGACGAGTAGATTCACCGAAGATGTTAAGAAGTTTAACGACTAATACTTGACTAGACCTCAAGGCTGTTCTTGTTTGATTGGGTTGCGAGGCTTAGTCAAGTGCCAGTTGTAACGCAGCTTAAGATTTTTAGTGAATTTCCTCGGGGATGGATAAGACTTACATGATTTGACAAGGTGATTACCTCATTGATGTTTGACTAGTATGGTACATTAGTACCATTAGTTTGCATGGTGTGCGAACACTAAAATAATGAAAGTCGCCGTCCCTATTTGTATACAACATACGATGATAAACACTCTGTACAAAGTATCACTCCTGTAATACTCCATAAAGTACTATATCATAAGGAACAAACATAAATTAGTATTAAAAAAAATAAACTTTCCGGAAATATGCTGACGCATAAGTTGAATGCACGTCAAGGATAAATTTGTGTTGGAGAAATTGTACAAGGATGGATCTAAAAGTTCTAGTTCATTAGGTTTGAACTAAGTTGCTAAGAAGTTATTATAAATTTACCAAGTACGATATAACATTTAATATTAAAGGAAGAACTTGGATTATGCCATATTTTAAATTAAGGGGGTTATCGCATGTCACAAAGCTTGAGAACCCTAGATGTGAATTGTGGTCACTTCTAAGAAATCCTAATAGCGCTTGTCGAACATAAAAAGTCTACCAAAATGATTATGAACAAACGACAGATAAAATCAAAATGAACAATTTTTTTTGTGTGATAAAATTCTTGTGATGGAATTGACTAGTTGAATTAAAAAAACAAAAATTTTGAACAATTTTGGGATAAAAACAAATTGACCGAAGTGTTTGAGATGTAATAAAGCATGATCAAAGCTCTAAAAAATTATGTGATATAATTGAGTGACTGATGTGAAATATTAAATAATTTATTTTTATGAAGATCAAGTGACTCGACATCCGTCGATGTCACCACCAACAAAAATTTGGTTACGTAATCATACTTTATAAATTTTTATTAAATTGTTTTCAATTATTTATAAGAGTTATCTTTTATATCTTGTGAAGCTTTTACTTAAGAAATTATTTTATCCTACAATATTTTTATATATGTCGGAGAAAAATTAATCAAATTTTTTTATTCAAAAAGGAGTTTTATAAAATATTTTGGAAAACATTATAAAAAAAAGAAAAAAAAATTTACTTTGAAGGAACTATCCTCGAGAACTTTATTAGTAAGAATGTTAGAATTTTGATAAAACATTTTGGTAAAATCAGTAAAGGTATTACTGACAAAAACTACACTATTGATGATGAAATGTTTTGATATAGACTATCATGCAAAGTTTTGGAAAATCTGGCGTAACGACCAACTTAATGTATAAAACATCACGACTAATGTTGAAACATTTTTAGTAAGGACTAGCATGTAAAGTTTTGGAAAAATCTATTTTACGAACAACTTGATTTGGAAAATATTGATAAACTTTACGAGAACTAGTACAAATAAGTATGTAAATTATCTTGTTGATTGTTAAAAGTGAGCAATGATAACAAATAAAATGAACTATGGACTAATTTGTTGATTGTGAAAGTGAATAATGGTAAAGAACGAAATGAAATATGGACTACCAAGATATAAATTACAACCTCAAAGAGTTAAATTATGATGAAAAGGAGGATACAACCGTTTGTCCCGAGACGTACGTAGCCTGATCAACTACGTATGATCGTGGTCGAACGCGAGCATGCTCATAGTAGTCATCGTAAAAATAAAATATATCAGTATTAGTAGAATATATTCAAGTTTCCCTATTCGTCAATTTTTATGTTATGTGCTATAATAGTCGAACATTTTTTAACTGTCTTAAGTAAGAACGTCTATGCGATACGAGTAAACCTAGTACGAATATTTCCTTGCCCACTATCACATGCAAGAGCGTGTATAAGACGAAAAATACTAAGAGCGGCAATTGTTATTGACGAAAATAAAACTCAAATAGGTTAGAGTCGGAAAAATCTAAAACAAATTTTAAATAATAATGAGAAGAACGAAACGCTATTTGAGTAAATTTCAATTTAACGGTTTGAAGAACTCGTTGAAATTGTAGACCGTGAAATAAAATGACTTAGGCAAATTCGTATACCGATTGTGAAAGTGCGTTAGAATGCATAAAGAGGACCCAAGTTTACTTGGAAACGTGAAGACCGATTTAAGTTTAAATACCATCATCTCTTTACTTAGATAAGTTTCATTGAAGTATGAGCTTCGGGTCGAAGCTCAAACTTAAGGGATGTCGGATGTCACAAATGTGAATTTTGAATCTATTTCATTTATGTGAAACACGATAATTCGGGTTAGACTTGTGTGTCTATTGATGTCCCCGATTGATTACGCGTATTTGTGTACGAATTTAAATTTTTATGAAAGATGTCCATATCAAATATTACATGAAAGACTATTATTTATTTACGTTATGCGCTAGAAAATCCTATTTTAGGAGTCGACGTTTATTTATGTCGATGTGATTTAGATCAACTAGTTCCGATACGAGATTAAGTATTTCACCCAATTTAATTACGACGCACTTAGAAAATCCCACATTCACCAAATTCGCTAAACTACTACCACTACTCAATTGTTTCGCACAACACATAAACATTTAACTTTTACTACCTTTATACATTTACCTACAAACAAACTTACAATTTATCAAAATAAAAACAAAACTACTTGTCTCCCTTGTTACTACACTCCAAAACCGGCTATAATAATCCCCAAATAAAAACCCACGTTTCTTTTCTTTTGTAACTTTCACAATACACTTCAAACCTCTTGTACTTCACCCACCCTTTTATTAGATTGTACCTTTGTCTCCTATCCATCCTCCATGACCCATGGATACCACCATCTATCCTATGGTTTCTTCAAATTCAACTTGTACAATATAGACTAATTAAAGTAGTCACAGTAAAGTACCACCAAGTCCTTTCCTTTTTGCTTCCATACACCGAGCCCCAACACAATCACCTTACCCAAGCTAATAACAATTACCCATGGTGTAATGACTAGTTCATATCATGGTTAGTAAGTAACCAAAACCCAACTAAGCCCTAACTAAGAACCACTTTAATGTTAACTCTACTTGGAGCCTATAAATACCTCCACTCACTCTTCACTAAAACACACATACTCAAAACAAAACCTCACAAGAAAAACACAAACACTTGATGTTCTTAGGTCACGGCAGAAAAGTAAAGTAAGCAAGGGTTCGGGTTGATTTTAGAAGCAAGCTAGGAATATAAACGCGGTTTGGACGTGGGTATTATTTCGGGTTAATGGTCACTAGTTCTCATTCCATATCTTTCATCAACTAAGCTTAGGACCTTTGTAAGTTCTTATACCTTGTTTATCTTATGGTTGATAATCATACTTGCTAAAAACATTTTTGTAAACTAAAACATAACCAAGGTGACGGGTTAGGGTTGATGGGTGTTTACATAATGGACTAAGCCACGATTGAACTAAAGATGAAGTTAAGGGATCACGGTTTGAAAGATTGTGTTACGACTTGAACCTTTGAAAACAAACCAAACGAGCTTACATGATAAACTAATGTTACAACTAGGATTCTTAATATGAAAGTGAGTTGACGACCTAAAATACTAAAACCAACTAGAAATCATACACGGTTTGAAACACACAATTTAATATAAACCACGTATGCTTAAAGACCCTAACCTTGTAAACATTGTATATATGAGTAAAGTAGAAACCCTCATGTAATTTTTCCATGAGTATGTATTTGGTGGTGCATGATTTTATGTGATTGTTATGTGTTGCAATGATGGTGTATGAAGTGGTTAGTACATAGCTTTTGCGTGATTACTCTCCTATAAGTGTTACGTTGAACCTGTACATATTGTTAGCAAACAATGCAAACCAATTAAAAAGGACATAAACCATGACCTTATGTGAAACTAGTAACTTGAGACTCTCATTGCTGATATATGAATGCTACACAACTGCATGTATATGTGAGACGTGAGTGTGTGATATAGTATGAATCTTTTCATGAATATATACGTGTGTGTGATATGATTGAGGTAATACAAAGAACCAAAATGAACCATCATTGTATAAATAAAACAAGTACTAGTGGTGACCACCATTTCTTCTTTGGGTACCCTGTTGCGAAGACAACAAGAAAATAGTAGGCACATGTTTCTCTTTCTCCTTAGGTTGTATGCTAGTTAACTTGTGTGTATGTATAATAGACCTGGGAACAAGTAAAAGAGCCACCCTTCCTTTCCCCTTGTGCCCCTGCGTGAAACATCAAACAACATCCAACAGTAGACATTTCCTTTCCCTTCTTTTTGGTGAATACATGACGTATAGGCATTTGTAAAATAAAACAAATAGGAACCCACCCTTCTCTTGGTAGCTTGCGTTAACAGTGAACAACCTTTAACAAGACTCCCATTTTTATTATTGGTTATGGCTTATGCGTATGTATGCATGTATGTAAAAAAATGGACTATTATAGTGTGAATGAAACAAGTACTAGAGTAATCATCATTCCCCTTTTGGGATACCTGCCACTAAACACAACAAGCAAAGTAGGTATCCTTTTCATTTCTTTTTACTTTTGTACATGTATGCTATGTGTTGTATGTTTCCATGAAGTACATACCCATGTATGATAAAATGCAAAAGCAAATAAGACCATCAGGTTTGTTTTATCATAGGCTGCCAACAGTGGGTATAAAAACAATAAAGAGTCTTCATTTTGCTAGTTATGTTATGTATGGTAAAAGTGATACTTATGCTATGTTATGTATGTATGTGTAGTCACTTTCATGATATTTGTTCTCTTCCATTTTCGTGGGTATGGACTGCCAAATGACAAGTAGTAGTGTGAACACAAAAGCTTTTATTTTCTTTTATTTCCAAATAATGACCCATATAGCTCACCTTTTTGTTATGTTTTGACCTATCAAACGACCATGCTCCGACCATCTAAAAATACCTTGATAATCTTGACGCGGCCTAAATTATAATGCAACTTTCCGTTTGTCTTGAAATTGAGTAACGAAGCTACAATTAATTTCTAAAAATGCTTGTTTGACGCTTAATAATAGTAGGACTTTACTTGTTTATTTTTATTTGTGAGTGCATCACTTGTCTAATTAATTGTTGTACTTAGAGACCTCATAAAAATGCGATATTTATCAAATATCAAAGACCTAGTGGCCTAGTTTTTATAACGAGAACCCGTTAATTTTTCGGACTATTATTTAACGAGTTATCGAGACCCAAAGTTGACCCGTGACTAAAATGGTTGAACATGAAAAATGTATAAAAACATTTTATAAATCTATAGCAAGTACACATTATCAACCAAGTGCATTATACGTTATTATTTATTTTATTTAGCCTAAGTACGGATATTTACTTAGGTTACGAGTAGATCGTTTGCGCATTGTTTTGCGTGCCTTGATATTCCGTGCTATCATTGTTGATCGTACTTACTGCTTCATCGAGGTGAGTTTCATAGCCCCGCTTTTTAATTGTTTTAACTATTTTGGGGTGAGAACATTGCTCGTTTTTAACGGATGAACATAAGTGATAAAACTTAATACGTTTGCCTACATGATGTCAAAGTAGCGATATCCCTAGATGCTTTAGCCCACTATCGTGAACCATTAATTACTTTGTGTAAGCGCGAATGTTATGGATAGATCTATTGGGATTGACCACCCTATCTAATGTTGGTTGTGTGACCAAATTAGATACACTTACATTTGAGTCGTTACGAATGCTTTGGGATAGGCATTTGCTCGGGCTCTCATTTCATCTTGTTGGTTGGTTAACGCTTCGGTGTCATGAGCTTAGACGTAGGAATACAAACGTATACTATTTTGATTATAACCTTGTGTGGTTATATGCCGATTGCCTGATAAAATCTTATGGTTCATCACACTTATTTATAACTAAACCTATGAACTCACCAACCTTTGCGTTGACACTTTAGCAATGTTTTTCTCAGGCATCAATACGGAGGAGTGAGGTGGTTATGCATGGGAGATTTTTAATAAAAATGGTCGTGACTAGTGTATGGATATTTGGATCAATGTTAAAGTCTTTTGAAATAATGTTTTATTATGATCGTGTGTAATTCGCTTCCGAACAAGTTTTATGCTTTTAATTAAATTAAAACGGCTTTTAGATAGTCGTTCTTTGTATCTATGTCTTGTGATAGTCATGACCGTCGCACCCTATTGCGTTGCCTTACTCTGATAAATTAGGGGTGTGACAGATTGGTATCAGAGCTGTAGTTATAGAGAACTAGGTTATTTTATAAAATGATTTTATAAACGTGAGTAAAAAAAATTTAATTTTGGGAAAAATAATTCTAGACTATAACTAACCCAGAAATCTCTAAGAACCACTTAACTCCGCGTCTTCGATAAAAGTAAGTTGTGACTTGAATTATTCCATGTGATTTGCCATGTTAGTTTAAACTTGATTGCTACGTGTTATTAGCATTAAGTATTTCCTGCCTTGTTTGAATGATCCTTATGTAAGATGTACTTATAGGAATGTGTACTAAGACGATTTTTCTTATATTTTGAAGTAAAAGACCTAGCATCCTTGTTTGGATTGTTGTGCTACTAAAATTGTTTGTGCCTTGTTTAATCAAACTAAGATGGTTTGTGCCATGTTTAAATCGAACTAAGATGGTTTGTGCCATGTTTATTTGGAGTAAAACATACACATACCTATGCTATTACGTATTTTGTTAAAAACAGTCCATTGGACTACTATGAACTATTTAAACACTTGTGTGTTTCTATGTTACCCTATATCGATATACGCCGAATTAAAAATATACGCCAAAACAGTACTTGGACGCGCTGATATTTAGTAATGGTTGATGATAAGTCGTGAGTAAACCCAAAACCAAGACAAATCATCAAAAATGTTAAGAGGTACAACGATACTTAACAAGGTCTCAAGGCTGTTCTTGTTTGATTGGGTTGCGAGACCAAGTTAAGTGCCAGTCGTTATACAACTTAGGGCTTTTGATGAGTTTTCTTGAGGATGGGTAAGACTCATGAATTTACATCTTGTTGATTAGTTTGTTCATTACGGTATAACATATTTGATGAGTTTTGTGTGGGTTTAATCGATGTTAATTTATGTGAGTAATATCTAAAGACGAGTAGATTCACCGAAGATGTTAAGAAGTTTAACGACTAATACTTGACTAGACCTCAAGGCTGTTCTTGTTTGATTGGGTTACGAGGCTTAGTCAAGTGCCAGTTGTAACGCAGCTTAAGATTTTTAGTGAATTTCCTCGGGGATGGATAAGACTTACATGATTTGACAAGGTGATTACCTCATTGATGTTTGACTAGTACGGTACATTAGTACCATTAGTTTGCATGGTGTGCGAACACTAAAATAATGAAAGTCGCCGTCCCTATTTGTATACAACATACGATGATAAACACTCTGTACAAAGTATCAATCCTGTAATACTCCATAAAGTACTATATCATAAGGAACAAACATAAATTAGTATTAAAAAAAAAACTTTCCGGAAATATGCTGACGCGTAAGTTGAATGCACGTCAAGGATAAATTTGTGTTGGAGAAATTGTACAAGGATGGATCTAAAAGTTCTAGTTCATTGGGTTTGAACTAAGTTGCTAAGAAGTTATTATAAATTTACCAAGTACGATATAACAATTAATATTAAAGGAAGAACTTGGATTATGCCATATTTTAAATTAAGGGGGTTATCGCATGTCACAAAGCTTGAGAACCCTAGATGTGAATTGTGGTCACTTCTAAGAAATCCTAATAGCGCTTGTCGAACATAAAAAGTCTACAAAATGATTATGAACAAACGACAGATAAAATCAAAATGAACAATTTTTTTTGTGTGATAAAATTCTTGTGATGGAATTGACTAGTTGAATTAAAAAAAAAATTTTTTTTGAACAATTTTGGGATAAAAACAAAGTGACCGAAGTGTTTGAGATGTAATAAAGCATGATCAAAGCTCTAAAAAATTATGTGATATAATTGAGTGACTGATGTGAAATATTAAATAATTTATTTTTATGAAGATCAAGTGACTCGACATCCGTCGATGTCACCACCAACAAAAATTTGGTTACGTAATCATACTTTATAAATTTTTATTAAATTTTTTTCAATTATTTTTAAGAGTTATCTTTTATATCTTGTGAAGCTTTTACTTAAGAAATTATTTTTCCTACAATATTTTTATATATGTCGGAGAAAATTTAATCAAATTTTTTTATTCAAAAAGGAGTTTTATAAAATATTTTGGAAAACATTATAAAAAAAAAAGAAAAAAAAATTTACTTTGAAGGAACTATCCCCGAGAACTTTATTAGTAAGAATGTTAGAATTTTGATAAAACATTTTGGTAAAATCAGTAAAGGTATTACTGACAAAAACTACACTATTGATGATGAAATGTTTTGATATAGACTATCATGTAAAGTTTTGGAAAATCTGGCGTAAGGACCAACTTAATGTATAAAACATCACGACTAATGTTGAAACATTTTTAGTAAGGACTAGCATATAAAGTTTTGGAAAAATCTATTTTACGAACAACTTGATTTGGAAAATATTGATAAACTTGACGAGAACTAGTACAAATAAGTATGTAAATTATCTTGTTGATTGTTAAAAGTGAGCAATGATAACAAATAAAATGAACTATGGACTAATTTGTTGATTGTGAAAGTGAATAATGGTAAAGAACGAAATGAAATATGGACTACCAAGATATAAATTACAACCTCAAAGAGTTAAATTATGATGAAAAGGAGGATACAACCGTTTGTCCCGAGACGTACGTAGCCTGATCAACTACGTATGATCGTGGTCGAACGCGAGCATGCTCATAGTAGTCATCGTAAAAATAAAATGTATCAGTATTAGTAGAATATATTCAAGTTTCCCTATTCGTCAATTTTTATGTTATGTGCTATAATAGTCGAACATTTTTTAACTGTCTTAAGTAAGAACGTCTATGCGATACGAGTAAACCTAGTACGAATATTTCCTTGCCCACTATCACATGCAAGAGCGTGTATAAGACGAAAAATACTAAGAGCGGCAATTCTTATTGACGAAAATAAAACTCAAATAGGTTAGAGTCGGAAAAATCTAAAACAAAATTTAAATAATAATGAGAAGAACGAAACGCTATTTGAGTAAATTTCAATTTAACGGTTTGAAGAACTCGTTGAAATTGTAGACCGTGAAATAAAATGACTTAGGCAAATTCGTATACCGATTGTGAAAGTGCGTTAGAATGCATAAAGAGGACCCAAGTTTACTTGGAAACGTGAAGACCGATTTAAGTTTAAATACCATCATCTCTTTAATTAGATAAGTTTCATTGAAGTATGAGATTCGGGTCAAAGTTCAAACTTAAGGGATGTCGGATGTCACAAACGTGAATTTTGAATCTATTTCATTTATGTGAAACACGATAATTCGGGTTATACTTGTGTGTCTATTGATGTCCCCGATTGATTACGCGTATTTGTGTACGAATTTAAATTTTTATGAAAGATGTCCATATCAAATATTACATGAAAGACTATTATTTATTTACGTTATGCGCTAGAAAATCCTATTTTAGGAGTCGACGTTTATTTATGTCGATGTGATTTAGATCAACTAGTTCCGATACGAGATTAAGTATTTCACCCAATTTAATTACGACGCACTTAGAAAATCCCACATTCACCAAATTCGCTAAACTACTACCACTACTCAATTGTTTCGCACAACACATAAACATTTAACTTTTACTACCTTTATACATTTACCTACAAACAAACTTACAATTTATCAAAATAAAAACAAAACTACTTGTCTCCCTTGTTACTACACTCCAAAACCGGCTATAATAATCCCCAAATAAAAACCCACGTTTCTTTTCTTTTGTAACTTTCACAATACACTTCAAACCTCTTGTACTTCACCCACCCTTTTATTAGATTGTACCTTTGTCTCCTATCCATCCTCCATGACCCATGGATACCACCATCTATCCTATGGTTTCTTCAAATTCAACTTGTACAATATAGACTAATTAAAGTAGTCACAGTAAAGTACCACCAAGTCCTTTCCTTTTTGCTGCCATACACCGAGCCCCAACACAATCACCTTACCAAAGCTAATAACAATTACCCATGGTGTAATCACTAGTTCATATCATGGTTAGTAAGTAACCAAAACCCAACTAAGCCCTAACTAAGAACCACTTTAATGTTAACTCTACTTGGAGCCTATAAATACCTCCACTCACTCTTCACTAAAACACACATACTCAAAACAAAACCTCACAAGAAAAACACAAACACTTGATGTTCTTAGGTCACGGCAGAAAAGTAAAGTAAGCAAGGGTTCGGGTTGATTTTAGAAGCAAGTTAGGAATATAAACGTGGTTTGGACGTGGGTATTATTTCGGGTTAATGTTCACTAGTTCTCATTCCATATCTTTCATCAACTAAGCTTAGGACCTTTGTAAGTTCTTATACCTTGTTTATCTTATGGTTGATAATCATACTTGCTAAAAACATTTTTGTAAACTAAAACATAACCAAGGTCACGGGTTAGGGTTGATGGGTGTTTACATAATGGACTAAGCCACTATTGAACTAAAGATGATGTTAAGGGATCACGGTTTGAAAGATTATGTTATGACTTGAACCTTTGAAAACAAACCAAACGAGCTTACATGATAAACTAATGTTACAACTAGGATTCTTAATATGAAAGTGAGTTGACGACCTAAAATACTAAAACCAACTAGAAATCATACACGGTTTGAAACACACAATTTAATATAAACCACGTATGCTTAAAGACCCTAACCTTGTAAACATTGTATATATGAGTAAAGTAGAAACCCTCATGTAATTTTTCCATGAGTATGTATTTGGTGGTGCATGATTTTATGTGATTGTTATGTGTTGCAATGATGGTGTATGAAGTGGTTAGTACATAGATTTTGCGTGATTACTCTCCTATAAGTGTTACGTTGAACCTGTACATATTGTTAGCAAACAATGCAAACCAATTAAAAAGGATATAAACCATGACCTTACGTGAAACTAGTAACTTGAGACTCTCATTGCTGATATATGAATGCTATAAAACTGCATGTATATGTGAGACGTGAGTGTGTGATATAGTATGAATCTTTTCATGAATATATACGTGTGTGTGATATGATTGAGGTAATACAAAGAACCAAAATGAACCATCATTGTATAAATAAAACAAGTACTAGTGGTGACCACCATTTCCTATTTGGGTACCCTGTTGCGAAGACAACAATAAAACAGTAGGCACATGTTTCTCTTTCTCCTTAGGTTGTATGCTAGTTAACTTGTGTGTATGTATAATAGACCTGGGAACAAGTAAAAGAGCCACCCTTCCTTTCCCCTTGTGCCCCTGCGTGAAACATCAAACAACATCCAACAGTAGACATTTCCTTTCCTTTCTTTTTGGTGAATACATGACGTATAGGCATTTGTAAAATAAAACAAATAGGAACCCACCCTTCTATTGGTAGCTTGCGTTAACAGTGAACAACCTTTAACAAGACTCCCCTTTTTATTATTGGTTATGGCTTATGCGTATGTATGCATGTATGTAAAAAAATGGACTATTATAGTGTGAATGAAACAAGTACTAGAGTAATCATCATTCCCCTTTTGGGATACCTGCCACTAAACACAACAAGCAAAGTAGGTATCCTTTTCATTTCTTTTTACTTTTGTACATGTATGCTATATGTTGTATGTTGCCATGAAGTACATACCCATGTATGATAAAATGCAAAAGCAAATAAGACCATCAGGTTTGTTTTATCATAGGCTGCCAACAGTGGGTATAAAAACAATAAAGAGTCTTCATTTTTGCTAGTTATATTATGTATGGTAAAAGTGATACTTATGCTATGTTATGTATGTATGTGTAGTCACTTTCATGATATTTGTTCTCTTCCATTTTCGTGGGCATGGACTGCCAAATGACAAGTAGTAGTGTGAACACAAAAGCTTTTATTTTCTTTTATTTCCAAAGAATGCTAGTAGAGTACATATAACAACATAAATAATGACCCATATAGCTCACCTTTTTGTTATGTTTTGACCTATCAAACGACCATGCTCCGACCATCTAATAATACCTTGATAATCTTGACGCGGCCTAGATTATAATGTAACTTTCCGTTTGTCTTGAAATTGAGTAACGAAGCTACAATTAATTTCTAAAAATGCTTGTTTGACGCTTAATAATAGTAGGACTTTACTTGTTTATTTTTATTTGTGAGTGCATCACTTGTCTAGTTAATTGTTGTACTTAGAGACCTCATAAAAATGCGATATTTATCAAATATCGAAGACCTAGTGGCCTAGTTTTTATAACGAGAACCCGTTAATTTTTCGGACTATTATTTAACGAGTTATCGAGACCCAAAGTTGACCCCGTGACTAAAATGGTTGAACATGAAAAATGTATAAAAACATTTTATAAATCTATAGCAAGTATAAATTATCAACCAAGTGCATTATACGTTATTATTTATTTTATTTAGCCTAAGTACGGATATTTTACTTAGGTTACGAGTAGATCGTTTACGCATTGTTTTGCGTGCCTTGATATTCCGTGCTATCTTTGTTGATCGTACTTACTGCTTCATCGAGGTGAGTTTCATAGCCCCGCTTTTTAATTGTTTTAACTATTTTGGGGTGAGAACATTGCTCGTTTTAAACGGATGAACATAAGTGCTAAAACTTAATACGTTTGCCTACATGATGTCTAAGTAGAGATATCCCTAGATGCTTTAGCCCACTATCGTGAACCGTTAATTACTTTGTGTAAGCGCGAATGTTATGGATAGATCTATTGGGATTGACCTCCCTATATAATGTTGGTTGTGTGACCAAATTAGATACACTTACATTTGAGTCGTTACGAATGCTTTGGGATAGGCATTTGCTCGGGCTCTCATTTCATCTTGTTGGTTGGTTAATGCTTCGGTGTCATGAGCTTAGACGTAGGAATACAAACGTATACTATTTTGATTATAACCTTGTTTGGTTATATGCCGATTGCCTGATAAAATCTTATGGTTCATCACACTTATTTATAACTAAACCTATGAACTCACCAACCTTTGCGTTGACACTTTAGCAATGTTTTTCTCAGGCATCAAGACGGAGGAGTGAGGTGGTTATGCATGGGAGATTTTTAATAAAAATGGTCGTGACTAGTGTATGGATATTTGGATCAATGTTAAAGTCTTTTGAAATAATGTTTTATTATGATCGTGTGTAATTCGCTTCCGAACAAGTTTTATGCTTTTAATTAAGTTAAAACGGCTTTTCAATAGTCGTTCTTTGTATCTATGTCTTGTGATAGTCATGACCGTCGCACCCTATTGCGTTGCCTTACTCTGATAAATTGGGGGTGTGACAGATTGGTATCAGAGCTGTAGTTATAGAGAACTAGGTTATTTTATAAAATGATTTTATAAACGTGAGTAAAAAAAATTTAATTTTGGGAAAAATAATTCTAGACTATAACTAACCCAGAAATCTCTAAGAACCACTTAACTCCGCGTCTTCGATAAAAGTAAGTTGTGACTTGAATTATTCCATGTGATTTGCCATGTTAGTTTAAACTTGATTGCTACATGTTATTAGCATTAAGTATTTCCTGCCTTGTTTGAATGATCCTTATGTAAGATGTACTTATAGGAATGTGTACTAAGACGATTTTTCTTATATTTTGAAGTAAAAGACCTAGCATCCTTGTTTGGATTGTTGTGCTACTAAAATTGTTTGTGCCTTGTTTAATCAAACTAAGATGGTTTGTGCCATGTTTAAATCGAACTAAGATGGTTTGTGCCATGTTTATTTGGAGTAAAACATACACATACCTATGCTATTACGTATTTTGTTAAAAACAGTCCATTGGACTACTATGCACTATTTAAACACTTGTGTGTTTCTATGTTACCCTATATCGATATACGCCGAATTAAAAATATACGCCAAAACAGTACTTGGACGCGCTGATATTTAGTAATGGTTGATGATAAGTCGTGAGTAAACCCAAAACCAAGACAAATCATCAAAAATGTTAAGAGGTATAACGATACTTAACAAGGTCTCAAGGCTGTTCTTGTTTGATTGGGTTACGAGACCAAGTTAAGTGCCAGTCGTTATACAACTTAGGGCTTTTGATGAGTTTTCTTGAGGATGGGTAAGACTCATGAATTTACATCTTGTTGATTAGTTTGATCATTACGGTATAACATATTTGATGAGTTTTGTGTGGGTTTAATCGATGTTAATTTATGTGAGTAATATCTAAAGACGAGTAGATTCACCGAAGATGTTAAGAAGTTTAACGACTAATACTTGACTAGACCTCAAGGCTGTTCTTGTTTGATTGGGTTGCGAGGCTTAGTCAAGTGCCAGTTGTAACGCAGCTTAAGATTTTTAGTGAATTTCCTCGGGGATGGATAAGACTTACATGATTTGACAAGGTGATTACCTCATTGATGTTTGACTAGTACGGTACATTAGTACCATTAGTTTGCATGGTGTGCGAACACTAAAATAATGAAAGTCGCCATCCCTATTTGTATACAACATACGATGATAAACACTCTGTACAAAGTATCACTCCTGTAATACTCCACAAAGTACTATATCATAAGGAACAAACATAAATTAGTATTAAAAAAAAAAACTTTCCGGAAATATGCTGACGCGTAAGTTGAATGCACGTCAAGGATAAATTTGTGTTGGAGAAATTGTACAAGGATGGATCTAAAAGTTCTAGTTCATTGGGTTTGAACTATGTTGCTAAGAAGTTATTATAAATTTACCAAGTACGATATAACATTTAATATTAAAGGAAGAACTTGGATTATGCCATATTTTAAATTAAGGGGGTTATCGCATGTCACAAAGCTTGAGAACCCTAGATGTGAATTGTGGTCACTTCTAAGAAATCCTAATAGCGCTTGTCGAACATAAAAGTCTACAAAATGATTATGAACAAACGACAGATAAAATCAAAATGAACAATTTTTTTTTTGTGTGATAAAATTCTTGTGATGGAATTGACTAGTTGAATTAAAAAAATAAAAATTTTGAACAATTTTGGGATAAAAACAAATTGACCGAAGTGTTTGAGATGTAATAAAGCATGATCAAAGCTCTAGAAAATTATGTGATATAATTGAGTGACTGATGTGAAATATTAAATAATTTATTTTTATGAAGATCAAGTGACTCGACATCCGTCGATGTCACCACCAACAAAAATTTGGTTACGTAATCATACTTTATAAATTTTTATTAAATTGTTTTCAATTATTTTTAAGAGTTATCTTTTATATCTTGTGAAGCTTTTACTTAAGAAATTATTTTATCCTACAATATTTTTATATATGTCGGAGAAAAATTAATCAAATTTTTATTCAAAGAGGAGTTTTATAAAATATTTTGGAAAACATTATAAAAAAAAAGAAAAAAAAATTACTTGAAGGAACTATCCCCGAGAACTTTATTAGTAAGAATGTTAGAATTTTGATAAAACATTTTGGTAAAATCAGTAAAGGTATTACTGACAAAAACTACACTATTGATGATGAAATGTTTTGATATAGACTATCATGCAAAGTTTTGGAAAATATGGCGTAACGACCAACTTAATGTATAAAACATCACGACTAATGTTGAAACATTTTTAGTAAGGACTAGCATGTAAAGTTTTGGAAAAATCTATTTTACGAACAACTTGATTTGGAAAATATTGATAAACTTGACGAGAACTAGTACAAATAAGTATGTAAATTATCTTGTTGATTGTTAAAAGTGAGCAATGATAACAAATAAAATGAACTATGGACTAATTTGTTGATTGTGAAAGTGAATAATGGTAAAGAACGAAATGAAATATGGACTACCAAGATATAAATAACCTCAAAGAGTTAAATTATGATGAAAAGGAGGATACAACCGTTTGTCCCGAGACGTACGTAGCCTGATCAACTACGTATGATCGTGGTCGAATGCGAGCATGCTCATAGTAGTCATCGTAAAAATAAAATATATCAGTATTAGTAGAATATATTCAAGTTTCCCTATTCGTCAATTTTTATGTTATGTGCTATAATAGTCGAACATTTTTTAACTGTCTTAAGTAAGAACGTCTATGCGATACGAGTAAACCTAGTACGAATATTTCCTTGCCCACTATCACATGCAAGAGCGTGTATAAGACGAAAAATACTAAAAGCAGCAATTGTTATTGACGAAAATAAAACTCAAATAGGTTAGAGTCAGAAAAATCTAAAACAAATTTTAAATAATAATGAGAAGAACGAAACGCTATTTGAGTAAATTTCAATTTAACGGTTTGAAGAACTCGTTGAAATTGTAGACCGTGAAAAAAAATGACTTAGGCAAATTCGTATACCGATTGTGAAAGTGCGTTAGAATGCATAAAGAGGACCCAAGTTTACTTGGAAACGTGAAGACCGATTTAAGTTTAAATACCATCATCTCTTTAATTAGATAAGTTTCATTGAAGTATGAGCTTCGGGTCGAAGCTCAAACTTAAGGGATGTCGGATGTCACAAACGTGAATTTTGAATCTATTTCATTTATGTGAAACACGATAATTCGGGTTAGACTTGTGTGTCTATTGATGTCCCCGATTGATTACGCGTATTTGTGTACGAATTTAAATTTTTATGAAAGATGTCCATATCAAATATTACATGAAAGACTATTATTTATTTACGTTATGCGCTAGAAAATCCTATTTTAGGAGTCCACGTTTATTTATGTCGATGTGATTTAGATCAACTAGTTCCGATACGAGATTAAGTATTTCACCCAATTTAATTACGACACACTTAGAAAATCCCACATTCACCAAATTCGCTAAACTACTACCACTACTCAACTGTTTCGCACAACACATAAACTTTTAACTTTTACTACCTTTATACATTTACCTACAAACAAACTTACAATTTATCAAAATAAAAACAAAACTACTTGTCTCCCTTGTTACTACACTCCAAAACCGGCTATAATAATCCCCAAATAAAAACCCACGTTTCTTTTCTTTTGTAACTTTCACAATACACTTCAAACCTCTTGTACTTCACCCACCCTTTTATTAGATTGTACCTTTGTCTCCTATGCATCCTCCATGACCCATGGATACCACCATCTATCCTATGGTTTCTTCAAATTCAACTTGTACAATATAGACTAATTAAAGTAGTCACAGTAAAGTACCACCAAGTCCTTTCCTTTTTGCTGCCATACACCGAGCCCCAACACAATCACCTTACCCAAGCTAATAACAATTACCCATGGTGTAATGACTAGTTCATATCATGGTTAGTAAGTAACCAAAACCCAACTAAGCTCTAACTAAGAACCACTTTAATGTTAACTCTACTTGGAGCCTATAAATACCTCCACTCACTCTTCACTAAAACACACATACTCAAAACAAAACCTCACAAGAAAAACACAAACACTTGATGTTCTTAGGTCACGGCAGAAAAGTAAAGTAAGCAAGGGTTCGGGTTGATTTTAGAAGCAAGCTAGGAATATAAACGTGGTTTGGACGTGGGTATTATTTCGGGTTAATGTTCACTAGTTCTCATTCCATATCTTTCCTCAACTAAGCTTAGGACCTTTGTAAGTTCTTATACCTTGTTTATCTTATGGTTGATAATCATACTTGCTAAAAACATTTTCGTAAACTAAAACATAACCAAGGTCACGGGTTAGGGTTGATGGGTGTTTACATAATGGACTAAGCCACGATTGAACTAAAGATGATGTTAAGGGATCACGGTTTGAAAGATTGTGTTACGACTTGAACCTTTGAAAACAAACCAAACGAGTTTACATGATAAACTAATGTTACAACTAGGATTCTTAATATAAAAGTGAGTTGACGACCTAAAATACTAAAACCAACTAGAAATCATACACGGTTTGAAACACACAATTTAATATAAACCACGTATGCTTAAAGACCCTAACCTTGTAAACGTTGTATATATGAGTAAAGTAGAAACCCTCATGTAATTTTTCCATGAGTATGTATTTGGTGGTGCATGATTTTATGTGATTGTTATGTGTTGCAATGATGGTGTATGAAGTGGTTAGTACATAGCTTTTGCGTGATTACTCTCCTATAAGTGTTACGTTGAACCTGTACATATTGTTAGCAAACAATGCAAACCAATTAAAAAGGACATAAACCATGACCTTATGTGAAACTAGTAACTTGAGACTCTTATTGCTGATATATGAATGCTACAAAACTGCATGTATATGTGAGACGTGAGTGTGTGATATAGTATGAATCTTTTCATGAATATATACGTGTGTGTGATATGATTGAGGTAATACAAAGAACCAAAATGAACCATCATTGTATAAATAAAACAAGTACTAGTGGTGACCACCATTTCCTCTTTGGGTACCCTGTTGCGAAGACAACAAGAAAACAGTAGGCACATGTTTCTCTTTCTCCTTAGGTTGTATGCTAGTTAACTTGTGTGTATGTATAATAGACCTGGGAACAAGTAAAAGAGCCACCCTTCCTTTCCCCTTGTGCCCCTGCGTGAAACATCAAACAACATCCAACAGTAGACATTTCCTTTCCCTTCTTTTTGGTGAATACATGACGTATAGGCATTTGTAAAATAAAACAAATAGGAACCCACCCTTCTCTTGGTAGCTTGCGTTAACAGTGAACAACCTTTAACAAGACTCCCCTTTTTATTATTGGTTATGGCTTATGCGTATGTATGCATGTATGTAAAACAATGGACTATTATAGTGTGAATGAAACAAGTACTAGAGTAATCATCATTCCCCTTTTGGGATACCTGCCACTAAACACAACAAGCAAAGTAGGTATCCTTTTCATTTCTTTTTATTTTTGTACATGTATGTTATGTGTTGTATGTTGCCATGAAGTACATACCCATGTATGATAAAATGCAAAAGCAAATAAGACCATCAGGTTTGTTTTATCATAGGCTGCCAACAGTGGGTATAAAAACAATAAAGAGTCTTCATTTTTGCTAGTTATGTTATGTATGGTAAAAGTGATACTTATGCTATGTTATGTATGTATGTGTAGTCACTTTCATTATATTTGTTCTCTTCCATTTTCGTGGGTATGGACTGCCAAATGACAAGTAGTAGTGTGAACACAAAAGCTTTTATTTTCTTTTATTTCCAAAGAATGCTAGTAGCGTACATATAACAACATAAATAATGACCCATATAGCTCACCTTTTTGTTATGTTTTGACCTATCAAACGACCATGCTCCGACCATCTAAAAATACCTTGATAATCTTGACGCGGCCTAGATTATAATGCAACTTTCCGTTTGTCTTGAAATTGAGTAACGAAGCTACAATTAATTTCTAAAAAATGCTTGTTTGACGCTTAATAATAGTAGGACTTTACTTGTTTATTTTTATTTGTGAGTGCATCACTTGTCTAATTAATTGTTGTACTTAGAGACCTCATAAAAATGCGATATTTATCAAATATCGAAGACCTAGTGGCCTAGTTTTTATAACGAGAACCCGTTAATTTTTCGGACTATTATTTAACGAGTTATCGAGACCCAAAGTTGACCCCGTGACTAAAATGGTTGAACATGAAAAATGTATAAAAACATTTTATAAATCTATAGCAAGTATAAATTATCAACCAAGTGCATTATACGTTATTATTTATTTTATTTAGCCTAAGTACGGATATTTTACTTAGGTTACGAGTAGATCGTTTGCGCATTGTTTTGCGTGCCTTGATATTCCGTGCTATCTTTGTTGATCGTACTTACTGCTTCATCGAGGTGAGTTTCATAGCCCTGCTTTTTAATTGTTTTAACTATTTTGGGGTGAGAACATTGCTCGTTTTAAACGGATGAACATAAGTGCTAAAACTTAATACGTTTGCCTACATGATGTCTAAGTAGCGATATCCCTAGATGCTTTAGCCCACTATCGTGAACCGTTAATTACTTTGTGTAAGCGCGAATGTTATGGATAGATCTATTGGGATTGACCTCCCTATCTAATGTTGGTTGTGTGACCAAATTAGATACACTTACATTTGAGTCGTTACGAATGCTTTGGGATAGGCATTTGCTCGGGGTCTCATTTCATCTTGTTGGTTGGTTAACGCTTCGGTGTCATGAGCTTAGACGTAGGAATACAAACGTATACTATTTTGATTATAACCTTGTTTGGTTATATGCCGATTGCCTGATAAAATCTTATGGTTCATCACACTTATTTATAACTAAACCTATGAACTCACCAACCTTTGCGTTGACACTTTAGCAATGTTTTTCTCAGGCATCAAGACGGAGGAGTGAGGTGGTTATGCATGGGAGATTTTTAATAAAAATGGTCGTGACTAGTGTATGGATATTTGGATCAATGTTAAAGTCTTTTGAAATAATGTTTTATTATGATCGTGTGTAATTCGCTTCCGAACAAGTTTTATGCTTTTAATTAAATTAAAACGGCTTTTAAATAGTCGTTCTTTGTATCTATGTCTTGTGATAGTCATGACCGTCGCACCCTATTGCGTTGCCTTACTCTGATAAATTGGGGGTGTGACAGATTGGTATCAGAGCTGTAGTTATAGAGAACTAGGTTATTTTATAAAATGATTTTATAAACGTGAGTAAAAAAAAATTAATTTTGGGAAAATAATTCTAGACTATAACTAACCCAGAAATCTCTAAGAACCACTTAACTCCGCGTCTTCGATAAAAGTAAGTTGTGACTTAAATTATTCCATGTGATTTGCCATGTTAGTTTAAACTTGATTGCTACGTGTTATTAGCATTAAGTATTTCCTGCCTTGTTTGAATGATCCTTATGTAAGATGTACTTATAGGAATGTGTACTAAGACGATTTTTCTTATATTTTGAAGTAAAAGACCTAGCATCCTTGTTTGGATTGTTGTGCTACTAAAATTGTTTGTGCCTTGTTTAATCAAACTAAGATGGTTTGTGCCATGTTTAAATCGAACTAAGATGGTTTGTGCCATGTTTATTTGGAGTAAAACATACACATACCTATGCCATTACGTATTTTGTTAAAAACAGTCCATTGGACTACTATGAACTATTTAAACACTTGTGTGTTTCTATGTTACCCTATATCGATATACGCCGAATTAAAAATATACGCAAAAACAGTACTTGGACGCGCTGATATTTAGTAATGGTTGATGATAAGTCGTGAGTAAACCCAAAACCAAGACAAATCATCAAAAATGTTAAGAGGTATAACGATACTTAACAAGGTCTCAAGGCTGTTCTTGTTTGATTGGGTTGCGAGACCAAGTTAAGTGCCAGTCGTTATACAACTTAGGGCTTTTGATGAGTTTTCTTGAGGATGGGTAAGACTCATGAATTTACATCTTGTTGATTAGTTTGATCATTACGGTATAACATATTTGATGAGTTTTGTGTGGGTTTAATCGATGTTAATTTATGTGAGTAATATCTAAAGACGAGTAGATTCACCGAAGATGTTAAGAAGTTTAACGACTAATACTTGACTAGACCTCAAGGCTGTTCTTGTTTGATTGGGTTGCGAGGCTTAGTCAAGTGCCAGTTGTAACGCAGCTTAATATTTTTAGTGAATTTACTCGGGGATGGATAAGACTTACATGATTTGACAAGGTGATTACCTCATTGATGTTTGACTAGTACGGTACATTAGTACCATTAGTTTGCATGGTGTGCGAACACTAAAATAATGAAAGTCGCCGTCCCTATTTGTATACAACATACGATGATAAACACTCTGTACAAAGTATCACTCCTGTAATACTCCACAAAGTACTATATCATAAGGAACAAACATAAATTAGTATTAAAAAAAAAACTTTCCGGAAATATGCTGACGCGTAAGTTGAATGCACGTCAAGGATAAATTTGTGTTGGAGAAATTGTACAAGGATGGATCTAAAAGTTCTAGTTCATTGGGTTTGAACTAAGTTGCTAAGAAGTTATTATAAATTTACCAAGTACGATATAACATTTAATATTAAAGGAAGAACTTGGATTATGCCATATTTTAAATTAAGGGGGTTATCGCATGTCACAAAGCTTGAGAACCCTAGATGTGAATTGTGGTCACTTCTAAGAAATCCTAATAGCGCTTGTCGAACATAAAAAGTCTACAAAATGATTATGAACAACGACAGATAAAATCAAAATGAACAATTTTTTTTTGTGTGATAAAATTCTTGTGATGGAATTGACTAGTTGAATTAAAAAAAAACAAAAAATTTTGAACAATTTTGGGATAAAAACAAATTGACCGAAGTGTTTGAGATGTAATAAAGCATGATCAAAGCTCTAGAAAATTATGTGATATAATTGAGTGACTGATGTGAAATATTAAATAATTTACTTTTATGAAGATCAAGTGACTCGACATCCGTCGATGTCACCACCAACAAAAATTTGGTTATGTAATCATACTTTATAAATTTTTATTAAATTGTTTTCAATTATTTTTAAGAGTTATCTTTTATATCTTGTGAAGCTTTTACTTAAGAAATTATTTTATCCTACAATATTTTTATATATGTCGGAGAAAAATTAATCAAATTTTTTTATTCAAAAAGGAGTTTTATAAAATATTTTGGAAAACATTATAAAAAAAAGAAAAAAAAATTCACTTTGAAGGAACTATCCCCGAGAACTTTATTAGTAAGAATGTTAGAATTTTGATAAAACATTTTGGTAAAATCAGTAAAGGTATTACTGACAAAAACTACACTATTGATGATGAAATGTTTTGATATAGACTATCATGCAAAGTTTTGGAAAATCTGGCGTAACGACCAACTTAATGTATAAAACATCACGACTAATGTTGAAACATTTTTAGTAAGGACTAGCATGTAAAGTTTTGGAAAAATCTATTTTACGAACAACTTGATTTGGAAAATATTAATAAACTTGACGAGAACTAGTACAAATAAGTATGTAAATTATCTTGTTGATTGTTAAAAGTGAGCAATGATAACAAATAAAATGAACTATGGACTAATTTGTTGATTGTGAAAGTGAATAATGGTAAAGAACGAAATGAAATATGGACTACCAAGATATAAATTACAACCTCAAAGAGTTAAATTATGATGAAAAAGAGGATACAACCGTTTGTCCCGAGACGTACTTAGCCTGATCAACTACGTATGATCGTGGTCGAACGCGAGCATGCTCATAGTAGTCATCGTAAAAATAAAATATATCAGTATTAGTAGAATATATTCAAGTTTCCCTATTCGTCAATTTTTATGTTATGTGCTATAATAGTCGAACATTTTTTAACTGTCTTAAGTAAGAACGTCTATGCGATACGAGTAAACCTAGTACGAATATTTCCTTGCCCACTATCACATGCAAGAGCGTGTATAAGACGAAAAATACTAAGAGCGGCAATTGTTATTGACGAAAATAAAACTCAAATAGGTTAGAGTCGGAAAAATCTAAAACAACTTTTAAATAATAATGAGAAGAACGAAACGCTATTTGAGTTAATTTCAATTTAACGGTTTGAAGAACTCGTTGAAATTGTAGACCGTGAAATAAAATGACTTAGGCAAATTCGTATATCGATTGTGAAAGTGCGTTAGAATGCATAAAGAGGACCCAAGTTTACTTGGAAACGTGAAGACCGATTTAAGTTTAAATACCATCATCTCTTTAATTAGATAAGTTTCATTGAAGTATGAGCTTCGGGTCGAAGCTCAAACTTAAGGGATGTCGGATGTCACAAACGTGAATTTTGAATCTATTTCATTTATGTGAAACACGATAATTCGGGTTAGACTTGTGTGTCTATTGATGTCCCCGATTGATTACGCGTATTTGTGTACGAATTTAAATTTTTATGAAAGATGTCCATATCAAATATTACATGAAAGACTATTATTTATTTACGTTATGCGCTAGAAAATCCTATTTTAGGAGTCGAAGTTTATTTATGTCGATGTGATTTAGATCAACTAGTTCCGATACGAGATTAAGTATTTCACCCAATTTGATTACGAAGCACTTAGAAAATCCCACATTCACCAAATTCGCTAAACTACTACCACTACTCAATTGTTTCGCACAACACATAAACATTTAACTTTTACTACCTTTATACATTTACCTACAAACAAACTTACAATTTATCAAAATAAAAATAAAACTACTTGTCTCCCTTGTTACTACACTCCAAAACCAGCTATAATAATCCCCAAATAAAAACCCACGTTTCTTTTCTTTTGTAACTTTCACAATACACTTCAAACCTCTTGTACTTCACCCACCCTTTTATTAGATTGTACCTTTGTCTCCTATCCATCCTCCATGACCCATGGATACCACCATCTATCCTATAGTTTCTTCAAATTCAACTTGTACAATATAGACTAATTAAAGTAGTCACAGTAAAGTACCACCAAGTCCTTTCCTTTTTGCTGCCATACACCGAGCCCCAACACAATCACCTTACCCAAGCTAATAACAATTACCCATGGTGTAATGACTAGTTCATATCATGGTTAGTAAGTAACCAAAACCCAACTAAGCCCTAACTAAGAACCACTTTAATGTTAACTCTACTTGGAGCCTATAAATACCTCCACTCACTCTTCACTAAAACACACATACTCAAAACAAAACATCACAAGAAAAACACAAACACTTGATGTTCTTAGGTCACGACAGAAAAGTAAAGTAAGCTAGGGTTCGGGTTGAATTTAGAAGCAAGCTAGGAATATAAACGTGGTTTGGACGTGGGTATTATTTCGGGTTAATGTTCACTAGTTCTCATTCCATATCTTTCATCAACTAAGCTTAGGACCTTTGTAAGTTCTTATACCTTGTTTATCTTATGGTTGATAATCATACTTGCTAAAAACATTTTTGTAAACTAAAACATAACCAAGGACACGGGTTAGGGTTGATGGGTGTTTACATAATGGACTAAGCCACGATTGAACTAAAGATGATGTTAAGGGATCACGGTTTGAAAGATTGTGTTACGACTTGAACCTTTGAAAACAAACCAAACGAGCTTACATGATAAACTAATTTTACAACTAGGATTCTTAATATGAAAGTGAGTTGACGACCTAAAATACTAAAACCAACTAGAAATCATACACGGTTTAAAACACACAATTTAATATAAACCACGTATGCTTAAAGACCCTAACCTTGTAAACATTGTATATATGAGTAAAGTAGAAACCCTCATGTAATTTTTCCATGAGTATGTATTTGGTGGTGCATGATTTTATGTGATTGTTATGTGTTGCAATGGTGTATGAAGTGGTTAGTACATAGCTTTTGCGTGATTACTCTCCTATAAGTGTTACGTTGAACCTGTACATATTGTTAGCAAACAATGCAAACCAATTAAAAAGGACATAAACCATGACCTTATGTGAAACTAGTAACTTGAGACTCTCAATGCTGATATATGAATGCTACAAAACTGCATGTATATGTGAGACGTGAGTGTGTGATATAGTATGAATCTTTTTATGAATATATACGCGTGTGTGATATGATTGAGGTAATACAAAGAACCAAAATGAACCATCATTGTATAAATAAAACAAGTACTAGTGGTGACCACCATTTCGTCTTTGGGTACCCTGTTGCAAAGACAACAAGAAAACAGTAGGCACATGTTTCTCTTTCTCCTTAGGTTGTATGCTAGTTAACTTGTGTGTATGTATAATAGACCTGGGAACAAGTAAAAGAGCCACCCTTCCTTTCCCCTTGTGCCCCTGCGTGAAACATCAAACAACATCCAATAGTAGACATTTCCTTTCCCTTATTTTTGGTGAATACATGACGTATAGGCATTTGTAAAATAAAACAAATAGGAACCCACCCTTCTCTTGGTAGCTTGCGTTAACAGTGAACAACCTTTAACAAGACTCCCCTTTTTATTATTGGTTATGGCTTATGCGTATGTATGCATGTATGTAAAAAAATGGACTATTATAGTGTGAATGAAACAAGTACTAGAGTAATCATCATTCCCCTTTTGGGATACCTGCCACTAAACACAACAAGCAAAGTAGGTATCCTTTTCATTTCTTTTTACTTTTGTACATGTATGCTATGTGTTGTATGTTGCCATGAAGTACATACCCATGTATGATAAAATGCAAAAGCAAATAAGACCATCAGGTTTGTTTTATCATAGGCTGCCAACAGTGGGTATAAAAACAATAAAGAGTCTTCATTTTTGCTAGTTATGTTATGTATGGTAAAAGTGATACTTATGCTATGTTATGTATGTATGTGTAGTCACTTTCATGATATTTTTTCTCTTCCATTTTCGTGGGTATGGACTGCCAAATGACAAGTAGTAGTGTGAACACAAAAGCTTTTATTTTCTTTTATTTCCAAAGAATGCTAGTAGAGTACATATAACAACATAAATAATGACCAATATAGCTCACCTTTTTGTTATGTTTTGACCTATCAAACGACCATGCTCCGACCATCTAAAAATACCTTGATAATGCAACTTTCCGTTTGTCTTGAAATTGAGTAACGAAGCTACAATTAATTTCTAAAAATGCTTGTTTGACGCTTAATAATAGTAGGACTTTACTTGTTTATTTTTATTTGTGAGTGCATCACTTGTCTAATTAATTGTTGTACTTAGAGACCTCATAAAAATGCGATATTTATCAAATATCGAAGACCTAGTGGCCTAGTTTTTATAACGAGAACCCGTTAATTTTTCGGACTATTATTTAACGAGTTATCGAGACCCAAAGTTGACCCCGTGACTAAAATGGTTGAACATGAAAAATGTATAAAAACATTTTATAAATCTATAGCAAGTATAAATTATCAACCAAGTGCATTATACGTTATTATTTATTTTATTTAGCCTAAGTACGGATATTTTACTTAGGTTACGAGTAGATCGTTTGCGCATTGTTTTGCGTGCCTTGATATTCCGTGCTATCTTTGTTGATCGTACTTACTGCTTCATCGAGGTGAGTTTCATAGCCCCGCTTTTTAATTGTTTTAACTATTTTGGGGTGAGAACATTGCTCGTTTTAAACGGATGAACATAAGTGCTAAAACTTAATACGTTTGCCTACATGATGTCTAAGTAGCGATATCCCTAGATGCTTTAGCCCACTATCGTGAACCGTTAATTACTTTGTGTAAGCGCGAATGTTATGGATAGATCTATTGGGATTGACCTCCCTATCTAATGTTGGTTGTGTGACCAAATTAGATACACTTACATTTGAGTCGTTACGAATGCTTTGGGATAGGCATTTGCTCGGGCTCTCATTTCATCTTGTTGGTTGGTTAACGCTTCGGTGTCATGAGCTTAGACGTAGGAATACAAACGTATACTATTTTGATTATAACCTTGTTTGGTTATATGCCGATTGCCTGGTAAAATCTTATGGTTCATCACACTTATTTATAACTAAACCTATGAACTCACCAACCTTTGCGTTGGCACTTTAGCAATGTTTTTCTCAGGCATCAAGACGGAGGAGTGAGGTGGTTATGCATGGGAGATTTTTAATAAAAATGGTCGTGACTAGTGTATGGATATTTGGATCAATGTTAAAGTCTTTTGAAATAATGTTTTATTATGATCGTGTGTAATTCACTTCCGAACAAGTTTTATGCTTTTAATTAAATTAAAATGGCTTTTAAATAGTCGTTCTTTGTATCTATGTCTTGTGATAGTCATGACCGTCGCACCCTATTGCGTTGCCTTACTCTGATAAATTGGGGGTGTGACAGTTGACACTCATCGGGTCCTACCCAGTTGTTATTTTTGACGAAAATTGGGGCCGTAATTTTAGGAGTTGGTAACTTTTAATTAATGAACAAGATAAGTTATTTTCTTTTCAATATTTTCATCATTATATTTTGAATATAACTGCCTATTTTTGACTAACACATGTGCCTACCTCTCCTATAAATTTGGCTTCTTATTTTGTAAAAGGGTACTTGCTTATTCTTGTCTAACAAATTTTTCTCCTATAATTCATCTTTCATGACCTTTCACACAGCTTTCTACATCAATGGCGCCTAAGTTTAAACCGAGTGACTTGGTATTGGGGTTCAGAAGTCAGCATAACATGGTTGCCTATTTGGAGGCTGATGATGCTCTGTTTCCTCAATATACTCAGATGGTGGCGTATTTGAATGCATCCCCTTTACGGTATGCACTTCCTAATGCTCCTCTTATCCCTGTCACTCATATTAAACAGTTTTGGAACACTGTTAGTTCCTCAACGCTTAATAATGTGAGTACATTAACTGCTTATGTCCATGGGCGTCCATGGGTGGTCACTGAAGCCTTGGTTCACCAGGCTTTGCATCTAAATGATGCGGATGGTATAACCACTCTACCCATCGGTGAGATAGAACAGGGACTTCAAGCTTTGGGGTATCCTTTCCCTAAAGAGGGTACTTTAAACAAATATAATAAACATGAATTTTCCCCAGCTTGGAAGTACTTAATACATGTCATCCTTCAATGTTTAAGTCCCAAATGTACTGCACATAATGAAACTAACAGGTCTATTGCTAGTGCTATTGTGTGTATTGCTAATGGGCAAAAGTATAATTTTTCTAAACTGATTTTTGATGGCATGTATAAAAACAAGGGTAGCAAGATGACTCTGGCTTACCCAAGATTTTTACAAATGATTTTTAATGAACAAAGGTATTGCACCAGGGATCATGATGATTTTTATGCGATCCTTGTGCAAAAGAAAGCTAGTTTTAGTAAGATGAATTTACCCCCTCACATAGATTTACCCCTTACCCACGCCATGCTTGCTGTTATTGCAGCAACACAACCTCAACCTGACCCACAACCACAACTTGACCCATTACCTGAACCATCACCTTCACCTCAACATATGGAACTTGACCAGGATCCCTTCAACGTTTACACATTAAATGTTAGCGTTGATACTTCAAATCCAAATGTTGACACCTTTCTACAACAGACCCAAACACCCCTTAACCTTCAAACTACTACCCAATCCACATCATCTTCTTCACCCCCAGACTTTAGGATGGAAAACGCTAAAGGAACATTGGAGCGTTCTCCTCTGGTGGTCCTAGCCATGTTGCAGAGAGAACCACCACCACAAGTGTGGTTGGTGATATGGATGAGGCTAGGACTATTGGTACTCGCTTAGATGCAGGCCAAGCCAGTCCTAACATCATTAAGACCTCATCCATGCCCTATGACTCTATTTTGGGAGGTCAAATACCCATTCTAGAGGAGGGCAGATTGGAACCATATACAATGTTGGAATTAACGGCTGTCTGCATTAGCTTGCAAAAGCAAAATGTAGACCTGGTACATACTGTCAGTACACAAGGCCTTGAACTCAAGCAATTGAGGGAGAGGATTGTTCTTTTGGAGGGTGCTAACACTAGGCGTGGTATGGAGGATTCTTCCAAAGGGGACGATGAGCAGATACATGTGAGTGACAAGGCTTCACATGATGGAGAATATTTAGGTGTGGTTGAAGCTCTTACAGATTTGAAGAAGCAACCAGGTTTTGATTTCTCTTTGGTTACTCCTACAAATTTGAATTTATCCTTTACAACAATGATGGAGCAGTTCACAAGAAGCGCTGACAAGAGTAAGGTGAGCGTTGACAAACAGATTTTTGACGCTGACAAGTCAAGCGCTGACAAGAGTAAGTTGGGCGTTGACACACAGGTTTTGGACATTAATAGACCTACAGATATGGTTGATGTATTCCAGTCATCAGCTATCATCAAGGAAGTGTCTTCACCGGTACCATCATCATCTTTACCCATCATTGATGCATTAGATAGGGGTAAAGGAACTATGGTAGAAACAAAGGTTCCAAAGGATGCAGCATAGGTAAAATTTGATTCAATGTTGGCTGCACAACTTGTGGAACAAGAAAAGAAGAAGGTTGTTGAGTCACCATTTGTGGTTACTTCTGAGGAACAAGAAGGAAGTAATGATGAGAGCATAGATTCAAGTGTTATGATTATTAAAGAACCAGAAAGACTTGAATATGGTGATGTGTTGGCAAGGGAGAAACTTGCAGAGTTAAAAATGAAGGTAGATTATGATATGCCAGAAGTTGCCCAGATGTACTTTGCTTGGGAGAATAAGATCATGGAGAATCCAGATATGTCTTTATCAGATCAGATTTGGGGATTGGAGATTCTTCTCAGGATTCAAAAGGATTTCCAGGTAATCCTAAAGTATAAGGCTAGCAAAGTTTTCTCACAGTCTAAGAGAGATAGAAGGGAGCTTTATTATATGTTGCTTAGATGTCATCAAGGAGGTTGGACTTTTCAGAAGTTACAGGAATTGTCCTTTGATGAATTGGAATATAAGGCTTATCCTATTTGGGCAAGAGTGCAAGATATGGACACTATCAGACTTCTTTCAGATGAAAGGAAAGAAGAACTTGCAGAGGAGATGGAGATTCAAAAGGCTATGATTGTACCAAGACCATTAAAAAAGGGAGTTCCACTTGAGTTTCCTTCAAATTTGAATAGAGTGAATCCCAGTGAAGCTGTTATTAGAAAGAGTATTAAGCTCTCACCCATGGAAGCTTCAGATATGGTACAAGTATTACCTCATGATTCTAGAAACCCTATCATTAGTTATGAAGAAGATGCAAGTGGGTTTTGGATGATTGGCAGATATAGGAAAGAGGTACATACTTTTACTACTCTTATGTCTTTGTTTGCAAGTATGGATAGGGAAGACTTGGCAGATCTTTGGAAGTTACTGCTGGCCAAGTATGAGACTAAAGCACCTACTTCAGTCAATGGAATAAAGCTTTGGTCAACATTCAAGAGAATGTGTGCACCAGAAGAAGAAGATCCAGTTTGGAAGGATCTTGAGGATGATATCAGTGGACTTCAATGGCGTCTATATTCAGCAGCTGGTGTGTATCATTTGAGTTCTATAAAGTTTTCTGAGTATCTTCTTGTGGATGCTGAGTATCCTATGTCCAAAGAAGTCTTGGAGAAGATGAAGACAACTAATAACTCTGTTTTCACTTAGTAATGAAAGTTCGTTGAATCCGATCTTTTCGAATTGATTATCGTTAATTAGTGCGACTCAGTTGTTTTTGGTGGAAAATAAAATGGGTTGTTTGATTATCTATTTTAAAAGTAAATATGAAAATGTCGTTGAGTAAAAATAAAGCTTTAAAAATTAAACTAAAAATTACTAGAAAAACACTTGGTAAAATTAGAGATTTCGGGAAGTGTGCAATTTTTAGAAATTAAAACGTAATGAACTAGAAACTTAAAACTTAAAAAACTTAAAGACTTAAGCTATCGGAATAATAATAAACCCAATCTGTTGGAATGTAATGCAATCAAACACATTGGAATATCAAAGTAAAGTCCATCAGAATAATCAACTGAATAACCATCGGAATGTAACAAAGTTGAATCTATCGAATGTTCAGATCGGAATAATAGAAACACTTCTGTCGCAATACACTTCTATCGGAATGTCCAGATCAGAATACAAGGTTCAATCTCGTCGGAATGTTGTTAACAAAATTTTGGCAGAGTTTCGACTTAAAATGACCTTAAGACCCGTCGGAATATGCGATCGCAATGAGCGATCGCAATCCCAGATCGGAATAACGGGGATGTTACTCTAGATCGCAAAGTAGAACCACAAGGGTTATTGCGATACAAACAAGCTATCGGAATGTGTAAACCCTCAATATTGCGATGGAGAACAAGTAATCCGAAAATGGAGATAAGCTAACAATCCCAATAAGCAGATCCAATAAGCACTTGTCAAAAACTTTACAAGGCCAATAATAAAGAGACTCAATAAGCTACGAATGGAAAACTTATCAAATCACCAAATAAGCAAACTTTCTAAGATTAACGTTTAAAGGATGAAACTTTTTAAGAAAACTAAAAAGCAATAAGCTATGTATATGAAATAAGCCAATAAGCACAACAATCTTATAGCTTATACCGTATAAAAGCTTAGTGAGGAATAAAAAGATTAACTTTTTAATCACTAAAACATCAAAATCAAACACAAATCTTTAAATTTCGGATCAAAGTATAAAGCAAAATCGAGAAAGGTAGAGAGAGATAAAAGATTAAAAGCTTAAACTTGAACTTTTGATTAATGAAACTCTAATACAAAGATTAAACAAAGCTTAACTTGAAAGAAAAGACGAAGTTTAGTGAGAGAAAGTTAAACACTTTCTCTCTCTAAAATTTAAAAACTAAAAACAAAGAAAATTAAACTAGCTAATGACTAACACCCTCCTAATGTGTCATTCGGAGGGTATATATAGGGAGTGGGAGTGCATGTGTGCTTCCTTCTTTCTTTCTTTTCGTCTCGACTCGATTTAATTTGTCTTTCTCGACGTCGTCTCGGGATTTGTCGATATAAATTGAACTTGTCTTATAATCTTCCTCTATAATTAGACTTGAGTTCTTCGACTTCATTAAATTTCCGTCTTTAGACTTTTTCTTCGATAAATCTTCAGAATAGGCCTTGGACTTCCGTTCTTTTTTCACTCTTGATCTTTTGACTTTGTCTTTTCTCGTTTTCTTCGATAAAAGCCCGTGAAAGCCCGTGTTTTCTTCCTTTTTCATCATTTGGTCCTAACACACAATAAAAACACAAACCACGCATAATTCCGACTTTTACGACATGAAATATACGTTTTGGTCTTGTTATTATTGGAAATAAGTGGTAAGAGGATAAGTGTTTTCACACTTATTAAATCCCCTACACTTGACCATTGCAATGCCCTCATGCAATGCATTAATTTTAAAGCACGGTTTACATTTACCATCATAAATAACTCACCTTGGCCGTTATTAAATACTAAACATTAAGGAAAATAAAAAGATAGAAACAAGTAAAGAAATCAAAAACTTACATTGGGGTTTTTGGTTGCCATGAATGTTTATCATCCTCAAGTTTCGTGTTCCCCATACCAAGCTTAAAAACGAGATCATTGTTATTATAAGTTAGCAAACTAACACGAACTCATGTGGGCCAATTATTCACTTAGACTCCCTTATTCCTAGGTATATCTCTTATATTTTATTGTTGTCTTTAATGATCACGAGGATGCATCGTTGACTTATTCCGATAGTTATTTAGGCTGAAAATAAAGTTAGGACGATTTAATCAATAGTTAGCTAAAGGACAAAATCTTTTAAAACTGCTTCTCGGGACCTCATAAAGTTCATATCTTGGCATAACTCGCTTCACGATTTGAGACCTTTCTCGGACCGATATTTGGCAGCGACTTCATACTTCAAATCTTGAGAGACGTTCTTGAAATTATAGTCTTCTCTTCATAATAGGAATTTCTTCACTTGATGTTTTTGAGAGATTCTTCATATTTGGACCACAACTTCTTCTTTTTTCTCCAATCTTTATTTTGGACTTTGATATACAACGATCCGCCTCCTTTTAGGACTTGGATCTATTTATCCTCATACCTTGTTAGGGCCTTTTTGGATATACTTCTCCATGATCTTTTGGGGAGTTATTGCTTTTCGTCGTGTGTCTCGATCCTTCATATTGATTTTCGATAAATGATTCTTCACATCACTTTTGGATCTTTAGCAACAAAAATGTAGCCCTCATGCCTTGTTAGGGCCTTTTCGGACTCGCCAATCTTCGCATACCACTTCAATAAGTTATGCCTTGGCTATGAACTCTAATTAATACCGAGCAACTTTTAAACGATCTTGTGTTAGAAGCTAAGTAACTTTTCAAATCGTACAATCTTATTTATTGCAGATAAATTTATTAGCAAGCGATGGGAGAAAAAGCTTATAATCAACTCACATAAATTCACGAAAGAATACCAAACTTATAATTGACTCTATCATCTCTCGTTCTCCACAATTTAAAATCTCAAAGAATGAGACTCGTGGATGCTTAGCCAATTAAATAAAAGTTTTGGGTTTTCGAGTCATCTATAGGATCTTGCAAACTCTTAGACTTTTTAAAGTTTAGAATTCGCATTTTAAATTTCCCTTGATAAACGACTCTCTAGGATCAATTATAGGAACTTGCGAAAAGTTATTGTTCTTAACCCGTGAGAGTTAAGACTTTCGCGTTTTAAAGTTCCCATATAAAAGCCTAGCAAAACTTGACTTAAACATGTTAAGGATACTAGCTAGAGTAAACTTAGATAAGTAAACTCAGGTTGAGTCAAAATATTCACGACATAGAAAAATTTAAAACCACTTTATTGAAAATTTATTCTAGCAAAGAAAGTAAATAACGATAACAAAGGAAAATACTACTATACTACTAGGCCAAAATTGATTAAATATTTTGAAAAATGTCGAAAAATTAGATTTTCCGGTTGAAATGAGGACAATTTCATGGAAAAGACCACTTACTTCTATAGAAGTCCCTCCTACACTTGATATAAACATTGTCCTCAATGTTTAAGCATGTGGGAGAAAACTCCCCTACACTTAGGACATTGTGCACTTTGTTTAAATCTTGCTAAGGAAAGGACAACTATAGTGATTTCAATGTGAACATATAAGATATGAAATTTTGAATCACGATAGTTTAGGATAGAACCAGGAAGACGAGTACAAGGGATCACGGTTCGTCAAAAGTCATCGAGATTGGATCTTTGAAGCTTTAATCCCTGCACATCATAAGAAACAAGACTACAAACACATATGGGCTCCCCCTACACTTATTATGAAAACGGTAAAGGATATATCAACGGGTTGCCTCCCGAGAAGCGCTTGTTTTTGTTAACCGAGTCACGAGCCTGACTCGACCCAGAACTAGTTCAAGGGAAACGTGGTGAGGGATGGTATCATCTCATGAGAGATGTCCTCACCAAAGTACAACTTCACGCGCTGGCCACTCACCTTAAAGTTGGGTCCATTTGGCTGAGAAAGCTCAATGGTGCCATAGGGGAAGACTTTAGCGACGATGAATGGACCAGACCAGCGGCTCTTCAACTTGCCCGAGAAGATCTTCAACCGAGAGTTAAAGAGTAAGACTTGATCACCAACATGGAACTCTCGGTTCTTAATCTTAGCATCATGGATGATTTTGGTCTTCTCCTTGTAGATCAACGAGTTCTCATAAGCTTCAATAGCTCATTGAGTTGAATCTTCCGAAGATCGCCGGCTTTGTTGATGTCGAAGTTAGCCCACTTCAAGGCCCAACACGCCTTATGTTCCAGCTCGATAGGGAGGTGGCATGCTTTCCCGTACACAAGACGATAAGGTGTACAGCCAATCGGGGTCTTATATGCGGTACATAAAGCCCACAAAGCATCATCTAACTTATCGGCCCACGCGGCACGATGCGCTCCCACAGTACGCTCAAGAATTCGCTTCAATCTACGGTTAGATATCTCGGCTTGACCATTTGTTTGAGGATGATAAGCGGTGGAAAGATGATGATTGACACCGTACTTAGCCATGACTCGAGCAAATTGATCATTGCAAAAATGAGTCCCGCGGTCACTGATGATAGCACGAGGAACACCGAATCGAGCAAAAAGTTGCTTGAGAAAGTTCACAACCATCCTCGCATCGTCCGTAGGAAGAGCCTTAGCTTCAACCCATTTAGAAACGTAGTCAACAGCTACGAGGATGTACTTGTTCCTTTTAGATGATGGAAATGGCCCCATAAAGTCGATGCCCCATACATCAAAGATTTCACATTCTTGTATGAAATTTTGAGGCATCTCATCTTTATGTGTGATCTTGCCTTGTCTTTGGCAAGCATCACAATGTTTAACCATCTCGTGAGCGTCACGATAAATGGTGGGCCAATAGAATCCAGAGTCGAACACTTTCTTCGCGGTATAATTTGGACCAAAATGACCACCGGTGGGTCCTTTATGGCAAGCTTCAAGAATTTCTAAAGCTGTGGGTCCATCAACACATCGGCGAATAATCAGATCAACACATTGTTTGAAGAGATAAGGGTCGTCCCAAAAGTAAGTCTTGATATCTTTAAAGAACTTCTTCTTTTGTTGGGATGTTAACCCTTCGATAAGGATACCACCCGCTAAGTAGTTTGCAATGTCCGCAAACCACGGGGTGTCATCAAGATTGGAATTGATAGACATTAAGGCCTCAAGGGGAAAAGAGTCATTGATCTCTTGATTCGGATGATCCCCTTGATAAGGATCCTCAAGTCTACTTAGATGATCCGTGGCTAGGTTTTCGGCTCCCTTCTTGTCACGAATTTCAATGTTGAATTCTTGAAGGAGAAAACCCAACGAAGAAGTCTTGTCTTAGAATCTTGCTTAGTCAACAAGTACTTCAATGCGGAATGATCGGTGTACACGATTGTGATGGAAAGAACAAGATAGGGGCGAAAGTTCTCAAAAGCATACACTACAGCTAAAAGCTCTTTTTTGGTAGTGGTATAATGCAATTGAGCCCCCGTCATTGTCTTGCTAGCATAATGGATTGGTTGGAAGTGTTTGTTCACTCTTTGGCCCAAGACCGCTCCAATAGCAAAATCGCTAGCATCACACATCAATTCAAAAGGTAGCTCCCAATTAGGGGTAACCAAGACCGGTGCCTTAGTTAGCTTGTCCTTAAGAAGATTGAAGGATTCAAGACACTCTTTTAGAAAATATAAACGGAGTATCTTTTTCCAAGAGGTGGGTCATCGGGCGAGCGATTTTAGAGAAATCCTGAATGAATCGACGATAAGAACCCCGCATGACCAAGGAAACTTCTCACACCCTTCACGGTTGAAGGTGGAGGTAACTTGGCTATGACATCCACTTTAGCACGGTCCACTTCAAGACCGGCTTTGGAGATTTTATGTCCAAGCACAATGCCTTCTTTTACCATGAAATGTCATTTTTCCCAATTTAGAACAAGGCGAGTGTCTTCACACCGCTTAAGCATGCGTTCCAAATTGGCAAGACAAGTGGAGAAGGAATCACCATAGACCAAGAAATCATCCATGAAGACTTCCATAGTTTCTTCAACCATGTCATGGAAGATAGCCATCATACACCTTTGGAAAGTCCCAGGAGCATTGCATAAGCCGAAAGGCATTCTTTTGTAAGCAAATGTTCCATAAGGACAAGTGAATGTGGTTTTCTCTTGGTCTTGGGGATCGATGGGTATTTGAAAATAACCCGAGAAACCGTCTAAAAAGCAGTAATAGTCGTTACCCGCTAGACGTTCAAGCATTTGGTCCATGAAAGGAAGGGGAAAATGATCCTTTCTCGTAGCATCATTGAGTTTGCGATAGTCTATACAAACTCTCCAACCTGTAACGAGACGAGTAGGAATCAACTCGTTGTTTTCATTGGGCACAACGGTGATTCTGCCTTTCTTAGGCACACAATGGACCAGACTAACCCATGATGAATCCGAGATAGGGTAGATCATTCCCGCATCAAGAAGTTTGATAACCTCTTTTTTGATAACGTCATGGATCTTGGGATTCACCCTTCTTTGGTTTTGAATAGTGGGTTTAAAATCGTCCTCCATGAGAATTTTATGTGTGCAAAAGTGAGGATCAATTCCACGAATATCGGAGATTTTCCATGCAATCGCTTTCGTATGATTCTTCAGCACGACGATAAGTCGGGATTTTTCTTCTTCTTTCAAGTCCTTTGCGATGATGACGGGTGATTTGTTGTTGTCGTCAAGGAACACATATTCAAGATGAGACGGTAGATCCTTAAGCTCTAAATCCGGAGGATTTTCGATGGACGGCGTTTTCAAATTCGGATCATCGATAGAGATATCCTTAGGAGATGGTGGAGAAATATGGTCCTCATTGAGAAGTTTCTCAATGGTACGAATGTCTTCATCCCAATCAGAGGGAGAATCGTCATATTTTAAGTCCACATCTCCCAAAGTTGCTTCAAATTCTTTCAAAAGGAATTCACTTTCTCCAAATGGAGTTAGTAAGGGAGAAATAGAGGCAACGGTTTCAACAATGGGTAGAGAAGAAGAACCACTTTTACAAGCGTCTTTGAAATGTTCTTCACAAGCGTCATCAAGAACGTCAATGAAATTAACACTCTCGTTTTCAGAAGGTTGCTTAGAGAGTTTACCCATGTTGAAGACGATTTTATCGTCACCAAATCTCATGATTAATTCGCCCGCGGCTACATCAATGGGAGTGCGACCGGTCCTCAAGAATGGACGTCCAACGATTAATGGAACACGGGGAACCATCTCGTAGTCGACGACAACAAAATCCGCCGGAAAGGTGAATTTGTCGATGCTGACGAAGACGTCTTCAGCTATCCCCACTGGATAAGCAACCGTACGGTTAGCTAATTCCAATGTCATTCGGGTGGGGACTAGCTCAGGTAGAGATAATTGTTTCCAAACACTTAATGGCATTAGGTTTATACTAGCACCTAGATCGGCAAGGGCCATACAATTCTCTACCCCGGGGAAGTTGCAAGGAATCAAGAAACGACCCGGATCACCAAGTTTGGTTGGTAATTTCCTTAAGAGGACTGCAGAGCAATTCTCATTAAGTTGGGTCTGAGCGATATCAAGGAGTTTCTCCTTATCACTGAGAAGATCTTTAAACATTTTAGCATATTTCGGTATGTGAGCGAGATCCTCAGCAAAGGAGATATTAAAATTCAATTGTTTAAACATTTTGAGAAAGTTAGAAACCTGAATATCATCCTTGTTCTTCAATTTCTCTTTCCTCAACCTTGAGGGATAAGGTATATTGGGTTGAGATGAAGGCTTTGGAATGGAATTCTCACTCACACCTTTGGGTGGTGGAGGGGTGGAAATAGAAGGTGGTGGAATAGAAGGTGGAGGAATTTGAGAAGTAGACTCGTTTTCCTTTGTCACAATCACCGGTGTAGGTGTAGGAAGCTCGGGTTTCTTTAAACCTTTTCCACTTCGAGTGGTGATTTCTTTCATCTCTCCTCTTGGATTAGCAACGGTGTTACTCGGAAGAGAACCCAAACCAGAGGCTTGATTACTTGGGAAAAAACTAGCCATCATATCCCTTAAGTTATTTGTTTGATTGTTCATAGAGTTTCTCATGTCGGCTTGAAGAGCATTCCCTTGTTTTGCCATGTCATTCCTTAGCTCTGCTCGAATATCGTTCCCTTGTTTTGCCATGTCACCTTTCAAGTTAATGAATTAGCTTTGAAGATTCGTCACCATCTCTCTATTGGTCCTCATGTAAGTTTCGAGGTCTTGGTTCAATGTCGTGGGTTGATTGAGAGGTGGGGCTTGATAAGCTAAATTATTTCCTTGAGGTGGATATGGGTTTCTTTGGGATTGATATTGATTGGTAGCTCGAGGTTGGCTTTGATTGTTGCGGTTGAAATTGTTTTGGTTTTGGTTTTGAGGGGAAAAGCCGGGTGGAGATAGATAGTTGTTTGAACGATAACTAAGCAAATTGCGGTCACCTTGAAGACGTGCTTGATAGCCTCCCATAGAAAAGTTACCGTTGGCGGCATACACATTTTCCGGAGTGTCTTGAGTAAAAGGACAATCAGTGTATGAATGAGAATCCCCGCAAATCTCACAAGACGTGGCTACAGCTTTAGCTTGTTGAAATTGGTTAGTGGCTAAAAGTTCAATCTTTTTGCTCATTTCGACTATTGCGCGGGACATTTCGGTAATATCAGGGTTTGAAGAAGTAGAAGAAACATTGACTCTCGGGTTTGATCTTGAGGGTGTGGATGATCCCAATTTTTGTGGTGAGTGGTCATGTTCTCAATCAGCTCTCTACACTCCTCAGGTCTTCTCTTCATGAATGTACCACCGGCGGCAGCATTAATCGTATCACGATCACGAAAAGTTAAACCATTTTAGAAGGTATGAATCAAAGTAACGGAGAGCATGTTATGGTTCGGACAACGGTCGATCAAGACATTATAACGTTCCCAAGCATCGAAAAGCGACTCATCAGGTTCTTGAGTAAATCCACTGATTTGGTTGCGAAGACTAGTGACCATGGATGGTGGAAAGTAGCGCGACAAAATTTTTTGAGTCATGTCATCCCATGATTGAATTGAGTTTTTGGGAAGACGATCAAACCATTTTTCGGCATGATGGGATAAAGTGTGTGGAAAAAGGTGAAGGCGAAGAAAATCCATGGAAGCACCGAGAAGTTTCATGCTTTGGGTGATGGTAATGAACTTTTCGAGATGTTTGTTGGCATCATCATCCGGTAATCCGCTAAACGGGCAAGCGTTTTGAACTTGCTGGATCATGTGATGCTTCAACGAAAATTCAGGAGCCGTTATTTGCATCGGCGCAATCGGTCCTCCGCGTCCGTTCATGGTGGGTTGACAAAGTTCCTCCATTATTCGTAAATCAGGTAGGGGAACATTGTTGTTGTTGTTATTGTTATTCAAATTGGGTAGAGGTGGGTTGTTATTGTTGTTATGCACACCAGCCATATCCAAATCTTCACGAGTCTCGGGCTCAGAATAATTTGAAGATCTAGTACGCATACACCTGTAAAAGAAAAAGATACCAAAGAAACAGAGAATATATATATAATCTTTTTGGTGCAAAACTTAGGAAAATAAATGCTTTTTATGATTTTTTAATGTTTTTGTATTTTGAAATTTTTTTTAATTGATTTTTGAACATTTTTGTGCTTGAAATAATGTTCCTAAAAGAACGGATCCCAAAATCCAACGCGTCTCTCACTAAAAACCATTAATCTTAACAAAAAGAGCCGGCAGCGGCGCCATTTAATAACTCTGTTTTCAATTAGTTATGAAAGTTCGTTGAATCCGATCTTTTCGAATTGATTACTGTTAATTAGTGCGACTCAGTTGTTTTTGGTGGAAAATAAAATGGGTTGTTTGATTATCTATTTTAAAAGTAAATATGAAAATGTCGTTGAGTAAAAATAAAGCTTTAGAAATTAAACTAAAAATTACTAGAAAAACACTTGGTAAAATTAGAGATTTCGGGAAGCGTGCAATTTTTAGAAATTAAAACGTAATGAACTAGAAACTTAAAACTTAAAAAACTTAAAGACTTAAGCTATCGAAATAATAATAAACCCAATCTGTCAGAATGTAATGCAATCAAACCCATCGGAATATCAAAGTAAAGTCCATCGGAATAATCAACTGAATAACCATCGGAATGTAACAAAGTTGAATCTATCGGAATGTTCAGATCGGAATAATAGATACACTTCTGTCGCAATACACTTCTATCGGAATGTCCAGATCGGAACACAAGGTTCAATCTCGTCGGAATGTTGTTAACAAAATTTTGGCAGAGTTTCGACTTAAAATGACCTTAAGACCCGTTGGAATATGCGATCGCAATGAGCGATCTTAATCCCAGATCGGAATAAGGAGGATGTTACTCTAGATCGCCAAGTAAAACCACAAGGGTTATTGCGATACAAACAAGCTATCGGAATGTGCAAACCCTCAATATTGCGATGGAGAACAAGTAATCCGAAAATGGAGATAAGCTAACAATCCCAATAAGCAGTTCCAATAAACACTTGTCAAAAACTCTACAAGGCCAATAATAAAGAGACTCAATAAGCTACAAATGGAAAACTTATCAAATCACCAAATAAGCAAACTTTCTAAGATTAACTTTTGAAGGATGAAACTTTTTAAGAAAACAAAAAAGCAATAAGCTATGTATATGAAATAAGCCAATAAGCACAACAATCTTATAGCTTATACCGTATAAAAGCTTAGTGAGGAATAAAAAGGTTAACTTTTTAATCACTAGACATCAAAATCAAACACAAATCTTTAAATTTCGGATCAAAGTATAAAGCAAAATCGAGAAAGGTAGAAAGAGATAAAAGATTAAAAGCTTAAACTTGAACTTTTGATTAATGAAACTCTAATACAAAGATTAAACAAAGCTTAACTTGAAAGAAAAGATGTAGTTTAGTGAGAGAAAGTTAAAACTTTCTCTCTCTAAAATTTAAAAACTAAAAACAAAGAAAATTAAACTAGCTAATGACTAACACCCTCCTAATGTGTCATTAGGAGGGTATATATAGGGAGTGGGGAGTGCATGTGTGCTTCCTTCTTTCTTTCTTTTCGTCTCGACTCGATTTAATTTGTCTTTCTCGACGTCGTCTCGGGATTTGTCGATATAAATTGAACTTGTCTTATAATCTTCTTCTATAATTAGACTTGAGTTCTTCGACTTCATTAAACTTCCATCTTTAGACTTTTTCTTCGATAAATCTTCAGAATAGGCCTTGGACTTCCGTTCTTTTTGCACTCTTGATCTTTTGACTTCGTCTTTTCTCGTTTTCTTCGATAAAAGCCCTTGAAAGCCCGTGTTTTCTTCCTTTTTCATCTTTTGGTCCTAACACACAATAAAAACACAAACCACGCATAATTCCGACTTTTACGACATAAAGTATACGTTTTGGTCTTGTTATTATTGGAAATAAGTGGCAAAAGGATAAGTGTTTTCACACTTATTAACAACACAGCTGGAAATTGACTACTCAAGTGACGTGGCCAAAGATTTGATTAGATATGTTTATTTCCAATTTGATAAGATTTGTAAGAATCCTCCTAGTTCTTAGTTTTTATTCAAAAACTTGATTACTAGAGTAGATATCAAGTTTAGGGGAGGATTGTTGGGAATAAAATGTAGCCAATACACTTGGACGCTGACAAGAGCAATCTGGACGTTGATAAGAAGAAATCAAACGTTGACATGACAAGCGTTGACATGACAAGCGTTGACATGAAGAAGTCAAGCGTTGATATGAAGAAGTCAAGCACTGATAGAAGACTTAGTCTACACGTATTATGTTTCTAGTATGTTTCTAGTAAAGATAGGTTCGACTATGTATTTTCTATGTTTATCTTTACCAAGAATAGCTGATACGTAGACTCTTGTACAAGGTTCCTTAGTCTATAAAAGGAAGCCTTTAGGTTTTGTTAAATATAAGTTTTATATACGTTTTCACACTTTCATTGTACGCAAGTTTGTTTTATCAATCAAAGTGAAAGTTTGATTTACATTGTTTGTGTGTTCTTATTTAAGTATTAATTCCACATAATACTTGAATTGTTACATATACAACAAAGTTTCTCTACGTGTTTAAAATTGATTTAATCTCATTTACACAAGCTAAATCGATCTAAGTTTGGGATCAACAAGTGCATTTACATCCTTTACCAGGCCGGGAGGGATGCAGTTGTTCAGATAGTCACGACATTCTTCAACTTGCCTCATTCTTGAAGCGGTGGTTATCTTCCATTTAGGGTTGAATTGTGTATGGGGGTCGGACACCGGTACCTCTTGTGAAGTCGTGGGGGTACCTTCCTCAAAGGCTAGGCCAGATCTGGTCGCTGCGGCATGCAGGACAGGGTCCTTCTCCTTCCGTGCCTCTTGGGCAGGTGTGGCACCAACTTGTTCATCCCTACGACAACAATTGGAATTTACATTAAATGTTGTTTATGTAAGGACGTACCTTTCTACTTGGACAAAAGACATAAATGACAAACATGTGCGGTAGACTTACATGTTGGTTTTTTCTAGTTCTGACGTAGTGGGGGGTAATTGAGTGACTGGCTCGGCATCTGGTAATGGCACGTCCGGATCCACGGGTGCAGCCTGCGCCGTCCCTGAGGCTTGGTTTGTATTCTCACCATATTGGTAGCGGGGGTGATCCTCGCGCAGTCTCTTCACGGGGGCATAGTGTTCCCCGATCTCGGCCTGGGAAACTCTTCTTACCCGCTTGTTCTTCCTTCGGGTATGCTTGGGGACGGACTGGGATTCTTCTTCCTCCTCCTCCACATGTTGCACTTCCTCCTCGTCATCCCCCATCATTTGGCGGAGGCTGGAGGTGGTCCTCTCTATGTTATCACCCTGCTCCTCTTCGTGGGCAGGGGTGGCAGTCCTAGGTGGAGAGGAGGGCCCGACTTCATCCTCTAGCATTAGATTGTCCCCATCCTCGTTATCAAAATCTACGGGGGTCATCATGAGTGTTGTATTTTCCTCATCAGATTGGGGGTCTGGTACGGCTGCTAAGGCGATGGTCACGTTTCGGGTATGCTCGAGAAGGGGTAGCTCATTCTCACGTCTAGGACGGGCTCCCTCTGGTATAAGTTTTGGATCACCCTGGCGTAGGATCCCAAAGAAGTTCATTTCTGTTAAGAAAACAAAGCATGTTAGTTACGGACAACAGTTTTATATATGTTTTGAAGTACAGATACTATACCTACCTTCACCACGCCTCCTCCAGAATACAAGATATCTGTTGGACGGGCCAAATTAGTTGCAGCTAATTCCTAACAGACAAAGGAACAACTCGGGTAGATTCCTATGAAACCTTGTTCTATTCCTATCTATTTCTTGGGAATGTTGGGCGTTATATGCACCAGATCGTGAAGGCGGGTCAGGAGATACTCTATGTTAAAACACAAAATCGGTCGGCCACACTATTGAGTCGATAAAAAAGTAACGGTCGTACCGATTTTTCAGTGAGTCCATGGCTTTGTTGTGGGCTGTGGGACTGTTTGGGGATCGTTTCTTGAAGGAAAGCCACCCATTCACTAAGTTAGGAGTATAAAACAGTCTAAATAACTCTACGATAGGGGGGATGCTTCTTGCACGTCAAAGGATTTCAAACTGGCTAATCTTACATGCGCCTATACAATGTAATTGGGTGATATGTACATCATAATAACCTAGGAGATCTACGAGGAATCGAGTAAATGGAATGCGGTAATTGGTCGCGTCAAAGAGACGGGTGTATAGGCCAATCTTCCCCTGGGGTACCTCAGTTATGAGGTCCCCTGCACCAGGGAGAGAGGGATGAAGGTTGCTAGGAATGAAGAATTCAGAGCAAAAGTGTCCTAATTTCTCCTCCGTCATTACGTTTAGCATGGATCCAATAGACGGGTTGTTTCTTTGAGCCATTATTAATTAAAGAAAGATGAGGGCGTGGTATTCTAACCTGTGTGAGGAAGGATCCGACGAAATAAGGTGGTGATAAGGAAGAAAGTGCTAATGCCAGAAATGAAGAAAAAGACTGTGTGTCACACACAGCCGTAGGGGCGACTTATTTATAGGGTTGCCTTGATAGTCATGGGTCGTTAGATTCATGACACGTGTTTTCCACTCACCAAAATCGTATGGTTGGGAAGCAAGTGGCAAGTGAAAAGTCAGGTGGGACCCACGGGTCACTTCTGACTCAGAAGGTTGCGTCGCTCGAGGTTCTGACTGTTTGCACTTTGTCAGTCAGACGGCAGGTGAACAGTCAATTATGTCGGGACGGTCATACGTAAGACCATATTCAATGTTGCATTTAATTTGTCTCGGTCGTCAAATGCGGCTGAGGTATCATAGGAATAAATTCGTAATAAGGTTGCCACGTGCGGCCGAAACATAATTTTCAAAATTCATCATTTCCTAATGTTCTTTCTTGGTACGTCCGGGGAGCATCTTGTTAGTCTAGATATTCCGCCTACGACTGTAACAACTAGACTGGGGGTACATGATGACGTATAGTCCCCAACCGGGTCATAAACCCAGCCCATGGATACTACCCGCATCCGGCCTGTTACTAATGGGTTGGTTTAATATCATTTAAAGCTTATGGGTTTCGAATGAACACTAGCCGCATACATGTGTGCGGTCCACGGCCCGTCGCGGCCGATACAGGGTTAGACAGAATCATAATCTTATTATGATTAGGATTTACCCCAAAGTGAAGGATATACACTCACCATAGTTAGAAGATAACAATCAAACTAATTATGGCACTTATCCTTTGCTTGGGGCCGAAGCATCGGTGACAGCCCATTAGGGTTTCACCGCCTATATAAGGAACCCCCAAGGGTTCCACAAAGGTATTACATTCTACACACTCTCAAATCCCATCCGATTCTTAAACCCTAACCGATTACTTACTCTCACACCGGAGTCTAATCGTGGGATACATTCCTACGGTAAGCCTAACTCGTGTTGCTTTAGTGTGCAGGATCTCAGCAAGATAATTCACTTGATGCAAGAGCCGGAACCCAGCCAACCCGAATTAAGCCTAATTCGGGTCTAGCAAGGATCATTCAACTTTTGTATCAACACACATCAAATAAAGAGTACGTCGAGCAATTGTCTAAACACTGAGCACACACATACTAAGCCATAGCTTTTCCGCAACTAATATGTTTAGACTATGGGATGCACACTTGATCATATTCTAAGCATGAAGCACACAAGTACTAAGCCTTAACTTTTCCTCAATTTAGATGTTTAGATTATGAGATGCACACAACAACATACAACAAGTATATTATGAAACTATGAAAATAAAAACATAAATGTAAAAGAGAATACTGACACGATAGTTTATAGTGGTTTTGTCACGAAGCTCCTCTTCGCCTACTCCACACCTTTAGTACCAACTCGAGAGTTACTTCACTAATCAACAAGCTCCTTTCAAGGTGGAGAAAACCATATACGTCGCTTACATGATTTCCCGACACTAAGCTAGATGTCGAGTCCTAATCTTAGGTAGGAACAGTCTACAAACGTCGCCTACTTCCCATTTACCGACACAAGGCTAGATGTCGAGTTCTAATCTTAGGTAGAACCAATCTACACATGTCACACCATTGGTTATGTTTTATGACCCAACATAATAAACCTTGTATTTTATGGCCCAACATAATAAACCTTGTGTTTTATGGCCTAAACATATAAACCATCTAGATATTTGTATACACACCACTTAGATCTAGGACCGTAACACTATATCCAAGTATATACCAAGTTGAATCTACAATCCTAACACCTAATCCAAGGATACCCATCACTTGGATCTACTACCCTTACAAACACATCCAAGTGTATCCACCACTTGGATCTACTACATATACATCAAGTCCAAGTATACACATCACTTGAATCTTCATGATTTACATTGTATTAAAACTATAATCATGAGTTGATTTATAGAAGAAGAGATCTAATGATGGTATGACCCTATTGCACTTGAGAGGATTGAGGAAAGAATCACATCTTAAACAAGATTAACCAAACATAAAATCAAGGATTAAGAAGTGTGAAAGGCGAGAGAGAATTTGCAAAAAGGGTTAAACAAAATTTGGAAATGATCCACTATATATAGGACAAGGGAGTGATAGGTGATAGGTGTGTAAACACCCATCCTTTTACCACTTAATTCTGGCTAAAACAAGACCAAAACACGTATTTAATATCATTTGTTTGGAATTATGCGTGGTTTTTGTGTTTATTGTGTTTTCAGAGCCAACCGGATGAATATTGGAGAAAACATGGGATTGCACGGGTTTTACTGAAGAAAAGGACTCAAGATAAAGTCTATTGTCCAAGAGATGCAAAAGATTTGAAGTCACTGGGCCTATTCGAAGATTTATCGAAGAAAAGGACCAAAGATGGAAGATTTACACAAGTCGAAGAAACTCAAGTCTATTAAACGAAGAAATTAAAAGACGAGTTAAATTTAATCGACGACAAATCCCGAATCAGAATCAAAAACAGAAACTTTTCTGAAAAGACGAAAAGACAAGAAGAACGGGAGAAAGCCAACTCACCAACCAAAAGACAAGCCTATAAAAGGAGTCCCCTCACACATTTTAGCTAGTTAGTTTTTTTTTGTTTTCTTCTTCCCCACTCTTTCTTCTTCCTGTTTCGTAGCATCACCATCACCACTAGGGTGATTGGTGATTTTAATCTTTGTTCTTCCAATCTTGTTGTTTTAATCTTTGTTTGATCTTGTTAAAACATTAATCATTCAATACAAGTCTTGTTTAATCTTTCCATTTCATCTTGTTCATCATCATTTTTCTTTTCAAGTTCTTAAGTTTTATTTTTCTTGATTTGATCTTCAAAAGTTGTTGGGATTTGTGTTTTTGTTGATGGGATTTGTAGCTTATGGTTAATAGATGCTTTGTGTTTAGTTTTATTTAAGATTTGGTGAAAAATTTGGTGATTTTTGGATCAAAATCGTTTTTCCTTGTTCTTCGGGTATCATTTCTGTGTCTAGGTTTCCAGACTTCCGAACCAAGAAAAAGTTCCGAACGAGTGAACAGTAACTTCCGAATGTGTTTGTCTTTAAAAAGTTCCGAACCAGTTTTCTTAAAAACTTCCGAACCAAGCAGAACTTCCGAACGAAGCTAAAGTTCCGAACCAAGCAGAACTTCCGAACGAAGGTGAAACTTCCGAACCAAGCAGAACTTCCGAACAAAGGTAAAACTTCCGAACCAAGCTAAAATTCCGAACCGAGCTAAAGTTCCGAACCAAGCCAAAAAGTTCCGAACGAAGGTAAAACTTCCAAACCAAGAAAAAAAAAGTTCCGAACCGATTTTAGACTTCCGAACCAATTTCTTCCGAACCAAGTGAACAGTAAGTTCCGAACCGATTTTTAAACTTCCGAATCGGAAACTTCCGAACCAAGCCCAAAACTTCCGAATGAATTACCAAACTTCCGAATCAATTCTCTGTGAGTGTAACTGTTTTACTGTTTAAGTGTTTCTTTACTTTTATTTCACAATCTATATTTAATATTTCAACTTTAATTTTAATTCTAATTTTAATCTTAATTCGAATTTTAATTCACATTTTATTAATTGTCATTAAAGTAATTGTTTTTTATTTAAATTTTCATTTACACTTTTTATTAGATTAGAAAACCAAGCCCTCTTATTTTAGTAACCAAGAACAATCATTCCACTTAAGGCCGAGATCAATTCGAGAAGATTCTGTGAGAGAATTAGAACCCACATATAAAACGTGTGTATCAAATGGCGCCGCTGCCGGCTCTTCTCGTTAAGATCAAAAGTTTTTTGTGAGAACTTGGATTTTGGGATCCGTTCCCCGTGAACGTTACTTTTTCATCAAAAATTTTCAAAAAATCCAAAAAAATATAGAATTTTCAAAAATACAAAAAAATTAAAAAACATAAAAACCAAAAATATTTTTGCTTTGCTTTTCTTTGTTCGTTCTTTTGCAGGTGTATGCGCACTCGATCCACGTCTTATCAAGAGCCCGAGCCTCTCGATCACTTAGACATGGCCGGTGTACCACCTCCAAACAATAATAACAACAACAACCCACCTTTCAACAACATGAACAATAACAACAACAATGAGCCCCTTCCGGATAATCGCCCGATGATTGAATTGCTGCAAGCTCATGTCGATGGCAACACGGATCCAATTGTTATACCACCAATTGCCGCCAACAATTTCGAGCTAAAATCAGGCTTTATCCAGATGGTCTCCGCTCAACCATTCTTGGGACGAACTATTGATGATCCACACGACCATATCAAAAGATTCTTGCAACTCACCAACACGGTCAAGTTCAATGGTGTTCCACAAGAGGTTATAAGGTTACAACTTTTTCCCTTTTCTTTAGAGGGACAAGCCAGGCATTGGCTTGCTAAGGAACCGCCACAGAGTATTCTCTCGTGGACGGATTTGGAAACAAAGTTTATCAATTACTTTTTTCCACCCTCTCGTACTACCGCTTTGCGGAATGAGATCATAAATTTTGAACAAAAGTACGATGAGTCATTCAGTGAATCTTGGGATCGTTTTAAAGATCTTTTAAGAAAATGCCCACAACATGGTTTTACCAAAGTACATCAAATTAATACTTTTTACAATGGTTTAAGCATGAGTGATCAAGATTCACTGAACAGTGCCTCGGGGGGTAATCTATTGGCTAAGACTTCCAATGCTGCTTGGGACATCATTGAGAACAAATCTCGTGTGCAAACCAAGAGTGTTCGGACCAATGTCGCTAGTGCTAGCACAAGTGACAGCGACAAGCGATTGGACAAAATCACTACGCTTCTTGAATCGCTTGTCACCCACACCGTCAGCAACAACAACAGCAACAACGCCAAAAACGCTCAAGTGAACGCTGTCAGCCAACCTTGTGAGATATGCGGTGGTCCTCACTCTTACACAACTTGTACCGCCACCCTAGACTACCCTGCTGAGAATGTGAATGCGGCATATGGCACCTATCCTCAACCTGCTTATCAAGCTAGACCTCAAGGTGACCGTAACTTGCTTAGCTATCGATCAAACAACTATCTTTCACCACCTGGTTTCCCTCCTACCAACCCAAACCAACAACAAAACCTTAATCGCCCTCCGCAACAACAACAACAACCTCGACAACCATACATCCCTCCTCACAAGCAGCAACAACCGCCTCAACGTAACAACCAAGTTTACCAACAACCTGCTTATCAACCACCCGCATACAATGCTCCTCCCAACCAAACCACCACTGCATTACACCAAGAGGTTGCAACCTACATGAGGACCAATGATGTGATTGTGGAAAATCTCCAACAGGAAGTGCGAAACTTGAAGGCAGACTTGGTAAAGCAAGGAAATGATTTGAGAGCCGACATGAGAAACACGTTGGATACCCAAACTAATGATCTGAGGAACATGATGGCTAGTTTCTTCAATGGTAATCAACCCTCTTCCTCGGGTACTCTTCCGAGTAACACCGTTGCGAACCCAAGAGGGGAGATGAAAGCAATCACCACTTGAAGTGGTAAAGGTACCAAGGAAACCGAGCTTCCTATACCTCCACCGGTGGTTGTGACTAAGGAGAACGAGTCACCTGCTCCTATTCCTCATCCTTCTCCTTCCCCAATTTCTCCACCTCTTCCTTCTACCCCTCCTCCACCCGTGGTTGTGAGTGATCCTATTCCCCTAAAGCCTTCCTCTTCTTCCAATATACCTTATCCATCTAGGTTGAGGAAAGAGAAGCAAAAGAGCAAGGATGATATTCAGGTTTCGAACTTCCTAAAAATGTTCAAACAACTGAATTTCAATATCTCCTTCGCTGAGGCTCTCGCTCACATGCCCAAGTATGCAAAAATGTTTAAAGATCTTCTGAGCGACAAGGAAAAGCTCCTCGATATTGCCAACACCCAACTTAATGAGAATTTCTCTGCAGTACTCTTAAGGAAATTGCCAACCAAGCTTGGTGATCCGGGTCGTTTTCTTATCCCTTGCAATTTCCCGGGAGTAGAGAATTGCATGGCCCTAGCTGATCTAGGTGCCAGTATTAATCTCATGCCTCTAAGTGTTTGGAAGCAATTATCTCTCCCAGAGCTAGTCCCCACCAAAATGACTTTGGAATTAGCTAACCGTACGGTTGCTTATCCAGTGGGGATAGCCGAAGACGTCATTGTAGGAGTCGACAAATTCACTTTCCCTGCTGATTTTGTTGTCGTCGACTACGAGATGGACCCCCGTGTGCCACTCATTGTTGGTCGTCCATTCTTGAGGACCGGTCGCACTCTCATTGATGTTGAAGCCGGTGAGCTTATCATGAGAGTGGGTGACGATAAAGTAGTCTTCAACATGGGAAAGTTGTCTAAACAGCCTTATTCATATGAGAGCGTTAATTGTATTGACGTTCTTGATGAGGCTTGTGAAGAACACTTCAAAGATGCTTGTAAAAATATTCCTACCTCTCTCCCCCATGTTGAGACCGTTTCCTCTATCGACTCATCACTATCTCTATTTGGAGAAAGTGATTTCCTTTGGAAAGATTTGGAAGCCACCATGGGAGATGTGAATCTAGACAATGACGATTCTACTACCAATTGGGATGCAGATCTCAGTTTCATTGCAAACCTCCTCAAAGAAGACAATCCTTCCCCTCCATCTCCCACTGTCATTGCTATCGATACTCCGACTTCGAATACGCCTCCCGTCGAAAATCCTCCGGATTTGGAACTTAAGGAGTTGCCGCCCTATCTTGAGTATGTATTCCTTGAAGAAGAGAAGAAGTCGCCAGTCATCATTGCTAAGGATTTGAAGGATGAAGAGAAAGCCCGACTTGTCGCCGTGTTGAAAGATCATAAGAAGGCTATTGCTTGGAAGATTTCGGATATTCGTGGAATTGATCCTCACTTCTGCACACACAAAATTCTCATGGAGGACGACTTTATGCCCACAATTCAAAGTCAACGAAGGGTGAATCCAAAAATCCATGAAGTCATCAAAACAGAGGTTCTAAAACTTCTTGATGCGGGTATGATTTACCCTATTTCGGATTCACCATGGGTTAGTCCAATCCATTGTGTGCCCAAGAAGGGCGGAATAACCGTTGTTCCCAATGAACACAACGAGTTGATTCCCACTCGTCTCGTTACTGGGTGGAGAGTTTGTATAGACTACCGCAAACTCAATGATGCCACGAGAAAGGATCATTTCCCCTACCTTTTATGGACCAAATGCTTGAACGTTTAGCCGGTAATGAATATTACTGCTTTCTTGATGGTTTCTCGGGTTATTTCCAAATACCCATCGATCCCCAAGATCAAGAGAAAACTACATTCACTTGTCCCTATGGCACATTTGCTTATGTAATGCGTCCGGGACTTTCCAAAGGTGCATGTTAGCTATCTTCCATGACATGGTTGAACAAACCATGGAAGTCTTCATGGATGATTTCTTGGTCTTCGGGGATTCTTTCTCTTCTTGCCTTGCCAATTTGGAACGTATGCTAAAGCGGTGCGAAGACACTCGCCTAGTTGTGAATTGGGAAAAATGCCATTTTATGGTAAAAGAAGGCGTCGTGCTTGGACATAAGATCTCGAAAGCCGGTCTTGAAGTAGACCATGCTAAAGTCGATGTTATCGCAAAGTTGCCTCCACCTTCAACCGTGAAGGGTGTGAGAAGTTTTCTAGGTCATGCGGGCTTCTACCGTCGATTCATCAAAGATTTTTCTCAAATCGCTCGCCCGATGACCCACCTCTTGGAAAAAGATACTCCTTTTATCTTCTCCAAAGAGTGTCTTGAAGCCTTCAACTCGCTTAAGGATAAGCTCACTAAGGCACCTGTCTTGGTTACCCCTAATTGGGAGCTTCCCTTTGAGTTGATGTGCGATGCTAGTGATTTTGCTATTGGAGCGGTTCTTGGACAAAGAGTGAACAAACACTTCCAACCGATCCATTACGCTAGCAAGACAATGACAGGGGCACAATTGCATTATACGACAACCGAAAAAGAGCTTTTAGCTGTTGTCTATGCCTTAGAAAAATTTCGCCCCTATCTTGTCCTTTCCACCACAATTGTGTATACCGATCATTCCGCGCTGAAGTACTTGTTGACAAAGCAAGATTCCAAACCAAGACTTCTTCGCTGGGTTTTGCTGCTCCAAGTATTTAAAATCGAAATTCGTGATAAAAAAGGAGCAGAAAACCTAGCCGCGGACCATCTCAGCAGACTTGAGGATCCTTACCAAGGGGATCATCCGACCAAAGAAATCAATGATTCTTTTCCCTTGGAGACCTTAATGTCTATAAACTCGAAGCCGAATGAAACCCCGTGGTTTGCGGACTTTGCAAACTACTTGGCGGGTGGAATTCTCAAGGAAGGGTTGACGTCCCAACAAAAGAAAAAGTTCTTCACCGACATCAAGACTTATTTTTGGGACGACCCTTACCTATTCAAACAATGTGCCGACCTGATTATCCGCCGATGTGTTGACGGACCGGCAGCGTCTGAAATCCTTGATGCTTGCCACAAAGGACCCACCGGTGGTCACTTTGGTCCCAACTACACCACCAAAAAAGTGTTTGACTCGGGATTTTATTGGCCCTCCATATATCGTGATGCTCACAATATGGTTAAATGATGTGATGTTTGCCAAAAGCAAGGCAAAATCACACATAAAGACGAGATGCCTCAGAATTTCATACAAGAATGTGAAATTTTTGATGTTTGGGGTATCGACTTTATGGGGCCATTCCCTTCTTCTAAAGGAAACAAATACATCCTTGTAGCCGTTGACTACGTTTCAAAGTGGGTTGAAGCCAAAGCTTTACCCACTAATGACGCAAGGGTGGTTTGTAACTTTTTGAAAGCTCTTTTCGCTAGATTCGGTGTGCCTCGTGCCATTATTAGTGATCGTGGGACTCATTTCTGCAATGACCAATTTGCTCGAGTCATGGCTAAGTACGGTGTAAACCATCGTCTTTCCACAGCCTACCACCCACAAACTAATGGCCAGGCTGAAATATCCAACCGAGGACTGAAGCGAATTCTTGAAAGAACTGTGGGAGAGCATCGTGCCTCATGGGCTGATAAACTTGATGATGCTTTGTGGGCTTTCTGTACTGCTTACAAGACCCTGATCGGCTGTACGCCTTATCGTCTTGTGTACGGGAAAGCGTGCCACCTCCCCATTGAGTTGGAGCACAAGGCTTATTGGGCCTTGAAGTGGGCTAATTTTGATATAAACAAAGCCGGTGACCTACGCAAGATCCAACTCAATGAGCTGAATGAACTTCGGAATGAGGCTTATGAAAATTCTTTAATCTATAAGGAAAGAACTAAGCTCATTCACGACTCCAAGATCAAAAACCGAGAGTTCCATGTTGGAGACAAAGTCTTACTTTTTAACTCTCGGTTGAAAATCTTTTCGGGCAAGCTAAAATCTCGTTGGTCCGGCCCATTCACCATTGCCCAAATTTTTCCATATGGTACTCTCGAGCTCGCTCAACCTAATGGACCAAATTTTAAGGTGAATGGCCAACGAGTGAAGTTGTACTTCGGTGAGGACACCTCTCAGGAGGCGATTCCATCCCTCACCACGTTCCCCATGAACTAATTTTTGGTCGAGTCAGGCTCGTGACTCGGTTATCAAAAACAAGCGCTCCTCGGGAGGCAGCCCGAGTATCTATCCTTTTATGTTTTAATCCCCTAAGTGTAGGGGGGACTTCTCTACGTGTTTGTCTTTGTGTGGTGTGATTACAAGGATAAGTGCACTCTTGGAATTTTTGAAGAACCGTGCTCCCGTGTTATCCGAAATCCGGTTCTATCTCTTAACTATCGTGATTCAATTTTCTTCATACTCACATTTAAAATTGATCACTTTAGTCGTCTCTTCCTTAACTTGAGTTAACCAACGTGCACAATGTCTTAAGTATAGGGGAAACTTTTCCCACATGCTTAAACATTGAGGACAATGTTTATCTTAAGTGTATGGGGGACTTCTATCGAAGTTTTAAGTGGACTTTTCCATGAAAATGCCTTCATTTAACCAGAAAATCCTATTTTTCAACATTTTTCAAATTTTTTATTAACTTTGGCCATTTAGTCGTAATTTTTAAATTTCTTATCGTTGCTTTCATATGTATATATCCCGTAATAAAGTCAAATTTTAATAAAGTGGTGTAGCTAGTTTAGAAGTCTTTGACATATTAGGCCCGTTGCGTTTATTTTGACACAACCCGAATAGACTTATCCAAGTTTATTCTAGCTAGTATCCTTAACCATGTAGACCTTAATTGGTTTATTAGGCTAAGTGTCCACGAGTCTCATTACTTGAGATTTTAAATTGTGGAGGACGAGAAATGATAGAGTCAATTATAAGTCGGTATTCTTGCACAAGCTCACTTGGTGTAATTATTTGCCTATTCTCCCATCACTTGCTAATAATTTATCTGCAATAAGTAAGGTCGTACGATTTGAAAAGTTACTTAGCTTCTAGCCCAAGATCGTTTAAAAGTTGCTCGGTAATGATAAGAGTTCATAGCCAAGGCATAACTTATGAAGCGGGGCGCGAAGATTGGCGAGTCCGAAAAGGCCCTAACAAGGCATGAGGATTCCATTTTATTGCTAAAGATCCAAGGTGATGTGAAAAGCATTATTCCCAAAGTCAATATGAAGGATCAAGACTCACGATGAAAAGCAATCAACTCCCATAAAGAACATGGAGAAGTCTATCCGAAAAGACCCTAACAAGGTATGAGGATAAATAGATCCAAGTCCGAAAAGGAGGCGGATCGTTGTATCTCAAAATCCCAAATAGAGATTGAAGAAATAATCATGAAGTCGTGGTTAACAAAGTTGGAGTACCTCTCAAAAGTCTCCAAGTGAAGAAACTCTATGAACGATGAGAAGACCATTATCTCAAGCACGTCTCTCAAGATACGAAGTATGAAGTACATGCCAAATATCGGCCCGAGAAAGGTCTCAAATCGTGAACCAAGTTATGCCAAGATATGAACTTTTTGATATCCCGAGAAGCAGTTTTAAAAGATTTTGTCCTTTAGCTAACTATTGATCAAATCGTCCTACTTTGCTTTCAGCCTAAATAAACTATCGAAATAAGTCCAAAAATGCATCTTCATGATCATTCTAAGACAAAAATAAAATATAAGAGATACACCTAGGAATAAGGGAGTTTAAGCATTTAATTAAGCCATGTGTGTAAGTGTTTGAATTGCTAACTTATAATAACAATGATCTCGTTTTTAAGCTTAGTTTGGGGAACGTGAAACTTGAGGGTGATAAATCTTCGCAGCACCAAAGCCCTAATGTAAGTCATCGATTTCTTTGCAAGTTATTTCCATGTAGCTATTTTCAAGTGAAAATGGTTTTCTATCCCTTTGTTACCTTTGAAATTTTATTTCTTTAATTTTTGTTTAGTAGAATTTAAATAAGGCCAAGGTTGATTAATTATGAGAAAAGTGTAAAATTGCTTTATCACTAAGCATTGCATGAGGGCATGGCAATGGTTAAGTGTAGGGGATTTGATAGGTGTGTAAACACCCATCCTTTTACCACTTAATTCTGGCTAAAACGAGACCAAAACACGTATTTAATATCATTTGTTTGGAATTATGCGTGGTTTTTGTGTTTATTGTGTTTTCAGAGCCAACCGGATGAATATTGGAGAAAACATGGGATTACACGGGTTTTACTGAAGAAAAGGACTCAAGATAAAGTCTATTGTCCAAGAGATGCAAAAGATTTGAAGTCACTGGGCCTATTCGAAGATTTATCGAAGAAAAGGACCAAAGATGGAAGATTTACACAATTCGAAGAAACTCAAGTCTATTAAACGAAGAAATTAAAAGACGAGTTAAATTTAATCGACGACAAATCCCGAATCAGAATCAAAAACGGAAACTTTTCTGAAAAGACGAAAAGACAAGAAGAACGGGAGAAAGCCCACTCACCAACAAAAAGACAAGCCTATAAAAGGAGTCCCCTCACACATTTTAGCTAGTTAGTTTTTTTTGTTCTCTTCTTCCCCACTCTTTCTTCTTCCTGTTTCGTAGCATCACCATCACCACTAGGGTGATTGGTGATTTTAATCTTTGTTCTTCCAATCTTTTTGTTTTAATCTTTGTTTGATCTTGTTAAAACATTAATCATTCAATACAAGTCTTGTTTAATCTTTCCATTTCATCTTGTTCATCATCATTTTTCTTTTCAAGTTCTTAAGTTTTATTTTTCTTGATTTGATCTTCAAAAGTTGTTGGGATTTGTGTTTTTGTTGATGGGATTTGTAGCTTATGGTTAATAGATGCTTTGTGTTTGGTTTTATTTAAGATTTGGTGAAAAATTTGGTGATTTTTGGATCAAAATCGTTTTTCCTTGTTCTTCGGGTATCATCTCTGTGTCTGGGTTTCCAGACTTCCGAACCAAGAAAAAGTTCCGAACGAGTGAACAGTAACTTTCGAATGAGTTTGTCTTTAAAAAGTTCCGAACCAGTTTTCTTAAAAACTTCCAAACCAAGCAGAACTTCCGAACGAAGCTAAAGTTCCAAACCAAGCAGAACTTCCGAACGAAGGTGAAACTTCCGAACCAAGCAGAACTTCCGAACAAAGGTAAAACTTCCGAACCAAGCTAAACTTCCGAACCGAGCTAAAGTTCCGAACCAAGCCAAAAAGTTCCGAACGAAGGTAAAACTTCCGAACCAAGAAAAAAAAAGTTCCGAACCGATTTTAGACTTCCGAACCAATTTCTTCCGAACCAAGTGAACAGTAAGTTCCGAACCGATTTTTAAACTTCCGAACCAAGCCCAAAACTTCCGAATGAATTACCAAACTTCCGAATCAATTCTCTGTGAGTGTAACTGTTTTACTGTTTAAGTGTTTCTTTACTTTTATTTCACAATCTATATTTAATATTTCAACTTTAATTTTAATTCTAATTTTAATCTTAATTCGAATTTTAATTCACATTTTATTAATTGTCATTAAAGTAATTGTTTTTTATTTAAATTTTCATTTACACTTTTTATTAGATTAGAAAACCAAGCCCTCTTATTTTAGTAACCAAGAACAATCATTCCACTTAAGGCCGAGATCAATTCGAGAAGATTCTGTGAGAGAATTAGAACCCACATATAAAACGTGTGTATCAATAGGTGTGTAAACACCCATCCTTTTTACCATTTAACTACAATAATAACCGAGCCAAAACGTGTATTTTATGTCGTAACTGTCGGAATTATGCGTGGTTTGTGTTTTTGTTGTGATTTAGGATGAAAATTTGAAAAGGGGAGAAAACACGGGCATTCACGGGCTTTTATCGAAGAAAAAGACAAAAGACGAAGTCAAGAAATCAAAAGTGCAAAAAGAACGGAAGTCCAAGACCAATTCTGAAGATTTATCGAAGAAAAAGTCAAAAGACGGAAGTTTACTAAAAGCCAAAGAACTCAAGTCTAATTTATTGAAGAAATTACAAGATGAGAGTAGAAATCCCGAGATAAAGTCGTTAAAGTCAAAAATTAAGAAGATTAAGGACTTAATGACAATTAAAGAAAGAAGAAAGAGGGGAGGAAGCTTCCTCTAAGCACCTCCCTAATCATCCTATAAATAGGCCTTAGTTCATTTCATTTCATTTTGTTGGCTAAGTGTGACAATTAGCTCTTCCATTTTAATTACTTGTTCTTTAATTACATGTCATTTAATTAATTGTCTTGCACCTTAAATACCTTTAATTTCAAGTAAGTTTCCTTTTAATTATTGTCAATCTTTACTTTTATTGTTCATCTTCTATCTACCTTTCTTGTTTGATCTTTAATCTTTATGCTTTATTGTTCATGTTCATGTTATTGAGTTTTTATTTATTTAATCAAGTGGGTTTTGATTATTTTGATTAGTATTGTTAGTTTGATTGATTTGGATTGTTAGTTTATGATTAGTAGATGTTATTTGGTTAGTTTGATTTAATCTTTTGGTTGATTTTGATTAGATTAGATTAGATTCGTGTTATTTTTGTTTCTCCTTATTCTTCGCTATACTGTTTCCCAGGTTTATTCTGAATCAAGGGTTTCAAGCAGGTTGTTCCGAATCAAGCTATTTTTGTGATTATTCCGAACCAACTTGCATTCCGGATCAAAGTCGTTTATTCGGAATATTAAACATTCCGAATCAGTGAACATTCCGAACGAAGGGTTTGAGGAATTATTCCGAGTGAAGCAGTATTCCGAATCAAGGGAGTTGATTCGGAACATTCCGAATCAAAGCTGTTTATTCCGGATCAAGGAACTCGTTCGGAACATTCCGGATCAGTGCTATATTCCGAATCAAGGGAGTTGATTCGGGATCAAGGAACTCATTCGAAACATTCCGGATCAGTGCTACATTCCGAACCAAGGGTTTTCATTCGGAATATCATATATTCCGAACCAAGAAGATATTCCGGATCAAGGATAGTTCATTCGGAATATTCCAAATCAAAGTTGGTTCATCCGGAATATTCAACATTCCGGATCAAGGGGTATTCATTCGGAGTATTCCGAATGAAGGCTTTATTGTGATTATTCCGAGTGAAGCTTTTATTCCGAATGAGAGTTTTGGCTTAGTTATTCCGGATAAGTGTTTTGTCTTGATTATTCCGAACGAAGAAGAATTATTCCGGGTGAAGGTGACATTCCGAACGAGTAATTATTCCGAGTGAGGTATTTTTAGTTTATTTTAAGTTTTAGTTTATTTTAAATTTTTAAGCTTTACTTTTCCCGCCTTTTTACTTAGTTGCACTTTTAGTTTATTTGCCTTAGATATATTTTAAGCCTTGCCTTAGTTTAAGTTTTAGTTGCATTTTAAGTTTGCCTTAGATAGTTTTTAGTTCACGTTATTTACGTTAATTGCCCATTTACTTTTCGTCACGTTTTAAATTCTTGTCATTTATTTTAAATTAGATTTAGATTTTAAATTACAGCCATTTACTTTAATAGTTTTTGCACTTTTAATATACTACAACGACACAACATTTGTTTCACCAAAGACAGTTGAGTCGCACTTAAACCAGTTATCAATTCGATTAGACCGATTTCAACGAACATTTTTTATAAATAAAATTCAAGTTATCAAATGGCGCCGCTGCCGGCTCTTTTGGTAAAGATTAACGGTTTTCTGTGAGAGACGCGTTGCTTTTTGGGATCCGTTCATTCGTGAGCGTTATTTTTCTTGTTTAAAAATTTCCAAAAACCAATAAAAATTAAAAATTGTTAAAAATCCATAAAAATTAAAAAATTTCAAAAATCCAATAAGATTTTATTTTCTTTATAGTGTATATATATTCTCTTTGTGCTTGGTATTGTTTTCTTTTACTTTCGCAGGTGTATGCGTATTAGATCTTCTACTTATCAAGAGCCCGAGACTCCTGAAGATTTAGCTATGGCAGGTGTGAACAACAACAATAATCCACCACACCTCAACAATAACAACAACAATGTTCTTCCACAGCCCGATCTTCAGACAATGGAGGAGCTTTGTCAACCCACAATGTTTGGACGAGGAGGACCGATTGCGCCGATGCAAATCACGGCTCCGGAGTTTTCGTTGAAGCATCACATGATCCAGCAAGTGCAAACTAATCCATTTCAAGGATTGCCTGATGATGATGCCAACAAACACCTCGACAAATTCATTACTATCACTCAAAGCATGAAGTTGCCCGGTGCTACAATGGATGTTCTTCGCCTTCAACTCTTTCCACATACTTTATCACACCATGCCGAGAAATGGTTTGATCGTCTCCCGAAGAATTCCATTCATACTTGGGATGACATGACTCAACGCTTTTTGTCGCGCTACTTTCCACCATCCATGGTCACGAGCCTTCGAAATCAAATCAGCGGTTTCATGCAAGAATCCGATGAATCTCTCTTTGATGTTTGGGAAAGATATAATCTTTTAATCGATCGTTGTCCAAACCACAACATGCTCCCCGTGACCTTAATTGATACTTTCTACAACGGTTTGACTTTTCGTGATCGTGATACGATTAATGCAGCCGCCGGTGGCACATCTATGAAAAGGAGACCCGAGGGAGCTTATTGAGAACATGACTACTCATCACAAAAATTGGGATTCCTCCGCTTCTTCAAGGAACAACCCGAGAGCTCAATGATCCACTCTTCTATTCAGGGATTCGAGCGCTCAATGATCCACTCTTGATGATTTTTGACGACCCGTGATTCCGTGTTTCCGTCTTCCCAGTTCTATCCTAAACTCTTTTCGATTCACTATTTTATATTTTCCAATATTAAAATAGGAACCTCTTTAGTTGTCCTTTCCTTAGCAAGATTTAAACAAAGTGCACAATGTCCTAAGCGTAGGGGAGTTTACTCCCACATGCTTAAACATTGAGGACAATGTTTATATTAAGTGTAGGGGGACTTCTATCGAAGTTAAGTGGCCTTTTCCTTGTATTTGTCCTCATTTTAACCGGAAAATCCATTTTTTCGACATTTTTCAAAATGTTTGACCTATTTTGGCCTATTAGTTTTACCTTTGTATAGTTATTTTCTTTCTTTACTAGAATAAATTTTTAATAAAGTGGTTTTAATTTTCAAATGTTGTGAATCTTTTGACTCAACCCGAGTTTACTTATCTAAGTTTACTCTAGCTAGTATCCTTAACGTGTTTAAGTCAAGTTTTGCTAGGCTTTTATATAGGGAGCTATAAAACGCGAAAGTCTTAACTCTCACGGGTTAAGAACAAGAACTTTTCGCAAGTTCCTATAATTGATCCTAGAGATTCGTTTATCAAGGGAACTTTAAAATGCGATTTATAAACTTGAAAAAGTCTAAGAGTTTGCAAGATCCTATAGATGACTCGAAAACCCAAAACTTTGATTTAAGAAGCTAAGCATCCACGAGTGTCATTCCTTGAGATTTTAAACTGTGGAGAACGAGAGATGATAGAGTCAATTATAAGTTTGGTATTCTTTCGTGAATTTATGTGAGTTAATTATAAGCCTATTCTCCCATCGCTTGCTAATAAATTTATCTGCAATAAATAAGGTTGTACGATTTGAAAAGTTACTTAGCTTCTAGCCCAAGATCGTTTAAAAGTTGCTCGGTATAGATTAGAGTTCATAGCCAAGGCATAAATTATTGAAGGGGGATGCGAAGATTGGCGAGTCCGAAAAGGCCCTAACAAGGCATGAGGGCTACATTTTGTTGCTAAAGATCCAAAGTGATGTGAAGAATCATTTATCAAAAATCAATATGAAGGATCGAGACACACGACGAAAAGCAAATACTCCCCTAAAGATCATGGAGAATTCTATCCGAAAAGACCCTAGAAAGGTATGAGGATAAATAGATCCAAGTCCTAAAAGGAGGCGGATCGTTGTATATCAAAGTCCAAAATAAAGATTGGAGAAAAATGAAGAAGTCGTGGGCCAAGTATGAAGAATCTCTCAAAACTTCAAGTGAAGAAATTCCTATTATGAAGAAAGGCCATTATTTCATGAACGTCTCTCAAGATTTGAAGTATGAAGTCGCTGCCAAATATCGGTCCGAGAAAGGTCTCAAATCGTGAAGCGTGTTATGCCAAGATATGAACTTTATGAGGTCCCGAGAAGCAGTTTTAAAAGATTTTGTCCTTTAGCTAACTATTGATTAAATCGTCCCACTTTATTTTCAGCCTAAATAACTATCAAAATAAGTCAACAATGCATCCTCGTGATCATTCAAGACAACAATAAAATATAAGAGATACACCTAGGAATAAGGGATTCTAAGTAAATAATTGGCCCACATGAGTTCGTGTTAGTTTGCTAACTTATAATAACAATGATCTCGTTTTTAAGCTTGGTTTGGAGAATGTGAAAACTTGAGGATGATGATTATTCATGACATTTCCAAAACCCTAAGGTAAGTTTTTGATTTCTTTAATTGTTTATAATTTTCTATCTCTTTAATAAAGGCCAATGTGGATTGATTGTGATGAAAAGTGTAATCCTGCTTTGTAACTAATGCATTGCATGAGGACATTGCAATGATCAAGTGTAGGGGATTTGATAGGTGTGTAAACACCCATCCTTTTTACCACTTAACTACAATAATAACCGAGCCAAAACGTGTATTTTATGTCGTAACTGTCGGAATTATGTGTGGTTTGTGTTTTTGTTGTGATTTAGGACGAAAATGTGAAAAGGGGAGAAAACACGGGCATTCACGGGCTTTTATCGAAGAAAAAGACAAAAGACGAAGTCAAGAAATCAAGAGTGCAAAAAGAACGGAAGTCCAAGACCAATTCTGAAGATTTATCGAAGAAAAAGTCAAAAGACGGAAGTTTACTAAAAGCCGAAGAACTCAAGTCTAATTTATTGAAGAAATTACAAGACGAGAGTAGAAATCCCGAGACAAAGTCGTTAAAGTCAAAAATTAAGAAGATTAAGGACTTAATGACAATTAAAGAAAGAAGAAAGAGGGGAGGAAGCTTCCTCTAAGCACCTCCCTAATCCTCCTATAAATAGGCCTTAGTTCATTTCATTTCATTTTGTTGGCTAAGTGTGACAATTAGCTCTTCCATTTTAATTACTTGTTCTTTAATTACATGTCATTTAATTAATTGTCTTGCACCTTAAATACCTTTCATTTCAAGTAAGTTTTCTTTTAATTATTGTTAATCTTTACTTTTACTGTTCATCTCCTATCTACCTTTCTTGTTTGATCTTTAATCTTTATGCTTTATTGTTCATGTTCATGTTATTGAGTTTTTATTGATTTAATCAAGTGGGTTTTGATTATTTTGATTAGTATTGTTAGTTTTATTGATTTGGATTGTTAGTTTATGATTAGTAGATGTTATTTGGTTAGTTTGATTTAATCTTTTGGTTTAATCTTTTAGATGTTATTTTTGTTTCTCCTTGTTCTTCGCTATACTGTTTCCCAGGTTTATTCCGAATCAAGGGTTTCAAGCAGGTTGTTCCGAATCAAGCTGTTTTTGTGATTATTCCGAACCAACTTGCATTCCGGATCAAAGTCGTTTATTCGGAATATTAAACATTCTGAATCAGTGAACATTCCGAACGAAGGGTTTGAGGAATTATTCCGAGTGAAGCAGTATTCCGAATCAAGGGAGTTGATTCGGAACATTCCGAATCAAGCTGTTTATTCCGGATCAAGGAACTCATTCGGAACATTCCGGATCAGTGCTATATTCTGAATCAAGGGAGTTGATTCGGGATCAAGGAACTTATTCGGAACATTCTGGATCAGTGCTACATTCCGAACCAAGGGTTTTCATTCGGAATATCATATATTCCGAACCAAGAATATATTTCGGATCAAGGATAGTTCATTCGGAACATTCCGAATCAAAGTTGGTTCATCCGGAATATTCAACATTCCGGATCAAGGGGTATTCATTCGGAATATTCCGAATGAAGGATTTATTGTGATTATTCTGAGTGAAGCTTTTATTCCGAATGAGAGTTTTGGCTTAGTTATTCCGGATAAGTGTTTTGTATTGATTATTCCGAACGAAGAAGAATTATTCCGGGTTAAGGTGACATTCCGAACGAGTAATTATTCCGAGTGAGGTATTTTTAGTTTATTTTAAGTTTTAGTTTATTTTAAATTTTTAAGCTTTACTTTTCCCGCCTTTTTACTTAGTTGCACTTTTAGTTTATTTGCCTTAGATTTATTTTAAGCCTTGCCTTAGTTTAAGTTTTAGTTGCGTTTTAAGTTTGCCTTAGATAGTTTTTAGTTCGCGTTATTTACGTTAATTGCCCATTTACTTTTCGTCACGTTTTAAATTCTTGTCATTTATTTTAAATTAGATTTAGATTTTAAATTACAGCCATTTACTTTAATAGTTTTTGCACTTTTAATATACTACAACGACACAACATTTGTTTCACCAAAGACAGTTGAGGCGCACTTAAACCAGTTATCAATTCGATTAGACCGATTTCAACGAACAATTTTTATAAATAAAATTCAAGTTATCAGGGAGCAATGGCTATATTTTCCCGCGGTTCCTTTAATTCCCATACAAGTACCTATAATGAACCTCGGGCTCTAGAGCTCACTTCCTTTTGTCCTTTAGTGGGAAAAGTCCATTTGGTGCAGAATTTACCCAAAGGGAATATCCTTTATCCATTTGGAATATCCTAAATTCAAATTTCTATTTTCTTTTTAATAAAACATTTTCTTAAAAATAAATTTATTTCAAAAATACTTTGTGACTCTAATTAGAAGTGAGTTTTAAGAAAATAATTAATCCTTTGTCACTTAGTAAGGTTAATGACTTGTTTATTCATACCTTGAGTGATTCAAGACGAATGCGATCTTGGAGGTGTCGAGAGAAGTATACATATGGATGCTTAAGTGATTACGAGTACCTTACATATTTTACATAAAGTATTGTGAGTTATACGTTTGTCGTCACCAAAACAAAAAGAGATTATATCGATAAAACATCTTAATGTTTGCACTAACAATCTCCCCCTTTTGATAATGACAAACAAGTAAATCGTAACGCATAGTGAAATGTATAAGTTACTCGGTTACACTTACTTATCCCTCTTTTGTCGAAGCAAAAAGGTAATTAACGTTTAAAGAAGAGTAGAATCAACGTCGAGCTTGCATCCAAAATGGTAGTCTTCATTGTGGTCGTCGGTTGAGAGGCAAGACTCCGAACCTTAATCCCATCATCCAAAGAGATCGAGCTTGCGTCATCCTAGTGAAGTCTTCAATCATTATTGGTTAACCAACTTCATGCATAAGAACAAGCTTATCTTGGAGCTCCCCATAACTCATTACTTGCAAGATGGTCGATGAATTCAATTTAAGTGAGTTAACGATCACAAATGTAATGAGTTGAACTCATGCAAACTACATGCCCAAAGTTTCTTAGCTCTTCTCAATCATTGTGAATGTTCAAAGAACAATGATAAACTACATGCCCAAACTTTTTCGTGTAACCCACTGGTCGCGGTTCAATAAACATGACCGCGGTTCCTTATCAACAAAGCACCGCGGTTCCTTATCAATAAAGAACCGCGGGTACAATTAATGCCACGCCACCAGTAGATGAAAAGCATGAATTGCCTTTTATATCTTAACAGTCTTTTGCATCAAATTCTCGATTAAGCTTGACTTGATATGAGATGTGTTTGTGGTAGATAATGAAAATAACGAATAAGTAAAGAAACACACAAACACATCAAATCAATAGTACATCAAGCAATAGTGTAAACACTAAGCACACACGTACTAAGCCATAGATTTTCTGCAACTAAGATGTTTAGACTATAGGATGCACACTTGATCATAACTAAACATGAAGCAAACACGTACTAAGCCTTAACTTTTATACAACTTAGATGTTTAGATTATGATATGCACACAACAACATACAACAAGTATATTATGCAACTATGAAAGTAAAGACGTAAATGTAAAGGAGAATACCGACACGATGATTTATAGTGGTTCGGCCACGAAGCTCCTCTTCGCCCTACTCTACTCCTCGAGTACCCAACTCGAGAGTTACTTCACTAATCAACAAGCTCCTTCAAGGTGGAGAAAAACGTCGCTTACATGATTTACCGACACTAAGCTAGATGTCGAGTCCTAATCTTAGGTAGGACCAATCTACACACGGGTCTCCTACTTCCCATTTATCGACACAAGGCTAGCTGTCAAGTTCTAAACTTATGTAGAACCAATCTACACATGTCGCACATTGGTTATGCTTTATGGACTAAGATAACAAACTTTGCGTTTTATGGCCTAAACACATAAACCATCTAGATCTAAGTATACACACCACTTAGATCTAAGACCCTAGCACTATATCCAAGTATATACATAACTTGGATCTACACTCCTAACACCTAATCCAAGGATACCCACCACTTGGATCAACTACATATACATCAAGTTCAAGTGTACACATCACTTGGATCTTCATGATTTAGATTGTAGTAAAACTATAATCATGACTTGATTTATAGAAGAAGAGATATCATCATGTTATGACCTAACACTTCATAATGATGAAAGTGTTCTTTTCTTTACACTTGAGAGGATGAGAGGATTAAGAAAAGAATCACATCATAAATAAGATTAACCAAACATATAATCAAAGATTAAGAAGTGTAAAAGTTTAGAGAGAATGTACAAAAAGGGTTAACAAAATCTAAAAATGATCCACTATTTAGAGGACAAGGGAGCAGCGACTATATTTTCCCGCGGTTCCTTAAATGCCCCTTGCGGTTCCTTATCAATAAGGAAACACGGGTACCTATAATGAACCTCGGGCTCTAGACTCTGCTCCCTTTTGTCCTTTAGTGGGGAAAGTCTATTTGGTGTAAAATTTACCCAAAGGGAATATCCTTTATCCATTTGAAATATTCTAAATTCAAATTTCCATTTTCTTTTTAGTTAAACATTTTCTTAAAAATAAAGTTATTTCAAAAATACATTGTCATTTTAATTAAAAGTGAGTTTTAAGAAAATAATTAATCCTTGATCACTTAGTAAGGTTAATGATTTGTTTATTCATACCTTTAGAGATTCATGACGGATGTGATCTTGGAGGAGTCGAGTGAAGTATACATATGGATGCTTAAGTGATTACGAGTACCTTACACATTCTACATAATGTATTGCGAGTTGTTCGTTTGTCGTCACCAAAACACAAAGAGATTATATCGATTAAACATCATAATGTTTGCACTATAAATCTCCCCTTTTTTGATGATGACAAACAAGTAAATCGTAACGCATAGTAAAATGTATAAGTTACTCGTTTACACTTACTTCTCCCCCTTTTGTCGAAGCAAAAAGGTAATCAACGTTTGAAGAAGAGAAGAATCAATGTCGAGAGAGCTTGCATCCAAAATGGTAATCTTCATTGTGGTTCTCGGTTGAGAGGCAAGAATCCGAACCTTAAACCCATCATCTAAAGAGATTTAGCTTACGTCATACTATTGAAGTCTTCAATCATCATTGGTTAACCAACTTCATGCATAAGAACAAGCTTATCTCTGAGCTCCCCATAACTCATTACTTGCAAGATGGTCGATGAATGCAATTTAAGTGAGTCAATGATCGCAAATGTAATAAGTTGAACTCTTGCAAATACTCCCCCTTGCTTGAGGCACCAAGAAAGCAAGAATAGTGACGAGATACAAAAATGGGTTAGAGATGTCCTGCAAAACAATGTTAGTGGACAAGAGCATATATGGCAAAAGTCACCTAAGCGGAGTTATCTTAAACAACTCGAGTACAAAGAACGGGACTCAAGATAAAGCTAAGACAATCTTAACTTTGACAAGTTAAGAAAAGTAAGAGGGCTATTAGATAGAAAAGAGAACACAACTTATTTTGGTGACACCAAAATATGCAAAAAGGACTAAGAAATGAAAGAGATGTATAATTTATAAAAAAATGTCGAGAGAACATACTCCACTTTAGTATCTTGGCAAGAAATACCAAAATAAAGAGAGTATGACAGTGAAGTCTATTCTTCATTTGTTTTTATCATCTTTTATAGTTTCTTTCTAAGTCTCTTCTTGTTTAGTTTCTTCTTGTTTAGTTTCTTTCTAAGTGTCTTTTCCTAAGAGGTTGTTTTTATCATCTTATTTTGGTCTCTTTTCTTCTTCTCGTCTTTTGATTCACTCGGTTTTCAAGGAAGGTTAGATTCTAATCCCGCTCTAAGTAAGGTTGACAACTTAAATATTTCATTCGAAATATTTAAGTAATTTTAACTTGCGATTGCAAATGTTAAAATTCATATCCGAAACTTGACATTCAAGTCATTTAACTACTTATATTAAATTGTTTGAGTAAGTGATTCTCTTTTGAGTCTTAAATCATATTTGGACAGCCACTGTCCACGGTTCTTTAAATGGAACAGCGACTCATTATTGATAATGAACCGTGAACCTATTTGACGAACGGCGACTAGTGAGTCCCTTTGTTTGTTTTTGGTCTTTTTATCTTTTTGACCAGTTTTCTTTTACGTATTTCTTTTTCTTCTCTCGTTTTCTTTCAAGATTTCGCTATCGCCTACTAGGGTATAGTATTCTTGAATTATCTTGTGAAGTTATCCTTAAATTCTTAGTTGAGGCTCTCTCGTATTTCTTCGATTTATTTTAATCATTCCTTTCTAAGTCGAGTCGAGCCTTACCCTTTCATCGTCATGTAGTTGTTTTTTGAACATTCACAATGATTGAGAAGAGCTACAAAAATTTGGGCATGTAGTTTATCTTATGCTTACCATCATCCATCTTGCCTTTTCTTTTCTTTGGCTTCTTTGATCTCTTTCTCTAAATCAAGGAGTCATCTTCTTCTATCGACATTCATAGGCATCCTTGCCTATAATGTCTTATATCTAGTATTTTCTAAAGCATCGATTTATCCTCGGATTTTGATTTCTTATATTTTTGTACCTTGATTCCTGATTTAAATCTTTTGGAGCTTTCAAAAGGAATTATTTTAAGGTCAAAAATGTCTTTGGTTTGAGATTTTTTGCCTTTCTTCTTGTCGAAAAATTTGCTTTTGTCCATGGTTCGGAATTTTCATGGTTCTTCTTTATTGTTCTTTATTAAAGAACCGTGGATGATATTTTCATAATATATATTATATATATATATTTCCTTTTTTCTCTCTTTTTAAATATTATATATATATATATATATATATATATATATATATATATATATATATATATTTTCATAATATATATTGTCATATTTATCGTATTTTTTTTAAGCGCTTCTTCTTTCTTTCGAATGCATTTTCTTGACAAGTTAATTATTTCATTAGAAATATTTAAGTGATTTCCTTCATGCAAATGTCATTCATGAAGAAGATTCTCTCGCTTCGAGTCTTATCGAGTCACCAAATTGTTGAGTTATACTCCTTTCTCTCTTTTGACACACACAATTTTGGTATTCTTTTCTTTGAATCTTCTTTCTTTCATATTTGGATTGATAACATGGTGTGCACATTTCTTTCTTCACAATGCTTGTCATTGTTTGTGCAAACGACTTGTTTATCTCCCTTGTTTTTTCGTTTATAGTCATTCTTTCTCTCTTTTTGGCTATATGGAATCTTCTTTTTGTCATTGTCATACTCTCTTTATTTTGGTATTTCTTGCCAAGATATTTTAGTTGAGCATGTTCTCTCGACATTTTTTTTATAAATTAGACATATCTTTTCTTTCTTAGTTGTTTGCCATCATCAAAAAGGGGGAGATTGTTAGTGCAAACATTATGATCTTTAATCGATATAATATCTTTGTGTTTTGGTGACGATAAACTTATAACTCGCAATACATTATGTAAAATGTGTAAGATTCATAATCACTTAAGCATCCATATGTATACTTCTCTTGACACCTCCAAGATCACATCCGTCATGAATCACTCAAGGTATTAATAAACAAGTCATTAACCTTACTAAGTTATCAAGGATTAATTACTTTCTTAAAGCTCACTTTTAATTAAAGTGACAAAGTATTTTTGAAGTAACTTTATTTTTAAGAAAATGTTTTATTAAAAAGAAAATGGAAATTTGAATTTAGGATACTCCAAATAGATAAATGATATTCGATTTGGGTAAATTCGACTCCAAATCCTTGATTATATATTTGGTTAATCTTGTTTAAGATGTGATTCTTTCCTCAATCCTCTCATCTTCTCAAGTGCAAAGAGAAGAACACTTTTATCATTATGAAGTGTTAGGGTCATAACATGATGACATCTCTTCTTCTATAGATCAAGTCATGATCATAGTTTTACTACAATGTAAATCATTAAGATCTATGTGATGTGTACACTTGGACTTGATGTATATGTAATAGATCCAAGTGGTGGGTATACTTGGATGTGTATGTAAGGGTAGTAGATCCAAGTGATGGGTATCCTTAGATTAGGTGTTAGGAGTGTAGATCCAAGTTATGTATATACTTGGATATAGTGTTAGGGTTCTAGATCTAAGTGGCGTGTATACTTAGATCTATATGGTTTATGTATTTAGGCCATTAAACACAAGGTTTGTTATGTTGGGTCATAAAACATAACGAATGGTGCGACATGTGTAGATTGGTACTACCTAAGATTAGAACTCGACATCTAGCCTTGTGTCGATAAATGGGAAGTAGGCGACGTATGCAGATTGGTCCATATCTAAGATTAGGACTCGACATCTAGCTTAATGTCGGTAAATCATGTAAGCGATGTGTATATTTTTCTCCACCTTTAAAGGAGCTTGTTGATTAGTGAAGTAACTCTCGAGTTGGGTACTCGAGGAGTGGAGTAGGCGGAAGAGGAGCTTCGTGAACAAACAACTATAAATCATCGTGTCGCCATTCTCCTTTAAATTTATATCTTTTTATGTCTTTACATTTATGTCTTTACTTTCATAGTTGCAAAATATACTTGTTGTATGTTGTTGTGTGCATCTTATAATCTAAACCAAGGTTGTCAAGATCGCGAGTTTACACGTAAGATGGTACGATCTTACGTTCCCACCTGATAGAATCGTGTAAGATCGGTGTAGGATCGCATCAGAGGTAGGATCGTAAGATCGGTGTAGGATCGCACGTAAGATCGTAAGATCGCGTGTCGATACGAGTTTACCAAATTGCCAAGTTACTAACTTACTCACTTACATACTTATTAACCCATTACTTTTTAGGCTCAGAAAAGATAAATACGAGTCCGCTGATCTCAGTAACAAGTATTGACGTTTAATTTCCTTATTTTTAATCAATAAACATAATAATTTGCTCTCTGTAAATCCAAATTACATTAAACAAATTAAGGTTCTTCTCATGTTCCTGTTTCCTAAAGCAAAAAGTTTCTTACAGGTAATTTTTTTACCCTTTTCATAGTTTTAACTATTAACCTTTAAGTATTAATTTAGATACTTTATTCATAGTGATACTCGTAATTTACTTTGTTTTGAGACGTATATACGCATGTTTTGTAATCATGAATGTGACGACTAAGATATGACTTTTTTGTGTTTTACTTTACTTTGGTATTCTAAATTTGAACTTTGACATTTTCAAGCGGATATTATATAGATTATCTTTGATGATGAGTAAAAATAAAAAAAGTTTGACTCATTTATAAATTGCTTGCATAACGTGATAAATTGGTAGGATCTTAAAATCTCGATCCGATCTTACGATCTCGATCTTGTAAAGATAAAAACGATCTCAGGTGAGATCGCGATCTTGACAGCCTTGATCTAAACATCTAAGTTGCAAAAAAGTTAAGGCTTAGTAAGTGTGTGCTTCATGTTTAGATTATAATCAAGTGTGCGTCCTATAGTCTAAACATCTTAGTTGCGGAAAATCTATGGCTTAGTACGTGTGTACTTAGTGTTTTGAATATTGCTTGATGTACTCTTAATTTGATGTGTTTATGTGTTTCTTTACTTGTTCGTTATTGTCATTATCCACAACAAACACATCTCATATCAAGTCAAGCTTAATCGGGAATTTGATACAAAAGCCTGTTAAGGTTTAAAACGCAGTTCATTTTTTTCGTCCACTGGTGGCGGTGCATTAATTGCATCCGCGGTTTTTTATTGATAAGGAACCACGATCATGTTTACTGAACCGCGACCAGTGGGTTACACGAAAAAGTTTTTAAATCTTAATAAGAAAGGTGTTCACCCCCCCCCCCATCGTTTCTACAATTGGTATCAGAGCCTAGGTCACTCAAGATCTTTGAAGTATATTGTGCTTTAATGATTCGATCGATCTATGGTATCTAACTACGTAGAAGGGTTGTTTTCAAAAAGTCTAATCTCATGCATTTTAAAAAACCATACAACAAAACATGTATAATACACTAATATCAGCTTATCATTGGATTTTGGCTTGTTATGATTTATATCAAAATAAGCAGAAAAAACATCCCTTAAAAAAATATCAAGAAACTTATCTAAAAACAAAGCATCATATTCAATGAGCTTATCATCTTCAGATACTTTACTAAGTACCAAAAGCCTTAATTGTGCGTCGATTGATGCCAATTTTTCCAAATTCTTATTTGCCATAAATTTTATTTTGGGATGTTATGTGAGTGTGAGTTAATTTGTTGATCGGGGATTTGAGGACAATTTATAGACTGAGTGAAAAGTGTAGAGTTTAGAATATACATGAAGTTTTCCCCAAATTGGCTAAGTCCATGCCTGAATTATTGGGATTGTTTTTAATATCTACCATATCTTTTAGATATAGATCTTTTTTTCAATGTACAAAAAAGAGAAGAAAGATAAGAAAGAGAAAAGTATAAAGGACATTTTTGACATTTGTTCACTTTAATAATGTAATAAAATATCAGATTATGTACTCCATCCGTCTCGATTTAGTTGTCAACAATAGATTAGCATAAAGTTTTAGGATTATGAGTCAAATGACACTTTTTCTCTCAATTCATCTAATAAACAATGAATGTGTCAAAAACTAGTCTTTAAGAAATGTCAAAAGTATTGTATAGTCTCTATCTCTAAACATCGGATATAACATATTCATAGTACTTTTAGAGTACTTTAAGACTTTTTGACTCAAAAGTTAACAAAAAATTTCCTTTAAGTCTTCAAACAGTACTTTAAGTCTTTCCACATCGGCTTTGTTTTTGTTTGACATTGTACTCGTTGAAAGTTAACAAAAAAATTGCCTAACATTGCTCAATGTTATTCCCTCCAAACTCATGAAAAAATTTCCCACCAGTTCCTAGATTTTTCTAAATGTTTCCCTACTTTAAGCTTTAGAGAAAACTCACATAGAGTATAGACTTATGCACTAACAAACTTAAGCTTGTATTATCTACAAATTCATGCACCAATTAATTCATGCATGGAACACTCTATAAATTCATGCAATGGCGGTAGGACTTTTTTGAGTAACACTACACGTAATGAAATTTTTCAATATTTATTGCAAGAAAGTTCTAATGGAGAATTAGAAAAAGTAGCAACAAAAAGGACATCGATTAAATTCGATGTATCTTGTCGGACTGTAAGTCGCATTTGGCATCTTTTTAAAGGTCAAGTTCTTGTAGGGTCTGTGGTTGATGTATCTTCAAGAAAGATGAATGTGGTTGGACGAAAGCGGGTAGAAATCGATTTGTCTCAAGTTTTAGAAGTTTTGTTGAGTCGTCGAACAAATATTCGGTCTTTTGCAAATTCAATAAGTGTCCAAAAATCAACTTTGCAGAGAAGAATTAAGGAGGATGCACTAAAACCACACACAAATGCAATCAAACCTACTCTCACTTATGTCAATAAAAGAACAAGGTTAGAGTTTTTTTTATCTATGATTTCTCCATCTTTATCAAGTGTGACTCCGACATTCAATGATATGTTTAACATCATTCACATTAATGAAAATTGGTTTTATATGTCAAGACCCTCTAAGCGCTATTACCTTGTACCGGTGAGGAAGAGCCGCTAAGAACATGCCAATCCAATTTTTTTTATCACAAAAGTCATGTTTCTTGCCGCGGTCGCAAGACCAAAATTTGATACATCGGGCAATGAAGCATTTTCCGGAAAGATAGGTATCTTTTCACTAACAACTTTAGAAACGGCAAAACGTTCAAGTAAAAATCGTGTGGCGGGGAAAATGGAGACCAAACCTATTTTATCGGTGACTAAAGAGGTAACAAGGTCATGGTTAATCGAGAAAGTTTTACCGACTATAAGAGCTAAATGGCCACAAGGCCATACGGGTCCAATTCTTATTTAACAAGACAACACGAAACCTCATATTGTCATTGATGATGATGAGTTTGTTCAAGAAGCATCTCAAGATGGGTTTGATATTCGACTTCGCTTTCAACCACCAAATAGTACTGATTTAAATGTATTAGATCTTGGGTTTTTTCGAGCCATTCAATCACTTCAAGAACAAGAGTCTTTGAGAACGGTAGATTAATTAGTCAATTCGGTTCAAACGGATTTTAAAAAATGACATCACATGATCTTAACAATGTGTTCCTAACTCTACAAACTTGTTTGAAAGAAATTATGAAGGTCCGCGGTGGAAACAATTATCAAACGCCACATATCGGAAAAGCTAGGTTGCAACGGCAAGGACAATTACCATTGCAAATTGAGTGTGAAGAAAATATAGTTAATGAAGTTATGTCATTTTTAGCTTAGTAGAATATTAAGTCATGTACTGTAAGTGGTAGTAGTATAATCCTTTTGTATTTTTACGGTCATGGATAGAATATGATCTTGTTAATTGTTTTGTTTGGTCTAATACTGGTTACGACCATACATCAAATTTTAAGTTTTGAGTTAATGTGTTATGGTTTATCTTTCGCTGATATCGTTGAATTTCATTAGTTTTGAGTTGATATCATCACTAGTGTAAAATCTTGGCAGAAGAATGCTTTCTCACGTTGGAATAAAGAAGACAATTTTTGTCATCTTTTTTCTTTTATCAAAAAGTTGTCAGTTTATATTGTACTATAAGAGATAAAGGGTAAAATAGGAAGTTTGGTAACTTTTATTGATTATTTTTAGAAGTGGACAAGTATTTTGGGACATACCAAAAAGGAAGGATGGACAAATAAATTAGGACGAATGGAGTACTTTTTAGTGGACACATGACAATAAAGTAATGGAGTTAAGAACTTGTGCAATTATGAATGACTAAATATGTAATTCAAAGTAAAAGTGACCAAGAAGTAGATGACAAATCCTAAATATGACCATATCCGTCTTTTCCCCTTTATTTATTAATTCATACTTTTACTCACAGTTATAATCTATTTCTAGTCTGTATGTTTGTTAGTGATAATTGTTCATGTATGATTATACATTTATTGGTTTTTTATTCATAATCAATCATTCGGGTTAATTCTTTAGTATAGTTTGAGTGACTGAGAGATTTGTAGTGAGGTGATAAAATCCATCTAGTAGGGATTATCTTTTTCATAACAAGCATTCGTTTGAGATTTGTTTGTATTGTATAACTGATTTATTATAAGCACTAAATGTGTGGTTGATTGAGTGCACTTGATGTGTTGCGATTGATTTTACTATTGTTTACAATACAAACTAGGAGAACGAGAATTAAGATGTACGGTGTGATATATGACAATGAGAGACACAAAACTAGAAACAGAGGAGATGTGGATGGCAAGGATCATATACGAACTGTGTCTACGGAAATAATATGTGGAAAACATGTCTTCAAAACATAGGTGAATATGACATCTTTAAGATATAAAAAGTGATAATAAGAAAATAATTATCTACAAAATCGAAAGAGTGAAAAATTCATGTTTGTCTCTTATGTTTAAAAAACAAATAGTTTTTTTTTTAGTTTCATCTTCCCGCTTACATACTGGTGCAGTAAACCGCAACTAGAGAAGTATAATGACTGGAATAAGGGTGATTCTTATTATAGGAATAATCAAGCTGAAAAGCTTATTACATAAACATATTTGTTTTTGGTTGTCTGCCTGCTACTACTGAGATCAGGTCACTTTTATAGACAAAAAATGAACCCATCAGACCCTTATTTAATTTAGACAGACTTTTAGACTACTAGAACTTATGACCAGACTAATGGACTTCCAAACTGATAAACAACATAATTATTGTTGCATCACATACATAAAATGAAACATTTTTTTTCATTTTCTCATCTCGCTTGCTAAAGGCAGAGCTAGGTGTTTTCGAGATACACAAGAACCTCATGAAAATTTGTCGAGTGGTATATACATTTGATAAAAATCTCGATTTCTTCAAAATAAGAGATTCGTTCTTAATTTATTTATTAGTTTTAATGAAATCGTTTATTAAAATTTTTGTGCAACTAATGACTTAATGTTATAGCTCCACCTTTCTCGCTTGCACAAATTAAAAAAAAAGTAAACATAAGCAAACACCACTTATTTGATATCTTCTTCCTTTAAAGAAAATGTTTCTTTTAAAAAACAAAGCCTTTCGATACATAAAAGAAGAAAAATAGAGAGTTAAAGAAGTTTGTTTGAATTCTTTATATTTATATGTGTGTACATTACATGTCATATTAGAAGGTTACCGAAAATGAAGAAAGTTTGGACTCCTTGCTCATTATATATAGAAAAAGGTCTTAGTTTTCAATGATAATTTTCAAAAGAAATAAAAGAACAAAAAATACAACATACGTTAATAACTCATCTTTCTTTCTTCTTATATTAGACGCATTACTCGATGATTTTTTTTCAATATTCACTAGCCTATACAAGTCTATAACAATTATTTAACCCTTATTACAAAGTTAGTCATCAACTAGGCCTTTTCTAATATATATCAGTAAAACATGATGACTTTGCTCTATAGAACTTAATCACCCATTGTGTATTTTGTAGGATATGTAAATCTTGCTTATGTTTTAGAGATAAAAAGAGATAGAAAGATAGATGATTTCACATACACACTTGAGAGAGAAAATTAAGAAAACACACATTACTATGTGTATTGTATGAGAAAACCACACCCTCTCCATCTAAGGAGAGGGTTTATATACCAAGCCTATAAGATGGGCTTGGGCTTACAATTGGGTCGGCCATACAAGCATGGTCCAGGCTTTTCCTTGTTTGATATATTAAAAGATATCTAGACTACGAGCTACTACTTGATATATTGTCGGAGTGACCGAATCTTCTTAAATACGTAAAAACGTATTTCCAACAATCTCCCCCTAAGGGAGGTCACTCCAAACAAGGGAGGTACCCAAGTTACAATAATAAAATAAACCTAGCATACTATCTTGTCTTGAGCTTGTAGTCTTCGTCTTTCTTTTCTTTTTCTTTTCTGGTGAACATGCTGATGTGATCTTTGATATCAATCTTGAGCATTTAATCTCTTGCCTTGATCTTGTGCATCCATCACTTTTGATCTTCGCCTCTTCGTGACTTCATGTCCCACATACTTATACCTTCATAATTCTTGAAAGCTTCAGGGTTCGATGTAGCGAAAGACTTAAATTTTAGGCTTTCTTGAATTAGATGAGGTATCAAGAGCATAAAGTATAAGCATGCGGGGACGACTTCTTCTCGAATTCCGCAACACCACCGTTTTCAAATACCGCAACATAAGTAGACACGAACGAAATGGCTTTGAACATTTCATTCTAATTCGGTAGCATTTTACCTCCGGTCGGTGAAGACCGTTGGACGATATAAAATATCGTACTTGTGGCAGGTAGATTTAATTAAAAATCTCCTTGACAAGATTTTGCAGGTAAACCCGTTCTCTTTACTCGACCGTCCAAAGCTGACTGCGAACGTAAAGAGTAAATCATTTGGATAAAATTATCCGCATGATTGAAGCCGTCAATTCCGATTCCTGGAACAAGTTTGATTCATGAAAGAATCGCACCATCGTTGCTTTCCAGTTGTCACGAGCTTGATTCATATTGAATCTTGCAAGTTACCTACCAAGTGCTGTTTCGGTTTGATGTTAACACTAGAAGGATTTCCACTCATCACTGTGAACACCGAGGTATCACTCTGAGTGTTCTGGCAAGATCACTAAGATATTGCGTAGAGGCCTGGAACGTGTTTAAATTCAGTTAAGAATTAAACCACTGTTGCTTTCCAGTTATCACAAGCTTGATTCATAATGAATCTTACAAGTCACCTACCATGAGCTTTTTGATATTCGCTCAAGAAGGATTTCCATCTTCATTGTAAATATTTTCGTATTACTCGGATGTTCAGGCAAGATCATGAAGATTTTGCGTAGGACTCTTAAGATCTTTCTTACTTTTCACAGTGTGTGAAGAAGCAAGGAATTATGAAAGTGTGTCCTAATGAGATATTTGATGATCTCAAATGGCTCTAGACTTAATCGTGCACTTTGGATTTTAGTGATCGGTGGCTGGAGAGGAGTGCCACCTTTTCAATACCAATTTACCCGGAGTGAATAAATCGAAAGATAACGTGTTGTCTCAGTGTGATTAAAACAAATACGTTTTGAGAGATATCTGAGTTAGCTGGGATGGGTAGTGCATTGCATCACTGGGTCCATGATGTCTATCTTCAATATCGAGCATCATTAAAATGATCTCAATAGCATATGTGTTGACCCGGTTTCTGCCTAAGCTTTTAAGGAGGGCTTCTTTATTTACACCCTTTATCTTTACAATTCTTTTTCATTCTTCTACCCCTTCAATGCTTAACAATACGTCATAACTAGCACCTTGTTGTGATTGTTCCAGTGCTAACTTATGTACTTGGTCGGCATTCAACTACATTCACAATCTCTCTCCATCTTTCCAAAGGACTACTATTTATAGCTATGGAATGTCCTTGGGAAGATTCCTCTGGTTTAAGAAGAATCATTGGACTTAACCTATCCTACCATCCTTATGTCACCACAATCTTCATCGTCGTGAAAGAAATGGGTTTTGGGTAAGTATATGTTACCATGAAAATCCATTTTGATATGCAAATCCGTTTTGCTCCCCCTAAACATATGCCACGATATTCGAAAACATTTCGCATATGCCGGGATGAGCCAGCACATTAAGTCAAACCATTTGTGATAACTTCCCATATTAAATCACATTTTCTCTGCCATATTAAAAATATTAACCCAATCGATGTTTTTAATATCAATTGATTTAATGACGTTTTAACAAAGGTTTTGGGAAGAAAAATGTAAGTCCGTTTTATCTTCACGATACCAAATGTATGAGATATGATACCGATTGTAACATGATCACATATTCACCATATTAGAAAAAATTGACAAGGTTGGACTTGATTGATGAGAACATCATATGATAAGATCAAATGGTTCATGTCAGCATATGTTGGTCGCCTCGTCACGTCTGAAGTCATCTCTTGACACCACGTGTACGATTGGTATGGTTGTCTTGACACTAATTAGTGAGCCTGGCACATTCGACATCGAAGATTCTGAATGCTTGACAATTGCTCCCCCTCAATTGTTGACCCGTGTTCTACTGAAAGAGCTGTAGTCGTCGGTTGAGTAGTCGCATCGTCTAGTATGTAGATACCAAATGTAGATTGCTATGGTTGTAGAGATGATAGCTTCATAAAAACAAGACTTCTCTTGTTTTAACAAATAGATGCACTGAAGCGTACATAGATTTGTGTTAGACCAAGTTATAAAGTAAACTTGATCCTTAACAAGGTTTTAAAGTAAACCTTGCCCGAGAAAATTAATTCCCATTGTGAGCCAAAGCTTTCATATGAAATACTTGACTTTAATGTGAAAACCGGGTTGCAGACTGAAATAACTACAAGCCATATGGGCATATATTATGAAATATTTACAACTTTTGTACGAACTCTATTTATGGCGCCGTGTCAATATTAATCGACATTTCTAAGGCCGTAAATATTATCGTACCAAAAGACATGCCTTTGAAAAATAAAGTAAAAATATTTTTGGATTTTTCTAAATTTTTCAATCTTTATGGTTTTTATATGGTTTTATATTTTTGTATTTTGCTTTTGTGGATAAAAATATAAACAATATATACAGATGATCACCAAGGATACGGAGAATAGTTTACCACCACTATTCTTTCGCTTCATCTGCCAGTTCCTTAAGAGTCTCAGGCGAGAAGGTTCTCATTCCTAGCTTGTCGGCCAAAAATTCAATTCGAGCGCGATCTAAAGCCTTCGTGAAAATATCCGCCAATTGATACTCAGATCGAACAAAGTAAAGCTCGATTACTCCATTTTCCACTTGCTCCTTGATGAAATGGTAGCGAATGTCAATATGCTTCGACCGGGAGAATTGAACATTGTTGCAGCATAAGGCAATTGCACTCTTGTTGCCATAGTACATCGGAATTTTGTTGAAACCTAGACCATAGTCGGTTAATTGCGATCTCATCCAAAGAATTTGAGCACATCAACCGTACATAGCTATGTATTCTGCTTCCGTACTTGAAATTGAAGCGCTTTTCTGCCTTTTCGATGCCCAACTGATTAGTCGATCTCCTAGTAATTGCAAAGTTCCACTCGTGATACGCCTTGTATCTTGACAACCCGCGTGATCCGCATCTGCATATGCCATTAGTGCGACCGAAGAGTCCTTCGAATACCAAAGTCCCCGATTAATGGTTCCTTTAAGATACCAAAAGATACGTTTAACAGTAGCTAAGTGTAACTCAGTAGGTCGAGTTTGATACCGAGCACACATACATATAGCAAACTGAAGATCAGGTCGACTAGATGTGATATACAAAAGGGTACCGATCATTCCATGATAAAGTGTCGGATCAACGGCAACTTCATGTGGATCTGCATCAAGCTTAGTTCGTTCCACCATTAGAGTATCCACGGGGTCGCAAGATTCCATCTTATACTTCTTTAGCGATTCAAGGGCATACTTGGATTGATTGATAAAGATGCCTCTAGGACTCTGAGATATATGAAGACCTAAGAAGAATGATACCTTGACCATCATTGACATCTTAAACTTGGAAGACATGAGTTTCCCACACTCGTCGGATAAGGTTTGGGTCGAGGCTGCAAATATAATATCATCAACATATATTTGTACCATAATCATATCTTTACCTCGTTTCTGAATGAACAGTGTGGGATCCACCTTGCCTTTAGCGAAGCCTTGCGTAATGAGGAATTGTGACAACAGATCATACCATGCGCGTGGAGCTTGCTTCAACCCATAGAGAGCCTTCTTAAGCTTGTACACATGATTAGGATATTTAGGATTCACAAAACCATCCGGCTGTTGAACATAGACCTCTTCCTTGATTTCACCATTAAAAAATGCCGTCTTCACATCCATCTGATAGACGATCATGTGGGCTGCATAAGTGAGAAATAGTCTAATAGCTTCCAAACGGGCAACAGGTGCAAAGGATTCCATAAATTCGATGCCCAATAATTGCTTGTATCCACGAGCTACTAGTCGAGCTTTGTTCTTCAAAATTCTGCCTAACTCGTCGAGTTTCACCTTGTAAACCCATTTCAAAGTGAGTAACTGCACTTGATCCGGGCATGGGACAAGTTCCCATACTTCAAGACGTATAAATTCATTAAGTTCTTCTTGCATAGCTTCTATCCAACAGGATTGAGTAAAAGCTTCTTGCCATGTCTTAGGTTCAACTTCAGTGAGAAAAGCATCAAAATAACAAAACATTGCATTTTCTTGTAACTGACTTCGTGTGGATACCGGACGATTAGGGTCACCAATAATTGAATCGATAGGATGATCCTTTGTCCACTTTCTTTCATGTTCACGAATCCGTGGATTGGAGTAAACCGTAGTAGGAGCTTCCTCTGAGGTGGACGACCTGGCTTGATTAGGGTCGGGAATTGGTACACCAAAGAATGGAAGTTCACGCATTTGAGCGAATTCTAAATCATTATCATCATCATCTTCTTCATCATCAATAGGCATGACATGGGTAGTTGGTTCGGGTGTTGGTTGAGAATTACTTGTTGAAGGTATATCTTGACCAATTGTAGGTGCAGATGTGTCTGATTGTGCTTCGGTTGCTGGAGCTACAACTTCGGTTACCGGAGCTATTACCTCAGGTTCTAGAGCAACAATACTTGGAGGAGTAAAGAATTCATCAAAGAACGGTTGAAACAACGTATCCCATTCATTCCTAGTAGGTGGTATATGTAACACCCCCAAATTCATACAACTCAGTACAGCGGAAGACTCGTTGGTGTTACGGGATAGCACATTACTCATATCATAGACAACGCTTAAAAATCGCGTCGTTTATTAATAAAGCATTTCCATTCATAAATATCAAAGTTACATAGGTCCCAAGTCATATTATTTCATACAATGTTTTACAAGTATTTGAATGGAAAATATAGTTTAAGTGCGGGCCAGGAATTCTTGTTGTCTTCCCGAGAATTACCTTCAAGTACCTGAGATAAAACATGTTAAAAGAAAAGGTCAGCGATAACGCCGAGTGAATTCATAGAGTTTAATAAATTCCATCAATATAATTTTGGTATAAAATTAGTACCAAAAATCAATTCGTACAAATCATTGTATTAGGCCGTAAAATAGCCAAAATCATTTTATACAAGTCTTTGTAATAGGCCATAAAATAGCCAAAGTCATTTTATACAAATCCTTATCGAAAATCATAATATAGGCATTTGCCTTAAAAATTATTATACGAGCCAATGTCGTAAAAAAACATCATACAATACGTCTTATGACGTTGTATGAAAACAAAAACCGTTATATGAATATGGTTATGAAAACCAAAACACGAACATAATATCAATAGTATGACCCTGTATTGCTAGTCAGGCAATACATTGCAATTCGGAGCGTCTATTAGTATTTCGTTAATTTTTGGATTATTATAAGCCGCATGACATTGTTACCTTACTAAACCAACAACGGGTAGCTAACCCGATACCAATTTTGCCCATCTAAAGTAGCGTGTCGTCACAAAGGTCACGCTATGGAAATCTTCTCATACATAAATTCGCTTACCAATCAATGTGGCACGACGGGGATCAACCGTCAAGGCGCGAACTGGGGTGATCGTCCCCAAATAGTACTATTAAATGCATAAGCGTCTACCAAATCCCGGTAGTTCACAATTAATGCTAATGGGACTTTTAGTGACATAACCTAACTTTAATAATCCATTTTTATATCATCTATCGGGTCCATTAATCATTTATCGGGTCATACAATCGGGTCATTCAATCATTCGGGTCCAAAATCAATAAACAAACAATCGGGACAAATGGTGTCCTATTTTATAAAAACTAACATGTTATCTCCCTTGCGGGTTTATAAAAACATTTAAAAGAGTGCGAGGCTATGAACTCACGTTGATGTGGGAAGGCGGGTTATCGGCAATTCGGATGTACGGCGCGTGCTTCAATCACGGAAACCTAGACAAATAATACTCGTCTTAGACTTATGTCCAATGACTTTATAAAAATACCAATTATGTATACATATGATGATTATATATATATATGATGATCAAGTGGGTTTACATATTCTCATTTACTCATTTTTGTGTTATGTGTCGATAACTTTTATACTAGTTTTCTCGTTTTACCTATTTACGTGTTTTAGGTCCAATAGGCCTATTATAAGTACTTTAACTCTTATTAATCCTTTTCATACTTATATTATCAGTAGTTAAACTTTACAAGTTGGGCCCAAATGGGTTAAGCCCAATAAGTTCTTTTTACAAGTTTTTATCTTATTAAGTCCAATTATTAGTCCAATATGTTTATTTAGCTCGTAAATGTCCGTATTTCTTATAGTTCGGGTTTTATCGGTTTTTACTTGTATTAGTTACCTATACATCAGTATATGACTTTTATAAACTTTACATTAGACGGGTTTGGTCGTCTAAGTTTTATTTGGCGAAAAACGTTAATTTTACGGCGATAGCCGAAAAAGTCGTGAAAATCAAGTTTATAGTTTTTATTACTTATAAATATTATTTTACCACCATTTATATAATTTACCCATTTAATTAACCTTTTATACATTTATATAAATAAGTTTTATAAGTTAGTGGGTTTATATTTTTACATTTTATACATTATAATGTGAGTGCTTATATAATAATAATAAACATTATTTCCAAAAATCTGATTTTTAACTTCATGTTCACCATTTTTAACATATCTAGAGTTCTATAATGAATTAGAAGCTCATTTTTGGATGACATGTTCTTCATAATATGTGCTACATATAACTTAGTTATAGCTACTGCCCATTTTGAGTTTAAGTTGCCTTAACAGTCCCTACAAGTCTGCTTATTCAGATTACACCACCTAACTTGTTTTGATCATATCTCACTCATTATTTTGATTCCATTGTATGGCCAACTCTCACATGTGTATAACATTATCTACTTACTGTAAATAGATCAAACCATGCAATTTTATCAGTTCATCTTTTAGTTATCTACTGTTTTTATACAGCCAACTAAATAGTCAAGATTTTAGCTTCATTTCTTATAGTTATCATCATTTTTAAGCATATTTATCAACACTTGATCCCCACACAACATTTTTATCATCATATATACATCATATACATATACAAAATGAAAGAAAATACATTTGTTCTTTACAAAATAACAAGAGAAAAATGGAGAGTATGATCTTCTTTACCAATCCAAGTGGATTTCTTGTTTTAGGAAGACAAGAACTTGATGAACACAACAAGTATCTCCAAGACCATCAAATATCAAGAACATAGGTTGGAAAATCAGCCCTAGGACACAAGAAAATCACCTCCAAAGTTGTTGATATGGCCACCAAATGATCAAGGCTTCAAGAGAACACCTTAATAGAACTAGTAAACATGTGGTTTATGGTTAGAAGAGATCAAAGAGGGTGTTTGTTGGCTTATTTGGGACGGAAAAGGGAGAGAGTTGAGAGAGTTTTTGGAGTGGATTGCATGTAAGAAAGTTGGAAATGAATACAAGTTGCTAGTTTAGCTAGTTTAGTGGTATGGTAAAGCTTAAGATGTAAGCTAATGCTTACACTTGGAATGTGTAAGTTAAACTTGATGCCACCTTGAGTTGTGGTGTCAAGTTATGCCGTCCCATTTTGCTAGTGGGGTGGGACAAAGTGTGTTGTCTCATCTCACTAGTTTACGGGTATTTCTCGATTCTAGTTTTCTCGATTTGCGTGCCCTCGGGTAGTTTTACGAAAAACGTTTTTATAAATTATGAATCAACGTCACAAAACGAATCCAATAAAAATTGTCTCATTAAAAACGGAGTTCAAAAACGTAAATACGTAATCCTAAGGTTTCCGGTTTAGTCGTAAAGGACGTTAAAATAAAATCGTAAGTCCTAATCTCTTCTCGTAAATTTGTGAGTTTATGAACCAACACAAATTTAAACTCCAAAATAATATTCACGGACAAATTTATTTTCTGAAATGTCGGACTGTCACCAAAGACAGTGTATGTAAACGTAAGCACGTAACGTTGAATCCTCCGGTTTAGACGTAGTCGATGCTACTCCAAGACGTAAATCCAAATTTTCTTCCCAAAAATAAGTGAGTTCATAAAATAATATTTTCAAATAAATATTGAGAATAAAATATCAATCGTAAATTGACGGATTGTCACAGCATTTACCCCTAAACAAGATCTTTGTCCTCAAAGATCATCTTACCTTACTACTCGCTTCTTATAGAGTTAAAGCCATGTGGGTATTTCCTCCACATCCGATCTTTTCTCATAAGTCTAATTCATTACAATGCGCGAGGTTCATCAAACATAACTACGGGAATAAGATCAGGCTAAATGTTGACTTACTTTCTCTATCCATGAGGTTCACGGGTTTCTGATGAATGCAACTTTTCGCCGATCTAAGCTTTACTAAGAAGAATTCAGATTTTCACTTGATAGATATTCCATCAAGTTCGATTTACGAAACATAATTCACGCGGTTCTTGAAGTCCTAGGGTAGATCCAGCTTATATGCCTTTCAATCCCAACTTTTACATCATCTCAATGGTCCCATACAACGGGGACTTATATCCCATGATTTGTCAGATCATGAATTCATTTTTTTCCAAGGTTAAAAATTGTGGCATAACTTCGCTACCCATTTGGCACTTCAAGATCTACATTTCACATTCACATAACCTCTTGCCCACTACCGGCAGTTAATAATCAAATCCTAATTTCAACAATCATTTCAGATCTCGCGGGTCGGGTATTTTGCAAGGATAGGTTCGCCATCATAGGAAACCTTAGACCTAAAAGACATGTCCAACTCACAATGGGTGTATGTCGGATGTCTTTATCTCAACTCCTGCTTACAAATGCTCTAAGATTTAGATCCTAACAAGATTAGATCTTGATCCTAATACGATAATTATCAATGATAATCTCTCCAAAGGAAAACGATTATACGGTCTATTACCAAAGGTCAATCATTCAAACATAAAACAACACTTATATTACTTTGTATCGTTACTTTACCTCGTCCCTTCGATTTGGGGTGGTACATAGTACTCTCATCAAGGTTCGTTCTCAATGATTTCTGAGCAAATCTCTAGAAATTCGATGCGAAGCGAGGATCTTGATAAAGATGTTCGATACAGACATACTATGTTTACATGACTTTTTGCATTTATCATTAACGGGAATGATATTAGCAGATTTGGTCAGTTTGTCGACGATGACCCAAATCGAATCAAATTCAGATGATGACCTTTGAAATAGCTAAACGTTTACTAATGTATGAGGCGATGTCTGCCTTCATGATTTGCCATTAGTACAACTTCTTTAGACAAAGATACTTTTAGTCAGAAATGACATAAATAGAATACTTATACTTACAAATTCCAACACAACTATATCTCATAATTTTCCATATTTAGGCAACCATAAACGGCCCTTTAAAACATTTAACGCTGTCGGCTTCTCTATTTTAATGGTTCACATTAGCCGCGAACCTCTTTTATAATCTATATTATCCTTTTTATGTGCGTCGGCTATATTTTTAAATTGTTCGGCAATTTATTTTGCACAGTCACTATCAAGGAACATGTCCTAATTGATTCTTTATCCTTTCTATATAATGCGTCGGTATCTATATTCACTTCTCATGATGATATAATCATCATTTCCACAATTCACTCAAATATTCTTTCTATATTATGTGTCAGTAATTACGTTCGCCTTTCTTCATATTTTCTAAATTTCAGTTTCGTCTTTACTATCATTTTTATCCGTTTTACTCAATCCTTCTTAAGTCGTCTTGAAGTATACACAAACATTTACCCCTAAACAGAAGTTTAGTTAAATGGTTTGTGTATAAGGGAATAATCCCTTTAAAAATCCTTTGTCAAAACATTTGTCAAAATATATTCGCACTTTCTTTTTGGTAAAATCCAAAGTCTTAAAAGGGCTCTTAATTTTTGAAGAGTCAATTTATATTCCATTATCCTTTTAATCACATAGTCAAATCATGTAAAGTATTAAGTCTTTAGTCTTATGTTAAATATTCAAGGTACAATTTTTAATTGTTCGGCCAATTCAGGGCGATCTATAAATAATTATTAACTCATTTTTATTCTTATAAACAAACAAATGATCCTTAATGATCACAAGCATGAATTTATCAAATTACAACCTACACACGTGATTCATCATATTTATGAATACTACATGTGCATCATCAATCCAAACGACATCACGTGGAACTCATAATGTTCATTACAAGCACCGGATGTAGTGATTGGAATAGATAATCTCTTTCGCAGATGCGAAGTTGATGATAACCATGCTATGGATCAAATTTGCTAGAACCTTGTAAATGATCGAACAATTCTTCCATTTCGAGTTATGGATATCGTTTTCGATTGTCAATTTACTCAGTCACAGTAATCTATAAATATAAGGAAAGATAACACCATAGCTCTTCAGGATGACAGGCTTGGTATAATAAAATCTTTCTCCGACAACTTTCTCAGTTGTACGGTAATTCCTTAAATTCAGATAAGATAAACATCTTTTAATAAATACATATTAGGTTCCTTCTATATTATAATATCTATTACTAATTCACAATCATTCACGGTATAATTTCAAGTCTTAATACAGGATATGGTCATCCATCAAGAATTATTTAGATTACTTTTGATAATCAGCATCTTATCATTTAGGGGAATTCTACTCGAGTTCCCATCAATTAAGACAATGTCTTCATGTCATAATCAATCAATCCATTCTACGGGCACTATCAACTTTCCAGTTGCATTGCCGTTGATAAGATGTGAACTTCTCAAAGGCTAATAATAATTCATAATTCTTCACAAATTCAAGGATATCAGGAGACATAACTAACCTTAAAAGAGTAAGGTCAACGCATAATCTATGCGAGAGAATTTCAAATCAGATACGGATGAAAACATTTAACGAATATGAATATATCCCATGTTTTCATAATTTGAGTACGCATTCGAAAGCTCCTCGGATCGTTACCCAGGTCATTCAAATGAAATCAAATCAAAGGAAATGATAAGAACGTCAATACATCCAGTCGGGTATCAACACTCGGTAATCAGATACTTTTCCTAAGAATCTCACTACGGGAGAATTTGTCCAGAAAGAATTGTCAATTGTCAAATAAGACAATTTCTACAGATGAGTAAATTCAACTCAGAAGAATAGGTGCTACAGGCACATATGTATGTGTCCCTAACACTATGTCCCTATTTTTCACTTCTTGCACATCTCATAAAATTTAATCTTTCACAATCTTCAAAGAAAATGTAGTGTTTATTCATTAGTTTTATGGTGACTGCTAATTAGTCTTGCATAGTCCATTCCAAATTGTATGTAGGCGCGCAACTATATACAATTTCAAGATTAACGATGCAATACTCAGTTCGTCAAAATTTTATCATCATGTTTATAATAAAAACATTTTCATGCTTATTCTTAAATAAGAATCAAAATAAATTTACAAAGATTTTCCTTGTTATGAAAACAATTAAGTTTTCCAAGGTGTTTTATAAACAACTTCATTTCGATAACAATCACTTATAAATCTCACTTTGAATAATCCTAATTGTGATGAAAATTAAATTTTCTCAAAGGATACCGTTTTAACCTTATAAAAACAATGTATGATCTGCAAAAGAGTGATGAAAGCTTGTTCACCGAGAACTAACTACGATATGATAGGAAATGAGCTTAGCCAAGTAATCATGAGGTTCATGACCTCGATGGCACTCACGAAGAATAATTCACAATGTAACTCAAATCAAGATGAGTACTTGTTCAATGGTTGCATCACTAATGCGAACATTAGGATGAAGCAAGAAAAGATAGATAACATCGATACATGTAGAGTTTAGCAATCAAAGGTAGTCTTTTCGTTAATCACAAACAAGTCAAAATTGTACCGTAACACATTATGTGTCACTATGTCATACAATTCCAAGAACTCATCCTACCAACTGATATCTCAGTTAAGTTAGGGATTATTTTTAAAAGATACCACAAGGAATACTAATCTACAAGAGTCATTAGGTGTTCCACATGTCCCAGAAGATCCATCGGTCTCAATTCAGAAGAAGATTTCTTCAATTTATTTCTTGGACACTGGGCATCCTCGTTAGTGGACAATGGCCTAGGAACAACCCTTAACACGAACTAACAATCAATTAAAACCTTATTATTCAATCACATAACTTAACGACTTCTATTAATAATCTCATATTCCATATGGGTTAAATTTTACTTTATTCAAATTTCAACCACTTTTATACTCAATTCGACATCCTACCTTATTCTCCAATACTTACAACCTTATTCTTCGGCCTTGTAAAGGCAATACAATCTCAATATGAATCAACACTTAACTTCCAATCCTATTAGCTCTTACAACAATAGTTATCAAATGAGTCACTAGTATGAAATGACTTGATCATTCAACCAGACTTCTCGGAAAGGTATTAGTGGCATGAGGCTTTTGGGTAATGGTTCCAATGAGAGCCTCAAGTGCAATATTCACCCTTTCGATTTCAATTTAAGAATTGGATGACAACGAATCAGATGACATCTTTCTAGGTGGTAACGTTTTGTCAAACTCCACTCTATAAGAAAAGATCGTCATGACATCGATATCAGATTTAATCTCGCCAATCCTTTTTCAATATCACAATCAACTAATATCTACATTTCTACGAATATCAACCATTTGTTGGGATCATAAATATCCACAACTTGGTTTAGATCTAGGATAGCTAGAATTCCTACGAGAATAGCTTCGATTAGTTTACTAGGGGATTTAGGGTTACTTGTGACAATCTACGTCGTATAAATACTTCGTATAAATATCAAAATAATCATCAAACAATCATGTAATAAAATTACATCATATATATATAATCCAAGTTATATATATATATTAAAATAACACTTCTCAGTCTGGTCTTGTCGGTAACTCGGGAATTCTTCGGCACCGTTATAGTCAAAAGATTTTTTTTTTTTTTTTTAGACATTTTTAGAAAAATGTTTTTAGTTAAAAGATTTTGAAAAGTTTTATTCAAAACCTTGGTTTTTAAAATCTTTCGTTCTCTATAACGAGAGCTCTGTTACCAAACTGTAACACCCCCAAATTCATACAACTCAGTACAGCGGAAGACTCGTTGGTGTTACGGGATATCACATTACTCATATCATAGACAACGCTTAAAAATCGCGTCATTTATTAATAAAGCATTTCCATTCATAAATATCAAAGTTACATAGGTCCCAAGTCATATTATTTCATACAATGTTTTACAAGTATTTGAATGGAAAATATAGTTTAAGTGCGGGCCATGAATTCTTGTTGTCTTCCCGAGAATTACCTTCAAGTACCTGAGATAAAACATGTTAAAAGAAAAGGTCAGCGATAACGCCGAGTGAATTCATAGAGTTTAATAAATTCCATCAATATAATTTTGGTATAAAACTAGTACCAAAAATCAATTCGTACAAATCATTGTATTAGGCAGTAAAATAGCCAAAATCATTTTATACAAGTCTTTGTAATAGGCCATAAAATAGCCAAAGTCATTTTATACAAATCCTTATCGAAAATCATAATATAGGCATTTGCCTTAAAAATTATTATACGAGCCAATGTCGTAAAAAAACATCATACAATACGTCTTATGACGTTGTATGAAAACAAAAACCGTTATATGAATATGGTTATGAAAACCAAAACACGAACATAATATCAATAGTATGACCCTGTATTGCTAGTCAGGCAATACATTGCAATTCGAAGCGTCTATTAGTATTTCGTTAATTTTTGGATTATTATAAGCCGCATGACATTGTTACCTTACTAAACCAACAACGGGTAGCTAACCCGATACCAATTTTGCCCATCTAAAGTAGCGTGTCGTCACAAAGGTCACGCTATGGAAATCTTCTCATACATAAATTCGCTTACCAATCAATGTGGCACGACGGAGATCAACCGTCAAGGCGCGAACTGGGGTGATCGTCCCCAAATAGTACTATTAAATGCATAAGCGTCTACCAAATCCCGGTAGTTCACAATTCATGCTAATGGGACTTTTAGTGACATAACCTAACTTTAATAATCCATTTTTATATCATCTATCGGGTCCATTAATCATTTATCAGGTCATACAATCGGGTCATTCAATCATTCGGGTCCAAAATCAATAAACAAACAATCGGGACAAATGGTGTCCTATTTTATAAAAACTAACATGTTATCTCCCTCGCGGGTTTATAAAACATTTATAAAAACATTTAAAAGAGTGTGAGGCTATGAACTCACGTTGATGTGGGAAGGCGGGTTATCGGCAATTCGGATGTACGGCGCGTGCTTTCAATCACGGAAACCTAGACAAATAATACTCGTCTTAGACTTATGTCCAATGACTTTATAAAAATACCAATTATGTATACATATGATGATTATATATATATATATGATGATCAAGTGAGTTTACATATTCTCATTTATCATTTTTGTGTTATGTGTCGATAACTTTTATACTAGTTTTCTCGTTTTACCTATTTACGTGTTTTAGGTCCAATAGGCCTATTATAAGTACTTTAACTCTTATTAATCCTTTTCATACTTATATTATCAGTAGTTAAACTTTAAAAGTTGGGCCCAAATGGGTTAAGCCCAATAAGTTCTTTTTACAAGTTTTTATCTTATTAAGTCCAATTATTAGTCCAATATGTTTATTTAGCTCGTAAATGTCCGTATTTCTTATAGTTCGGGTTTTATCTGTTTTTACTTGTATTAGTTACCTATACATCAGTATATGACTTTTATAAACTTTACATTAGACGGGTTTGGTCGTCTAGGTTTTATTTGGCGAAAAACGTTAATTTTACGGCGATAGCCGAAAAAGTCGTAAAAATCAAGTTTATAGTTTTTATTACTTATAAATATTATTTTACCACCATTTATATAATTTACCCATTTAATTAACCTTTTATACATTTATATAAATAAGTTTTATAAGTTAGTGGGTTTATATTTTTACATTTTATACATTATAATGTGAGTGCTTATATAATAATAATAAACATTATTTCCAAAAATCTGATTTTTAACTTCATGTTCACCATTTTTAACATATCTAGAGTTCTATAATGAATTAGAAGCTCATTTTTGGATGACATGTTCTTCATAATATGTGCTACATATAACTTAGTTATAGCTACTGCCCATTTTGAGTTTAAGTTGCCTTAACAGTCCCTACAAATCTGCTTATTCAGATTACACCACCTAACTTGTTTTGATCATATCTCACTCATTATTTTGATTCCATTGCATGGCCAACTCTCACATGTGTATAACATCATCTACTTACTGTAAATAGATCAAACCATGCAATTTTATCAGTTCATCTTTTAGTTATCTACTGTTTTTATACAGCCAACTAAATAGTCAAGATTTTAGCTTCATTTCTTATAGTTATCATCATTTTTAAGCATATTTATCAACACTTGATCCCCACACAATATTTTTATCATCATATATACATAATATACATATACAAAATGAAAGAAAATACATTTGTTCTTTACAAAATAACAAGAGAAAAATGGAGAGGATAATCTTCTTTACCAATCCAAGTGGATTTCTTATTTTAGGAAGACAAGAACTTGATGAACACAACAAGTATCTCCAAGACCATCAAATATCAAGAACATAGGTTGGAAAATCAGCCCTAGGACACAAGAAAATCACCTCCAAAGTTGTTGATATGGCCACCAAATGATCAAGGCTTCAAGAGAACACCTTAATAGAACTAGTAAACATGTGGTTTATGGCTAGAAGAGATCAAAGAGGGTGTTTGTTGGCTTATTTGGGACGGCAAAGGGAGAGAGTTGAGAGAGTTTTTGGAGTGGATTGCATGTAAGAAAGTTGGAAATGAATACAAGTTGCTAGTTTAGCTAGTTTAGTGGTATGGTAAAGCTTAAGATGTAAGCTAGTGCTTACACTTGGAATGTGTAAGTTAAACTTGATGCCACCTTGAGTTGTGGTGTCAAGTTATGCCGTCCCATTTTGCTAGTGGGGTGGGACAAAGTGTTTTGTCCCATCTCACTAGTTTACGGGTATTTCTCGATTCTAGTTTTCTCGATTTGCGTGCCCTCGGGTTGTTTTACGAAAAACGTTTTTATAAATTATGAATCAACGTCACAAAACGAATCCAATAAAAATTGTCTCATCAAAAACGTAGTTCAAAAACGTAAATACGTAATCCTAAGGTTTCCGGTTTATTCGTAAAGGACGTTAAAATAAAATTGTAAGTCCTAATCTCTTCTGTAAATTTGTGCGTTTATGAACCAACACAAATTTAAACTCCAAAATAATATTCACGGACAAATTTATTTTCTGAAATGTCGGACTGTCACCAAAGACGGTGTATGTAAACGTAAGCACGTAACGTTGAATCCTCCGGTTTAGACGTAGTCGATGCTACTCCAAGACGTAAATCCAAATTTTCTTCCCAAAAATAAGTGAGTTCATAAAATAATATTTTCAAATAAATATTGAGAATAAAATATCAATCGTAAATTGACGGATTGTCACAGTATAAATGATGATGAAGTAGGGTTGTTTGGGACAAGACCAGAACTGATGTTACTGGGTCCCATTTCATGAAGTGCGAGTTCAGAGCTGCTTTGCTCAGAAGCCATTGCTGTCAGCTCATCAAAATCAACATTCATAGTTTCGAGGATCTTGTGAGAGTTACGGTTGTAGATTCGGTATGCCTTCTTTGCGGGTGCGTATCCAATGAAAATACCAACATCAGCCTTTGGTTGAAGTTTTACCAAATTGTCACCATCATTATTTGGATAGCAAAGAGAACCAAATACATGAAGATATGATAAATCTGGAACTTTTCCATGGAGCAGCTCATAAGGTGTTTTACTATGGCGTTTTCGAATTAGTGACCGGTTTTGGGTGTACACTGCGGTATATACTCCTTCTGCCCATAAAAACAATGGAGCCTTTGCATAAATTAACATCGTGCGAGCAACTTCCATAAGTGTGCGATTTCGCCTTTCAACGACACCGTTTTGTTGTGGAGTGCGAGCAACGGATGTTTCATGAGATATGCCAACTTCTTCATAATAATCACGCAAAATTTGATTCACAAATTCGGTTCCATTATCTGTACGAATGTGTCGGACAGTACTGTTGAGACGTACTTGAATCATCTTGAGAAATCCGATGATGAATTTAGGTGCCTCATTTTTTGTTGTAAGAAATTTCACCCATGTAAACCGAGAGTAATCATCGACAATTACGAGGATGTACTTTTTGCCACTAAGACTTTCAACACACATTGGCCCACAAAGATCCATATGCAACAAATAAAGTTTCTCTTGGTTGGTGTCTTCAGTCTTGGGTTTGTATGATTTCTTAGTACTTTTCCCCATTGTACACGCGGAACACAAATGATCATTGTGAAAATAAAGTTTAGGAAGACCACGAACAAGTTCGCTTTTCGCCAAATGATTAATAGCGTCAAAGTTAAGATGAGATAACCGTCGATGCCATAACCATGACTTAGTCTTCGATGCTTTATAGAGAAGACATACGGGAGAAGCGGCCATCATGTCTTGTAGAAACAAAGTATACAAATTATTCCCTCGAGTACCTTCAATAAATCAACCCCTTCCAAATTACGAATGAAGCGGGTATGCTCTCGAAACGCAACTTCTAGGTTTGCATCACAAAATTGTCCCACAGAAAATAAGTTGTGACCGAGACCTTCCACATAATACACTCTCGAAATTATAACATTCCCAATATGATATTCACAGTAACCCATTATCTTTGCAATATGATCATTTCCGAATCGAACCGTACCAAGAAACTTGCTGACGAAATTTCTGAGCTGAGAGTGATCTCCGGTCATATGTTTAGAGCAACCAGAGTCCAAATACCATAGAACAATTTGGACCACCTGTTTTCAACAACAACAGTAGACAATGCATTGGAAACTATTGGTTACGGAGTGTTAGCAGATACAGATAAAATATTATCAAAATTGCAAACATTTTTGTGACCCTTAGATTTCCTGTGTTTTCTAATGTGAGTTTTATCACTAACAGGTTTTATTGTTCCAATTTTCTGAGGTTTTGGAGTAATAGCGGGCACTACAGTGGGAGTAGACCTATTTAAATGGCACTTGGTTCCTACGGTAGTGTTGGTGTTCCTAGTTAAAGGACACGCTTGTGTTTTGGAAGCCTTGGTACACCTAGTTAAAGGGCACACTTTCTTTGCTTTAGTGGGAGTGATCCTAGTTAAAGGGCACGTATTTCCTACTATAGTGAAAGTTCTACCAGTGGGACGCCACATCCAACCAACTTGGGTTAACACTTTCCCAGTCGGTTTCCATTCTAAACCATTTTTCCGGGCATTCATCTCATTCACATGGTCAATAAGGCAAGAATAATGACGACTAGAAAACAATCATTCATTGCAATTCCAACATTTCAAATTAGAATTCACAGTAGGCTTAGAACGCTGCACAACCGCAGAGCCTTTAGGTTTAGCTACATGATTCTTTTTATTCAAAACAGAAATAACATTCCTAGGATGGGCTTCTACTTTCTTCTTCACTTGACTACTAGATGGGGGCAAGATCCTATCATTCTTCTTGTTTCTTTTAAGCTTAGATCTTTGAGCCTTAGTAGTGGTGCTTACTCCTGTAGAAGGCAACACGGGAATATTAGAAGCTGGTTTTGATTCCGCCTTATCTTTAGTGACCAAAGTTTGAGATGGTTTAGTCCTAGGGGCCTTGTTAAGTGGTGTGACGGCGATAAGGTTCCTTTTGATTGCACTAGAGGACGATGCTGAGACAGTGGCTGCGATATCCACAACATTCTTACCTTTTAGAGTACGAAGTGTTTCCTTTAACTCAGCCAAAGCCAGATTTTTATCACAAATTTGTTCCCTCAAATCATATATTTCCACCGACTTTCAATTCAATTGTTCAAACAATGATTGATTATGTGCAGTGGTATTAGCACATGCGGGCTTTACTGAATCGAAGAGTTGTGTATTTTTCTATTTTAAGCTATCAACTTTGGACAAAATCTTGGAAACTCGATTATCTAGATCAAGTTTAAAATTTTCAGCGGCCTCAAGTACGTTCACACATTTTAGCTCCTTAGATTTCTCTATGTCTATCGGCAATGATTTAGCAACCTTGTCACTTGGCTGACGCTGTTTTGATTGTAAATTCAATCGAAAATTCTTTTGAAAATTTGCATCATCGATATTAACACCTTCGAATGACGTTTCAAAGATTTCTTGAATAAATTGTTGTTTGCATTCAAGCGAAATACAATGTGTTTGAATCTCATTAAAACGTTTTGAAAGTGAAGAATACGAATCTTGAAGCTTTAAAAATTCAGCGCCAGATTTATGACAAGTAATATCTACCACATTATCCACAGATTCAACATTATGCACAATAGAATCATTATCAACACTTTTATTCACACAGACGGAAACTATATCATGAGACATCACTTGCGTCAGTAGCTGATCATTTTGGCGTGACACTCGTTCTGTTTCAAGTAAACTGTTTTCATAAGCATCATCCATTTCATTGAAAACACGCCTAACTTCTTCTATTTCCAAAAGCAAATCTTGATCAACATTACTAAGACAAGCTTTAACATTATTTACAAATGGAACAATTTCGTCTCGGAACGCAGCTCTAGTGTGCTCAAAATTCCATTCACCTTTCGTTATGGCCGAAGTCGTCGTACGTTCCAAAATGACCTTTTCAAAATCGGCTAAGTGTTGGTGTACCGCATTTAAGCTAACAAACGCCTTACTTACCGGTGGAGTTAACTTCGTTAAATCTGTTTTGACAAGTGTAGGAGACGTACTAGGAGGGTTTTCATTTGACAAACTTTGGGGCACAAGAACTGTCAATTCAGCTAATTCCTTTTGTAAGTGAATACGTGTCTTTTTAGAAAATTGATCTTTATTATACATATCATAATCAAGCTTATGGAACTTTGAAAGCATTTTAGAATGAGTTTCTTCCGCAAGTGACTGTGTCTCCTCAGTACTACGAACAAAAGGTGCTTCTTTCGATTTGCCAATTAGGGTCATATCTTAAAGACACGAAATATATTCATGAGCTTGTTTTGCATAACCGGGATTAGGTGGTAAATCTTGAAGACGCTTAAGTTCGAGTTCTTTAAACGATTTAGTTAAAAGATGAACCTTTTCTGTGAAAGCGTATTGTTTTAAAAGCTGTTGTTCTTTGAATTTAAGAAGTTTGGTAGCATTAATTTCCGATTCAAACTTTTTAGACTCGAGAGTTTCGAAATCCATTTTAAGTTTCTGAAAATCATTGACAACCGACTCTTTTGCTTTTAATTCATTGGAAAGATTATCTTTTAATGATTCTATTTCATTCAAGTGTTCAATCTTTTCAAAATGAAATTGGTCAAATTCAGAACATGTTATTTTCTCTGCTTGAGGGACCATTTCAAAAGTTTTGACCTTTTCTTTATGCAACACAAGCTCAGCCGTTAGGGTGGAATTCATATCTACGGATTGTCTGAGAGCCATATGCATTTGATCAATAATATGTTTAGGCACCATGACCAAATCATGTTGAGCATAAGATTCCATACCCGTCATAGCATTTGGTTGAGGTTCACTCAAATGTGTAGGATTGGGTACCATATCATTTGAGTTACTAGTTCCCGAATGCTGTTCGAGGTTGTCATTTTCATGCCCAACTTGATGTTGGTTATCATCATTACCAAGATTGGTTGTGGTGGGTACCTCACTGATGACATCAGAACTGTAGTGAGAGAGATTAGCAACGACAGCAGCTTGGGCAAAGTGAATGTCATCACAATCCGAGTCATATGCGTCAAGATCATCTGCTTGATAAGCTGCATTAGAAGTGGAAACGACTGCAATGCCTTCATTATCTGTTGCCCCTGGGTCTGCAAGAAATGCTAACTCTTCTGAATCCAAGATCTTTCCCTTAGACTGAGCATCAACCAAATACATCTTCTCACGAAACCATGTTGCATCCCTTCTTCGTTTTGGATGAGTGCATTCCCTAGCCATATGACATTGTCCTCGGCAATTGTAGCAAGTCACAGCCATTTGAGGACCAATAGGGCTTCCATTTCCATTAGCTAGAGAATTTACAGCTTGAGCGTTCACATTCCTTGTAGGAGGTCCATATGATGTTTGCCTTTCTTGAATAGGTTGCACAGTCACTTGACCATCTTGAACAGTGTCTTGTTGTCGAGGATTTGAAGAGGTGCGGAGCTGATTGTTTGTTGGTGGAAATCTTCTAGTTGCAACAAGTTTTGACAAGTAGGTAGTGAGATGGTTTAGAACATCAGCTGGCATATCATTTGGATTAAAGACCGGTGCTTGGATCGGTGGAAGTTCATTGGAGTAGAAGGCTTGTGCTGGTTGTGCTTCAATTGGAAAATATACTTGCTGAGGAGTATAGCCCATTGGAGAAGTGTTGGCTTGTGATGGTGATGTCTGATGTGGTGGTTGCTGTGGAAAAGATTGTTGATGAATACTTTGTTGAAATGCTTGTTGTAGCATCATTAGTGGTTGATAAGATGGTTGTTGTGGTTGCTGATAGGTGTGTGGTGGTGGCTGCTGCAAGTATGATGGTTGTTGATAAGTATAAGCCATGTTTTGTTGAGAAGCATGCATGGCAAGTGGATCATGAACATGAGGTGTAGACAACCGAGCCTCGATCACATGGCATTCGTGTTGTTGAAGAAAAGCTTGAAGTTGATCCACATTGGTGTTATGCAAGTCCTTAGCCAATTTAACATCCGTCATGTACTTTTTCCATTCTGAAGTAAGAGTGTTCAAATACTTGGTGTTCAATTGAAACGTAGGAATTGCCATGCCATAGATATTGAGCTCATTCAACAATAGGGTAAATCTCAGATAGTAATCATTGAGAGTCTCCCCTAGGACATAGGCAAACTTATCAAAAGTATCATAAAGCTTACACTCTCGTTCTTGTTTAGTTAACGAAGTGCCTTGCATTAGAACACGAATTATATCCCATAACTCTTTGGCAACTTTATGTTTACTGATGAGTTTGTAGACATCTGGAGGAAGGGCTTGGAGAATGATATTTGTAGCTTGTTTATCACACTTGTCTTGTATCTTAGCATCTCCAGTTAGTTCACCCGTTGTGCGAGGACGAGTATCAGCACCTTCCGTCACAGTACCATATACCAATGGTCCATTGAGCACCGATGCCCAAATTAGATGTCCATTTTCTTTGTTCGACATATAAAGTTCCATTCGGGAAGCCCAATCCTCATACATAGACTTCACCAACATTGGTGGACGATTATCCGTACCCGAGAGGATTGACTTATCCGTGAGAGATGTGTACTCCATTTCTATAAGTTAAGATTTACAAAGTTGATCAGTCAATGAAAGAAAGTAAATGTATTTGTTGTTGTGTTTTAAATCCGAGAAATAATGTTGAAATCCCCTAAATTATGTCCTCGATAAACCAAAAATCCAAGTCAAAATTACACAAAAAAATTTCAAAAACACGTTTTTGAAAAATTGTTGGATCGTAGTGGGGATCGCAGTCCTTGATCGTGACGAGTGATCTTACTCCTTGATCGCACCCAACGATCGTACTCCTTGATCGCACCCAACGATCATACTCCTTGATCGCACCCAACGATCGTACTCCTTGATCGCACCCAGCGATCGTACTCCTTAATCGCACTCGTGATCGTACCCAACAATCGCAACGAGTGATCATACTGGTGATCGCAGCTAGTGATCGTACTAGTGATCGCAACGTGTGATCGTACTCGTGATCGCAACGTGTGATCGTACTCGTGATCGCAGCGAGTGATCGTACTCGTGATCGTACTCGTGATCGTACTCGTGATCGCAGCGAGTGATCGTACTAGTGATCGTGATATTGGATCGCAAGTAGAAACCCCTGGTTTATGCGATCACAATACACAGATCGTACTATGGAACAAACTTACCACTTTTCTCGGACAGTACAATAACACAACCAATTCGAGATTCTAAGCCTAAATATGAATCAAACACCCAAAAATTTTGTGTTTTTAACCCAAATAACAATACCAAATCACTATGACAAGTAACTAGATGAAGTATATCAAGATTAACTCATAAAAACACAAAAAAAAAATTGGTTCATGTGAATTTGGATCCAAAAGGGCGAGAGAATCAAGAACACAAACATAAAAACCAAACAATCATCCCATGGCTCTCTGATACCATTTGTAGGATATGTAAATCTTGTTTATGTTTTAGAGATAGAAAGAGATAGAAAGATAGATGATTTCACATACACACTTGAGAGAGAAAATTAAGAAAACACACTTTACTATGTGTATTGTATGAGAAAACCACACCCTCTCCATCTAAGGAGAGGGTTTATATACCAAGCTCATAAGATGGGCTTGGGCTTACAATTGGGCCGTCCATACAAGCATGGACCGGGCTTTTCCTTGTTTGATATATTAAAAGATATCTAGACTACGAGCTACTACTTGATATATTGTCGGAGTGACCGAATCTTCTTAAATACGTAAAAACGTATTTCCAACATATTTTAAAATGAATACGCTTTTTTATATTTTAGTTTGAAGCCTACTTTCAATATTCTTTCAACGTCTCTATAAAAATGAGAGAATATTTCACCACAATAAGGTCGAACCAAGCTTTAACTAAGCAGATTCGTGATTGAAAAATGTTAGAATCGAGATTTGAACCAGTCGTTTAAGTAGAATATAAGATCGCATGGTTGAATAAGACTCGAACCGAGACTCGGTCAGCCAGCTACGCCTTTTAGAGCTATTTCATCCCATGACAAAAGCTTGTGTCACGGAATACAAAACATTGATTACTACAATACTATTTTTCCTCAGTTACGTCAGTGTTACATCAGATGTAACAGAATAACACCAACACCCTATAACACCACTGGTACTATAACATCAAATAACACCACTTTCTTTCACCAATCCTATTACTTTTCATAAAACCTCATAAACAAATTTCATTCATTAAATTATAACATATAAAAATACTTAAAAAAATAATTCATTATGAGACATTGAAAAAAACACATTACGAAAAACATAAAAATATGACAAAAAAACATACGTCTCTGATGGTTGTAAAATTAGATACTTGCTTTAGGAAAAACAAGCAACTAAAAATAGGGCAAGTGAGCACGACGATTTAGGAAAACCGTGTGTAAATGACCCAAGTAAGAGTGAGTTCGTTCTCGAGGAGGCACGTGTGTTGTGTAATGAATTGATTTTGATTGATGATTTTATTAAGAAGAAAAGAGAAGAGAAAATGACGAAGACGTAAAAATAAAAATTGATGAAAAAAAAAACACCAAAAAGGACGTGGCCAGGACTCGAACCTGCGCCACTCCTCTCACAACACACACTCCTTACCGTTTCCCTAGGGTCTTTGACTGGTAGGAGTGTGTAAAGTTTAATACTTAAGGTGGTTTTGTTTTGGCTTATTTAAATTAAAGCCGTAGCTTATTTGGGCTTTTCTAGCTTATTTATTAAGCTTATTTGTGCAAGCTCATTTTTCCTAGGTTTGTCTTCTAGCTAGGGACTTTTCTAGCTAGGTTTTGTAATTTTCTCTTTATTTATGTATTTTCTATTCATTTTTAATTAGCCGTATTTCATTAATTAATTTAAAAATAGTAAAAATAGGTTTTAATTTTTAGAAAAATAGTTTTTAGGTTTTGATTTATATTTTTGAGGTTTACATATCAAAAAGTTTTCAAAAAGTCTTATTTTTAATTTTATTTGATTTTAGGGTTTTTTGTCAACTTTAAAAATTAATATAAAATTAATAAAAAGGTTTTAGGAGCTTTAATTTACATTTTTGTTCTAGTTACATTATTTAGGATTTTTGGTAATTTTTTAGAATTTATTTATAAACTTTTTATTTTTTTGATTATTTTAATATTATTTTATTAGTAAAAATTCAAAATTTGTTTTTTCTACTTTTTTCATTTTTCCTAGATTTTAGTCATTAAATTAGGAACTTTGTCACTTTCCAAATATTTTTTAGGCTTTTCATTTATTTTCTAGAATTAATTTAAATTTTAATAGATTTTAATAGTTTTTAAGTGTTTAAAAATAGTTTAATTTGGTTTTAAAACTTTTAAAAATAGTTTTTAGCTTAATTAGGTCATTTTTGAGGTTTACAAACTATTAGATCTTGTTTAAGGCTTTTTAATAATTAATTGTGATTTTTAGGGCTTTAATTAGCATTAAAAAGTCATTATTTAATTAATTAAAAGGTTTTAGCAAGTTTTGATTTTTTGTAAACTCTTAGAATTTTATTGTGGATTTTTAGTAATTTTTAGGAATTTTTAGGTTAAAATTTTAAATTTTGTGGTTTTTAAGGTTCTACGTCTTAACTTTCTAGTAGTGATTTTTTTTTTCCGTCAATTTTTATTTTTACGTCTTCGTCATTTTCTCTTCTCTTTTCTTCTTAATAAAATCATCAATCAAAATCAATTCATTACACAACACACGTGCCTCCTCGAGAACGAACTCACTCTTACTTGGGTCATTTACACACGGTTTTCCTAAATCGTCGTGCTCACTTGCCCTATTTTTAGTTGCTTGTTTTTCCTAAAGCAAGTATCTAATTTTACAACCATCATTTTTGGCGCCGCTGCCGGGGAGGCGTGTTGTGTTTTGATTGAAACATTGTTGTTTTTTTTATATTAGCCATAATAGTATTTGTATTAGTAGCACTCTACTAATACGTATTATCGTTTTTCGGTTTTGTGTGAATATTATTAATATATTGTATACGTAGAACAATAAATTTACAAGTACTCCAAATACGTGAGAAATCACAACCTTGACTTGGGAGGTCATTACCCAATCATTGTATTCGAATCTCAAACCAAAGAAAAAAGGCAAAAATAGATAAATACTTTCGTGAAGCTTAATCTTGATAATACAAACTATAAGGTGGGTATAAGGCGGTTGTATTTCACGACCTAAAGGAAAAAGGCTCTTAAGTGCTTCGCGCCGCCTCGTTTCCTCTGCTTGCTTGTGCGTATTTGATTTTGAGAGTGAATCGAGGGTTTTGCCGCCCAGAGTATTACTACATATCATATATATTTTCTTGGTTTCTATTGATTAAACCCTCTTGAACGATTTGGTGTTCCACCATTGTTCTAAAGTCATCGAAGGCGTTCACTCAACGTGATCGTTTTCATTCCTTGAGGCTTCTTTAATCAAGAGATTTGATTAAGGAGGAGATTTGTAGATTTGTGTCTACTTAATACATTCACCAATTTCCAAAAAAGTTAATACAATCAAAAACCACAAAAAAAATTGAAAAACGCAAAATACCAAAAAGAATCTTCTTTGCTCGTCTCCACGTTGTACGTGACGTTTATGCTCACTCGTAATCAAGCAAAACGTGCACGTAAACGAAAGAACAAAACTCCCACTCCAACTCATTCTAGTGAGGAGTCTCCTATTGACGAACCCATTGTACGAGAAGCACCTACCATGGCGAATCAAACTATGATGGAGTTACTTCAAGCACCCATCGAGGGTTATGGAGAAGTTATTGTGATTCCCGCAATCCTTGCGGAGAATTTTGAGGTGAAAACGGGTTTGTTGTCGATGATCCAAAACAACAAATTCCGTGGTGATGAGAAGGACAATCCTCACAACCATATCCGCCAATTTAATCGTCTTACCGCCACGTGCAAATTTAAGGATGTCTCGAATGACTCGCATAAGATGATGCTTTTTCCGTATTCCTTAGCAGGGCCCGCTAAAATTTGGTTAGAGAAAGAGCCACCCAATTCTATATTGACGTGGAAGGATCTCGTTTCTAAGTTTGTGAACCAATTTTTTCCGCCCTCTAAGACTACACATTTGAAAAATGAGATTTCTAAGTTTTCACAAGAATCAAATGAAAGTTTTTCTACGGCTTGGAATAGGTTTAAGGAGATGTTACATGAATGTCCTCATCACGGTTTTTCCGATTTGCACCAAATAGACACGTTTTACAATGGACTTAACGATCATAAAAGAGATTATCTAAATGCCGCCGCGGGTGGTAATTTTTTGTGTAAAACGGTTGAAGAAGCTTTGGTCATAATTGAGAATAGGTCTAAGGTTTATAGCCCTCGTCACACACCGAGTGTTGCCAAAATGGGCTCATCATCGTCTCGTAGTATCAATGCCTTACATGATGAAGCAAATGAAGAAAACCGATTTTTTGATAGATTTGCTAGCCTTATGTCCCATTGGAAAGCTCAAGAAGCTTCAAATTCCGCTTCGGTTAAAGCGGTTTCTAAGAGTTGTTTTTCGTGTGGGGGAGCTCATGATCTTTCCGAGTGCATTACCGCGGATGGTAACACTTCGAATGCTTTTGTAGCCACGGGAACTTATAACCAAATTGGTCAAGGTTCCCGCCAAAATCAAGCTCCACCAAATCAAAATGCTAATAATTATCGCAACAACAATCAAGGTGGAAATTACCAAGTAAATCAAAGGAATTATAACAAGGGTAATTATCAAAGTGGAAATGGGCAAATTTCAAATCAAAACCAAAACCCTGATTTTAAAACTTCTACTCAAGGTTTTCAAAACGATCACACCAAAAATCTTCAAGGAGAATTTTTGAATTATGCAAAGGCTAATGATGCTAAGTTTGACAATATGCAACGTGAAATGGTTAGCTTAAGATCCGAGTTGAAAAACGAGCTTAAAAACGAACTTGCTAATGAACTTAAAACTCATGCTAATAAAATGGAAGGAAATGTCACACGTCTCCAACAAAATCAACAAAAAATGGAGCAAGGTCAACATGAGATTAAGCAAGAATTGTTAAAAGCGGATGCTAGGCAATCTAAGTTTGAAGACCGTATGGCTAAAATGTTTGAAGCTATCATGTGTAAGCCCTCTTCTTCGGGTGGTCTTCCTAGTGATACCATCGTGAACCCGAAAGGAGAATTGAATGTTATTACTACTCGTAATGGTAAAACTTTCAAAGAACCCATTTCTCATCCAAGTACTTCTATGGAGAAGGAAAAAGAGAAAGAACCCGAGGTTGTGGTTGAAAAGGAGCAAATTACAAGCCTACGAAGTACCGCTCAAACCACACCTACGGTTGAACCTACACCAATCATGGAACCCGAGATTCCAAGGCCGTTGCCTATGCCTACTTTGCCCCAACCCACACCACCTTTAGCCTACCCTTCAAGACGAGACAAGGAAAAGGCACAAGAACGAAATAATTATCAATTTGAACTCTTTATGAAAATGTTTCGTGACTTGCATTTTAATATAAGTTTTGCCGACGCCTTAGTCATGATACCTCGATTTGCCGCGAACTTCAAAAGTATGTTGAATAACAAAGAGAAATTGCAAAAACCGTCTAGTTGTTCATCGGTTTTTCTAAGCCGCATACCTCAAAAAGTCGGTGATCCTGGAAAGTTTTTAATCCCATGTGCTATCCAAGACATGGAAGAATGCTACGCCTTGGCCGATCTTGGTGCTAGTATTAATTTGATGCCTCTTGAGATTTTTAAATCGCTCAATCTTCCAAATCTCACTCCTTCAAGAATGTCAATCGAAATGGCCGATCATTCTATGATTCTAGCTTGTGGAGTTGCCGAGGACGTCTTTGTGAAAGTTGGAAAGTTCTACTACCCTGTAGACTTTATTGTTGTTGATATTCCTATCGATCCTAAAGTTCCGTTAATTTTAGGTCGATCTTTTTTGGATACCTCGAGAGCACTTATCGATGTGCATGCAAGAAAAATCACTCTTCGTTTCAATGAGTAAGAACTCGTCATTAATGCAACCCAAAACTCCACTCTTTCTCATGTGTATTCTATCACATCTTTGTACAATGTCAATCCCATCAAAAAGATTTACAAAAAGATTTCCAATAGAGTTTTAGGAGTTGTTGAGAAAAATGAAGTTCCGTCCCCTCCGCCGGTGGAGGTTAAGAGTGTTAAGCCTACGTTTCCAATCTCGAGTGATTCTTCGGAGGATGAATACATTGATCCCGATGGGGAGGTTTTCTTCGTCGACAAAAGATTTGAAAACTTGCCACCACCTAAACCAAAAAGATTTCAAAATGTGAGAATTTTTAGTGTGACTAACATTGCTTTAGATACGCCAAATATTTTTGACATAATTAAATCGGGTTTTCACAAGGAGAGTGTAAAAGATGAAAAAGGAAAATATTTTGAATTGAATTTAAAAGATTTTTCTACAACTCTAACTCCGTCATCACCACGTGTATTGAGTACTACAAGCTCGTCTTCTCCTTTTGACGATGCTTTGTGTGGACTTAGTGTGGGGGAATCCTCTTATGTTCCCTCCCCTTTCTCCACCGAGGACGAGATATTTGATCCTGGAATTGCTTATATAGGGAAATCTCGGTCTTCCACCGATGCAATAAATGGAAAATCTTTTCATTTGATTGGTGCGAGTCTACCTCGAGTAGCTCATGTTTTTAGAGACTTACCCATTGTCCCACCCTTCTATTTCTCATCTCTTTTCTTGAAACTCTTTGAGTTTTTGTTGACCATTGATGAAGTGGCGTTGATTTGTTTTTCCAATGAAAACGAAAACGCCGTCTTTGATCCCAGTATTTTACACCATCAAAGGACTTAGTCCTTTATACCGGTTGTTTTTGGGCCTTGTTTATCATGTAAGCCCCACTAAAAATTGACCATACCATGATTATCCCTAAATGATCACATTTATGGGGATTCGAGTCGAGCTTTTGACTCGGCTATCAAAAACAAGGTGCCTCGTGGGGGAGACCCATGCTTATCCATGTACATATTATTGCTTTCTAATTAGTTTAATGTGAGGGGATTTGTGCCCTTCCAACCTTTTTTCCGTGGTTGTTTGTGAATTGTGATTTTTAGATCATGATCTTCACGATTGGAGCCTCTCGTGTTCGTTTTATGGGAGCACTCGATCGTTTGCTTTGGAGACATTTCTCAATATCCAAATGATATATCCTTTGATGTTCTAACCTTAGGTTTTTAGCACACTTCATAAACGGCTTTAAATTTATTGGTTACACCCTTTCCATGCTAGATTAGGCATTCAACTATGTCTCTAGTATGGGGGTGTTTGCACCCCTAGACTCGAAACATTGAGGACAATGTTTAACTTTAGTATGGGGGGTGAATAGATACTTGCCTTGCCAAACCTTCACACTTTCAAAAATTTATCGTTTTGTTTATCGTTTTGTTGCAAAATAAGGCTAAAAATGGCCAAATTTTAAAATTTTTCTCATGTTTCATAAGTGTTTGAAGACACGAATGTAGGTTTTCCGATGGCGAGAATAAGAGTAATTTTTGACTCGACCGTGCGTGTAGAGCACTTAGCTTTGATTCCTTAACTACACATTAGGCTAAGTCTCTTAAATGAGGACGGGAAATGATAGAGTTAATTATAAGTTACTATGCTAAACGTAGAGTACTAGTATTCTTTCAAAAACTCATGTGTTCTCGTTGTTTGCTTATTCTCCCTTCGCATGTAAATATTTTTTGCTTAATAAATATTGACTTAGCGGTTTAGTTAGGATTGTTGGGTTTCTAGTCTTTTCTAGTAGCTTCCGTGTGATTAAATTGGGAAGACATTAAGGTATCGCCAGCGTCACGGTTTTGAAGTATTGGCACCCGAATAATCGAAAGCTTCACCCAATAATAAGATTTCAAGTGCTCACCTAAATCTAGCAAACAATTTGAAGCCCCACAAGGCCTAAAATCTATGCAAAAATTGAAAGTGAATCAAGCCTTAATCTTCGAAGCTTTAAAGATCCAAAATTCGCTTTAGCGTGAGGATATACGTCTTTGGCTAATAAAACCACCGATGAGGCGGATAATAGGCAAGGCAAGACCGAAGTCATAATAAAAGCTTCATGGCGAAGTTGAATAAAAGATGGAGGTAAACCAAAGATAATAAGGCCCTTCCGTTAGGGGGCGTATAAAAGTCTTGGTAATAAGTCTCATGTTCAAAACCGTTATAAAACCGTGTTTATCGATTCTTCTTGTCAACTTAATTTTTTAACATCGTTGTCTATTGGGAGGGGTTATTGATTTGATGGTGTTAGTTACACCGTTAGGACTCTATTTTTAGACCTAAATCTCTATTATCGCATAAGTCAATGATGTATCCTCGTGATCATTAAGACATAATAAAATATAAGAGATACAACTTAGGAATAATGGGAGAATAAGTACGTGATTAGGGCATATGAGTAGTGTTAGCATTACTAACTTATAATGACAATGATCTCGTTGCACGCTTGGCATGGAATTGAGGTGAAAATCGAGGACGATGAAATTATTTCTAACGAAGCATTCACGTGTTCTTATTCTATGAACCTAAACGTCCCATTTTGCGATGAAAATCATACATTATGTCTAAAACGCAAGTAGTAGCAATAGTAGTAGTGTAGCTAGTTTATCATTCAATAAAGTGAATAAAATTAAATTTTGGAGGTGCTACGATACTTTATTCTAGCATTGCGTGAGGGCACGGCAATGGTTTAGTATGGGGGAGTGATGAGACTGCTTTTATACATGGTCTCATCGTCCAAAACGGGCTTAAAATGCATAAAATATCATCAAATATACCAAATATATGCTCGTGTTTGTTGCTTGTACGGATATTGAGGAAATGGCAAAAGATCACAAGAATCATTCAAAAACGAACAGGGGAAACGAAGCCGCACAATGAACCGGGCCCAAGTTTGGATTTTACAAAAATGCCCTTGAATTATTGAAGATTGGCAACTTTAGTCCCTCAACTTTTGAAGATTTACACTTTATACCCCTCAAATATTCAAAATTATGAGTATGGTCCCTAAAGTTTGAAGATATTACAATTCCAGTCCTTGAAGAATCCAAGAAAGTACAAGAAAGCCCTTGGAAAAAGTTTTTAAACATGTTGTGCCACTTTTGACAACTTGCCAAAAGTTGTCAAAGGGAATTTGGGCGTTGATGCCATTTGTTACAAAGTGAAGAAGATAGAAAAGCTTGGGGACTTAAACTGCCAGACACTTAAACTTCTCCCAACCAATCATCCATCCACCTCAGCACCAACAACCAACCACAAACCTCCACTTCACCACTCCCCTTCCACGTCACAACCCACCACCACTTAAAAACTGATTTATTTAAATCAGTATTAATCCTTCCCACCAAAACTACAATTTAAATTAACCAATCCCCCAAAACGGATTAAACTTTCCTTAAACACCACATAAACCCTATTTTTTCCCCAGCTTCAATTACCTTTAAATCAAAGGGATATTTGTTGATTACCTCCAGAATCTTGATTACCCTCCACCTCACCAAAACCCACATCACAAAACGCCACAAGACACACCCATGTGTCTTGTGGGACCCTCCCCTGCACCCATCACTTTCCCTCAAAAACCTAAACCCGACCAATTGAACGATTTAGCTCAATTCCTTTGTCCCCAAGTTCATTTAAACGGCCAAGATCAAGTTGCAAGCCTGGCATCTTCACATGATCACATGAATCCGAATTTGACCAAATTTTCAAGACTTTTCAGCAAGGGCATTTCAGGGAAATCAAGAGCTAGGGTTTAGCATTAGTTCATAGTTCTAGATAGTTCTATTCATTGTATAAATAGAGGTGCCTGTACCTCTATTTCACTTGTTCCAGTTTTTAGCAATCACATTTGTAATTCCTTTTTTATAAATTTATAAAGTTTGGTATTTTTTATATAAATTGTAATTCCTTTTATTGATTTTAAAAAAGTTGGTGTGTGTTTGATTGCTAGACTGAGTTCCATATCATTTGTGTAACACTTGTGTGTTGAAGTTTGAATTTTCAAAAAAGTTTCATAATTGTTCAATTTTCAGAAACTTAAGACTCCTTTGAAGTGAAAGTGGATTTGGAGTTTTTAGTTTGTGAATTTGTTCTTGGTTCAAAGGATTTCCATTGGTTTAAAGTTCTTTTCAGTTTGTGAAAGGTTTGTTAAAGTTTCAGAAAATCAAAAGTTTGTATTGTGCTTGTGTTCTTGTTTTTCTTAGCAGGGTTGTTTGGATTTTGTTTTCCAAGGTTCAGCTCAGGCCCCAGCCTGAAGGAGGTGACCTTGCAGTCACTGAGGGACTTGGATGTAAGTCCCTCAAGGTAGAATTCCTTGTTTTCATTTTCATTTGGTTCTATGTGAGATTTGAGTGATTCATGTGCAAAGTGTTTAAATGTGTGTTCTATTGGTTTGATTTCACTGTTTAGAGGATAATATGCATGACTAGTTAGTTTAGAATCAGTTTGAGCAAGTTTTGAAAGGATTTGGTTTGAAAAATTTGATTTCAGGTTTTTAAGGAGTGTTTGGGATAAGAGTTTGTATGGATTAAAAGGTTTAAATCTTGTATTAAAACCTGTTAGAAATACTCATTAGGTATTAAATAGGTTGTACACTAGCTTGGTTTTCTGTTTGGGTAAGTTTTAAAGCAAAGTGCATGAGAAAAAAGTTGAAAGAAGCATAAAAATCTCTTAAGTTCATTTTGTGACAGATTTTGGTGAAATTTGAGCCTGGAATCTTGTAATCTGTTAGAAGTTAGGATTATATAGGTTGTGAATTGGTTGTATGCTAGATTGATGTCATTGTGTGCAAATTTGTGAGGTTGGAAATCCACTTGTGTGCTAATTGAACCAGTAAGAACCCACCAGACCTAGCAAACCATATCAGAGACCTGTGTTTGCTATTTTGATCTTGATTGTGTGGTTTTCTTGCTTGTCTTGTGCATTATTTGACTCCTTGTACTCCAAAGAGTACAAGGGTGCCCCCTTTGTCCAACAATTCACAAAAAAGCCAAACCAAGCTCCTCTTGGTGTAAATCTCACTTGTGAAGAAACAATCTTTTTGCTTGTGTTCTTTAAGCTCAACTGAGCACGTTTTTGACTTGATCAGCTTCAATCTTTGACATTTTGGATATTATTTGTGTTTTTAAGTTAGTTAAATAGTCACTGTTGAGTTTTTAAAAAAAAAATAAAAAAATAAAACACCAAAAAGGACGTGGCCAGGACTCGAACCTGCGCCACTCCTCTCACAACACACACTCCTTACCGTTGCCCTAGGGTCTTTGACTGGTAGGAGTGTGTAAAGTTTAATACTTAAGGTGGTTTTGTTTTGGCTTATTTAAATTAAAGCCGTAGCTTATTTGGGCTTTTCTAGCTTATTTATTAAGCTTATTTGTGCAAGCTCATTTTTCCTAGGTTTGTCTTCTAGCTAGGGACTTTTCTAGCTAGGTTTTGTAATTTTCTCTTTATTTATGTATTTTCTATTCATTTTTAATTAGCCGTATTTCATTAATTAATTAAAAAATAGTAAAAATAGGTTTTAATTTTTAGAAAAATAGTTTTTAGGTTTTGATTTATATTTTTGAGGTTTACATATCAAAAAGTTTTCAAAAAGTCTTATTTTTAATTTTATTTGATTTTAGGGTTTTTTGTCAACTTTAAAAATTAATATAAAATTAATAAAAAGGTTTTAGGAGCTTTAATTTACATTTTTGTTCTAGTTACATTATTTAGGATTTTTGGTAATTTTTTAGAATTTATTTATAAACTTTTTATTTTTTTGATTATTTTAATATTATTTTATTAGTAAAAATTCAAAGTTTGTTTTTTCTACTTTTTTCATTTTTCCTAGATTGTAGTCATTAAATTAGGAACTTTTTCACTTTCCAAATATTTTTTAGGCTTTTCATTTATTTTCTAGAATTAATTTAATTTTTAATAGTTTTTAAGTGTTTAAAAATAGTTTAATTTGGTTTTAAAATTTTTAAAAATAGTTTTTAGCTTAATTAGGTCATTTTTGAGGTTTACAAACTATTAGATCTTGTTTATGGCTTTTTAATAATTAATTGTGATTTTTAGGGCTTTAATTAGCATTAAAAAGTCATTATTTAATTAATTAAAAGGTTTTAGCAAGTTTTGATTTTTTGTAAACTCTTATAATTTTATTTTGGATTTTTAGTAATTTTTAGGAATTTTTAGGTTAAAATTTTAAATTTTGTGGCTTTTAAGGTTCTACGTCTTAACTTTCTAGTAGTGATTTTTTTTTCGTCAATTTTTATTTTTACGTCTTCGTCATTTTCTCTTCTCTTTTCTTCTTAATAAAATCATCAATCAAAATCAATTCATTACACAACACACGTGCCTCCTCGAGAACGAACTCACTCTTACTTGGGTCATTTACACACGGTTTTCCTAAATCGTCGTGCTCACTTGCCCTATTTTTAGTTGCTTGTTTTTCCTAAAGCAAGTATCTAATTTTACAACCATCAGTCTCGAAGACTAGATTTATTCTTTCGTTTTCATTTTCGTATTCTCTCCAAATATGATTCATTAGGTTTTGTTGAAGACTAAGATCTGTGTTTTTATCTTGTAATTCTCTTGCTTTCCAGCGATGAGCTTCACATATTTCGACCGAAGTACGTTGTATATTTCGACCCGTTGGAGCAAACACATCATTCCAGTCAAAAATCGCCATTTGTGATATTCTAAAATCATGCTATGCATTATGATGCAACAATACATAATTCGGCGTATTGTGTCAACATGGTATGCACGGGCCGGTTGTTATATGATTCTTAAACGTCTTTAGAGAACACCAAAAGCACGTTCAATATCCTTTCGTGCACCTTATTGCCATTTTTTAAAGTAACTATGTTCCGGGTCACTTACACAAGTAGTAAAGGCTTTGACGAAAATTGTCCACTCTGGGTAAATTAATAATACCTTTTTTTCAAGCGCAACTCCATTAACCACGTATGGAGCAAAAAAGGCTGTGTCGCTAAGAAGGTCGTCAAATAGTGGAGAGTTATCTAAAACTCACTTCCACTACCCCAAAAAACGCATTCCAAGTCCACAAATTTTGTGAATCTACCGCTTCAAGCATTATATCTTCGATGAAAATAGTATAATCGATACTTACAGTGCGTCGAGACGGAATTTCTTGTTGTAGCAACCATTCGTTATACTCTTACGCTCGCATCGTCAAATCAACGTTGGTTTTTCGTCGATATCAAAAGCGAAAGGTTGATAATTTAAATTTGGATCCAATATGAGAATGTGTTGTAAATAAGTTGTGTGAAAAATATTATGTGATAGTAAGATATTTATATAGATGTTTGTTGGTTTAGAAAAGGTTTTTTATTATTTAAATAATAGTCGTTAGGGTGGGTGTTTAAAAATAATTAGTTTTAAATGGGTTAAAAAACAGGCGTTAGAGGAGGTAAACTGGAAAAAGTTTTTAAACCCCACCGACGCGTGTTGGTGGGTTAACGAAAAGGAGAAACAACGTTGCCAAATATGGGTGACGGTACCATAACGCAGCTTAACACTGAGACATGTAGGTGTAACGCCCGTTCAGCGTTATAGTACCAGGACTCTTATTATTTGGTTTGGGACTTATGTTTTATAAGCATATTTTTATGACTTATTTAGTTGCTTATATATTTTTTATTATTAGTTGCTTATATAATTTTATTATGTTTTATAGGCAGCAATTTTAACCCATTCAATCAAAAGTAAGTCAATTTGGGTCAATTTCATAACCTTATGGGTTGGAATGGGTTGAGAAAAAATAGAGTGATAGGTCAACTGAGTCATCCCTTTCTTTGTCTAAAATAAAGTTTGGGTTAAATGGGTTTAAAAATGGGTCAAATGCGTTTAAGAATTGGTCAAATGGTTACTAGTATTGGACCAAAAACCCAATAGTCTAAATAGTTAGATTTTATTACTAAGTCGAATTTTTTACGTTTTCCTCTGATTTTGTACGTGTTCGTCAGTTTTCTTCCAATTGTTTTTTACGTTTTTTGGTATTATTAAGTTTTCTTCACTAATTTTACGTTTTCATCAATATTTTTACGCTTTCATCAGCGTGTTTACATTTTCTTCAGTATTTTTACGTTTTCATCACTATTTTTACGTTTTCATCAGTAAATTTAGGTTCTCATCAGTAGTTTTACGTTCTCGTCAGTAATTTTACGTTTTCATCCGTTTTTTAACGTTTTTGTCCGTTTTTTAGGTTTTCGTCAGTAATTTTACTTTTTCATGAGTATTTTTACGTTTTTCGTTATTAATCTTACGTTTTCATCAGTATTTTTACGTTTTCGTCAGTAAATTTATGTTTTCATCAATATTTTTATGTTTTTCGGTATTTTTACGATTTCGTCCGATTTTTTACGTTTTCATCAGTATTTTTACTTTTTCGTCGGTAACTTTACGTTTACTTCAGTATTTGTGGGTTTGCTATTTAAGGATCCGGTAGTCTAGTAGGGTGGTAAATGGTGGTGGTAGCCATGGATGAAGTAGAGAGGTTGTGTGTGAAAGAAAAGAGAAAGGTTTATAAAAGTGAAATGGAAAAACAAACAACAACCCCCACCTTGGAAGCCTTGGAGGGGTATATATAGTCACACAACACCTAAACTATACATCGTTACCTAGTCTAGTCTATGCGTGTGTGACTATGATAACTAATGGGAATTCTTAAATGTCGTCACATAAAGTGAATTTCCAACAATCTTCCCCCATGGGACGACGTGTAGAATTCCTTCTAATATTCTTCCTAACAAGTACATAATGATTAAGAATAAAAGCTTCCATGAAGCGTCCAATGCTGATGAAGTCTTCTGAGGCTTTTGACTTCAAGTCTTCACTTTTAAATGACTCGTCTTTGTAGTAACTTGTAGTAGAAATACTGTAACGGCACGAGCTAAGTAATCCATGTACTTCTGGTTAAGGAGAAGCTTCTGAATTAACTTCCCCCTAATTCATGCCACTTAAACTTGATGTAGAAGCTTTTAATAGCTTCCCCCTAAACCGACAATCCTCATAAGCAACTTCAAAGCTTTCAATAAAGCTTAGAATGATTAAGCGCACAACGGAATTTAACAAGCAAACCCCATCATATAAAATGATAATTTTGCTATGAGGGATTGAATGTTTGAGGCACACCAAGTAGATCAACAACTTCTCTTCTCACGCTTGAATAATTCTTCTGAATTTTTCTTCCCCCTTGAGAGTTCAAGTTATGCATACTAGAAAGAAGCAAGACATTTCTTCCCCCACGTAGTTGAAGAAAGTAAACCAATCCCAAGTATGAAGCTCAAATACTAAAGTAGACACTTTATCCCATTCATGAAGTTGACATCGTAACACCAGAGTCAATTAAGTCCCGGAAATGCACATATCTTCTTCCGGAGATGCACCAGAGTCAATTAAGTCCCGGAAGTGCATATTTCTCCATATAGGATAATGATGATGAATAATTGCAACATCAAAACAATTAAACATCGAACAATAGTGTACTGTTTAGAGATTGATAACGCCACAAGTTAAAACACTGATTTTCTATGCGGTTATGATAAATGTCTTCCCGAAATGTCTTCAAATCAAAAGAAGATATGAAGTTCATCACTTGTACTCGTTGTGTGTTTAATATGTCTTCTTCTTCCCCCTTGATGGTTTGAAACTCGGAACCATCAATAAATTGTACGCACATTTACCTAAAATCTCGTGAGAATAATAAATAAGCTGAATTATATATTTTGTGAGAATCAGCTTCTGATTGAAAATCTCTACTCATAGACTCTCCATGGATATCTTTACCAACCCCTTGTAGGCAATTTGAAGTGACCACTTATGGAATAAATTAGATATACCAAACGTGAAACTGAATAAGAATCCCTCGATCTTGTGACTTAAGCTTGCACAATTGTTGAATGAGGAACGGTGGAGAAATCTCTAAGTACCCAATACATTACTGAAGAAGTATATAAGCACAACACCTCTTGAAATTATCCACGTCAACTATGCGCGTGACACGGAGTATAATAATGTAGCTCATTAAAGTGATAGTTATCCGAGTCATCAACCAACCACCCTGAACCCGGAAACCAGATAAACAAGTCTTCATTCTAAGATTAAGCACGAGCAAGTTATCTTTGAAAGATAAAATAAGTACATGCCTTCGAAAAATCCGTCTTCAACTTCAAATAATTAATAACCGATCATAAGATCCGTAGTTACTAAAAATATCGCCAATTTCTTGGTCTTGTTAAATAAATTTTGTCACGTTGTCTCGTCATATTGTCATATTACATTGTCCCGATTATAAACAAAGTATATCATAATACCCAAAGTTTATTCAAAATAAATATTTTGAAGTAAAAATTTGTGTATAGTGAGTTTTAAATCATATGGCCCATTCAAACAATATAAACTCATCACAACCCAAGTTTACATAGCCCATGATCTCTGTACATCATGTATGTGTACCCGGTCCAGCACAGTAAGTAAAAGATATAAAAGAGTGAGTTTACCCTAATTAAACTCATAACCCTAATCTCATTTACACTCTGCCGTTTTCTTCTCTTAACAACTCTCTCAAACCCCCACATCGTAACCTCCGTCCCCATCTCTTTCCTTTATCGCAGTCAATCAAAAAACAATCAATCTCATCTCAATCATCATCCATCATCATCCATCTATATACTTGATAAATCAATTGACAAACCAAAGCATCGTTTAAATTATCTCTCATCTTCAATCCTATCAAAGTAATACAATCTGAAACCCATTGACACCATGCTTATATTAATTAAAATAAAGCAGTGACATCTCAAGCTCGATCTTGGTGCATGTTTGAATAAAGAAACGACTTCAAGATCTTAAGCGAAAGGTCTCGGGTAGGTTAAAATTAATTGCATGTTGGTTTTTGTGTGTCAAATTGAAGCAAAGACAGGATTTAACAGTTTTGTTAAACACCTTTCTTATTATTCGAACAATAAATGGGTAAAACCCAATATTAGATCTATGATGATATTAATTCGTGGTTTTAGATCTTATAAGATCTCGGTTTACATGACCAATCACGAAAAGTAATCTGAGGTTGTATTGATTTCTGTTATGTTTCGAGTCTAGATACGATGGGGATTTAGGAGACGATGGGATAGGTAGATTTGGTGTTGTGGAGTTAAAAGGTTGGAGATATGTTGGTCTGGTCAAGTCAGTCTCGGTATATTTTAAACAAGTCATTTTGTTTTGTTCATCGCAATGTTTCTGTTAACCCATCGTGTAAGAGGTTGTAAATCTTGCTTATGTTTAGAGAGAGAAAGAGATAGATAGATGGTGAGAACACACACACTTTTAGAGAGAGAAAGTGAAAGAAAACACTTTTCTTACTATGTGAAAAATAAGGTGAACCACACCCTCTCCAACTAAGGAGAGGGTTAATATACCCAAGCGTGTGATGGGCTTGGGCTTACATGTTTGGGTCGTCCATACAAACCCTGGACTAGGCCTTTCCTTGTTTACTTAATGTAGAATAACTAAACTACGAGCCACTACTTAATATATTGTCGGAGTGACCGAATCTTCCTAAATACAAAAAACGTATTTCCAACTATCTCCCCTAAGGGAGGTCACTCCAAACAAGGGTGTTACCCGAGTTACAATAATAAAATAAATCTAGCATACTATGCTTGTCTTGAGCTTGTAGTCTTCGTTTTTCTTTTCTTTTTCTTTAATAGGTGAATATGTTGAAGTGATCTTTGATATCAATCTTGAGCATTAATCTTTTGCCTTGATCTTGTGTATCCTTCACTTGTGATCTTTGCCTCTTCGTGACACCATGTCCCACATACTTATACCTTCGTAATTCTTGAAAGCTTCAGAGTTCGATACAGCGGAAGACTTAACTTTTAGGCTTTCTTGAATTAGATGAGGTATTAAGTGCATAAAGTATAAGCATGCGTGGACGACTTCTTCTTGGATTCCGCAACGCCACTGTCTTCAAATGCCGCAACATAAGTAGACACGAATAATATGGCTTTGAACATTTTATTCTAATTCGGTAGCATTTTACCTCCAGTCGGTGAAGACCATTGGACGATATAAAATATCGTACTTGTGGCAGGTAGATTTAATTAAAAATCTCCTTGACAAGATTTCGCGGGTAAACCCGTTATCTTTACTCGACGGTCCAAAGCTGACTGCGAACGTAAAGAGTGAATCATTTGGATAAAATCATCCGCATGATTAAAGCCATCAATTCTGATTCCTGGAACAAGTTTGATTCATTAAACAATCGCACCATCGTTGCTTTTCAGTTGTCACGATCTTGATTCATATTGAATCTTGCAAGTTACCTACCAAGTGCTGTTTAAGGTTAACACTAGAAGGATTTCCACTCATCACTGTGAACACTAAGGTATCACTCTGAGTGTTCTGGCAAGATCACTAAGATATTGCGTAGAGGCCTGGAACGTGTTTAAATTCAGTTAAGAACTAAACCATTGTTGCTTTCCAGTTATCACAAGCTTGATTCATAAAGAATCTCACAAGTCACCTACCATGAGCTTTTTGATATTCGCTCAAGAAGGATTTCCATCTTCATTGTAAATACTTTCGTATTACTCGGATGTTCAGGCACGATCATGAAGATTTTGCGTAGGACTCTTAATATCTTTCTTACTTTTCACAGTGTGTGAAGAAGCAAGGAAATATGGAAATGTGTCCTAATGAGATATTTGATGATCTCAAATGGATCTAGACTCGATCGTGTACTTTGGATTTTAGTGATCGGAGGCTGGAGAGGAGCGCCACCATTTCAATACCAATTTACTCGGAGTGAATAAATCGATAGATAACGCGTTATCTCCGTGTGATTAAAACAAATACCTTTTGAGAGATATCTGAGTTAGCTGGGATGGGTTGTGCATTGCAGCACTGGGTCCATGATGTCTATCTTCAATATCGAGCATCATTAAAAATGATCTCAATAGCATATGTGTTGACCCGGTTTCTGCCTAAGGTTGTCAGGAGGGATTCTTTCTTTACACCCTTTATCTTTACAATTCTTTTTCATTCTTCAACCCCTTTAATGCTTACCAATACGTCATAACTAGCACCTTGTTGTGATTGTTCTAGTGCTAACTTAAGTACTTGGTCGGCATTCAGCTACGTTCACAATCTTTCTCCATCTTTCCTAAGGACTATTATTTCTAGCTAAGGAATGTCCTAGGGAAGATTCCTCCGGTTTTGGAAGAATCATTGGACTTAACCTATCCTACCATCCTTATGTCACCACAATCTTCATCGTCGTGAAATAAATGGGTTTTGGGTAAGTATATGTCACCATGAAAATCCATTTTGATATGCAAATCCGTTTTGCTCCCCCTTAATATATGCCACGATATTCAAAAACATTTCGCATATGTCGGGATGAGCCATCACATTAAGTCAAACCATTTGTGATAATTTCCCATATTAAATCACATTTTCTCCCCCATATTAAAAATATTAACCCAATCGATGTTTTTAATATCAATTTATTTAATAAAGTTTTAACAAAGGTTTTGGGAAGAAAAATGCAAGTCCGTTTTATCTTCATGATACCAAATGTATGAGATATGATACCGATTTGTAACATGATCACATATTCACCATATTAGAAAAAAATTTGACAAGGTTGGACCTGAATGATGAGAACATCATATGATAAGATCAAATGGTTCTTGTTGGCATATGTTGGTCGCCTCGTAAGTCATCTCTTGACACCACGTGTACGATTGGTATTGTTGTCTTGACAACAGTTAGTGAGCTTGGCACGTTAGGCATCAAAGATTCTGAATGCTTGACAATTGCTCCCCCTCAATTGTTGACCCGTGTTCTATTGAAAGATCTGTATTCGTCGGTTGAGTAGTCGCATCGTCCAGTATGTAGATACCAATTGTAGATTGCTATGGTTGTAGAGATGATAACTTCATAAAAACAAGACTTCTCTTGTTTTAACAAATAAATGCACTGAATCGTACATATATTCGTGTTAGATTGTGTTATAACATAAACACAATCCCTTACATGGTTATAAAGTAAACCATGCCCGAGAAAATTAATTCTCGTTGTTGAGCCAAAGCTTTCATAAGAAATACTTGACTTTAATATGAAAATCAGGTTGCAGTCAGAAATAACTACAAGCCATACAGGCATGTTTTATTGAATATTTACAACTTTTGTATAAACTCTATTTATGGCGTCGTGTCAATATTAATCAACATTTATAAGGCCGTAAATATTATCGTACTAAAAGACATGCCTTTGAAAAATAAAGTAAAACTATTTTTTGATATTTCTGAATTTTTCAATTTTTATGGTTTTTATATGGTTTTATATTTTTGTATTTTGCTTTTGTGAATAAAAATATAAACAATATATACAGATGATCACCAAGGATACGGAGAATAGTTTACCACCACTATTCTTTCGCTTCATCTACCAATTTCTTTAGAGTCTCAGGCGAGAAGGTTCTCATTCCTAGCTTGTCGGCCAAAAATCCAAATTGAGCGCGATCTAAAGCCTTCGTGAAAATATCCGCCAATTGATACTCAGATCGGACAAAGTAAAGCTCTATCACTCCATTTTCCACTTGCTCCTTGATGAAGTGGTAGCGAATGTCAATGTGCTTTGACCGGGAGAATTGAACGTTGTTGCAGCATAAGGCAATTGCACTCTTGTTGTCACAGTACATCGGAATTTTGTTGAAACCTAGACCATAGTCGGTTAATTACGATCTCATCCAAAGAATTTGATCACAGCAACCGGACATAGCTATGTATTCTGCTTCCGTACTTGAAATTGCAGCGTTTTTCTGCCTTTTTGATACCCAACTGATTAGCCGATCTCCTAGTAGTTGCAAAGTTCCACTCGTGTTACGCCTTGTATCTTGACAACCCGCGTGATCCGCATCTGCATATGCCATTAGTGCAATCGAAGAGTCCTTCAAATACCAAAGTCCCCGATTAATGGTTCCTTTAATATATCGAAAGATCCGTTTCACAGTAGCCAAGTGTAACTCACTAGGCCGAGTTTGATACCGAGCACACATACATATAGCAAACTGAAGATCTGGTCGACTAGCTGTGATATACAGAAGGGTACCGATCATTCCATGATAAAGTTTCGGATCAACGGCAACTCCATGTGGATCTGCATCAAGCTTAGTTCGTTCCACCATTGGAGTATCCACGGGGTCGCAAGATTCCATCTTATATTTCTTAAGAGATTCAAGGGCATACTTGGATAGATTGATAAAGATGCCTCTAGGACTCTGAGATATCTGAAGACCTAAGAATAATGATACCTTGCCCATCATTGACATCTTAAACTTGGAAGACATGAGTTTCCCAAACTCATCGGATAAGGTTTGGGTCGAGGCAGTAAATATAATATCATAAACATATATTTGTACCATAATCATATCTTTACCTCGTTTCTGAATAGACAGCGTGGGATCCACCTTGCGTTTAGCGAAGTCTTGCGTAATGAGGAATTGTGACAATAGATCATACCATGCGTGTGGAGCTTGTTTCAACCCATAGAGAGCCTTCTAAAGCTTGTACACATGATTAGGATATTTAGGATTCACAAAGCCATCCGGCTGTTGACCATAGACCTCTTCCTTGATTTCACCATTCAGAACTGCCGTCTTCACATCCATCTGATAGACGATCATATTCATGTGGGCTGTAGAAGCGAGGAATAGTCTAATAGCTTCCAAACGGGCAACAGGTGAAAAGGATTTCATAAAGTCGATGCCCAATAATTGCTTGTATCCACGAGCTACTAGTCGAGCTTTGTTCTTCAATATTCCGCCTAACTCGTCGAGTTTCACCTTGTAAACCCATTTCAAAGTGAGTAACTGCACTTTATCTGGGCATGGGACAAGTTCCCATACTTCAAGACGTATAAATTCATTAAGTTCTTCTTGCATAGCTTCTATCCAACAGGATTGAGTAAAAGCTTCTTGCCATGTCTTAGGTTCAACTTCAGTGAGAAAAGCATCAAAATGACAAAACATTGCATTTTCTTGTAACTAACTTCGTGTGGATACCGGACGATTAAGGTCACCAATAATAGAATCTATAGGATGATCCTTTGTCCACTTGCTGTCATGTTCACGAATCCGTGGATTGGAGTAGACCGTATTAGGAGCTTCCTCTGAGGTGGACGACCCGACTTGATTATGATCGGGAATTGGTACACCAAAGAATGGAAGTTCACGCATTTGAGCGAATTCCAAATCGTGATCATCATCATCCTCTTCATCAACAATAGGCATGACATGGGTAGTTGGTTCGGGTGTTGGTTGAGAATTACTTTTTGAAGGTATATCTTGACCAATTGTAGGTGTAGACGTATCTGATTGTGCTTCGGTTGCTGGAGCTACAACTTCGGTAACCGGAGCTATCACCTCAGGTTCTGGAGCAACAATACTTGGAGAAGTAGAGAATTCATCAAAGAACGGTTGAAACAACGTATCCCATTCAGTCCTAGTAGGTGGTGTAAATGATGATGAAGTAGGGTTATTTGGGACAAGACCAGAACTAATGTTACTGGGTCCCATTTCATGAAGTGCGGGTTTAGAGCTGCTTTGCTCAGACGCCATAGCTGTCAGCTCATCAAAATCAACATTCATAGTTTTGAGGATCTTACGAGACTTATGGTTGTAGATTCGGTATGCCTTCTTTGTAGGTGCATAAACAATGAAAATACCAATATCAGCCTTGGGTTGAAGTTTTCCCAAATTGTCACCATCATTATTTGGATAGCAGAGAGAACCAAATACATGAAGATATGATAAATCTGATACTTTTCCATGTAGAAGCTCATAAGGTGTTTTACCATGGCGTTTACGAATTAGTGACCGGTTTTGGGTGTACACTGCTGTAGATATTGCTTCTGCCCATAAAAACAATGGAGCCTTTGCATAAGTTAACATCATGCGAGCAGCTTCCATATGTGTGCGATTTCTCCTTTCAACAACATCGTTTTGTTGTGGAGTGCGAGAAACGGATGTTTCATGAGATATGCCAACTTTTTCATAATAATCACGCAAAATTTTATTCACAAACTCGATCCCATTATGTGACAATCCGTCAATTTATGGTTTATATTTTATTCTCAATATTTATTTGAAAACATTATTTTAATGTTATAATATGAACTCACTTATTTTTGGGAAGAAATTTGGATTTACGTCTTGAAATAGCATCGACTACGTCTAAACCGGAGGATTCTACGTTACGTGCTTACGTTTACATACACCATCTTTGGTGACAGTCCGACATTTCAGGAAATAAATTTGTCCGTGAATATTATTTTGAGATTTTAAATTTGTGTTGGTTCATAAACTCAGAAATTTACGAGAAGAGATTAGGACTTACGATTTTAATTTAACGTCCTTTACGACTAAACCGGAAACCTTAGGATTACGTATTTACGTTTTCGAACTCCGTTTTGATGAGACAATTTTTATTAGATTCGTTTTGTGCCGTTGATTCATAATTTATAAAAACGTTTTTCGTGAAACGACCCGAGGGCACGCAAATCGAGGAAACTAGAATCGAGGAATACCCGTAAATTAGCGGGATGGGACAAAACAAGTTTATCCCACCCCACTAACATGGGGTGGCCAAAAGAGGACACCACATCTATGATGTGGCACCCTTGTAGCTATAACCTTACACATGTAAGCTTAGCTTCACATGAAAGCTAACTTATAGCACCAAACTAGCAAAAACCACTAAACTTTACCACTTACTTCCATTTCACATGCAAAACTCACACACTCCTCTCCTCTATCTCTAAAATTCGTCTAACCATCATCAAAAACAACCCTCATTTGATCTATGTTAGCCATAAAATCATGTGTTACTCATACACATGATGATGCTACTTTGAAGCTTTAAAGATTGGAGGTGATTCTAACATCCAAGGAGAAGATTTGTTGGTGTCATAGGGCTGATTTTCCATGAGAAGTTTATAAAGGTTGGTAGACTTGAAGATGATATTGGTTTATCACAAGTTTTGCCATCAAAATCCAAGCCTTGTTCATCAAAGACTCATCTTTTCATCACTAATGGTGGTATAGAGATTGTTCTTCCTATCCTCTTGTTATTTTGATTATGTAATCTTATATTTTCTTTATTTATGTATATGTATATGATGATGAATGATGATTAATATTATGTGGGGATTTGGTGTTGATAGATTTGATAAACATGGGTAAAAAGATGGAAAAACCACATGTAAAAATGGTTAAATCTTGCTTAATAAGATGGCTGTATAAAAACAGTAAGTAACCAAGTTATAAACTGATAAAATTGCATGGTGGAATCCATTTACAGTAAGTGTTAGATGTCATACACATGTGAGAGTTGGACATGCAATGGAATCACCAAAATGAGTGAGATATGATCAAAACAAGATGAGTGTACCAATCTGAATAGTATGTTTTGTAGGGACTGTTAAGGATAGTTAGACATGGAATGAGCAGTAGCTATAACTAACTTATTTGTAGCAAATAATATGAAGTTTATGTCATCTAAAAATGAGCTTCTATCTCTTTATAAAACTCAAGATATGATAAAAATGGTGAAGATGAAACTAAAAATCAGATCTTGAAGAATTAATGTTTAATAGTATTATATAAGCACTCAAACTAATATAGTATAAAATGTGAATTAAAACCCACTAACTTATAAATTTCATTAATATAAATATGTATAAGGTTAAATAAATGGACACTTTTATAAAAATGATAGTTGAATAAGATTTATAAGTTATAAAAACTATAAACATGATTTTTACGTCTTTTCGGCTAAAACCGAAAGATTAACGTTTTTGTTAAATAAAACTTAGACGGTTGGACCCGTCTAATGTAAACTTTTATAAACTCACATACTGATGTATAAACATATATAACAAGTAAAACCCGATAAAACCCGAGCTTTACAACATATAGACATTAACGGGCCAAAGTAGCCTTAATGGACAATAAACCCAACTAATTTGGTAAAACACTTATAAACTTACTTATTGGGCTTAACCCACTTGGGCCCAACATAAAAAGTATAATACTTATAATAAAAGTGTAAAATGGACTAATATAAAGTATTGGGCTTGTAATAGGGTTATTAGGCCTAAAACATGTAAATAAGTAAAACTAGTAAAAGTAGTATAAAAATATTACCAACACATAAACACTATAATGAATGAGTAAAAATGTATAAACCCACTTGATCATCATCATATATATAAAATCATCATATGTATACATAATTGTTATTTTATAAAGTCATTGGACAAGAGTCTAAGACAAGTATTATTTGTCTAGGTTTCCGTGATTGAAGCACGTACCGTACATCCGAATTGCCGATAACCCGCTTTCCCACATCAACGTGAGTTCATAGCCGCGCACTCGTTTAAATGTTTTTATGATATATTTTCTAAACTCGCGAGGGAGATAACATGTTAGTTTTACTAATATAGGACACCATTTGTCCCGATTGTTTGTTTATGGATTTGGACCCGAATGATTGTATGACCCGATGTATGATTATATGACCCGATAGATGAAATGAAATGGATTATTAAAGTTAGGTTATGTCACTAAAAGTCCCATTAGCATGAATTGTGAACTACCGGGATTTGGTAGACGCTTATGCATATAATAGTACTATTTGGGGACGATCACCCTAGTTCGCGCCTTGACGGTTGATCCCCCTCGTGCCACATTGATTGGTAAGCGAATTTATGTATGAGAAAATTTATAAGCGTGATTATTGTGACAACACGCTAATTTAGATGGGAAATTGAGTTTCGGGTTAGCTACCCGTTGTTGGTTGTAGTAAGGTAACAATGTCATGCGGCTTGTAATAATCCAATTAACGAAATACTGCTTTATGCATTGAATTACGATACATTGCCTGACTAGCAATACAGGGTCTTATAATTAATATTATGTTCGTGTTTTGGTTTTATATAACCATATTCATATAACGATTTTTATTTAATCTATACAACGTTATAAAACGTATTGTATGATGTTTTTACGACAATGGTTCGTATAATGATTTTGAAGGCAAAAGCCTATATTATGATTTTTGATAAGGATTTGTATAAAATGACTTTGGTATTTTATGGCCTATTACAATGATTTGTACAAAATGATTTTCGGTAAAAAATTTATACCGATATTATATTGATGGATTTTATTAAACTCTATGAATTCACTCGGCGTTATCGCTGACCTTTTCTTTTAACATGTTTTATCTCAGGTACTTGAAGGTAATTCTCGGGAAGACAACAAGAATTCATGGCCCGCACTTAAACAATAATTTCCATTCAAATGCTTTGTAAAACCTGTATAAAATACAATGACTTGGGACCTATGTAACTTTGATATTTATGAATAGAAATGCTTTACTATTAAACGACGCGATTTTTAAGCGTTGTCTATGATGTGAGTAATGTGCTATCCCGTAACACCAACGAGTCTTCCGCTGTATTGAATTGTATAAAATTTGGGGGTGTTACAGTTTGGTACCAGAGCTCTCGTTATAGAGAACGAAATATTTTTAAAAACCAAGGTTTTGAATAAAACATTTCAAAATCTTTTAACTATAAACATTTTTCTAAAAATGTCTAAAAATCTTTTGACTATAACGGTGCCGAAGAATTCCCGAGTTACCGACAAGGCCAGACTGAGAAGTGTTATTTTAATATATATATAACTTGGATTATATATATATATATATATATATATATATATATATATATATATATATATATATATATATATATATATATATATATATATATATATATATATATATATATATATATATATATATATATATATATATATATATATATATATATATATATATATATATATATATATATATGTATATATATATATATATGATGGAATTTGATTGCATGATTGTTTGATGATTATTTTGATATTTATACGAGGTATTTATACGACGTAGATTGTCACAAGGAACCCTAAATCCCCTAGTAAATTAATCGAAGCTATTCTCGTAGGAATTCTAGCTATCCTAGATCTAAACCAAGTTGTGGATATTTATGATCCCAACAAATGGTTGATATTTGTAGAAATGTTGATATTAGTTGATTGTGATATTAAAGAAGAAATGGCGAGATTAAATCTGATATCGATGTCATGACGATCTTTCCTTATAGAGTGGAGTTTGACAAAACGTTGCCACCTGGAAAGGTGTCATCTGATTCGTTGTCACCCAATTCTTAAATTTGAGAATCGAAAGGGTGAATGTCGCACTTGAGGCTATCAATGGAACCATTACCCAAAAGCCTCATGCCACTAGTACCTTTCCGAGAAGTCTAATTGAGTGATCGAGTCATTTCATACTAGTGACTCATTTGATAACTATTGTTGAAAGAGCTATAGGATTGGAAATTAAGTGTTGTTCATATCGAGCTTTTATTGCCCTATTAAGGTCTAAGAATAAGGTTGAAAGTATTGGTGAATGAGGTAGGATATCGCATTGAGTATGATTTGGTTGAAACATGAATAAAGTAAAATTTAACTTGTATGGAATAAGAAATTGTTAAGAGGAAGTCGTTAAGTTTTGTGATAGGATTATAAGGTTTTAATTGATTGTTGATTCGTGTTAAGGGTTGTTCCTAGGCCATTGTCCACTAATGAGGATTCCCAGTGTCCAAGAAATAAATTGAAGAAATCTTCTTCTGAATTGGGACCGATGGATCTCTCGGGACAGGTGGAACACCTAATGACTCTTGTAGATTAGTATTCATTGTGGTATCTTTTAAAAATCCCTAACTTAACTGAGACATCAGTTGGTAGGATGAGTTCTTGGAATGGTATGACATAGTGACACGTAATGTGTTACGGTACTATTTTGACTTGTTTGTGATTAATGAAAAGACTACCTTTGATTGCTAAATCCTACATGTATCGATGTTATCTATCTTTTATTGCTTCATCCTAATGTTCGCATTAGTGATGCAACCATTGAGCAAGTACTCAACTCGATTTGAGTTACGTTGTGGATTATTCTTTTTGAGTGCCATCGAGGTCATGAACCTCATGATTAATTGGCTAAGCTCATTTCCTAGCATATTGTAGTTAATTCTTGGTGAGCAACTTTTCATCACTCTTTTGCAGATCACTGATTGTTTTTATAAGATAAAACAGTATCCCTTGAGAAATATTGAATTTTCATCACTATAAGGATTATTCAAAGTGAGATTTATAAGTGATCGTTATCGAAATGAAGTTGTTTATAAAACACCTTGGAAAACATAATTGTTTTCATAACACATAAAATCTTTGTAAATTTATTTTTGATTCTTATTTAAGAATTAAGCATGAAAGTGTTTATATTATAAACATGATGATACAATTTTGACGAACTGAGTATTGCATCGTTAATCTTGAAATTGTATATAGTTGCGCGCCTACATACAATTTGAAAGTGACCATGCAAGGCTGATTAGTAGTCACCATGAAATTATTAATAAACACTAAATTTTCTTTGAAGATTGTGAAAGATTAAATTTTATGAGATCTGCAAGAAATGAAAAATAGGGACATATTGATAGGGACACCTACATATGTGCTCATACTATTTATTCTTCTGAGTCGAATTTACTCATCTGTGGAAATTGTCTTATTTGACAAATTGATATTCCCTTCTTGTCCAATTCTCCCGTGGTGAGATTCTTAGGAAAAGTATCTGATTACCGAGTGTTGATACCTGACTGGATGTATCCACGTTCCTATCATTTCTTTTAATTAGATTTCATTTGAATGACCTGGGTATCGATCCGAGGAGCTTTCGAATACGTACTCAAATTATGAAAACATGGGATATATTCATATTCGTTAAATGTTTTCATCGGTATCTGATTTGAAATTCTCTCGCATAGATTATGCGTTAACCTTACTCTTTTTAAGGTTAGTTGTGTCTCCATATATCCTTGAATTTGTGAAGGATTATGAATTATTATTAGTCTTTTGAGAATTTCACATCTTATCAACGGTGATGAAACTGGAAAGTTGATAATGCCAGTAGAATGAATTGATTGATTATGACATGACGACATTGTCTTAATTGATGGGAACTCGAGTAGAATTCCCCTAAAAGATAAGATGTTGATTATCAAAAGTTATTTAAATAATTCTTGATGGATGACCATATCCTGCATTTAGACTTTAAATTATACCATGAATGGTTGTGTATTAGTCATAGATATTATAATCTAGAAAGAACTTAAAATAAATGTATTAAAAGATGTTTATGTTATCTGAAACTTTAGGAGGTATTTGCTGGTGAATTACCTAGACTTTCGCCATTAAGGCAAGTTGAATTTGGTATTGATTATATTCCAGGTGTTGCACCTGTGGCATGTGCACTGTACGTCAGCACCATCTGCATTAAAAGAATTACCCTACAACCGAGGGAGTTGTAGGAGAAGACTTTTATTCTACCATGCTCGTCATCATGAAGAGCTATGGTGTTATTATTTCTTATATTTATTGATTACCGTGAACTAGGTAAATTAACGACTAAAAATCTATATCCACTACCCAAGATGATAGATTTGTTCGATAATTTACGAGGTTCTAGCGTATGTTTTAAAATTTTTGATCCTCGGCATGGTTATCATCAATTTCACATCCGCGAAAAAGATTATCTATTCCAATCACTACATCCGGTACTTGTAATGAACATTATGACTTTCACGTGATGTCGTTTGGATTGACTAATACACATGGAGCATCCATAAATTGGGTGAATCACGTGTGTAGGCTGTAAATTGATAAATTCATGCTTGTGATCATTCAGGACTATTTGTTTGTTTATAAGAATAAGAATGAGTTAATAATTAGTTATAGACTGCCCTAAATTGGCCGAACAATGAAAACTTGTACCTTGAGTATTTAACATGTGATTAACGGCTTAATCCTTTACATGATTTGACCGTGTGATTAATAAGATAATGGGATCTATATTTACATTTCAAAAATTAGAGCCATTAAGGCTTAAGGTTATACCAAAAAGAAAAGTGCAAATGTGTTTTGACAAATGTTTTATCAAAAAGAACTTTTGAGGGATTATTCCCTTATACCTAGAACATTTAACTAAACTTCTGTTTAGGGGTAAATGTTTGTGTATACCTCAAGACAACCTAAGAGGGATTGAGGAAACCATTTAAACCATGACTTGAAATTTTAAACGACTATTTTTGCTTTTCAACTAAGAAAACTTTGACCAAAGTATAAACAAAGATTTTTCGAACGTTTACGAATCTTACTAATTATTTTCGATAAATCAACAAAAATCGTGTTAATTAAATTCAAATTTATTTTGAACATTTTTTGGACAAACTGAGAAAATTTAAAATTTTTACGCTTGCGTTTCATAAAATTAAATATTTATTAATTAATTACTGGTAATAATTATCGACGCTTTAGACGTCGGATTGAGTAAAACGGATAAAAATGATAACTGAGACGAAATTAAAATTTAGAAAATATGAAGAAAGAATTTTCGAATAAATACGGTCATGATATTTATTCCATCTAGGAAAGTGAACGTAATTACTGACACATTATATAGAAAGGATAAAGGACCAATTAGGACATGTTCCTTAATAATGATTGTGCAAAATAAATTGTCGAACAATTTAAAATAGCCGATGTTTGAAAAGAAGGATAATATAGATAATAAAAGGGGTTCACAGCTAATGTGAACCATTAGAATTGAGAAGCCAATGGCGTTAAATGTTTTAAAGGCTGCTTGTGGTTGCCTGAATATAGAGGATTTTGAGATTTAGTCATGTTGGAATCTCGTAAGATTAAGTATTCTATTCATGTCATTTCTGACTAAATGTATCTTTGTCTGAAGAAGTTGTACTAATGACAAATTATGAAGGCAGACATCGCCTCATACATTAGTAAACGTCTAACTATTGCAAAGGTCATCATCTGAATTTGATTCGATTTGGGTCATCGTCGACAGACTGACCAAATCTGCTAATATCATTCCTGTTAATGATAGATTCTTGATGAAGGAATTGACTCTTTTGTATTTAAAGGAGTTGTGTAAACATGGTGTGCCTGTATCGATCATCTCTAACAAGATCCTCGCTTCACATCGAATTTCTAGAGATTTGCTTAGAAGTCATTGAGAACGAATCTTGATGAGAGTACTGTGTACCATCCCAATCGAAGGGACGAGGTAAAGTAACGATACAAAATGCTAGAAGCGCTGTTTTATGCTTGAATGATTGACCTTTGGTAATAAACCGTATAATCGCTTTCCTTTGTAGAGATTATCATTGATAATTATCGTGTTAGGATCGAGATCGGATCTTGTAAGGATCTAAATATTATAGCATCTGTAAGCAGGAGTTGGGATGAAGACACCCGACATACACCTATTGTGTGTTGGACATGTCTTTTAGGTTTAAGGTTTCTATGATTACAAAGGTGACCTTGCAAAATATCCGAATCGCGAGACCTGAAATGATTGTTGAAATTAGGATCTGATTATTGACTGCCAGTAGTGGGCAGGAGGTTATGTGAATATGAAATGTAGATCTTGAAGTGCAGGATGGGTAGCGAAGTTATGCCAAAAAATTTCACCATAGAAAGATGAATTGAAGATCTAAAAGATCATGGGAATTAAGTCCCCGTTGTATGGGACCATTGAGATAATATAAAAAGTTGGTTTGAAAGGCATATAAGCTGGATCTACCCTAGGACTTCAAGAGTTGCGTGAATTATGTTTCGTATATCGAACTTGATAAAATGCCTATCAAGTGAAAATCTGACTATTCCTTAATGACGTTTAGATCGGCGAAAAGTTGCATTCATCAGAAACCCGTGAACATCATGGATAGAGAAAGTAAGTCAACATTTAGCCTGATCTTATTCCCGTAGTTATGTTTGATGAAACTCGCGTATTGTGTAACACCCCCAAATTTATACAACTCAGTACAGCGGAAGACTAGTTGGTGTTACGGGATAGCACATTACTCACATCATAGACAACGCTTAAAAGTCACGTCGTTTTAATAATAAATCATTTCCATTCATAAATATCAAAGTTACATAGGTCCCAAGTCATATTATTTCATACAAAGTTTTACAAAGTGTTTGAATGGAAATTATAATTTAAGTGCGGGCCATGAATTCTTGTTGTCTTCCCGAGAATTACCTTCAAGTACCTGAGATAAAACATGTTAAAAGAAAAGGTCAGCGATAACGCCGAGTGAATTCATAGAGTTTAATAAACCATCAATATAACATCGGTAGAAAATTATTACCGAAAATCATTTTGTACAAATCCTTATCGAAAATTATAATATAGGCATTTGCCTTAAAAAGCATTATACGAGCCAATGTCGTAAAAACATCATACAATACGTTTTATAACGTTGTATAGATTAAATAAAAACCGTTATATGAATATGGTTATATAAAACCAAAACACGAACATAATATCAATAGTATGACCCTGTATTGCTAGTCAGGCAATACATCGTAATTTGGTGCGTATAGTAGTATTTCGTTAATTGGATTATTATAAGCCGCATGACATTGTTACCTTACTATAACCAACAACGGGTAGCTAACCCGATACTCAATTTGCCCATCTAAGTTAGCGTGTCGTCACAATAATCACGCTATGTAAATCTTCTCATACATAAATTCGTTTACCAATCAATGTGGCACGACGGGGATCAACCGTCAAGGCGCGAACTGGGGTAATCGTCCCCAAATAGTACTATTATATGCATAAGCGTCTACCAAATCCCGGTAGTTCACAATTCATGCTAATGGGACTTTTAGTGACATAACCTAACTTTAATAATCCATTTTATTTCATCTATCGGGTCATATAAGCATTCATCGGGTCATACAATCATTCGAGTCCAAATCAATAAACAAACAATCGGGACAAATGGTGTCCTATTTTAGTAAAAAAGACTAACATGTTATCTCCCTCGCGGGTTTATAAAACATTTATAAAATCATTTAAAAGAGTGTGAGGCTATGAACTCACGTTGATGTGGGAAGGCGGGTTATCGACAATTCGGACGTACGATACGTGCTTCAATCACGGAAACCTAGACAAATAATACTCGTATTAGACTCATGTCCAATGACTTTATAAAAATAAAAATTATGTATACATATGATGATTTTATATATATGATGATCAAGTGGGTTTACATATTCTCTTTTACTCGTTTTAGTGTTGTGTGTCGGTAACTTTTATACTAGTTTACTAGTTTTACCTATTTACATATTTTAAGTCCAATAAACTTATTATAAGTTCTTTAACTTGTATTAATCCATTTTATACTTGTATTATCAGTATTTATACTTTACATTTTGGGCCCAAATGGGTTAAGCCCAATAAATAAGTTTATAAGTGTTTTAGTCCATTTTGTTGTATTATTAGACCAATAACGTTAATTTAGCCCGTTAATGTCCGTATGTTATATAGTTCGGGTTCTATCGGTTTTTACTTGTTATATATGTTTATATATCAGTATATGAGTTTATAAAAGTTTACATTAGACGGGTCCAACCGTCTAAGTTTTATTTAGCAAAAACGTTAATTTTACGGTAATAGCCGAAAAAGTCGTAAAATCATGTTTATAGTTTTTATAACTTATAAAACTTAACAAGTTACCATTTTTATAAAATGTTCACTTATTTATCATTGTAAATATTCATATAAATGTATTATATGAGTTAGTGGGTTTTAAATTCACATTTTATACTATTTTTATTTGAGTGCTTATATAATAATATTATACTTTAATTTCCAAAATCTGATTTTTACCTTCATGTTCACCAAAACTACCATATCTAGAGTTCTATATGGATATAGAAGCTCAAATTTTTATGACATAAACTACATGATATGTGCTCCATTTAACTCTTTTATAGCTACTGTTGAATCTGTGACAATCCGTCAATTTATGGTCAATATTTTATTCTCAATATTTATTTGAAAATATTATTTTATGAACTCACTTATTTTGGGAAGAAATTTGGATTTACGTCTTGGAGTAGCATCGACTACGTCTAAACCGGAGGATTCAACGTTACGTGCTTACGTTTGCATAAACCGTCTTTGGTGACAGTCCGACATTTCAGAAAATAAATTTGTCCATGAATATTATTTTGGAGTTTTAAATTTGAGTTGGTTCATAAACTCACAAATTTACGAGAAGAGATTAGGACTTACGATTTTATTTTAACGTCCTTTACGACTAAACCGGAAACCCTAGGATTCCGTATTTACGTTTTTGAACTCTGTTTTTGATGAGACAATTTTTATTAGATTCGTTTTGTGCCGTTGATTCATAATTTATAAAAACGTTTTTCGTAAAACGACCCGAGGGCACGCAAATCGAGGAAACTAGAATCGAGGAGTACCCGTAAATAATTGGGGATGAGACAAAAAAATTTTTTGCCCCACCACCACATGGGACGGCCAAAACTAGCAACTTACACTTGTGATGTGTCAAATTTTCTTAACAAGTCTTACACTTGTCCATTTAGCTTAACATTGAAGCTACTCAAAACCACAAGACTACTTTCACATACCATTAGCTCTCATTTCCACCATGTAATACCACACAAATTTCTCTCATCTCCCTCAAATGTGTCGTCCACTTTACCACCTAAACATCCATTTTGATCAAAAATTAACCATGAATTCATATGTTATCTCTACATATGATGAAGTTCTTTTGAAACCCTATTGATTGGTGGTGATTATAACATCCATGGAGGAGTTTCCTTGGTGTCTTGAGGCTGATTTTCCACAAGGAGTATATGAAGAATGGTGATCTTGAAGATGGTCATGGTTGTCTACAAGTTTCTCCATCAAAAACCATGTCAAAATCATAACCTATATCAACTTGGTGGTATAAAGATTGTCCTCCTCATCTTCTTGTTATTTTGATTATGTAAACATGTATTTTATTTCCTATTGTATATATTTATGATGATTATATGATGATAAAAATGTTATGTGGGGATTTGTTGTTGATAAACATGATTAAAAAGGTGAAAAACCATATGAAACAAGGTTAAAATCTTGATTAATTTACATGGCTGTATAAAACAGTAAAGAAACATGTTATGAACTGATGAAATAATGAAGTAGGATCCATTTACAGTAAGCTAAATGTCTTGTACACATGTGAGAGTTGGCCATGCAATGGAATCAAAATAATGAGTGAGATATGATCAAAACAAGTTTAAGGTATAAATCTGAGGTTACTGTTTTGGACGATTTTTAGAAAATACTTAAAGGATGATTCAACAGTAGCTATAGAAGAGTTAAATGTATCACATATCATGTAGTTTATGTGATAAAAATTTGAGCTTCTATCTCCATATAGAACTCAAGATATGGCAGTTTTGGTGAAAGTGAAGTTAAAAATCAGATTTTTGGAAATAATGTTTATTACTATTATATAAGCACTCAAAATTTAATAGTATAAAATGTAAAATAAAAACCCACTAACTTATGGATTTTATTTATATAAATATGTAAAAGGTTAAATAAGTGGACATTTTATAAAAATGGTAACTTGTTAAGTTTTATAAGTTATAAAACTATAAACTTGATTTTTACGACTTTTTCGGCTATCGCCGTAAAATTAACGTTTTTGTTAAATAAAACTTAGATGGTTGGACCCGTCTAATGAAAACTTTATAAAACTTATATACTGATATATAGACATGTATAACAACTAAAAACCAATAAAACCCGAACTATAGGGCATACGGACATTAACGAGCTAAGTAAACATATTGGACTAATACTTGGGCTAATAATTGGACTAAATAAGATAAACACCCATAAAAAGAACTTATTGGGCTTAACCCATCTGGGCCCAACTTGAAAGTGTATGTACTGATAATAAAAGTACAAAATAGATTAAAATAAGTTAAATAACTTATAATAAGCTTGTTGGACCTAAAACACGTAAATAGGTAAGACGAGAAAACTAGTATAAAAGTTATCAACACGTAACTCTAAAATGAGTAAACGAGAATATGTAAACCCACTTGATCATCATATATATATGATCATCATATGTATACATAATTGATATTTTTATAAAGTCATTGGACAAACGTCTAAGACCGATTATTATTTATATAGGTTTCCGTGATTGAAGCGCGTACCGTACGTCCGAATTGCCGATAACCCGCCTTCCCACATCAATGTGAGTTCATAGCCTCACACTCTTTTAAATGTTTTTATGAAATGTTTTATAAACCCGCGAGGGAGATAACATGTTAGTTTTTATAAAATTAGGACACCATTTGTCCCGATTGTTTGTTTATTGATTTGGACCCGAATGAATGAATGACCCGATTTTATGACCCGATAAATGATTAAAGGACCCGATAGATGAAATTAAATGGATTATTAAAGTTAGGTTATGTCACTAAAAGTCCCATTAGCATGAATTGTGAACTACCGGGATTTGGTAGACGCTTATGCATATAATAGTACTATTTGGGGACGATCACCCCAGTTCGCGCCTTGACGGTTGATCCCCGTCGTGCCACATTGATTGGTAAGCGAATTTATGTATGAGAAGGTTTCCATAGCGTGACCTTTGTGACGACAAGCTACTTTAGATGGGAAAATTGGTATCGGGTTAGCTACCCGTTGTTGGTTTAGTAAGGTAACAATGTCATGCGGCTTATAATAATCCGACTAACGAAATACTATTAGACGCTCAGAATTACGACGTATTGCCTGACTAGCAATACAGGGTCATACTATTGATATTATGCTTGTGTTTTGGTTTTCATAACCATATTCATATAACGGTTTTTATTTTCATACAACGTTATAAGACGTATTGTATGATGTTTTGCGACATTGACTCGTATAATGATTTTTAAAGGCAAATGCCTATATTATGATTTTCGATAAGGATTTGTATAAAATGACTTTGGCTATTTTATGGCCTATTAAAATGATTTGTACAAAATAATTTTCAGTAATAATTTTATACTGATATTATATTGATGGAATTTATTAAACTCTATGAATTCACTCGGCGTTATCGCTGACCTTTTCTTTTAACATGTTTTATCTCAGGTACTTGAAGGTAATTCTCGGGAAGGCGACAAGAATTCATGGCCCGCACTTAAACTATATTTTCCATTCAAATACTTTGTAAAACTTTGTATGAAATAATATGACTTGGGACCGATGTAACTTTGATGTTTATGAATGGAAATGATTTATTATTAAATGACGCGATTTTTATGCGTTGTCTATGATGTGAGTAATGTGCTATCCCGTAACACCAACTAGTCTTCCGCTGTATTGAGTTGTATAAATTTGGGGGTGTTACAGAATCAGCCTCTAAGTATTTTCTAAAAATCGTCCAAAACAGTGAACTCAGATTTGTACTCTAAACTTGTTTTGATCATATCTCACTCATTACAATGATTCCATTGCATGGCCAACTCTCACATGTGTACAAGACATATTACTTACTATATATTGCTTCTAATTTGCCATTTTATCAGTCTAACATGTGGTTCTTTACTGTTTTATACAGCCAACAATCTAAACAAGATTTTAGCCTTGTTTCTTATAGTTTTTCATCTTTTAAGCATGTTTATCAACACCAAATCCCCACACAATATTTTTAATCATCATTCATCATCATATACATATACATAAGTAAAAGAAATACAAGATTACATAATCAAAAATAACAAGAGGATGGGAAGAACAATCTCTATACCACCAAAGTGATGAAAAGATGGGGTTGATGATGAACAAGACTTGGTTTTGGGTAACCAATCTTATGAGATATCAACATCACTTCTAGGATCACCAAGTATTTGTAGATTCCTCCAAAAATCAGCCCTTGTTCTTTATGAAAACTCCTTGAGAAATCAGCCCCAAACTCCCTTGAAAACTCCTTTTTACATGTTAAGATCACCTCCAATCTTCATAACTTCAATGGGTTTTCATCATATGTGTGAATAACATATGATTTCATGGTTAAATCAAGATCAAATGGGTTATTTAGGGTGAGAGTAGGACGAATTTTTGAGAGAGAAATGGGAGGATGAGAGTGGTTTGCATGTATGTGTTTTGGAGAAATGGTTTGGTTAGATGGTTTTGTGGTTTGGTGAAAGAAGTAGCTTAAATGTTAAGCTTGAATGGACAAGTGTCCATTTTAGTTGTATAAAAATGACACCAAGGTTGTGTTGGTGCTAAGTGTTGCCATCCCATATTAGTGGGGTGGGGCAAAACTTGTTTTGTCTCATCCCACTAATTTACGGGTATTCCTCGATTCTAGTTTCCTCGATTTGTGTGCCCTCGGGTTGTTTTACGAAAAATGTTTTTATAAATTATGAATCAAAATAATTTGTATAAAATGACTTTGGCTATTTTATGGCCTATTAAAATGATTTGTACAAAATAATTTTCAGTAATAATTTTATACTGATATTATATTGATGGAATTTATTAAACTCTATGAATTCACTCGGCGTTATCGCTGACCTTTTCTTTTAACATGTTTTATCTCAGGTACTTGAAGGTAATTCTCGGGAAGGCGACAAGAATTCATGGCCCGCACTTAAACTATATTTTCCATTCAAATACTTTGTAAAACTTTGTATGAAATAATATGACTTGGGACCGATGTAACTTTGATGTTTATGAATGGAAATGATTTATTATTAAACGACGCGATTTTTATGCGTTGTCTATGATGTGAGTAATGTGCTATCCCTAACACCAACTAGTCTTCCGTTGTATTGAGTTGTATAAATTTGGGGGTGTTACAGTTTGGTACCAGAGCTCTCGTTATAGAGAACGAAAGATTTTTAAAACCAAGGTTTTGAATAAAACATTTCAAAATCTTTTAACTAAAAACATTTTTCTAAAAATGTCTAAAAATCTTTTGACTATAACGGTGCCGAAGAATTCCCGAGTTACCGACAAGGCCAAGACTGAGAAGTGTTATTTTAATATATATATAACTTGGATTATATATATATATGATGTAATTTTATTACATGATTGTTTGATGTTTATTTTGATTTTTATACGAGGTATTTATACGACGTAGATTGTCATAATGTACCCTAAATCCCCTAGTAAATTAATCGAAGCTATTCTCGTAGGAATTCTAGCTATCCTAGATCTAAACCAAGTTGTGGATATTTATGATCCCGACAAAGGGTTGATATTCGTAGAAATATAGATATTAGTTGATTGTGATATTGAAAAAGAATTGGCGAAATTAAATCTGATATCGATATCATGACGATCTTTCCTTATAGAGTGGAGTTTGACAAAACGTTATCACCTGGAAAGATGTCATCTTATTCGTTGCCATCCAATTCTTAAATTGAAATCGAAAGGGTGAATGTTGCACTTGAGGCTGTCATTGGAACCATTACCCAAAAGCCTCATGCCACTAATACCTTTCCGAGAAGTCTAGTTGAATGATCAAGTCATTTCATACTAGTGACTCATTTGATAATTGTTGTTGTAAGAGATATAGGATTGGAAATTAAGTGTTGATTCATATTGAGCTTTTATTGCCCTATTAATATTTATGAACAAGATTGAAAGTATTGGAGAATGATGTAGGATATCGAATTGAGTATAAAAATTGTTAAGACTTGAATAAAGTAAAATTTAACCTGTATGGAATATGAGATTATTAATAGAAGTCGTTAAGTTCTGTGATTGAATTATAAGGTTTTAAATGATTGTAGGTTCGCGTTAAGGGTTGTTCCTAGGCCATTGTCCAATAATGAGGATGCCCAGTGTCCAGGAAATAAATTGAAGAAATCTTCTTCTGAATTGGGACCGATGGATCTTCCGGGACATGTGGAACACCTAATGACTCTTGTAGATTAGTATTCATTGTGGTATCTTTTAAGAACCCCTAACTTAACTGAGACATCAGTTGGTAGGATGAGTTCTGAGAATTGTATGACATAGTGACACATAATGTGTTACGGTACAAGTTTGACTTGTTTGTGATTAATGAAAAAGACTACCTTTGATTGCTAAATCCTACATGTATCAATGTTATCTATCTTTTCTTGTTTGTTCCTAATGTTCGCATTAGTGATGCAACCATTGAACAAGTACTCATCTCGAATTGAGTTACGTTGTGCATTATTCTTGTTGAGTGCCATCGAGATCATGAACCTCATGATTAACCGGCTAAGCTCATTTCCTATCATATTGTAGTTAGTTCCTGGTGAACAACTCTTCATCACTCTTTTGCAGATCACTCATTCTTTTTATAAGATAAAACAGTATGCCTTGAGAAAAATTGAATTTTCATCACAATAAGGATTATTCAAGGTAAGATTTATAAGTGATTGATATCAAAATGAAGTTGTTTATAAGACACTTTGGAAACTTAATTGTTTTCATAACAAGGAAAATCTTTGTAAATTTATTTTTGATTCTTATTTAAGAATTTAGCATGTAAATGTTTTTATTATAAACATGATGATAAAATTTTGACGAACTGAGTATTGCATCGTTAATCTTGAAATTGTATATAGTTGCGCGCCTACATACAATTTGGAATGGACCATGCAAGACTGATTAGTAGTCACCATAAAACTAATGAATAAACACTACATTTTCTTTGAAGATTGTGAAAGATTAAATTTTATGAGATCTGCAAGAAGTGGAAAATAGGGACATATTGATAGGGACACCTACATATTTGCCCGTACTATTATTTCTTCTGAGTCAAATTTACTCATCTGTGGAAATTGTCTTATTTGACAATTGACAATTCTTTCTTGTCCAATACTCTCGTAGTAAGATTCCTAGGAAAAGTATCTGATTACCGAGTGTTGATACCCGACTGGATGTATCGACGTTCCTATCATTTCTTTTGATTTGATTTCATTTGAATGACCTGGGTAACGATCCGAGGAGCTTTCGAATGCGTACTCAAATTATGAAAACATGGGATATATTCATATTCATTAAATGTTTTCGTCTGTATCTGATTTGAAATTCTCTCGCATAGATTATGCGTTGACCTTACTCTTTTAATAGTAGTTGTGTCTCCAGATATCCTTGAATTTGTGAAGGATTATGAGTTATTATTAGTCTTTTGAGAAGTTCACATCTTATCGACGGTAATAAAACTGGAAAGTTGATAGTGCCAGTAGAATGGATTGATTGATTATGACATGACGGCATTGTCTTAATTGATGGGAACTCGAATAGAATTCCCCTAAAATGATAAGATGTTGATTATCAAAAGTGATCTAAATAATTCTTGATGGGTGACCATATCCTGCATTTAGACTTGAAATTATACCGTGAATGGTTGTGAACTAGTTATAGATATTATAATCTAGAAATAACTTAAAGTGAATTTATTAAAAGATGTTTATGTTATCTGAAACTTTAGGAAGTATTTGTTGGTGAATTACCTAGACTTTTGCCATTAAGGCAGATTGAAATTGGTATTGATCATATTCCCGGTGCTGCACCTGTGGCTTGTGCACTGTACGTCAGCACCATCTAAATTAAAGGAATTACCGTACGACTGCGAGAGTTGTCGGAGAAAGATTTTATTCTACCGAACTCGTCCTCATGAAGAGCTATGGTGTTATCATTCCTTATATTTATAGATTACTGTGAACTGAGTAAATTGACAATCGAAAACGATATCCATAACTCGAAATGGAAGATTTGTTCGATCATTTACAAGGTTCTAGCAATTTGATCCATGGCATGGTTATCATCAACTTCGCATCTGCGGAAAAGATTATGTATTCCAATCACTACATTCAGAACTCGTAATGAAGATTATGAGTTTCATGTTATGTCGTTTGGATTGACTGATGCACATGTAGCATTCATAAATTTGGTGAATCACGTGTGTAGGCTGTAATTTGATAAATTCATGCTCGTGATCATTAAGGACTATATGTTTGTTTATAAGAATAAGAATGAGTTAATAATTATTTATAGATTGCCCTGAATTGACCGAACAATAAAAACCTGTACCTTGAATATTTAACATAAGACTTAAGACTTAATACTTTACATGATTTAACCATGTGATTAATAGATAATGGAATATAAATTGACTCTTCAAAAATTAGAGCCATTTAAGACTTTGAGTTATACTAAAAAGAAAGTGCAAATATATTTTGACAAATGTTTTAACAAAGAACTTTTGAGGGATTATTCCCTTATAACCAAAACATTTAAGTAAACTTCTGTTTAGGGGTAAATGTTTTTGCATACCTTAAGACAACCTAAGAAGGATTGAGGAAACCCATTTAAACCATAACTTGAAATTTGAAACGATAATTTCTACTTTTCAAACTAAGAAAACTTTGACCAAAGTATAAACAAAGGTTTTTCGAACATTTACGAATCCTATTAATTATTTTCGATAAATCAACAAAAATCGTGTTAATTAAATTCAAATTTATTTTTGAATATAATTGGTCGAACTAAGAAATTTAAAACTTTTACGTTTACGCTTCATAAAAATTAACTAATAATTATTTAATTAATTATAATAATTATCGACGCTTTAGACGACGGATTGAGAAAAACTGATAAAAATAATAGTTGAGATAGAATTAAAACTTAGGAAATGTGAAGAAATAATTTTTGAATAAATATGGACATGATATTTATTTCATCAGGAAAGTGAACGTAATTACTGACACATCATGTATAAAAGATAAAGAACCAATTAGGATGTATTTCTTAATAATGAAGATGCAAAATAAATTTAGCAATATAAAAATAAACGATGTTTGTAAGAAGGATAATATAAATAATAAAAAGGGATTCACGGCTAATGTGAACCATTAGAATTGAGAAGCCGATAGCGTTAAATGTATAAAAGACCACTTGTGATTGTCTAATTATAGAGGATTGTGAGATATAGTTATGTTGGAATATAAAAGTATAAGTATTCTATTTATGTCATTTATGATTAAAAGTATCTTTGTCTGAAGAAGTTGTACTAATGGCAATTATGAAGGCAGACATCGCCTCATACATTAGTAAACGTCTAGCTATTGCAAAGGTCATCATCTGAATTTGATTAGATTTGGGTCATCGTCGACAGACTGACCAAATCTGCTAATATCATTCTCGTTAATGATAGAATCTTGATAAAGAATTAGACTCTTTTGTATTTAAAGGAGTTATGTAAACATGGTATGCCTGTATCGATCATCTATATCAAGATCCTCGCTTCGCATCGAATTTCTGGAGATTTGCTCAGAAATCATCGTGAACGAATCTTGATGAGAGTACTATGTACCACCCCAAATCGAAGGGACGAGGTAAAGTAACGATACAAAGTACTATAAGTGTTGTTCTATGTTTGAATGATTGACCTTTGGTAATAGACCGTATAATCGTTTTCCTTTGGAGGGATTATCATTGATAATCATCGTATTAGGATCGAGATCGAATCTTGTTAGGATCTGAATCTTAGAGCATCTGTAAGCAGAAGTTGAGATGAAGACATCCGACATACACCCATTGTGAGTTGGACATGTCTTTTAGGTTTAAGGTTTCCTGTGATGGCGAACCTAACCTTACAAAATACCCGACCCGCGAGACCTGAAATGATTGTTGAAATTAGGATCTGATTATTGACAGCCGGTAGTGGGCAAGAGGTTATGTGAATGTGAAATGTAGATCTTGAAGTGCCAAATGGGTAGCGAAGTTATGCCAAAATTTTTAAACTTGGAAAAATGGATTCATGATCTGACAAATCATGGGATATAAGTCCCCGTTGTATGGGACCATTGATATGATGTAAAAGTTGGGATTGAAAGGCATATAAGTTGGATCTACCCTAGGACTTCAAAGACTGTGTGAATGATGTTTCGTATATCGAACTTGATGGAATATCTATCAAGTGAGAATCTGATTATTCTTAGTAGAGCTTAGATCGGCGAAAAGTTGCATTCATCAAAAACCCGTGAACATCATGGATAGAGAAAGTAAGTCAACATTAAGCCTGATCTTATTCCCGTAGTTATGTTTGATGAAACTCGCGTATTGTAATGAATTGCACTTGTGAGAAAGGACCGAATGTGGAGGAAATACCCACATGGCTTTAACTCTATAAGAAGCAAGTAGTAAGGTAAGATGATCTTTGAGGACAAAGATCCTGTTTAGGGGTAAATGCTGTGACAATCCGTCAATTTATGGTCAATATTTTATTCTCAATATTTATTTGAAAATATTATTTTATGAACTCACTTATTTTGGGAAGAAATTTGGATTTACGTCTTGGAGTAGCATCGACTACGTCTAAACCGGAGGATTCAACGTTACGTGCTTACGTTTGCATACACCGTCTTTGGTGACAGTCCGACATTTCAGAAAATAAATTTGTTCATGAATATTATTTTGGAGTTTTAAATTTGAGTTGGTTCATAAACTCACAAATTTACGAGAAGAGATTAGGACTTACGATTTTATTTTAACGTCCTTTACGACTAAACCGGAAACCCTAGGATTACGTATTTACGTTTTTGAACTCCGTTTTTGATGAGACAATTTTTATTAGATTCGTTTTGTGCCGTTTATTCATAATTTATAAAAACGTTTTTCGTAAAACGACCCGAGGGCACGCAAATCGAGGAAACTAGAATCGAGGAGTACCCGTAAATAATTGGGGATGAGACAAAAAAAAGTTTTGCCCCACCACCACATGGGACGGCCAAAACTAGCAACTTACACTTGTGATGTGTCAAATTTTCTTAACAAGTCTTACACTTGTCCATTTAGCTTAACATTGAAGCTACTCAAAACCACAAGACTACTTTCACATACCATTATCTCTCATTTCCACCATGCAATACCACACAAATTTCTCTCATCTCCCTCAAATGTGTCGTCCACTTTACCACCTAAACATCCATTTTGATCAAAAATTAACCATGAATTCATATGTTATCTCTACATATGATGAAGCTCTTTTGAAACCCTATTGATTGGTGGTGATTATAACATCCATGGAGGAGTTTCCTTGGTGTCTTGAGGCTGATTTTCCACAAGGAGTATATGAAGAATGGTGGTCTTGAAGATGGTCATGGTTGTCTACAAGTTTCTCCATCAAAAACCATGTCAAAATCATAACCTACATCAACTTGGTGGTATAAAGATTGTCCTCCTCATCTTCTTGTTATTTTGATTATGTAAACATGTATTTTATTTCCTATTGTATATATTTATGATGATTATATGATGATAAAAATGTTATGTGTGGATTTGTTGTTGATAAACATGATTAAAAAGGTGAAAAACCATATGAAACAAGGTTAAAATCTTGATTAATTTACATGGCTGTATAAAACAGTAAAGAAACATGTTATGAACTGATGAAATAATGAAGTAGGATCCATTTACAGTAAGCTAAATGTCTTGTACACATGTGAGAGTTGGCCATACAATGGAATCAAAATAATGAGTGAGATATGATCAAAACAAGTTTAAGGTATAAATCTGAGGTTACTGTTTTGGACGATTTTTAGAAAATACTTAAAGGATGATTCAACAGTAGCTATAGAAGAGTTAAATGTAGCACATATCATGTAGTTTATGTGATAAACATTTGAGCTTCTATCTCCATATAGAACTCAAGATATGGCTGTTTTGGTGAAAGTGAAGTTAAAAATCAGATTTTTGGAAATAATGTTTATTACTATTATATAAGCACTCAAAATTTAATAGTATAAAATGTAAAATAAAAACCCACTAACTTATGGATTTTATTTATATAAATATGTAAAAGGTTAAATAAGTGGACATTTTATAAAAATGGTAACTTGTTAAGTTTTATAAGTTATAAAACTATAAACTTGATTTTTACGACTTTTTCGACTATCGCCGTAAAATTAACGTTTTTGTTAAATAAAACTTAGATGGTTGGACCCGTCTAATGAAAACTTTATAAAACTTATATACTGATATATAGACATGTATAACAACTAAAAACCAATAAAACCCGAACTATAGGGCATACGGACATTAACGAGCTAAGTAAACATATTGGACTAATACTTGGGCTAATAATTGGACTAAATAAGATAAACACCCATAAAAAGAACTTATTGGGCTTAACCCATCTGGGCCCAACTTGAAAGTGTATGTACTGATAATAAAAGTACAAAATAGATTAAAATAAGTTAAATAACTTATAATAAGCTTGTTGGACCTAAAACACGTAAATAGGTAAGACGAGAAAACTAGTATAAAAGTTATCAACACGTAACTCTAAAATGAGTAAACGAGAATATGTAAACCCACTTGATCATCATATATATATGATCATCATATGTATACATAATTGATATTTTTATAAAGTCATTGGACAAACGTCTAAGACCGATTATTATTTATATAGGTTTCCGTGATTGAAGCGCGTACCGTACGTCCGAATTGCCGATAACCCGCCTTCCCACATCAATGTGAGTTCATAGCCTCGCACTCTTTTAAATTTTTTTATGAAATGTTTTATAAACCCGCGAGGGAGATAACATGTTAGTTTTTATAAAATTAGGACACCATTTGTCCCGATTGTTTGTTTATTGATTTGGACCCGAATGAATGAATGACCCGACTTTATGACCCGATAAATGATTAAAGGACCCGATAGATGAAATTAAATGGATTATTAAAGTTAGGTTATGTCACTAAAAGTCCCATTAGCATGAATTGTGAACTACCGGGATTTGGTAGACGCTTATGCATATAATAGTACTATTTGGGGACGATCACCCCAGTTCGCGCCTTGACGGTTGATCCCCGTCGTGCCACATTGATTGGTAAGCGAATTTATGTATGAGAAGGTTTCCATAGCGTGACCTTTGTGACGACAAGCTACTTTAGATGGGAAAAATTGGTATCGGGTTAGCTACCCGTTGTTGGTTTAGTAAGGTAACAATGTCATGCGGCTTATAATAATCCGACTAACGAAATACTATTAGACGCTCAGAATTACGACGTATTGCCTGACTAGCAATACAGGGTCATACTATTGATATTATGCTTGTGTTTTGGTTTTCATAACCATATTCATATAACGGTTTTTATTTTCATACAACGTTATAAGACGTATTGTATGATGTTTTGCGACATTGACTCGTATAATGATTTTTAAAGGCAAATGCCTATATTATGATTTTCGATAAGGATTTGTATAAAATGACTTTGGCTATTTTATGGCCTATTAAAATGATTTGTACAAAATAATTTTCAGTAATAATTTTATACTGATATTATATTGATGGAATTTATTAAACTCTATGAATTCACTCGGCGTTATCGCTGACCTTTTCTTTTAACATGTTTTATCTCAGGTACTTGAAGGTAATTCTCGGGAAGGCGACAAGAATTCATGGCCTGCACTTAAACTATATTTTCCATTCAAATACTTTGTAAAACTTTGTATGAAATAATATGACTTGGGACCGATGTAACTTTGATGTTTATGAATGGAAATGATTTATTATTAAACGACGCGATTTTTATGCGTTGTCTATGATGTGAGTAATGTGCTATCCCGTAACACCAACTAGTCTTCCGCTGTATTGAGTTGTATAAATTTGGGGGTGTTACAGAATCAGCCTCTAAGTATTTTCTAAAAATCGTCCAAAACAGTGAACTCAGATTTGTACTCTAAACTTGTTTTGATCATATCTCACTCATTACAATGATTCCATTGCATGGCCAACTCTCACATGTGTACAAGACATATTACTTACTATATATTGCTTCTAATTTGCCATTTTATCAGTCTAACATGTGGTTCTTTACTGTTTTATACAGCCAACAATCTAAACAAGATTTTAGCCTTGTTTCTTATAGTTTTTCATCTTTTAAGCATGTTTATCAACACCAAATCCCCACACAATATTTTTAATCATCATTCATCATCATATACATATACATAAGTAAAAGAAATACAAGATTACATAATCAAAAATAACAAGAGGATGGGAAGAACAATCTCTATACCACCAAAGTGATGAAAAGATGGGGTTGATGATGAACAAGACTTGGTTTTGGGTAACCAATCTTATGAGATATCAACATCACTTCTAGGATCACCAAGTATTTGTAGATTCCTCCAAAAATCAGCCCTTGTTCTTTATGAAAACTCCTTGAGAAATCAGCCCCAAACTCCCTTGAAAACTCCTTTTTACATGTTAAGATCACCTCCAATCTTCATAACTTCAATGGGTTTTCATCATATGTGTGAATAACATATGATTTCATGGTTAAATCAAGATCAAATGGGTTATTTAGGGTGAGAGTAGGACGAATTTTTGAGAGAGAAATGGGAGGATGAGAGTGGTTTGCATGTATGTGTTTTGGAGAAATGGTTTGGTTAGATGGTTTTGTGGTTTGGTGAAAGAAGTAGCTTAAATGTTAAGCTTGAATGGACAAGTGTCCATTTTAGTTGTATAAAAATGACACCAAGGTTGTGTTGGTGCTAAGTGTTGCCATCCCATATTAGTGGGGTGGGGTAAAACTTGTTTTGTCTCATCCCACTAATTTACGGGTATTCCTCGATTCTAGTTTCCTCGATTTGTGTGCCCTCGGGTTGTTTTACGAAAAATGTTTTTATAAATTATGAATCAACGGCACAAAACGAATCTAATAAAAATTGTCTCATCAAAAACGGAGTTCGAAAACGTAAATACGTAATCCTAAGGTTTCCGGTTTAGTCGTAAAGGACGTTAAATTATAATCGTAAGTCCTAATCTCTTCTCGTAAATTTGTGAGTTTATGAACCAACACAAATTTAAAATCTCAAAATAATATTCACGGACAAATTTATTTTCTGAAATGTCGGACTGTCACCAAAACGGTGTATGTAAACGTAAGCACGTAACGTAGAATCCTCCGGTTTAGACGTAGTCGATGCTACTTCAAGACGTAAATCCAAATTTCTTCCCAAAAATAAGTGAGTTCATAATATAACATTAAAATAATGTTTTTAAATAAATATTGAGAATAAAATATCGATCATAAATTGACGGATTGTCACAGTATTTACCCCTAAACAGGATCTTTGTCCTCAAAGATCATCTTACTACTCGCTTCTTATAGAGTTAAAGCCATGTGGGTATTTCCTCCACATTCGGTCTTTTCTCACAAGTGTAATTCATTACAATACGCGAGTTTCATCAAACATAACTACGGGAATAAGATCAGTCTTAATGTTGACTTACTTTCTCTATCCATGATTTTCACGGGTTTTTGATGAATGCAACTTTTCGCCGATCTAAACTTCATTAAGGAATAGTTAGACTTTCACTTGATAGACATTTTATCAAGTTAGATATACGAAACATAATTCACGCAGCCCTTGAAGTCTTAGGGTAGATCCAGCTTAAATGCCTTTCAAACCAATTTTTTTACATCATCTCAATGGTCCCATACAACGGGGACTTATATCCCATGATCTTTCAGATCATCAATTCATTTTTCCATGGTTAAAATTTTTGGCATAACTTCGCTACCCATCTGGCACTTCAAGATCTACATTACATATTCACATAACCTCCTGCCTACTACCGGCAGTCAACAATCAGATCCTAATTTCAACAATCAATTCAGGTCTCGCGGGTCGAGTATTTTGTAAGGTTAGGTTTGCCATCATAAGAAACCTTAAACCTAAAAGACATGTCCAACTCACAATGGGTGTATGTCGGGTGTCTTCATCTCAACTCCTGCTTACAGATGCTCTAATATTTAGATCCTAACAAGATTCGATCTCGATCCTAATACGATGATTATCAATGATAATCTCTCCAAAGGAAAACGATTATACGGTCTATTACCAAAGGTCAATCTTTCAAGCATAAAACAACACTTATAGTATTTTGTATCGTTACTTTACCTCGTCCCTTCAATTTGGGGTGGTACACAGTACTCTCATCAAGATTCGTTCTAAATGACTTCTGAGCAAATCTCTAGAAATTCAATGCGAAGCGAGGATCTTGATAGAGATGATCGATACAGGCACACCATGTTTACACAACTCCTTTAAATACAAAGAGTCAATTTCTTCATCAAGAATCTATCATTAACAAGAATGATATTATCAGATTTGGTCAGCCTGTCGACGATGACCCAAATCGAATCAAATTCAGATGATGACCTTTGCAATAGCTAGACGTTTACTAAAGTATGAGGCGATCTCTCCCTTCATAATTTTCCATTAGTACAACTTCTTCAGATAAAAAAAAATTACATTAAATCATAAATGTCATGAATAAAATACTTATACTTACAAGATTCCAACATAACTATATCTCACAATCCTACATATTTAGGCAACCATAAACGGCCTTTTATACATTTAACGCTATCGGCTTCTCAATTTTAATGGTTCACATTAGCTGCGAACCCCCTTTTTATTATCTATATTATCCTTTTTACAAACATTAGTTACTTTAAATTGTTCGGCAATTTATTTTGCACATTCATTATTAAGGAACATGTCCTAATTGGTTGTTTATATTTTCTATATAATGTGTCAGTATCTATATTCACTTTTCCTGATGATATAATTATCATGACCAAAATTCACTCATAATTTCTTTCTTCATATTTTCTAAATTTTAGTTTCATCTCAACTATTATTTTTATCTGTTTTACTTAATCCGACGTCTAAAGAGTCGATATTTATTACAATTAATTAAATAATAATTATTAAATTTTTATGAAACGTAAACGTAAAGATTTTAAATTTTCTCAGTTTGTCCAATTATATTAAAATGTTCAAAATAAATTTGAATTTAATTAACAAGATTTTTGTTGATTTATCGAAATATTTAATAAGATTCGTAAATGTTCGAAAAATCTTTGGTTATACTTTGGTCAAAATTTTCTTAGTTGAAAAGCGTAAATTATCGTTTCAAATTTCAAGTCATGGTTTAACGGTTTCCTCAATCCCTCTTAGGTTGTCTTGAGGTATACACAATTATTTACCCCTAAACAGGGGTTTAGTTAAATGATTTGTGTATAAGGAAATAATCCCTTAAAAATCCTTTGTTAAAACATTTGTCAAAACATATTTCCATTTCTCTTTTTAGTAAAACCCAAAGCCTTAATGGCTCTAATCTTTGAAAAGTCAATATATATATCTTACCATCATTAATTGGACGGTCATATTGTGTAAAGGATTAAGCCTTAGATCACATGTTACAAATTCAAGGTACAGGTTTTTATTGTTCGGCCAATTCAGGGCAATCTATAAATAATTATTAACTCCTTCTTATTCTCATAAACAAACAAATGGTCCTTAATGATCACGAGCATGAATTTATCAAATTACAGTCTACACACGAGATTCACCAAATTTATGGATGCTACATGTGTAATAGTCAATTCAAACGACATAACATGAAACTCGTAATGTTCATTACAAGTACCGGATGTAGTGATTGGAATAGATAATCTTCTTCGCAGATGCGAAGTTGATAATAACCATGCCGTGGATCAAATCTTTAAAACATACGATAGAACCTTGTAAATGATCGAACAAATCTTCCATTTCGAGTTATGGATATCGTTTTCGATTGTCAATTTACTCAGTTCATGGTAATCTATAAATATAAGGAATGATAATACCATAGCTCTTCATGATGACGAGCTCGGTAGAATAAAATCTTTCTCCGACAACTCTCTCAGTTGTACGGTAATTCCTTTAATTTAGATGGTGCTGACGTACAGTGCACAAGCCATAGGTGCAGCACCGGGAATATAATCAATACCAATTTCAACTTGCCGTAATGGCAAAAGTCTAGTTAATTCATCAACAAATACCTCCTAAAGTTTCAGATAACGGAAACATCTTTTATCATATTAGGTTCTTTCTAGATTATAATATCTATGACTAATTCACAACCATTCATGGTATAATTTCAAGTCATCCATCAAGAATTATTTAGATCACTTTTGATAATCAACATCTTATCATTTAGGGAATTTCTACTCGAGTTCCCATCAATTAAGACAATGTCGTCATGTCATAATCAATCAATCCATTCTACTGGCAGTACCAACTTTTCAGTTTTATTGCCGTCGACAAGATGTGAACTTCTCAAAAGACTGATAATAACTCATAATCCTTCACAGATTCAAGGATATATGGAGACACAACTACTATTAAAAGAGTAAGGTCAACGCATAATCTACGCGAGAGAATTTCAAATCAAATACAGACGAAAACATTTAACGAATATGAATATATCCCATGTTTTCATAATTTGAGTACACATTCGAAAGCTCCTCGGATCGTTACCCAGGTCATTCAAATTAAATCAAATCATAAGAAATGATAGGAACGTCGATATATCCAGTCGGGTATCAACATTCGGTAATCAGATACTTTTCCTAAGAATCTTACTACGGGAGAATTTGGACAAGAAAGAATTGCCAATTGTCAAATAAGACAATTTCCACAGATGAGTAAATTCAACTCAGAAGAATAAATGGTACGGGCACGTATGTAGATGTCTCTAACAATATGTCCCTATTTTTCACTTCTTGCAGATCTCATAAAATTTAATCTTTCACAATCTTTAAAGAAAATGTAGTGTTTATTCATTGGTTTTATGGTGACTACTAATCAGTCTTGCATGGTCCATTCCAAATTGTATGTAGGCGCGCAACTATATACAATTTCAAGATTAACGATGCAATACTCAGTTCGTCAAAATTTTATCATCATGTTTATAATAAAAACAATTTCATGCTTAATTCTTAAATAAGAATCAAGAATAAATTTACAAAGATTTTCTTTATTATGAAAACAATTAAGTTTTTCCAAGGTGTTTTATAAACAGCCTCATTTCGATAACGATTATTTATAAGTCTCACTTTAAATAATCCATATGGTGATGAAAACCCAATTTTTCTCAAGGAATACTGTTTTATCTTATAAAAACAATTAGTGATCTGCAAAGGAGTGATGAAAAGTTGTTCACCAAGAACTAACTACAATATGATAGGAAATGAGCTTAGCCAATTAATCATGAGGTTTATGACCTCGATGGCACTCAAAACGAATAATCCACAACGTAACTTAATTCAAGATGAGTACTTGTTCAATGGTTGCATCACTAATGCGAACATTAGGATATAGTAATAAAGGATAGATAACATCGATACATGTAGGATTTAGCAATCAAAGGTAGTCTTTTTCATTAATCGCAAACAAGTCAAAATTGTACCGTAACACATTACATGTCACTATGTCATACAATTCTCAGAACTCATCCTACCAACTGATGTCTCAGTTAAGTTAGGGATTTTTAAAAGATACCACAATGAATACTAATCTACAAGATTCATTAGGTGTTCCACATGTCCCAGAAGATCCATCGGTCCCAATTCAGAAGAAGATTTCTTCAATTTATTTCTTGGACACTGGGCATCCTCATCATTGGACAATGGCCTAGGAACAACACTTAACACGAATCAACAATCAATTAAAACCTTATAATTCAATCACAGAACTTAACAACTTCCTCTTAAAAATCTCATATTCCATACGGGTTAAATTTTACTTTTTTTTTCAAGTTTTAACCAAATTATACCCAATGTGATATTCTACCTCATTCTCCCATACTTTCAACCTCATTTTTATACCTTAAAAGGGAAATGAAAGCTTGATATGATCAACACTTAATTTCCAATCCTATATCTCTTACAACAATAGCTAACAAATGAGTCACTAGCATGAGATGACTCACACATTCAATTATACTTCTCGGAAAGGTATTAGTGGCATGAGGCTTTTGGGTAATGGTTCCAATGACAGCCTCAAGTGCAACATTCACCCTTTCGATTTCAAATTTAAGAATTGGGTGACAACGAATCAGATGACATCTTTCCAGGTGATAACGTTTTGTCAAACTCCACTCTGTTAGAAAGATCGTCATGACATCGATATCAGATTTAATCTCGTCAATTCTTCTTCAATATCACAATCAACTACTATCTACATTTCTACGAATATCAACCATTTGTTGGGATCATAAACATCCACAACTTGGTTTAGATCTAGGATAGCTAGAATTCCTACGAGAATAGCTTCGATTAATTTACTAGGGGATTTAGGGTTCCTTGTGACAATCTACATCGTATAAATATCTCGTGTAAATATCAAAATAATCATCAAACAATCATGTAATAAAATTACATCATATATATATATATATATATATATATATATATATATATATATATATATATATATATATATATATATATATATATATATATAATCCAAGTTATATATATATTAAAATAACACTTCTCAGTCTGGCCTTATCGGTAACTCGGGAATTCTTCGGCACCGTTATAGTCAAAAGAGTTTTAGACATTTTGTGAAAAATGTTTATAGTTAAAAGATTTTGAAATGTTTTATTCGAAACCTTAGTTTTAAAAATCTTTCGTTCTCTATAACGAGAGCTCTGGTACCAAACTGTAACACCCCTAAATTTATACAACTCAGTACAGCGGAAGACTAGTTGGTGTTACGGGATAGCACATTACTCACATCATAGACAACGCTTAAAAGTCACGTCGTTTTAATAATAAAGCATTTCCATTCATAAATATCAAAGTTACATAGGTCTCAAGTCATATTATTTCATACAAAGTTTTACAAAGTGTTTGAATGGAAATTTTAATTTAAGTGCGGGCCATGAATTCTTGTTGTCTTCCCGAGAATTACCTTCAAGTACCTGAGATAAAACATGTTAAAAGAAAAGGTCAGCGATAACGCCGAGTGAATTCATAGAGTTTAATAAACCATCAATATAATATCGGTATAAAATTATTACCGAAAATCATTTTGTACAAATCCTTATCGAAAATCATAATATAGGCATTTGCCTTAAAAAGCATTATACGAGCCAATGTCGTAAAAACATCATACAATACGTTTTATAATGTTGTATAGATTAAATAAAAACCGTCATATGAATATGGTTATATAAAACCAAAACACGAACATAATATCAATAGTATGACCCCGTATTGCTAGTCAGGCAATACATCGTAATTTGGTGCGTATAGTAGTATTTCGTTAATTGGATTATTATAAGCCGCATGACTTTGTTACCTTACTATAACCAACAACGGGTAGCTAACCCGATACTCAATTTTCCCATCTAAGTTAGCGTGTCGTCACAATAATCACGCTATGTAAATCTTCTCATACATAAATTCGCTTACCAATCAATGTGGCAAGACGGGGATCAACCGTCAAGGCGCGAACTGGGGTGATCGTCCCCAAATAGTACTATTATATGCATAAGCATCTACCAAATCCCGGTAGTTCATAATTCATGCTAATGGGACTTTTAGTGACATAACCTAACTTTAATAATCCATTTTATTTCATCTATCGGGTCATATAAGCATTGATCGGGTCATACAATCATTCGGGTCCAAATCAATAAACAAACAATCGGGACAAATGGTGTCCTATTTTAGTAAAAAAGACTAACATGTTATCTCCCTCGCGGTTTTATAAAACATTTATAAAATCATTTAAAAGAGTGCGAGGCTATGAACTCACGTTGATGTGGGAAGGTGGGTTATCGGCAATTCGGACGTACGATACGTGCTTCAATCACGGAAACCTAGACAAATAATACTCGTCTTAGACTCATGTCCAATGAATTTATAAAAATAAAAATTATGTATACATATGATGATTTTATATATATGATGATCAAGTGGGTTTACATATTCTCTTTTACTCGTTTTAGTGTTGTGTGTCGGTAACTTTTATACTAGTTTACTAGTTTTACCTATTTACATATTTTAAGTCCAATAAACTTATTATAAGTTCTTTAACTTGTATTAATCCATTTTATACTTGTATTATCAGTATTTATACTTTACATGTTGGGCCCAAATGGGTTAAGCCCAATAAATAAGTTTATAAGTGTTTTAGTCCATTTTGTTGTATTATTAGTCCAATAACGTTAATTTAGCCCGTTAATGTCCGTATGTTATATAGTTCGGGTTTTATCGGTTTTTACTTGTTATATATGTTTATATATCAGTATATGAGTTTATAAAAGTTCACATTAGACGGGTCCAACCGTCTAAGTTTTATTTAGCAAAAACGTTAATTTTACGGTAATAGCCGAAAAAGTCGTAAAATCATGTTTATAGTTTTTATAACTTATAAAACTTAACAAGTTACCATTTTTATAAAATATTCACTTATTTATCATTGTAAATATTCATATAAATGTATTATATGAGTTATTGGGTTTTAAATTCACATTTTATACTATTTTTATTTGAGTGCTTATATAATACTATTATACTTTAATTTCCAAAATCTGATCTTTACCTTCATGTTCACCAAAACTGCCATATCTAGAGTTCTATATGGATATAGAAGCTCAACTTTTTATGACATAAACTACATGATATATTCTCCATTTAACTCTTTTATAGCTACTGTTGAATCAGCCTCTAAGTATTTTCTAAAAATCGTCCAAAACAGTGAACTCAGATTTGTACTCTAAACTTGTTTTGATCATATCTCACTCATTACAATGATTCCATTGCATGGCCAACTCTCACATGTGTACAAGACATATTACTTACTATATATTGCTTCTACTTTGCCATTTTATCAGTCTAACATGTGGTTCTTTACTGTTTTATACAGCCAACAATCTAAACAAGATTTTAGCCTTGTTTCTTATAGTTTTTAATCTTTTAAGCATGTTTATCAACACCAAATCCCCACACAATATTTTTAATCATCATTCTATACATAAGTAAAAGAAATACAAGATTACATAATCAAAAATAACAAGAGGATGGGAAGAACAATCTCTATACCACCAAAGTGATGAAAAGATGGGGTTGATGATGAACAAGACTTGGTTTTGGGTAACCAATCTTATGAGATATCAACATCACTTCTAGGACCACCAAGTATTTGTAGATTCCTCCAAAAATCAGCCCTTGTTCTTTACGAAAACTCCTTGAGAAATCAGCCCCAAACTCCCTTCAAAACTCCTTTTTACATGTTAAGATCACCTCCAATCTTCATAACTTCAATGGGTTTTCATCATATGTGTGAATAACATATGATTTCATGGTTAAATCAAGATCAAATGGGTTATTTAGGGTGATATTAGGACGAATTTTTGAGAGAGAAATGGGAGGATGAGAGTGGTTTGCATGTATGTGTTTTGGAGAAATGGTTTGGTTAGATGGTTTTGTGGTTTGGTGAAAGAAGTAGCTTAAATGTTAAGCTTGAATGGACAAGTGTCCATTTTAGTTGTATAAAAATGACACCAAGGTTGTGTTGGTGCTAAGTGTTGCCATCCCATATTAGTGGGGTGGGGCAAAACTTGTTTTGTCTCATCCCACTAATTTACGGGTATTCCTCGATTCTAGTTTCCTCGATTTGCGTGCCCTCGGGTCGTTTTACGAAAAACGTTTTTATAAATTATGAATCAACGGCACAAAACAAATCTAATAAAAATTGTCTCATCAAAAACGGAGTTCGAAAACGTAAATACGTAATCCTAAGGTTTCCGGTTTAGTCGTAAAGGCCGTTAAATTATAATCGTAAGTCCTAATCTCTTCTCGTAAATTTGTGAGTTTATGAACCAACACAAATTTAAAATCTCAAAATAATATTCACGGACAAATTTATTTTCTGAAATGTCGGACTGTCACCAAAACGGTGTATGTAAACGTAAGCACGTAACGTAGAATCCTCCGGTTTAGACGTAGTCGATGCTACTTCAAGACATAAATCCAAATTTCTTCCCAAAAATAGTGAGTTCATAATATAACATTAAAATAATGTTTTAAATATTGAGAATAAAATATCGACCATAAATTGACGGATTGTCACATATTATAATGGATTACACTTGTGAGAAAAGATCGGATGTGGAGGAAATACCCACATGGCTTTAACTCTATAAGAAGCGAGTAGTAAGATAAGATGATCTTTGAGGACAAAGATCCTGTTTAGGGATAAATGCTGTGACAATCCGTCAATTTATGGTTTATATTTTATTCTCAATATTTATTTGAAAACATTATTTTAATGTTATAATATGAACTCACTTATTTTTGGGAAAAAATTTGGATTTACGTCTTGAAGTAGTATCGACTACGTCTAAACCGGAGGATTCTACGTTACGTGTTTACGTTTACATACACCATCTTTGGTGACAGTCCGACACTTCAGGAAATAAATTTGTCCATGAATATTATTTTGAGATTTTAAATTTGTGTTGGTTCATAAACTCACAAATTTACGAGAAGAGATTAGGACTTACGATTTTAATTTAACGTCCTTTACGACTAAACCGGAAACCTTAGGATTACGTATTTACGTTTTCGAACTCCGTTTTGATGAGACAATTTTTATTAGATTCGTTTTGTGTCGTTGATTCATAATTTATAAAAATGTTTTTCGTAAAACGACCCGCAAATCGAGGAAACTAGAATCGAATAATACCCGTAAATTAGCGGGATGGGACAAAACAAGTTTATCCCACCCCACTAACACATGGGGTGGCCAAAAGAGGACACCACATCCATGATGTGGCACCCTTGTAGCTATAAGCTTACACATGTAAGCTTAGCTTCACATGAAAGCTAACGTATCCCACCAAACTAGCAAAAACCACTAAACTTTACCACTTACTTCCATTTCACATGCAAAACTCACACACTCCTCTCCTCTCTCTCTAAAATTCGTCCAACCATAGCCATAAAATCATGTGTTACTCATACACATGATGATGCTACTTTGAAGCTTTGAAGATTGGAGGTGATTCTAACATCCAAGGAGAAGATTTGTTGGTTTCATAGGGCTGATTTTCCATGAGAAGTTTATAAAGGTTGGTAGACTTGAAGATGATATTGGTTTATCACAAGTTTTGCTATCAAAATCCAAGCCTTGTTCATCAAAGACTCATCTTTTCATCACTAATGGTGGTATAGAGATTGTTCTTCCTATCCTCTTGTTATTTTGATTATGTAATCTTGTATTTTCTTTATTTATGTATATGTATATGATGATGAATGATGATTAAAAATATTATGTGGGGATTTGGTATTGATAGATTTGATAAACATGGGTAAAAAGATGGAAAAACCACATGTAAAAATGGTTAAATCTTGCTTAATATGATGGCTGTATAAAAACAGTAAGTAACCAAGTTATAAACTGATAAAATTGCATGGTGGAATCCATTTACAGTAAGTGTTAGATGTCATACACATGTGAGAGTTGGCCATGCAATGGAATCATCAAAATGAGTGAGATATGATCAAAACAAGATGAGTGTACCAATCTGAATAGTCTATTTTGTAGGGACTGTTAAGGATAGTTAGACATGGAATGAGCAGTAGCTATAACTAACTTATTTGTAGCACATAATATGAAGTTAATGACATCCAAAAATGAGCTTCTATCTCCTTATAGAACTCAAGATATGATAAAAATGGTGAAGATGAAACTAAAAATCAGATTTTGAATAATTAATGTTTAATAGTATTATATAAGCACTCAAACTAATATAGTATAAAATGTGAATTAAAACCCACTAACTTATAAATTTCATTAATATAAATATGTATAAGGTTAAATAAATGGACACTTTATAAAAATGATAGTTGAATAAGATTTATAAGTTATAAAAACTATAAACATGATTTTTACGTCTTTTCGGCTAAAACCGAAAGATTAACGTTTTTGTTAAATAAAACTTAGACGGTTGGACCCGTCTAATGTAAACTTTTATAAACTCACATACTGATGTATAAACATATATAACAAGTAAAAACCGATAAACACGAGCTTTATAACATATAGACATTAACGGGCCAAAGTAGCCTTAATGGACAATAAACCCGACTAATTTGGTAAAACACTAATAAACTTACTTATTGGGCTTAACACACTTGGTCCCAACATGAAAAGTATAATACTGATAATAAAAGTGTAAAATGGACTAATATAAAGTATTGGGCTTGTAATAGGGTTATTGGGCCTAAAACATGTAAATAAGTAAAACTAGTAAAACTAGTATAAAAATATTACCAACACATAAACACTATAATGAATGAGTAAAAATGTATAACCCCACTTGATTATCATCATATATATAAAATCATCATATGTATACATAATTTTTATTTTATAAATTCATTGGACAAGAGTCTAAGACAAGTATTATTTGTCTAGGTTTCCGTGATTGAAGCACGTACCGTACATCCGAATTGCCGATAACCCGCTTTCCCACATCAACGTGAGTTCATAGCCTCGCACTCTTTTAAATGTTTTTATGAAATATTTTATAAACCCGCGAGGGAGATAACATGTTAGTTTTACTAAAATAGGACACCATTTGTCCCGATTGTTTGTTTATTGATTTGGACCCGAATGATTGTATGACCCGATGTATGTTTATATGACCCGATAGATGAAATGAAATGGATTATTAAAGTTAGGTTATGTCACTAAAAGTCCCATTAGCATGAATTGTGAACTACCGGTATTTGGTAGACGCTTATGCATATAATAGTACTATTTGGGGACGATCACCCCAGTTCGCGCCTTGACGGTTGATCCCCGTCGTGCCACATTGATTGGTAAGCGAATTTATGTATGAGAAGATTTATAAGCGTGATTATTGTGACGACACGCTAATTTAGATGGGCAAATTGAGTTTCAGGTTAGCTACCCGTTGTTGGTTGTAGTAAGGTAACAATGTCATGCGGCTTGTAATAATCCAATTAACGAAATACTGCTTTATGCGTTGAATTACGATACATTGCCTGACTAGCAATACAGGGTCTTATCATTAATATTATGTTCGTGTTTTGGTTTTATATAACCATATTCATATAACGGTTTTTATTTAATCTATACAACGTTATAAAACGTATTGTAAGATGTTTTTACGACAATGGTTCGTATAATGATTTTGAAGGCAAAAGCATATATTATGATTTTTGATAAGCATTTGTATAAAATGACTTTGGTATTTTATGGCCTATTACAATGATTTGTACAAAATGATTTTCGGTAAAAAATTTATACCGATATTATATTGATGGATTTTATTAAACTCTATGAATTCACTCGGCGTTATCGCTGACCTTTTCTTTTAACATGTTTTATCTCAGGTACTTGAAGGTAATTCTCGGGAAGACAACAAGAATTCATGGCCCGCACTTAAACAATAATTTCCATATAAATGCTTTGTAAAACCTGCATAAAATACAATGACTTGGGACCTATGTAACTTTGATATTTATGAATGGAAATGCTTTACTATTAAACGACGCGATTTTTAAGCGTTGTCTATGATGTGAGTAATGTGCTATCCCGTAACACCAACGAGTCTTCCGCTGTATTGAATTGTATAAAATTTGGGGGTGTTACACATTATCTGTACGAATGCGTCGGACAGTAGTGTTAAGACGCACTTGAATCATCTTGAGAAATCCGATGATGAATTTAGGTGCCTCATTTTTTGTTGTAAGAAATTTCACCCATGTAAACCGAGAGTAATCTAAGAGGATGTACCTTTTGCTACTAAGACTTTCAACACGCATTGGCCCACAAAGATCCATATGCAACAAATAAAGTTTCTCTTGGTTGGTGTCTTCAGTCTTGGGTTTATATGATTTCTTAGTGCTTTTCCCCATTGTACACGCAGAACACAAATGATCCTTGTGAAATGAAAGTTTAGGAAGACCACGAACAAGTTCATTTTTTTCCAAATGATTAATAGCGTCAAAGTTAAGATGAGATAACCGTCGATGCCATAACCATGACTTAGTCTTTGATGCTTTGGAGAGAAGACATATGGTAGAAGCGGCCATCATATCTTGTAGAGACAAAGTGTACAAATTATTCCCTCGAGTACCTTTCAATAAATCAACCCCTTCCAAATTACGAATGAAGCAAGTATGCTCTCGAAAAGCAACTTCTAGGTTTGCATCACAAAACTGTCCCACATAAAATAAATTGTGACTGAGACCTTCCACATAATAAACTCTTGAAATTATAACATTCCCAATATGATATTTACCGTAACCCATTATCTTTGCAATATGATCATTACCAAATCGAACCGTACCAAGAAACTAGATGACGAAATTTCTGAGCTGAGAGCGATCTCCGGTCATATGTTTAGAGCAACCAGAGTCCAAATACCAGAGAAGAATTTGGACCACCTGTTTTCCACAAAAATAGTAGACAATGCCTTGGAAACTATTGGTTCCGGATTGTTAGCATATACAGATATAATATTATCATAATTGCTAACATTTTTTTTATCCTTAGATTTCCTACGTTTTCTACTGTGAGTTTTAGCACTAATAGGTTTTACTGTTCCAACTTTCTTAGGTTTTGGATTATTAGCGGGCACTACAGTGGGAGTAGACCTATTTAAAGGGCACTTGTTTTCTACAGTAGTGTTGGTGTTCCTAGTTAAAGGACACGCTGGTGATTTGGTAGCCTTGGTACTCCTAGTTAAAGGGCACGCTTTTTTCGCTTTAGTGGGAGTGATCCTAGTTAAAGGGCACATATTTCCTATTATAGTGAAAGTTCTACCAGTGGGGCGCCACATCCAACCAACTTGGGTTAACACTTTCCCAGTCGGTTTCCATTCTAATCCATTTTTCCGGGCATTCATCTCATTCACATGGTCAATAAGGCAATAATCATGACGACTAGAAAACATACATTCATTGCAATTCCAACATTTCAAATTAGAATTCACAGTAGGCTTAGAACGCTACACAACCGTAGAGCCTTTAGGTTTAGCTACATGATTCTTTTTATTCAAAACAGAAATAACATTCCTAGGGTGGGCTTCTACTTTCTTCTTCTATTGACTACTAGATGGGGGCAAGATCCTATCATTCTTCTTGTTTCTTTTAAGCTTAGATCTTTGAGCCTTAGTAGTGGTGATTACTCCTGTAGAAGGCAACACAGGAATATTAGAAGCTGGTTTTGATTTTGTCTTATCGTTAGTGACCAATGTTTGAGATGGTTTAGTCCTAGGGCCCTTATCGTTAGTGACCAATGATTGCACTAAAGGACGATGTTGAGACAGTGGTTGCGTTATCCACAACATTCTTACCTTTTAGAGTACGAAGTGTTTCTTTTAACTCAGCTAAGGCCAGATTTTTATCACAAATTTGTTCCCTCAAATCAGATATTTCCACCGACTTTCGATTCAATTGTTTAATCAAAGATTGATTCTGTGCAGTGGTATTAGCACATGCGGGCTTTACTGAATCGAAGAGTTGTGTATTTTTCTGTTTTAAGTTATCAACTTTGGACAAAATCTTGGAAACTCGATTATCTAGATCGAGTTTTAAATTCTCAGCGGCCTCACGTACGTTCACACAGTTAAGCTTCTTAGATTTCTCTATGTCTATCGGCAAAGATTTAGCAACCTTGTCACTCGGCTGACGCTGTTTTGATTCTAAATTTAATACAAAATTCTTTTGAAAATTTGCCTCATCTATATTAACACCTTCGAATGAAGTTTCAAAGATCTCTTGAATAAATTGTTGCTTGCATTCAAGCGAAATACAATGTTTTTGGATCTCATCAAAAAAATTTGAAAGCAAAGTATAAGAATCTTGAAGCTTTAAAAACTCAGCGTCAGATTTGTGACAAGTACTATCTACTACATTATCCACAGATTCAACATTATGCACAATAGAATCATTATCAACACTTTTATTCACACAGACGGAAACTATATCATGAGACATCACTTGCTTTATAAGCTGATCATTTTGGCGTGAAACCCGTTCTATTTCAAGTAAACTGTTTTCATAAGCATCATCCATTTCATTGAAAATACGTCTAACTTCTTCTATTTCCAAAAGCAAATCTTGATCAATAGTACTAAGACAAGCTTTAACATTGTTTACAAATGGAACAATTTCGTCTCGAAATGCAGCTCTTGTGTGCTCAAAATTCCATTCACCTTCCGTTATGGCCGAAGCCGTCGTACGTTCCAAAATGACCTTGTCAAAATCGGCTAAGTGTTGGTGTACCGCATTTAAGCTAACGGACGCCTTACTTACCGGTGGAATTAACTTCGTTAAATCCATTTTGACAAGTGTAGGAGACGTACTAGGAGGGTTTTCATTTGACAAACTTTGGGGCACAAGAACTGTCAGTTCAGCTAATTCCTTTTGTAAGCGAATACGTGTGTTTTTAGAAAATTGATCTTTATTATGCTTATCATAATCAATCTTTTGTAAGCTCTTGTGTGCTCAAAATTCCATTCACCTTCCGTTATGGCCGAAGCCGTCGTACGTTCCAAAATGACCTTGTCAAAATCGGCTAAGTGTTGGTGTACCGCATTTAAGCTAACGGACGCCTTACTTACCGGTGGAATTAACTTCGTTAAATCCGTTTTGACAAGTGTAGGAGACGTACTAGGAGGGTTTTCATTTGACAAACTTTGGGGCACAAGAACTGTCAATTCAGCTAATTCCTTTTGTAAGCGAATACGTGTGTTTTTAGAAAATTGATCTTTATTATGCTTATCATAATCAATCTTATGGAATTTTGAAAGCATTTTAGAATGAGTTTCTTCCGCAAGTGACTGTGTCTCCTCAGTACTGCGAACAAAAGGTGCTTCTTTCGATTTGCCAATTAGGGTCATATCATAAAGACAAGGAATATATTCCTAAGCTTGTTTTGCATAACCGGGATTAGGTGGTAAATCTTGAAGATGCTTAATTTCGAGTTCTTTAAACGATTTAGTTAAAAGATGAACCTTTTCTGTGGAAGCGTATTGTTTTAAAAGCTGTTGTTCTTTGAATTTAAGAAGTTTGGTAGCATTAATTTCCTATTCAAACTTTTTAGACTCGAGAGTTTCGAAATCTATTTTAGGTTTTTTAAAATCATTGACAACCGACTCTTTTACTTTTAATTCATTGGAAAGATTAGCTTTTAATGATTCTATTTCTTTCAAGTGTTCAATCTTTTCAAAACGAAATTGGTCAAATTCAGAACATGTTATTTTCTCTGCTTGAGGGACAATTTCAAAAGCTTTGACCTTTTCTTTATGCAACGCAAGCTCAGTTGTTAGGGTGGAATTCGTATCTACGGGTTGTCTGAGAGCTATATGCATTTTATCAATAATATGTTTAGGCACCATGACCATTCATGTTGAGCATAAGATTCCATACCCGTCGTAGCATTTGGTTGAGGTTCACTCAAATGTGTAGGATTGGGTACCACATCATTTGAGTTACTAGTTCTCGAATGTTGTTCGAGGTTGTCATTTTCATGCCCAACTTGATGTTGATTATCATCAATATTATTAGATGTGGTTGATACCTCACTGACAACATCAGAACCGTAGAGAGAGAGATTAGCAACGAGAGCAGCTTGGGTAGAGTGAATGTCATCACAATCCGAATCATTTGCGTCAAGATCATCTGCTTGATAAGATGCATTAGAAGTGGAAACGACTGCAATGCCTTCATTTTCTGCTGCCCCTAGTTCTGCAAGAAATGCTAACTCTTCTGAATCCAAAATCTTTCCATTAGACTGAGCATTGACCAAATACATCTTCTCACGAAACCACGTTGCATCCCTTCTCCTTTTTGGCTGAGTGCATTCCCTAGCCATATGACCTTGTCCTCTACAATTGTAGCAAGTCACAACCTTTTGTGGACCAATAGGGCTTCCATTTCCATTAGCTTGAGAATTCACAACTTGAGCATTCACAGTCCTTGTAGGAGGTCCATATGAATTTTGCCTTCCCTGAATAGGTTGCACCGTCACTTGACCATCTTAAACAATGTCTTGTTGTTGAGGATTTGAAGAGGTGCGGAGCTGATTGTTTGTTGGTGGAAATCCTTTAGTTGCAACAAGTTTTGACAAGTAAGCAGTAAGATGGTTTAAAACATCAGCTGGCGTATCATTTGGAGTAAAGACCGGTGCTTGGCTTGGTGGAAGTTCATTGGAGTAGAAGGCTTGTGCTGGTTGTGCTTCGATTGGAAAATATCCTTGTTGAGGAGTATAGCCCATTGGAGAAGTGTTGGCTTGTAATGGTGATGTCTGATGTGGTGGTTGTTGTGGAAAAGATTGTTGACGAACACTTTGTTGAAATGCTTGATGTGGCATCATTAGTGGTTGATAAGATGGTTGTTGTGGTTGCTGATAGGTGTGTGGTGGTGGCTGCTGCAAGTATGATGGTTTTTGATAAGTATAAGCCATGTTTTGTTGAGAAGCATACATGGCAAGTGGATCATGAACTTGAGGTGTAGACAACCGAGCCTCGATCACATGGCATTCGTGTTGTTCAAGAAAAGCTTGAAGTTGATCCACATTGGTGTTATGCAAGTCCTTAGCCAATTTAACATCCGTCACATACTTTTTCCATTCTGAAGGAAGAGTGTTCAAATACTTGGTGTTCAATTGAAACGTAGGAATTGCCATGCCATAGATATTGAGCTCATTCAACAATAGGGTAAATCTCAGATAGTAATCATTGAGAGTCTCCCCTGGCACATAGGCAAACTTATCAAAAGTATCATAAAGCTTACACTCTCGTTCTTGTTTAGTTAACGAAGTGCCTTGCATTAGAACACGAATTCTATCCCATAATTCTTTGGCAACTTTATGTTTACTAACGAGTTTGTAGACATCTGGAGGAAGGGCTTGGAGAATGATATTTGAAGCTTGTTTATCACACTTGTCTTGTATCTTAGCATCTCCATTTAGTTCACCCGTTGTGCGAGGACGTGTAACAACACCTTCCGTCATAGTACCATATACCAATGGTCCATTGAGCACTGATGCCCAAATTAGATGTCCATTTTCTTTGTTCAACATATAAAGTTCCATTCGGGAAGCCCAATCCTCATACATAGTCTTCACCAACATTGGTGGACGATTATCCGTACCCGAGAGGATGGACTTATCCGTAAGAGATGTGTACTCCATTTCTATAAGTTAAGATTTACAAAGTTGATCGATCAATGAGAGAAAGTAAATGTGTTTGTTGTTGTGTGTTAAAGCCGAGAAATAATGTTGAAATCCCCTAAATTATGTTCTCGATAAACCAAAAATTCCAAGACGAAATTACACACGGAATTTCAAAAACACGTTTTTGAAAAATCTTGGAAATCATGTCACTCTATCGGAATGCACAAAACAAGTTATGTCGCAATGTTAATGTTTAAACCATCGGAATACTCATCGCAATACCCATCGCAATATTACCCATCGCAATGACACTTGTATCGCAATGACCTTTGTATCGCAATATGTCCACTGTCGCAATATACAGTCTGTCGGAATACCCCTACTATCGCAATATGTCCACTGTCGGAATATGAGGACTGTCGCAATGGTACTCGTATCGGAATGAGACAAGTATCGCAATGTGACACCTATCAGAATATGAGGACTATCACAATATGGCTAATGAAATTTTGGCAGAGTAACGTTTCAATAAGCCTTAATTCCGTCGCAATCCACGATCGCAATGAACGATCGCAATGTACGTCGGAATAAGGGGTATCGCAATACCCGGTGATCGCAAAGTAAAACCCTTCCAACTTTGCGATGGAGTATTTTTCCACTTTTCTTGGATAGTACACAAGAAATTCGAGATTTTAAGCCTAAAAAGAAATCAAACACCCAAAAATTTTGTGTTTTTAACCAAAGTAACAATACCAAATCACTACCACAAGTATGTAGATGATTTGTATCAATATTAAACCATAAAGACACAAAAAAAAATTGGTACGAATGAATAATGATCAAAATAGGCGTATTAATCAAGAACACAAACACAAAAACAAAACAATCATCCCATGGCTCTTGATACCATTTGTAAGATGTTGTAAATCTTGCTTATGTTTAGAGAGAGAAAGAGATAGATAGATAGTGAGAACACACACACTTTTAGAGAGAGAAAGTGAAAGAAAACACTTTTCTTACTATGTGAAAAATAAGGTGAACCACACCCTCTCCAACTAAGGAGAGGGTTTATATACCCAAGCCTTGTGATGGGCTTGGGCTTACATGTTTGGGCCGTCCATACAAACCATGGACTAGGCCTTTCCTTGTTTACTTAATGTAGAATAACTACACTACGAGCCACTACTTAATATATTGTCGGAGTGACCGAATCTTCCTAAATACGAAAAACGTATTTCTAACACATCGCAATATTAAAAAATTAAGCCATCGCAGTCTAGTTCCACACCCCATCGCAACATGATGGTAGCCATCACAACATGATGTGCCCCATCGCGATGGTACCCATCGCAATGGTTCCATCGCAATGGGCCATCAGAATGAACCATTGCAACAGACCATCGCGGTGAGCCATCGGAATGGCTCCATCGCAAGTCATCCATTGGAATCAATGCGATCGTTGCCATCGGGATGTCTTATCCAAAAGTTTTCATTTTTCCTGAATTTATGGAACTTGCTTTTCTGGGCAAATCTGGGTTTCTGGGCATTTCTGGGCTCATCTTCATCTTCAAGTGCATGAAAATTACCAGAAAAAAAACTCCTTTGACCATTAAGACACAATGTTTAGTAAAAACAAGATCGAATCCAGGAAAAGATATTGACTTTTGACTGTGATATCAAATGACCATGACCAATTATGAACCCGATATGACAAAACTATCAAAACTGATAAACATATGAAAGTTATCAATTCAGACAGAGGACTTTATGACAAAGTAACAGAGACAAAACGTAATGATTATTGGACAACGATCAAAACCCGTGACAAGAAAATATGATAAATCCGAGACACAAAAAAAATTTTGACCACCAAAATCAATAACAAAAAAAACACGACGATCCAAGGAATGAACCGTGGCTCTGATACCAATTGTGGGTTTGCTATTTAAGGATTCGGTGGTCTAGTAGGGTGGTAAATGGTGGTGGTAGCCATGGATGAAGTAGAGAGGTTGTGTGTGAAAGAAAACAGAAATGTTTATAAAAGTGAAATGGAAAAACAAACAACAACCCCCTCCTTGGAAGCCTTGGAGGGGTATATATAGTCACACGACACCTAAACTATACATTATTACCTAGTCTAGTCTATGCGTGTGTGACTATGATAACTAATGGGAATTCTTAAATGTCGTCACATAAAGTGAATTTCCAACAGTATTTTTACGTTTTCGTTAGTAAATATACGTTTTCGTTAGTAATTTTACATTTTTATCAGTATATTACGTGCTCTTCACTATTTTTACGTTTTCGTCAGTTTTTTACTTTTTTTTTTACGTTTTCGTCACAGTTTTATTTACGTCTTCATCCTATTTTTATGTCTTATTCAGTAAATTTACTTAAACGTTAAAATACTGATGAAAACGTAAGAAATAGGACGAAAACGTAAAAAATTTGATGAAAACATAAAAATACTGATGAACACGTAAAAATACTTAGAAAAACGTAAAAAAAATCAGACAAAAGTAGAAACAAACTGCCGAAAACGTACAAATACTAATGAAAACGTAAAAATATTGACCAAAACATTAAAAAAATTGAACGAAAACGTAAAAATACTGATGAAATCGTAAAATTACTGACGAAAACATAAAAATAATGATGAGAACGTAAAAATACTGACGAAAACGTAAAAATACTGACGTAAACGTAAAAATAATGATATAAGCGTAAATTTACTGATGAAAACATAAAATGTTGTCCCATAGATTATGTGATGATTAAACAAGAAAGAAAGGTAGATAAAAGATGAATTCTAGAGAGAGAAAGTAGTGAGAGAAAGTAGAGAGAAGTGTGTGAGAAACTTGGTGAATATTAGATTAGGAGAATAGGAAAATGAGACAACCAACCTCTCCTTACATGCAAGGAGAGGTTTATATAGCCTTGCCTACATGTGGCATGATGGGTTGTATGATAATGGGTCGGGCTTTCCTTTTGGGCTTTGGTTACTTATGAATGAACCTTAGCTTGAAGTTAAGCCCGTAATACACGACTAATCTACTACCTATTACAACGTTCTAATATACGATACATAATAAACATATGACCGAGCATTCTTGTTTGACTCAATATTTTGAGGCTAACAATCTCCCCCAATGAGAGGTCATTACCCTTTGTGAGAGGTCATTACCCTTTGTCATTTGAAGAATTGTATAGATTACTAATCTCACCATAAATGAGTCTTGAACGTGTAATAGTAGTCTTGTTTCTTCATTTTGTGATCTTTGAGCCTTTGTAGTTGTCTTTCGGCTTTGTCTTTAATCTTGAGATCTTCAAATTATCCTTGAATTGTCTTTTCCATCTTGCGATCTTGTGTCTTCATCCACATGCTCACACTATTAATTGTCGAATATGTCTTTAGGAGTATGTGGTTTTGAATCTTTGACTTTGTTGAGTACACCGTGACGCCACCTTCTCGAGACAAAACATAGACACGGACTGAATGGCTTTGACATTCGTCCTAAATCGGTAACATTTTACCTCCGGTCGGTGAAGACCGTTATACGATATTAAATATCGTACCTGTGATAGGTAGATTCAGTTAAAAATCTCCTTGACAAGGTTTCGCGGCTGTACTAGCCGTTCTCTTTACTCGACCGTCTTAAAGCAAGACTGCGAACATAAAGAGTGAATCAATTGGGTAAATATCCGCTTGATTAAAGTCGTCAATTCAAATTCCTGGAACAAGTGTGATTCATAAAGAATCTTACCATTGTTGCTTTCCAGTTGACACAAGCTTGATTCATAAGAATCTCACAAGTCACCTACCGTAGCGCTGTTTGATGTTGATGCTAGAAGGATTTCCATTCGTCACTGTGAATATTAATGAATATCACTCTGAATGTTCTGGCAAGACCATAAAGATATTGCGTAGAAACCTGAAATGAGTTTGAATCAATTCAGAATCAAACCACTGTTGCTTTTCAGTTTTACACATGTACAATTCATAAAGAATCTTGCATATGACCTACCGCAGTGCTGTTTGATGTTAACACTGGAAGGATTTCCACTCATCATTGTGAATACTAAGTAGTATCACTCTGAGTGTTCTAGCAATATCACAAGGATATATCGTAGGACTCTCTTTATCTTCATTCCGTGTGTCCTAATTAGATTTGATTGATCTCTAGGATCTAGACTCGATTTGTGCACTTTTAGTGGTCGGAGGCTGGAGCAGATGCCACCTATTCAATATCAACTATCTCGGAGTGAGAAAGTCAATAGAAGTCATGTTGATCTCCGTGACAATAAAACAAACTTCTTTTGAGAGAAGCCTAAGTACCTAGGAAAGGGTTGTGCTTTACATCACTGGGTCCATGATGAGTTTTCTTGATGATGTGTTGACCTGGTTTCTGCCTAAGTTATATGGAGGGCTTCTTTCTTTACACCTTTCCTTACATTTATTTTTCATTCTTCAACCCCTTCAATGCTTACCAAGACATCATTACTAGCACCTTGTTGTGATTGTTCCAGTGCTAGCATCAGTACTTAGTCGGCATTCTGCTACATTCACATTCTACTCCATCTTTCCTAAGGACTTCTAATAATCTATTGGATTGTCCCTGGGAAGATCCCTCCGGTTCTGGTTGGATCATAGGACTTAAACCTAACACCCTTTTGACACCAATAACGTCGTGAATTAAAGATGTTGTGGGTATTTGATCGTAACCATGAAAACCACTTTAAATGTCTAACAAAGTGTTTGAAAAACTTTTAACACCTTGATAGTTTTGTCATTTCAGAAATGCTCCCCCTTTACATGTGCATCGATAATCGAAAGTGTTTCGCACGTGTAGGTAAGAGTTAAAGTGCTTGAGTCTTATTAAAGATCACATTTTAATCATATTTTATCCCCTATCTCTAATATATAAAATCTTTTGATATTAGAGATACCAAATTGATTAAAATATATTTTGAAAAATAGTCTTGAAAATCTCCGGGAGAAAGATGTGTTAATCTTTTGCATGAAGTTGAAATGCTCCCCCTCAAAAATTGATCCAATTGAATTGTCATTGTGTGGATTTGATCCACATTTTTCTTTTTGAGGATGGGAGTTGTTGAACACACAATTTTTGAAAGATTTTGAATAATCATTGAAAAATTCTTGAAAAGATTGTGTTCAACGCTTTTTGAAAAATCCTATTTCTTTTTGGCGAAGAGGTTTTTCTAAAGCATAAACTTGAGTTCTTAGACTTTGAATGTCTTGACGAATCCACTCAAGTGTAAGAAGATTTCTCTTCTTTTGCTGAGGGTAAGGGCACTAAAGCGTACACTCCCCCGTGAATATAGAACAGGGTTACAGTCTGAAGGTGTTTACAAGCCATTGTGTTGAGCTCAAAACGTTGAATGTTTTGTGACAAGCTCAACCCGTGATAGATTGCTCTACCCGTTTGTTAGGATAAGTTATCTTTAAAGATACACTTTCCTTTATTTGAAGTTCGAGTTACAGTCTGACATTTAACTGTAAGTCGCTTACATGAGCGTAAAAACTTGGAATGTTTTTAATGAAAGCTCATGACTGAGAATTTTAATTTTCCCGTTGTTGAGGATAAGTTATCAACCATGATCAGCTTTCCTGTCTTTGAAGCACGAGTCACAATCTGAAGTAATTGTAAATCATTTTGCAGCTTAGTTGTGAAACCCTTTAGACACTAGTTTCTCAGATATCTGTTTCTTTAACAACCAAACTCTAAGTGTGTCTTTTGTTGAACGGTATTTAAAGAATGGAACTTTGGGTGTCCGTTGAGTCTTGACTTTGATACCTGCACTCTTTACAGTAGTTTGTATGCTTGCATATTTGTTAGTGCTATCTTTGTGAGAACCATGTGGGGGTTCACAGTGAACCTTTGTCGTGCTAGAGGGAAATATTTTTCAGTAGGAACCCATTTAAGACCAGTTGTTTTGGAGATTCTACCCGTTGGTATCCACTTAAGACAAGGTCTAGGAAACGTAGTTTTCTCATGCACAGCGGAAGACTTTATTGGAGAAAAACTATTTCCTATAGGGTTCCATCTTTGAGATGCTCTAGCTTTTTGGTTCACCTTGTTCAGGACTTTTGTGATACAATCATCATGAATGGCATTAAACACGCATTTGTTACATTTCGTGCAAACAAAGTGCTTAGCATCTGAGAAGGATCTAGTGTTCCTAGGATAGGCTGATTTGGGCACATCATAGAAGGGTCTAGATGTAACACCCCACTTGGATAAATGGACCGTTACGTGTATTTATGGCGTGTCATCAAAGCATAAGGTAAATGTCCTAAAACATTAACTGACCATAAAGGAGATACCGGAATCAAACATCGGCAATCCAAACATAAGCCCAAAACATGAAAAATAAAATACTGAATGAAAGGACTAAAAATTGTCCAAATAAGCGGAAAATGTAATAAATGCATAAAGTACGAAGTCTGGATAGCTTCCATCCAAATGCACATGCCCTTAGAATCCTAAAAGCGTCCTGGTGTACCTGCCGTTAGAACATGAAAGGAACTACGGCTGAGCATAACGCTCAGTGAACGGATATAAAGCATGATAAGGAACTACTGAAATGAAACAGATGGTAAAATACTGGAGCTGTAAGACTGATAAGTAAAGTTGCAGCGGAAATCTGTGTACAATCTGTAAAGCCTGATTTATAAAATAATAAAGCTGAACTATTATCTGATAAAACTGAAACATACATTTACTGTATTTTAATTGCCAGAGCTTATATAGGTCATGTGCTGTAACAACGTTGCATGAATAACTGGAGGGGTGACCTCGTCATGCTGTAGAGGGGTGACCTCTAAATAACTGTGTTGGGTGGAGGGATCAGCTCCACTGTGAAGGATGTAGAGCACACACCACATTCACCTGCTAAACTGTAAACTGTAACCTAGGATGCATCCATACGCCCCACTAATAATACTGATAAAATGGCCAAGCTGAGCTGAGTGGGACGATGCAGGATATCACTCTCCTGCATGTGAGTCATGGCACCGGTGCCTCTAGTGTCGTGGTTACGGTACCTCCGTAACTAGTATATAAACTAAGCATGCTTCTATATAATGCTCAGGCAATTTATTTTATTATTAACATGATTACTGATAAGCTTAAACATATACTAGGGAAAACATTTGGCTGCAGACGGGGAATCCTAATCATGCATAGGAAAAGAAGTCCTTACTGAAAGGACAGAAAATCCGTACCTCGTGTCCAGTAAAGAAATAAGAACGAAAGCTGAAAGATCTACTCCGACTTCACGGTTACTACATAAATAACGAACGCGTAATAAGTTATCTGATTACTGTTTCCTGTTTCTGATTCTTAACTGTTCAAATTTTAACTTATCCTATTCTTGATATACTGTAAGTGCATAAACTGGTAAATCTGAGTGTTCTGATATTTCTAATTAACGTATTGTCGTTCTACTATTAATTATGGTATAAAACGCGTTCTGACGTCTATACTGATTCTATATTTGGTAACCTGCTAAAATAGAAAGTTTCCTAATTAAGAAGTTTTCCAAAAATAATTTAATTCATTTAATAAAATTATACCCTTTTAAATATTTATAAAACTAGTTTAGTATGAACAAATTAATTTACTAAATAATTCATTTAAAATATTTATTTATAAAAGTGAATTAAATAAGGTATAACTAAGTTGTCGTTTTTATCATTTTAATTATAGTCCCGAGCCTACCGAGATACCCCTTTTCGGTCGCACTAAACAATTAAACAATACATGTAAAAATCTGTCTATATGAAATTAGTGACAGAAAATCTGAGTCACTAAGAAGTGTCGCTAAATCTGGATTTTAAAAACTGTCAATAACCAGATTTTGCGACAAAATTTATTGTCACCAAAACTGTCGCTAATCTCAAACTAAAACCCTTTTTATTTTCTGGTTAAAGAGTTCCCACTGCCTTCTTTTGGTTTCCCCCGTTTCATATAGTTCCCACTGCCCTCCTTTGGTTTCCCACTGTTTGACAATCCCAAACGCCCCCCTTACTGATTATACCCCCAAACGCACCCTTGTTGACTCTCTTAGTCGCTGCAGTCACCACAGAAACCACCAGCGCACCCCTTGAGGGTCGCGGCTGGTCCCGAAAACAAAACACACCGAGACCCTAGGGTCTCGGTTTTTCCTACACAAGCAAACCCAACACCCCTGTTGGGGTTTGTTCGTGGCTGAGCAAAAGAAACACCACCGAGACCTGCTGTGGTCTCGGCTGGGTCGAGCAGCAACACACCGAGAGCACTGGCTCTTGGTTTTTCGTGATTTCACAAACCCAGAAACCAAGCTTGTTAATTACTTAAAAAAAATTACTTTCTTGATTTTAAGGTTTTGGATTCGTGATCAGAAAAGAAAGGAATCAGAAAGATTACCACGATATCATGATTAACTCGAAGACCTGAACATTGGAATCGAAGTGGGCACAAAAGACCCGACTTCTTTTTCTTCTTCTTTTTTTTTTCTTCCATCGCCGGCGGTTCTCCAAAAAGCAGAAACCCTATCTTTTTTTTTTTTGTTTACTGTTACACACAATAGGGGAATGACCCCCGACTGTTTATACTTTGGCAATGGGTTGGGCTCAAGCCCAAACCCTTTTCTTGTTTTCGTTTGATCCAACGGACAAAACAGCCCATCTATACTATTTCTCGTTTTCGTTTTGTTTCGTTTATACTCATTTAACTTGCGTGATCGTTTTTAAAACCCGTCAAATAATTTTTTCATTATACTGAAAATAAATACATACATAATGCTGAATAATTGTTACTTACATAATACTTGACTAATTACTATTAATTATTTTTCTGAAATAATTAACTACGTAACGTTTTAAATAAACCGAGGCTGCGTAATTACGTTTAATTATTTCTGTATAATAACCATACATACGTAATATTTTCTGAAACTTAATACTTATTTCCTGAATAAACTGTAATATTTATAGTATTTAAATAAACTGGGATAGCGTATTTAATTTCTGCGTTTATAACTCTGTCTAAAATTAATACTTATATAGTCTATTAAACTGCGTATTTAAATATTCTGATTTTTAAATACGGGTTTTACAATTCCTCCCCTCTAAAAACAATAATTCGTCCCCGAATTAAAGATACGACTATACTGGGTTTTACAATTCTTCCCCTCTAAAAGGAGAAATTCGTCCTCGAATTAAAGGTAATAAGCTGATGAAGTTATAAGAACTGAAAGAACACGTAGACTGAAAAGACAATTAAGCTGAAAGATGAATTGTCTTCTAATTAAGACATAATGCTGCTGATAGGTATAAACCTGACATGACTGAAATTATCATGTAGCGTGACATAGCTGAAGAGAATATGGAACGTGACATGACTGAAAGATCTTAACTGGATTTATTGAAGGAAAGGGGATGAGAGGTCCGGATGGACTCCTCTGTTTCGAGTGGCCTCCCGCTCGAAACGATTCCTTCAAAGGTCTAAACATAATAAAAAAATCTTGGTCCTGATGACCCTTTCCTGATGATGCTGAATACTTTCAGGTTCCATACTTAAGATGGATTTTCTGAACCTGAATGAATAAACTATAGCATGTAGTATACATGAAACGGTACGTACAATTATCCTGAAAAGATAACATTTCTCTCTCTGAGCAAGCTGTTGAGAATATATATAGGGACAAACTACGTGAACAATTGTGAACGTGCTAAGTGAGCAATTGTGAACGTGGTTCATAATTATATGAGGGGCGCTGGTATAGAATTAGAATATGATAAGCGTTCATACTGTGAACGTGATACTAGAACATATCATGAACGTATGCTGACTGAGGAAGGAATGCCAAGCGATACGGCCTGAGGTGTGTAACGTCTGCCTGGTTATGGAATAGATGTGCTAAACTTGAGTCTGGTTTCTCAAGCTTTATATAACCGTATTCGGTAATAAACTGAGAAACGTGTATCGTGAATTGGCACACGAACTTGAACGTGAACAATGTTATGAACACATACGTGAGCTTAAATTATGAGATAGCATAAAGATGAACTGAAACAGCATCATACCGCGAATGCGACGTAAACATGAAAGTGAAAATAAACATGAATTTAAAGTGGGCGTGAACATACACTTGATCGTGAACATGAATCCTGTCTGATATGATGGTCAAAGGAATGCCTTGAATTCGTACGATTTACTGCTGAATTTTAACATTTTCTGCAGATTTTAACGTTTTCTGCAGATCTGCTACTACGTGATCCTTTCGGATGAAAGAGACGCGCAGGCTGATTACATGGTTGATGATAACTTAGATAGTATCATGCTCTCTCTGAGTCTGTGGTAAGCTGATAACAATCTCCATGGAGTCTTGTCTCCTTTCGGATCTGGAATTTCTACTGGTAGTAATAGCACGTCGGTGTTCTATCTTGAACCTGAGGTATGTCAGGCATTAGATACGAACATAGCTGCATCAATGTACGATGGGATTATGGGACCTTCTGGTGGAAATCTGATTGGGCAGCCATAGAAAAATTTCTGGTGGAAACTGTCAGCAATTTCTGCGGTAGCAGTCAATTGAGTTCTAGAAAATTGTACTTCGTCCACCGGCGTCGGTCGGGACCATCAGGTGATGGCCTTCACCTGCGCAGCATTGTTTGAAATTTCTTCCTGTTAAGGTAGAATGGCTCAGAAATGCCACTTTGTTCAATGGAATCTACATCTGGAAGGTTGTATATAAAATTTTCTCCTATCGAAGATTCTGTACAAATGTGAGAAGATGATTCTCGTGTTCTTATCTAGAATTTAACAGATCAAAATGTAATCAATGAATATACTGACGATTTTGTCTGAGAAATCAAAAAAAATTTATTCATAAATTTTCATACTATAGCTGGAGCATTAGGAAGCTCAGAAGTACAATTTAAAATTTTTAGAGTGGCTATAATATGTGCAACAACGGTCTGAAGAGCATCATGTTCTTCCCTCACCACTGATGGTGGCATGATCTTGAATTTTTCTGGGAGAATGTTTAAAACACCTCGTAGTAGGTTAATTAAACTTTCTATTCGTGGAATGAATATCGATTAAGAATGGTGATCTGATAAATTTTTCGATGGTGTGCTAGGGCGAATAAAGCCTAGTTTTGGTAACTCTTGCAGCAATTGCTGCAACTCTTTCAACGTAGCTAAAGCCCTGCAACTAAGAGTTTTGAAAATAGGTTCTGTTCTTGAGACAAGCTCGATGTTAAACTCTTGCTCGTGGTAAGGAAGAACTTTCTTGAAAAACTTTCTGGAATGACATCTGGAAACTCTAGTATAATCTGCTGATCATGAATTTAAAGAATTTAAGAAGTGGATTATAACTGGTGGCTGGAGAATCTTCGTAGCTATGGACTGATAAGTCACGCGCTTGTAAGGCAGAAATAAATTGTACTGATTTTTCTGGCAGCAAGTATAATGAATATATTTGGGATTTAGTAAGACGGATCTCGTCGTTAACACCAAATAAGACTTTAATAAACATGGTGATACTGTTGAGTCCTTTATGGCTGAGAGGCAGGTAACTACCTGATTTGAGATAAAGCTGACATAAGAACACATGAAGTAAACATGGTGACTTTTCACTGAATGTGTTCGTCTGTAATCTCACATAATCAATATTGTGTGTTTAACTTGAATAATACTCTAGTGGTGGTGACTGAAATTTTTATGATCTGATTCCTGCGTGGCATAATAGAACAGGTATACCCCTTTCTGAAGGGTACCCTGAATTACCGAGGGCCTGATTCAGGAACATACTGGAGTTATGAGTTATGGTTCATATTCTGAGAAAAGATTCGTACAACGTGTACTATGACTGGTGTCCTGACATGTGTCTTCCGAAATGATACTTGGGACCTACGTCTTGACTGTTGTCTGAACATGTATTTTAATGGGTGAGTCTGAATGAGATTAAGAATTTCTGGTAACTGCTAGGGTTGGCGGACCGGTTAGACTACTAACCTCTGTATTTCTGGTCACGTCCGTTCCGGAGTTCTGATGGTTACTGACTGATTACTTATAAGCACGGTGGTTGTCACTACTGCTTTGTCTGTCAATTTATGACGATCATTATCATGACCCTGATTTATGTAACTATTCTGCTGAGTGGCCGGCTGAGTTCCGGTTCCCACTCTTTGAATATACGGTTGGCTGAGTAGAGTGTGACATCTAACTGAGAAGGTAAAAGTATGAAATTGAATGGTAGTGTCTGATGGTTGAAATTTTGTCTTGACATAAAGTTCAAATTTATAATTTTCGTCCTTGCTCTGCGGAGTCTTCATGATATGAACGGAAACAGCATCTTGGGGAATCTCTAACGTATCAGCAGCATCAGCGATCGTGAGGTCTTCAAAGTGTTCGCAGCATCAGCATCTGGTAAAATCTTCAACTCACGGGCAGCATCAGCACCTGGTAAAATATCGACAAGTGGAAACGCCCGAGATGATTGAGGATCGATTAGCAATATCCATGGAGTAGGGTACCTGGTGTACACCTGGACTACTGTACATGAAGTACAAAATGAATATTGTACATGAAGCATATCGAGACATTGTACGTGGAGTACACATGTATCACTGTACAAGGAGTATAACTAAGGCACTATACAGAGGGTCCATATAGACTACTGTTCATGGCACTGGTGGGAATTTTATTGGATGGCCGATACTGGTGTCGCTTGTCTGACGTGATCTAGGAAATAAATTGATTTAAACGGTAGTAAACTGATCTGAAATAAATAACATGATAGGTTGACAATTCTTGCGTTGACTTAATGCCGGTTGTATAGAGGCTGAAAAGTATGATAAAACGGAGTTTTATCAATGTCTAGTATAAAATATGATTGATGAAAACCAGAACATGATTTATCATGAAATAGGATGATACTGTAATCCTTCTGTGTTTTAGGGTGAAAACACTATCACCTTGCTGAAAACATAATCCTCATAAGGAGACATGAACTTAGTCAGCATGAAAAGACATTCTCGTGAAAGTATAAACTTGACTGATACAAATAACATAGGAGAATAATCAACTAAGGTTTAACATTAACTGATGTGGATAGCTATGGTTCAATCCTAAGAATCCAAAGAAGAAAACATGAGACTAAGTATGGGCTATTCTGGTTCGATCCATACTGGTCAAGATTTTTTTTTTTTTTTTTAGAACTGTCATGTATAGAAATTTATAATCTGGGACTAAATATGGTTGGTTGTAGTCCAATTCATACTTGTCTAAATTTATTAAATGTCCTGATATGACAAGGTGAACATCTATGAATCGGTTCACAAAACAACCTTCGACTGAATAGCATGAAATTTGACCTGATCAATGGTGAACGTTTATGGCTGGTACACCAAGAATTACTTGACTGACAACATGAATCTGACATGAATAAGAATGAATGCCTAGGTTCAGTTCATCAATACAATATCTGAACGGGCAAGGGTGAACGCCTATGGGTCGGTTCACCAAAACAAAATTCGCAGAAAAGCACATGCGACTAAATATGGCTAGTTATGTACCAACCTTTTACTTAGTCAAAACTTTAAGAAAACTGACTGATAAATGAAGAAAACTGACTGAATAATCCATGAAAACATGAAAGATAACAACGCCAAAATCTAGGAAGTTCCTGGTGACTACCCACTAGTCACAGGTCAAGTTTTAGAGCCTACAGGTCGAACCTTGCGCTCTGATACCATAATTGTAACACCCCACTTGGATAAATGGACCGTTACGTGTATTTATGGCGTGTCATCAAAGCATAAGGTAAATGTCCTAAAACATTAACTGACCATAAAGGAGATACCGGAATCAAACATCGGCAATCCAAACATAAGCCCAAAACATGAAAAATAAAATACTGAATGAAAGGACTAAACATTGTCCAAATAAGCGGAAAATGTAATAAATGCATAAAGTACGAAGTCTGGATAGCTTCCATCCAAATGCACATGCCCTTAGAATCCTAAAAGCGTCCCGGTGTACCTGCCGTTAGAACATGAAAGGAACTACGGCTGAGCATAACGCTCAGTGAACGGATATAAAGCATGATAAGGAACTACTGAAATGAAACAGATGGTAAAATACTGGAGCTGTAAGACTGATAAGTAAAGTTGCAGCGGAAATCTGTGTACAATTTGTAAAGCCTGATTTATAAAATAATAAAGCTGAACTGTTATCTGATAAAACTGAAACATACATTTACTGTATTTTAATTGCCAGAGCTTATATAGGTCATGTGCTGTAACAACGTTGCATGAATAACTGGAGGGGTGACCTCGTCATGCTGTAGAGGGGTGACCTCTAAATAACTGTGCTGGGTGGAGGGATCAGCTCCACTGTGAAGGATGTAGAGCACACACCACATTCACCTGCTAAACTGTAAACTGTAACCTAGGATGCATCCATACGCCCCACTAATAATACTGATAAAATGGCCAAGCTGAGCTGAGTGGGACGATGCAGGATATCACTCTCCTGCATGTGAGTCACGGCACCGGTGCCTCTAGTGCCGTGGTTACGGTACCTCCCTAACTAGTATATAAACTAAGCATGCTTGTATATAATGCTCAGGCAATTTATTTTATTATTAACATGATTACTGATAAGCTTAAACATATACTGGGGAAAACATTTGGCTGCAGACGGGGAATCCTAATCATGCATAGGAAAGGAAGTCCTTACTGAAAGGACGGAAAATCCGTACCTCGTGTCCAGTAAAGAAATAAGAACGAAAGCTGAAAGATCTACTCCGACTTCACGGTTACTACATAAATAACGAACGCGTAATAAGTTATCTGATTAATGTTTCCTGTTTCTGATTCTTAACTGTTCAAATTTTAACTTATCCTATTCTTGATATACTGTAAGTGCATAAACTGGTAAATCTGAGTGTTCTAATATTTCTAATTAACGTATTGTCGTTCTACTATTAATTATGGTATAAAACGCGTTCTGACGTCTATACTGATTCTATATTTGGTAACCTGCTAAAATAGAAAGTTTCCTAATTAAGAAGTTTTCCAAAAATAATTTAATTCATTTAATAAAATTATACCCTTTTAAATATTTATAAAACTAGTTTAGTATGAACAAATTAATTTACTAAATAATTCATTTAAAATATTTATTTATAAAAGTGAATTAAATAAGGTATAACTAAGTTGTCGTTTTTATCATTTTAATTATAGTCCCGAGCCTACCGAGATACCCCTTTTCGGTCGCACTAAACAATTAAACAATACATGTAAAAATCTGTCTATATGAAATTAGTGACAGAAAATGTGAGTCACTAAGAAGTGTCGCTAAATCTGGATTTTAAAAACTGTCAATAACCAGATTTTGCGACAAAATTTATTGTCACCAAAACTGTCGCTAATCTCAAACTAAAACCCTTTTTATTTTCTGGTTAAAGAGTTCCCACTGCCTTCTTTTGGTTTCCCCCGTTTCATATAGTTCCCACTGCCCTCCTTTGGTTTCCCACTGTTTGACAATCCCAAACGCCCCCCTTACTGATTATACCCCCAAACGCACCCTTGTTGACTCTCTTGGTCGCTGCAGTCACCACAGAAACCACCAGCGCACCCCTTGAGGGTCGCGGCTGGTCCCGAAAACAAAACACACCGAGACCCTAGGGTCTCGGTTTTTCCTACACAAGCAAACCCGACACCCCTGTTGGGGTTTGTTCGTGGCTGAGCAAAAGAAACACCACCGAGACCTGCTGTGGTCTCGGCTGGGTCGAGCAGCAACACACCGAGAGCACTGGCTCTCGGTTTTTCGTGATTTTACAAACCCAGAAACCAAGCTTGTTAATTACTTAAAAAAAATTACTTTCTTGATTTTAAGGTTTTGGATTCGTGATCAGAAAAGAAAGGAATCAGAAAGATTACCATGATATCATGATTAACTCGAAGACCTGAACATTGGAATCGAAGTGGGCACAAAAGACCCGACTTCTTTTTCTTCTTCTTTTTTTTTTCTTCCATCGCTGGCGGTTCTCCAAAAAGCAGAAACCCTATCTTTTTTTTTGTTTACTGTTACACACAATAGGGGAATGACCCCCGACTGTTTATTCTTTGGCAATGGGTTGGGCTCAAGCCCAAACCCTTTTCTTGTTTTCGTTTGATCCAACGGACAAAACAGCCCATCTATACTATTTCTCGTTTTCGTTTTGTTTCGTTTATACTCATTTAACTTGCGTGATCGTTTTTAAAACCCGTCAAATAATTTTTTCATTATACTGAAAATAAATACATACATAATGCTGAATAATTGTTACTTACATAATACTTGACTAATTACTATTAATTATTTTTCTGAAATAATTAACTATGTAACGTTTTAAATAAACCGAGGCTGCGTAATTACGTTTAATTATTTCTGTATAATAACCATACATACGTAATATTTTCTGAAACTTAATACTTATTTCCTGAATAAACTGTAATATTTATAGTTTTTAAATAAACTGGGATAACGTATTTAATTTCTGCGTTTATAACTCTGTCTAAAATTAATACTTATATAGTCTATTAAACTTAAACTGCGTATTTAAATATTCTGATTTTTAAATACGGGTTTTACACTAGAATTCCTAGATGTGTGATTAGCACTCCTAGGTTTCGGTTGGGTCCTATCTCTTGCTTGTGTCTTTATCTTAGCATCCTCTAGATAGCTTTTATGACCTGTGTCACTTGAACTACTCCGAGGCATGTTCTTGGAGCTATTTCTAGAGTTGCTTGAGGCATTCATGTGATTGGGTTTTGCATAGGCAAAATTTGTTAAGGGGGATCTAGATAGTGGAGTGACTGTTTTGGCAAACTGCTACGCACGTCAACTTGGGATGCAAACCTCGAGTTCGATGTTTTGGGTCGGTCAGATTTAAACGCATTCGGTTGTCTAACAACTGAGCGGTTTCTGAATGGTTGAGTAGGAGGTTTCCCCAAGATTGACTGATTTGCTAACTTAGTATCCACACTATTTCCTTTTACCTTCCTTAATTCATTTTTCACCGTTGTTAATGCAAAAACCTTTTCCTGAATCTGAGCTTTCAATTGCTCATTTTGTAGAAGTAATTGAGTGACACGTTGTTCTAACTTAATGTTCATATTATCAAATATGTCGTTATCAGCATTCGCGTCATTACTATCTATAGTGTCGATAGGTTGCACAGATATTTCACTTAATGAAGCAGGTGGAGGACTTGGATTTTGAGAAGCCAACTTTGATTCTAACAAATTTATTTGTTTCACAAAATGTTCTTTTTCCTCATTAGAATCTTGAATCTTACGATCCAGTTTTTGTTCAAGAACAACGTTTGCTTTTTCAAGTTTTTCAAAATAAGCTTCAAATTTGTCATTTTTCTTCGAAAAATCGAGTTTGGCGTCCTCAAAATCTTTTGCCTTTTGAGCTAACATAGTTTCAAGCTCATGAATCTTAGAATCAATATATTGATGATCATCATACATAACATTTAATTGTACCTCAGCCATTGGCTCCTCGTCATATATGGGTCTGATATCTGCATCATCGGTTGCTTGATCATTCCCTGAGTTGTTGTTGGTATGTTGCTTTTCTGATTCTGTCCCGCTGCTTTCTGTGCCAATCGAACAAGCATCCAATGTTTGACCATCATCGACATTGCTCTCGTTCTTCTGCATTAATCTGTTATTCACCCTTCTTTCAACTTTTAGTTTATGACGTGTTCTTTCAGCAATGGACTTCCTTACAACACTAATGTGTTAAAGAAATCTCTCCTTGAATTCTTGAACTTCTAACCGAGTATATTCAATGAAGTATTTGTTGATGAATTCTCGATCATAGTGTACAGAGACCTGTGTATCAAAGAATTGCTGAAACTAATTCTCGAGAACCAAAACCGCATCTATGGATTCAACCTCTTGAAATTCATCGTTGGCAAGTTGTTGTTCAAGGTGATCTACATTGAGTAGCATTGTGCTTGTGAATGTCTCAACATATTGTCCAGTGAGTGACATGAATACCCGTTTGAATCCAAGTTCGACGCGAGTGCCTTTTAAATCGTCATTTGAAAGAACTTGAAGGTGTGACTGGAGTGATCTAAAATGTGTCATGCATTGTTCTTTTGCAACCGACATCTTGGATTTGAGTGCATGCACATCTTGTGTTACGGAATCCATAATGAGTGTTTCAGAGGATGAAGTGACTTTGGATCTTAAGTAGATATGGTGTGATTGAGTTGGTGTTGAAATTCCGAAAATTGCTATTTTTCTCAGTCCGACAATAAATTCCTCAGTCAGACAAAACGGTAAACCGAAAAAAAAATTTGAATAACAAATTTTGAATTCAAGTTATAAATAGCCAATAACTAGTAGGGAAAAATTTTGAAAAAGGAAATTTTTTGACAAAAATAAAACCTAAAAATTTAAATTTTGGTCCGAAAATTTGAATTTTTTGTCGAAAAATTTTTCGCATCGCCAAAATTTGAAATTAAAGCTTAAATGGCCTAAAAATGGTCTAGGAAAAAATAAATTTTATTTGGGTTTTCCCGCCAAAAAACTCTTTTTCTTTTTAATCTTCGTGTAAACGATATTCCGAAACTAGTCTAGATGGTGGCTAAGTCTGAAAAATATTCGAACAAAATTTAGCGAAACAAGGACCTAGTTCAGAATCCGTGATCCACACCTAGTTCGAAATCCAAAAATCTTGACCTAATTTGGAATCTGTGGAGTTCTGACCTAATTCGGAATTAATGAGATTCTGATCTAATTCGGAATAAATGGGATTCTGATCTAATTCGGAATAAATGGGATTCTGACCTAATTCGGAATCAATTGGATTCTGATCTAATTCGGAATTTCTAGTCACCACTTAGTTCGGAATCTGAAGTCTACACGTAATTCGGAATCTGAGATCCAACGTAGTTCGGAATCTGAAATCCACACGTAGTTCGGAATCCGTCTCTTTCCCACCTAGTTTGGAATACGTCTGTTTCCCACCTAGTTCGGAATAGCCTGCTTCCCTACGTAATTCGGAATACCTGATCACTAACCTTGTTCGGAATAACACTTTCTCACCTAGTTCGGAATAATGCAAAACCCTTGTTTCCCGAGTTATAAAACTCCAATTTCCGAACTGTGTAATCAAAAACTCCAAAATGACGAATTTTTACCCAAAAATCAAGCCAAAAGTTCCAATATTTTCGTGGAAATCACCAAAATGAGGAACACAAATTCCTACCACAACTTTGTAGGCAATTTGTATGAAGATTTTGTGCTCAAAAACACAAATGTTTTTTATACGAAATGATTTTAAGATGAAAATCACACGAAATCAAAAATGATAACCACAAACTAAACACAAATCTATCTCATGGCGATTGATACCAATTGTTGTCCCAAATAATATGATGATAGATTAAAGAAATGAGATGGAAAAGATATGAATTTTAGAGAGAGAAAGATTACAAGGTGAGGAGTGTGTGTATTTAGAGATATATAGCCTAGACACACATGAACTATTCTAACTTAACAAAACTAGTCCCTGCGTGTGTTGCTATATTAAACTAATGTAATTCCGTAAATGACGCTCACATTTTATTGCTAACAATCTTCCCCCAATGTGGAGACATACAGAATTACTTACAATGTTCCTAACAAGTACAAATACAACAAAATAAAGTCTTCCAAGGCGCTTCCAATGCTGAGGATGTCTTCTAAGTCTTCTTGTCTTCAAAACTTGTACCTCAGCTTGAATCCTCTTTGTCTTTGCTTGTTGTGGAACAATTTAATACTGATGAAAACGTAAGAAATCAGGCGTAACCGTAAAAATACTGACAAAAACGTAAAATTACTGACGAAAACATAAAAATAATGATGAAAATGTAAAAATACTGACGAAAACGTAAAAAAACTGATGAAAACGTAAATTTACTGATGAAAACGTAAAACTACTGATGAAAACGTAAAATCGGGCGAAAACGTAAAAATACTGACGAAAACGTAAAATATTGACAGAAACGTAAAGTACTGATGAAAACGTAAAAAATTGATGAAAACGTAAAAAGTCGGACGAAAAAGTAAAAAAGCTGATGCAAACAAAAAAAATCGGACATACATAAAAAACTGATTAAAACGTAAAAATCAAATGCATATAAATAAAAACGTATGAGAACATTTAAAGATACGAAAAGATTGTAAAGCTACCCACAACGCTATTAGGTCACGACCTAGTTTTTTCAGCTTTATCTCTCCTGCGACCTATTTGCCACAACAAGGTGACCTAGTTCAATTTTTTTTATTCAATAAAAATAACATTTTATTCAAAAAAAATACATTTTATTCCATACAACACACATTATACTAAATAAAAAACATTACATAAAAAACACATTACGTAAATTATAAAACATTACGAAACATAATAATAATTTTTATGTTGTAAAACTTACAAACTTAAACTCTTCGATATCGAAGTGTCGCATTTCAATGATGCTATAATCGGGACTTTGTTTCAAAATTTTCCAACATTCACTGTATTCAAAATCCATATGACGAAAAGTGTGATATTTAAGTTCGGCTTCTTGATAAAGAGTATCTTCTAAAGTCCCAACCGGGTGTCTACGTACGACGTAATTGTAAATCGCAGAAAATTCACCAACTTTAGGACGAATAGAATTTTTTCATTTGCTAATTATAGAGTCATAACCTCTTTTTCGCTCACCCATTTCTTGATAAAATAACTCTCGTACCCTCTCCCAAAACCCTTTCGTCTTATGAGATCGATCACTGAATTCTCCTTAAAGTCCAACCAAGGTTTACACAAAGCTACCGCCTCTTCGGTAGTCCACGCCATTTGAGAACTCATTATTTTTGATGGTATAAAAACTGAATTTAGAGAATTATAAGTTATGTGTGTGAAAAATGGTTGAATAATAGGTAGAGGGTAGAATTAAAAAAAAGGTTTTTTTTTACACACAAACACAAACACAACAACGTTCCTTTCTTTCTATTGGGTCGTGTATAAGACCGAATTATGGTGACTGATCATTGGCGATCGAATCGGCGCTACGGTACGATTCGGTCGCAACCTAATGCGATCGACCGATTGAGCCAACCGTTGCGGGTAGCCTAAGTATATGTAGAGATGGCAAAAAACTCCGAACCCGACGGAGAATCCGATACCCGAATCCGATTTGACCGGGGATTCCCCGAGTTGACCGGGTATGGGATGGGGATGGGGATTCCCCGTTAGTAAAAAGCGGGTATGGAGGCGGGGATGGTAATACCCTTGGTTCCCCAAACCCGTCCCCGAACCCGCCCCCGAATATCTTTATTCTACATATATATTTATATAGCTTGTATGTTTCAAATATCTATTCGATATTTGAAACACTATCAATCAATGGTTAATATCTCCTTTGACACTAACCTTCTAGGATGAGCTCTTGTGTGTTAATTTTGTTATTATTAATATTGGGCATGATCGCATGAATGTTAATCTTGTTAATGTTGTTTGATATTACAGTATTGTGTTATTCGTAATGGTTGTGTCATTTGAAACATAGTTTAAATGCTAATTGTGTAACGGGGAAAAAATCTCTGATTCCCCATTGGGGATCCCCCTTCCCCGCTGGGGATGGGGATGGTATGTATTGTAATCCCCGATGGGGATGGGGACGGGGATAAATATTTAACTTTGGGGATGTGGATGGTAGCAACCATTCCCCACAAACTCGGCCCCGTTGCCATCTCTAAGTATATGGATCAACCAAATCAAACCGCTTGACATAACCCATTAAACCCACTATTAAATACTCCCTCCGTCCCATAATAATAGTCCACCGACAAAAAACACGCAGATTAATAAAAATATCACTTTTTCAGCTTTCGCTCTCTTACTTTTTACACAAAAGACAATTCTACCCTTAACCAATTAATTTACAACTTTTTTATTGTTTGTAATAATACCTTCAAGTGAGGATGATATAGTAAACTTAATCTAAATTTTTTATCTATTTTTGGACTGGGCTATTAATATAGGACGTCCAAAAATAATATATTGGACTGTTAATATGGGACGGAAGGAGTAATTATTGAACTCACAACACCCATAACCCAACCCAACCCCACCCATTTTGCCACCCATGTGTTATACAAGTTTGAAAAGTTTTAAAATTGAATTAAATAAGCCGCAAGCAGGTAACAAAGTAACAAACAGCAGGTAGCATGAGATCAGTAGCTGCATAAGCCAGCAGTCATGGGAAGTAGTAATAATGTGAAAAGCTTAACAAACAAAATCTTAACTCAACTGAAACAAAACAATCTCTCGAAAGCAGTTTCAACATTGTTTCAATCTCCATATCCCGTTGAGTTTTCATTATACGCTTCACTTTTCAATCTTTGTGCTTCTAAACGCGCCATTGTCGAAACCCGTAAACTCGAATCCCATTTGCTCACTTTTAATCCATCCCCACCTCTTTTTTTACTCAACAGAGCCATTGAAGCTTATGGCAAATGTGGCTGTTTGGATGATGCACGTGAACTGTTTGACGAAATGCCTTTAACTGATGGCGGCTCATGGAACGCTTTGATTTCCGCCTATTCGAGTAACGCCTTTGCGGATGAGGGGTTGAGGGCTTTTCTCCAGATGAAGAGAGATGGGTTCTTGTGGAACGAGGTTAGTTTTGCCAGTGTTTTGGGCTGTTGTGGTTTGCTTTTGGATGTTGGTTTGGCGAAAGGGATACACGGAGCTCTTTTCAAATATGGGTTTTCTGGGAATGTGATTCTCGCCAGTTCGATTGTGGATGTTTACGGGAAATGTGGGTCGTTGGTTGATGCGAGGAGGATGTTTTATGAGATTTGTAAGCCCAATGAGGTTTCATGGAATGTGATTATTAGGAGGCATTATGATATGGGTGAAGAGAGGGAGGCGGTAGTTTTGTTTTTTCAAATGGTTAATGCGAATGATGTTGTGCCGTTAAGCTTTACAGTTTCAAGTGCCATTTGTGCTTGCTCAAGGATCTTTGCTATCAATGAGGGGATACAAATTCATGCTTTTGCCATTAAAAGATATCTTGCAGACTCTTTAGTAGTTTCAGGGTCTCTTATTGATATGTACGCCAAACAAGGAGATTTACAGAGTGCGCGTTACGTTTTTGACAAGCTAAACGCTAAGGATTTAGTTAGCTGGACTTCTATTGTGACAGCATATGCATCAAACGGTAGAACTGAAGAAGCAAGAAAGCTCTTTGATGAGATGCCAGAAAGAAACATCATTTCATATAATGCCATGCTGGCAGGTTACACACAGTATCACAAATGGGGTGACGCCTTAGAAATTATCTATCTAATATCAAAAACGAATATCAACATTGATCATGTTACAATTGGGTTAATTTTGACCACATGCGCTGGTCTTTTAGATATTCAGTTGGGGAAACAGGTTCATGCTTATATCTATAGACATCATTTAAACTCAAATTTATTTGTTGGTAATGGCCTTCTTAACATGTATGGGAAATGTGGAGACTTAAAAAGCTGCAGAGCTTGGTTTTCTCATATGAACCACTTGCGGGATGCGGTTTCTTGGAATTCAATACTAACAAGTCATGCTCGTCATAAAAGGAGTGAGGAGGTGATGACGGTGATTTGGAAGATGCTGGAAGAGACACCACCACATAAGCACACTCTTGCAACTATTTTAGCTGCTTGTGCAAATATATTTGCACTTGATTCAAGTAAACAGATACATGGATTTTTAATTAGAAATGGTTATGATATGGATATAGTTATGAACGGAGCATTGATTGATGCCTACTCAAAGTGTCGTTGTCTCATGTATGCACACACGGTTTTTAAAGTAGCTGCTTCAAAGGATTTGATACTTTATAATTCTATGATATTGGGAAGTTGTCACAACTCAAGGGGTGATGTTGCTATTGATCTTTTCGAGATGCTGAAAAATGATGGGTTAAAACCAGATAATACCACATTTCAAGGAGTTTTGCTTGCTTGTATATGTGAGGGTCGTGTTGAACTGGGTAGGCAGTATTTTGATGCAATGACTAGTGAGTACTGTGTTATACCACGGCTTGAGCATTATGAATTGATAATCGAACTTTATAGTAGGTATGGCTTCATGGGCGAGCTCAAGAACTTTGTTAATCAAATGCCATTTGACCCAACTGCATCCATGTTAATCAGGATTTTCGATGCTTGCCATGAATACAAGCGTGAGCAGTTTGGAAAATGGGCGGCCGACAGGCTTAATGATCTGAACCCATCAGTCCCTTTTAGATTTGAACTTGCGGATAATAAATGATTAGTCGCATAAGGTTGAGCTGGACTGACTATGAATGTTATTTGCTAAGTTACAGAACATATAGTGACACTGAATTGAGCGTAAGGCAATACGAGAAGTCTTGGGTGAGTTTAAGCTACGATTTGGAGACAATTGGAGAATATTGAAGGTTAGTGATGTTCACTACTTTGCTCAATACTATCTTATTGAGACCTTGAACCCATATGACATTGTTGGTGGTTGGAACACACCATAACTCCAAATACTGATGTATAATATTGTAAAATGTGCAGAAGGACCTGATACTTACACCCACCGTAAGCCCAAATACTTATGTCAAACATAATCTAGTGGGTTGCAAACCTGTTCAATGGTCACTGTGTGTAATTTGACTGGCTTATTGTTTTTTTTTTTTTTTTTTTTTTGTAACCGTGATTTCCACGGGGTTTGAGCCCACCGCCACACAGACTCAAACCAGGTAAAGTCCTCCCTTTTCAGGAGGTTGGCGTGGCCACTTGACTGGCTTATTGTTTGTAATTTATAGAACAGAAGATAGTACAAAGAAACTTTTGTAGGGTTTGGGTTATATATAAACATCCGGTGATTCAAAGTGAACTTTGTGGCTTAACATTTCGAGTTTTGAATCAATACGTTCGTGATCAAAAGTGACAATTGAGCATGAGTTCCTCAAGTAAGCTGAAGTTGCTAAGCTTATCATCGAGTTTTATGCATTTGGAAGCTAGATTGATTAAAAGATAGAGTTCTGCTGTTACATACTGATTTGAAGATTTATCATGTATTTGAGATGTTGTCTATTAAGCTCAAATTCCATTAATAACAGAAGTTTTTTGATCTGTACGTTATGACCGAGTGTATCTATAAAAAACAGGATTTTCTGTCAATAAGATGGACAAATCTTCAGCTGTTAGCTAATCTAAGAATGTACTATATATTGCTAGCTGAAGTGTGTACATCGTTGGATTGCCTTTCTCTGTTGGTCGTTCCAGTTTCTCTTTTTTGTCGATGATCTAGCAATTGTTGTTCTACTAAGTCACTTTTGTTTCTGGGAAGATAAGATGTGGGTCTAAAGATGAATCTGTTGGTTGTTGCAAGACATATCGTTCAATTGTGTTTTACTAGTGTTTTATGGATCTCTCTTAACAGTATTGATTGTGTTTGTAGGCTTGTCTACCAAACCTATTTTGATCAAGCGCAAATTTAAGCATTCTAGAACCAAAGTGCAATACATTTTAATCATCTTGTGCAAATTTAAGCATTGCCACCAAAAGCAAGAGCTTTTTCTAGAGAAGGAACTCCAAAGATATAAGGATCATTAACTTGAAACAGTAATAACATCGTCATAAAAATTCAAAGCCCTCACAACACAAGCAAACATTAAAAACAAAGATTCAGTCTTTGATCCAGTTCATATGTATCTCAGAAGACTCAGCAACTGATTCCTTCAAAAGAGAAAATTAAACCTTTCCTGGTACTCTGCACTGTTCATACTTCCACCTTGCGACTGGATACCTTAATTCAATGCATCCTCCAATCTACACATTCTCATACCTTCAGTTGTTCCATCTTCGTACTTATGCACAACTATTTGGATAGATATTGACAAGAGAGGTGAAGTAGGTGTGTTAGACACGTGTACATTTAATTAGCTTATCGAAAGAGAAGAAAGTACCTTCTTCCTTTGTAAAGGTGATCAATAGACAAAGTGGATCATGAGGTAATGCTGTTAACAGTGAATTCAAGTCACTGAAATTCTTTTCAGATTTGGAAGAAGATGACAACAAAAAATGAATATTTGTCTGGCCTTGATCTTCTTGTTGAAGTAGCTTAGTACACGTAAACTGGGAAAAAAAAATTAATTGAAAAAGTTAAGTGGTATTTGACATGTAGTCAGGATTCATTTACCCAATAAAGGGTGGTTAATACTTCTATCAAAGAGTACACATAAATCTTACCTTAACAACATGGCTCACTTCTTCAAAACCAAATTTTGAAAAGTCTGACCTTAAAGAAAGAGACCGAGGACGGCAACAGGTAAGAACAGCATCCACAACACTTTCATAAATGGATAATTCTCGTATCGCTAGTTTTAGCTCACAATGCTCAAGTTCAAAAGGCGACTGATTCCCCTTTAGTTTTTCAACATCTATGAGACCCTACAAGACACATGTTACAGAAGAACTGAGTTAGGAACATTTTATATCATTGCTTTGCGAATAAGCACAAATACATAAAAGTCAAAGAAACGAACTTGGTTAAGGAATTCAAGAATACACAACTTCAAAACTTTAAATTTAATTTTCTTGCCCAGAAATCGCATCAGCTTCTTGAACCAAATGACATCAGCCCCTTTCTCATGGATGGGGTAACATTCAAAAACTGGTTTTAGCTCGAGTGAATCCCTTATTATAGGAAGACATCCATTTAAAGTACCATTATACTCAAAGAAAACCAACTTGGGGGTACTGATATCAATTTCGTCCAAATCACAGTACGAATTTACCACAAGTGTCTGCAAGGAATGACTGGACAACTTCAAGTTGTTGCATTGACGTGGAAGATTCAAAAACAAATTTTCGGTGTGGGGGGAAATGGATGACAGATCAGCAAAGGCTTCTGGGATTCGGCCTGGATACCCATCGTAACACATTGTTATAAGATTTTTGCATAAAGCCAGGTTCATAGATGGTGCTCCCCTTCTATCCCAATCAACAAAAGCAACATAACAAAGAATGGGTGCTTCAATATCTATTCTCTCAACTTCACGTTTGAAGACAATCACAACCTTTAGAAGATTTTGAAGCCCATAAACACAAAATCTTTTGAAACCATAACAATGAAAAACATTAAGTTCCTCCAGAAGAGGTGAGCCAGCAGTAAGATACATGATGACCTTTTCATCTATATGAACATTATCAAGATGCAAGAATTTCAGAGACTTGAATTTCACAGAACTAGCTGTCAAGAACAAAGGCAACACACAGCTACATAGTTTCAAAGATGTTAACGATGAGGCAGATAAGAGTGTGTTGGGTAAACGGTACACTGGAAGAGGCGTCGAAACACCTATAGGCAGAAACGGCCAGTTAGCAATAATACAAATGACCAACACCTTTACACCTTGCTTAAGTATTGATCGAACACATCTATCAATAATATCCACTTCCTTAGGCTCCTGAAGCACTGTCATGAGGTTGAATGTGTGTGCGCTAACACTTTGCTTGCAATATCTGGAAGTGACATAGTCAATATACTTGAAAAACTTGTCCTTGATATAAACGCTATATACGCAGGTCTCGATATCAATCCCAGTTGCCCATATGGCCTGGGTAATCTCATCAATATTGAAAATCAAAATCGGGAAAGAAGCCGAAAGAGAAAACCATTTTTTAGACAAAACACTCATTCGAACAAGATGCTTACGAGAATCCAAAAGTGAGAGTATGTGGTCAACAATAAACTTAGGAAGTTGTGAGATCCGATCCGTTGTATCCATCATTGTTATCATATCCTCATCCTCCATCTCCATCATAATCTCAAAACTCTGACTAAAAGATATGCCTACAAAAACATGCAATAACTGAAAATCAAATTGCTGTTTATGTTGCCGACAACTACTTAACAGGAGAACCTAAATATTAATGGTAAATCACTCACTCCACCAAGCTTTGCAAGTATAGCTGGCTATGGCCATGCCCTGTCTCGGCTCGTTTAGAGCCCTAAGCCCCTAATCTATTTTAAAAAGCTTTTCGAATGAAAAATACTCAATTTCAATATTCACAATCAAGTAAGCGCTCTATACTTAAACTTAAAGAAACCTATGATTCGGAATTACATAAACAAAAGTATAATACTATACAAAAAAAAGAGCAAAATCATCCATGATCTTAGTACTAAATATCAAGAGAGCTTTAAGATATTTACCTTAATCTCAACTACTGTGTTTGAAGGAAATAGAATATCCAAGTTGCATCAAAACTCTTTACAGCAGCATTAAAACTCTCCAATGCATCTGGAAACAAGACCTTCTGATTCCATTAAAAATAGATAAAGACTACAAGTCCCTTGGACTGCTATAGTATTTAGGAACTCGAAAAGGTTTTTTCTCCGAATTTATTTGCATAGACACTCCCTGTAACTTTTGTTTACAGTAGCATTTAGGAATTTGAAAGGGTTTCTCTGATCGAATTTATTTGCATAGACAGTCCCTGTTGCTATTTTCGAAACTAGTTTTGTTAATATTCGTCTCATATTAAGTGTCAACAATGCTATTTTTGTATACGTATCTTAAAATAAATGTCTACTTGTATTGCAAAGAATAGAAAAAAAATTAATGTGTAAATATGATACTTTGGTGAAAAGTATACATTTTTAAAGTGGATACTTAATATGAGAGGAGTAAAAAGTTATTATATATAGTTAAAAGAAAACACTCTTAACAAATTTGTACCTAAATCATATCAATAGCATAAACTTGTCCTCCAGATCATATTATTGTATTCTTCACTGAAGCAGGGACACAAAATGACACATATCACTATACCTGAATGCATCTATTGAAAAAGAAAAAAAATCAGGTCACATCTGCATCCACTTCAAAGTTACTTTGACCAGTGGTTTGATCATTAAGGAACCAAGAAGATTAAACACGTCAATATACCGTTTAAGTTTATACACATTTCAAGACCCAGTTATTTTGCCATCCTGAGGTGTAACTTGCTAGTTGTCAAGACCCGACCCGTTTGACCCAAATACACTGTGGTCCATTTTCGAACCACCCATTTTGCCGCCTTTTTTAGCAGTTTGCACCAAAGTCATCCTGCTCACTACTCACCATACATATTTCAGGTCCTGCAACATTACAATGATAACAACCCAATACTAATATTTTGCTGCATATACAATAACATTCCTAGAAGCAAAAATGACAAGTCAACAACATAGCATACACTTTTACATGCTAACAATCTATACATTCTGCAAAATTCTCAGTATTGTGTCCATTTTGCTGCAATTTGTAGAATTTAAGCATTTCTTCTTCCACGGGATGAGTTTTGACAGCAATTGTGAGGCAATGAGAAGAGGTGGACTAAAGTCAACCGTTTGTGACTACTTCATCAAACCTGCAACCACCATCCGATTCTCACTTCCTAGGCGCACGGACCCATGAGAAAGTGTCTAGATTGTAGGCTGAAAAATGTAAGAAACAGGTTAAGATTGTATCTATTGTATTAAGATAGGATCAGGACAATAAATCTTTCCTATGAGTTTGAATAAGAGAGTAAAACTAGTAAACAAAAGAAAGGATTGCAAGTACTACCTTCGTCACATAAAAACTAATAAAAACAAAATTTGGATATATCCATAAAACATGCAGCATTTCTAGATGTACTTCTTTGCACTTTTTGGTTGACGTAAACTGTTCATGCTACTCACTTCGGTCTGTTATATTTCTTTACCATGTAACTAGCATATACTACTAATTTGTACAGTTAGACTTGAATCCAGGAGGCATGTTTGAGAAAATAAGAAGACATTGGCAACTAAGCAAGCTAAAAGCATCCATTATTGTATATTTATGTATTTTTAAAACTCAAGCATATTTACAGAACCTGCTGGAATCGTGGAAACAATAATTTGCAAATAGAAGAGAGAGACCTAGAGGTAGAAATTTCATCAGACGATATCAGTTTTGCCACCTCTAGAAACTGTAAGGCCTCCATAATTCAGTAAAAAAAAATAGTAACTAAGCATGATGGTAAAGTGATAAACCACATACTCCAGTTGCATTCATTACTGATGCACTATATATCACCTTAAATCCCACCCTCAGTTAGATTAAAGAGCTTTAAGGCGTAGTAAACATACCCACAGAAGTAGTGGATCAATGACAGTCATAATGCACTTGAAGCCCTAATTGCTTCATAACATTTTCTAGAGTCATGAATTCAAGTCCACTTGCATTATTACCAATAACCTTTGCAGGAGCAGAATCCATTCTTAAAATGATGGAACCGGCTCGAATCCCTTAATATTATCTCATGTGCAATAATCTTGGATATGTAAGTGATGGCAATGTGACAATCACCACAAACACGCAAGTTTTTCGTGATCCTAATGGGCACACCAGGAGCTGTAGTTAAAATTCCATATGCAAGTGCCAACTTCTCACTATGTTCAACAAGAAGATCACCTTTCTCCTCATCATCTACATCATGGAGAGCAAAACTCGTATCAGGAACATAACCAAGAGCTTTGATTTGATGTATCAAATCACCAAGAAGATTATATATCTCTTGTGAAAGTGGGTGAGTTTTATCCCCGACATAGAACGTTGCAGTGCCTGTTTTTCCCTGAACCCAACTACAACCAGGCCTTTTCCTGATCCCTGTATCTTTCATTGAATACCGAACCTTATCTACATCTTTCCAACGCTTAGCATTGGCATATATATTGGAAAGAAGTGTATATGTACCATCATTCTCACACCCTAGTTCTAACAACTTACTGGAAGCATATTCCCCTAGCTCTACATTCGTGTGAACCCTGCACGAACCAAGTAAGGCCACCCATACTACCGGGCTAGGTTCCATTGGCATCTCCTCAATGAGCTTCATAGCTTTCTGCAACTGGCCAGCACGTCCCAGAAGGTCAACCATGCAAGCATAATGTTCAACCCCGGGAACAATCCCAAATTCACAAGTCATGGTATCAAAATACTCCAAACCCTCGTTAACTAAACCAGAGTGGCTACAAGCATAGAGCACAACAACAAATGTCACACCGTCAACTGGGAGACCTGCCTTTCTCATTCCATTAAAAACCTCTAGAGCCTCTGCACCCCGGCCGTGCATCCCGTACCCGGTCAATAGAGACGTCCATGAGACGACATTTCTTTGGTTCATTTTATCAAATACAAGACGGGCCGCATCAACATCACCAGATTTAACATACATGTCAATGAGACAATTATCAACAAATAACACATCAGATTTTTCATATCTGTTGCGGAGTACATAAGCATGAATTTGTCTACCGATTCTCAAAGCAGCAAGACGAGCACAGGCCATAAGAGCACATGATATTGTAAAAGCATTCGGCTTGGTGGGATTGTTACTATTAAGCATATGTGAAAATAGTTGTAATGCATCATTAGCCTCACCGTGCTGAGAATACCCACCGATCATGGCTGTCCAAGTCACTACATTTCTATCTGATGCGACGACAGAATCGAAACATTTACGAGCAAGATCACCTGACTTGCACTTGGCATACATGTCGATCAGAGAATTGATCACCATTTGTTCATCTCCAGGGTCATTCTTGGTAATATTCAGAATTTGTTTAATCGCATAACAATGAATCTCTTTCCCTTGAAGCAATGTCCCCGCACATGCACAACCGGATAGTAGTGAAACAAGAGTGACGATATTAGGCTCGGAACCAGAAAGTATCATTTGCCTGAAAACATCAAGTGCTTCATAACCAAGCCCTCTTTGAGCATAACCAGCAATCACAGCACTCCATGTTACCACATTCAATTCGATGTTTTCTCCTCGCATCTTCTCAAACAAACCAAGAGCATCGGCGAATCTACCTATTTGCGAGTACCCTGTAACCATTGCATTCCAAGAAACAACATCTTTAACTTCCATACGATCAAAAACATTATGAGCATCATCCATCAACCCACATTTAGCATACATATCCACAAGCGCGTTACCCACAAACAAATCCTCAAGTAAACAACTTTTCAACGCGTACCCATGAACCTCCTTCCCTTGCTTAGACGCACGGACAGAAGCAAACGCCGGAAGAATATTAACAAGACTAACAGCATCAGCAGAAACCCGAGTTTCACCTTCTCCACACCCCGTCATCCTATAAAACATTTCCAACGCCTTTTTCACCTCACCACTCTGCATATAAGCAGCCACAATCGAATTCCACGAAACAACGTCCCAAAACCCTCCTGCCAACATCTGATCAAACATTTTACGGGCACTAGCCATCTCCCCGCAACGAGCATACATAGCAACCAAAGCATTCCCAACAAACACATTCCGGTCATACCCAACGACAGAAACAACCCCATGCAAACATAGACCGCGTGGAAAAGAAGCAGTTTCTCCGCACGCCTTAAGCACAAAAGGAAAAGTATAGGCGTCAGCAGTCCAACCAAGTGAGTGCATAGTTTGGTAGAAAAGTAAGGCACTTTCGGGTTTTCGGCTACGGATAGCATGACGAATGAGTGAGTTCCAGTAGAAGACGGAGGACGGGGAGGGAGGGAGGCGAGCGAGGAGGGTAAGCGCGTGTGATGGGGCGTTGTGTGAAATGTACATGTTAATGAGATGAAGTTGGTTTTGTTGTGAAAGAAGGAGGCCTTTGACAGTTAGTTGTTGGTGATGGAGTTTCAGTTTCATTAGTGTCCTCGTAGTGGTGGACAACAGCCGGTGATGCATGGTGCGATATCAACAACATTTACACATGGCTAAACAGCCTACGATTGTTTGGTTAGTATCCTAGTTAGTTGGTTAGACTTTAACTGTCACTCAACCTCAACAAGCAGCAGGGTTTTATATTTGTCTAACTAGCACAAGAGAGATGGTACGAAAGTTTTTAAGATAAAAGAGGGATGATCAAAATCTAGTGCAGGCATTTTATCAAACAGGTAATATGCATCTTTATAAAAAACACATTACCAACGTAATTGAATTGTAGTAATACCTAGTGGTCGAATATATGAGCATTGATTCTCTCCTCCGTGATAATAATAACTACTTTTAATGCTCGTGTACGCACGGGACTGAACATAAAAAATAAAATAAATAATTATATTTTTAAGAACATTTAATATTTATATGCTTAATTATGTTGTTGTTTTATTATGCACAGTATAAATTAATAAAAACTTAGATCAATTTTTATTTTTCGAATTTCATATTTTTTTTAATTCTAAATAGTTATCTCTTATTATCAATCAATAAACCATTTACATTAACTTTACACAATTACACACACGTACATGATTTATATATTCATAAATTTTTAATGCTTAATATTATTTTATAAAACAATATCAAACTTTCAATGATTAAATAGTTACAATCCTCATGAGCCCACGAGTTTTACGTGATTTTTCATTGTGTTATACATAGTATTATTAATTGATATTTTGTATAAATAATTTTTGCATAAAGCCTTTGACTTTGTTTAACTTAAGTGTAGCTATCATTTTTCTAGACATTGTGTTTAGTAACACGTAAAGACCTTGAAAAAAATATATGTTGTTGTAATATGTAAAATCTCCTCTCTTTTTTCATCTCACACAGCTATTTGCATTCATTTTGATAATTATATCCATGTTAATAATAATTTACGTAGATTACATTCCTTGACTTAATTAAGTGTCAAAATAGAATAAACAATAATTTATTTTTTATTTGAATATTTATAATTATGTGATTTGTTGATTTTTAATATAACTTATATTAAGTTATAATAAAAGAATTAGATTATTTGAGAATTTTAGTGAGAAATTGAGGTTGTAGAAAAACAATTAAACCAATCAAATTGCTTGATTTTGACACATAAGCAAAATCGAACGATGTGATTGGTGGAGAAAAGTCAAAATTGAATTCAATTTAGTCAAAATTAAAAATTTTGGTAGAAGATTTTGATGTAAAAACACAAAGATATATGTGTCAAATTTGTGAAAATAAAAACTTAAAAAAGGAAGAGGAGATTAATAAAACTTTTGTTGTTGAATTTTAAATAAATTAGATAGATTTAAATGTAAACTTATAATTTTTCATATTTTTTTAGTAACTTTATAAAATAAACAAAATACCCCTTAAACTTTATACCTTCATATATTTTATATTAAAAAATTAAAAATCACATGATTATAAATATTCAAATAAAAACATAAATTATTGTCTATTTGTATTTTGACACTTAACAAAGTCTAAGAATACAATCTACGTAAATTATTATTAACATGAATATAAATATCAAAATGAATACATGACCTCAAACATCGGTGTAAGATGAAGATAAATAGACGGGATTCTGCATATTACAACAACATATATTTTTTCAAGTTCGTTATGTGTTACTAAACACACAATGTCTAAAAAGAGATAATTAACATTTCAGTTAAACAAAGTCAAATCATTTGTTCTAAATATATTTATACAAAATATCATTTAATATTATCACATATTAAAAATTAAGTAAAACTCGTGGGTCCATAGACATCTTAACTATTTAAGTATTAAAAATTTAATACTTTTTGTAGAATAATATTAAACATTACAAAATCATAAATTTATAAATCGTGTACGTGTAAGGTTGATGCAAATAGTTTGTTGATTAATAATTAAGATATAACTATTTAGAATAAAAATATCGAAAGTAAAAAGAATATGAGATTCGAGAAATAAAAATTAAGGTGAGTTTATATTAATTTACACGGTGCACAGTAAAACAACAAAATAATCAAACATATAAACATTAGATTTTTTTAAATACATATATAATATACATAAAATCACAATGACGAAATAATTACGATTTAATATATAATATAATAAAAGAATTAGATTTTTTGGAAATTTTAGTTAAAAGTGGAGGTTGTATAAAAACAATTAAACAAATCAAATGGCTTGATTTTGACACCTAAGCAAAATCAAGCGATGTGATTGGTGAAAACACACAAAGATATATGTGTCAAATTTGTGAAAATAAAATCTTAAATAAAGAGGAGGGGATTGATAAAACTTTAGAGGTTAATTTTAAATAAATTAGATGGACTTAAGTGTAAACTTATAATTTTGCATATTATTAGTTCTTAATAAAATAAACAAAATACTCCCTTAAACTTTATACACTCTACACTTTATCTTTTAAAAATACAACATATACGTTATATTAAAAAAATCAACAAAGCACGTGATTAAAAAGTCAAGCAATGCAATCTACGTAAATTATTATTAACATGAATATAAATATTAAAATGAATGCAAGAACTCAAACATCGGTGTGAGATGAAAATAAATAGACGAGATTTTACATATTACAAAAGCATATATTTTTTCAAAGTCGTTATGTGTTAATAAACACACAATGTCTTGAAAATGATAGCTAACATTTCTGTTAAACAAAGTCAAATCCTTTGTGCAACAAATATTTATACAAAATATCAATTAATATTATCACATAATGAAAAATCATGTAAAACTTGTAGGTCCATGAGTATCATAACTATTTAAGTATTCAAAATTTAATAATGTTTTATAGAATAATATTAAGCATTACAAAATCATGTGTGTACGTGTAAGGTTGTGCAAGTTTGATGTAAATTATTTGCTGATTAATAATTAAGATATAACTATTTAGAATGAAAATATCGAAAGTAAAAAGTGTATGAAATTCGAACAATAAGAAATTAAGGTGAGTTTATATTAATTTACACGATGCATTGTAAAAGAACAACATAATCAAACATATAAACATTAGATTTTTTTTTAAAATATATATAATATCCATAAAACCGCAATAACTAAATTATTACTTAATTTATCTTTTATTTCAAGTCTCGTGCGTGCACGGGACTTGAACATAAAAAATAAAATAAGTAATAATTTCGTTATTACGATTTTATGTATATTTATGTTTTTAAGAACATTTAATATTTATATGCTTAATTATGTTGTTGTTTTACTATGCACCGTATAAATTAATAAAAACTCAGATCAATTTTTATTTTTTGAATTTCATACTTTTTTTATTCTAAATAGTTATCTCTTATTATCAATCAACAAACCATTTACATCAACTTTACACAATTACACGTACATGATTTATAAATTCATGAATTTTCAATGCTTAATATTATTTTACATAACAATATTAAACTTTTAATGATTAAATAGTTACGATCCTTGATAGGTGTGTAAACACCCATCCTTTTACCACTTAATTCGGGCTAAAACGAGACCAAAACACGTATTTAATATCATTTGTTTGGAATTATGCGTGGTTTTTGTGTTTATTGTGTTTTCAGAACCAACCGGATAAATATTGAAGAAAACATGGGATTGCACGGGTTTTACTGAAGAAAAGGACTCAAGATAAAGTCTATTGTCCAAGAGATGCAAAAGATTTGAAGTCACTGGGCCTATTCGAAGATTTATCGAAGAAAAGGACCAAAGATGGAAGATTTATATAAGTCGAAGAAACTCAAGTCTATTAAATGAAGAAATTAAAAGACGAGTTGAATTTAATCGACGACAAATCCCGAATCAGAATCGAAAACGGAAACTTTTCTGAAAAGACGAAAAGACACAAAGAACGGGGGAAAACCCACTCACCAACCAAAGGAAACACCTATAAATAGGCCATCCCACACACATTTTTAGGGTAGCTAGTTTTTCTTTCTTCCTCCCTTTTCTTTCTCCTGGTTCGTTTAACACCATCACCACTAGGGTGATTGGTGATTTTTATTTTTAGTTCTTTAATCTTGTAATTTTAATCCTTGTTTCATCTTGTCAAAACATCAATCATTCAATACCAAGTTCTTGTTTAATCTTTCATTTCATCTTGTTCATCATCATCTTTATCTTCAAGTTATTAAGTTTTATTTTTCTTGATTTGATCTTCAAAAGTTGTTTGGATTTGTGTTTTTATTAGTGGGATTTGTTGCTTATGGTGTCTAAATGATTTGTGTTTAATTTGGTAGAATCTTTTTAAGTATTGGAGTTGATTTTGATAAAAATTTGTATCCCGTGTTCTTCGTATACTGTTACTGTATCTGGCTTTCAAAATCTTCCGAACCAAGCAAAAAGTTCCGAATGAAGCATTCATTCGGAATCTTCCGAACCAAACATTAAGTTCCGGATCAGTATTTTCCGAGTCAGTTACTTCCGAATCAAACTGTTCCGAACCAAGCCCTTCATTAAATCCAATTTCTCACAAAAAACTTTTGATCTTAACGAGAAGAGCCGGCAGCGGCGCCATTTGATACATGCATTTTCAATGGGTTCTAATTTTCTCTCGATATCCTCTCGAATTGATCTAGGTCTTAAGTGGAATGATTGTTCTTGGTTACTAAATAAAGGGGTTGGGTTTTCTAGTCTAATAGAAAGTGGAAATGAAAGTTTAAATCAAAGGCAATTACTTTAATTAAGATTAATAAAAACTTGGTTGAAATTTTAAAGTTCAAATTAAAATTAAAGTTAACATGTAAATAGTGAAATATGAGCAGAAAAATAGTAAAACATCAACAGTAAAACAGTAATCTTTAAAATACCCAAAAATTAACTGATTCGGAACTTTAATGCTTGATTCGGAAGTAACTGACTCGGAAAATACTGATCCGGAACTTAATGTTTGGTTCGGAAGATTCCGAATGAATGCTTCATTCGGAACTTTTTGCTTGGTTCGGAAGATTTTGAAAGCCAGATACAGTAACAGTATACGAAGAACACGGGATACAAATTTTTATCAAAATCAACTCCAATACTTAAAAAGATTCTACCAAATTAAACACAAATCATTTAGACACCATAAGCAACAAATCCCACTAATAAAAACACAAATCCAAACAACTTTTGAAGATCAAATCAAGAAAAATAAAACTTAATAACTTGAAGATAAAGATGATGATGAACAAGATGAAATGAAAGATTAAACAAGAACTTGGTATTGAATGATTGATGTTTTGACAAGATGAAACAAGGATTAAAATTACAAGATTAAAGAACTAAAAATAAAAATCACCAATCACCCTAGTGGTGATGGTGTTAAACGAACCAGGAGAAAGAAAAGGGAGGAAGAAAGAAAAACTAGCTACCCTAAAAATGTGTGTGGGATGGCCTATTTATAGGTGTTTCCTTTGGTTGGTGAGTGGGTTTTCCCCCGTTCTTTGTGTCTTTTCGTCTTTTCAGAAAAGTTTCCGTTTTCGATTCTGATTCGGGATTTGTCGTCGATTAAATTCAACTCGTCTTTTAATTTCTTCATTTAATAGACTTGAGTTTCTTCGACTTATATAAATCTTCCATCTTTGGTCCTTTTCTTCGATAAATCTTCGAATAGGCCCAGTGACTTCAAATCTTTTGCATCTCTTGGACAATAGACTTTATCTTGAGTCCTTTTCTTCAGTAAAACCCGTGCAATCCCATGTTTTCTTCAATATTTATCCGGTTGGTTCTGAAAACACAATAAACACAAAAACCACGCATAATTCCAAACAAATGATATTAAATACGTGTTTTGGTCTCGTTTTAGCCCGAATTAAGTGGTAAAAGGATGGGTGTTTACACACCTATCAAATCCCCTACACTTAACCATTGCCATGCCCTCATGCAATGCTTGGTGATAAAGCAAGTTTACACTTTTCTCATAATTAATCAACCTTGGCCTTATTTAAAATTCTACTAAACAAAAATTTAAAGAAATAAGACTTCAAAGATAACAAAGGGATAGAAAACCATTTTCTCGTGAAAATAGCTACATGGAAATAACTTGTAGAGAAATCGATGACTTACATTAGGGCTTTGGTGCTGCGAAGATTTATCACCCTCAAGTTTCACGTTCCCCAAACTAAGCTTAAAAACGAGATCATTGTTATTATAAGTTAGCAATTCAAACACTTACACACATGGCTTAATTAAATGCTTAAACTCCCTTATTCCTAGGTGTATCTCTTATATTTTATTTTTGTCTTAGAATGATCATTAAGATGCATTTTTGGACTTATTTCGATAGTTTATTAGGGCTGAAAGCAAAGTAGGACGATTTGATCAATAGTTAGCTAAAGGACAAAATCTCTTAAAACTGCTTCTCGGGATATCAAAAAGTTCATATCTTGGCATAACTTGGTTCACGATTTGAGACCTTTCTCGGGCCGATATTTGGCATGTACTTCATACTTCATATCTTCGAGAGACGTTCTTGAGATAATGGTCTTCTCATCATAATAGAGTTTCTTCACTTGGAGACTTTTGAGGGGTTCTCCAACTTTGTTGACCACGACTTCATGATTATTTCTTCAATCTCTAATTGGGATTTTGAGATACAACGATCCGCCTCCTTTTCGGACTTGGATCTATTTATCCTCATACCTTGTTAGGGTCTTTTCGGATAGACTTCTCCATGATCTTTGTGGGAGTTGATTGCTTTTCGTCGTGAGTCTTGATCCTTCATATTGACTTTAGGAATAATGCTTTTCACATCACTTTGTATCTTCAGCAATAAAATTGAATCCTCATGCCTTGTTAGGGCCTTTTCGGACTCGCCAATCTTCGCGCCCCGCTTCATAAGTTATGCCTTGGCTATGAACTCTTATCATTACCGAGCAACTTTTAAACGATCTTGGGCTAGAAGCTAAGTAACTTTTCAAATCGTAAGACCTTACTTATTGCAGATAAATTATTAGCAAGTGATGAGAGAATAGGCAAATAATTACACCAAGTGAGCTTGCGCAAGAATACCGACTTATAATTGACTCTATCATTTCTCGTCCTCCACAGTTTAAAATCTCAAGTAATGAGACTCGTGGACACTTAGCCTAATAAACCAATTAAGGTCTATATGGTTAAGGATACTAGCTAGAATAAACTTGGATAAGTCTATTCGGGTTGAGTCAAAATAAACGCAACGGGCCTAATATGTCAAAGATTCCTAAACTAGCTACACCAATTTATTAATATTTTTGACTTATTTGCGGGATATATACATATGAAAGCAACGGTAAAAATTTAAAAATTACGAATAAATGGCCAAAGTTAATAAAAAATTTGAAAAATGCTGAAAAATAGGATTTTCCGGTTAATTGAAGGCATTTTCATGGAAAAGTCCACTTAAAACTTCGATAGAAGTCCCCCCTACACTTAAGATAAACATTGTCCTCAATGTTTAAGCATGTGGGAGAAGTCTCCCCTACACTTATGACATTGTGCACGTTGGGTAACTCAAGTTAAGGAAGAGACGACTAACATGATCAATTTCAAATGTGAGTATGAAGAAAATTGAATCACGATAGTTGAGAGATAGAACCGGATTTCGGATAAACACGGGAGCACGGTTCTTCAAAGATTCCAAGAGTGCACTTATCCCTGTAATCACATCACCACACAAAAGCAAACACATATAGAAGTCCCCCCCTACACTTAGGGGATTAAAACATGCAAGGATAGATACTCGGGCTGCCTCCCGAGGAGCGCTTGTTTTTGATAACCGAGTCACGAGCCTGACTCGACCCACAATTAGTTCATGGGGAACGTGGTGAGGGATGGAATCACCTCCTTAGAGGTGTCCTCACCAAAGTACAACTTCACTCGTTGGCCATTCACCTTAAAATTTGGTCCATTAGGTTGAGCGAGCTCGAGAGTACCATATGGAAAAATTTGGGCAATGGTGAATGGGCCGGACCAACGAGATTTGAGCTTTCTCGAGAAGATTTTCAACCGAGAGTTAAAAAGTAAGACTTTGTCTCCAACATGAAACTCTCGGTTTTTGATCTTAGAGTCGTGAATGAGCTTAGTTCTTTCCTTATAGATCAAAGAATTTTCATAAGCCTCATTCCGAAGTTCATTGAGCTCATTGAGTTGGATCTTGCGTAGGTCACCGGCTTTGTTTATATCAAAATTGGCCCACTTCAAGGCCCAATAAGCCTTGTGCTCCAACTCAATGGGGAGGTGGCACGCTTTCCCGTACACAAGACGATAAGGCGTACAGCCAATCGGGGTCTTGTAAGCAGTACGGAAAGCCCACAAAGCATCATCCAATTTATCAGCCCATGAGGCACGATGCTCTCCCACGGTTCTTTCAAGAATTCGCTTAAGACCTCGGTTGGATATTTCGGCCTGGCCATTAGTTTGTGGGTGGTAGGCTGTGGAAAGACGATGATTTACACCGTACTTAGCCATGACTCGAGCAAATTGGTCATTGCAGAAATGAGTCCCACGATCACTAATAATGGCGCGAGGCACACCGAAGCGAGCGAATAGAGCTTTCAAAAAGTTACAAACCACCCTTGCGTCATTAGTAGGCAAAGCTTTGGCTTCAACCCACTTTGAAACGTAGTCAACGGCTACAAGGATGTATTTGTTTCCTTTAGACGAAGGGAATGGCCCCATAAAGTCGATACCCCACACATCAAAAATTTCACACTCTTGAATGAAATTCTGAGGCATCTCGTCTTTATGTGTGATTTTGCCTTGCTTTTGGCAAACATCACATCGCTTGACCATATCGTGAGCGTCACGGTATATGGAGGGCCAATAAAATCCCGAATCAAACACTTTCTTTGCGGTGTAGTTGGGACCAAAGTGACCACCGGTGGGTCCTTTATGGCAAGCATCAAGGATGGCCGACGCTGCCGGTCCATCAACACATCGGCGAATAATCAGGTCAGCACATTGTTTGAATAGGTAAGGGTCGTCCCAAAAGTAAGTCTTAATGTCGGTAAAGAACTTCTTCTTTTGCTGGGACGTCAACCCTTCCTTGAGAATTCCACCCGCCAAGTAGTTTGCAAAGTCCGCAAACCACGGGGTTTCATTCGGCTTCGAGTTTATAGACATTAAGGTCTCCAAGGGAAAAGAATCATTGATTTCTTTGGTCGGATGATCCCCTTGGTATGGATCCTCAAGTCTACTAAGATGGTCCGCGGCTAGGTTTTCTGCTCCTTTTTTATCGCGGATGTCGATTTTAAATTCCTGGAGCAGCAAAACCCAGCGAAGAAGTCTTGGTTTGGAATCTTGCTTTTTCAACAAGTACTTCAGCGCGGAATGATCGGTGTACACAATGGTGGTAGAAAGGACAAGATAGGGGCGGAATTTTTCAAAAGCATAGACAACAGCTAAAAGCTCTTTTTCGGTTGTCGTATAATGCAATTGTGCCCCAGTCATTGTCTTGCTAGCGTAATGGATCGGTTGGAAGTGTTTGTTCACTCTTTGTCCAAGAACCGCTCCAATAGCAAAATCACTAGCATCGCACATCAACTCAAAAGGCAGCTCCCAATTAGGGGTAACCAAGACGGGTGCCTTAGTGAGCTTATCCTTAAGCGAGTTGAAGGCATCAAGGCACTCTTTGGAAAAGATAAAAGGAGTATCTTTTTCCAAGAGGTGGGTCATCGGGCGAGCGATTTGAGAAAAGTCTTTGATAAATCGGCGGTAGAAGCCCGCATGACCCAAGAAACTTCTCACACCCTTCACAGTGGAAGGTGGAGGCAACTTTGCTATAACATCAACTTTAGCACGGTCTACTTCAAGACCGGCTTTCGAAATCTTATGTCCAAGCACGACGCCTTCTTTTACCATAAAATGGCATTTTTCCCAATTTAGAACAAGGCGAGTGTCTTCGCACCGCTTTAGCATACGTTCTAAATTGGCAAGGCAAGCAGAGAAGGAATCCCCGAAGACCGAGAAATCATCCATGAAGACTTCCATGGTTTGTTCAACCATGTCATGGAAGATAGCTAACATACACCTTTGGAAAGTCCCAGGCGCATTACATAGGCCAAAAGGCATTCTTTTGTAAGCGAAAGTGCCGTAGGGACAAGTGAATGTAGTCTTCTCTTGATCTTGGGGATCGATGGGTATTTGAAAATAACCCGAGAAACCATCCAGAAAGCAGTAATATTCATTACCGGCTAATCGTTCAAGCATTTGGTCCATGAAAGGTAGAGGGAAATGATCCTTTCTCGTGGCATCATTGAGTTTGCGGTAGTCTATACAAACTCTCCACCCAGTAACGAGACGAGTGGGAATCAACTCGTTGTGTTCATTGTGAACAACGGTTATTCCGCCCTTCTTGGGCACACAATGGATTGGACTAACCCACGGGGAATCCGAAATAGGGTAAATCATACCCGCATCAAGAAGTTTGATAACCTCTGTTTTGATGACTTCATGTATTTTTGGATTCACCCTTCGTTGGCTTTGAATAGTGGGCTTGAAGTCGTCTTCCATGAGAATTTTGTGCGTGCAGAAGTGAGGATCAATTCCACGAATATCCGAGATTTTCCACGCAATAGCCTTCTTGTGAGCTTTTAACACAGCAACGAGGCGAGTCTTCTCTTCATCTTTCAAATCCTTTGCAATAATGACGGGTGACTTCTTGTTGTCGTCAAGGAACACGTACTCGAGATGAGGCGGCAACTCCTTAAGTTCCAAATCCGGAGGATTTTCGACGGAAGGCGTTTTCGAAGTCGTGGTATCGATAGCAATAACCGTGGGAGATGGAGGCGAAGGTTTGTCTTCGGTGAGAAGATTGTCAAAGAAATTCATGTCTTCATCCCCCTCGGTGGGAGAATCATTAGTAGCTAAATTCGCATCTCCCATGGCATCTTCAAGATTGTTCCAGAATAAATCACCATCTCCAAATAGAGACAACGATGAATCAATGGAGGACACGGTCTCAACAGTGGGAAGAGAGGTAGGAATACTTTTGCAAGCATCATTAAAGTGTTCTTCACAAGCCTCATCAAGAACGTCAATACAATTAACGCTCTCATATGAATAAGGCTGTTTAGACAACTTTCCTATGTTGAAGACTACTTTGTCGTCACCCACTCTCATGATAAGCTCACCGGCTTCAACATCAATGAGAGTGCGACCGGTCCTCAAGAATGGACGTCCAACAATAAGTGGCACACGGGGGTCCATCTCGTAGTCGACGACAACAAAATCAGCAGGGAAGGTGAATTTGTCGACTCCTACGATGACATCTTCGGCTATCCCCACTGGATAAGCAACCGTACGGTTGGCCAATTCCAAAGTCATTTTAGTGGGGACTAGCTCAGGGAGAGATAATTGCTTCCAAACACTTAGAGGAATGAGATTAATACTGGCACCTAGATCGGCTAGGGCCATGCAATTCTCTACTCCCGGGAAATTGCAAGGGATAAGAAAACGACCCGGATCACCAAGCTTGATTGGCAATTTCCTTAAGAGCACTGCAGAGCAGTTCTCATTAAGTTGGGTGTTGGCAATGTCGAGGAGCTTTTCCTTGTCGCTCAGAAGGTCTTTAAACATTTTCGCGTACTTGGGCATGTGAGCAAGAGCCTCAGCGAAGGAGATATTGAAATTCAGTTGTTTAAACATTTTAAGAAAGTTAGAAACCTGAATATCATCCTTGCTCTTTTGCTTCTCTTTCCTCAACCTAGAAGGATAAGGTATATTGGAAGAAGAGGAAGGCTTTGGGAGTATAGGATCACTCACAACCACGGGTGGAGGAGGGGTAGAAAGAGGAGGTGGAGAAATTGGGGAAGGAGAAGGATGAGGAATGGGAGCAGGTGACTCGTTCTCCTTAGTCACAACCACCGGTGGCGGTATAGGAAGCTCGGGTTCCTTGGTACCTTTACCACTTCTAGTAGTGATTGCTTTCATCTCCCCTCTTGGGTTCGCAACGGTGTTACTCGGAAGAGTACCCGAAGAAGAGGGTTGACTACTTTGGAAAAAACTAGCCATCATGTTCCTCAGATCATTAGTCTGGCTATCCAACGTGTTTCTCATATCAGCTCGCAAATCATTTCCTTGCTTGACCAGATCTGCCTTCAAGTTGCGCACTTCCTCTTGTAGATTTCCCACTATCACATCATTGGTCCTCATATAGGTGGCGACCTCTTGGTGTAGTGCAGTGGTGGTTTGGTTGGAAGGAGCATTGTATGCAGGTGGTTGGTAAGCAGGTTGTTGGTAGATTTGATTGTTACGTTGAGGCGGTTGTTGCTGCTTGTGAGGTGGGACGTATGGTTGTCGAGGTTGTTGTTGTTGTTGAGAAGGGCGGTTAAGGTTTTGTTGTTGGTTTGGGTTGGTAGGAGGAAAGCCAGGTGGTGAAAGATAGTTGTTGCTTCGGTAGCTAAGCAAGTTACGGTCACCTTGAGGTCTAGCTTGATAAGCAGGTTGTTGGTAGGTGCCATATGCCGCATTCACATTCTCAGCAGGGTAATCTTGGGTGGCGGTACAAGTTGTGTAGGAATGGGGACCACCGCATATCTCACAAGGTTGGCTGACAGCGTTGACTTGTGCGTTCTTAGCGTTGTTGCTGTTGTTGTTGCTGACGGTGTGGGTGACAAGCGATTCAAGAAGCGTGGTGATTTTGTCTAATCGCTTGTCGCTGTCATTAGTGCTAGCACTAGCAACATTGGTCCTAACGCTCTTGGTTTGAACACGAGACTTGTTCTCAATGATATCCCAAGCAGCATTGGAAGTCTTAGCCAATAAATTACCCCCTGAGGCACTATTCAGTGAATCTTGGTCACTCATGCTTAAACCATTGTAAAAAGTATTAATTTGATGTACTTTGGTAAAACCATGTTGTGGGCATTTTCTTAAAAGATCTTTAAAACGATCCCAAGATTCACTGAATGACTCATCGTACTTTTGTTCAAAGTTTATAATCTCATTCCGCAAAGCGGTAGTACGAGAGGGTGGAAAAAAGTAGTTGATAAACTTTGTTTCCAAATCCGTCCACGAGAGAATACTCTGTGGCGGTTCCTTTGCAAGCCAATGCCGGGCTTGTCCCTCTAAAGAAAAGGGAAAAAGTTGTAACCTTATCACTTCTTGCGAAACTCCATTGAACTTGACCGTGTTAGTGAGTTGTAGAAATCTCTTGATATGGTCGTGTGGGTCATCAATGGTTCGTCCCAAGAACGGTTGAGCTGAGACCATCTGGATAAAGCCTGACTTGAGCTCGAAATTGTTGGCGGCAATTGGAGGAATGACAATTGGATCCGTGTTGCCATCAACATGAGCTTGCAGCAATTCAATCATTGGGCGATTATCCGGAAGGTGCTCATTGTTGTTGTTATTCATGTTGTTGAAAGGCGGGTTGTTGTTGTTATTATTGTTGTTCGGAGGTGGTATGTTATTGTTGTTTTGGACACCAGCCATGTCTAAGTTATCGAGAGGCTCGGGCTCTTGATAAGACGTGGATCGAGTGCGCATACACCTGCAAAAGAACGAACAAACAAAACAAAAATATTTTTGGTTTTTATTGGTTTTTTAATTTTTAGGATTTTTTGAAAATTTTATATTTTTTAGTGGTTTTGAATATTTTTGAAAAAGTAACGTTCACGGGGAACGGATCCCAAAATCCAATTTCTCACAAAAAACTTTTGATCTTAACGAGAAGAGCCGGCAGCGGCGCCATTTGATACATTGCTTTTGCTAGGGTTCAATTTTCTCTCGATATCCTCTCGAATTGATCTAGGCCTTAAGTGGAATGATTGTTCTTGGTTACTAAATAAAGGGTTTTGGTTTTCTATTCTAATAATAAATGGAAATGAAAGTTTAAATCAAAGACAATTACTTTAACTAAGATTAACAAAAACTTGGTTGCAAATTTAAAGTTCAAATTAAAGTCAAATTGAAATTAAAGTTAACAAGTGAATTGTGAAATATGAGTAGAGAAACAGTGAATTAATCAACAGTAAAACAATAACATTAAAATACTCAAAAATAATTGATTCGGAACTTTAAACCTTGATTCGGAACTAACTGATTCGGAAGACACTATTCACTCATCCGGAACTTACTCATCCGGAACTTAATGGCTGATTCGGAACCTTCCGGATGAAGGTGTTTGATTCGGAAGATTGAGCTGATTCGGAACTTTTGCTTCGTCCGGAAGTCACTGGTTCGGAATCAGCTCAATCTTCCGAATCAAACACCTTCATCCGGAAGGTTCCGAATCAGCCATTAAGTTCCGGATGAGTAAGTTCCGGATGAGTGAATAGTGTCTTCCGAATCAGTTAGTTCCGAATCAAGGTTTAAAGTTCCGAATCAATTATTTTTGAGTATTTTAATGTTATTGTTTTACTGTTGATTAATTCACTGTTTCTCTACTCATATTTCACAATTCACTTGTTAACTTTAATTTCAATTTGACTTTAATTTGAACTTTAAATTTGCAACCAAGTTTTTGTTAATCTTAGTTAAAGTAATTGTCTTTGATTTAAACTTTCATTTCCATTTATTATTAGAATAGAAAACCAAAACCCTTTATTTAGTAACCAAGAACAATCATTCCACTTAAGGCCTAGATCAATTCGAGAGGATATCGAGAGAAAATTGAACCCTAGCAAAAGCAATGTATCAATCCTCATGTAAATGGTTTGTTGATTGATAATAAGAGATAACTATGTATCCATGTTAATAATAGTTTACGTAGATTGCATTCCTTAACTTAATTAAGTGTCAAAATAGAATAAACAATAATTTATTTTTTTATTTGAATATTTATAATCATGTGATTTGTTGATTTTTAATACAACTTATATGTTATATTTTTAAAATATAGTCTAAAAGATATAAATTTTAAGGGTGTATTTTGTTTATTTTATAAAGTTACTAAAAATTATGGAAAAATATAAGTTTACACCTAAGTCTATCTAATTTATTTAAAGTTCAACCACAAAGTTTTATTAATATTCTCCTCCTTATTTAAGTTTTTATTTTTATAAATTTGACACATATATGTTTGTGTGTTTTCATCAAATTCTTCCACCAAAATTTTTAATTTTGACTAAATGGAATTCAGTTTTGACTTTTTTTCAAACAATTACATTGCTCTATTTTGCATATGTGTCAAAATGAAGCCATTTGATTGGTTTAATTATTTTTTCTACAACCTCCACTTTTCACTAAAATTCTCAAATAATCTAATTTTTTATTATATAAAAGATAATGTTGAATGAATGAAACCGTCAATATAATAAAGTGTTGGTTTGAGTCCAACAAACTAGTTGATACTATAGGCCTATAGGGACTGATAATTATAATTATGACTCACTTGTCTTTACTTGTAAGAGTGTCAGAGAGACTGGTTGGCACAACGTCAAAGTCGTCACGTAAGATTTGGGGTTTTAACATCAGAATTTGTTTGGCATCACATTTCAAAGGTAACCGTTGGCATTAGAAAAACTGGTGCAAACGAAATTAATTATTTTTATTTTATTTTTTAAACACAAAATAACTTAAATAAAAACTTCATTAAATTAAAAAAATAACATTACATAAAAAAAATAATAATAAAAAAATACGGAAAATAAAAATAAGGAAAATACATAGCGAAAAGAAATAAACTAGTTCTCGGAAGGGGCATACGATGCGCGAATCGCATCTTTTTTACTCTCGATGATTGTCGATCTGAGGCACTCATCTTGCTTGTGTCGATTTGAAGAATTGTGAATTCCTGGGCCACCTTATGCGTGTTGAAATAGTTGATTTTTGCGTTGACTCACGCTCCATGATATCCAATTTAGCGTTTGTCTCACGCTCGTATTGTTATTTAATCATTTGTTGATAAGCTTCCGGGTTTGAACCAGAACTAGCCCTTGAGTTGGAGGAGCGTTGACTTTTAGCAACATGATACGACCCGGGCGGCCGTAGGATGGCGTCGGGACCGAAGAACTCGGGACCTTCTTTGGTAACACGAAGACGGTGTTTCCTTTCTTGAGTCAAATCAGGGTTCTTCCACTTTTGTTTGTCCTTCGAAAAATTCCAAGACGACTTGTGCTTAAAAATTATCCCCCCTGACAATCTTTTATAAGCTAGCTCAACCCGAGCCATAATAGAGGGGGGGGGGGGGGGGGGGTTGAATAGTTTCTTAAAATTTACTTGTTAAAAGTGGGTTTTCAAAAATCCATTTTAAAAACTTAGGCTTGAGCAATTATGTGAAATCTTCTTATACACAATATGGACAAGGGATAGTGCAACTAATTGAATAATCACAAGTATATGAAAATAAAAAATAATGAATGTAAAGAAATAAGGAAAAGAAAGATCAAACCAAACACCAAGGATTTATAGTGGTTTGGCAACGAAGCTCACTCCTCGTCCCTACTCCACTCCTCGAGTACTCCTTACTCGAGAGTTCACTAATCAACAAACTCCTTAAGGTGGAGAAACCGTACAAAACGTCGCTTATCCAATTTCCGGCTCTAAGCTAAAAGTCGAGACCTAATCTTAGCTAGGACCAATCTACACCAATATACTTTGAGGACTAAGTATTAACCTTACTACATACACAACTTTCAAATAGACGCAACTATTTGGATTTTCATAACACAACTTCCAAATAACACAACTACTTGGATCTAGACAACACAACTAAAATGAATGAATAAAACTTGATCTTCAATAGATCTTGAGGTAGACTCAACACTTCAAGGATGAAAGTGTTCTTCTCTTTGCACTTGGAGAGGAAGAGATGTGAGGAGAAAGATTCACTTCTAAACAAGTAGTAATTAACCAAATAATCAAGGATTTGAATGATTTAAGAAGTATGTTTGAATCTGGAAATTTGTGTGCAAAAGAGGTGAAGAGAAAATCTGAGAATTGTCCACTATTTATAGGGCAAAAGCCCAACGGCTATATCTGAACGCGGTTCCTTATTGGTGCCCGCGGTGCCTTATCGTTAAGGGACCGCATAGACCTTTAAGGATCCGTGTTGTAGACTCCGCGTCCTTTTGTCCTTTAGTGGGGTAATCACATTTAGTGGAATAGTTATCCTTAAATGATATTCTGAAACCAAATGGAATATGTTAATAAAATATTTTCTTAAAAATAAAGTTTAATAAAAAAAAAACATTGTCACATTTAATAAAATGAGTTTTAAGAAAATTTAAATCCTTGATCACTTAATTAAGATGAAAACTTGTTTATCCATACCTTAAGTGATAATGGTTGAAATAAAAATATTTAAACTCAAGAATTCGTTTTTCGTTGTTTTCGTAAATGCTTGTTTTTATATTTTGTCGTAATCAAAACAAAGCGAGACCAAAAAATACAAGTAACGTTTTTAGGCATCATTACATTAACAATCTCCCCCTTTTGATTTTGACAACATATAAACTCAATCACATGAAAAAAAAGATTTTTGAAGACGAGTTTATTTCATTTCTCCCCCTTGTCGAAGCAAAAAGGATGCAAAAGTCTTTGTAGAAGAAAAGAATCGGACTTTGCAAATGCTCACCCTTGGTGCTTACTCCCCTTTGCTTGGGGCACCAAGGAATCGAGCTATGGTGACAAGCTACATGGAAGGTGTGACAATCCGTCAGTTTACGATTGATATTTTATTCTCAAATATTATTTGAAAATATTATTTTAATGTTACAATATGAACTCACTTATTTTTGGGAAGAAATTTGGATTTACGTCTTGGAGTAGCATCGACTACGTCTAAACCGGAGGATTCAACGTTAAGTGCTTACGTTTACATACACCGTCTTTGGTGACAGTCCGACATTTTAGAAAATAAATTTGTCCGTGATTATTATTTTGAGATTTTAAATTTGAGTTGGTTCATAAACTCACAAATTTACGAGAAGAGATTAGGACTTACGATTTTATTTTAACGTCCTTTACGACTAAACCGGAAACCTTAGGATTACGTATTTACGTTTTCGAACTCCGTTTTTGATGAGACAATTTTTATTAGATTCGTTTTGTGCCGTTGATTCATAATTTATAAAAACGTTTTTCGTAAAACGACCCGAGGGCACGCAAATCGAGGAAACTAGAATCGAGGAATACCCGTAAATAAATGGGGATGAGACAAGATAACTCTTGCCCCACCCCCATAATATGTGGTGGCCAAGCTTCCATGACACACCCTTGTGTGTCAAAATTAAGCTAAGTTGTGGACACTTGTCCTCCTAAGTTTACCAAAACCACCCAAGACTTAAAACTACTAACTCAAACAACACACACTCATTTCTTACATGCAAAACCATCTAAAATCTCTCTCTCACTCTCCCATGGCCGTTCATATCACCACCACCACCACAATAACCATCAAAAATTTACCATAAACAAAGGCTACAATCTACATATGATGATGTCCTTTTAAAGATATGAAGATTGGAGGTGATCTTAACTTATGAAAAGGAGTTTTCATTAGGTTAAAGGGCTGATTTCATGGAGGTCTTCATCCATCCAAAGGACTCAAGAATTTGCCTTGCTAAAGTTGAAGATTTGATAACAAGAACCAAGTCTTGTTCATCAAAAACCTCATCTTTTCATCACTAATGGTGGTATAGAGATTGTTCTTCCTCATCTTCTTGTTATTTTGATTATGTAAACATGTATTTTATTTCCTATTGTATATGTATATGATGATTATATGATGATAAAAATGTTATGTGGGGATTTGGTGTTGATAAACATGATTAAAAAGGTGAAAAACCATAAGAAACAAGGTTAAAATCTTGCTTAAATTACATGGCTGTATAAAACAGTAAAGAAACAGGTCATGGACTGATAAAATGATGAAGTAGAATCCATTTATAGTAAGCTATATGTCTTGTACACAGGTGAGAGTTGGCCATGCAATGGAATCAAAGTAATGAGTGAGATATGATCAAAACAAGTTTAAGGTATAAATCTAAGTTCACTGTTTTGGACGATTTTTAGAAAATATTTAGAAGATGATTCAACAGTAGCTATAGAAGAGTTAAATGTAGCACATATCATGTAGTTTATGTGATAAAAATTTGAGCTCCTATCTCCATATAGAACTCAAGATATGGCAGTTTTGGTGAAAGTGAAGATAAAAATCAGATTTTTGAAAAATAAAGTATAATACTATTATATAAGCACTCAAAATTATATTGTATAAAATGTAAAGTTAAAACCTACTAACTCATGAATTTTATTTATATAAATATGTTAAAGGTTAAATAAGTGGACATTTTATAAAAATGATAACTTGTTAAGTTTTATAAGTTATAAAACTATAAACATGATTTTTACGACTTTTTCGGCTAATACCGTAAAATTAACGTTTTTGTTAAATAAAACTTAGATGGTTGGACCCGTCTAATGTAAACTTTATAAAACTTATATACTGATATATAGACATGTATAACAAGTAAAAACCGATAAAAACCCGAACTATAGGACATACGGACGTTAACGGACTAAATTAACGTTATTGGACGAATAATACAACAAAAATGGACTAAAACACTTATAAACTTATTATTGGACTTAACCCATTTAGGCCCAACTTGTAAAGTGCAGACACTGATAATATAAGTATAAAATGGATTAAAACAAGTTAAATAACTTATAATAAGCCTATTGGACTTAAAACGTGTAAATAGGTAAAACTAGTAAACTAGTATAAAAGTTATCGACATATAACACTAAAATGAGTAAACGAGAATATGTAAACCCACTTGATCATCATATATATATAATCATCATATGTATACATAATTGTTATTTTGTAAAGTCATTGGACATGAGTCTAAGACCGAGTATTATTTGTCTAGGTTTCCGTGATTGAAGCACGTACCGTACGTCCGAATTGCCGATAACCCGCCTTCCCACATCAACGTGAGTTCATAGCCTCGCACTCTTTTAAATGTTTTTATAAATGTTTTATAAACCCGCGAGGGGGATAACATGTTAGTTTTTATAAAATAGGACACCATTTGTCCCGATTGTTTGTTTATTGATTTTGGACCCGAATGATTGAATGACCCGATTGTATGACCTGATAAATGATTAAAGGACCCGATAGATGAAATTAAATGGATTATTAAAGTTAGGTTATGTCACTAAAAGTCCCATTAGCATGAATTGTGAACTACCAGGATTTGGTAGACGCTTATGCATTTAATAGTACTATTTGGGGACGATCACCCCAGTTCGCGCCTTGACGGTTGATCCCCGTCGTGCCACATTGATTGGTAAGCGAATTTATGTATGAGAAGATTTCCATAGCGTGACCTTTGTGACGACACGCTACTTTAGATGGGCAAAAATTGGTATCGGGTTAGCTACCCGTTTTGGTTTTAGTAAGGTAACAATGTCATGCGGCTTATAATAATCCAATCACCGAAATATTACTAGACGCTCCGAATTACGATGTATTGCCTGACTAGCAATACAGGGTCATACTATTGATATTATGTTTGTGTTTTGGTTTTCATAACCATATTCATATAAGGGTTTTTATTTGATTTTATACAACGTCATAAGACGTATTGTATGACGTTTTTACGACATTGGCTCGTATAATGATTTTTAAGGCTTTTTATAACCATATTCATATAACGGTTTTATTTAATCTATACAACGTTGCAAAACGTATTGTATGGTGTTTTTAACGACAATGATTCGTATAATGATTTTTAAGGCAAATACTTATATTATGATTTTCGATAAGGATTTGTATAAAATGACTTTGGCTATTTTATGGCCTATTAAAATGATTTGTACAAAATGATTTCAATAATAATTTTATACTGATATTATATTGATGGATTTTATCAAACTCTATGAATTCACTCGGCGTTATCGCTGACCTATTCTTTTAACATGTTTTATCTCAGGTACTTGAAGGTAATTCTCGGGAAGACGACAAGAATTCATGGCCCGCACTTAAACAATATTTTCCATTCAAACACTTTGTAAAACTTTGTATGAAATGTAATGACTTGGGACCTATGTAACCTTGATATTTATGAATGGAAATGATTTATTATTTAACGACGCGATTTTTATGCGTTGTCTATGATGTGAGTAATGTGCTATCCCGTAACACCAACTAGTCTTCCGCTGTACTAAGTTGTATAAATTTGGGGGTGTTACAGTTTGGTACCAGAGCTCTCGTTATAGAGAACGAAAGATTTTTAAAACTAAGGTTTTGAATAAAACATTTCAAAATCTTTTTACTAAAAACATTTTTCTAAAAATGTCTAAAAATCTTTTGACTATAACGGTGCCGAAGAATTCCCGAGTTACCGACAAGGCCAGACTGAGAAGTGTTATTTTAATATATATATAACTTGGATTATATATATATATATATATATATGATGTAATTTTATTACATGATTGTTTGATGATTATTTTGATATTTATACGAGGTATTTATACGACGTAGATTGTCACAAGGAACCCTAAATCCCCTAGTAAATCAATCGAAGATATTCTCGTAGGAATTCTAGCTATCCTAGATCTAAACCAAGTTGCGGATATTTATGACCCCAACAAATGGTTGATATTCGTAGAAATATAGATATTAGTTGATGGTGATATTGAAAAAGAATTGGCGAGATTAAAACTGATATCGATGTTATGACGATCTTTTCTTATAGAGTGGAGTTTGACAAAACATTACCACCTAGAAAGATGTCATCTGATTCGTTGTCATCGAATTCTTAAATTGAAATCGAAAGGGTGAATGTTGCACTTGAGGCTGTCATTGGAACCATTACCCAAAAGCCTCATGCCACTAATACCTTTCCGAGAAGTCTAATTGAATGTATGAGTCATCTCATACTAGTGACTCATTTGATAATTGTTGTTGTAAGAGATATAGGATTGGAAATTAAGTGTTATTCATATCGAGCTTTTATTGCCATATTAAGGTTTATAAATAAGGTTGAAAGTATTGGAAAATGAGTTAGGATATCGAATTGAGTATATAATTGGTTGAAACTTGAATAAAGTAAAATTTAACCCGTATGGAATATGAGATTGTTAAGAGGAAGTCGTTAAGTCCTGTGATTGAATTATAAGGTTTTAATTGATTGTTGATTCGTGTTAAGTGTTGTTCCTAGGCCATTGTCCACTGACGAGGATGCCCAGTGTCCAAGAAATAAATTGAAGAAATCTTCTTCTGAATTGAGACCGATGGATCTTCCGGGACATGTGGAACACCTAATGACTCTTGTAGATTAGTATTCATTGTGGTATCTTTTAAAAATCCCTAATTTAACTGAGATATCAGTTGGTAGGATGAGTTTTGAAAATTGTATGACATAGTGACACGCAATGTGTTACGGTACAATTTGACTTGTTTGTGATTAATGGAAAGACTACCTTTGATTGCTAAATTCTACATGTATCGATGTTATCTATCTTTTATTGCTTCTTCCTAATGATTCGCATTAGTGATGCAACCATTGAACAAGTACTCATCTTGATTTGAGTTACGTTGTGGATTAATCTTTTTGAGTGCCATCAAGGTCATGAACCTCATGATTAATTGGTTAAGGCTCATTTCATATTGTAGTTAGTTCTTGGTGAACAAGCTTTCATCACTCTTTTGCAGATCACACATTGTTTTTATAAAGTTAAAATGGTATCCTTTGAGGAAATTTAATTTTCAATACAATAAGGATTATTCAAAGTGAGATTTATAAGTGATTGTTATCGAAATGAAGTTGTTTATGAAACACTTTGGAAAACTTAATTATTTCCATAACAAAGAAAATCTTTGTAAATTTATTCTTGATTCTTATCTAAGAATTAAGCATGAAAATGATTTTACTATAAACATGGATGATAAAATTTTGACGAACTGAGTATTGCATCGTTAATCTTGAAATTGTATATAGTTGCGCGCCTACATACAATTTGGAATGGACTATGCAAGACTGATTAGTAGTCACCATAAAACTAATGAATAAACACTATATTTTCTTTGAAGATTGTGAAGGATTAAAATTTATGAGATCTGCAAGAAGTGAAAATAGGGACATAGTGTTAGGGACACCTACATATGTGCCTGTAGCATCTATTCTTCTGAGCCGAATTTACTCATCTGTGGAAATTGTCTTATTTGACAATTGACAATTCTTTCTTGTCCAATTCTCCCGTAGTGAGATACCTAGGAAAAGTATCTGATTACCGAGTGTTGATACCCGACTGGATGTATCGACGTTCCTATCATTTCTTTTGAGTTGATTTCATTTGAATGACCTGGGTAACGATCCGAGGAGCTTTCGAATGCGTACTCAAATTATGAAAACATGGGATATATTCATATTCATTAAATGTTTTCGTCTGTGTCTGATTTGAAATCCTCTCGCGTAGATTATGCGTTGACCTTACTCTTTTAATAGTAGTTGTGTCTCCTGATATCCTTGAATCTGTGAAGGATTATGAGTTATTGTTAGTCTTTTGAGAAGTTCACATCTTATCGACGGCAATGCAACTGGAAAGTTGATTGTGCCCGTAGAATGGATTGATTGATTATGACATGACGACATTGTCTTAATTGATGGGAACTCGAGTAGAATTCTCCTAAATGATAAGATGTTGATTATCAAAAGTGATATAAATAATTCTTGATGGATGACCATATCCTGCATTTAGACTTGAGATTATATTGTGATTGGTTGTAAATTAGTCATAGATATTATAATCTAGAAAGAACCTAATATGAATTTATTAAAAGATGTTTCGGTTATCTGAAACTATAGGAAGTATTTGTTGATAAATTACCTAAACTTTCGCCATTAAGGCAAGTTGAAATTGGTATTGATTATATTTCCGGTGCTGCACTTATGGCTTGTGCACTGTACGTCAGCACCATCTAAATTAAAGGAATTACCGTACAACTTAGAGAGTTGTCGGAGAAAGATTTTATTATACCAAGCCTGTCATCCTGCAGAGCTATGGTGTTATCATTCCTTATATTTATAGATTACTGTGACTGAGTAAATTGACAATCGAAAACGATATCCATAACTCGAAATGGAAGATTTGTTCGATCATTTACAAGGTTCTAGCGTATGTTTTAAAGATTTGATCCACGACATGGTTATTATTAACTTCGCATCTGCGAAAGGGATTATCTATTCCAATCACTACATCCGGTATTTGTAATGAACGTTATGAGTTTCACGTGATGTCGTTTGGATTGACAATGCACACGTAGTATTCATAATTATGATGAATCACATGTGTAGGCTGTAATTTGATAAATTCATGCTCGTGATCATTAAGGACTATATGTTTGTTTATCAGAGTAAGAATGAGTTAATAATTATTTATAGATTGCCCTGAATTGGCCGAACGATAAAAACATGTACCTTAAATATTTAACATAAGACTTAAGACTTAATTCTTTACATGATTTAACCGTGTGATTAATAGATAATGGAAGCTATATTGACCTTTCAAAGATTAGAACCATTAACGCTTAGGGATTAAAAACTTAATCCTTTACATAAAATGACCATTGGATTAATAATGGTAGGATGTATGCATATTGACTCTTCAAAAATTTAGAGCCCTTTTAAGACTTTGGATTTTACCAAAAAGAAATGGAAATATGTTTTGACAAATGTTTTAACAAAGGATTTTAAGGGATTATTCCCTTATACACAAACCATTTAACTAAACTTCTGTTTAGGGGTAAATGTTTGTGTATACCTCAAGATAACCTAAAAAGGATTGAGGAAACCATTTAAACCATAACTTGAAATTTGAAACGATAATTTTTGCTTTTCAAACTAAGAAAATTTTGACCAAAGTATAACCAAAGATTTTTCGAACATTTACGAATCTTATTAATTATTTTTGATAAATCAACAAAAATCGTGTTAATTAAATTCAAATTTATTTTTGAACATTTTATATAATTGGTCGAACTAAGACATTTAAAATTTTTACGTTTACGTTTCATAAAACTTAAATAATTATTGTTAATTTACATGTAATAATTATCGACGCTTTAGACGTCGGATTGAATAAAACAGATAAAGATAATAGTAAAGACGAAACTAAAACATAGAAGATATGAAGAAATAATTTTTGAATAAATACGATTATGATATTTATTTCATCAGGAAAGTGAACGTAATTGCTGACGCATAATATAGAAAGAAACTTTGAATGAATACGACATGATATTTATATCATCAGGAGAAGTGAATATAGATACTGACACATAATATAGAATAGATAAAGAACCAATTAGGACATGTTCCTTAATAATGAAGGTGCAAAATAAATTGCCGAACGATATAAAAATAAACGATGTTTGTAAAAAGGATAATATAGATAATCAAAGGGGTTCGCGGCTAATGTGAACCATCAGAATTGAGAAGCCGATAGCGTTAAATATTTTAAAAGACCACTTGTGATTGTCTAAAATTGGAAGATTGTGAGATATAGTTATGTTGGAATTTGTAAGTATAAGTATTCTATTTATGTCATTTCTGACTAAAAGTATCTTTGTCTGAAGAAGTTGTACTAATGGCAAATTATGAAGGCAGACATCGCCTCATACATTAGTAAACGTCTAGCTATTGCAAAGGTCATCATCTGAACTTGATTCGATTTGGGTCACCGTCGACAGACTGACCAAATCTGCTAATATCATTCCCGTTAATGATAATTGCAAAAGAATTATGTAAACATGGTGTGCCTGTATCGAACATCTATATCAAGATCCTCGCTTCGCATCGAATTTCTAGAGATTTGCTCAGAAATCATTGAGAACGAACCTTGATGAGAGTACTATGTACCACCCCAAATCGAAGGGACGAGGTAAAGTAACGATACAAGGTAATATAAGTGCTGTTTTGTGTTTGAATGATTGACCTTTGGTAATGAACCATATAATCGTTTTCCTTTGGAAGGATTATCATTGATAATCATCGTATTAGGATTGAGATCGAATCTTGTTAGGATCTAAATATTAGAGCATCTGTAAGCAGGAGTTGAGATAAAGACACCCGACATACACCCATTGTGAGTTGGACATGTCTTTTAGGTTTAAGATTTCCTATGATGGCGAACCTAACCTTACAAAATACCCGACCCGCGAGATCTGAAATGATTGTTGAAATTAGGATTTGATTATTGACAGCCGGTAGTAGGCAAGAGGTTATGTGAATATGAAATGTAGATCTTGAAGTGCCAAATGGGTAGCGAAGTTATGCCACAATTTTTAACCTTGGAAAAATGAATTCATGATCTGACAAATCATGGGATATAAGTCCCCGTTGTTTGGGACCATTGAGATGATGTGAAAGATTGGTTTGAAAGGCATATAAGCTGGATCTACCCTAGGACTTCAAGAACTGCGTGAATTATGTTTCGTAAATCGAACTTGATGGAATATCTATCAAGTGAGAATCTGGTTATTCTTAGTAGAGCTTAGATCGGCGAAAAGTTGCATTCATCAAAACCCGTGAACATCATGGATAGAGAAAGTAAGTCAACATTTAGCCTGATCTTATTCCCGTAGTTATGTTTGATGAAACTCGCGTATTATAATGGATTACACTTGTGAGAAAAGACCGAATGTGGAGGAAATACCCACATGGCTTTAACTCTATAAGAAGCGAGTAGTAAGATGATCTTTGAGGACAAAGATCCTGTTTAGGGGTAAATGCTGTGACAATCCGTCAATTTACGATTGATATTTTATTCTCAAATATTATTTGAAAATATTATTTTAATGTTACAATATGAACTCACTTATTTTTGGGAAGAAATTTGGATTTACGTCTTGGAGTAGCATCGACTACGTCTAAACCGGAGGATTCAACGTTAAGTGCTTACGTTTACATACACCGTCTTTGGTGACAGTCCGACATTTTAGAAAATAAATTTGTCCGTAATTATTATTTTGAGATTTTAAATTTGAGTTGGTTCATAAACTCACAAATTTACGAGAAGAGATTAGGACTTACGATTTTATTTTAACGTCCTTTACGACTAAACCGGAAACCTTAGGATTACGTATTTACGTTTTCGAACTCCGTTTTTGATGAGACAATTTTTATTAGATTCGTTTTGTGCCGTTGATTCATAATTTATAAAAACGTTTTTCGTAAAACGACCCGAGGGCACGCAAATCGAGGAAACTAGAATCGAGGAATACCCGTAAATAAATGGGGATGAGACAAGATAACTCTTGCCCCACCCCCATAACATGTGGTGGCCAAGCTTCCATGACACACCCTTGTGTGTCAAATTTAAGCTAAGTTGTGGACACTTGTCCTCCTAAGTTTACCAAAACCACCCAAGACTTAAAACTACTAACTCAAACAACACACACTCATTTCTTACATGCAAAACCATCTAAAATATCTCTCTCACTCTCCCATGGCCGTTCATATCACCACCACCACCACAATAACCATCAAAAATTTACCATAAACAAAGGCTACAATCTACATATGATGATGTCCTTTTAAAGATATGAAGATTGGAGGTGATCTTAACTTATGAAAAGGAGTTTTCATTAGGTTAAAGGGCTGATTTCATGGAGGTCTTCATCCATCCAAAGGACTCAAGAAGTTGCCTTGCTAAAGTTGAAGATTTGATAACAAGAACCAAGTCTTGTTCATCAAAAACCTCATCTTTTCATCACTAATGGTGGTATAGAGATTGTTCTTCCTCATCTTCTTGTTATTTTGATTATGTAAACATGTATTTTATTTCCTATTGTATATGTATATGATGATTATATGATGATAAAAATGTTATGTGGGGATTTGGTGTTGATAAACATGATTAAAAAGGTGAAAAACCATAAGAAACAAGGTTAAAATCTTGCTTAAATTACATGGCTGTATAAAACAGTAAAGAAACAGGTCATGGACTGATAAAATGATGAAGTAGAATCCATTTACATTAAGATATATGTCTTGTACACATGTGAGAGTTGGCCATGCAATGGAATCAAAGTAATGAGTGAGATATGATCAAAACAAGTTTAAGGTATAAATCTGAGTTCACTGTTTTGGACGATTTTTAGAAAATATTTAGAAGATGATTCAACAGTAGCTATAGAAGAGTTAAATGTAGCACATATCATGTAGTTTATGTGATAAAAATTTGAGCTCCTATCTCCATATAGAACTCAAGATATGGCAGTTTTGGTGAAAGTGAAGATAAAAATCAGATTTTTGAAAAATAAAGTATAATACTATTATATAAGCACTCAAAATTATATTGTATAAAATGTAAAGTTAAAACCTACTAACTCATGAATTTTATTTATATAAATATGTTAAAGGTTAAATAAGTGGACATTTTATAAAAATGATAACTTGTTAAGTTTTATAAGTTATAAAACTATAAACATGATTTTTACGACTTTTTCGGCTAATACCGTAAAATTAACGTTTTTGTTAAATAAAACTTAGATGGTTGGACCCGTCTAATGTAAACTTTATAAAACTTATATACTGATATATAGACATGTATAACAAGTAAAAACCGATAAAACCCGAACTATAGGACATACGGACGTTAACGGACTAAATTAACGTTATTGGACGAATAATACAACAAAAATGGACTAAAACACTTATAAACTTATCATTGGACTTAACCCATTTAGGCCCAACTTGTAAAGTGCAGACACTGATAATATAAGTATAAAATGGATTAAAACAAGTTAAATAACTTATAATAAGCCTATTGGACTTAAAACGTGTAAATAGGTAAAACTAGTAAACTAGTATAAAAGTTATCGACATATAACACTAAAATGAGTAAACGAGAATATGTAAACCCACTTGATCATCATATATATATAATCATCATATGTATACATAATTGTTATTTTGTAAAGTCATTGGACATGAGTCTAAGACCGAGTATTATTTGTCTAGGTTTCCGTGATTGAAGCACGTACCGTACGTCCGAATTGCCGATAACCCGCCTTCCCACATCAACGTGAGTTCATAGCCTCGCACTCTTTTAAATGTTTTTATAAATGTTTTATAAACCCGCGAGGGGGATAACATGTTAGTTTTTATAAAATAGGACACCATTTGTCCCGATTGTTTGTTTATTGATTTTGGACCCGAATGATTGAATGGCCCGATTGTATGACCCGATAAATGATTAAAGGACCCGATAGATGAAATTAAATGGATTATTAAAGTTAGGTTATGTCACTAAAAGTCCCATTAGCATGAATTGTGAACTACCGGGATTTGGTAGACGCTTATGCATTTAATAGTACTATTTGGGGACGATCACCCCAGTTCGCGCCTTGACGGTTGATCCCCGTCGTGCCACATTGATTGGTAAGCGAATTTATGTATGAGAAGATTTCCATAGCGTGACCTTTGTGACGACACGCTACTTTAGATGGGCAAAAATTGGTATCAGGTTAGCTACCCGTTTTGGTTTTAGTAAGGTAACAATGTCATGCGGCTTATAATAATCCAATCACCGAAATATTACTAGACGCTCCGAATTACGATGTATTGCCTGACTAGCAATACAGGGTCATACTATTGATATTATGTTTGTGTTTTGGTTTTCATAACCATATTCATATAAGGGTTTTTATTTGATTTTATACAACGTCATAAGACGTATTGTATGACGTTTTTACGACATTGGCTCGTATAATGATTTTTAAGGCTTTTTATAACCATACTCATATAACGGTTTTATTTAATCTATACAACGTTGCAAAACGTATTGTATGGTGTTTTTAACGACAATGATTCGTATAATGATTTTTAAGGCAAATGCCTATATTATGATTTTCGATAAGGATTTGTATAAAATGACTTTGGCTATTTTATGGCCTATTAAAATGATTTGTACAAAATGATTTCAGTAATAATTTTATACTGATATTATATTGATGGATTTTATCAAACTCTATGAATTCACTCGGCGTTATCGCTGACCTTTTCTTTTAACATGTTTTATCTCAGGTACTTGAAGGTAATTCTCGGGAAGACGACAAGAATTCATGGCCCGCACTTAAACAATATTTTCCATTCAAACACTTTGTAAAACTTTGTATGAAATGTAATGACTTGGGACCTATGTAACCTTGATATTTATGAATGGAAATGATTTATTATTTAACGACGCGATTTTTATGCGTTGTCTATGATGTGAGTAATGTGCTATCCCGTAACACCAACTAGTCTTCCGCTGTACTAAGTTGTATAAATTTGGGGGTGTTACAGAAGGGTTAGTAGAAGAAAAGAAACACCCAAAAAGATATAGCATAGGTCACATAAAAAGAAAAAAATAAGATAAGAAAAGAGAAGATAACTAAGATCCAAGATAAGTCATGTTAAAAGGAAACATGAAATTAAGATACAAGAAAATAAATCATACAAAGTTATATGAAAAAGGAAACAAGCCAAAAGAAAAGCATAAATCTAATCCTAGTTAAAATAGAACTTAAAGATTTGCTTGAAATAGATGTCTTGGAGATAAGCAATCCATATGCTTAAATGAAAGACAAAGTGGTGGCGGAAGGAGGTGGTGGTGGCTTGATAGTAGTCTCATAGTCATAGTGAAGAGGAGGTTTGACTAGGAGACTCTTGATGTTATTCAATTCCTCATAGATGTGAGCCATAACAAGATGTTGATATTGACAACAATGACAATATGTTCCATGATGCATGACATTATCATGTGAGGGAGGAATAACACAAAAGGCTAATGGTGGAAGAGAAGAAGTTCTACAATCAATATTCTTAGAAGAAGAAGAAATATGATTTTGAGTGTTCTTGGGTGAATTTGGATTGAAATTGGGGAAAATGGAGGAGAATCAAGGCTTTCATTTGGTTAATAAGACATTTTGATATGAGAAAGGATACAAAATGCTTAGGGTTAAATAGAGAAAGCACAAGACACTTTTGGGATGGTCAAAGGTTTGAAAAAAGATTCCAAAAGGTGTTGGAACAAATTTGGAGTTACAGAAAACTCAAAATTTGAGGGTTCTGTATGCGGTTCCTTATCCCCACCTGCGGTTCCATATATATATCGATCCACGGGATATTTAGGGAACCGCCCAGAGAGGGCTATTTTTGGTGGATGAGGAGAATTTTCCAATTAAGCAAATCTTGATTTTCTAGTCTAACTAATCATAGAGACATGCTAAAAAGCAATAAAAGACAAAGAAAACACATAAGAACTCACCAAACAAGATTTTGACCAAAAACCATGGATTTGAAATAAAATCGATGTTGGAGGTGTGTTAATCTAGACTCATAGTCATGACACAATGATCCTCCATATTTCATTATCGTTCTTGCTATATTTGAGAAACCCATACATATGAATTATGTATGCTCGATGTCAATAGCAAGAAGCTATGAAAAAACGTTTTTAGATTGAATTAACAATGCAAAAACATTTCTCGACCATTTTCAAAAGAACTTTGAGAGTTTTGAAAAAGAGAAGAAGAATTTTTCAAAAAGAGTTTAAGAGACTCAAAGAATGAAAATACTTAAAAAAGAGAAAGACTCGATTAATGAAAGTGCAATTAAGTAATATGTTCCATTAAACCTAGACCTAGACGCAAGTAATTAAAAGGCTCCATTTTAAGTGGCTTAGTGAAGATGTCGGCTAAGTTTTCTACCAAGGGCACCTTCTCAATCAAAACGTTCCCCTTTTGAACATTATCCCTAAAGAAATGGTGGTGAATCTCTATGTGCTTGGTTCGCGAATGTTGCACAGGATTCTTGCTAAGGTCTATTGCGCCTTTATTGTCACACATGACGGGAACATCATTAACTGAAATCCCGTAATCAACAAGCGCTTTCTTCATCCATAGAGCTTGTTGACAAGCTTTACCGGCACTCACATACTCGGCTTCCTTGGTGGATATGGCAAGAGCGGTTTGTTTCTTGGAGAACCAAGAAGTTAAACAATAACCCTTGAAGGTACAAACTCCACTAGTGTTGGGAATAAATTATAGCCAGTCTACTTGAGCGCTGACAAGAGTAAAACAAGCGTTGACAGGAGTAAAACAAACGCTGACAACACAAGCGTTGACAAGACAAAGTCAAGCGTTGATACATTGAAGACAAACACTGATGGGAAGATATACTCTACGCGTTTATTGTATTCTAGATTACTTCTAGTAAAGATAGGAACAACAATGTATTTTCTATATTTATCTTTACCTAGAATAGTTGATACGTAGATTATTGTACAAGGCTTCTTATGTCGATAAAAGAAGACCTTTAGGTTAATGTTCAATATAGGTTTTCATACGTAAACTACTTTCATTGTAAGCAAGTTTGATATCGTTAATCAAAGTGAAAGTTTGTTTATATCTTGTGTGTTCTTGTTTAAGTGTTAATTCCGCATAACACTTAGATTGTCATATACATATACAAAGGTTTCTCTAAGTGTATTACTTGATCTAATCTCGTATACATAAAGCTAAATCGATCTAAGTTTGGGATCAACAAGTGGTATCAGAGCTTGTTGAGGAACTTTTGATCTTAAAGAATACAAGAACCCTAAAAATCACCAAAACCCTAATTTTCTCAAAACCCTAACAACATCATGTCAAATCCATAACTAACCTCCTCCTCCTCACCTTTACCAAACATCAAGATTCCCATGCTTGATGCAACCAACTTTGAATTGTGGAAATTCAACTTTGAGCAATATCTAGGGATCTATGACTACACACTCTGGGAGATTATTGAATATGGAAACACATTCGATAAAGCCCAAAAGATTGCTAATGCTATTGCTGGAAGAGCAGCTGTTGCTGGATGTTCTGAAGCAGATAAGAAAGAAAAGCCTGATGATGGTAGAGCTGTGGCTGCTGAAGACATAGCAAAGAAAAGGGTTGATATGAAAACCCTAAATATTCTGAAACTCTCTTTGGGACAAGAGAACCAGCATAAATACAGAGGTTATGAATCTGCTAAAGACCTTTGGGCAGCTCTTGAAGTTGCATATGGTGGCAATGAAGATATTAAGGAAGAGAAGAAGAAGCAACTCATGCATGATTATGCTGTCTTCAAGGCTCAACCTAATGAAAAGCTTAGTAGTGTGAGAAGCAGATTGCTTGATATTACTAGCAAATTGTCCTTCATGAGGACACAACTTGGTGATGTTGACATTAATGCTATTTTTCTTAAAAGTCTTGGTGAGGCGTGGAAGATTGAAGCAAGATCTGTTCTTGCCAATAATACTCACAAAAGTTCCACGTTTGATGACATCTACAACAAACTGAGGCTGTTGGAAGATGAAACTCTTTTAGAGCATGGAAGCAAGTCCACCAACAGTAACATGGCCTTCTTTTCTCATAGTGAAGGTCAATTCAATCAGAAGGACTCCTACATGCATCCAGTTACTGGATCATCATGTGTCAGCGCTGGAACATGTCCTGCCAATGTTCAGACGCTGACACATTCAAAAGTGACTCACCAAGAGTTAAACCTGCTGGTTTGGACTTGGATATTGTATGTGCTTATATTGCTTCTTTGCCCAATGGTTCAGTGATTACATATGAGGACCTTGAGCAGATAAGTGATGAGCACTTGGAAGAGATAGACATTAAGCGGAACATGGCTCTTGCTAGTATAAGAGCAAACAGGTGGAACAGAAGGTTTAAGAAGAAGATGACCTTCAATGCAAAGGACACAGCTGGATTTGATAAATCCAAAGTTGAATGCTACAACTGTCATCGCATGGGTACTTCATGAGGGAATGCAGATCTCCTAGAAGATCTGATGCTGGTAAACCCTCAAGTCAAATTGTTAAAGTTCAGGATCCTAAGGCCATGGTTGTAGTTCAAGGAATTGATGGAATGGGATGGGATTGGAGCTATCTGGCTAAGGATGTGGAAGAGGATAAAGCGTTGGTTGCTGAAATTGAAGAAGAAGAGCACGTTGAATATGCTCTCATGGCACACTCCTCCTCTTCATCTGATAATGAGGTATACGATGATGCTTTTTGTAGTAAGGGATGTAGGTTAAATACTGAGAAACTTAACAAAGAGGTGTTAAGATTATTAGATGATGTGAGTACTAAAAAATGCAAACTGTCTAATTACCAACTAGCTCTCACTCAAACTGAGAAGACAGTTTCTGAATACAAGAAAATGGAATTTGACTTAAAAGATAAAATAAATATCTTAAAACATGAGTTAAATGCTAGTATGGATATTAGAAACATCATGGAAAGGGTTAACGGTGAGTTACAGGCTAAGTTAGATGAGGCCATTAAGAATAAAGATAATGTTGGCCTTAAAATTCAAAGATTTGATAAGGCCACATAAACCCTAGGTGAATGTGTGAGTAAACAAAGGGATCCTAAGGACATGACTGGGATTGGGATGAAAGATTACTCTGTGGTTCCACCACCAGCCGGTGACTTCTATGGTGTCCAACAAAAGGACCTATCTTGGACTGGTTTGCCAGAACTCCAAGAGGAGGAATTCATTCCTCCACCAAGAGTTGTCACCCCAGTTGAAGAGTATCAACAAAAGTTGACTGACCTGAATGAATGGAAGAAAGCTAACCATACCTTATTTGTTAAGGGTGGCTTGCTATGTGAAAGTCCTAATGAGTCAACTCCCATTAAGGTTACAAACCCAATCACTGGTAAAGTTGTTGACCTTGGCTCAAAGACTGTTAGAAAACCTAGCATTAAGTATGCAGAGATGTATAGGAATACTAGGTCACCTAAGAGCCAAGTTAGCAATGATGGAACAGACTTCTTCTCTTCTAGACCTAGGGTTGTGTCTAGAAAAGCCTGTTACACTTGTGGTAGCTTTTCACATTTAGCATATAAGTGTGTCATGTGACAACCGTGGTTTTGGGTTTGTCACTTGGTCTTACTTTTAGGTTATTTATGTGTGCTTACTTGAATTGTGTGTTTACGTGTTTATTTTGTGTGAACGAGGTTGGTGTGGTTATCGTTTATGAGTATAGAGTACTCATAAGTAAATCGAGGAGCGGTTATTTCATGTTCATGAGCTCACAAGTGGTGACTATGAAATGAAAATGGTGATATTGTGGTGTTTACGTATACGTATAAGTATTATAGTAATAGTATTTTTTTTAGGATTTACGGTTTAGCATTTAGAGGTCTCGGGTGAGGTAATTATCCATATGAATATTTTTCGGGATGGTTTTAAGTCATTTAGGACTTAGTTATAAAGTTTATTTAAAAATTTGAGATTTTTTTTAAAAGTGTATATTTTACGTCTTTTACGGTAAAAACGCGTAAATTTGACTAGTTTTACGGTTTTGAGTTTTAGAAAGCTTTAGGAGCTGAAATAAATTAAGGAAAATTAAGGTAATATTATTAACATAATATTAAATAATAAAAATAAAAAAAACGATTTTATTGGGTGTTTGGGTCGGTTTAGACGCACCAAAGAAAGAGAAAAAGAGAAAAAAGGAAAAAAAAAAGGAAAGTTGGGTGTTATACTTGGACTAGGATGTTATGTATACACTATATAAGGTTATCTAATAAATAAAAAAACATAAATACCTGGAGACAAAGAAAAATTCGTGGGTTCCATAGAGGAGAATTAGGGTTCTTCAAAAAAATTAGGTTTTCTTCATCTTCCATTGATTTAAGGTAAAAACCTTCATTAACCTTTTTAATTAAATTGTTTTTATGTTTAATTAATCATTCTTATGATGGATTAAGGGTTAGGGTTTATATAAAAACAGTAGATTAATAATGTATTAATCATAATATGATGATCATATAATCTAGGGCTTGTATTAGAAGGGTTATAGGTGATTAATTAGATCAATTTGTTTAAAACCCGTTTTTAAAAACTGGGCAGAATTTTGAGTCTATTGTTTTGATCATATCTCGAGTTCTAGGAACATTCAAGATGCGATCAAACTAGCCCTGGATAGGTAATTGAGTTGGCTTTCTAAATCAAGAAATGAGAACTAAATTGGAGGTCGGTAAATGGGTCAAAAACAGGTTGCAACAGTCAGAGGTCAAAACAGTTTTGAATTCAGCCTGTTTTCTTTTTAAGTTTTGGGTTGTTTGGGGTACTTAGGGTTGCATTGGGATCTTCTCATGAACATGAGAGATGGTTATATATTGTAGTAAGGATCTGCACTTGGTCTAAGATTGTGGTTTAGGGTAAGACCCTCTAATGGTAATGAACTTTTCATACGTTTAAAATCAGTGAATTCTGGATAGGTAGCAATATATACACATATATCTGGGCCTTAACAGTAGCTTTAAGGTTAGGTCAAGTGGGAGGTTTTAGCTAACATGTATAAAAGTGTGAATATTCCTTTTACAGAAACCATGGGTATGTTTAAGTGGACGTTTGACTTAAAGTTTTGAGACCTAAAACTGGGACTGTTTTGTGTAATATTATGAACGGGATAGCTATTAAACTTAACCAAGTTAGGGACTTGTTAAGGAAGGGTAATGGGGTGATTAGAGCTTAACAATGAGGTAATTATACGGGAATAGACTAGATGTCCATAATAGGTTGATGAGCCATCTTAGTGATTGGTTTGTGTATTGATTTCGTGTTTTTGGTTTGTTAGCTTGTTGCTAGTGCGAGGACTTGTGAAGAAGCTATCAGGTGAGTTTCATAGTCCCATGTTTACTATTGATTTTGACTTCCAGATGGGATGGAAGAGACACTGTGTTGAGTTATTTATAAATTGTTGCTGTGAATGTTTTTATGGTTGTGATGGACTTGTGTGTACACTTATGTGATTAACTGCTATGTGATTCTTGATTGTGTATGATTTGGATCGGGGGACACGTGCCGTCTCAGTTATTGTGGTTTGACAAGGTAGTGGCCTTGTGGTTTGACAAGGTAGTGGCCTTGTGGTTTGACAAGGTAGTGGCCTTGGGATAGGTACATAGTGTGATCATCTATGGTACCATGTTGTTTGGCAAGGTAGGAGCCTTGGATTTTGGTTTGGAATGATTGATCTTGAATGCTAGTTGTTAATACATAATTGTAGCATATTGTCCATATGTTATTGTGTTGATGGTTGTTAATCACAGCTTGTAATTGATTTAGCGTTGGAGTCTAAACCTATGACTCTCACCAACTTTATGTTGACGTGTTTTAGTGTCTCTTTCAGGTGATACTATGGTTAAGCATGAGAAAATAAGTGGCTAGGATTGGAGAAGCTTAGGAATGCATATAGAAGGAGAATCCCTGTTTCCTTCTTAGTTTTTATTTGTTCTTTTAATAAGTGATACTGTGGCACACATATATTTGTTTGGTTATGTTATTTGTTGTCTTGGGTAAGCGGTAGGACTGTTACCTACTTACCTAGACTCCTGAGTCTGATGAGATATTGTCATGACTTTGTGTCTCCATTTTATGAAATTTCTTATTTCATATAGTTATCTCTATAGACACGTCATGTTGTGATGATATCTGATAGGTGTGTAAACACCCATCCTTTTACCACTTAATTCGGGCTAAAACAAGAACCAAAACACGTATTTAATATCATTTGCTTGGAATTATGCGTGGTTTTTGTGTTTATTGTGTTTTCAGAGCTAACCGGATGAATATTAAAGAAAACATGGGATTGCACGGGTTTTATCAAAGAAAAAGACTCAAGATAAAGTCTATTGTCCAAGAGATGCAAAAGATTTGAAGTCACTAGGCCTATTCGAAGATTTATCGAAGAAAAGGACTAAAGACGGAAGATTTTCATAAGTCGAAGAAACTCAAGTCTATTTAACGAAGAAATTAAAAGACAAGTTGAATTTAATCGACGACAAATCCCGAATCAGAATCGAAAACGTCAACTTTTCTGAAAGGACGAGAAGACAAGAAGAAAGGGAGAAAGCCCACTCACCAACCAACCACTAGGAGTATAAATAGATACTCCCTTCACACAATTAGGGGGAGAGTTCATCTTTTTTTTTTTCCAGGCTTTTGTTCGTTCCATCACCAACTCCATTAGGGAGTTTGGGTGATTTTCATCTTTTTCTTTCAATCTTGTAATCCTTAATCATTAACCTTGTTACTTTTTCATTAATCAATCTATTCCATCTTTTCATTCACCTTGTTCATCTCCATTTTTATTGCAAGTTTCTAAGTTTTTTATTTGATTTTAGTTTGATCTTAAAAAGTTGTTGATTTAGTATTTTTATTGGTGGGATTTGTTTCTTATGGTATGTTAGTGATTATTGGTTAGTTTGGTAAAACCTTTTTGAGTATTGGAGTCGATTTGGGTTTAAAACCGTGACCCCTGTTTTGCTGTTACTGTTACTGTTCTTGAATCCCAGTTATTTCCGAACAGACCTAATATTCCGAATAGGCGAGACTTCTATTTGCCTTATTCGGAATATCTTACTTATTCCGAATCATTTTTATTTGTTCTCTTACTCGGAATATTTAATATATTCCGCATAGCCAAGTTTATTTTTCCCTTATTCGGAATATCAAATATTCCGAATAGACCCGTTTTTCCGAATAAGCATCATTTTTCCGCATGAGAGCTGTCTTTCCGAATGGTCCTTACTTTCCGCATAGAGCAACATTTTTCCGAATAGAGTTCTATATTCCGCATCAGCCAAATATTCCGAATAGACCCGTTTTTCCGAATAGCATAAACTTTCCGCATAAGCTTGTTTTTCCGCATAGATGTCAACTTTCCGAATAGAGCAGATTTTTCCGAATGGCCATATATTCCGCATAGGCATGTTTTCCGCATAAGGGTTATTTTCAGCATAGGGCATTTTTCAGTAAAAGTAATTTTTCTGCTTTACCATTTAATTGTGTGTATCTACTGTTTCCGGCTTTAATCTTTATTCACTTCAATTATTTAGAATAGAAAACCAAATCCACTTTTTGTCACCAAGAACAAATCATTCCACTTTTAACTGAGATCAATTCGAGAGGATTCCAAGAATTATTTTGAACCCATTGCAAAACCCAAATATCAAATGGCGCCGCTGCCGGCTCCTCTCGTTAAGATCAAAAGTTTTTTGTGAGAACTTGGATTTTGGGATCCGTTCCCCGTGAACGTTACTTTTTCATAAAAATTTTCAAAAACACAAAAAATATAAAATTTTCAAAAATCCTAAAAAGTAACAAACATAAAAACCAAAAATATTTTTGCTTTGTTTTTCTTTGTTCGTTCTTTTGCAGGTGTATGCGCACTCGATCCACGTCTTATCAAGAGCCCGAGCCTCTCGATAACTTAGACATGGCTGGTGTACAAAACAACAATAACATACCACCTCCGAACAACAATAATAAAAACAACAACCCGCCTTTCAACAACATGAATAATAACAACAATGAGCACCTTCCGGATAACCGCCCAATGATTGAATTGCTGCAAGCTCATGTCGATGGCAACATGGATCCAATTGTTATTCCACCAATTGCCGCCAACAATTTCGAGCTAAAGTCAGGCTTTATCCAGATGGTCTCAGCTCAACCATTCTTTGGACGAACCATTGATGACCCACACGATCACATCAAGAGATTTCTACAACTCACGAACATGGTCAAGTTCAATGGCGTTCCACAAGAAGTGATAAGGTTACAACTTTTTCCCTTTTCTTTAGAGGGACAAGCCCGGCATTGGCTTGCTAAGGAACCGCCACAGAGTATTCTCTCGTGGACGGATTTGGAAACAAAGTTTATCAACTACTTTTTTCCACCCTCTCGTACTACCGCTTTGCGGAATGAGATTATAACTTTTGAACAAAAGTACGACGAGTCATTCAGTGAATCTTGGGATCGCTTTAAAGATCTTTTAAGAAAATGCCCACAACATGGTTTTACCAAAGTTCATCAAATAAATACTTTTTACAATGGTTTAAGTATGAATGACCAAGATTCACTGAATAGTGCCTCAGGGGGTAATTTATTGGCTAAGACTTCCAATGCTGCTTGGGACATCATTGAGAACAAATCTCGTGTTCAAACCAAGAGTGTTAGGACCAATGTTGCTAGTGCTAGCACTAATGACAGTGACAAGCGATTAGACAAAATCACTACGCTTCTTGAATCGCTTGTCACCCACACCGTCAGCAACAACAACAACAACAACGCCAAAAACGCTCAAGTGAACGCTGTCAGCCAACCTTGTGAGATATGCGGTGGTCCACACTCTTACACAACTTGTACCGCCACCCAAGATTACCCTGCTGAGAATGTGAATGCGGCATATGGCACCTACCAACAACCTGCTTATCAAGCTAAACCTCAAGGTGACCGTAACTTGCTTAGCTACCGCAGCAACAACTATCTTTCACCACCTGGTTTCCCTCCTACCAACCCAAACCAACAACAAAACCTTAACCGCTCTCCTCAACAACAACAACAACCTCGACAACCATACATCCCACCTCACAAGCAACAACAACCACCTCCACGTAACAATCAAGTCTACCAACAACCTGCTTACCAACCACCTGCATACAATGCTCCTCCAAACCAAGCCACCACTGCATTACACCAAGAGGTTGCAACCTACATGAGAACCAATGATGTGATAGTGGGAAATCTCCAAGAGGAAGTACGCAATTTGAAGGCTGATTTGGTAAAGCAAGGAAATGATTTGAGAGCTGATATGAGAAATACGTTGGATACCCAAACTAATGATCTGAGGAACATGATGGCTAGTTTCTTCAATGGTAATCAACCCTCTTCTTCGGGTACTCTTCCGAGTAACACCGTTGCGAACCCAAGAGGGGAGATGAAAGCAATCACCACTCGAAGTGGTAAAGGTACCAAGGAACCCGAGCTTCCTATACCTCCACCGGTGGTTGTGACTAAGGAGAACGAGTCACCTGCTCCTATTCCTCATCCTTCTCCTTCCCCAATTTCTCCACCTCTTCTTTCTACCCCTCCTCCACCCGTGGTTGTGAGTGATCCTATTCCTCTAAAGCCTTCCTCTTCTTCCAATATACCTTATCCTTCAAGGTTGAGGAAAGAGAAGCAAAAAAGCAAGGATGATATTCAAGTTTCGAATTTCCTTAAAATGTTCAAAAAACTGAATTTCAATATCTCCTTCGCTGAGGCTCTCGCTCACATGCCCAAGTATGCCAAAATGTTTAAAGATCTTCTGAGCGACAAGGAAAAGCTCCTCGATATTGCCAACACCCAACTTAATGAGAATTGCTCTGCAGTGCTCTTAAGGAAATTGCCAATCAAGCTTGGTGATCCGGGTCGTTTTCTTATCCCTTGCAATTTCCCGGGAGTAGAGAATTGCATGGCCCTAGCCGATCTAGGTGCCAGTATTAATCTTATGCCTCTAAGTGTTTGGAAGCAATTATCTCTCCCAGAGCTAGTCCCCACCAAGATGACTTTGGAATTGGCTAACCGTACGGTTGCTTATCCAGTGGGGATAGCCGAAGACGTCATTGTAGGAGTCGACAAATTCACCTTCCCTGCTGATTTTGTTGTCGTCGACTACGAGATGGACCCACGGGTGCCACTCATTGTTGGTCGTCCATTCTTGAGAACCGGTCGCACTCTCATTGATGTTGAAGCCGGTGAGCTTATCATGAGAGTGGGTGACAATAAAGTAGTCTTCAACATGGGAAAGTTATCTAAACAGCCTTCTTCTTCCAAGAGTGTTAATTGTATTGACGTTCTTGATGAGGCTTGTGAAGAACACTTCAAGGATGCTTGTAAAAACATTCCTACCTCTCTTCCCAATGTTGAGACCGTTTCCTCTATCGACTCATCACTATCTCTCTTTGGAGAAAGTGATTTCCTTTGGAAAGATTTGGAAGCCACCTTGGAAGATGTGAAGCAAGAAAATGACGATTCTACTGCCAATTGGGATGACGATCTTAGTTTCATTGCAAACCTCCTCAGAGAAGACAATCCTTCTCCTCCATCTCCCACTGTTATTGCTATCGAGACTCCGACTTCGAATACGCCTCCCGTCGACAATCCTCCGGATTTGGAACTTAAGGAGTTGCCACCCCATCTTGAGTATGTTTTCCTCGAAGCAGAGAAGAAGTCACCAGTCATCATTGCTAAGGATTTGAAGGATGAAGAGAAAGCCCGACTTGTCGCCGTGTTGAAAGATCATAAGAAAGCTATCGCTTGGAAGATTTCGGATATTCGTGGAATTGATCCTCACTTCTGCACACACAAAATTCTCATGGAGGACGACTTTAAGCCCACTATTCAAAGCCAACGACGGGTGAATCCAAAAATCCATGAAGTCATCAAAACAGAGGTTATCAAACTTCTTGATGCGGGTATGATTTACCCTATTTCGGATTCACCATGGGTTAGTCCAATCCATTGTGTGCCCAAGAAGGGCGGAATAACCGTTGTTCCCAATGAACACAACGAGTTGATTCCCACTCGTCTCGTTACTGGGTGGAGAGTTTGTATAGACTACCGCAAACTCAATGATGCCACGAGAAAGGATCATTTCCCTCTACCTTTTATGGACCAAATGCTTGAACGATTAGCCGGTAATGAATATTACTGCTTTCTTGATGGTTTCTCGGGTTATTTCCAAATACCCATCGATCCCCAAGATCAAGAGAAGACTACATTCACTTGTCCCTATGGCACTTTCGCTTACAAAAGAATGCCTTTTGGCTTATGTAATGCGCCCGGGACGTTCCAAAGGTGTATGTTAGCCATCTTCCATGACATGGTTGAACAAACCATGGAAGTCTTCATGGATGATTTCTCGGTCTTTGGGGATTCATTCTCTTCTTGCCTTGCCAATTTAGAACGTATGCTAAAGCGGTGCGAAGACACTCGTCTGGTTCTAAATTGGGAAAAATGCCATTTTATGGTAAAAGAAGGCGTCGTGCTTGGACATAAGATTTCGAAAGCCGGTCTTGAAGTAGACCGTGCTAAAGTCGATGTTATAACAAAGTTGCCTCCACCTTCAACTGTGAAGGGTGTGAGAAGTTTCTTGGGTCATGCGGGCTTCTACCGTCGATTCATCAAAGATTTTTCCCAAATCGCTCGCCCGATGACCCACCTCTTGGAAAAAGATACTCCTTTTATCTTTTCCAAAGAGTGCCTTGAAGCCTTCAACTCGCTTAAGGATAAGCTAACTAAGGCACCCGTCTTAGTTACCCCTAATTGGGAGCTGCCTTTTGAGTTGATGTGCGATGCTAGTGATTTTGCTATTGGAGCGGTTCTTGGACAAAGAGTGAACAAACACTTCCAACCAATCCATTACGCTAGCAAGACAATGACTGGGGCACAATTGCATTATACGACAACCGAAAAAGAGCTTTTAGCTGTTGTCTATGCTTTTGAAAAATTCCGCCCCTATCTTGTCCTTTCCACCACCATTGTGTACACCGATCATTCCGCGCTGAAGTACTTGTTGACAAAGCAAGATTCCAAACCAAGACTTCTTCGCTGGGTTTTGCTGCTCCAGGAATTTAAAATCGAAATTCGCGATAAAAAAGGAGCAGAAAACCTAGCCGCGGATCATCTCAGCAGACTTGAGGATCCTTACCAAGGGGATCATCCGACCAAAGAAATCAATGATTCTTTTCCCTTGGAGACCTTAATGTCTATAAACTCGAAACCGAATGAAACCCCGTGGTTTGCGGACTTTGCAAACTACTTGGCGGGTGGAATTCTCAAGGAAGGGTTGACGTCCCAGCAAAAGAAGAAGTTTTTCACCGACATCAAGACTTACTTTTGGGACGACCCTTACCTATTCAAACAATGTGCCGACCTGATTATTCGCTGATGTGTTGATGGACCGGCAGCGTCGGACATCCTTGATGCTTGCCACAAAGGACCTACCGGTGGTCACTTTGGTCCCAATTACACCGCAAAGAAAGTGTTTGATTCGGGATTTTATTGGCCCTCCATATACCGTGACGCTCACGATATGGTTAAAAAATGTGATGTTTGCCAAAAACAAGGCAAGATCACACATAAAGACGAGATGCCTCAGAATTTCATTCAAGAGTGTGAAATTTTTGATGTTTGGGGTATTGACTTTATGGGGCCATTCCCATCTTCTAAAGGAAACAAATACATCCTTGTAGCCGTTGACTACGTTTCAAAGTGGGTTGAAGCCAAAGCTTTACCTACTAATGACGCAAGGGTGGTTTGTAACTTTTTGAAAGCTCTTTTCGCTAGATTCGGTGTGCCTCGCGCCATTATTAGTGATCGTGGGACTCATTTCTGCAATGACCAATTTGCTAGAGTCATGGCTAAGTACGGTGTAAACCATCGTCTTTCCACAGCCTACCACCCACAAACTAATGGCCAGGCTGAAATATCAAACCGAGGGCTGAAGCGAATTTTGGAAAGAACCGTGGGAGAGCATCGTGCCGCATGGGCTGATAAACTTGATGATGCTTTGTGGGCTTTCCGTACTGCTTACAAGACCCCGATCGGCTGTACGCCCTATCGTCTTGTGTACGGGAAAGCGTGCCACCTCCCCATTGAGTTGGAGCACAAGGCTTACTGGGCCTTGAAGTGGGCTAATTTTGATATCAACAAAGCCGGTGACCTACGCAAGATCCAACTCAATGAGCTGAATGAACTCCGTAATGAGGCTTATGAAAATTCTTTGATCTATAAGGAAAGAACTAAGCTCATTCACGACTCCAAGATCAAAAACCGAGAGTTCCATGTTGGAGACAAAGTCTTACTTTTTAACTCTCGGTTGAAAATCTTTTCGGGCAAGCTCAAATCTCGTTGGTCCGGCCCATTCACCATCGCCCAAATTTTTCCATATGGTACTCTCGAGCTCGCTCAACCTATTGGACCAAATTTTAAGGTGAATGGCCAACGAGTGAAGATGTACTTTGGTGAGGACACCTCTCAGGAGGTGATTCCATCCCTCACCACGTTCCCCATGAACTAATTTTGGGTCGAGTCAGGCTCGTGACTCGGTTATCAAAAACAAGCGCTCCTCGGGAGGCAGCCCGAGTATCTATCCCTTTAACCCCCTAAGTGTAGGGGAGAACCTATTTTGGTCGTTTGTGTTTGTGTGGTGATGTGCTTACAGGGATAACTGCAATCTTGGAAATCTTTGAAGAACCGTGCTCCCGTGTTATCCGAAACCCGGTTCTATCTCTCAACTATCGTGATTCAATTTTCTTCATACTCACATTTGAAATTGATCACTTTAGTCGTCTCTCCCTTAACTCGAGTTAACCAACGTGCACAATGTCATAAGTGTAGGGGAGACTTTTCCCACATGCTTAAACATTGAGGACAATGTTTATCTTAAGTGTAGGGGAGACTTCTATCGAAGTTTTAAGTGGACTTTTCCATGAAAATGCCTTCATTTAACCGGAAAATCCTATTTTTCAGCATTTTTCAAATTTTTTTATTAACTTTGGCCATTTAGTTGTAATTTTTAAATTTTTATCATTGCTTTCATATGTATATATCCCGCAATAAAGTCAAAAATATTAATAAAGTGGTGTAGCTAGTTTAGGAATCTTTGACATATTAGGCCCGTTGCGTTAATTTTGACTCAACCCGAATAGACTTATTCAAGTTTATTCTAGCTAGTATCCTTAACCATGTAGACCTTAATTGGTTTATTAGGCTAAGTATCCACGAGTCTCATTACTTGAGATTTTAAATTGTGGAGGACGAGAAATGATAGAGTCAATTATAAGTCGGTATTCTTGCGCAAGCCCACTTGGTGTAATTATTTGCCTATTCTCCCATCACTTGCTAATAATTTTTCTGCAATAAGTAAGGTCTTACGATTTGAAAAGTTACTTAGCTTCTAGCCCAAGATCGTTTAAAAGTTGCTCGGTAATGATAAGAGTTCATAGCCAAGGCATAACTTATGAAGCGGGGCGCGAAGATTGGCGAGTCCGAAAAGGCCCTAACAAGGCATGAGGATTCAATTTTATTGCTGAAGATCCAAAGTGATGTGAAAAGCATTATTCCTAAAGTCAATATGAAGGATCAAGACTCACGACGAAAAGCAATCAACTCCCATAAAGATCATGGAGAAGTCTATCCGAAAAGACCCTAACAAGGTATGAGGTTAAATAGATCCAAGTCCGAAAAGGAGGCGGATCGTTGTATCTCAAAATCCCAATTAGAGATTGAAGAAATAATCATGAAGTCGTGGTCAACAAAGTTGGAGTACCCCTCAAAAGTCTCCAAGTGAAGAAACTCTATTATGATGAGAAGACCATTATCTCAAGAACGTCTCTCGAAGATATGACGTATGAAGTACATGCCAAATATCGGCCCGAGAAAGGTCTCAAATCGTGAACCAAGTTATGCCAAGATATGAACTTTTTGATATCCCGAGAAGCAGTTTTAAGAGATTTTGTCCTTTAGCTAACTATTGATCAAATCGTCCTACTTTGCTTTCAGCCTTAACAAACTATCAAAATAAGTCCAAAAATGCATCTTCATGATCATTCTAAGACCAAAATAAAATATAAGAGGTACAACTAGGAATAAGGGAGTTTAAGCATTTAATTAAGCCATGTGTGTAAGTGTTTGATTTACTAACTTATAATAACAATGATCTCGTTTTTAAGCTTAGTTTGGGGAACGTAAAACTTGAGGGTGATAAATCTTCGCAACACCAAAGCCCTAATGTAAGTCCTTGATTTCTTTACAAGTTATTTCCATCCTTTTGTTTATTTTAAAGTTTTAAGTCCTCTTAGTATTATTTAGTAGAATTTAAATAAGGCCAAGGTTGATTAATTATGAGAAAAATGTAAAATTGCTTTATCACTAAAGCATTGCATGAGGGCATGGCAATGGTTAAGTGTAGGGGATTTGATAGGTGTGTAAACACCCATCCTTTTACCACTTAATTCGGGCTAAAACAAGAACCAAAACACGTATTTAATATCATTTGCTTGGAATTATGCGTGGTTTTTGTGTTTATTGTGTTTTCAGAGCTAACCGGATGAATATTAAAGAAAACATGGGATTGCACGGGTTTTATCAAAGAAAAAGACTCAAGATAAAGTCTATTGTCCAAGAGATGCAAAAGATTTGAAGTCACTAGGCCTATTCGAAGATTTATCGAAGAAAAGGACTAAAGACGGAAGATTTTCATAAGTCGAAGAAACTCAAGTCTATTTAACGAAGAAATTAAAAGACAAGTTGAATTTAATCGACGACAAATCCCGAATCAGAATCGAAAACGTCAACTTTTCTGAAAGGACGAGAAGACAAGAAGAAAGGGAGAAAGCCCACTCACCAACCAACCACTAGGAGTATAAATAGATACTCCCTTCACACAATTAGGGGGAGAGTTCATCTTTTTCTTTTTCCAGGCTTTTGTTCGTTCCATCACCAACTCCATTAGGGAGTTTGGGTGATTTTCATCTTTTTCTTTCAATCTTGTAATCCTTAATCATTAACCTTGTTACTTTTTCATTAATCAATCTATTCCATCTTTTCATTCACCTTGTTCATCTCCATTTTTATTGCAAGTTTCTAAGTTTTTTATTTGATTTTAGTTTGATCTTAAAAAGTTGTTGATTTAGTATTTTTATTGGTGGGATTTGTTTCTTATGGTATGTTAGTGATTATTGGTTAGTTTGGTAAAACCTTTTTGAGTATTGGAGTCGATTTGGGTTTAAAACCGTGACCCCTGTTTTGCTGTTACTGTTACTGTTCTTGAATCCCAGTTCTTTCCGAACAGACCTAATATTCCGAATAGGCGAGACTTCTATTTGCCTTATTCGGAATATCTTACTTATTCCGAATCATTTTTATTTGTTCTCTTACTCGGAATATTTAATATATTCCGCATAGCCAAGTTTATTTTTCCCTTATTCGGAATATCAAATATTCCGAATAGACCCGTTTTTCCGAATAAGCATCATTTTTCCGCATGAGAGCTGTCTTTCCGAATGGTCCTTACTTTCCGCATAGAGCAACATTTTTCCGAATAGAGTTCTATATTCCGCATCAGCCAAATATTCCGAATAGACCCGTTTTTCCGAATAGCATAAACTTTCCGCATAAGCTTGTTTTTCCGCATAGATGTCAACTTTCCGAATAGAGCAGATTTTTCCGAATGGCCATATATTCCGCATAGGCATGTTTTCCGCATAAGGGTTATTTTCAGCATAGGGCATTTTTCAGTAAAAGTAATTTTTCTGCTTTACCATTTAATTGTGTGTATCTACTGTTTCCGGCTTTAATCTTTATTTACTTCAATTATTTAGAATAGAAAACCAAATCCACTTTTTGTCACCAAGAACAAATCATTCCACTTTTAACTGAGATCAATTCGAGAGGATTCCGAGAATTATTTTGAACCCATTGCAAAACCCAAATATCAATATCCATACGTCGTGCCCCATATTCCGCCATGGTGGGGTGTGACATGTCAACGCTCCCAAAGTCAACGTTGCTAGAAAGACAAACGTTGTTAGACCCAAACCTTGTGTGCAGCAAAGTCCACAAGTTGTTAGACCTACCCCATTCTTCACTAGAGGGTCTAACACTCATGGACAAAGACCATTTCAAAAGACAAACACTTGGTCGAATAGGCAATGGGTTTCTGTAGCAAACCCTAGGTTCAACGCTGACAAGGGTAATTTCAGCGTTGACAAGACCAATTCCAACGCTGACAGAAACGTGACCAGACCTATATATTTGCAACCACAGGGAAAGGGGTCTAAAGCTTCTTCAAGCTTGACATGGAGACCAAAGAAAGATCAAAACCCTAATAATAATGGGATTTCAATGACCTGCAACAGATTTAATTACATTTCAAAGGTCATTACAAAACCTATTGGGGTTAACTGGGTATCTCATCCAAAGAAGGATGAAAATGGGGTTGTTATGAGAACTAAGTCTGTTCTTGTTGAACAACCAGATGAATCCAAGTCTTCCAAGGCTTGGGTTCCCAAAGAAAACTAACTTGTTTTGTTTATGTGTAGGTCATTCAAAGACAGGTCAATGATTTTGGATATTGGGATAGTGGATGCTCAAGGCACATGACAGAGAAGGAAGATTATTTAACTAACTTCACTCCCATTAAGGATGGTGATAAGGTTTACTTTGGAGGCGGATATGGTACTATCACAGGCAAAGGAACCCTTCTCACCAAGAACTTGCATTTTGAGAACGTATTTCTGGTAAAAGAACTTGATTACAATCTTTTTAGTGTATCACAAGTTTGTGATAACAAAAATAAAGTTCTGTTTACCGATACTGAATGTTTGGTGTTAAGCAAGGATTATAAGATTCCTGATGAGAAATATATTGACAATAGAACACCTAGGCATAAAGACATATATAATGTGAATCTGAATGGGATTAGAATGAATAACAATATGTCTTGTTTTTATGCTAAAGCTTCAGTAGATGAGAGTAATTTGTGGCACAGGAGACTAGGGCACATAAATTTTAAGAATATAAACAGGCTTGTGAGACTTGGCTTGGTTGATGGTTTGCCTGAAAAGGCCTTCCACAATGACCACTCTTGTGTTGCATGTCTTAAAGGCAAGCAACACAAGGTCTCATTCAAGTGCAAACAGGTGCACTCTAGTACTAGACCTCTTCATTTGCTTCATATGGACCTTTTTGGTCCAACCAATATAGAAAGCTTGAATGGTAAATCCTTCTGCTTTGTCATCACAGATGACTTTTCTAGGTTTACTTGGACCTTCTTTCTAGCTATGAAGAGTGACACAGCTGACACTTTAATTGATTTTATCACTCAGATTGAGAAGAAAACTGGTAATGAAGTTAAAATACTTAGGAGTGATAATGGTGGTGAATTTAGGAATAAAAAGTTAGATGAAGTCTGTGCCAGGAAAGGAATTACTAGGCAATTTAGTGTTGCCAGAACCCCACAGCAAAATGGGGTTGCTGGGAGGAAAAATAGAACCCTAATTGAAGCAGCCAGAACCATGTTGGTTGATGCTCATTTTCCTATAGCCTTTTGGGCTGAGGCTGTTAATACAGCTTGCTATGTTCAAAATAGAGCATTGGTTAACAAAATTCAGAACAAAACACCTTATGAGTTACTTTGGGGAAGAAAACCTAATATTGGTTTTCTCAGACCTTTTGGTTGTCATGTAGTAGTTTTAGATACTAGTGATGCCTTAGGTAAATTTAGTGCAAAAGGTGATGAAGGCTACTTAATGGGGTATTCAGTCCAGATCAAGGGATATAGGGTTTATCTTAAAGAGGAAAATCGTATTCTTGAAAGAGTACATGTTAGGTTTTTAGAGAATAAACCTAGTGATCCTGAAAGTGGTCCAAATTGGTTGTTTGACTTGGAACCTTTATCTAGAACTTTAAATTATATGCCTGTCACTAATCCAGACATTGTGAAGGTAACTTCAAATGTTGTGGAAGAACAAGTTGTTGATGTTTCAGGTACACAGGTTCATGAAAAGGTTGGATCACAAGCAGAAAAATCATCTCCTATACAAGAGTATGTCATAATTCCCAAATGGACAGATGCTTTTGCTGCTGCTGGAAAACATAATGATGGTCCCCAAGTACCACCAGACACAAACAAGCATGGTCCTTCAGGCGCTGACAAAGGCAAATCTAGCGCTGACAAGACCAATTCAGACGTTGATGGCTCAGACGTTGACAACAATAGTTCAAGCGTTGTTAGCTCACAAGCTGACAAACAAGGTTCAGGCGTTGACAACACTTCTGCACATCTTTTCTCTTCCACTTTTGAACAAGGTGAACCTTCCAATTTATATGAAGAGGTTCATCCCCATGTAGATGAAAGAGAGTCTGATGGAGAAGATATTGGCAACATGGAGAATGAGGTTGCGGACACCAGACTTTTTGAAGGAGGAGTTCTCACTTCTACTATGAAGAATCACCCAACTTCTCAAATCATTGGTGATATTATGACTCCTGTTAGGACTAGAAGATCTCATCAAGGTCTTGGTGGATTTATTGCCAATATTCACAAGAAGGTTGATACCCCTCTTGTGCAAGCATGTTTGTTTGCCTGTTTTCTGTCACAACAGGAACCAAAGAAAATACTTGATGCTCTCAAAGAACCAAGTTGGGTGGAAGCAATGCAGGATGAGCTTCACCAATTTTCAATTCAGGATGTTTAGGAGCTGGTTGATTATCCCAGATATGTCAGACCTATAGGGACTAGATGGGTTCTAAGAAACAAGAGAGATGAAAGAGGTATTGTGGTCAGAAACAAGGCAAGGTTAGTGGCTCAGGGATATACACAAGAGGAGGGGATAGACTATGAGGAGGTCTTTGCACCAGTTGCAAGGATTGAAGCTATTAGGATCTTTTTAGCCTATGCATCCTGCATGGGCTTCACTGTCTATCAAATGGATGTCAAGAGTGCCTTCCTCTATGGAACAATTGTTGAGGAGGTATATGTGATGCAGCCTCCTGGTTTTGAGGATCCAGAGAATCCAGACAAGGTGTATAGAGTCAAGAAGGCTATGTATGGACTTCATCAAGCCCCTAGAGCATGGTATGGTACTTTGTCTACTTACTTAGTGGACAATGAATTCAAAAGGGGCACCATAGATCAGACACTGTTTACAAAGAAGAAAGGTAAGGATGTGTTGCTTGTTCAGGTCTATGTTGATGACATCATTTTTGGGTCTACTGATCCAAAGATGAGTGAGGATTTCTCCAAGCTGATGACAGACAAATTCAAGATGAGTGCTATGGGGGAGATGAACTTCTTTCTTGGTTTACAAGTTCAGCAGAAAGAAGATGGTATCTTCATCTCTCAGGATAAGTATGTGGCAGAGATCTTGAAGAAGTTTGGCTTTTCTCCACATGAAAAGAGGGCTACTACTCCTATGGATATAGAACACCCTTGGGGAAAGATTGGAGATGGGAAAGATGTTGATGTTAGGCACTATAGATCCATGATTGGATCATTGATGTATCTTACAGCCTCCAGACCTGACATCATGTTTGTTGTGTGTGCTTGTGCACGCCATCAAGTGACTCCCAAAGAATGTCACCTTTATGCTGTGAAGAGGATCTTTAGGTACCTAAGATGCTATCCTAGTCTTGGTTTGTGGTACCCAAAGGATTCACCATTGGAGCTGATTGTATATTCAGACAGTGACTATGGAGGTGATAAGTTTGATAGAAAATCCACAACTGGTGGATGTCAGTTTCTTGGGAGCAGGTTGATATCTTGGAAATGCAAGAAACAAACAGTGGTGGCTAATTCTATAACTGAAGCTGAGTATGTGGCTGCAGCTGCTTGTTGTGGACAAGTTTTGTGGATTCAGAACCAGCTGTTGGACTATGGGTATAATTTCATGCATACCAAGATATTTGTTGACAATAACAGCACTTTATGCATTATTAAGAATCTTGTACATCATTCTAAAACTAAACACATAGAAATTAGACACCATTTTATAAGAGATTGTTTTGAAAAAGGTTTAATATAGCCAGATAGGGTTGACACAGAAGAGAATGTGTCAGATTTACTAACTAAACCTTTTGATGCTGGGAGGTTTCAATACTTGGTAACAAGTATTGGAATGATCAATCTCACATGATATGTGTTTTGGAGTCTTTTTGTAAAAGTATGTACAGGATAATGCATTGTTATTGGTCTTTTTGAGGATTTAGATTTTCCACTATATTTTTCTAACACTGACAAAGGTTGCTTGAACGCTGATAAGTGTTTTTGTAACGTTGTCAGCAATATATTTGTCTAACGCTGACAAACCTTCCCTCAACGCTGTCATTTGTTATCGGGGCGTTGTCAGCAACAATGTTAGTTTTGTGGTTTTCAATCTAAATGTGCAGGTGGTATTAGCAGCATACCATTGGATACAGAGTTGCTTATGGATCATTGGAGAAGCATTTGGGCATGTTTTTGTTTATGGATAATGGTTGGAATTTTTAACTCCTATCTTGACATAAATTTTTTATGTTCATGCATATTTTAGCAAATTATGTATCATAGTTTAAGGGGAGGTTTTAGAACCTTTAGGACGTTTGGGTATCCATATGATACTCTTATCATAATTCTAGATTGTGTCCACAGGTGAGTATGAGTTAGTTTTACTAAATCATGAGGCATTGTAGCATGCAAAGTTGATATACTATGCATGCTGCCAAGACATTTTTGGCCTAGAATTGGTTGTGGTCTGTTGGGAGACTTGGGAATGATTTTGTTATGGGATTTACCTGGGAGTAACAAGGAATTTTATAAGGTAACTTAGTTGTTAAGAGTTTTGGTTAGCAAGGGACATTAGAGGACTGTTATGTCTATCTTGCATAAGCAAGTGTGCATAACTGGACAGTGCTTGCCGCCCTATAATAATTATCAGCTTTTTGGTTATCTTATCTAGGATAAATTACTTTGTTAATGTCATTTTTCATTTTTAAACATTTTTATTTTTGGACGCTGACAAGTATTTTTCCAAGCATTGTTGTGACCAATTTAGACGCTGACATGGCTATGGCAAACGTTGACAAGAATATAGCCGTTGGGCGTTGATAGGTTATTTTTGACCGTTGACACTCAATGGGACCTACCCAGTTGTTACATTTTGACATTTTTAGGCCGTAATTTTGGGAGCAGATAACTTTCATTTAATGCATGAGATAACATTATTCTTTTTCAATATTTTCATGATTACATTTTGAAAATACTTGCCTATTTTTGGGCCAATCACATGCATTTTCTTCTCCTATATATTTGGCTCCTATTTTTAAATAGGGTACCTATTATTCTTGTCTAACATAATTCTCTCTTATCAACTTCATCTTCATCAATCATTTTAACAGCTTTCAACAATGGCACCAAAGTTTAAACCATCAGATTTGGAATTGGGGTTCAGAAGTCAACACAACATGATCGCGTATCTTGAAGCTGATGATGCTCTCCCCAATACACACAAATGGTGGCGTATTTGAACGCATCCCCTCTTAGGTATGCTCTTTCTCATGCACCACTCATTCCTGTCACACATATTAAACAGTTTTGGAACACTGTTAGTTCCTCAACAGTTAATAGAGTGACTACATTATCTTCTATTGTTCATGGGAGAACTTGGGTGGTTACTGAAGCTTTGGTACGCCAAGCTTTGCATCTTGATGATACTGATGGTATAACCACCCTTCCCATTAGTGAAATAGAACAAGGACTAGGGGCTTTGGGTTATCCTTTTCCTGATGAAGGAACTTTAAATAGATATCATAAACAGGAGTTTCCCCCAGCCTGGAAGTACCTAATACATGTCCTCCTACAATGTTTGAGTCCCAAGTGCACTGCACACAATGAGATCAATCGATCTATTGCCAGTGCTATTGTGTGTATTGCTACTGGGCAAAAATTTAATTATTCCAAAATGATTTTTGAGGGCATGTGTAAAAATAAAGGGAACAAAATGACTTTAGCTTATCCCAGATTTTTACAAATGGTTTTTGATGTCCAAGGATTCTGCACAAGGGATCATGATGATTTTTATGAGATCCCTGTGCAAAAGAAATCAATTTTTATGAAGATGAACTCACCCCCACATCGTGACCTTCCCTTAACCCAAGCTATGCTTGCTGTCATTGCAGCAGCACAACCCCAACCAGACCCCCAACCTCAAATTGACCCAATACCAGAACCATTACCTTCACCACAACATATGCAAATTGACCAAGAACCCTTCAACGCTGACACGTTAAATGTTTGCGTTGATGTGCCTATTTCAAACATTGACACACAACCTTCACAGACTCAAACACCCCTTAACCAACCCACATCCACCCAATCCACATCATCATCTCCACCAACACAATATAGGTTACAAAAACGCCAAAGGACTACTGGAGTGTTCTCCTCTAGTGGTCCTAGCCATGTAGCAGAGAGAACCACCACCACAAGTGTGGTTGGTGCTATGGATGAGGCTGGGACTATTGGTTCTGGCTTAGAAGCTGGCCAAGGCAGTCCCACCATAATTAAGACCTCATCCATGCCCAATGAATCTGACTTGGGAGGTCAAATACCCATTTTAGAAGAGGGCAGATTGGAACCGATGACTTTGATGGAATTGACGGCAGTCTGCATGAGCTTGCAAAAGCAAAATGCAGACTTGGTACAAGTTGTTAGCACACAAGGCCTTGAACTCAAGCAATTGAGGGAGAGGATTGTTATTTTGGAAATAGCTGAGTCCAGGAGAAGGCAGACAAGGGTCCTTGTATCTGAGGAGGATTCTTACAAAGGGGAGGAAGCTGCTACTGAGCCTGTTAATTTGAGTGATAAAGGCTCACATGAAGCTGCTACAGAACCTTTTGTTGAGAGTGGAAAAGATTCATTTGATGAAGAATCTTTGGGCGTAGCTGAAGCCCTTACTGGTTTGAAGAAACAAGCAGGTTTTGATATGTCTCTAGTTGCTCCTACCAACTTAAATTTGTCATTTACAGCCATGTTGGAGGAAATTGCAAGAGGCGCTGAGACAGGTACATTGGGCGTTGACAAGACAGATTTGAACGCTGACATGAGTAGTTTGGGCGCTGACAAAGCAAAAGTGAGCGTTGACAGATCTACACATGAGGGTGATGTATTCCAGTCATCATCCATCATCAAAGAGGTTTCTTCACAGGTATCACCATCTACCTTACCAACAATTGATCCATTAGATAAGGGTAAGGGTATTATGGTAGAAGAGGTTGTTCCAAAGAATGCAGCTCAAATTGAATTTGATAGAAAGTTGGCTGCACAAATTGTGGAACAAGAAAAGAAAAAGGTGGGTGAATCACCTTTTGTTGTCACTTCAGAAGAGCAAGAAGGAAGTGATGGAGCTAGTTCAGACTCAAGTGTTATGATCATAGAACAACCAGAGAGACTTGAGTATGGTGATGAGCTGGCCAAGGAAAATTGAGAGAGTTGAAATTGCAGGTTGATTTTGATATGCCAGAAGTTGTTCAAATGTATCATGCATGGGAAGATAGGTATATGGAGAATCCACACTTGACCATTTCAGATCAGATATGGGGTTTGGAGATTCTTCTCAGAGTACAAAAGGATTGCAAGGTCATTTTGAAACACAAAGCAAGCAATGTTCTCTCAAATTTAAGAAGGGATAGAAAGGAGTTGTACTTCATGCTGCTCAGATGTCATGGAACAGGGTGGACTTACAAGAAATTAGCTGGGTTGACATTTGATGAGTTGGAATGTAGAGCTTATCCCATTTGGGTTAGAGTGCAGGAAGCAAATACTCTAAGACTTCTTTCTGATGAAAGAAAAGAAGAACTTGCAGAGGAAATGGAGCTCAAGAAGGCAATGTTTGTTCCCAGACCAGTGAAAAAAGGAGTTCCTCTTGAGTTTCCCAAAGATATGGATCCATTACATCCAAGTGAAGCTGTCATAAGAAAGAGCCTCAAGCTCTCACCATTAGAAGCTTCGGATTTGGTACAAGTGTTACCACTTGATTCCAGAAACCCAATTGTAACCTATGAAAAAGATGAATGTGGGTTTTGGAAGATTGGCAGGTATGGAAAAGAGGTTCACACTTTTACCACCCTTATATCTTTGTTTGCAAGTTTTGACAGAGAAGACTTGGTAGACCTATGGAGGTTGTTAGAGGCCAAGTATGAGACTGAAGCACCAACTTCAGTCAATGGAATAACACTGTGGTCCACATTCAAGAGAATGTGTGGACCAAAAGATGAGGATCCTGCTATTTGGAAGGATCTTGAAGATGATCTCAGTGGTCTTCAATGGAGATTGTATTCAGCTGCTGGTGTTTATTATTTGAGTTCTACAAAGTTTGCTGAGTATCTACTTGTGGATGGTCAGTACTTCATGTCCAAGGAAGTCTTGGAAAAGATGAAGAACACTCAGCTGGAAATTGATTATTCAAGTGACGTAGCAAAAGACTTGATCAGATTTATTTATTACCAATATGAGAAGGTTTGTAAGATTCCTCCTAGTTCTTAATGTTTATTCAGAAACTTGATCATTGGAGTAGATATCAAGTTTAGGGGAGGATTGTTGGGAATAAATTATAGCCAGTATACTTGAGCGCTGACAAGAGTAAAACAAGCGTTGACAGGAGTAAAACAAACGCTGACAGCACAAGCGTTGACAAGACAAAGTCAAGCGTTGATACATTGAAGACAAGCACTGATGGGAAGATATACTCTACGCGTTTATTGTATTCTAGATTACTTCTAGTAAAGATAGGAACAACAATGTATTTTCTATATTTATCTTTACCTAGAATAGTTGATACGTAGATTATTGTACAAGGCTTCTTATGTCTATAAAAGAAGACCTTTAGGTTAATGTTCAATATAAGTTTTCATACGTAAACTACTTTCATTGTAAGCAAGTTTGATATCGTTAATCAAAGTGAAAGTTTGTTTATATCTTGTGTGTTCTTGTTTAAGTGTTAATTCCGCATAACACTTAGATTGTCATATACATATACAAAGGTTTCTCTAAGTGTATTACTTGATCTAATCTCGTATACATAAAGCTAAATCGATCTAAGTTTGGGATCAACAACTAGTGCTTTTCCGGTCCACATACAAACTCCACTAGTGCTTTTCCGGTCCACATAGTCTCCCGCATGATCCGAGTCCACATATACTATGGTTTCTATGTCAGTCCCTCTAGGATACCATAATCCTGAATGTATAGTGCCTTTAATGTATCAGAAGATACGCTTAACCGCTTCAAGGTGAGAGGTTTTGAGAGCCTCTTGGAAGCGAGCACAAAGGCAAACACTAAACATGATATCCGTTCGACTTGCCCTTAGGTATAACAAACTACCAATCATACCTCTATATTTGGTGTTGTCTACCGACTCACAATCATCATCTACGGTGAGTTTAGTATCTGAGGCCATAGGGGTCTTCATTGGTCTAGAGTCCTCTAATCCAAATTTCTTTAGAATTTCTTTAACGTACTTAGATTGATTAAAGAAAATACCATCGTCCATTTGTTTAATTTGCAGTCCTAAAAAGAAGTTAAGTTCTCCCATCATGCTCATTTCAAACTCGTCATGCATGATTTTGGCAAAGTCATCACACAAGCTTTGACAAGTTGAACCAAATATAATGTCATCAACATATATTTGTACGATTATGAGGTGAGAACCTTTCTTCTTTGTAAAGAGTGTATTGTCTACCATCCCCATGGTATACTCATGTTTTAGAAGAAACGATTTAAGTCTATCATACCCATCTTTGGGTGCTTGTTTAAGACCATAAAGAGCTTTCTTAAGCTTGTAAACATGATCCGGTTTCTCAAAATCAATGAAGCCAGGAGGTTGAGCCACATATAGCTCCTCATTGATCCAACCGTTAAGAAACGCACTCTTTACATCCATTTGTTGAAGCTTAAAATCTAATGCACAAGCGTAAGCTAAAAGGATCCTAATGGACTCTAACCTTGCTACCAGTACATATGTCTCATCATAATCAATCCCTTCTTGTTGATTATAGCCTTGAGCTACATGTCTAGCCTTGTTATGAGACACAACACTGTTCTCATCTAACTTATTCCTATATACCCACTTGGTTCCTATAATGGTAGTACTTCTAGGTGGAGGAACAAGTTTCCAAACGTCATTAGCAATGAATTGATTTAATTCTTCTTGCATGGCGATGACCCAACTCTCATCCATCAAAGTTTCTTTAACATTCTTTGGTTCAATCATTGAGACAAAACAAAAAAAGTTACTTTGATCTTGGACTTGAGATCTTAAGGTGTTAGCCTTAAAATGTGTGCGACTAACGGAATTATATTAGTTTCATAGCCGAGACTTGCAAGGACTAATATTGTCATATGTAAAGTCCAAGTCCCGTGCTATATAAACCCCTCCATACTTCCATGGAGGGGTGAGGCTTATCATTTCCTTCTTGTCTTTCTCTCACTAGAATAAACACACATTTATTCTTACTTGTTTCTCTCTCTAAAATGGCTAAACACCACTTCTATCCTCCTCGACCTCCGGATCTTTTACCCGTGTTCATAGTGAATCCAAGTTAACAATTGGCATCAGAGCTAACCGGGGGTGTTTCGTGTTTTTTGTATTCGTGATTTTGTTCGAATCTGTGTTTGATCCGTGGTTATCAGTCTCGTTTTAAATCTTGTCATATCACTTTTCACATCTTGTTTTTGTCCACTCACCATCGTTTGAATCCATCTTTTCCTTGTCTGTCAGTTATTTTTTCTTTCTATTATTACTTTACCTTTTTTTAATCCCTTTGATATATGTGTCTCAGTAATAAATTAATTGTCATCTTTCTTTATTTTTTGTCCCATTCAAACTGATCAAATTCATTTATTGGGGAAATGGACAAACATATCAAATGTTTCTCAGATCCATATTTTTTGGCTGTATAAACCCTTTACGATGGAAGTATTTTGATGGCACATTACGATGCATATTCAGATGGGGAATAATCTACAGCTACATTGCGATAGGATTTTTTTAAACATTCCGATGGGTCCGACTGTCCCTCATTGCGATGGGTGGTTTGACCTATCGCAATGGTATTATAAGGCCAAATGCTGTTGAATTTTTTTGAGACATTCCGATGGAAGATGAATTATTGCGATGGGGGTGTTTGGACTAACATTGCGACTGCACTCTGAAAACATTGCGATGACTCAAAAACATTATTGTGATGTTGAGAATTAAAAAAAAAAGGTTTATACCGAGACACTCATTCCTACAATTCAAAAATCCTAAACCGAATCTATTTTATTTCCCATCGTCATAATCATCTCACAAACACAAAACGTAAATCAGATCATGATCTCAGATTTTTTTGTGATGCATGTGTAAATCGTTTTCGAGTTAACTCACAAAAAACAAACAATCATCACAGATCTATGTTGGTTTAACTCTTTTAATATTCGAATATAAAGTTTGACTAATAACAAATCTGTTATCATCAACTTTGTTTCGATAGACTCACACTAGATCTCAGATTTACTATTTGTGCTATATATTTATTCCATGATATTTAAAGATCTTTCACAAATTAGACATCATCATCGAACCTACCCGAGTTCTCTAAAGAACTTGTACAACCCTCTCCTTGGCTCGTGACTTCCTTTGTGATTCGATGGCGCTGTAACGAAACACACTCTGTTTTAGTGATAGTTAATTGGATTAACATGGGAATATTATTATCAAGACATATGGGTGTGAGGGGTATTAGATTCGGATTTAAGGTTTTTAATTTGGGGATTGATGATAGATCGATCTGTTAGATGGTTGATGTCAGTTTGAGAGAAGATATGATGGGGGCGGAGAGTACGATGGAAAGAGATGGGCGGACAAATCTATGTGTGTGATTAAGATGTACATTTGACCTAATTTCTTGGATTGAATTACTTATATTATCTCAGTTTTATGTATGGATCGGGTATTGATATTGCATTGGGCCATATTCGCCTATGTCTTCTAACTTTGGGAATATGATGCATTTGACCTAATTTCTTGGATTGAATTACTCATACTCAACACACACAACAAACACGAAGACAAAAACAAACAAACACCAAAACGATCCTTTAAGATTCACTAAAATTGTCAAAACGGCTAGTATTCGGGCAAAGTAATGTCAAGTGATTACGAAGTGGATTTGGTATTTATTATTTGAAGGTGAAGTGGAATATCACGAAGGCGTATACTCAATTCATCATCGAGCCTTTTCACCCCCTCTATCGATTGATGATTCGCTTCAGCATTTATGATTGAGACTTGATTTATCTAGTTTCCACTGTCAAGGGGTGGATGGTCGACGACATGGACAACTATCACTTAAGGAGTTACGTTGTAGTGCTCAGTGTCACACTCACCTGTAGTTGTGGATACTTCAAGAGGTGTTTTACATCTTATACTACTCTCTTCTTTTATGTATAAGTTACTAAGAGACGTTTCTCTGCACCGTTCGTCAATCAACAACAGTGCTAAGCGTAAGTAACAAATTTGGGAGATTGTAATTCAGTTTCAAGTTTGGAATATCAGGTTTACTTCACCAGTGGTCACTACAGATAGCCGAAAGAATACGAGGTTGGTAAGTTTAGCCAGAGAGTACAAGTGTAGAGATGTGATCAGCAAACAATTCTCACGAGCAACTTGAGCTACAAAATGTCAACAAAGATTTCTACTTCAGACATGAACATCTCGCGATTCTGATTGTACTTGTCAGATGATGCTCCCGAGTGTTCTTAACCACCATACTCTTGACAAGAACATCTCACGATTCTGAGCATACACGTCAGATGATGCTTCTGAGTGTTCGTCACCATCATACTTTCGACAAGAACATCTCGCGATTTTGACCGTACACGTCAGATGATGCTTCCGAGAGTTCGTCACCATCATGGGGGAAGAACATGTACTTTAGAGACTTAGTTCCCACTCTGGAGTACTTAGTTCAACTTCCAGGGGGAAGTATTCTACAAGCGTGAGAATATTTGTTGCTGATTTCTTACATGTTCCCCAAACACATAATCATGAAGACCAAAAATGTCAAGGTAGTAGTTACTTGGTGTGGTTTGCTTCTTCTTCTACAAAATTTCGTTGGGCACTTTAAATGTCAAAGATAGAAGATTGCTCAAGCTATAGGTTCTACACAAGACAGGGATATTGGTTTGGGGGGAAGCTGATTCAGAAGCTTCGTCAAAAAGAAGTCTACGAAGAAAGCTTTTCAAGACATGTGGTATGAATTGGGGGGAAGTTAATCCAGTTCATACATGATACAATGGTTCCTCAACAAGCAAAGACAAGGAAGATTCAAACTGGGGTATAAGTCTTTCTAGAAGACTTGAAGAGAACGATGTCCTCCTCAGCATTGGAAGCAAACTTAATACTGTCATATTTTTGTTGTATTTGCTTTTGTTAGGAACATTGTAAGTAATTCCGTATGTCTCCACATTGGGGGAAGATTGTTAGCCTTAAAATGTGTGCGACTAACGGAATTACATTAGTTTCATTACCGGGACTTGCAGGGACTAACATTGTCATATGTAAAGTCCAAGTCCCGTGCTATATAAACCCCTCCATACTTCCATGGAGGGGTGAGGCTTACCATTTCCTTCTTGTCTTTCTCTCACTAGAATAAACACACATTTATTCTTACTTGTTTCTCTCTCTAAAATGGCTAAACACCACTTCTATCCTCCTCGACCTTCGGATCTTTTACCCGTGTTCATAGTGAATCCAAGTTAACATAAGGTCCTTTGATTTAAGTTTCCTATGACGTTATCGAGAGCATGATCCTTAGACTCCCTAATGTTTACTCTGTTTTCATCATTAAGGTCTTCAACACCTAATTTTCTAACCTATTTGGCTTTAACTATGTCTAATTCATCTAAGTCATCATCTACCAAATGTGGTGTCTTAGATGAAGGAGGGGTTTCATCAAATGTCACGTTGAGTGATTCTTCTATTACACCCAAGGTTTTATTGAGGACTATGTAGGCTTTACTAGTTTGAGAATAACCACTACAAAAAAATAGGCTTTTTAGGACGAATTTTGTTGGAACGGTAAAAAAAGTGTGCCAAATACGCGCATTTGGCACTGTTTGGATAACCGTACCAAAAAAATATGTATTTGGGACGGCTATCAAAAACCGTTCCAATTACATATGTATTTGAGACACTTTGTAATAATGGTTCCAAATGAATGTGTATTCAGAATACTTTCTATTACCGGTGCCAAATACTTATGTATTTGGATCAATTAGTAACTCAAGTGCCAAATAAATATATGTATTAGGAACACTTTTTAGATATTGTGCCAAAAACTCATGTGTTTGGAATAACTTTTAAAAGCTAACTTAAATGCCCATTTCGTATCAAACGTGTGGATAATATTTTAATTTTCACAATACAATCTATTTCATTCACTTTATTATTCAATTTCTTTAATAATTAATTTTTTAAAGATAAAAAGTCATCTTAATATCAAATGAGTTAACATATATCAATCAATAAATATATATTGTCGTCTTAAAAACGCAATGTCATTATACCTCCAATGATAACGTGAGATTTGATCATATCGTCGCGCCATATATGACGCTGTCTATAAGTCTATAACCTTAAAAATTATATTGTTTTAAGACACGTCTTGCAACAAATATCATTATGTTACAATCTCTATCACTACTACATATAAACACCGTATAATTTTATTAGAATTTCAACATTTTATATTTAACTTCCACATATGAAGGCTATATAATTTTGTTGAAAATAATATTTATATATTTAACTTAAACAAAATATGATAATAGGAAACAAGTGTATTAGTCACAGGTTACGGGTTCGATGAACAGGTCAACCCGGTCGAGTTACCGGGTCACGGGTTCGACCACTGAATCAACTTGGTCGAATCATCAAGTTACGGTTCGACCATTGGTTTAACCCAATCGAATTACCGGGTCTCGAGTTCGACCACCGGGTCAACCCTATCGATTGCATGGGTCACGAGTTTGACCATTGGATCAACTAGGTCAAGTTACTGGGTCAACCATCAGGTTAACCTGGTCGAGTCACCGGGTCAAGGTTTGATAATCGGGTCAACCCGGTCGAATCACCAGTTCACTGATTCACCTACCGAATCAATTTGATCGAGTCACCGAATTACCGGTTCTTTCAACTACTCAATTAGTATATGGTAAACTATTTGACGCAAGACAATTTTCAAATATACGTCTACTTACTTATAACATACAAAAACATTGCTCAACGACATACTAGTATAAATTGGATAAATGAATTGAAACACCCCGCCCATCTTTTTCACCAAAAATCAAAACACCCCGCCCATCTTTTTCACTAAAAATCAAAACATAACACTACTTCCACATCCATTCCCTTTATTTTCTTTTTCAATTTCAATACACTCTTTGTTTCGTTTTCTTCTTTCATTTGAGTTTCTTAAGGATCCACCAGTGATAAGGTATGTTATTATTGCATTTAAGCCCTAATCCCATCATCAATGGCCATTTTAAGCTTCATTGTCCATGTAATTATTGTACTATTACAACATAAATGTATTGCTGGTTTTTTCTTATTCAGGATTTTACAGGCTTTACTATCTCCACCAACTACTCGATAGAATGCTTAAATGAAATTAGTGGTTTGGTGTAAGTTTGGGTGAAATCATAAGCAAACAAAGGTAGATCTTTCATTTTTCTGTTTATTTTCATCTAGTTTCTAGTGTTATGTTTAGTGAAAATAATTTGACTTTAATTTATTTGGCATAATTTTAATTGTTGCTTGTTATGACATATGATATGTTTTGTTTGCTAAATGCTAGTTCTACTTGAATGTGAATGCTTTAAGTTCTTACTGTATGTAAGTATGTGAATGCACCTTAGTGAAAAAATGAATAACTTTATATCTTTGATTTATATGTTTGACTGTAATCAAAGTTTTAAGTGATATATAAAAGAACATTTTTTCATAACCCATTCATGATATTCTTGCCACAACCCAATAATTAGCTGATGAAAGGCGTAGCTTGCACAATTAAATATCACTACATTTTTGAAGTCCTAGGAGTGCAAGTAGTTTATGTCCATTTCTATGTTGGATGCATAGATATCTTATATCATCTATTTACTGCCTTGTTGATGGGTCTCTCATTTTGAATTTTGATAAAACTGACTTCAGACTCGGGGACGATAATAAGTGGGACATGAGAGCACGTACCTGTCAAAGGGGTAAGTTAGTTATGAACATCGTACCCCGTTAGGCATTCAGCCGTTTAATAATGCTCTTCTTATTGTGCCCAATACAGTTGTCAAAAACTGTGGATTTTACACTGAAGACGTGACCAGTTCATCGATTGTAAGAATTATATACCATCAATATATTACTTAACGTTTTCTTTCAAACCTTTTTTTTGAAGCGGTTAAGTGATATCCTAAAAGAAAATCACACATGGCACACTTTTGTCTAAAAATTCTAATATGATCCACAACAGGAAAGATTAAATAGAATGGCTGAACTTAATAAAACTTTTTATGCTTTGAATAAGAATACCAATTTGATCAGGTTAAAGTATAGTAAAATTTATATAGGCCATATAGTAGATATACATGATTCAAAGCAAAACTGTACTCAAATGACACTAATTTAGTTTTTTTGAACTATACTTCAAGGCAAACAATCATACGAGTTAATTATAGTTGTTTAATGTTAGGTGTAACTTATATAAACTTTTATAGCTTATAATCATGTAAGTACATTATAGTAGAAATTGAGGAGATTTGGATTTTTACCTATCTGAGTCATGATCATTAGATTGCAACTTTAATACATAAGTGGGTTAATGTTGGTGTACTGTGATATTTGTGGCTGATGCAGGAAATAATGTGGACAACATCGATGTTGTTTGTACTCCTTGGCGAAACATAAAGAAAACTTCAGCCATAGATGTTGGTCAAGTTGGTTTCCACATCAATAAAGTAGTGAGAATGGAGAAACGAATTAATGAAGTAGTTAACAGGCTCAACCGAACAAAAGTTTAGAGGAAATCTGATCTCAAAGGTATTGACCCTTTTAACTTTCAAAAACTGAATTCTTGTGACAAACTAGAAAACAAGTGAAAGCTAGCTATATTCCTTTTCTGAATTCTTATAATTTCATATTTCATGTTTGTAGCTGAGCATTAAGCAGTCAACGCAGTAGAAAGGGCAGAGAGGAATCATCAGCAAAGAAAGAAAGTAAGTATATATTTGGTAGTATCTAAGCTCATATTCAAATATATAGGTAGAGGTTTCAGTTTCGACCCATTGAATTTGGAACTGAAATTGGTCAAGGTGTACTTGTCTATCTAGCTAACAAAAGCTTCAAATAAAAATAGAACCCTTGCAAAAATTCACGAGTTGGGGGCCTTTTGGAGCAAAAGTTCTAGTTTTATATTATAAATACTCTATTACGAGTTCCATAATATAGTATAACTTCATTTCTTGACACAGTTTATATGTTAGTTAAAAAGGTTCTAGACGAAGGGTTTTTGGGTCGCGCCCGATAGACCTGTTTTGACCAGGACAAAGGGTTACCAAATTTTGGGTCGCCTACGCAAGGCATGTGATTTCGACCTGTTTCTTTGCGCTTTGGCTTTTTGACCCTTAGCGCAACAGAGCGCCTCACACTTTTTAAAATCCAGAGTATGTGAATTTCTTAAAAATATAGTTGTGTATAAATTTGACTTCTTAATCATGCTTATTCAGTTTTTGAGATACCATGACCACCTGGTTATTAACTACATTATTTACAAAATGTTAGAGCAAATATGTGTGAACTATGCTTTAATGCATCTGTATCTAAATTGTTTCAGGGGTTGCTTATCTTTGGCTACATTATGTAGCAAGCATTTGCGTTGCTGACGGGAGGTAGCCCAACTCGAGTGCTTAGGGACAATGTGCGATTGCGGATAAGCGTGAATTCCTCTTTCTACCCATTAATATGAAGAGATATCCTTAGGATCTAGCTGGATGTGAGGTTGATGGTTTTTTCTTTTAGATGACATATTTCGCGTCCTAAATGAAAGATCATAAAAGAGTCCTAAATGCAAGATCATAAAAGAAATTGTACAAGGATGTTGAACGTATTATTTTTTATTGTATGGTTTTCAAGTGACCTTCTTGACTTGATTTTATGGATGATTAATAAAAACCTGGTTTAACTAATTTTTGGCTTCGATTGAATTATATTTGTAGAAATTTGAGATGACTAATTGAATGCAAAACAACGCAAAATGACATTTATAACAAAAGCAAAAACGTGCCAAATGTTTTTTGGCAAAGGGGATAAAAAGGTGCCAAATACGTATGGAACCAAAAACAAAAACCGTGCCAAATACCGTATGTGACAGTAGATAAAATCGTCCTAGGTAAATTTGGCACGGTAATTAAAAACCGAACCAAATACCGATTCTGCACGAGATATGAATTGGTACCAAATACGCATTTAGCACGGATATAAAAGTGTCACAAATTCCTATTTGGAACGGAAAATTATTAGTCGTGCCAAATACCTCATTTGTGACACCCGATAGTTAAGCCCTCCCAAATACTATTTAGCACGGTTTTAATCCGACCCAAATGTATTTGGCACCCTCATATTTAGGACAGAACCAAAAGCGTGCCAAAGCCGTGCCAAATAGCATTTGGCACGGTTTTTTGAGTATTTGGCACGCTTTTCCACCCTCCTAAATACACCTTTTTCTTGTAGTGAACCTAGAAAGATACCTTCGTACGACTTTGGGTCGAACTTAGTAAGGTAATATTTGGTGTTGAGAATGAAGCACTTGCTTCTTAACACCTTAAAGTATTCTAATGAGGGCTTCTTACCTTTAAGAATCTCATAAGGGGTCATCCTTTGAAAAGGTCGAATAAGAATTCGGTTGAGAATATAGATTGATGTTATTAGAATTATAATTTTGGTTGTCCATTCATTGAGGAATCAATTACAATATACAATCTCTGGAAGATTATTCTAGATACAATATGAATGGGCTAAGCCTATTAAGAAACAATAAAGCCAATGGGTTTAAATAAGTATCGTCTAACACTTCCCCGCAGTTTGAGCGTGAGAGGGCCGAACACTCAAACTGGAACGAAACTCTTCAAAAAGCGCAGATGGCAAACCCTTAGTGAAAATGTCAGCATACTGGTAACGGGATGGCACATGAAGAACACGAACCTGACCTTGAGCAACCATATCACGAACAAAATGAATATCAATCTCAATGTGTTTGGTCCGTTGATGCTGAACAGGATTGGCGGTCAAATATATTACACTAACATTGTCACAATATACAAGAGTGGCAGACAATAAAGGTGTGTGAAGCTCACGTAGAAGATTACGGAGCCATGCAGTTTCAGCAACAACATTGGCTACACCATGATATTCAGCTTCAGCACTTGATCTTGAAAGTGTATGTTGTCGTTTAGATGACCACGAGAGGAGATTATCCCCTAAGAACACACAATAACCAGAAGTAGAACGCCTAGTAGAAGGGAAACCAGCCCAATCAGCATCAGAATATGCTACAAGTGAACCAGTAGAGGATGCATAAAGTTGGAGCCCAAAATTAAGTGTCCCACAAACATAACGAAGAACTCTCTTGAGAGCTGGAAAGTGAGGCTCTCGAGGATCATGCATATGTAGACATACCTGTTGTACTGCATAAGATATATTTGGATGAGTAAAGGTGAGATACTGTAAACCACCTGCAAGACTACGATATAAAGTAGGGTCAGGAATAGGATCCCCATCTGGACCAGCTTTGATTCAGTGTCAACCAGAGTCTGAGTTGGATTACACGAAGCCATATTGTCCCTGCCCAAAAGCTTCAAAGCATATTTCTTCTAAGAAAGGAACATGTCTGTAGAGTCACATGTAACTGAAATGCCCAAAAAATAATTAAGAGCCCCTAAGTCAGTCATATCAAACTCCTTATAAAGAGAGGAGATGATACGTTGAAGTAAATCCGTAGAAGAAGCTGTCAGTACGATATCATCCGCATATATCAATAAGTATGCAACCTCATTGCCATGCCTGTAAATGAACAATGACGAGTCACATCGACTTGACGAGAAACCAACCCGTAGAGCATAACCTGCAAACCGCTGAAACCAAGTACGTGGTGCTTGTTTCAAACCATATAGAGACCTCTGTAAACGACAAACATGATGTGGAAACCTAGCATCCATAAAACCCGGGGGCTGGAAATGAATTTTTTACCTCAAGCTGATGAATAAGCCAATTTCGAGATAATGCAAGACTAAGAACCGTACGAATAGTAGCCGATTTAACCACCGGACTAAAAGTATCATCACAATCAACACCAAACTGTTGGCTACGTCCGTTAGCCACTAGACGAGCCTTGTACCTGTTCAACGAACCATCGGCATGATATTTATGCCGAAACAACCACATAGATCTAACCATATTCACATTAGGTGGTTTCGGAACAAGAATCCAAGTACTGTTTTTAATTAATGCATTATATTCATCGTACATAGCATCCCGCTAGTTAGGATCAGACAAGGCAATTGATGGAGACTTAGGAAGAGGAGAGATATGAGAGACATGACCTTGGAAACGAGGATTGGGCTTAACTGTACCAACTTGGGCACGTGTGACCATAGGATGAGTTCGGGTTGGGGGGTTTTGTGGTGGAACAACAGTTTCAATGGTGGTAGTTGGTTGGGCAGCGGTTGGAGAGGTGGAGTGGGTGGATTCGGTCGAGGATGGTGTCGGGTCGATAACTGTATCGGGCTCATTTTGAGTTGATTGGTTAGTCTCATTTTGAGTTATGTGATTGGTCTCATTTTGAGTTGTGTGGTTGTTCTCATTTTGAGTTGTGTGGCTAGGCTCATTTTGACGTTGGGGATTGTTTTGAATAATATGTTGGGTGATAAGAGATGGTGTTGTGTCTAAAAATGTGTAAGATGTGGGGTTCAAGGATGTTATTGAACTATATGGAAATTGAAGTTCATCAAATGTAACATGACGAGAAAGAATGATTTTGTTGGTGGAGAGCTCAAGACATCGATACCCACGGTGATAAATCCTAAAAATATACAAGGAGTAGCACGTGGTGCAAGCTTATGAGGTGAATCGAGATGTGGGTAACACAAACAATCAAAGATACGTAAACGTGAGTAGTCGGGTTGTTTATTAAATAATTTTGTGCATGGTATTTCATTTTGATACCATATTAGAATTATGATTTTGGTTGTCCATTCATTGAGGAATCAATTACAATATATAATCTCTGGAAGATTATTCTAGATACAATATGAATGGGCTAAGCCTATTAAGAAACAATAAAGCCAATGGGTTTAAATAAGTATCGTCTAACAGATGTGTCCACAACATTGAACCAAAAATTTTGAGGCAAAGATTGCTCGTTTAACATTGTCCTACTCATCTCTTGGATAGTCCTATTCTTCCTTTCAACTACCCCATTTTATTGTGGAGTGCGAGGAGTCGAGAAGTTACGAGTACTACCACGAGCTTCACAAAAGGCACCAAATTACACTTTGTTATCAATATCCCTACCATGATCTGTCCTAATAGAGACAATTGAACATCCTAGTTGATTTTGGATCCTTCGACTAAAGGTTTCGAAATGATCGAAAGCTTCATTCTTAAAAGCCAAAAATATAGTCCAAGTGAATCTAGAATAGTCATCAACTATAACTAGGGTATAAAGGTTACCTCCATAACTCCGTATGGCGGAAGGTCCAAAGAGATCCATATATAGGAGTTCTAAGCACCGAGAGGTCGATACCAAATTCTTGGCCTTGTGACTTGAGTGAACTTGCTTCCCAACTTTGCAAGCATCACAAAAGTGACTATCAAACTTAATCTTGGGGAGATGTATTACCAACTCCTTAGAGACTAAAGATTGAATTAAACGCATATTAGCGTGACCTAATCTCTTATGACAAAGAGTAACACTATCATCTAAAGTCTCTAGACATAAGTTGTCCTTTGACTTCCTATTGACCTTCATGACATAATGCCCATGTTTTCTAACACCTCTTCCAATGATCTTTCCATCTTTTACGTTTTCACTATCATTTTCCTAAAAGATGACCTTACACTTATTGTCACAAATTTGACCTATACTTAGAAGATTAAACCTTATATTATCTACGTGTTCCACATTTTCGATGGTCATGGAGTCAAGAGAAATCGTACCTTTGCCAATGATGTTACCACGTATCTTACTAGTGAAAGTGACGTTACCTCCATTATATGCTTTCTAGGTAGAGAACAAACTTCGATTACCCGTCATGTGTTTAGAACAACCACTATCCTTAATCCACTCGTCGGGCTCCAAATCTATTCCCAAGCATATCTCTTTAGAAGAATGAGCCATGAGACACTTCTCGTCTTTATCATTGTCGTCACATTCTTCACCGCTATCGCTCCACGAACCACTAACGAAGGCCGTGTGATTCTTGTCGCGAGATGGCTTGGGACAATCACTGATGAAGTAGTTTGGATCACCACATCTAAAACATTTCCTATCACCATTGTCATTCTTGACAAATCGGTTTTTGGAAAATGCCTTCTTGTCGTTGCTAGGTTGTCTAACATGTTGACCTCGCCTTTTGAAGAACTTCTTGAAGTCTCAAACCTCCATAGCATATTCCTGATCATCACTTTCCGTAGAAGAGCTATCATGGTCACTTTGCACCTTCTTGGCTTTAAGTTCTATAGACTTTCTTTCACTCTTGGATTTCACCATTTCCGTGTCCTTCAAAATTATTATTTCATGAACTTTTAAGTTGCCAATAAGTTCATCAAGTGATAATGTAGTGAGATCCTTTGATTCTTCAATTGTCATGACTTTAGCTCTCCACTTTGGATGCAACGACCTAAGAAACTTCCTAACATTGTTCTTTCTAGAAACACCTTAATCAAGAGCTCTTAGACTAGTAATAATGGTACTAAATCTAGCAAATGCACTGTGAATAGTTTCATCTTCTAAGATGACAAATTGTTCATATTGTTGAACAAGAAGATCGATTTTACTTTCTTTGACTTGGCTATTACCTTGGTGGGTTACTAAAAGAGTATTCCAAATATCTTTAGCGGTTTTACACATGAAAATCCTTTCATACTCTTTCTTAGGTAAAGCATTATAAATCACCATTTTAGCCTCATTATTTTTAGCAAGTTTCTTTTTAGTGTCATCGTTAGAATTTTCAAAAGTTACTAACTCTTTCTTTTTGAAACTTCATTATATTGATAAGGCAAAATCTCACCATTGGTAATAACATGCCAAAGATCTAAATCTTTTGATTTCACATAAGTCTCAAATCTATTTTTCCAATAAATAAAACTATCGGTTTCAAAAAGAGGTGGTATTTGCATAGATTGCCCTTCTAGGTACTTGTTGGAATCCATAGATCGATTCAAGTTTTAAAATACAATATATTTTAAAAACGCTTGAGCAACCACTCTCTGATACCAATTGTAGAAACTAGAAGGGTGCGGGGGGGGGGGGGGGGGGGGGGGGGGTTGAATAGTTTCTTAAAATTTACTTGTTAAAAGTGGGTTTTCAAAAATCCTTTTTAAAAACTTAGGCTTGAGCAATTATGTGAAATCTTCTTATACACAATATGGACAAGGGATAGTGAAAGTAAACTAATAATCACAAATATATGTAAATAAAGAATATAAAATGTAAAGAGATAAGGAAAAAAAAAAGATCAAACCAAACACCAAGGATTTATAGTGGTTCGGCAACGAAGCTCACTCCTCGTCCGTACTCCACTCCTCGAGTACTCCTTACTCAAGAGTTCACTAATCCACAAACTCCTTAAGGTGGAGAAACCGTACACAACGTCGCTTATCCAATTTCCGACTCTAAGCTAAAAGTCGAGCCCTAATCTTAGCTAGGACCAATCTACACCAATATACTTTGAGGACTAAGTATTAACGTTACTACATACACAACTTCCAAATAGACACAACTATTTGGATTTTCACAACACAACTTCCGAATAACACAACTACTTGGATCTAGACAACACAACTAAAATGAATGAATAAAACTTGATCTTCAATAGATCTTGAGGTAAACTCAACACTTCAAGGATGAAAGTGTTCTTCTCTTTGCACTTGGAGAGGAAGAGATTGGAGGAGGAAGATTCACTTCTAAACAAGTAGTAATCAACCAAATAATCAAGGATTTGAATGTTTTAAGAAGTATGTTTGAATCTGGAAATTTGTGTGCAAAAGAAGTGAAGAGAAAGTCTGAGAATGGTCCACTATTTATAGGACAAAGGTCCAACGGTCATATCTGAACGCAGTTCCTTATTGGTACCCGTGGTGCCTTATCGATAAGGAACCGCATAGACCTTTAAGGATCCGTGTTCGTAGACTCTGCTCCTTTTTGTCTTTTAGTGGGGTAGTCACATCTGGTGGAATAGTTATCATCAAAGGATATTCTGAAACCAAATGGAATATGCCATTTTCAAATTTTCAAATATTTAATTTAATAAAATATTTTCTTAAAAATAAAGTTTATTAAAAAAAACTTTGTCACATTTAATAAAAAGTGAGTTTTCAGAAAACATAAATCCTTGATCACTTAATTAAGATGAAAACTTGTTTATTCATACCTTAAATGATAATGGTTGAAATAAAAAATACTTGAACTCAAGAATTCGTTTTTCGTTGTTTTCGTAAATGCTTGTTTTTATATTTTGTCGTAATCAAAATAAAGTGAGGCCGAAAAATACAAGTAACGTTTTTAGACATCATTGCATTAACAAACCCCTCATCGTTCTTCCCACTCATCACTTGCATCTCGTCATAAAGACTATTAAACTTCTTGATTTCACGATTCAACGGGGTTCACTTTCCCGTCATCATGTTCTTGGTGCGTTTCGGAAATTTTTTGAATTTCCCAACCGCATTGTATGCCTCGGTTACCCGGTACCAAAAAGTATTCTTTTTTTACACACACCAGTCTTGGGATCCTCGGAAATTTCTATGTAACATTGGGACAAAAGCAACTCCTCGTCATCGGTCCACAAATACCAACCCGAACCGTCTTCCGGTTCTTCAACCACCTCATTAGCCTTAGCATTCTTACGGCGAACTTTCTTTGACGTTGGTGTCAGGACTTGTTCTTCATCTTCGTCTTTGTCGAGTAGGTGAGGGGATTGTTGGTCGGATTGTGGTGTAGGTTGTGGTTGTGAACCCATTTGGGATTGTTGAAATTGTTGAAATTTTAAAAATTGTTCTTGTTGATATTTCATATACGCTTCATTTTGATTTAAAAAAATGGCATATAGTTGAATTGGGATTGAGAAGAAGATCCCGGATTCGAAGAGGAACCAGAATTGTAGTTTTAAAAATTGGCTGGAAGGATCGTTAAGCATGTTGTTTGTCCAATTGGGATCCATTTTTTTGAGTAAAATTGAAAGATTAGAGAAAAATGAGATAGAAAGTGTAAAAAATGAGTGTAAAAAATTGGGTGAAAAGAGTTTTAATTTATAGAGTGATTGGGGGTATTTTTTTGAAAAAAGTTGAAAAAATTTGCAACGGTTTACCCACCAACGACTAATTTGTGATTTTCAAAAAAAAAATCAATTTTACCCCCTCCCCCACCAACGACTAGTTTTTTAAATTTTTCAAAAAAAAGGGAAAAGGGATGGCGTCGGATGGTGGTTTGGTGCAGGACGGGGAGTGGTGCGCCAAGGAAGGGGTGGCGCTAAAGGGCTACCAGCCCAATTCCCAGCTGTCGTTCCTCCCAATCTAAAAGTGATCTGTCTTGAAACCACCACAATCCTTTATCACTTTATTTTTAGGGTTTAATGTTTGATGCTTTTTTTGGTTTTTTTAGTATATGATTTCCAAGATTAAAGCATGAAGTTAGGCCTTAATTCTTGTATTGGGGGTGCTTGTTGTACTAACAACAAACCACTCGAATAACTATGCTTCAAAATATAATGCGATAAAACTAACATATATTTTTTTTTCTCCATATATATTATAAATAATACATTTAACTTTGATTTGGACTAAAAAGAAAAATAAATTGTATCTGCTGATAACGACCTAGTTATACATATTCAACCTATCATTATAATGCCACTTTGTAGTATAAATAAGAGCTTCTGATACTTAATATGGTGTGTTTTATATGCAGATATAAAGCTTGAAGGAGCAAAGTGAAGATATACAAAGAAGGGGCCTCAATATGCAAATAATCCAAAGTTATTGAAAGAAGATTCTGGATCGCCCATAATTGCGGCGCACAAACTCAGAAGTGCGGCGCACATTCTCGTCTCCAAAGTGCGGTGCACTTTCGGAGAAGTACGACGCACATTTGACCTCAGACAGCACTATAAATAGAGGCCATTTCCACTCATTTTACACACACCTCTCTCTCTCTCAATACTCCATAGCTCGAGTATTTTATCTCTTTTAGTAAATTTTCAGTATTAACCACTTTTGGGAGATACTTGTAACGAGAGTATTCCACTCTTTGATTCTTGGAGGAACGATAAAATCGTGACACTTGTGTACTCGTTTATTCAATCCAATCTAAGTATGATGTTATCTTACTCTTTTCCAATTGTTACTTTGATTACTATGTTATGCTAAACTATTTGTGACTATATGGTTATGTGACTATAATTAGTGATGATGCTATGATATGATCCTTTATAAATGATTTCAAACTAATGTTGTAGAACCATTTTACCACCTAGTTCTACAAACCATATTTTATCTAAGTTGATTTGTTACGATAGTTTGGCGTTGAGAAACGCAAATTGTTATAATAAGTTTTCTAGAACTTGTCTATGGTCATGAATCTTTGGTTGGAGAAATCCGCTTAGGAACTTAATAAAACATTGAACTTGTTGGCAACTTGTTTTGAGCTTAGTCGCTTAAATAAACGTAAGTCTTGAATCAACCCAAGTAAATTGTGTAAACGCCGTTTTGACGAAAAAGGATTATCACGCTTTACCTACATAAACATATCTCGATCATTATTATCATCATCACAAACTTATACGAGCTATCGCATATTAGTCATACTTGTTATTATCTATATTACTTCAACTATTTATTTCTTCAATTATTATCTTGATTACCAAAACGAAACTAAGTCTCAGCGAACGATCCTGGCTTACCACTACAAAGTTGTATTACGAACGAAAGGGTATACTTGCCCGTGTTTGTCTTCTATTCCCTTGTTTTGTCTAAACCTTGTAATGTAAATTTAAGACTTGCAAACGAACATCATCTGCTGATTCCAATAAATACCATAAATAATCTTTCAACTATCGTTGACTCGAAAAAATACCGATAATTAGACGAACTCCAACAATCGTTGGTTCAACGAATACCGATTATTAAGAGAATCTTAGCAAACTGCTAAGAACAAAACAAAATCTTTCATTATCAAAACTCGAGATATCCCAATATGAGGAAGCATGTATTCATCATTATAGCACAAGTTAAAACATTTCTTGACATAAGTCTAATCTTGTTTTAATTTATGTGTGTCACGTTGTCCAAGTTAAAAACTACTTTAAATTTTAAGTGGAATTAAATATTAGATTAGACAATATATAAAAGAAATAACATTCATAACACGTTATGAGCTATTATTAAAACAAGATTTTAGTTTTAAATCATATTTAAACTTTAAGCTAAATTAAAGTTTTGGTTTTATAAATGGTTTGTGATTGGTTTCAAATTTTTATAAACATGTGCAAGTTATAGCAAGATATCAAGCAAATAAGCAACCACACAACCACAAGTATGCAAAGCCTCAAACCGATGAATAACCTATGCTAGATCTCATGAGCCATCACGAGGACCAAAAAAACTAACGGTATGATGCGTGTTCACAAGCCTTACATACAAGGATTAATCAAACGAATGGATACTTGGTGATTTTTGTTTGAGGTTTCGAACTTTGTTTTAAGATCAGTGAATGTATCTCTCACGAAAATGTAGGTTTTCCTTTGAGATTCAATGAAGTTATCGATATTGGTTTCGAGATTGGGTTTGTCATCGGTTTGATTTGGTTTTTTGTCATTTGGATTGTAACTTGATTTATCTTTGATTTCCAATTATCACGATCATGATTGCGATAATCAGTGTAAAAGTGAGTACGTCGAAAGGTTTGTGTTGATCCCAATGAATAGATCGTAATCCTGTTAAGGATTGTACTTATAGCTTGTAAACAAACTAGAGTATATGAGAGAGACCCCTACTGAACCAAGATAAGTTATGCGGAAATTAACTTATCAAACCTAAGAAGAGCAGAGATTCAACTAACTATTCGATTTTATTAATCATAAACTTATGATGAGGTAATTACAATCTCATCATACCTATGTTCCTTTTATAGTGTAAGAAACCCTAGAATATTCTATTAGGATATGTATATCACACACGATATACTCCTATAATAACTAGAACATATCTTTACCTAAGATATACCAGTCCTTATCACACTAGCACTTAACATTACAATTAGCGGTACTTGCATGTACCATGCTACTACTAATAGTACTTGCTTAACACTAATGGTACTTAGTATAATACTAACGGTACTTGGTACAAATACAATAATTCCCAACAATCCTCCTCTAAACATGAATGATCACTTGTTACATTCTTGTTTCTTCTGTCTTGAATGTATGTGTCTTCATGTCTTTAGATTAAGTTTGTGTAGCTCATTGTTTTTTCTGAGTAGGACTTACTGTCTTCAAATCTTGTACCATTACTAAGAATTCAAACACCTTGTAGATCTTCTTATGGTATAATGAACTCAAGTATTTTTATGAACTTCATCTTTGTCTTCAAAGTATGATCTTCTATGTAATGACAATCTTCTTTTCTTTCTACAACATTTGTTTTACTTCACAATTGGTATCAGAGAGGGAGGCTCTCAATCTAGAAGATACAAGGTTTTAGAGTCTAAGAATGAAGAAGAAACCAAAGAATTCGTATATGGTTTAAAATTTGTATGTTTATGTGCAACCATATTATAACAACAATAACTCGTTCATTAACCGTTGGATCGTCACGAAACTTGAACTAGAGCTTCCTTATACATATGGAAACGATCTCACTAGAGCGATTATTGATCTGAGGTTTCAAGAAAAAGATATGGCTCGTCAAAGTCTGCTACATAATAAGATTTTGAATTTTCTGTTTTGGGTATTATTGTGAAACTAGGGTTTCTATAGACCCTCAGATCGATTTAAAGCAGAAAATAAGGTGTTAATGTTGGTGAGTGGGTTCGTAACGATGTAGCATTAAGGGTTCGCTGATGGTTTACTATGGTTTGTTTTTTATTCCGTTTGTACTGGATGTTTGAAGTGTGTACTAATCTTCATGATCAAGTAGTGTTGGTGGTCCATGATCTACATCGTTCTATTATTGTTGTGTTCAAAAGTAATATGGAAGTGGCAGCAACAGGGTTTTTGGCATTTGTATATTGGTGGTGTTATAACAACAGGATTGATCACGATATTTAGATGCTTGATTATACGGAAGCAGTTGTTTCTTACTTGAAACTGGGAGAGAAACGTGAAGGTATGATTATACATTTTGATTGTGTAGATCTTGAATAAAAGCATTATGTGTGTTGCGTTTTATCTGTTTGGATGCGATGAAGCTAAGACATGTGATGCACGCATATTATTTGCTAACCTCAAGGATTATATTCGATGTCACTTATATGCATTCCTTATTTTTAGGGATTTTTATATTTGTCGTGGGATATAGTTTGAACTTAATCACACGATTTATGCAAGTACTGGATGTGATCTATAGAAGTATAATGGGATGCATCATGTACCATGTTGAAAACGAATTGTAATACTACTTTGATAAGTACCGTTCCTATATTCTTGTATGGGAGGACGGAGAACTGCAACAAACCTAATGGTAGTAAAAGAAACTGCAACAAACCTAGTAACAGTTGGAGTGTCACTAATAGCTAATGGGAGGACGGAGAACTTCTTTTGTGACACATCAACAACAAAATTAGTGACATCTGGAGTGTCGCTAATGTATTGGAGGAAGGATTTGTGTAAGACTTAAATGATTATTACCTTGATGATAGTGTTTGTTGAATAATTCGTCTTACGGTTATCTTTGACGATAAATGTTTTTTTTACACTTTTTCGTGATCAAAACTAAGAAAGATTAGTTATTACAAATAATGTTTTTAGGCATTTGTTGCATTAACACTATAGAAATAAAACTCAACTACACTAATGAGACTGCAACATTATGTAAATCTGATCAAAACCATCTCATAAGCTCTTTTGAGCTTATGAGCTTAATGTGAAACTGATTGAAATTCGAGTTTAAGAAAAGCTTTTAGAAACTAAAAACAAACTCTCAGTTGACCACAAATGACTCAGTTAAAGAACCCTTATGATATCAAAAGAAAAGCACAAGCTTCTTTGGAAGCTTAAGAACATAGTGATTAAAAGGAATGAAAGAAAGAAGCTTACAGAAGTTAGAACTTTCATTAATGGAGAAATATGTAATCTGTTACAACTGTATAAACTAAATCGGTACAAGCTTTGAACAAGAACTAACTGAATTCAAACAAGTTTCCAACTGTCTAAAACTACAATGTGTGAAAATTAAGAAGACAAGACTAAACTGCTATAATTCTACAAAACTAACTAACTCTTTAAAAGTGAGAATGGATGGATATTTATAGAAGAGAGGAGGTGATGGGGAGGTTTCATGTGACGTGGTCACACCAATTAAAAACTAACACGTGGAAAATCAGTTAGGGTTTATCAGGGGAAAATAGGAATTGGGGACTTTGGATATACTTGATTTGAGAGCAATTGAAGGTCGGGAATGTGTAAATGAAAGATTACAACCAAATTCCCTTTTTTAACCATCTTCCAATTCCTCAAAAATCGACCTCAATTCTTTGTATAACAAAGCTAATGACGTGTCGCGTTAAGAGTGGCTGAAAGAGAGACACACGGATATTATTCATAGAAATGGAATATGATTGGTTGTTGCAATAGTAATCCGTGTGAACCCATTTCCTCCATTCTTATTGGTCTAGTTTTGCTAATACTTTCTAAAATAGGCAGCTTTAATCTTTTTTTATTAATCTTTGTACACTTTCTTTATCAGCCTTTTGAACTTTGAAACTTAGCATCTTTTGCCCTTTAATCGTTATTCCTTTGGCAAGAATAGTCCTTGAATGCTTATTTTGTCTTTTCTTCGGTCTTTTGTCAAATAAAGACATGTATCTGTTTTGCCTGCAAAAGTTGAAATAAAAAATACACGCGTAATTCTGATATTTTAAAGTACAATCTGATGTATTTGGCTGTGTTTTAAGTGATTATGGGTTATTAACGATGAGTGTTTACACACTTATTGTTGGAAATACGTTTTTACGTATTTATGAAGGATCGGTCGCTCCAACGATATATTATTGTATTAGGCTCGTGATCCAGTTTGTAGTAAATATAGTCCATATAGCCCATATGTAGGGTGGGCTATATATACCCCTCCTAGCATGTTAGGAGGGGTGGTTCATTCATTTCATACTTTTCATTTAATCGAATCACTTTCTCTCTCTACTTTTTCTTTTCTCTCCTTTCTCTCTCTACCCCTCATCTCCTTCTTCCCCATTTCCACCATCAAATCAATAGATTAATCCATCAATTACCAAATCCTTAGAAATCATAGACCTTCAATTGGTATCAAGAGCCATGGTTAAATCTTAGGATTTGCGTTTTTTTTATCTATTGATTTTCTTTTTATATTTTTTTTATTTGTTATTTTATTTTATTTTTTCTTTTGAATCCTTTCGTCTAATTTTTTTCTCTTTGTTCCAAATCTGTCCAATCAGTGTTTTCTGTTTAAATAATCAGTTTTTTATATCATCAGAACTTATGTCTAATCATTTTTTTAATCAGTTGTTTTTTTTAATAATTTTTTAATCATTCAGTCATTTTTTTATCATTTTTAATCAGTTTTCTTCTTCATTTTCATATCAGTGCAGTCCAAATCTGTCAAAAGTGTCATTAGTCCTTTTTTGATCCATCCCGTCTATCAGTTTTTGAGTTTTTCTGATCGAGCGATTTCTTTTTCCGAATAAGCCACATATTCCGTTTAAGCCATATATTCCGTATAGAAAGATCATTCCGAATAGACGACTTTTTCCGAATAGCAATGATTTTTTCCGAATAGAAATCTTTCAGAATAGCCTGCCATTCCGTATAGACATTCCGTATAGGAATTTTATTCCGTATAGCCATTTCTTGAACTCGACCCTTGACTCGACCCTGACCTCAAACTGGTTTCAAACCATTTTGACTTCCTCACCTCTCTCGACTCCTAATCCCTCTCGGACACCACTCAGACACTCGTCTAACCAAACCAAACTCACACCAATTTTCGACTCACAACTTCTCGTCCAACAAAAACCTCGACAACCACAACTCGACTGCTTAACACTCACACTCACCTTACCCTCGAACTCGACCCAAAACACTCGGACACCTAAACACCCTCGTCTAACTCAAAACCAAACCAAGAACACCACACTCCACACTACACCCTCGAATCTACACAACCTCGAAACACGAAACACATTTTAGACTCACTCAAATCAACCCAGACACCCACAAACAACACCTCACTTCCTCACGTTGACTCGATTGTTACAAACACCCTCGAAAAACACTCAGACTCCAACTAACATCACACTCACACCAACACTCACCCTCGTCTGATTCAAACCCCACAAACACTCACCACTCTCGACTGACATCTAAACCCAAAACTCACACCCTCAGAATACTCTCTACCCAACAAACACAACACCACTCGACCCACAATAAACTCTCGACTAACACTCGTTCTCACCCCCCACCCTCGACTCCCTAACCGCCTCACACAAACAAAAACACACCCCTCACCATCACATACCTCGACTCACACTCTCACTCTCGCCTCGTCATCTCCACAGACTCTTTTCTGTCAATCAAACACATCCTCCCAAACTGACACCAAACACACCAGAAAGACACGACAGATGAAGAGAAAGATTGTGATTCGTCAATCAAAATAAAACCTACCCGAGACCTATTAAAGATCTTGTAGCATTCGTCCTCTCGTATATTGACTGGTCTCATAACCAAAATCATCGCAGATTGATTCTCTGTTCATGGATATTGTGGTTTGATTTGATTAAAGAGTTTCGTCGGTAATATATCTTGAGTGTAAAGGATTTTGATTTGTATGAGATGGATTGATTTGGCTGAGATTGGTAAAAGAAATAGGCGGAGGATACAATGCAAAAATTGATTGAGATGATTATTTTTTTGTTGTGATAATTGAGGAGATTTGAGGATTATTTTTTGAGAGATAAGAGAGAGTTTTGAGTGTGTGTAAGCAGATAAAGTTAAGGGCGGTCAAAACAATGGGACAGTTTTATATACTTGTTTAAAGATAAGTGTGGACGGAGAAAACAAGAAGCATTTTAGAAAGGCCACGTGTGTAGGAAACATGGGTAGTTATTTGGACTGGGCCACGTTTTAGATTATCAATTCTTATTTTTCGTTATAATTCTTATTTTTATTTTCGTTTTAGTTAAGTAACTGGTATGAGGGTAACGTTTTAGTTAAGTAACTGGTGAGGGTAACGTTTTAGTTAATTTTCGTTTTTATTTTGAAAATTCTTATTTTAGATATTAATTCTATTTTTGATAATCAATTCTTATTTTTATTTTTATTTTTATTTTTATTTTTATTTTTATTTTTTTTATTATTTAAACTTTTATTTTGGAAAAATCTTGTGATATTAAGTTATAGTCGGGAGAAAGATGACGTGACAACGTGATAAAGTGCCAAGATTTATTTTGCTGACGGATTTTTGATCAACGTTTGAACCGACATCAATTTTTGAGCTGCGAAAAGATCTTTATCATCCATCGAGGATTTTTAAGTTTCATTTACGGATCTTTCGTTTCTTCTCGAATTATAAAATCCTGAAAACAATACCATCCACGTCATTTTTAATCGATATTTAATGGATTCGTTCGATTCGACATGTCAAAAGGGAGATTCGTATTTAATGCAAAACGATGTTAGGAAAAGTGGCATCACCTCCTTTCAAATGCTCCAGTCTCATCTTGTCACTCTTTCGGGGATTCAAGGAGGGAGCGAATTTGTGACAATCTTTGGACAAGATCGTCATATATTCATCGACTCAATTTTCACCACTTTGACCCAACTCGCCGAGCAACTCAACCATAACAACTTTAATCACTATGCATCGACACTTGCATATAAGGCTCTTGTGACACACCTCACGCCTTTCCTCCAATTTAATATCATCAAGACTGAAAGTTCAGTGATTTGCCAATCATTTCTTCGAGATACACATACCGAGCTTCGAGTCTTCCGTGATACGATTTTGAAACTCATGTCATCGGTCTCGTCTTCGATTTATCAAAGATCACAACTTCAGCAAGTGTATGATAATGGAGTGCAAGAATCAATGACGCAGATGCAAGAGGAGAATGGTCATACGGTTGACAACTTGGAACATAACAATGGCAAGAGCACGGAATCGGAAGGACAACATGATACCAGTGGCACGTCAGGGAATGTTCACGAGATCCTTCTTGATGACACCTTGCCCGTCTATGACGAAGAGCCTGCAAACATGGTACAATGTAATGTTCTTTATGATGTATATGTTGATGATATGCCGCATATTGAGCATTTTGAACCTGATTATGACAAACATGGGATGGAAAAGAGTGATAGAAATACCACTTCTGATTCATCCGATGTAAGTCATAATGGGGGAGAGATTGTTCAGAATGCTATAGTACATCATGAAAATTGTATTATAACTGCTTCATTGACTGCTTCTGATTCCAAGATTAGAGAGCTCGAAACGATTGTAGCTCAACAATCGAAAGATCTTGAGGATGCCAAACTTGAATTTTCTAAGAAAACGGACAAATTTGAAACATACTTTGAAAAACTTGAAAAGTCAAACGTTGTTCTTGAAAGAAAATTGAATCAAAAAGTTTTGGATTCAAAAGCTGAAAAGGATAATCTTTTGAAACAAATTCAGTTACTAGAGTCTAAATTGGCATCCCAAGATAGAGTGCTTAAAGAGAATGAGACATTAAAGGCTCAAGTACAAGAAAAGGTCTTTGCTATAGCCGCGTTGAAAAATGAATTAAGGAAAAATAGAGGACCTAGTGTGGACACTAAGCTTGAAAAATCATCAATCTTGGGGAAACCGCCTACAAATCAGTTCGTCAGACAACCGACTGTCAGACAACCTACTGCATTTAGATCCGAGCGACCATAATCCTCGAGACCGCGGTTTGCCTCCCAAGTTGATTTGGTTCATCTTTCTAGACCAGACACTCCAACAACTAGGCCCTATGTGATCACTCCAGCTTTAGCAAGACCTAATCACATGATTGCCTCTAATTTCCCTAAGAATAGTTCAATGAACACGTCTAGAACTAGTTCAAATGATGTGCGCCATGATTTTGGTCAAAGGGAAGCTATTCAAAAGACACAAGTAAGAGATAGGAATTTCAAACCTAGTCAGATGCCTTCTAGTTTACCCAACACTGCTAACCGTGGCATGCCCAAACCTAGGAGCATCAATCAATCATCTAGGGATTCTAGATCTTACTCGTACATTAAATATGCTACTTGTAAAACATGTAGAAAATGTGTCTTTACGGCAAATCATGATTCTTGTATCAAGAAATTACTTAACGAGGTGAACTCTTGTGCTAGACTCAAATCCCAGTGGGTCGCTAAAATCAAACCCTTTGGTAAAATGTGGCGCCCCACTGGTAGAAATTTCACTCTTGTAGGAAACGAGTGCCCTTTAACTAGGATAGTCTCTGATTCTACTAAGTCTACTAGGGAGGAAACTGATAAAGATGATACTTCACTTACGCCTAAACTTAAGGTTTTCTATAAAAGGAAACGTTTGCCAGCTAAGATAAGTGAATCATCTACGCAGGTCGCCTCTGACACAAGTAAAGCCAACTGTGAACCCCCACGTGCTTCAAAAATAGATATCTCTAACCCATGCAAAAGTATACAAACTTCTAATGAGAATGCAGGTACCAAAGTTGATGTTCCAAAAGAACGAAGCGGTCCAATCGTTGTATACCGTTCAACTAAGGACACTCTTAGAGTTTGGTTGTTGAAGAAGCAGATATCAGAGAAACAAATGTCTCAGGGGATTCATGGTTAAGCTGCAAACAGGACTTATAGTCACATCACAGACTATAACTCGATCTTCAAAGAAAGGAAAGTTTATCGCCGATGATAAACTTATCCTAAAAACGAGAAAGTCATTTTTCTCGGGCATGATCTTATATAAAAAACATTCCAAGTTTTTAAGCTCATGCACAATGGCTCATCGTTAAATGTCAGACGATGACCCGTTCTTCAAAGGCAGGAAAGTTTATCGCTGATGGTAAACTTATCCTCATTAACGAGAAATTAAATTTTCTCGGACACGAGCTTACGTTAAAACCATTCAAAGGTTTTAAGCTCGTGTACATGACTTACAGTTAAATGTCAGACTGTAACTCGAACTTCAAATAAAGGAAAGTTTATCATTAATGATAAACTTATCCTCATAACGAGAAATTCAATTTTCTCGGTCATGAGCTTGTATTAAAACATTCGAAGTTTTAAGCTCAGAAAGGAAAGTGTATCTTTTAAATAAGAGAACTTTTCCTCATAACGAGAAATTAACCTTTCTCGGTCATGAGCTTTCCGTTAAAACAGTCAAAGTTTTCAAGCTCATGAAAACGACTTCTAAGTAAATGTCAGCTTAGGACTCGTCCTTCAGATAAAAGGAAAGTTTATCGCCGATGATAACTTATCCTTACAACGAGAAGTTTACAACTTCTCAGACTTGAGCTTTCCCAAGATATTCCAAATCTTAAGCTCAAGTAATTGGTTTTCAAAACTTTGAACACAATTTTTCAAGAATTTTTCAAAAGGTTTTTCTAAATCTTTCAAAATTGTGTGTTCAAAAACGTTTTGATAAAACGAGCATGTCTTCTGGAATCGATAATATTTACGAACCTAGAAATGTCATTCAATAATGACACGGGGTTGTAAATAAAGTTCGAGCAGAAGTTTAAAAGATTTAAAACATGCTCCATATGGTTTGCTATTATTTCTGATAGTAACCCGCTTTTCACTTTGAAGTCAAGCATTTCACCGGAAAGCTTTGACTTCAGAATCCGAAGTTATCAACTCCACAATCCAAAGTTCGTTGCAATTGATATCTACATACTCGACGATGCGACTACTCAAACGGTGACTACAGCTCTTTCAATAGAACACGGGTCAACAATTGAGGGGGAGCAATTGTCCAGCATTCAGAATCCTTGATGCCGAGAGTGCCAAGTTCACATATTGGTGTTAAGACAACGATATCAATCATACACATGGAGTCAAGAGATAACTTCAGAAGTTACGAGGAAGACCAACATTCGTGAACAAGAACCATGTGCTTCTTTCATATGTTGTTCTCCATTATTCAGGTCCAACCTCGTAAATTGCTAATCTTGTGAATACATTATCATATATGATCTTTGCACGTGATAAATACCTTACACTTGTGTTTAAAAGGTATTTAATTTACGTTTCAAGTACACCCTCATTAATTTGAGGGGGAGCTTGTTAAAATCACGAAGATAATTGGATTTGCATTTTTCTTCCCAAATTTTCTTAAAATGCTATTAAATCAATTGATATTAAAAACATCGATTGGGTTAATATTTTTAATATGGGGGAGAAAATGTGATTTAATATGGGAAATGATTAATCACATATGGTTTGACTTAACGTGCTAGCTCATCCCGACATGTACGAAATGTTTTCGGATATCGTGGCATATGTTAAGGGGGAGCAAAATGGATTTGCACTTCAAAAAGGATTTCATGGTGATTTATACTTACCCGCAACCCATTTATTTCACGACGATGAAGATTGTGGTGACATAAGGATGGTAGGATAGGTTAAAGTCCAAGGATTTCTCTAGAACCGGAGGAATCTTCCCAAGGACATTCCATAGCTAGAAATAGTAGTCCTTAGGAAAGATGGAGAAAGATTGTGAACGTAGCTGAATGCCGACCAAGTACTTAAGTTAGCACTAGAACAATCACAACAAGGTGCTAGTGATGACGTATTGGTAAGCATTGAAGGGGTTGAAGAATGAAAAAGAATTGTAAAGATAAAGGGTGTAAAGAAAGAAGCCCTTCTTACAACTTAGGCAGAAACCGGGTCAATTCATATGCTATTGAGATTATTTTTAATGATTCTTGATATTGAAGAAAGACATCATGGACCCAGTGATGCAAGGCACAACCCATCCCAGCTAACTCAGATATCTCTCAAATGATATTTGTTTTAATCACACGGAGATAACACATTATCTATTGATTTATTCACTCCGAATAAATTGGTATTGAAAAGGTGGCACTCCTCTCCAGCCTCCGATCACTAAAATCCAAAATGCACGATCGAGTCTAGAGCCATTTGAGATCATCAAATATCTCATTAGGACACACTTTCATTATTCCTTGCTTGTTCACACAATGTGAAAAGTAAGAAAGATATTAAGAGTCCTACGCAAAATTTTCATGATCTTGCCTGAACATCCGAGTAATACGAAAGTATTTACAATGAAGATGGAAATCCTTCTTGAGCGAATATCAAAAAGCTCATGGTAGGTGACTTGTGTGATTCTTTATGAATCAAACTTGTGATAACTGGAAAGCAACAGTGGTTTAATTCTTAAATGAATTTAAACACATTCCAGGCCTCTACGCAATATCTTAGTGATCTTGCCAGAACATTCAGAGTAATACTATTAAGTATTTACAGTGACGAATGGAAATCCTTCTAGTGTTAACATCAAACAGCACTTGGTAGGTAACTTGCAAGATTCTATATGAATCAAGCTAGTGACAACTGGAAAGCAACGACGGTGCGGTTCTTAATTGAACTTCACTTGTTCCAGGAACATGAATTGACGGCTTCAAATCATGCGGATAATATTATCCAAATGATTCACTCTTTACGTTCGCAGTCAGCTTTGGACGGTCGAGTAAAGAGAACGGGTTTACCCGCGAAATCTTGTCAAGGAGGTTCTTTATTGAAACTACCTGCCACAAGTACGATATTTAATATCGTCCAACGGTCTTCACCGACCGGAGGTAAAATGCTACCGAATTAGAATGAAATGTTCAAGGCCATTTCATCCGTGTATATAGTCTGTTGCTAACTGTCTTATGCAGCATAACAAGAAGGTGGCATTGCGGTGTATAATCCAGAAGAAGTCGTCACCACATGCTTGTACTACATACACTTAGTACTTCAACAAATTCAAGAAAGTCTGAAGGTCAAGTCTTCCGCTGTATCAAACTCTGAAGCTTTCAAGAATTTAAAGGTATAAGTATGTGGAACATGAAGTCACGAAGAGGCGAATTTCATAAGTGATGAATGCACAAGGTCAAGGCAAGGAAACATGCTCAAGACTAAAGTCAAAGATCACATCAAGCATATTCACAAGAACAAGATCGAAGACTCAAGCATAGATGCTAGGTTTAAGATTTTGTAAAATGGTGTGACCTCCCTTAGGGGGAGATTGTTGGAAATATGTTTTCCCAAAGAAAGTCTCGGTCACATCATTATTAGCATAGATCACGAGCTATAGAATATTTAGAACTTTGTAACTTGGAGCGACCTCCCTTAGGGGGAGATTGTTGGAAATACGTTTTTACGTATTTATGAAGGATCGGTCGCTCCAACGATATATTATTGTATTAGGCTCGTGATCCAGTTTGTAGTAAATATAGTCCATATAGCCCACATGTAGGGTGGGCTATATATACCCCTCCTAGCATGTTAGGAGGGGTGGTTCATTCATTTCATACTTTTCATTTAATCAAATCACTTTCTCTCTCTACTTTTTCTTTTCTCTCCTTTTTCTCCCTACCCCTCATCTCCTTCTTCCCCATTTCCACCATCAAATCAATAGATTAATCCATCAATTACCAAATCCTTAGAAATCGTAGACCTTCACTTATCATCACTACATTTCATGGTTAAGACCAAATAAATAACGGTCAGTATATTACAAGGTTATATACTCACTGAATGCACAATCGCACCTGGTTCATGCTTTTATATTATGTACTCAAAGTCGTATAAGGGCGTGCGTGGTGTAAAGTTATGTATCAGGTTGTGCGCAGTGCGATATCGCACACGACCTCAATTTTTTCAACAACCAAAAAATGTATACGTTATATATTTACTTCTTAAAAATTCGGTTGTTTTAAAAAAATTGATATATGTATAGTATTTATGAGGAGTTAATTACATTTTTGGTCCTAATGGTTTGCCGGGTATACCGGTTTTGGTCCAAACGTTTGAAAAGTAACGGATCTAGTCCTATTTGGCTCGACCCGTAACACTTTTAGTCCCAAACGTTAGTTTGACTAACTTTGACCGTTAAATACAAGGGCACTTTTGTCTTTTCAGTTCTAATATCTTTTGTTCTACCAAATCTAACTTATCTCCTTTAAATCTTTTCTTCTACCAAAACTAATAAAAACATATCCAAATCTTTTTCATTATACTTTTTCTCTCTCTTTGTAACTCACCACCACCACTACATCAGCCACCCCCGTCCGCCACCTCCATCGACATCCACACCACCCCCTGCTTCTCTCACTCGAATCCCTCCATCAACCACCACGAATCTTCAAACGCCAAATATCAAGAACACCACTACACCACTCCACTCCTTAACCACCAATCTGCTACCTAATTTTCGTCACCGCCACTTAATTGTCATCGAACCCCCACCATACCTTAACCATCTAACATCTTCATTCAATAAATAAAAACTCTCAAATCTTTATTTTTACACAGATAAAAAACCCTAACCTTGGACTTTACCTCAAATCATAAAATTAGCTTTATAAATGAGTGATTCACACTCAAACAACACAGATATTTCAACCAATTACTCTAATTCAATCAAAAAATAAAAGCACAAATAATCACTAAACACCATTTGTGTCGGTGGCATCGGCTTCGTAATAGTGGCAGCGGGGGGAGGGTTCGATGGTGGGCTTTATCAAGACTCAAGTCCATCTCACAAGCAAAAAGAAAGAACACAATATTTAATTTGATTTGGGTTTTTGTTTGATTTTTTTTTGCGGTGGATTTTGAAAATGAAAGTAAGGGTTTAATGTTTTTTGTGTTTGATATTGGATTTGATTTGGGTTTTTGTTTGATGATGGGTTTGATTTTAAAAGATTTATGTGTTGTGCTTTTTGAAAGATGTATGTATCGATTCTGAAAGATGTATGTGTATGTTTTTTTGTTGCGTTTCTGTTTCATAATGATGATTGATAGGTGTGAAAACACCCATCCTTTTACCACTTAACTATAATAATAACCAAGACAAAACGTGTATTTTATGCCATATATGTCGGAATTATGCGTGGTTTGTATTTTTGTTGTGATTTAGGACCAAAATGTGAAAAGGGAAGAAAACACGGGCTTTCACGGGCTTTTATCGAGGAAAAAGACAAAAGACGAAGTCAAAAGATCAAGAGTGCAAGAACGGAAGTCCAAGGCCTATTCTAAAGATTTATCGAAGAAAAATTCTAATGATGGAAGTTTAATGAAGTCGAAGAACCAAGTCTAATTAAAGAAGAAAATTATAAGACGAGTTCAATTTATATCGACAAATCCCGAGACGACGTCGAGAAAGACAAAGAATTTAAATCGAGTCAAGACAAGAAGAAAGAATGAAGAAAGCATCTACATTTTACTCCTCCTATAAATAACCTCCTAATGTGTCATTAGGAGGGGGTTAGATAATTAGTAGATTTTAGTTTAATTTTTGTAAGGTAATTAGGAGTAGATTAATATACTTTCTCTCTCTAGCTTTTCTTAATGTTTTTCAAGATTTTTCATTAATCTTGTAATGTGAATCTTTAATCATCTTAATTTCAAGCTTTTCAATTAATCATTCTCATTCTACCTTTCTTAATCTTTTTAATCTTGTTTAATTTTGATAATCATGTAGTTTGTTAATCGTGTTCTTTGATTGATTGATGTTTGAGTTTGATTGTGCTTATTGATCTTTTAGTGTTCATTTTTATAGCTTATAGTGTTTTAGTGCTTATTGCGTTAATTTTATTATTTTTAATTAAGTGCTTGTTAGTTTATTTTTACAAAAAGTTGTTTTTAAATATTCTTATTATTTAGTGTTTTTAAAAGTTTTTAAATTTTGGCTTATTTGCTTTTTCTTAAAATCATTTGGTCAAGTTTTTAGACAAGTGCTTATTTGGTTTTAGTTTAATTTTCATTTTGCTTATTTTTGTTTTAGTTCGGATTGTTTTAAAACCCTAACATTCCGAGTTAGGTCTAGGATAGCTTTATTCCGAACTACTTGTGCTTTCATATTTTTTTCCGAACTATATGCATTTCTTGTTTTCCCGAATTACATGCTAGGTTTGTTTTCCGAATTCCTTCAAGGATTGCATATTCCGAACTATGTTCAGCATGGTGTATTCCGAGTTATGAATTGGATACGGATTCCGAACTAGATCCTACACGTGTATTCCCAACTAGATCGAGGACGTAGATTCCGAATTAGGTTTAGTATTCTATTTATTCCGAACTACGTTTTGCATTTACATTCCGAATTAGGTAAGGTATTTTATATTCCGAACTAGATCAAATAGAGTATTCTGAATTAAGTCATTTATTTTTATTCCGAATTAGGTCAGATTGTTGTTATTCCGACTTACTTTTTATTTCTTGTTTTCTGTTTAATTTTTAAATCTTTATTTTCCCGCCAATTTTCTTAAGTGTCATTTAAATTTTATTTTACCTTAGATTTATTTTCAAGTTTACAATTTTATTAAATTGTCAAATTTACTTTTTAAAGTTTTAATTTTTCGTTAAATATTTTTAAGTCTTAATTTTAGTTTCAATTTCTAAGCTTCCACTTTTACTTAACGACATTGACATTTACAATTTACATTTTACTTTTAGTTTAAAGTAATCACCTTTCTTTCTTTTTCACCAAGAACGACTGTGTCGCACGATTAACGGTAATCAATTCGAAAAGACTGGAACAACGAATCTCTTTCATACGAGAAAATACCTTGTATTAAATGGCGTCGCTGCCAGCTCTTTTCCTGAAGATTAAAGGTTTATTGTGAGAGACGCATTGGATTTTGGGATCCGTTCACTCTTGAACGGTATTTTTTCTTGTCTAATTTTAAAAGTTTTTCAAAAATCCTAAAAAATATAAAATTTTCAAAAATAAAAAAAAATAGAAAAACATAAAAAAACCAAAAGTATCTCTTGTCTATCTTTCTTTTCCTTTTGTAGGTATGTATGCGTACCCGTGCTCGTAAGAAGAAAGCAACTCAAGCCGAAGTCGAAACTCAACCTATTGTCGCCATGAACAATCGACCAATGATCGAGCTTTTGCAATCGCACGTAGAGGGCAACACCGATGCTATTGTCATACCCGAGATTGGAGCCAACAACTTTGAGCTCAAATCCGGCTTCATTCAAATGGTCTCTGCTCAACCATTCTTGGGGCGTACACTTGATGATCCTCATGACCATATCAAAAGATTCCTTCAACTCACTAATACGGTCAAGTATAATGGGGTTTCACAAGAGGTAATTCGCTTGCAACTTTTTTCCTTTCTCCTTAGAGGGACAAGCCCGGCATTGGCTTGCATAGGAACCGCCACAAAGTATTCTTACGTGGTCGGATTTAGAGACTAAATTCATCAACTACTTTTTCCCACCCTCACGTACTACCGCTTTGCGGATTGAAATCATTAACTTTGAACAAAAGTACGGTGAGACATTTAGTGAATCTTGGGACCGTTTTAAGGAACTTTTAAGAAAGTGTCCACAGCATGGTTTTACTAAAGTACATCAAATTAATACTTTTTACAATGGTTTAAGCATGAATGACCAAGATTCACTAAATAGTGCCTCGGGGGGTAACATTTTGGCTAAGTCTTCTAATGCCGTGTGGGATATTATTGAAAATAAGTGTAGAGTGCAAACTAGGGGTGTTCGGGCTAATGTGGTTAGTGCTAGTACTAGTGACACCGACAAGAGAATTGATAAGCTTACTTCGATTATTGAAGTACTTGCTTTACAAGCCGCTAACAATGCCAAAAACAACAATGCTCAAGTTAATACCCTTAGTGAGTCTTGTGAAACTTGTGGTGGGCCACACTCTTATGTTAATTATGATAAAGCTTATGATCAATCTCACGGGGAAGTGTATGCTTACAACAACACCGAGAGAGTTCATTTCAAGCCTAATGTCGATGTTAATCACTTGTCTTATAACTCGACGAATTACTTGGCTCCACCCGGCTTTCAACAAAGACCACACCTACCCACCCATAACAACCAAGGGCCACCAAGAGCAAATATTCCACAAAATGCCAATGTGAGGGGCTCAAATACAAATCAGGGAAATTATCAAATGCAAAATCAAGGCTTTCCAAACCAAGGTTTCAATCCTCAGGGTTTCCCACCTTATAACCAATACCCAAACCAAGGTTTTTAACAACAAGGGTTCAATTTACCTCATCCGCCAATGGACTTGGTTTTGCAAAAATTAAATGAACATGAGAAAATAATGCAAGCAATGCAAGAATCTACTAGACAAATGCAAGAGTCCACGGATAGGAAATTCGTTCAAATGTTACAAACCCTTCGCCCCCAAGGTGCTCTTCCTTCTACAACCGAAACAAACCCTAGAGCGAATGTGAGTGCTATTACTACACGAAGTGGAGCAACTCTAGTAGGACCTTCTATCCCTCCCCAAGTTACTCCATCTACACCTCCTCCACCTCCATGTATTCCTCCTACTTCTACGCCCAGTACTAGTTCTCCATTACCGTCTCCACCTCTTACGGAAGAAGTAACTAAGAACAACCCTTCACCAACCCCACCTACCACCTCTAAACCTTCTACTTCTTAACCTTCAACATCTCAACCTGTACCTGCTACACCCTCACCACCTAAACCCAACATCCCTTATCCTTCTCGGTTAGACAAGTGCAAATTGCTCACAAAAGAGGATTCTCAAGTTACTTCCTATTTGAAGATGATCTCTCAAATGAATTTCAATATTAGCCTCGTTGAAGCACTTGTTCAAATGCCGAAATTCGTCAAAGCATTTAAGGAATTGCTTAACAAGAAGGAAAACATGGCTGAGTTTGTCAACACACGCTTAAATGAAAACTGTTCTGCAGTCATTCTTAAAGAACTTTCGGAAAAACTAGGAGATCCCGGTCGTTTTGTGTTGCCTTGCATTTTTAACAAAGTTGAAGAATTTACTGCCTTAGCCGATCTCGGGGCAAGTATTAATCTGATGCCTTTAAGTGTTTGGAAAAATCTATCATTACCCGACGTTACTCCAACAAAGATGAATCTTGAGCTAGCAAATCGAACTCTCGCTTACCCCGTTGGTATTGCTGAAGATGTATTTATTAAAGTTGGTACCTTCACTTTTCTGGTCGATTTTGTTGTTGTTGATTATGAAATGGACCCTCGTGTTCCGTTAATACTTGGACGGCCATTCTTACGAACCGGAAAAACTTTAATCGATGTTGCCGAAGGTGAATTAATCTTAAGGGTTGGGAATGATGCACAAGTCTTTAAGATGGGGAAAATTACAAGTAAATCAAATGGAAAAGAATCAGTGAAAATGATTAATGTGCTTCAAGAAGAGCTTACTACTACTTTGGAGAGTATAAAGCTTGATGATTTTGTTGTATATGATAATCCTTTTTTCGAGTCTTGCTATGATAATCCACTTTTCCAAGACGATGTGGATGATTCTGAAGATTCTCTCCCCAATTTGGATCCCCCACCAATTTATGATTCTCCACCGATCTATGATGATTATGATGATGACTCTAGTTCCGATGGGGATGATTATGCTGCTTTTGTTTCAGAGTATAAAGACATGCCAACTTATGATGATTTTGATGATGTTGATACTCTATCGAGTGATTCTTCTCATGATGACCTTACTCCTACTTTTGATGAAGATCCTCCACCAAACACTATTGACACTTTGGATAATTACTCATTTGAGGAAGATTTTGCCACTTTCCTTAATACATACTTCCCCAATGAGAATGATTCTCCTCCTTTGGACTTTGATTATGGTCTTTATCCTCCTTCGGATATTAAGAAACCCGTTTCAAAAGAGAAGAAGTCGGAAGACACCAACATCCGTAGTACTTATGTTTTGACACCTTTCTATCCACCTTCGTCGGATGAGATTGTGCGATTTATGAGCGGATCTTCTTCAAATTCTACTGAGCTTGAGTGTTATTTTCCCCTAAAGGAAAAGGTGTTCTATCCCGGTATTGAAATTTTTAAGCCATCTCAATATCCATCTGATGAAATAAAAGGAAAGATTTTAGGAACTCATGGAGATATGCTTGTACTTCATCACACTCTCTACCAGCGTGCTCAATCTCTGCTTAAGGGAACCTTGTCTCCTCTTCTTTGGCTTGTCTTGTTCGCCTTAAGCTTGTGCTACTTGATGGATGAAAACCATGTATTTGATCCCGGTGGATGTTCTTCAAGTTTCTTCCCATGCTAATCAAGGTCGAGTCTGGCTCACAACTCGGTTAACAAAAACAAGCGCTTCTCGGGAGGCAACCCGCAGTATCTACCCTTTTATTCCTTTTTTATAATAAGTGTAGGGGGAGACCCTAGTATGTGTTTGTTGTTTTCTTTCTTATCATGTCCAGGGATTCGAGCTTTCAAAGATCCATTCTTGATAACTTTTGACGACCCGTGATTCCGTGTACCCGTCTTCCCGGTTCTATCCTAAACTCTTTTGATTCACTATTTTATATTCTTCAATATTAAAATAGGAATTACTTTAGTTGTCATTTCCTTAGCAAGATTTAAACAACGTGCACAATGTACTAAGTGTAGGGGAGTTTACTCCCACATGCTTAAACATTGAGGACAATGTTTATATCAAGTGTAGGGGGACTCCTATCGATGTAAGTGGTCTTTTCCATTAATTTGTCCTTATTTTAACCGGAAAATTGATTTTTCGACATTTTTCAAAATTTTTAATCCATTTTGGCCTAGTAGTTTTTCCTTTATTATCGTTATTTACTTTCATTGTTAGAATAAAGTTTAATAAAGTGTTTTAAATTTTCAAGCGTTGTGAATCTTTTGACTCAACCCGAGTTTACTTATCTAAGTTTACTCTAACTAGTATCCTTAACGTGTTTAAGTCAAGTTTTGCTAGGCTTTTATATAGGGAACTTTAAAACGCGAAAGTCTTAACTCTTACAGGTTAAGAACGAGAACTTTTCGCAAGTTCCTATAATTGATCCTAGAAAGTCGTTTATCAAGAGAACTTTAAAATGCGAATTCTAAAACTTGAAAAAGTCTAAGAAGTTGCAAGATCCTATAGATGACTTGAAAACCCAAAACTTTGATTTAATTGGCTAAGCATCCACGAGTCGCATTCCTTGAGATTTTAAATTGTGGAGAACGAGAGATGATAGAGTCAATTATAAGTTTGGTATTCTTTCATGAATTTATGTGAGTTAATTATGAGCTTTTTCTCCCATCGCTTGTTAATAAATATATTTGTAATAAATACGATCGTACGATTTGAAAAGTTACTTAGCTTCTAGCCCAAGATCGTTTAAAAGTTTCTCGATATTAATTAGAGTTCATAGCCATGGCATAACTTATTGAAGCGGGATGCGAAGATTGGCGAGTCCGAAAAGGCCCTAACAAGGCATGAGGGCTACATTTTGTTGCTAAAGATCCAAAGTGATGTGAAGAATCATTTATAAAAAAATCAATATGAAGGATCGAGACACACGACGAAAAGCAAATACTCCCCTAAAGATCATGGAGAAGTCTATCCAAAAAGGCCATAACAAGGTATGAGGATAAATAGATCTAAGTCCTAAAAGGAGGCGGATCGTTGTATATCAAAATCCCAAATAAAGATTGGAGAAAAATGAAGCAGTCGTGGTCCAAATATGAAGAATCTCTCAAAAAGTTCAAGTGAAGAAATTCCTATTATGAAGAGAATACCATTATTTCATGAACGTCTCTCAAGATTCGAAGTATGAAGTCACTGCCAAATATCGGTCCGAGAAAGGTCTCAAATCGTAAAGCGAGTTATGCCAAGATATGAACTTTATGAGGTCCCGAGAAGCAGTTTTAAAAGATTTTGTCCTTTAGCTGACTATTGATTAAATCGTCCTACTTTATTTTCAACCTAAATCACTATCGAAATAAGTCAACAATGCATCTTCGTGATCATTCAAGACAACAATAAAATATAAGAGATACACCTAGGAATAAGGGAGTCTAAGTGAATAATTGGGCCACATGAATTTGTGATAGTTTGCTAACTTATAATAACAATTATCTCATTTTTAAGCTTGGTATGGGGAACGTGAAACTTGAGGGTGATAAACATTCATGACATCCAAAACCCCAATGTAAGTCTTTTATCTCTGTACTTGTTTTCTTCCTTTGAATATTTTATAATTTTTCTATCTCTTTGATGTCTTGAGTTTAATAAAGGCCAAGGTAGGTTAATTATGATGGAAAATGTAAAACTTGCTTTGTAATTAATTCATTGCATGAGGGCATTGCAATGGTCAAGTGTAAGAGATTTGATAGGTGTGAAAACACTCATCCTTTTACCACTTAACTATAATAATAACCAAGCTAAAACGTGTATTCTATGCCATATATGTCGGAATTATGCGTGTTTTGTGTTTTTGTTATGATTTAGGACCAAAATGTGAAAATTCTCGGTTCTATCCTAAACTCTTTTGATTCACTATTTTATATTCTTCAATATCAAAATAGGAATTACTTTAGTTGTCTTTTCCTTAGCAAGATATAAACAACATGCACAATGTCCTAAGTGTAGGGGAGTTTACTCCCACATGCTTAAACATTGAGGACAATGTTTATATCAAGTGTAGGGGGGACTTCTATCGAAGTAAGTGGGCTTTTCCATTAATTTGTCCTCATTTTAACCGGAAAATTGATTTTTTGACATTTTTCAAAAATTTTAATCCATTTTGGCCTAGTAGTTTTTCCTTTGTTATAGTTATTTACTTTCATTGTTAGAATAAAGTTTAATAAAGTGTTTTAAATTTTCAAGCGTTGTGAATCTTTTGACTCAACCCGAGTTTACTTATCTAAGTTTACTCTAGCTAGTATCCTTAACGTGTTTAAGTCAAGTTTTGCTAGGCTTTTATATAGGAAACTTTAAAACACGAAAGTCTTAACTCTTACGGGTTAAGAACGAGAACTTTTTGCAAGTTCCTATAATTGATCCTAGAAAGTCGTTTATCAAGGGAACTTTAAAATGCGAATTATAAAACTTGAAAAACTCTAAGAAGTTGCAAGATCCTATAAATGACTTGAAAACCCAAAACTTTGATTTAATTGGCTAAGCATCCACGAGTCTCATTCCTTGAGATTTTAAATTGTGGAGAACGAGAGATGATAGAGTCAATTATAAGTTTGGTATTCTTTCATGAATTTATGTGAGTTAATTATGAGCTTTTCTCCCACCGCTTGTTAATAAATATATTTGCAATAAATAAGGTCGTATGATTTGAAAAGTTACTTAGCTTCTAGCCCAAGATCATTTAAAAGTTGCTCGGTATTAATTAAAGTTCATAGCCAAGGCATAACTTATTGAAGCGGGATGCGAAGATTGGCGAGTCCGAAAAGGCCCTAACAAGGCATGAGGGCTACATTTTGTTGCTAAAGATCCAAAGTGATGTGAAGAATCGTTTATCAAAAATCAATATGAAGGATCGAGACACACGACGAAAAGCAAATACTCCCCTAAAGATCATGGAGAAGTCTATCCAAAAAGGCCCTAACAAGGTATGAGGATAAATAGATCCAAGTCCTAAAAGGAGACGGATCGTTGTATATCAAAATCCCAAATAAAGATTGGAGAAAAATGAAGAAGTCGTGGTCCAAATATGAAGAATCTCTCAAAAAGTTCAAGTGAAGAAATTCCTATTATGAACAGAATACCATTATTTCATGAACGTCTCTCAAGATTCGAAGTATGAAGTCACTGCCAAATATCGGTTCGAGAAAGGTCTCAAATCGTGAAGCGAGTTATGCCAAGATATGAACTTTATGAGGTCCCGAGAAGCAGTTTTAAAAGATTTTGTCCTTTAGCTAACTATTGATTAAATCGTCCTACTTTATTTTCAGCCTAAATCACTATCGAAATAAGTCAACAATGCATCCTCGTGATCATTCAAGACAACAATAAAATATAAGAGATACACCTAGGAATAAGAGAGTCTAAGTGAATAACTGGGCCACATGAATTTGTGATAGTTTGCTAACTTATAATAACAATGATCTCGTTTTTAAGCTTGGTATGGGGAACGTGAAACTTGAGGGTCATAAACATTCATGACATCTAAAACCCCAATGTAAGTCTTTTATCTCTTTACTTGTTTTCTTCCTTTCAATATTTTATAATTTTTCTATCTCTTTGATGTCTTGAGTTTAATAAAGGCCAAGGTAGGTTAATTATGATGGAAAATGTAAAACTTGCTTTGTTATTAATGCATTGCATGAGGGCATTGCAATGGTCAAGTGTAGAGGATTTGATAGGTGTGAAAACACACATCCTTTTACCACTTAACTATAATAATAACCAAGCCAAAACGTGTATTTTATGCCATATATGTCGGAATTATGTGTGGTTTGTGTTTTTGTTGTGATTTAGGACCAAAATGTGAAAAGGGAAGAAAACACGGGCTTTCACGGGCTTTTATCGAGGAAAAGGACAAAAGACGAAGTCAAAAGATCAAGAGTGCAAAAAGAATGAAAGTCCAAAGCCTATTCTGAAGATTTATTGAAGAAAAAGTTTAAAGACGGAAGTTTAATGAAGTCGAAGAACCAAGTCTAATTAAAGAAGAAAATTATAAGACGAGTTTAATTTATATCGACAAATCCTGAGACGACGTCAGGAAAGACAAAGAATTTAAATCGAGTCCAGAAAAGAAGAAAGAATGAAGAAAGCATCTACATTTTACTCCTCCTATAAATACCCTCCTAATGTGTCATTAGGAGGGGGTTAGATAATTAGTAGATTTTAGTTTAATTTTTGTAAGGTAATTAGGAGTAGATTAATATACTTTCTCTCTCTAGCTTTTCTTAATGTTTTTCAAGCTTTTTCATTAATCTTGTAATGTGAATCTTTAATCATCTTAATTTCAAGCTTTTCAATTAATCATTCTCATTCTACCTTTCTTAATCTTTTTAATCTTGTTTAATTTTGATAATCATGTAGTTTGTTAATCATGTTCTTTGATTGATTGATGTTTGAGTTTGATTGTGCTTATTGATCTTTTAGTGTTGATTTTTATAGCTTATAGTGTTTTAGTGCTTATTGCGTTAATTTTCTTATTTTTAATTAAGTGCTTATTAGTTTATTTTTACAAAAAGTTGTTTCTAAATATTCTTATTATTTAGTGTTTTTAAAAGTTTTTAAATTTTGGCTTATTTGCTTTTTCTTAAAATCATTTTGGTTAAGTTTTTAGACAAGTGCTTATTTGGTTTTAGTTTAATTTTCATTTTGCTTAATTTTGTTTTAGTTCGGATTGTTTAAAAACCCTAACATTCCGAGTTAGGTCTAGGATAGCTTTATTCCGAACTACTTGTGCTTTCATATTTTTTCCGAACTATATGCATTTCTTGTTTTCCCGAATTACGTGCTAGGTTTGTTTTCCGAATTCCTTCAAGGATTGCATATTCCGAACTATGTTCAGCATGGTGTATTCCGAGTTGTGAATTGGATACGGATTCCGAACTAGATCATACACGTGTATTCCCAACTAGATCTAGGACGTGGATTCCGAATTAGGTTTAGTATTCTATTTATTCCGAACTACGTTCTGCATTTACATTCCGAATTAGGTAAGGTATTTTATATTCCGAACTAGATCAAATAGAGTATTCCGAATTAAGTCATTTATGTTTATTCCGAATTAGGTCAGATTGTTGTTATTCCGACTTATTTTTTATTTCTTGTTTTCTGTTTAATTTTAAATGTTTATTTTCCCGCCAATTTTCTTAAGTGTCATTTAAATTTTGTTTTACCTTATATTTATTTTCAAGTTTATATTTTTATTAAATTGTCAAATTTACTTTTTAAAGTTTTAATTTTTCGTTAAATATTTTTAAGTCTTAATTTTAGTTTCAATTTATAAGCTTCCACTTTTACTTAACGACATTGACATTTACAATTTACATTTTACTTTTAGTTTAAAATAATCACCTTTCTTTCCTTTTCACCAAGAACGACTGAGTCGCACGATTAACGGTAATCAATTCGAAAAGACTGGAACAACGAATCTCTTTCATACGAGAAAATACCTTGTATTAATGATAATGTTATTATTTTAATAAAATTAATTTTTTATAATAATAATAAAAGAAAAAAAAAGTAATAAATAAATAAAAAGTAATAATAATAATAATAATAATAATAATAATAATAATGATAATAAAAAGAAAAAGAAAATACCTTGTATTGGATGCTGCACAACGTAAACGATGCAAGTATTTGGCTAAGTGTGCATCTCTCGGATATGGGTTTCTTCCTTTCTCTTTCTCTTCTCTAGGTGAGTTACAGGAAGATGCAGTTGCGTTGGTGAAGCGGATCCAGAGATTTTCAAAGGCTCAAGATATTGGAGCGTGCGCTGCAGTACATATTTTCAATAGAATAGGTTTTGCTATTGCTAAAGGGGTGGGAGCGCAGATAGTATCTCGTCTTCCATCCAATTTGTTGTAAATCCCTTTTTGTTTCTAATAAAGTGATGGTTGATAAAAAAATAAAAATAATAATAATAATAATAATAGTAATAATAATTGGGGATCTGCCGGATGGGGATATATTTGAGGATCATGCCGTATCGTGTGCTGGCATCGTTGGGATTAAGCATCGTCACAATTTGGTTCGTGATACTCTTGCTGACATATGTTACCGTTCAGGGATATCTGTCGGAAAGGAAGTTAATATTGGATTAGATGGTGGACCTGATAATGTCCTACGTCCGGCAGATATTTTGTTTTATTCTTGGGAGGGAGGTAAAGATGTGTGCGTTGATCTGACTGGTTCTTCTCCTTTGACTCGTACGGGGATGAATGACTTTGTCCCTGGCCGAGCTGTGATTGATGCTGCACAACGTAAACGATGCAAGTATTTGGCTAAGTGTGCAGCTCTCGGATATGGGTTTCTTCCTTTCTCCTTTTCTTCTTTAGGGGAGTTACAGGAAGATGCTGTTGCGTTGCTGAAGCGGATCCAGAGATTTTCTAAGGCTCAAGACATTGGAGCACGCGCTGATGTACATATTTTTCATAGAATAGGTTTTACCATTGCTAAAGGGGTGGGAGCGCAGATAGTATCTCGACTCCCATCCAATTTGTTGTAAATCCCTTTTTGTTTCTAATAAAAGTGATGGTTTTATAATAATAATAATAATAATAATAATAATAATAAAAGTGATTTTAATAAATAAAACAATAATAATAACTGGAAAGGGCATTTTAGTCACTCCACAACATTATGCGAGGGTATTTCAGTCATTTAAGACTATCTAACTCGTCAAAGTTAGTCAAACTAACGTTTGGGACCAAAAGTGTTACGGGTCGAGCCAAATAGGACTAGATGCGTTACTTTTCAAACGTTTGGAACAAAACCGTTATACCCGGCAAACCATTAGGACCAAAAATGTACTTAACTCATTTATGAGTGTCTCAATATCTTACAACTTCACATTCTTACTTATGCTCATACATACATAAAAATATAACATGTGTTTTTCACTTATTATCGTTCTTCATCAACCGTTAACGGTGCCACTTTTGAGAACTTTGTGAGTAAAACCATTAGTAGGAATAAAAAGCAAGAGGATATTTGTCAATATTACTTTGAGTTGAGTTGTATATGACATTGTCTAAATACTCAAATTGACATTTATTACATCATGTTCATTAAAAAGAATTAGGTTATTACGTAAAACTGGGATGTTAAAGTGAAGGTTAGCTTCAAGTTACTATATAGCTTACCATGCTTCCCCCACCCATTTAGTTGACGAAAAACACAATGTGAAAGTTTGCTTTTTCTTTACTTGTTATATTACATAATATGATTTAAAAAGATGAAGAACATGGGTATGCTCTAACTTCCAAGGCATGATTTTATTTTGTTAGTATTTTTTTTCTTTGTAACATGTTTAATTAAGTTGCAATATTTTATTAGATTTAATTAACAAATATTTTATTTTATATATTGTGTTATTAAAATTAACCTTTCTATTAAAGATGGGAATCACGGTTCCCAATGAACAGTGATTTCCCTCACACCCTTAATAAAGAAGATTATTTTTCCCTCCTCACAAAACCTCTCCTTCCTCACAAACTTTACACACAGAAAACACGCACCTTTCTTTGGCACGTACCGTTTTGTTGGTTCATTTTTTCCTCCTTACTCCGTTACTCATTAATTGTCTGCCCTTTTGCCCCCTTTCCTCATTAATTAATAAATTGCCCCTTTCCTATTTGTTGTACTTGCCCTTTGGCTTCATTATTATTGCCTTGCCCTTTGGCTTCATTATTATTGCACCTACTCTCTCTCTCTATGGATCTAAGTGGATCTCTATTTATTGTGTGTGCCATTGACTCCATCTTCGTGGGTAGATCTACCCATTGATTGTGTGTGCGGGTGTTTATATGTTTGTCTGGGTCCATTGACTCCATCTTCGTGGGTGGATCTGCCCTGTTGATTATGTGTACGGGTGTTCATATGTTTATCTGGGAGATCTTGGTGTGTTTCATCTACATGGGTTTCATCTGATCTTCATAAGGCGTGTTAGCTTCTTATATATTTCTTGATTGTTGATGAGATGGTCTAGATGAAGAAACTATCAAAGCTCAGGCAATGATAGTTCTAAAGCAAAAAAGGTAAGTTATTCAGATTCATTATGGGTTGCGTTTGCCCATGGCTCAGACTGTCATGGTATGTATATATTTTGTTTTATTAAGCTATGAATGAATTTGGAGTTGTGACAAGGCAACACCTTCGATGCCACCGGTACTGTTTTTGTCGCTGTGTGTTGCGGGCGATGATAGTGTCAGGTGGGTGACGATGGTGATAGTTATTATTCATCTTTTTTTTACATATTCTTAGTTCAGATCTATGTTAGTGTTTGTGTTATGTGTTTCATATGTTGTTTTTATAAATAAAAAACATGATATAATGTGTTAGTACCGGTTTATTGCTTTTCATAAGCTAATTTTTTGTGGATTTTTTTGAAAGTTTTGGGATTATATAAGGTTTTTATGATATAAAAAGGTTATATAAGCCGAAAGGTTTTGAAATAAGCCAGAAAAATGAGCTTTTGAGATATAAGCCGAGGAACAAGTAAGCCATAAGCCCAAATGTTTTTGGCTTATGTTCAATCAGCTCCATATAGTATTTCTAACGAATTTTGTTCACAGGTGACGATCGCCACGCTACTGTTGGTCGTTGGCGACAGTATGGGCAATAAACAATGTTTTGCTGACCGTTGTTGGCACCCGTCCTTTTATTACTATATGCCAAGTAGCAATTGTGGTCGGTGTCTCATGGTGCAACGATACATTGGCGATGCTGAAACGTATGTGTATGGAATGTTTGGTAATCGTGCCTTGACAAAACCGGTATCTTGGCGGGGCGGCCATGTGGTCGCAGCCATGGCAGGTTTCTGGGTATGCCTTACATACGTCCATTTCTGAGCCTCAGATTGTTCAATGGTATTTGTTCTTTATATAATGTTTGTTGTGATACCCGTTACCTTGGGGTTCGTTCATTGGGAACCGTGATTCCACTCTATAATAATGAGGTTAATGTCAGGCCGTTTTCGGGACATCTATGGGCAATGATGAAATCTATGTTTATGGATGTTTTGACAATTGTAGGTTGCCAGGATCCGTATCTTGGTAGGGCGACCGTTGGGTCGCAGCCATGGCGGGTTTCTAGGTATGCCTTACATATGTCCATTTATGAGTCTCAAATGCAATGACATCTGTTTTTTATGGTGTTTGTTGTAATACCCGTTAGCTTGGGAGTTGGGACATCTGATGGTTACTATTTGAGAATAAGAAACCTTGCTATAATGCGTGACAGTATCGCAAATGTCGTGATGCCCGTTACCTTGGGGTTTCGAACATCTCATGGTTACGAACTGAAAATAAGGAACCTTGCTAGAATGTGTGACGATATGGGGAATGATGAAATCTATGTCTAAGGATGTTTTGCCAAGCGCGGGTTGACTTATGCCGACCTCTGTCGCCTTTGTGGTGATTCTTTGTTCTGGATCATTTTGTTAACCTGTTGCTTAATGATACTTACAAGAAAACGGGGCGTGCCAGATAACGGTGCGTGTTTTCTGTGTGTAAAGTTTGTGACGGAGGAGAGGTTTTGTGAGCAGGGAAAAATAATATTCTTTAATAAGTGTGCGTGGGAAATCACTGTCCATTGGGAACCGTTATTCCCTCTATAATAATGAGGTTAATGTTAGGTCCTTTTCGGGACACCTATGGGCAATGATGAAATCTATGTTTATGGATGTTTTGCCAAGTGTAGGTTGCCAGGATCTGTATCTTGGCAGGGCGATCATTTGGTCGCAGCCATGGCGGGTTTCTGGGTATGACTTACATACGTCCTTTCTGAACCTCAAATGCAATGACATAAAGATCTAAAACCAATGTGATAGACTGTGTGTGTTCCATTATATACGTCTTACCAGTCCCACATGGTATGATGATAATATTTTAACATCACTTATCTGAGCCTGAAAACAATAAGATAAATTTTTAGTTAAGTTTGATGCTTTTGATATACAGGGTCTACAGAAATGTGGTTTTCCTGTATCTGATCTAGGAAAACTGAACCTGCTCGGTTATGTTGCTGAATCTTTCACAGGTAATACGGTCCGGTGAGTGTCTTTTTTTAAGATATATTTTTTCTGCCATCCAGCGTCTTTTGTAGTTTATTAATTTAGTTTCACTTTCTGTGAGATCGTATCTGCGTATGCTAAAGACCGACGAATATGTTGCTGAATATTTCACCCGTAATACGGTCCGGTGAGTGTCTTTTATTTTCTTTTTTAAATATATTTTTTTATTGAGTGGCCTTTACATCTCTAAACGTATTTTTCCTACGTTCTATTTATATGCTTAGTATTTGAGATTAAAAGGATCAGCTTATTAGTGCGACTTTAACATAAATCGATTATATTAGATGAATTGATCGATTTAATAACGTACATGTTTTGTTAAGGATTTTTGCTTTTGCGATTTCATATGGCAGCCACAACAAAAACGTCTGATGCTTCTTTATATTAATCTAAGCTTTTTTAGCTGCTATTCTAAGATATTTTCTATAATTTGTAACGAGTTTGCTAAGCATATATAGACAGAACAATTCATAGGCCTAATGAATCGGATATTGATGGTGTAATTTGAGTGATCTGCTGTGTGATTCTGAGTTTAGTTTGAGTCGACTGAGTATGGGTCCGAGCCTTATTAATGTATGCCTTTTTTCCTGCCTTTGTTTCTCGGTACCTGTTCGCTTATGTTGGACCATGCCGAAGACAAAAAGTACGCACACCATTCACTGGACCAAGCTTCGCGGCGGAGCGCGGGTACAAGAGCATAGTTCATATTAAACAACCACGTGAATTAAGGCCCTTACATGCATGAGTCACTGTACCACTTGATGTAAGTGCATTGATCTGAATATGAATATATTTTATATTAAAATGCTCAGTTTTGTTTCCGGTGTTATTGATCGGATCATAATTGAATTAATTTTTCAATAATTAAATGTTAAATCTTGCGGACTAGAAATCGGTAAAATGCAAATCCAAACACCCTTTGTGTTATGCATTTTATGTAGTAAAATTGTAAAATTAACAACCAAAGACACCGATGTAGATGAAAAATGCATATACTGACTTACTGAACTGGTTATTTGGCCATCTTTTTTTAGGTATCAAAATCTTATTTTAGTCGTTGGACGCATTGAGATATGATGTGAGTTTCCGTGATTGAAATACAGTTCTATTTTTTGACTTGAGACTGATTCTTTTGTGATTTGTGCAGGTTACCATCACACCTGAAGTGACCTCCCGTGGTGTGAACCGCGCAGTTATTGCTTAGCTGGTGAACCTTTATCAGCAATCTCATCTCGGGAAACGTCTTCCTGCTTATGATGGAAGAAGGAGTCTCTATACGGCTGGGCCTCTCCCTTTTGTTTATAAGGATTTTAAAATTACACTGCTCGATGACGATGACAGAACAGGAAGTGCAAGGTTTGCTTCATGATTGCTTTTTTTAAACTCTATCTATTTGGTGGTGTTCGATAGTAGTCTTATTTTTTGTTATTGTTTCAGGAGAGAGACGGACTTCAAAGTTGCTATCAAGTTGGCTTCACGTGCAGACTTGCATCACTTAGGATTGTTTTTACAAGGAAGGCAGGTTGATGCTCCACAAGAAGCCCTTCAAGTGCTGGATATTGTTCTGCGTGAGTTGCCCACTAACCGGTAAGGATATGAGCTATTGGTTTTGGTATTTTTGGTGAAAACCGTACATTATGGTGTATTCTCTAATTGCTGATGTGAACTTTTATGCAGGTACACACCTGACGGCTGATCTTTCTACTCCCCTAATCTGGATCAAAGGCAACCTTTGGGTGAAGGGTTTGAAAGCTGGCTTGGTTTCTATCAGAGCATTCGTCCAACTCAGATGGGACTCTCTCTAAATATTGGTTCGTAATGCATAAAGTTCAAGTTTCTGATCCTTTGTTTTAGTGCTGTAACAGGACACTACTTTTGGCTTGTAGCATTTCTAATCCACTAACCCTGTTTGTATGACGTTGTTGTACTGCAGATATGTCCTCCACTGCTTTTATCGAGCCACTACCTGTGATTGAGTTTGTATGTCAGCTGTTAAACAGGGATGTTAAAGGAAGACCATTATCTGATTCTGACCAAGTGAAGGTTAGATTTTATATTTAGAACACTTCTAAATGGGCTAAACATATCAAGAAGCGTGGTTTTTCAGTTGGGATATAACACGGTTGGTGCAATAGCTGCGGAGTTTAAGCCAAGAACTGAATTTAAAAAGAAAATGGTTTCAATAGTAAATGCTAAGGAGATTACAGATGCTCATGAGCAAGATGGTCCAAAATTGTTAGAACTCAACAAGGTAGATGTTATGTTACATCTTCTTGATTATAATTTCCTTTATTGAATTTGAAAAATGATATTTGCTCACTAAAGATTAATTATTTAAAAATTGTTTTCCCTTATGAGGTTCTAACTTTAAGTTAATGACATGTTGCTTCTAAATTACATGTTTAAAGAAAGCAAATCCTAGGCAGATTTCGAAAATATGCCTGCCACTAAGAATAGTATTATTTGTTAGACCTACTTTATGATTACGCGATTTTTAGGGTGTTTTGAATATGCTAAATTTCCATACGTGCATATAATTGGAAATGAGGAGGCCTAAATGTGACATTATGGATTATGATTTGGATAGTAATAAAGTGTTTTATTTTTTTGCCCATACAATGTATATGCAAACACCACAACATGACAAGAACGGTAATTCACCTATCGCCACCTTCTTATATATGTGTACTAGATAAGAACCCGTGTTCAACACGGGCAGTAAAAATAAGCATAGAAATTGAATAATTATGTATACTTCCAATTTTGGTATTAGAAAAAAGTTGATTAGGTAAAATGTAAGATTGTAGATAACAACTTATAAAGTGCTTCACAATTTAAAGAGTATCGGCAACTTCAAATTACCAAGCCGTAACTGCTGCCTACAAAATAACAAATTATAATCATCAAATACTTAAAGAAGATATAGGAGTGTAATGTATTTTAAGTTACATTGCTAGCATTTTAATGTAATAAGAAGTTATAAAATCATATTAACGAATAATAACTTATATGTTGTAAGTATTTTAAGATTTGAAACAAAAAAATTATATCTTTTATAAAGCACAAAATCTATTGTATAACAACTTACTGTGATTACACACGCCCAATTTATAACCAATGATCATAGAAAAGCGCATTATGTAGCAAACAAATCAAAGTAACTCATTAGGAGTAGAATCAAAGGTAGAAAAATTTAGTTTTCATTACCTTATGATTAACAGGGCTCTAAATAGAGACCAAGAGATTCACATAAATGAAACATAATAAACCATCAAAGAAAATACAAAGTAAACTAAAATGGCCATATAAGTTTCTGCAACTTAAATATGGACTATGTAATTTGAAATTTGAATTATAGATATGCGTGTAGATCAGGATCAATCTTCAAGAACTTCACTTTTCAATAAAGTGACATTGTATCTAAAACATTATCAATTCATATTGAGTACTGAAAATGGGTGAACCAAAAATGAAACAATAGCAACAAGTGTGTAATCAGATTTCAAAAATATGCCTACCACTAAGAATAGTATTATTTGTTAGACCTGCTTTATGATTAAGCGATTTTTAAGGTGTTTTGAATATGCTAAATATCCATGTGGAAACCTTGGTTTCCTCGATCTTTTAGCTACTAGGAATGATCATTGTTCATATGATTAACATAATCAAAGCGGAATGAGAACAATAACCATTAACAAGGTGTTTAGGCACAAAACACATGAATTTAAACAAACGGATTACTAATTATATTAATAATCAACAATCACTAGGTGTGTATACATTAATCCCACACCTAGTCAACACACGCTTTAGGTTTACATTGTATATGAAAGTTATGAAAAACCTAATAATCCTTGGTTCCTTTTATAGTGTAAGGATTAAGGTTTTACAAAAGATAACTATGAATAAACATGAATATCTTCTATTTGAATAACTAATACAAAATATATTCTGCATACTTATCCTAAATAGAAGCTTCCAACAGCGTTTGACTTTTGTTGACTTCTGTCAACGCCTAATTTACTCTTGACAACGCCTGGATTACACTTGTCAATGCTTAGACAAATGCCTTCATGTTTTCTTCGTTTTTGAGTTTCTGCCACATCAACTTTTTGACCCAACAATCTTCCCCTAGTTGATGTCGGCAAAACTCTTTGTCTATCTCTTGTAAGTTGTACATCATCTTCAAATTGCTTCCCCTCAAATATAACATGTATGTCTTCCCCTTTTTGTCACATCAACAGGGAAGTAAACAATGTATGCAATCTTGAAGATTCTCCAAATGTAGGCTCTATGTAATGATCTTGAAGAAAAATAACTATAATATTCTTGATGTAGAAGTAGAGTAACCCAACCTTGTGTTCCATGTCTTGTACTATTCACGTGACGTCGAACTTATATGATGAGAGTAAATATAAGCAGACCTCGATACCTTGTCAACATTCTCATCCTTTGTGAGACACTGAGCACGATAATGTAACTCCTTCAAGTGTTATGACAAGTCTTCGTCACCAACCATTAAAAGCACAAACAAGTTATCTTAAAAGTTAATTGTAATGCTGATTACTTTTAAGATATGATAGAACATAACCTCGCGAAAATCTTCTTCAAACATCAAACTTACCATAAGAATTATTCCCCTTAAGCCAACACCTCTTCATGACGAATTTTAATGAAATAACATCTTCATACCATATGTAAAAGGACTTGAACGGATAACTCTTTCACAAGGCTACCCCGATTACATAATCTAATATCCATCAAATTCTTCATGAATTGTTGCTAACTTTCGTAAAAATCATTAATCCCTTTTAAAAAATATCTGAGCCATAAATATCAACTTGATATTCTGTATAAAAACGGAGATTCTTTGTACCTTTGCGTGTGAATACCTCTTTTGTGTGCTAAAATCGTATCAATTTTCTCAAACAACAGCTATTCTTTTGTCGTCCAACATCCTCTTTTATCCAAGAAATCATCACTGTGGGTTGTCCAATATCGGACAACACTTATCAGCGTTTGAAAAACTATATATCGGACAACTCATGTCAACGCTTTCTAACAGCGTTTAACTTATTCCTGTCAGCGTCGAATCAAAACTTGTCAGCGTCTCCTACTGTCAATGTCTATATATATATAAACATCAACGTCATGAACATTTAAACAAATATATTTGTTTATATATCACGTCATTTTATTAGCTCCTCACGTGAATTCAATTGTGTGAGATTCACTTTTGCATATACTGAACTCGTCACTTCCTTTTGGAACAACATATTTTGTTTCCTTTCTTGATTTTCAATCTCACGTAACCATACTAAATATAATCAAATATTGGTCCATGTTGCCACCTTTTAAAGATAGATACACGATTTTTCTGAGAAAATCCCTGAAAATCAGCAAAGCAAAACTTCTTGAACAGTACCAACCCTTTTTATCCTACGTTTAGTTTTGTGAACCTTATCAAAACAGCAATCCCATAAATATAGGAACTATAAATCAAACTCACATTTGATATTAAAAGGTACTCTCTTACGTGAGCAATACTTCTCACGTCCATATCAAACAACAGTCTGTCTTGGATCAAATCTTACATACTGTTATGATTTAACAATAAACCATAACATGTGCTACATCACGTATCATCATAACTATGAAGAACATCTGCCATGAAACCCTAGAACAGTAATTGAATAATCCGAAACCCTAATTAGGGTTATGATAAAATTGTACTAGGATCTGAATATTATGAATCATCTTCACGTTATAACTGCCAAGAACCTCAAACTTTCTGCTTTTCATGTCGATCTAGGGTTTATAGAAACCCAAGTTCATAATTTTATGTGAAAAAGCAAAAACATCAATACCTTAACCAGCGAACTTCGATGTTGAATAACTTCTTTGTTAGAGCTTAGATCGAAGATCCCTTCGGTGAGATTCTAGACACAAGTGCCAAGAATCTATAGTTCAAAAATCACGATGATCCAACAGTTAACGAAGAAGAAATCGTGTTTTGAATATGGATGTCTACGGAAAACTACATATGATATCTGCTGACTTCGACGCTTAATAACTTTTTCTTGGGAATAAAACTTGACAATCCCTCCTAGGAATGTCTAGATATATGTGTATAGAACACACACAAGAAATTTCGTGACGATCCAACAGTCTAATAAAAATTTTTGACCTTCTAAATACTGCTGCGTACACAAAAACGTCCAGAAAAACCCTAGACGGATTTTTCTTTTCTTCTCAATACGCGAACACCTTGTTGGTCCTAGCATCACGAGCCACGAGGCTCTGATACCAACTTTGGAAACCTTGGTTTCCTCGATCTTTTAGCTACTAGGAATGATCATTGTTCATATAATTAACATAATCAAAGCGGAATTAGAACAATAACCATTAACAAGGTGTTTAGGCACAAAACACATGAATTTAAACAAATGGATTGCTAATTATATCAATAATCAACAATCACTAGGTGTGTATACATTAATCCCACACCTAGTCGACACACGCTTTAGGTTTACATTGTATATGAAAGTTATGAAAAACCTAATAACCCTTGGTTTCTTTTATAGTGCAAGGATTAAAGTTTTACAAAAGATAACTATGAATAAACATGAATATCTTCTATTTGAATAACTAATACAAAATATATTCTGCATACTTATCCTAAATAGAAGCTTCCAACAATGTTTAAATTTTGTTGACTTCTGTCAACGCCTAACTTACTCTTGACAACGCCTGGATTACACTTGTCAATGCTTAGACAAATGCCTTCATGTTTTCTTCGTTTTTGAGTTTCTGCCACATCAACTTTTTGACCCAACATTCCATACGTGCGGATAATTGGAAATGAGGAGGCCTAAATGTGACATTGTGGATTATGATTTGGATAGAAATAAAGTGTTTTATTTTTTTGCCCATACAATGTATATGCAAACACCACAACATGACAAGAACGGTAGTTCACATATCGTCACCTTCTTATATAAGTGTATTGTTCACTTATCATTAATAGACTTATGCTATACTTTATGTTAGCAGATCCCGAAACTGGATGAGAAAGGCGGAGAGGTCAGACAGTTGGAGTGGTGAATTTCATGACTGAATTCCAGTGTAAGGTGTGGACGCAAACTTTCTTCTCCACAACTTCGGCTGTGAAATGCAAGGAACACGCTGAAGCTAGAGCCGTTGGCAACATATTTTCTTGGATTTCTTATAGCTTCTCAGTGAATGCAAGGTTTTTTAGCTATATATTGAAACTATATAGTTAGGAACAGTGATGCAGCTTAAGGTGAAATAGAAATAGTAGCTGCTACTGAGTTTGAAATACCAAGAAGTTCATCAGCGTGAGTGGCTTAGCAAAGACTACAATACAATGTTGGAGAAAGACTAAGGAGTGGGTGCAAACGTTAGATGAGCAGAAGCATAGCCGTGATCGCTAAACCGACTGTCATAGGTTCCAAGATACTAAAGCAACGGGAGGTAAAGAAACTAACGATCAATTTAGTGGCTGTATTTTATAAACGAATAATATGCTCCAATGCAAATGTACATTACAAATCCCGATACGTGTTATGTAAGGTTGTTCTGATCAGATCCAAAAAATGAGAAAGAATAAAATTCTCCATACAAACTATTTAGTTATCTGATTATGTTTCATAAGCAGTTTTTTGTGATGTTTACGGAGGCTGCAATATCTATATTTTCCCGTAAAAGCACCAAAACGAAACTCTTTTTTTGTTTCATATAATACCTAAATTTCCTTTGTAGACGACAACGCCGGTGTAAAAACACACTAAAACCCTTGCCAAAAATGCCCGCCCTTCGCCGCAGCGAAGCGCGGGTCAAGAATCCTAGTTAATTAATATTAATTGGAAAAAAGTAAACATAAAAAAAAAAAGAAATTGCTATAAAGGTTAAGGAAAACAATTTAAGAAAAAAGAAATTCGATGTAGTGAAGGGAACTTCTCATCACATCTTTCACCCTAATAAAATTATGTATTTTCAAAAAGGTTTTGCTAAACAATGCTTACTGGATAGAGTTTTAAATTGTATTGATTACATATAAACTTCTTAATTTACCAAAATATACATTAAATACACATTGTTAAGCAAAATCCTTTTTTAAAAGTAACATAAAACGCTTAATGGGTATGGCTATAAAAAAACCTGCACTATCTATTATTTATTACAGTATAATATACATTTCACTAATTAGAATTAGATACTTAAACATTGATTGCAAACCAAATTGGGCGTGCAAAAGGTTTTACGCTTAGTGGACATTTTGGTAATTGCTCGTAATAAAGTTGTTTTTGTTATTTGTTTTAATAAGTGTCGGTTTTGGTAATTGATTTAACATTTTAATACTAAATTATATGTTAGCTAGGGTAAGGTTTATCACCATCTGAAACCCGTACCTAATCGAAAACCGATTTTGTATAAAACATTAGTTGAAGAATAGATCGAAATGGTCGGTCCATGTCCGGTCGAGTCCAACAAAGCATGTAGGTTTTGTATAAGACCAAACCCGATCTTAGAATAACTATGATGAAAAAGATAGACCAAGAAATGAACCAAAATATCTTTGATCTGATCTGATATGGATTGAATTGTTAATCTAATTTGTGTTGGAAAATGTTTTGCAAAATATGGTTTTTGCAATACTTTGGACATAATTTTATATATGTATATGTTATATATATTCGTAGTACTTAGTAGCTTTGCGTTCTCCTCGAAGAGAGCTTCGCAACGAGCTAAAGTATGTCCAATATGGAGTTAATATGAATGAGATATCGTGTCTCAAAGTGAGTCACGTGAAACACAATATTTGGAAAAATATTTGTCCCACATCGCTTGAAATATGAAGTGAAAACATGTTTATAAGGAAATCCTAGTTTCTACCCTACAATATTCATTTGTGGGTTTTTACTCCCACGCCTACGCGCGCGCAGGAGGGGTGCAGAAAGTGGGATTTCTAGGCTAAAAACGGGTTCGAAGCTACTGAACTTGTGCACCAGCGCGCGACCTGCGGACACGAATGCAGCTCCGAAATCTCCTTGGGTGCGGGCAAATTCGGTGTATTTTTTGCTGCTCATTCGAATTTTTCCTTCCAGATTTTTCTAATCTATTTTAGAAATATATACAAACTTATTAATTAAGTTTACAGAAATCTGTTTAGTGTATTAAAAGATTTGCGAATCTGTGTTAGTAATAACAGATTTTCATGTCAGTTTAATTTAGGAGCAAATATTATGTCTTGGTGACCAAGACATATAATGCCTATAAATTAAACTTGAATTTCATTCATTCAAGACATCCAAAAACGCAGCTTTTCTGCATCAAACTTCCAGCAATCTTTTTCAGTCAGAAACACACACTGTATCCGTGATCTTTCAGGCAAGTAAGTCGAGTCCGGCTGTACAACAGCTTTGGACGTTGTACCCTGGGAAACAGACGGTGAATCTGTTTTAAGGGAAGCGTGTTAAACACGTGCCTTGTCTTATTTAATTTTACTGCTTTTGTTATTACTGTTACTTATTTTCTGTTTTCTTAATTTCTGTCAATTTTATTTGTAATTCGATTTTATATAATAAAAGTGTACACCGTTTCCTACAATCTTAAAACAGATTCTGTTTAACAGAATTAAAACTTTTATTAAATCGGATTAATAATTTTTATCAGATTTATTATAAACTGTTTCTGCCGAAACCAGGATTGAGTTTCTAATAAAGAGATTTTGTTTACCCTTTTTATTTTCTAATATAGTTCCTCGACTCGACTCGAATTGAAAGCCAATTTTATCGTTAAGACTTTATTTGTTTTTAGTTAATAAAAGCTTGATTGGTATTTATATCTACTTTCGACAAAAACGTAAATGACACAGAATTCGAGAAAATAAACTAAAATAATGTTACTAATCTACTACTAATGGCTAAAAGTACTCTAAACATATATCATAAACTCCAAACGTCGTCACGAAAAATCGTCAATCGTACGAGCGAAGCGGCAGTGGTGCCATTTTAATAAAGAGATTTTGTTTACCCTTTTTATTTTCTAATATCGTTCCTCGACTCGACTCGAATTGAAAGCCAATTTTATCGTTAAGACTTTATTTGTTTTTGGTTAATAAAAGCTTGATTGGTATTTATATCTACTTTCGACAAAAACGTAAATGACACAGAATTCGAGAAAATAAACTAAAATAATGTTACTAATCTACTACTAATGGCTAAAAGTACTCTAACAATACAAATGCAACAGTATAAATGCAAAGCAATTGTTTAGCCACGATTCAATAACAAAGAAAATGGTCCAAACTGATAATTACAAAACCCAATAACTAATCTCTTAATAGGCCTAACAAATACTTAATTGGTCTAGACTTAAAATGAATATATCCTACTGAGCATAATGTCAAAACAGATAGGAAGATCAATGCAAAGTATCAAGTACATGTCTATACTACTCTTACACTACACAGTATAGTAACTATTGATCGAGAATTTTTGAACAGTAAACAAAAGCTTACGCTATTGACTTATTACTAGTAGTGTCACTCTACCTTATTACGCTGATGATAGCAATGCTTAGCCTAAATGAAATTTCACTCTACCTTATTAACTATTTTGGGCAGTAATCAACTATGGTCTAGTGTATAACAAAATCATGAATAAAAGTGACTGTTCCAAATGCTAGTCTAAAATCTCAAATGCTTAATGCTTATAACAGATCCTATAACTTGTTATTACTAATCTTACACTAAATTCTATCAATGACTACTTAAATCTCTAAACATATATCATAAACTCACAATAGAACAATTACAGTAGCATTAAAATCACAAAAGAAATCTAAACAATAAAAATCATTAAACCTCAAACATTAAACTAAATCACTTAAACATTTAACAAAATTAATCTAAAAAAAGAACATGAACATTAAAAAGAATTAAACCTATTGAAGAGATCCGTTGGGAAGAAGAGCGGCGCTGAGCCGTCTTAGACTAAACCGAAACCACTGTTACTCGAACCAGATTTATTCACTATTCGAACCAAACACCCTTCTCGAACCAGATTTATTAAACGGACAAAAAATCAAAACGAACAGTATAGTTTATATATCAAACCAGTAGGGTTTGAATTCTTATCCCAATCTTACTTTAACATCTAATTTTGCAAATATTTAAAATTAATAATAAGAAAGCAATAAGACAAATTTTAAGACGAAACAGAAACTTTTATTAATTCAAAATAGAGATTACAACTTTATAAAAGAAAAAATTACATTAATCCTAAAAAAGTAAAAATAAAGCAAAATTGGAATGAATTAAAATTGCAATATTGGGGGTTTTTATAGGCAAACCCCAAAGCCTTGTTGAGGAGGTTTTTTTTTAGCAGTATACTTCATCTTGACCCTTGAATCCATCTTTTCTCTTGCTTCTCTTTGATCAACGGCTGAAACTGGTCCATCAATCACATGGATCGCCAACGTGGCAGGGTGGTGTGCTAGTTTTGCTTTCTCAGGATGATGTGGCTAAATATCATTGGAGGATGATGGGATATGAGTTGTTTCCACCAATCAGGATCAACCGATGAAGAGAGAGGGTGCCACGTTTGATTTGAGGACCACCATCTTCAAGCCCCGAATTAGATGGGATTTAATTTAAGAGCGTGTGTATCACTTGCCAAAGGATAGAAAACCCCCAATTTCAGATTTAGAGTTTGTGGAGGTGACTGCATCTCTTTTTCTCTCTTATCTTCGTTTCTTCTTTTTTTTTTTTTTTTGACCGTGACTTGTTTGACAAAAAAAAGAAGAAGCGTATATACTATATACTACTTTCTAACCGTCTAACTTTTTGTCAAATGGGCCTTAGGATAGAAACTTGGACTTTGACTAATGTAAACATGTTTCCACCGTGGGCTTTGATGGGCCAATTTGCACAACACTTCCTTCGTCTCACATTTTTATTTTCTTGATATTGGGCTTGGACCCAATATTGTAGATACTTCAATCGTTTATACATATTGGCTTGTATTGGGCCTTTATTTGGGCTTTGACCCAAAAGTAGATGGATAATTGGGCTTTTAGGCCCAATAAGCAAATATGGGACCCACCAAGGCCCAATAACTTTTTAAAATTGAATCCTCGTAAAACGAACTTGATTTTTGGCTTTGTCGATCTTTTCTTCAAAGTCGTGTCAATTTTGCTGGTTTCCGTGATCTCTTGCACACTTTTGGTCTTTGATTTTGTCTTTGTCTCTTTCTTGGACTTTTCTTCAACATTTGACCGTGAAATCTCGTGTTTTCTCTTCTTTTGATCTTTTGTACCTATTTTAACACAAAAACAAAAAACCACGCGTAATTCCGACTTTTACGCTGTAAAACACATGATTAGTTCTTGTTTTTCCTTGATTTTAGTGGCAAAAGGATAAGTGTTTACACACTTATTAAATCCCCTACACTTGACCATTACAATGACCCCATGCAATGCATTATTTTAAACCATAAAGTTACATTTTTCTCATAATTAATCCATCTAGGCCTTTAATAAGATATACTATTACTACTATGACAGAAAGATAAAAACTTTAAAGGAAACAAAAGTTAAAACAATTATTGGAAATTATTCGATGGAAGAAACTCATAAAGAAATCTAAGACTTGAATTAGGGCTTTGGTGTCATGAATATTAATCACCCTCAAGTTTCACGTTCCCCATACCAAGCTTAAAAACGAGATCATTGTTTACCATAAGTTAGCACAACTAACACTTACTCATGTGGTTTAGCTAATCACTTAGACCCCCTTATTCCTATGGTGTATCTCTTGTATTTTATTTTTGTCTTGAATGATCACGAGGATGCATTTTTGACTTATTTCGATAATTTATTAAGGCCAAAAATAAAGTGGGATGATTTAATCAATAGTTAGCTAAAGGACAAAATCTTTTAAAACTGCTTCTCGAAACCTCATAAAGTTCATATCTTGGCATAACTCGTTTCACGATTTGAGACCTTTCTCGGACCGATATTTGGCTTGTACTTCAAACTCCAAATCTTGAGAGACGATCTTGAAATTATGGTCTTCTCTTCATTTTAGTACACATCTTCATTAGGAGTGAAAGATGCTTCAAACGTTGACCACGACTTCTTCATTTATCCTCTTCTTTATTTAGGATTTTGATATACAACGATCCGCCTCCTTTTCGGACTTGGATCTATTTATCCTCATACCTTGTTAGGGTCTTTTTGGATAGACTTCTCCATGATCTTTAGGGGAGTAATTGCTTCTCGTCGTGTGTCTTGATCCATCATATTGATTTGGATTAATGATCTTCACAATCTCTTAGGATCTTTAGCAAAAAGTGAATCCTCATGCCTTGTGAGGGCCTTTTTGGATTCGGGTATCCTCATGCCTTGTTAGGGCCTTTTTGGATAAGCCAATCTTCGCGTCCCGCTTCAATAAGTTATGCCTTGGCTATGAACTCTAATTAATACCGAGCAACTTTTAAACGATCTTGTGCTAGAAGCTAAGTAACCTTTTAAATCGTACAACCTTATTTATTGCAAATATATTTATTAACAAGCGATGGGAGAAAAAGCTCATAACTAACTCACATAAGTTAATGAAAGAATACCAAACTTATAATCAACTCTATCATCTCTCGTTCTCCACAATTTAAAATCTCAAGGAATGAGACTCGTGGATGCTTAGCCTAATAAACCAATTAAGGTCCATATGGTTAAGGATACTAGCTAGAGTAAACTTGGATAAGTAAACTCGGGTTGAGTCAAAATATTCACGACGGGCCTAATATATCAAAAATATCTAAACTTGTTAAAACCATTTTATTTATTTATTTATTTTTGACTTTATTCTTGAAATGGAAAATATTAATACGATGCGAAAATAAAAGGAAAGAAAATAAATGAAAATACTACAAGGCCAAAATAGATCAAAAATTTGAAAAACGTTGAAAATTTAAAAAAAAAATTCCGGTTAAAATGGGGTCAAATTCATGGAAAAGGCCACTAAAATTCGATAGAAGTCCCCCTACACTTAATATAAACATTGTCCTCAATGTTTAAGCATGTGGGAGAATAAACTCCCCTACACTTAGGACATTGAGTACGTTGTTTAAATCGAGCTAAGGAAAGGACAACTAAAGTGATTACATTTATTCGTTTTATTTATATACAAGATTGAATCACAATAGCAAAAACTTATCGAAGGAACCGGGTACACGGGAAACACGGGAACACGGGTCTCGTCAAAAGTACCAAAAGTGGATCATTAAGCACATGTCCCTGCACACTCACAACACAAAACAAACAACCTACTTGGCTCCCCCTACACTTATTGGTGAAAATGGGTGAAGGTGAAAAAGGTGGAAAGAATGGAAAAGGTAAAAATCCTAACCTAGTTAAACGATGCTTGATTTATCATTACGAGTCTCTAGCTCGACTCGAATTCCCGAATATTATCATTCAAATGGGAAAATCATGGAAAACCGAGATTTCCAAGGGAGGAAAATCTCTCCATGATAGAGACGAAACAAAACTATATAAGGCATACCCCATGAAAAATCCACCCGGGTCAAACATATAATTTCCATCACAAAAGGAAATAAACCCCGAGGTGGTACGCAAGTCATAGAAAAGTGGGGTATCCTTAGGCAAAAGTCTCTTACAATGAAAGATAAGGTGGTATGGCAATGAAAGCACAAAAGTCTCTATTCCGGGATCAAACACCGGTTCCTTAACGGGAAAATAGCAAGAGGTAGTGACATTTAAGCTCAAAATATCATCAAAATCCAAAGTGGGAAAGTCATCCTCTTCCGGACTCGATGTGAACACATAAGTATCGTCGGAGTCATAGGAAAACTCTTCCTCGTGAGGAAAATAGGTATTTAGAAAGATATCTAAATCCTCCTAAAATAGAATAACCTCTAAATTAGGTATGATCTCTAAGAGTGGAGGATCCTCCTCAATAGTCATGACTTCTAAAATTGGAGTATAAAAGTCAAAAGGAGTCTTCATGGAAGAATCACTCATCGAGATATGAGGTGCATTAAGATCATGGAGTGGGTCATCAAAATTAATGAGATCACTTAAGGAAGTGTCATCATCATAAGTATCAAAGATTGGGGTATCATAAATGGGTGGGTCTAAAGTGGGTGGGTCAAAAGGTAAGTCGTCTAAACCGAAGATAGTGTGATCACTTGAAGAAGTGTCATCACTATCGGTGTCATAAATGGGAGTATCAAAAATTTGAGGCTCGAAGGGAAGGGATGAGTTTATCACAAAATCATTTTCATTAGATTTTTCAATTCCAAAAGGATTAATAAAAATCTCATCATTATCATAATTAAGAACATTAATCATATTGACCGATTCTTTTCCATTTGATTTTATTGTGATTTTTCCCATTTTAAAAACTTGTTGTTCATCCCGAACCCTAAGAATTAACTCCCCTTCGGCTACATCAACTAAGGCTCTTCCGGACCTTAAGAATGGTCTACCAAGTATTAACGGAATACGAGGATCCATCTCATAGTCGACGACGACAAAGTCCACGGGAAAAGTGAATGTACCAACTCTAACAAAAACATCTTCGGCAATACCAACGGGGTATGTGAGAGTTCGATTAGCTAGCTCTAAAGTCATACGAGTCGGTACAAGGTCGGGTAATGAAAGTTGTTTCCAAACCGAGAGTGGCATAAGATTGATGCTAGCACCGAGATCCGCTAAGGCCATACAATCATCGATTTGAGGAAACGAGCAAGGTAACACGAATCGTCCGGGATCTCCTAGCTTTTCGGGAAGCTCTTTGAGAAGAACCGCGGAACAATTCTCATTTAAACGGGTGTTCACGAGCTCAACCATTTTTTCTTTCTTATTAAGCAAATCTTTAATTTTCACAAATTTTGGCATTTGATCAAGTGCTTCAATAAGGCTAACGTTAACATTTATGTTGGAGATCATCTTCAAAAAGTTAGAGACATGAATGTCATCTTTGGTGAGCACTTTAGTCTTGCCTAACCTAGATGGATAAGGGATATTAGGCTTAGACTTTGAAGGTTGAGAAGGAGAATGATTCTCTTCTTGAACAACCGTAGGAATAGGCTCTTTCGGCAATGGAACACTAGTACTAGGAGTGGTAGTGGGGGGAATCACCGGAGGGGGAGTAGGATTACTCATTATGACCTCCGGGCCTTGTCTCTCCTTTATGGGCGAAGAGATGGAAGGTCCCACTAAAGTGGCTCCACTTCGAGTATTGATAGCACTCACATTAGCACGAGGGTTAATCTCGGTATTTGAAGGTAAGGCTCCTTGGGGTCTAAGGGTTTGCAACATAGTCAAAAATCTCTTATCGTTGGACTCTTGCATTTGTCTAGTGGATTCTTGCATTGCTTTCATGATTTTCTCATGTTCGGTCAATTTCTGTAGAACCAAGTCCATTTGAGGATTTTGCATGTTCATTGGATTAAACCCTTGATTAGGAAAACCTTGATTTTGAAATTGAGATTGAAAACCGTTGTTATTATAAAAACCTTGATTATTTTGAAACCCTTGATTTTGACCATTAAAAATCCCTTGATTTGCATTCCCTTGAAAATTACCCATTTGAGGACATTGGTTCCTATTTTGGTATTGGGTATTTTGGGCGGGTGGGGGTGGTCTTTGAGGTGCTACAAAACCCGGGGGAGCCAAATAATTAGTACTTTTGTAAGACAAATGGTTAACATCAACATTAGGTTTAAATGGAACCCTTTCATTAGCATTAAAAGCACAAACTTGTTGTTGTTGATTATAAACCTTGTCATAATTGAAATATGAATGTGGTCCACCACAAGTCTCACACGTTTCACTATTTTCTTTCACGGCATGCACATGTGTAGTGAGGGCGTCAGTTTTTAGAGCAAGTGTTTCAACAAGCGAAGTGAGTTTATCGATTCTCTTGTCACTCTCACTAGAACTAGCACTCGCCATAGTGGCCCTAACATTCTTGGTTTGTACTTTTGCCTTGTTCTCAATAATGGCCCAAGCCTCGTTCATGGTTTTCACAAGAATATTGCCCCCCGCGGCACTATTAAGTGAGTCTTGGTCATTTAGAGTCAAACCATTGTAAAACGTATTAATTTGATGCACTTTAGTGAAACCGTGTTGTGGACATTTTCTCAAAAGCTCTTTAAATCGATCCCAAGACTCACTAAAAGTTTCCCCATATTTTTGCTCAAAGGTGATTATTTCATTCCTTAAAGAAGTGGTCCGTGATGGTGGGAAAAAGTAATTAATGAACTTGGTCTCTAAATCAATCCATGTGGTAATACTTTGGGGTGGTTCCTTATCAAGCCAAATCCGGGCTTGTCCCTCGAGGGAAAAAGGAAAAAGTTGTAGGCGAACGGCCTCTTGTGGCACCCCATTGTATTTGACGGTATTGGACAATTGGATAAATCTCTTGATATGATCATGGGGGTCATCTTGGGAACGACCCAAAAATGGGATAGCGGAAACCATTTTAATTAAATCCGATTTGAGTTCAAAATTATTCGCTCCAATTGCGGGGATAACGATAGCGTCATCGTTTCCTTCAACGTGAGATTGCAAAATCTCGAGCATAGGTCGGTTATCCGTTTCCATTGTATTGTCGAAAGCACGATTCTCGGGATCGGCTTGAATGACGGTTTTATTGTTTTTCTTCTTCTTCTTCTTTTTGGAAGAATTGGAAGAGTTTGGTACACCACTCGGTATGTATGTACGCGCGCGAGTGCGCATACAATTAAAACTTTGGAATGAGGTAGGTGACCTCGGTCGACTTTGAGAGGAAAAGGATTTTCCCTCTCGAGGAGCAATATGAAAAAGCTACAAAAATATATACTTAATACTAATTGAGTTGGCAAACCAATAATCGGTCGTCCCTCTCAATATACGCACAAGCAAGCGGGGAAACGAGGTGGCACAAAGCACTTAAAAACCTTTTTCCTTAGACGGCCTTTTATAGCGCGTCGCCTTATACCCACCTTATAGTTTGTATATTTCGAGTTTAAACGTCTTACTAGTATTTATCTATTTTGTCCTTTTTTCGTTATGGATGCGACTACAATAGTTAGGTGATGAAATCCCAACTAAGGCTTATTTGAAAAGTAGGTAATTTATTGTGCTACGTAATATACTATAGTAAAAGAAAAATCTTTTTGTATTTTTTAGAAAAATATATATTCACAATAAAAACGAAAGAAATAGAACTAAAAATTTAACACTAATACGTAATATTTTTGGTGTAATACTTTTAGGAAAAAGTATTACTTTGGATTTTTTAATTTTTTTTTGGTGCAATTCTTAGGAAAGAAATTGATTTTGTGATTTTTTAATTTTTTGTATTTTTAAGTTTTTGATTTTTTTTGTATTTTTGATTTTGTTGCAAGAAACGTAACGTTCAAAGGATGAACGGATCCCAAAATCCAAACGTCGTCACGAAAAATCGTCAATCGTACGAGCGAGGCGGCAGTGGCGCCATTTTAATAAAGAGATTTTGTTTACCCTTTTTATTTTCTAATATCGTTCCTCGACTCGACTCGAATTGAAAGCCAATTTTATCGTTAAGACTTTATTTGTTTTTGGTTAATAAAAGCTTGATTGGTATTTATATCTACTTTCGACAAAAACGTAAATGACACAGAATTCGAGAAAATAAACTAAAATAATGTTACTAATCTACTACTAATGGCTAAAAGTACTCTAACAATACAAATGCAACAGTATAAATGCAAAGCAATTGTTTAGCCACGATTCAATAACAAAGAAAATGGTCCAAACTGATAATTACAAAACCCAATAACTAATCTCTTAATAGGCCTAACAAATACTTAATTGGTCTAGACTTAAAATGAATATATCCTACTGAGCATAATGTCAAAACAGATAGGAAGATCAATGCAAAGTATCAAGTACATGTCTATACTACTCTTACACTACACAGTATAGTAACTATTGATCGAGAAATTTTGAACAGTAAACGAAAGCTTACGCTATTGACTTATTACTAGTAGTGTCACTCTACCTTATTACGCTGATGATAGCAATGCTTAGCCTAAATGAAATTTCACTCTACCTTATTAACTATTTTGGGCAGTAATCAACTATGGTCTAGTGTATAACAAAATCATGAATAAAAGTGACTGTTCCAAATGCTAGTCTAAAATCTCAAATGCTTAATGCTTATAACAGATCCTATAACTTGTTATTACTAATATTACACTAAATTCTATCAATGACTACTTAAATCTCTAAACATATATCATAAACTCACGATAGAACAATTACAGTAGCATTAAAATCACAAAAGAAATCTAAACAATAAAAATCATTAAACCTCAAACATTAAACTAAATCACTTAAACATTTAACAAAATTAATCTAAAAACAGAACATGAACATTAAAAAGAATTAAACCTATTGAAGAGATCCGTTGGGAAGAAGAGCGGCGCTGAGCCGTCTTAGACTAAACCGAAACACCGTTACTCGAACCAGATTTATTCACTATTCGAACCAAACACCCTTCTCGAACCAGATATATTAAACGGACAAAAAATCAAAACGAACAGTATAGTTTATATATCAAACCAGTAGGGTTTGAATTCTTATCCCAATCTTACTTTAACATCTAATTTTGCAAATATTTAAAATTAATAATAAGAAAGCAGTAAGACAAATTTTAAGACGAAACAGAAACTTTTATTAATTCAAAATAGAGATTTCAACTTTATAAAAGAAAAAATTACATTAATCCTAAAAAGTAAAAATAAAGCAAAATTGGAATGAATTAAAATTACAATATTGGGGGTTTTTATAGGCAAACCCCAAAGCCTTGTTGAGGAGTTTTTTTTAGCAGTATACTTCATCTTGACCCTTGAATCCATCTTTTCTCTTGCTTCTCTTTGATCAACGGCTGAAACTGGTCCATCAATCACATGGATCGCCAACGTGGCAGGGTGGTGTGCTAGTTGTGCTTTCTCAGGATGATGTGGCTAAATATCATTGGGGGATGATGGGATATGAGTTGTTTCCACCAATCAGGATCAACCGATGAAAAGAGAGGGTGCCACGTTTGATTTGAGGACCACCATCTTCAAGCCCCAGATTAGATGGGATTTAATTTAAGAGCGTGTGTATCACTTGCCAAAGGATAGAAAACCCCCAATTTTAGATTTAGGGTTTGTGGAGGTGATTGCATCTCTTTTTCTCTCTTATCTTCGTTTTTTTTTTTTTTTTTAATTTTGACCGTGACTTGTTTGACAAAAAAAAGAAGAAGCGTATATACTATATACTACTTTCTAACCGTCTAACTTTTTGTCAAATGGGCCTTAGGATAGAAACTTGTACTTTGACTAATGTAAACATGTTTCCACCGTGGTCTTTGATGGGCCAATTTGCACAACACTTCCTTCGTCTCACATTTTTATTTTCTTGATATTGGGCTTGGACCCAATATTGTAGATACTTCAATCGTTTATACATATTGGCTTGTATTGGGCCTTTATTTGGGCTTTGACCCAAAAGTAGATGGATAATTGGGCTTTTAGGCCCAATAAGCAAATGTGGGACCCACCAAGGCCCAATAACTTTTTAAAATTGAATCCTCGAAAAACGAACTTGATTTTTGGCTTTGTCGATCTTTTCTTCAAAGTCGTGTCGATTTTGCTGGTTTCCGTGATCTCTTGCACACTTTTGGTCTTTGATTTTGTCTTTGTCTCTTTCTTGGACTTTTCTTCAACATTTGACCGTGAAATCCCGTGTTTTCTCTTCTTTTGATCTTTTGTACCTATTTTAACACAAAAACACAAAACCACGCGTAATTCCGACTTTTACGATGTAAAACACATGATTAGTTCTTGTTTTTCCTTGATTTTAGTGGCAAAAGGATAAGTGTTTGCACACTTATTAGTTTCACTGGAATCAGTTTTAATTTTACAGATTTTAATTAACAGATCTCTAACGTTTTTCTTTAAGTAGTTGTTCTTATCAGTTTATATTGAAACCAAGATTGTGTTTCTGTTAAACTAATATATTAGATAATTGCATCTGATTCATTGAAACCAAGATTGAGTTTCTTTGAAGCAGATCCACTATAAGTATATAGAGATCACGATTGAATTTCTTATATACAGATTTATAACAGTTGTCTAACTGTTTATGTTTTGATCTTGTTTGATCTTTCAGAATGTCTACTAGCACTCCTGAAATTCCTACAACTACTACTGTGAAAGTAACTGCTGCGCCAGTTACCCACACAGTTGCTAATCATGCTGAAAAACCAGAAAAATTCAATGGACAAAATTTTAAGAGGTGGCAGCAGAAGATGTTCTTCTATCTCACTACTTTGAACCTTGCGAAGTTCTTAAAGGAGACTGTACCTCAGGTGGAACCTCCTAAAGAAGGTGTACCCGTAAATCAACAAGTCGTGCAAGCTGTTGAAGCATGGAAACATTCAGACTTCTTGTGTCACAACTATATTCTGAATGGTTTGGTGGACTCTTTGTACAATGTGTACTGCAAGACTAAGACTGCCAAAGAATTATGGGAGTCCTTGGAACGCAAGTACAAAACTGAGGATGCTGGTACAAAGAAGTTCGTGGTAGCTCGCTTTTTGGATTACAAGATGGTTGATTCAAAGAGTGTGATAACTCAGGTTCAAGATCTGCAGGTTTTGCTACACGACATTCATGCTGAGGGTATGACTTTGAGTGAAACTTTTCAAGTTGCTGCTATCATTGAAAAGTTACCTCCAAGCTGGGTAGAATTTAAAAACTACTTGAAGCATAAGCGAAAGGAGATGACTGTTGAAGACTTGGTTGTTCGTCTTCGTATTGAAGAGGACAACAAGCTAGCTCAGAAAAACACTTATACACCTGATTCTGCCAAGGCAAATATGGTTGAGCATGGTTTGTCTTCTTCAAAGTCTAAAGGCAAGAGCTTTGGAAAAGGGAAGAATGACAAGAAGAGCAAAGGGAAGTCTGAGTACCTTGCTCCTAAGGCTGGAATTGCAAAGCAAAAGTTCCAAGGAAATTGCTTCAACTCATTGTGCTGCTAATTGCAAAGCGCCAAAGCGGGTGACTCCACGCGAGGCTAATATGGTGAATGATAATATAGACATGATTGCTATGGTGTCTGATGTCGTTACCATGATCTCTGAAGTTAACCTGGTAGGTTCTAATAATGATTGGTGGGTTGATACTGGGGCAACCCGTCATGTGTGTGCTGACAAGAGTATGTTTCACTCTTTCAGAGCGGTTGACAATGGAGAGAAGCTGTACATGGGCAACTCTGCAACTGCTGATATCAAGGGCGAAGGAGATGTTATTTTGAAGATGACATCCGAGAAAGAGCTCAAGTTGACTAAAGTCTTGTATGTTCTGGAGATTCGCAAGAATCTTGTGTCCGGATGGCTTTTGAATAAGTTTGGTTTTCGTCTTGTTTTTGAGTCTGATAAAGTTGTACTTTCTAAGAATCAAATGTATGTTGGTAAGGGGTATGCCCTGAATGGTATGTTTAAGCTCAATGTAATAGTTGTTAAGAATGCTATCAATAAAATGAATTCTTCTGCTTACTTGATTGAGTCTTCTAATGTGTGGCATGGCCGTCTTGGACATGTTAATTTTAATTCAATGCGTCGTTTGATTAAATTTAATGGCATACCAAATTTTCATATTGATTCAAATTATAAGTGTGAAACTTGTGTCGAAGCCAAACTTACAAGATCATCTTTCAAATCGGTTGAACGAAAAACCGAACCACTTGATATGATACACACAGACATATGTGATTTGAAATCACTACCCACAAAAGGTGGCAATAAGTACTTCATCACGTTTATTAATGATTGCACAAAGTACTGCTACGTTTACTTGTTGAAAAGTAAAGATGAAGCTATAGACAAGTTTGTTTTATACAAAACCGAAGTTGAGAATCAACTTGGTAGGAAAATGATATGTGTGAAAACACCCATCCTTTTTACCACTTAATTACAATAATAACCGAGCCAAAACGTGTATTTTATGTCATTTATGTCAGAATTATGCGTGGTTTGTGTTTTTGTTGTGATTTAGGACGAAAAGGTGAAAAATGGAGAAAACACGGGATTTCACGGGCTTTTATCGAAGAAAAAGACGAAAGATGAAGTCGAAAGATCAAGAGTGGAAAAAGAACGGAAGTCCAACACCAATTCTGAAGATTTATCGAAGAAAAAGTCAAAAGACGGAAGTTCACTAAAAGCCGAAGAACTCAAGTCTTATTTACGAAGAAATGTCGAGACGAGTTCAAAGAAATCCCGAGACAAAGTCATTAAGTCCAAGATTAACAAAAGATAAAGAAGAAAAGGACTTAAGTGTGCAATTAAGACAAAGAGGAAAGAGGGAGGAAGCTTCCTAAGCTCCTCCCTAATCACCCCTATATATAGATTAGGCTAGCTTCATTTTTATGTTGTTGGTGGCTTGACAAACCACTCTTCCACCATTTTCATTTCTTGTCTTTTAATTTCTTGCAATTTAATTTCATGTTTTGCACTTTTAATTTCTTCAATTCAAGTAAGTCTTTTAATCTTGAAATCTTTTCTTTTAATCAAGTTCTTATTTTTAATCATCTTCTTCTACCTTTCTTATTTTGCTTATCTTTTGATTCATGTTCATCCTTGATTTTATTTCATCTTAATGCTTATTTGATTTAAAGGTTTCTAAAAAGTTCATCTTTTTATTATTTGATCTAAAAGTTTGTTTATTTTAAGTTTGATAAGTTGATGTTCGTGCTTGTTCGATCCGTTTCATCATAGATTCGTCCTAGTTTTGGTTATAAACTTATTTCCATAGCTTATTGATCTTGCTTAATTTTCGGCTCAAAGTGGGTAATCGGAAAGGGTTATAAACCCCTTTCCGATTTGATTATTCCGACCAGAGCACCCCTATTCCGATCACCCGATCGGAAAAGGGTTTTGGATATTCCGATTGTACCTTATTTCCAGTATTCCGATTTGCATTTTTCTCAACATTCCGATTTGGCTTTTCTAACATTCCGATATAGACCTTTTGAACATTCCGATTAACTAGTTTTGAGTATTCCGATTGGGGCATTTGTCAATATTCCGATTGGTACTTTTCCATTGTTCCGATTACCATGTTTCCTTCATATTCCGATCATGCTTGTTTTTACTCATTCCGATTGGTACTTTCCGACGGGTACATTCCGATCGGATTCCAATTTGGATTTCGATCGGGTGTATTCCGATTGGAGGTTTGTTTTGTTTAAATATTTTGTTTTAGTTAAAGTGTCAACTTTTCTCGTTTTATTTTTAGTTCATTTTAATTTCGTTTTGCATTTTTATTTATTTAATTGTCTATTTACTTTTCGCTAAGTTTTAATTTTACGTCATTTAATTTCTCGTCATCTACTTTTAAAGTTTTAAATATTGCACCATTTACGTTTCAACTAGTTGTAGTTTTAATTACTTGTCATTTAATTTTAAGTCTTGCACATTTATTTTTACCAAACCCAAAAATATTTGTTTCACCAAGAACAACTAATCTCACACAATTAACCGGAAATCAATTCAAGGAGATACCGAGAAAACGAACTTTTTCAACTAGCAAAATCTCAGTTATTAGAAAATCAAGGTTGTACGAAGTGATAGAGGAGGTGAATATGTGTCTCCTTTTGCTGATCTATGTGCAAAACATGGAATTAGACACGAGTTTACTGCTCCTTATTCACCTCAGCAAAACGGTATTGCCGAAAGGAAGAACCGTACCTTGAAAGAGATGGTTAATACCATGTTGTTAAGTTCTGGTTTGAGCCGGGACATGTGGGGGGAAGCCATTAACGGCTACTTATCTTTTAAACAAGATACCTCGTAAGGATAAAGAGGAAACCCCATATGAATTATGGATGGGAAGAAAACCATCATACCAGTACTTACGAGTGTGGGGGTGTCTAGCCAAGGTAGCTGTGCCGACACCTAAGGCCCAAACTATTGGACCTAAATCTGTGGATTGTATATTTATTGGATATGCTAAGAATAGCAGTGCGTATCGGTTTATTGTACATGATTCGAAAAATCCAGATATACACAAGAACACAGTTATGGAATCAAGGAATGCGTCCTTCTTTGAAAACATATTTCCTTGTTTAAAGAAGGAAAATGAAAGCACATCTAGAATAGATGATGCAGTTGTCCAAGATAAGAGACAACGAGATGATAATGATCTCCAAGATGAGAGACAAGATCAACCCGAGGAAGAAGAGGCTGAACTTAGAAGAAGCAAACGGGCGAGAACCGAGAAATCATTTGGACCCGATTTTGTCTCTTTTATGGTAGAAAATGAACCCACTTCTTATCAAGAAGCTGTAAATTCCTCGGAAGGGCCTCGATGGAAAGAAGCGATTAATAGTGAAATAGAGTCTATTTTACAAAATCATACTTGGGAGCTCGTGGATTTACCTCCTGGTTGTAAACCACTAGCCTATAAATGGATCTTCAAGAAGAAGATGAAAGTTGATGGCACCATTGATAAGTATAAAGCAAGATTGGTGATCAAAGGTTTTAGACAACGCGAAGGTCTAGATTACTTTGATACTTATTCGCCTGTTACGCGAATAACTTCTATTAGGATGATTCTTGCTATTGCAGCATTAAGAAATTTAGAAGTTCACCAAATGGATGTGAAAACGGCTTTTCTAAATGGAGAGTTAGAAGAAGAAATATACATGAACCAACCTGAGGGTTTCATGGCTCCTGGACAAGAGAGAAAAGTTTGTAGGCTTGTTAAGTCGTTGTATGGCTTAAAGCAAGCTCTAAAACAATGGCATCATAAGTTTGATCACGCCATGCTAGAGGGTGGATTCAAAATTAATGAATGCGACAAGTGTGTTTATGTCAAAGACACAAATAGTGGATATGTAATCTTGTGTATTTATTTCGACGATATGCTTATCGTTGGCAGTAACGACAAGATGATCAAGTCTACTAAAGACATGTTGAAATCAAAGTTTGACATGAAAGATATGGGTTTGGCTGATGTGATCCTTGGAATAAAGATCATACGAACTCAAAGTGGACTTGCATTAAGTCAAGCACATTACGTGGACAAAATTCTTAATACTAATAATGCGGGGGATTCCGGCCTAGCTAGAACTCCAATAGACACCAGTTTGCATCTATCTAAAAATAGAGGCGTAGGTGTTGCCCAATTAGAGTATTCAAGAATTATTGGCATGTTAATGTATCTGATGACATGTACCCGACCTGACTTAGCATATGCTGTTAGCAGGCTGAGTAGATATACTAGTAATCCAAGTGATGCACATTGGAAAGCTATGACTAGGGTACTTCATTATTTGAGATACAGTCGTGATTATGGACTGAATTATGCTAGATATCCATCTGTTATTGAAGGATACAGTGATGCAAATTGGATATCTGACATAAAGGATTCTAGATCGACCAGTGGATATGTGTTTACACTGGGAGGGGCCACTATATCTTGGAAGTCTTCCAAGCAAACTGTAATAGCTAAGTCCACGATGGAATCAGAATTTATCGCGTTAGATAAATGCGGAGAAGAGGCGGAATGACTACGTCAATTCGTAGAGGACATACCCAGGTGGCCTAAACCGGTAACGGCCATTAGTATACATTGTGATAGTCAATCGGCAATTGGAAGAGCTCATAGCACAATGTATAATGGAAAGTCTAGACATATCCGTCGTCGACATAATTCGGTACGACAACTACTCTCAATAGGAGTTATCTCAATTGACTATGTGAAGTCAAAGGATAACATCGCGGATCCGCTTACGAAAGGCTTAAGCAGAGAGTTAGTTAGTAAGTCGTCTAAAGGAATGGGACTAAATCCCTTAAAGGAATGAGTTTCTATGAAGGAAAACCTAACCCAGTTGACTGGAGATCCCAAGATCTGGGTTCAATAGGACAACCTAATCATAGAAATGTGGGGGAAGTCACGTCAATGTGGGGGAGTTACTTAATACAGTAACTTTCCTAGTCCATTCCTAGAACAATGTGACATGTTGAAAGGTTAAACATATAGCTTAATGATTCAGGATGAAATCATAAAGCATAATGATTCAAGATGAAACCATAAAACATATGTTTTTAATGATTCAAGATGAAATCACCTATGTGAGAGAGAAGTGGGGTCGCTTCAAAGGAAATTGTGGGGGCACAATTTCTAAGAGCTCTTGCAGAACCAGGCGAGTGTTCATGACCATAACGAACACGGCTATGAGGACTTGACAAGGTCAGGGAGAGTCTTGTGTGAGTGTGTATTGTCGTCTACGTAAACAGAGGCTGAGTTCAAGGACATCGCGTCTACTCAGATCTAGGAGACTAAGTGCATCTCACAAGGGAAGGTTCAAAGGGTTACACCTACCTATCATATGCAGGACTTAACCGCAGAAATTTTGCCGAAACTTTCGTGTGTTTTCGACCGATTCCTATTCATGTGGGGGATTGTTGGAAAATGTTTTGCAAAATATGGTTTTTGCAATACTTTGGACATAATTTTATATATGTATATGTTATATATATTCGTAGTACTTAGTAGCTTTACGTTCTCCTCGAAGAGAGCTTCGCAACGAGTTAAAGTATGTCCAATATGGAGTTAATATGAATGAGATATCGTGTCTCAAAGTGAGTCACGTGAAACACAATATTTGAAAAAATATTTGTCCCACATCGCTTGAAACATGAAGTGAAAACATGTTTATAAGGAAATCCTAGTTTCTACCCTACAATATTCATTTGTGGGTTTTTACTCCCACGCCTACGCGCGCGCAGGGGGTGCAGAAAGTGGGATTTCTAGGCTAAAAACGGGTTCGAAGCTATTGAACTTGTGAACGAGCGCGCGACCTGCGGACACGAATGCAGCTCCGAAATCTCCTTGGATGCGGGAAAATTCGGTGTATTTTTTGCTGCTCATTCGAAATTTTTCCTTCCAGATTTTTCTAATCTATTTTAGGAATAGATACAAACTTATTAATTAAGTTTACAGAAATCTGTTTTGTGTATTAAAAGATTTGCGAATCTGTGTTAGTAATAACATATTTTCATGTCAGTTTAATTTAGGAGCAAATATTATGTCTTGGTGACCAAGACATATAATGCCTATAAATTAAACTTGAATTTCATTCATTCAAGACATCAAAAAACGTAGCTTTTCTGCATCAAACTTCCAGCAATCTTTTTCAGTTAGAAACACACACTGTATCCGTGATCTTTCAGGCAAGTAAGTCGAGTCCGGCTGTACAACAGCTTTGGACGTTGTACCCTGGGAAACAGACGGTGAATCTGTTTTAAGGGAAGCGTGTTAAACACGTGCCTCGTCTTATTTAATTTTACTGCTTTTGTTATTACTGTTACTTATTTTCTGTTTTCTTAATTTCTGTCAATTTTATTTGTAATTCGATTTTATATAATAAAAGTGTACACCGTTTCCTACAATTTGATCCGATTCTCGATTTATAAGACAGTCCCAAAGTTTGAAAAAGTAATTTTATAATAAGAATTTTGCATATTTTGTTTAATGTTTTGATTACAATGGTATTTATTTCGGCTTATATTACGTAAGCACATTTTAACTTACATTTGACGTGCCTCATTTTTTTTTTAGTATTTTTTGGAAATAGAAAAATTTTAAACTTAAGTTCTTTTAAATTTTAGATATAACATGAGAAAATAATTTTTCAGTAAAAAATTTAAAAAATATTTATTTTAAACAAGTTTTTTATTTTTCTAAAGAACTTTTTCCAAAAAACTTCTCATTTTTTCAAAAGCTTCCTAAATTTCATAAGCAAAAAACAAACAACCTATACCACCATATAGCAAAGGGAATGAATTAAAATTTAAAACAAGAGAAAGAAAGATAGCATAGCAGGCAATGATGATTAATTCCTCCTCCAGCATCTTCTTCCAACGCCCATCATCATCTACCTTGTTTCACTTCCCTTCTTCATTTCCAATTCCACCTTCTTCTTTTTCTTCTCCTCGTTTTGGAGTTATTTGCGCAGCAGCAGCGAGTAGTAACAAAACTGATTATTATAAAGTTCTTAAAGTTTCTCAAAATGCTTCTTTGCAGGATATTAAGTCCTCTTATCGATCTCTTGCTCGTAAGGTTGCTACCTACTCCACTCTACTTTTTTTTATACTTACTTACTATCTTTTCTTATCCTACATACATTTTCCTTTCTTTACTTTTTTAATTAAAAAGTGAATTATATAGTGGGCGTTTGGGATTGCGTTTGCAACTAGTTTATCTACTTATTTCATTTTGAAAATGGAGATAAGCTAAAATGAGTGTTCGGATAATAAATGAAGAAAAGTGATTATTTGATTTTAGAAGCTTTTAAAATCGAGTTTTGAAAAAGTAAGTGGGGAGCTACTTATTTCATTTTCAAAATGGAGAAAATTAAAATTAGTTTATTTTATTCATTTTATTTATCAAATAATCAAATTTGCTAAACACTCAAAAAAACTGATTAGGATAATCAAATCCAAACACTATTTTGTAAAATGACGTTTTCAAAAGGATGATTATCTAATTATTCATTTTCAAAATGAATAATCTGTTTTCAATAAGCAATCATAAACACCCCCTTAGTCGGTTTCGGTTGTGATTTTTAATTCTTGCTTATGTAACCAGAATGCTTTCTGCAATCACCTAGGCCTTGTGATATATTACTCTAGTTTCCGCATTACTAGGACTCACACGTATTACTGATACCCCAATCCATTATTAACCAAATTAGCTGATTTCTCTTTTATTTATTAGCTGTTGGCCTTCAAACTTTTTTGTTTCCATCATCTTCTTCACTCAAGGAATCCACATTATTTCCAATTTTTCTGGTTATCATCAAATTGTCGACTAGTCCCTCAGGCGAGGCCCTAGCACCCATTTTGCCTTATCATACTCTGCCCAGGTCACTTCACTAGGCCCTCGCCTATATTGATGAGGCCGTCGCCTTTTTCAGCGGGGCCCTCACCTTTGTCGGCGTAATCTTAAAATGCTTATTGATGTATGTTTATTTCTAAGAGCCATTACAATATCAATCTGTTAAGATGGTTAGCACGGAACAGGTTCTAATATAACTTTGAAGGGCTCCATACAGATTTACGCTACACATAGAAGGACATTGTTAGCTAATATTACCTGATTGGAGAATCATTAACCTAGTCGTGACCCAATTTTATCAAATATTGTAAGAAATTCATTAAATTGGATCAGTATGATCTAGCCACTCAAGTTACAGTGTGTGCACTCTTAAGACCAAATCCCAAATACTTCTTTTTTGCTCTTCTTGTAGCATCAGGAATGGATGATATGTCGGGGTAAAATAACTACAAATCATTTCTCCGGCCTTTCGATTGGTTATTGAAAGATCTTCATAGCTGGAATCTGTATGATTTTGATGATATGACCTGTAGTTACTGATCAATAATTGCAATTGTATTACTTGAGAAGGGAACGCCTTTCTTTAGTATGTTGCCGTCCCAAAGCTTTATTGTTATTCAACCCACTAAAGTGAAATAAAGTGATGGTACAGCGATGTCAATTACGCCTACCCTGGGAGGCCAGGCAAGATATGTAAACCACTGAAGAATAGCCAATGAGATCTCAATAGCTTCTTGAAAATCTGACTTATGCTTAATAGTGAGGAAAATTATTGACTAGTCTCTGACAAAAAAAGGAAAAAAAGAAATGTAACAAAAACAAATTGAAATGAAATGTTCCTTGTCGTCATATGTTGTCTGTTTTACTATGTAAATTCATGACTCCAGACTTTGTGACATTCCTTGATCTATTTTGTGTACTGAGATGAATCCCTGTTTCTCTTGTGTAACAGTTTCATCCAGATATGAACAAGGATGATGGGGCAGAAGAGAAATTTAAGGAAATTAGTGCTGCCTATGAGGTATACTACGCATTTTCAGATGTTCTGTATGTATATAAAATCACCCAAATTCATACTCTTACTATTATTGTTATTATATCATATGTGTAGGTCTTGTCTGATGAAGAGAAGAGATCATTGTATGATCGTTTCGGGGAGGAAGGGTTACGAGGGGAACATGATGGATCAGGTGCTGGTTCCTACGAGGTAATGTTGTGTCACATTACATTATAACAATATACATAAAATTATACATGGACACATGATGAACATTGTTTTGTGTTCCAACTATTCTGGTAATTTCCGTCTGTTAGGTGGACCCATTTGATGTGTTTGGCACCTTCTTTGGGAATTCCAGTGCTTTTTTTGGCGGTATGAATGAATCAGAAGGCAATAGTTTCACTTTCAGAAGCAAGGGCAGCCATACCCTGAACATTCGGTAATCGTCCACCTACAAGGTTACTATTTCTACTGTTTAGCCAAGAATTTTGGGCATGGTCTTAAACAAAATACCATATAAAGACAATTTTAATCAAGCTTTTCACAGCCAGTTATAATGTCATTGATCTCTAGTTCTGTTTGTATGAATTATTGTCATGTTGCTTGTGGAGCTGCTGGCCTATTTATCAACTCTTTTTTTACTGTATGATAGGCATGATATATTTTTGAGCTTTGAAGAGTCAATTTTTGGAGCAAAACGAGAAATTGAAGTTTCCAGTTATGAGACATGTGATCATTGTGGTGGAACAGGAGCCAAGTCTAGCAATTGTATAATATCATGTAACAATTGTGGAGGTCAAGGGGCTGTGTTAGAAACTCAGAAAACACCCTTTGGGGCAATGTCTCAGGTATTTTCATTTCTGTCCGGTACCAAGGTTTATTTGGTATTTTCATTCTACAGGCAAACAAATTCTGATTGGTATATTCTCTAATAATGCAACAAACTTTTGAAAGATGAGCATTCTGTCCGGTACCAAGGTTTATTAGTTTTTCCTATTATTACTTTTTTTTTGAAAGGCAACAAGATTTTATTACGACAATAGAAAAATTACACCACAAAGGCATCCCAACTCCTCAATCAAGTAGATTGAGCGGGGTGAGACCCGAAAAACAAAACAGCAAGAAACCCAGATATGTGGGCACTACTACATCTAAACACTAATGCTACACCATGACCAATTTACTCCCTCACTGAATTTTGCAGTTTGAAGGACCGATGAACCATTTCTGCCACTCGAAGGAAGCTTTCTTAGATCTCCTAGAAACCCAGTCAAAGCTTTTAACTTGAATTTCATGAAAAATTTTATTAGTACTCGCCACTTTTCCTTTGAAAATGCGAGAATTGCGCTCTTTCCAGATGAAATACCCTGCTGTCCATATTACTAGTTGCCACAAAGCTCTCGAATACGATTTAACCTCGACATTCCCACTAAAGCGAAACAAATCATTTGCCGAAAACACATTAAAAGAACCGAGCTTCCACCATTCAAAAATTTTGTTCCACACTTTTCGCCACATTACAGGTCACTAAGCTATGATCACACGATTCCACGCTATCATCACAACATGGACATAATAAAGAGTCCAACTCAATTCCTCTTTTGTCGAGCTCTACGCGCACCGGAATTCTCCTATGTAAAACTCTCCATATAAACACGTTTACTTTCTTTGGAGCAAGTCTATTACATAGTGTCTCTTGGGACGTATTGCCCACTTGTAAGTATATGTCATCCACCATAAAAGCTAAGCCTTTAACCTTGAAATTGCCATCTTCATTAAGATTCCAACGCCACGAGTCCCTGCAATTACGAGAAAAAGTAACATTTTGTAATAGACCCGTAAGCTCTGCTACATCGCCACACGCTCTCCCTCTAGGCTCCCTCACCCAATCCCATTCCCACCTCCACACCCCCTCACACCAGATCCCTCTATCAACCACCCGAGCCTCCTTACGCCTATCTAACTGAAATAGCCTAGGAAATCTTTCACGCAGACTTAAGTCACCAACCCACCTATCTTCCCAAAACAGAGTATCCCTCCCGTCACCCAACTTTCTTGAGAAAGAAGAAGAAAACTCAATCCCGAGTTTTTCCATATCTAGACCTACCTTAACTATATCAGACCAAACTCCACTCCGCTCCGCCTCTAGACCTCCACTCGCTCCATAAATACTCTTAATCACCCTAACCCATAAAGCCCCAGTTTCTAACTTAAACCGCCACCACCACTTTCCCACTAACGCCCAATTTTTAGCCCGAAGAGACCCAATGTTTAACCCCCCAACCCCATATGAAGATAAAACCTTATCCCACTTAACCCACGATATTTTTTTATTTTCACCTACCCCGCCCCAAAAGAACTCCCTCCTAATTCTCTCAAGATTTTTTATCACACATAAAGGCACACGAAACATTGAAAAATAATACAATGGCAAACTTCCAAGAACCGATTTAACTAATGTCAATCGTCCCCCAAAGGACATCGTTTTTGCTTTCCACTCGGATAATCTCTTTTTAAATTTATCAACCACATTCTTCCATGCACTTTCCCGACGTATACAATCCCCAATGGGAAGTCCCAAGTAAGTAAATGGGAATTCACCCACACTACATTGCATCCAACTCGCCATATTGCTCACCTCAGTAGAACTGACCCCGATACCATACAATCTACTTTTATTAAGGTTAACCTTAAGTCCCGACACCATTTCAAAACACTTCAATATACACATTAGATTCTTTGCATTTTCCTTATCCCATTCACCAAAGAAGATTGTGTCATCAGCGTATTGTAGATGTGATACAACCACTCTCTCAGATCCCACATTAATTCCTTAAAAGATACCTTTGTTAACCGCCTCTTTCACCATCAAATTTAGCCCTTCTGCCGCAAGAATGAACAAGAATGGCGACAATGGGTCACCTTGCCTCACACCACGTTCCAAACCAAATTCGATTGTCGGGGACCCATTAACCAAAACCGACACTGACGACGACTCTAAGCAAGCGTGAATCCATGAACACCATTTTTCCCCAAACCCCATGCTCTTCAAAATATTGCACAAATACCCCCAGTTAATACTATCATAAGCCTTTTCAAAATCGACTTTAAAAATTAGTCCTTTCCTTTTATTTTTCTTCACAAAATCCACCGTCTCATTTGCTATTAGGATGCCGTCAAGAATAAACCTCCCACCAATGAAAACATTCTGAACCTCACCAACAAGTTTCCCGATCACCAATTTAATTCTCTCTGCGAGTATCTTTGCTATAATTTTATAGTAACAACCAATTAAACTAATCGGTCTATACTCACCGAGACCAATCGGATCAGCCACCTTAGGTACCAATGCCACAAATGATGGATTACAACCCTTTGAGATTTCCTTCCTATCCCAAAACCATTTAATTGCATCTATCAAATCCTTTTTTATAACATCCCAAAACCTTTTTATATAAGTAAAATTAAACCCATCAGGCCCCGGAGCCTTATCCCCACCACAACTGTTAACAGCATCCCATATCTCTTTCTCCTCAATTGGTTTTTCCAGCATGTTCGCATCATCACTTGAAATCTGAGCTAAACCGTTACTAGATAACCCAGGTCTTAAATGAACATGTTCTGAAAACATCGTTTTATAAAATCTATACGTCTCTTCTTTAATTTTATCAGGGTCTTCGCACCACAAACCATCAATCATTAGTCCTCTGATATTATTTTTATTATTCCTCCTCTTCACAAAGGAATGAAAGAATTTGGAATTTTCATCCCCGTCTATGTCCCACCTCACTCTCGCCTTTTGTCTAAGCATGCAAGTCTTTTCCCTTTCTTTATCGATCCATAAACGCCTTGCTTCCAACCACTTGAACCTTTCTTCATCATTAAGAGTCCTCGACTCTGCTTCTAGTTCCCATATCATTGCTTCCCTGCTGTGTTCATTTATTTTATCATTCAATCCGCCAAACCTCTTCCGACTCCACTCCTTTAGTTCTACCTTCACATTTTTAAGTTTGTCCCTAAACCGACAGTCTGGCCTCTTACTCTTCACATCCTTATTCCAACCTCTTAATACAACATCCTGAATGTCCGCTTCCTTTAACCAAATGTCAAAAACGCGAAACGGTTTCGGACCAAAATCAACATCCATATCCTTAAGGACAATAGGACAGTGATCAGAAAGCTTCCTGTCTAACGCAACCATAGCAAGATTACCCCATTTATTCTTAAATCCCACGGACACCATAAATCTATCAAGCTTACTAAACTTTAAACCATCATCACTAATCCGTGTAAAGTTTCGACCGCCCAACGGTATTTCAACAAGCTGTGTTCTGTTAATAAAGTTATTGAAATCGTCCATCTCCTTGACATTAATTTGTGTATTCAATCTATCGTCTTGTCTTCTAACCACGTTAAAGTCGCCAAAGATGCACCACTCTTCACTACTGCTGTTCATTAATCTATCTAATCTATCCCACAAAGACGCCTTTTCCCTACTAACATGCGGACCATAAAGACACACCAAAACAATGTCACCTGAAATGCCCTTCCATCCACCTTTAACTGCTATAAATCTATCATCACCCGTAGCATCTATGCAATTGAAAACGTTAGTGTCCCATATCACCAACATCCCACCTGATCTCCCTTTTGCCTCCATTTGTGTAAACCCAAAACTCCTATTACCCCATACTTCTTCCACCCACAAATCGTCAACTAGCCCACTTTTAGTTTCTTGTAAAGCTATAACATCTGGTTTCTCACCTCTGATAATTGACATTACCCACCCTTTTTTACCCTCTACACCTAAACCCCTGATATTTATAGAGATAATCTTCATTTAATCACAATAACGACCGATCCCAACTCACCTGACTATGATTACTGTCCATTAGCAGCGGCGTCTTCCGCTCCAACACTAGGTACCTTAGTTTGTTTTACATCATTCCAAACCACACCAATCTGCTCCCCCACTTTCTTCAAGCGATCCTCACTAATTGAACACGTAGGCCCCATGACGTCTGCTTTGAATGAGCCTTCACCATTTTGCATCGCATCACCATTCATCAGATTTTTGTTACCACCCATACCATTAGTCGACGAGTGACTTCTTTTTCGTCTCGTACCCGCTTTCGCAAGATTAAACCTACGTCTCATGTACTTCTTACCACTGCTCGCCCTCCCATTAGCTTTCCCACTCGATACCGTATTTGGTTTCATCACTCCTCTAAAGGACCCATTTAATGACTTTTTTCTCTTCTTGTATACTCCCTTCCCACTTGATCCTTGCTTGTCTGCACTACTCCCATTCATATCAGAAATATCTACTGTATCTTCTTTATACCCATTTTCATGTAGCTTATTGGTTTCATCACCTACCTCACCTTCAACCGTCCCTGCTTTCTTGCTATTTTCAGCAACATCCTTTAGCTTATCTTGAACAAAATTTAACTTTACATGGGCCTGTGGAGTACCAATATTAGTGGTTGAATATTGATCCACATTGTTTTGTATATAATTTGTGTGTTGGGTTATTGGAGTGTTTGCATTACCAGGCCCACATGGCCCATCCAAACCCAATATATCACCATTCTTGGACCCACCACATTCACATTCACATTCACATTCACAGGTGTACCTTATCTCACTTTTATTATACACACTAGCCGTCTTTTCTTTTCCTGTGTTGTCATTCTCATTGACTAACTTATCCCCCCCAATAGAATTGTCACCTACCTCGAGCTCCTCGCTGGCTTTTCTAAAGTTGTCATTTACTTTCATTTCCGAGGATCTTCTCTCGCCCCAAGACTCCCCCGTCTCTTGACTTTTCCGACCACCGTAATTTGCTGTCCGAAAGACTTGATCATCAAAATCTTCATTCTCGTCACCCTCTTCGCTGCTTACCTCTTCATTTTCACCCTCCTCCATCTGAACCGTATCCGTGTCGTCCTCGTCGCTCACATCTTTTCGTTTTGGATCCACGATATCGCCTTCCACCACATCACCGACCTCCTATCACCGAAACTTGAAACGTTTTCCTTTTTAACTTCACTTGAAGTTTCTCTCTGATAAGCTCCGTTGCTCCGGTGTGGATAAGAACTCGTCCTGTAATGCACGTTTGGTTACCTTCTAACTTACAATTACTATGATCGATCACTTTTCCATGCCACCTTGCAATATTAGTAAAGACCGATTCCTTCCAGCACATGATCGGAACTCCAATGACACTAATCCACGTAAGCCTTCCTGCCGTTCTATACTTCTCATCCCATAGGCGTAATTTGTGTAGCCATCTTCTTAACCCATGATCCGCGTTTTCTATTACATTAGTTGCCGTCTTCAATGTCTCGAAGACTAGTATGACTTCTAAACCACCCATATACTTGACCTCTGCGTTAAAACAACCTTCTTCCTCACATACTTGAGACAGTTTTTCCAAGTACTCAATTTCCTTTACTTCACCTACAATGCTTCTACCCAACAGATCACATTCGGCATCGTCAGCAACCACGTCAATTACACGAGTGCCATCATTGTTGTTCTTACCCACTGAATCACTCTTCTTCGCATCTGCCCTTTCTCCCCCTTTCTTTGCTGGTTGTTTTGACCCACTTAAAACTTCATTATATCGTCGATCATCGCGCATACCAAAGTTCCTCTTTTGCCCATATACATTCGAATGTTTATGCTTATGATTAGCTTCCCTCCAACTGTCATATTTTCCATTGTTTGAATTCCACTGGCCAGCATGAGTAACGTTTGTTGTCTTCTCACGCCGATCGTACGCCACATATACTCTCAAGTATTCCTTCCCAATTTGAATTCTACGAAGCCTTTGTAGTAGTAGCACCATATCTTCGATGTTTTTAAATCGAACAAAGCCATACTTGTGACCATTCCTCAATCGATTATGCGCCATAAACATGTCAAACACCGTCCCATATTTCTTAAAAAGCATCCACAGATTGCCCATTCCCCATGAGTCTGGGAAATTATGAAACATAAACGAAGCCGATGAATTCCGCTTGCCACCAGTGTAACCGGATCCTAAAGTTTTGCCATTGTATTGTTCACTATTTCCAAAGTGCCTTGACCTCTCATTTTTCTCTCTCACAAAAGTTCTCTCTCACACAGTCTCTCATTTTTTTTTATTAATTTTTCCTATTATTACTCTTATTTATATTCTGTTATAAAGCATTTATATATCCAACCCTTTTGTCTTTAAATATCCATCCAAACCTATCTCGTGCCACCATCTTTTTTAAACACAATAATAGTCCGAGACATCACCTTCTTCACTATTATTTACACCAGCTCCTCTTTTACACCACCATAGCCGGAAATCGTCATTCGTCAATAATGTCAAAAGCCGCAAAAAATATTTGTCACGTCAGTTTTGCTCGGGCATCATAGTATTATTTGTGTAAGTTGATAAGTTTCCTTACTAAGGAATAGACTTGGAGAGTATGTTGTGTGTCCTAAAGTATTTGGATTAGGATGTATTTTCAAAGGCTTTAGTGCTGTAATTTCATTATGCTTGATATTATTAGTGAACTAATATCATTATGAGAGCCATAAGTTGACGGACGAAATGGTCGACCTCTTGAAAGTTGATCATCATTTAGTTAACTAGTTATTTATCATCTTAATCTATTTGCATTAGAAATTTAGAGCCAGGTCTTTACATATATGATGGATAGTTATATTCTTTCTTGGAATGATTCTAGTATAAAATACGTAACAGATAATTCAGATCTGATCATGAATTCGTACATCAAGTGCGCCATCAGTATGACTTTTAACGTGAAAGATAAATGGGTCGTCATGTCATTATGCTAACGCTCTCTTGCTTGTTTGAGTTGATGATAATGATGTTGGTTTGCGTGACGTGAAGATTGAACATTTTGATATTGATGGCATGCTTGTAAATGGAGTAGACAAGATCTCATTAAGGTTTAGGAGTAATCAGTAGGTAACCTTGAGGCCTAGTGTACTTTTGTAAACACAAACCATCTCTATGATCTACAACCATGTTAAACAAATTTTAATACAAATTGTAAAAGTCAAGTTTGGAGGCATATAACAAAAGTAAGAAGCGGGTGATTGAGCTTAGGTTAATGCTGACAAATAATTGGTTGAAGAAATTTTGTTGGTCATGTGCTCCAGTTATACTTTAATGAATGCTACCTTCCTGAACAAAGTGCTAATATTTTCATATTTTTTTATATCAAATAATTTGAGTTCGTATTTCTAAATTTTTGTTTTGGTTTATAAATCTAGGTATCTACTTGCTCAAAGTGTGGGGGTGATGGTAAGACCATAACAGAATACTGCCGGTATTGTGGAGGCGAAGGTAAGGTCAAGTCTCCTAGAAGTATTAAAGTGGACATCCCACCTGGTGTGAGTGATGAAACTACTATGCGAATAGAGGGAGAGGGTAATGTTGACAACAAAAGGTGTGCTTCTAGCTTAAGTGTTTCATGTTTTTAAATAGCTAGCAGTTTTTACATGGATCTGATTCACATTTACCACTGGAGCTTAGACATATTAACTTCGTCTTGTTCATTACTGTCATTATGGCACCTACCCTGCTACCTAGTAAAAGGGATGACCATCATGATCTAGTACCAGTCTCACATCAGAGGACCCCATTGTTCTTAAAACTCTTTTTAGAGGCTGACTACAGGACCAGCTAGAGAACACACGGAAACTGAAAATATAGTTTATGAAGCTCAATGGTTTACATTCTAGAGATAAACTAGGTTTTCTAGCGAAGCTCAATGGAAAATACTAAATTAGTCTCTTATTAAGCGTAATGAAAATAGTTTTTGAAATATGAACCTTTTTATTTTCTTGGTTCGTTTGGATATCGTGATTCTGCATCAAGTTCTTGTAATTCCAGTCAAAATGGTTGCTGTCACAGCAGTGGCAGCACAAGTAAGATATATAGTGAATTTGACAGCTTTATTCAGAACTTGTGATATGGAGTGATACTGAGTCATTGTTCTATTTTCTTTTAGATACAACCACCTCTATTATGTTAACCAACTGCATGCCTAAAGTTGCCGATAAAGGTCCATTAGTAATACATAATGCCATAATGGTTAGATATTATATTTTGTAACTTGTAACTATTGGGGTACATTCATTTCTACCTTTTCAGTAGTCGCTATATTGGAATTTCAGAAGGTATGAATTATCATCTATGGTGCTGTTTTGGTTGGTTTGGAATTTGAAGTCAAGTATTGTTTTTGCCTTTTTATAAAAGATATCTCCATAAGCTTGAAATTCATAAATGAATAGTAATACACTTATTACATTCATCATCATTGTCATTATATTACATTTATCATCATTGTCATTATTATACAAGGCAAAGTTTTTTCAAGAATAAACAACATACTCCTAAATTACGCTTAGGTAAAACAATGCACGACACACAAAAAGTTTAGTCAATAAAAACATAACCCAAAGATAAATTTTGCTAGTTTCTTTTCCAATAACTGTTAACTGAAGAATAAGAAGAACCAGAAGTGGCGACTTAGCACAGGAGGCGATATGTACAATAGATAAGGAACTATAATACTAAATGGACTCTTCCATCGTGGAAACTTCTTGTTTGGACAAGTGAATATATAGACATATTTTGCCTTCTAGTATCATTTCCCTGCAATTAATACTTCTTTTGCTAGGTCATTCAGATAAAAAGTTGGTGATACTGTTGATCTTTAATGCAGGAATAGAGTTGGTGATTTGTATTTACTCATTCATGTCCGCCAAAAACATGGAATACGAAGGGAGGGTCTTCATCTTTATTCAGATATTAAGATAGATTATTCACAGGCAATACTAGGTACTGTCATTCAGGTAAAGACTGATTTGGATAAAGGGTATATCTGCATAATTTTACGTGGAGCAACTTTCCAGATATGCTTTTAATGCTATCCTGTTATATTTTACATCAACCACGTGTAAGGGACGTGCATGTAAACGTATACCTTACCAAGAACAGAAAATAATCGCATTAAGAGTATTACAAATATGGTCTCAAGATAAAGATAATCAAGATATAAATTTTGAGTCAAGTTATATGCCTTCTCTCAGTACGTTTGATTCAAATTACATTGGTGTGCCTTTAGTGATCTGTTTTGGGGAAAATGATAGTCCATTTACACAATGGTAGGTCATTCTATATATTTATGATCTATTGTCTATAATATCTGCAGAACATGCTCAAACTTAGTGCTCACACCCTTGGGTTAGTGTAAAATGTAGATAAATGGATGCAACTTGTTCTTCTGCTACCTTGTCACACTGCTTGGCGCTAAAACGTTTTCCAATTTAGGTTGAAACAGTTGATGGTCTAAAAGACCTTCATGTTCCTCCTGGAACTCAGCCTGGGGAAACCATAAAACTTTCAAAGATGGGGGTTCCAGATATTAATAAGCCATATGTAAGAGGGCATCATCACTTCACTGTGTATGTTCAGATCCCGAAATATATCAGGTAAGCTGTACCTACAGCGTGTTTGTAACTCTAGCTACCTAATTGATTATCTTGAAACCTCAAAGATTTCTTTGCGATACAAAGTTAGGTGTGTGCAGTTCTATGCTATATCCATGATTTATTGTTTAGCTGTACCCAGGATTTTGGTGATTGCTATTTTATGTATTTAGATTTCAAATATGTAACGAGTCAATTGCTTAAGAATCTGGAAATAATCCGTATCTTTTGACTTCTGTTTCTCGAATGAAATATTTTCCCTTTGCATACATGAATTACATTAGCTTTCTACCAAAAAATGGCAACTGCAATTTATATACATACAAAAGAAATAATGCAAAGGTAAAATAGACTCCTTTTTCCTTAAATCGAGGATGGATGATTGTTGAGCATATGTTATTAATGCTTGCTTCAATATTAGTGTCTATGTTATTAATGTTGAACATATTGTTATATGACAAAAAGTTGTGATAATTTGTCTGTGACTTTATTCTCTATTATATTTCTTAATTGACCATGTCGCACAATGTTCTTGTCATATTAGTAACGAAGAGCGCCTACTGGTTCAAAAGGTGGCGGCGATACGGCATAATACAGTTAACGGTATGGTGTCTTTTTTGTATACAACAGTTTTCAATGCTATATGTACAACTGAAGAGAGTAGAAAAATTAAACATTGAAAGGAATATCTTATAATCTTCTTATTCATTGTTTCTGTTGTATTTACCCAGGAGGACAGGAGAATATCTCTGATAAACATAAAAGAGATGTACCTTCAAGCTACACCAGCAAAAAACATGCTACATCTATATGGAACTCGATCTGGGGCATATTAGGGTACGCTCATGTGCTATCAAACTCTGTCAGCTGATGTCTTTAACTTCATCTTCTTTCATGCATTTGCCACATTCCCTTTCAATATAGTATATTCTTTCATGGCATCTAATATCATCAGGAAAAACACAAGGTACATTGGCGGGCAATGCGATAGGATAAAGAAAACCTTAACTAGACCTCGATCCATACATGGTATAAAACAACACAAAAATCCTACAATTCCAGTAATCAATAGTTGCACATTTATAGGAGTATTCACGCTTCTTATCAAGCAAAGTGATAGTAAAGTTCAGCTGTGTTACATACTTGCATGCATCCATGGAAACATAGTTCTTTGATTTGTGCATGGCTGTGTCATTGCAACTTATATGTTAGGCTTGTGGATGAAGTGCCAAACTCGACTTTTATGCCAGATAACAAACTTATGTCAAATCGCAAGTAGTTCAGGCTAGCTATTGGAAAACCACATCTAGCATCTGTCTAATATATCAAATAGTATATTAAAGAAGGTAAACACGATTTCCTATTGTAGACCTGTGATGTTGTCAACCTGTCGCATACCCATTATGCAAAGAACACTATCATTGTGAGCATTCTTAAGTTCCTTAAAACTGTAAAACACCATTCTAGCGACTGTATTGGGGGATAATATGAACTTGCGAACCACACCCAGTGCCAATATTCAGTTTCATAATGTTGTTAAAAATATACGTCCAATAAAAATGGGAAATAGTTCCTCTTTGAGTCTTAGTATCCGGCTACCTAATTATCTAGGGAGTGTTCAGACACCATAGATCCTTTTAGGGCAATGTTACTTATTTTTCTGGAAGCACTAAAAATTACACATTATAATATTAGTGAATAATATCACAAAATACAACTTTAGTGAACACTAATTCACAATATTAACTAAGATAATATGTACGTTGTACAAAAGGAATTACTCTCTTCGAGGGATGGCCATAGTTATTCACCAATTGGCTGCTGTTAATTATTATGAAGATGCGCTTTATTCTCTTGAGGACATTCTATGCTATAATAATCATTGATAATAATAAACACTGCCTCTAGATATACATAAAGATAAAGAATATGAATCCAGCTCAACAGAACTCGTCTTCCTTTAGTGCTGGTAGCATGCTTTTCCACCCAGTTCTCAAATAAACCTTACTTGCAATGCTGCATGGGCTAATGCCAATGAGTGTTTCATCCACTCAAAATGCACCTTGTTCGCAAGGTGTCGATCCCGCTCATACGGCATTGTATCCTGGTTAATATACAATTAGCTGGAACAAGCTGCTACTAGTGGACATTTATTGTTAGATAAGCACATTAACATTTCACATTTTATGCCTTTCTTGATAATAGCTATTATAGCCTGCATCTTGTAATTGCGAATTAACCTTTATTTTGATGGAATATTGTTTAATAAGTACTTAGTATGTTTAGAGCTTCTTCATATTGAAATTTCGACCGTATCCGTTGTCATCGTAACTTTACTATTGACTTCAAAGTTTCACTTTCCCAAATAATTATAACTTCAATTTATTATTAGTTTATAAATTTATATAAATTATATCTTTGCCTATAATCTTGAATTTAGGCCATTTGCAACGGTTGGTCAAATAAAAACCTTGCTATCAACAATTATGAAAGTTGCACAATCTTTCATGTCATTGATTTGATGATGTTGTCGAAAGAAAGTTTCAGCAGATTGTTTCGTCAAGCTCTGATGGCCACACCTAAATTAATCTATCAATATCAAAGTATTAGAAACAAATCACAAAGTGGCAAATGCTTTACGATAGACAACTACTTAAAAATGACCTGTTGAGACTTGAGATGTAGGTTTCTTCTAGTGATTAGTATAGACGAATAATCAAATAAAATCACTCCCCTTACATGAATGTATGAAACATAGCTGTTGATGAATAGTTCCATCAAATGAAAGCAGGCAAATTCACGTCCTATCTATTTTCAGTATATGATATTCTTTCTATGTGATAAGATTATCTTACATGAAACAGCATGTTGAACCTTGTTTTCCACATCAAAGCTTTATATAATACATCATTGAAGAGAGTATAACTCGACATTAGTTCTTTTGAAAAGATAATGATAAATACTAGAAAATTAAATAGTCAATTGACTTGGATTAAGGCCAAGCCAAATTTGAGATGACAAATCTCCAGTACAAAGTACAAAGGTAGTTACAATAATATTATTCTTCACTAACTGCTAAAGAAAACATAGACTGCTACTAATATATTAGATCCTAGAAACTGATGCTAACTGCTCCTCAAATGAGGGATCTAAACTGCTCCTTTACTAGCTGGTCTTTTTGACCCAGTTGGTCCACCCAATAGCATTAATTTGAACCACGTCCAGTGTCTTTTTCCAGTGTACACCCTAAGGTTCGGATCATTACTTCCCCCTCGGTAAAACGCCTTGTCCTCAAGGCGAAAATGTGGGAATTGCTCAGCTAGCATGTCATATGTCTCCCAGGTAGCTTCTTCCAGAGGTCTTGGATTCCAAGATACTAGTAACTCCAGCACCGGTTGACCCACTTTTAGATCCCAGCGATGGTCTACAATAGAGGCCGGCTGGACATCACTTTCCCAATCCTTTCTGATCGGTAATGAAGTGCCCGGTTGAACAGCCAAATATTGAAAACTGGATGACCCTTGCGAATCAGTTGTAATACCCTGCCATTTGTAACTTTTGCCATCTACATTGAAAATCATGAACATCTCTTTCCAATTAGCTTGTACCGTATTAAGTGTTTCTAACCATTGAATACCCAAAACGAGATCCGCTCCACCTAACGAGAAGGGATAGAAATCCTGAACAATTGTAAGTTCATCGATTTGTATTGGGAGGTTTTTGCATATGTGGCCACACCTAATAAAATCTCCATTCCCAATTTGAACACGAAAAGGTGCCAGTGCTGAAGTGAAAAGTTGCAGGTCCTTTACCAACACATCGGAGATAAAATTATGTGTAGATCCCCCATCAATTAAGATAATTACTTCCTTAGAATAAAGCATACCTTGAACCTTCATGGTTTTGGGGTGGGGTTTTCGAAGTATGGCATGTAGACTTATCTCAGCAACGCCATTAGTATCCCCTGCCATATGTTCAACTTCGCTGGTAGGATGCTCTTCGGGCTCTTCCACCACTTCCAACACCTTAAAAGTACCTGTTTTACACCTATGACCAGGCCCGTATTTTTCCCCACACCGATAACATTCACCCTTAAGGTAACGAGATTGTCTTTCAACGTCAGAAATTTGTAGGGGTGGTCTGAAGTTGTTAGATGAATTTGATGTAGCGGTTGTAGCCTCGAACTCGGGTTGGGTTGACTTTGAAGGTGCTATCCAAGTCGGCTCTCTCCCGGAATGAGTATGGCTAATTTTTGACTCGAATTCTAAAGCGATACTCACTGCTTTGTACACTGTTCTCGGTTTCTGAATTCTCACATCCGCTTTTAGTTCTTCTTTGAGGCCATTGAGGAACACCCCTAAGAGGCAATGTTCAGGTCAGTTAGAAACTCGGGAAGAACGTTTAGCGAATTCCTGTCGGTACTCTTGCACCGTTCCTGTTTGTTTTAAACTGCACAAATATTCATCCGGATTTTGGAACTCAGTAGGCCCAAAATTTTTCTGCAAGGCACGAACCAGGTCTTCCCAATACTCCACCGTCTGATTTGTTGAAACCCAAGAATAAAAATCCAGTGCATCTCCTTCTAAGTGCATCGAAGCAACATCTACTTTTTCTTCATCTGGTATGTCATAGTAACGGAAGTACTTCTCCGCCTTAAGGATCCAACCTCGCGGGTCTCCATCACTAAAGGTGGGAAAAACAATCTTATTATGTGGACGATACCTTTGATGATGCCAAGATGAGTCCCCTTCATCTTGCCTTCCAGAACCATTACCCGATCTGTCCTTGTTGTGCGATTGAGATTTAAGGGCTGCCACATCTTTCTGTAACGCATCTATGGATTCCAACTTCTTAGCTATAGCGGCTAGCTGTACTGCTACGGGATCTGCCTGTGTCTGAGATGCTCCGGGTGTTTACCATGTTTTCGTTTCCTGGCAATGGAACCAAATGATAAATACTAGAAAATTAAATAGTCAATTGACTTGGATTAAGGCCAAGCCAAATTCGAGATGACAAATCTCCAGTACAAAGTACAAAGGTAGTTACAATAATATTATTCTTCACTAACTGCTAAAGAAAACATAGACTGCTACTAATATATTAGATCCTAGAAACTGATGCTAACTGCTCCTCAAATGAGGGATCTAAACTGCTCCTTTACTAGCTGGTCTTTTTGACCCAGTGGGTCCACCCAATAGCATTAATTTGAACCAGGTCCAATGTCTTTTTCCTAGTGTACACCCTAAGGTTCGTATAAATACTAGAAAATTAAATAGTCAATTGACTTGGATCAAGGCCAAGCCAAATTCGAGATGACAAATCTCCAGTACAAAGTACAAAGGTAGTTACAATAATATTATTCTTCACTAACTGCTGCTACTAATATATTAGATCCTAGAAACTGATGCTAATTGCTCCTCAAATGAGGGATCTAAACTGCTCCTTTACTAGCTGGTCTTTTTGACCCAGTGGGTCCACCCAATAGCATTAATTTGAACCAGGTCCAGTGTCTTTTTCCTAGTGTACACCCTAAGGTTCGTATCAGATAAACACTGTCCAAAGCACATTATTTATGTATTTTGATAAATTATAAGTATTAGTCGAGTCCTATCAAAGCTTCAAAATAGCTGTTATGAGGATGCCCTTAAAAAGGTATCTATAAAGATAAAACTTAGTTTAGCATACCCATTTCATGCTATAGTAGTCATTACCCCTAGTCCCCTATACATAAAATGAAAAAGTCTTCATGTTCTACCAAAATTTCTAATGCCCAAATGTCCAATAAATTATGATAAGTTTCCACCTAAAACCGTTTTACTAGCAGGTTGGCTTTTCCGGATTCCCTGTAGTGTGTAAATGTAGGGCAGTTTCACATGAGGCTTCTAACAACACAAAAAAATAGATTGGCAAGGTTATTATATGGATCGAGTTGAAATAATTTTTCTATTGAAGGTCTGGCAGCGATATAATTTCTAGACCAAAAATAGCCAAGAATAATACATTACTTTCTCTGCAATTCAGTCTGCTATTGCCTATTGGTATGTTGAAATCTGACGACACATACGTCAGTAATGGTTAAAGAGAATTGATAGGGTGTCTTCCTTGTCTTTACTGAAGTTTATTGCCAGAATTCATCATTAAGCCTAGCTTCTGTACAGCATATTTGTTCAAGCATACTTGTTGTTCACATTTATGTGATAGCTCTAATCTTTTAGATGTTCACATCATATTAGTGGTGATGGTACGGAGTATATTTGTAAGTTTCTGTTTTTTAGTTTACAGAGTATTATAATTCCTTCTTACCATTACACCGCTCTGCTATTGAGATCATAGAGCATTGGAATCTAAAACATTGAGAATCATTGCTGCAAATCTTATATTTGCAAAGTTTCTGTTTTTTAGTTTAACACATCAGCATCATAATCGGTCACAACTTCATAGTTATGTTTCTGTAACAGGCGCGGACAATCTGGAGATCGATTTGCTTCAACAAGCATGTGCAAGCCTGTGTACTGGAAACATCATTCGCCAAGTTCTCCAGCAATGGTCGTTACCACTATTGTTATTGTCTTAACTTGTATATTTAACTCTGCATGTAGGTCAAATTTTTCTTCATCGGTGAAACGAAGACAACAGTAACCAACCTTAGAAGCGAGAGACACAAATAGTCACGAAATATAGGAAATCAAATAACATGTGTTCATTATTATTTTTATGAAATTTGTAGCACTCCTTCCTATCATGATTCACAAAGAATCTCTAATCTTTATCTTTAACCTTCTTATACAACTCGCAAACAATAAAATAATAGCTTACACAAGTATGAAAAATCTTTTAAATCTACCAGCAAGTATATAGTAACCCCAACAGAACCAAAACCCTAGAGCTTTGTATGACCATCCCATCAGATTTATTCTTCTTACCATCATCAGATTCATCATCGCTATCCTCGCCACTAAGATCCTTAGGGTGATCAAAGTTAGCCGGGACTATTGTATCCGGCACTGTATCATCACCAGACTCTTGGCTCACTGGACCAGGGGAATCTGGTGTTGGAGGCCTCAAACTTGGTGGCAATCCTTGTCCTTGTGTCACATTGATACTAAACTTCTGGCCGTTTTCACATTGCTCTCCATCATAAAAACTTGAGAAGAAATAAGTAGGTCCAACCTTTAGAAGAGGGACGGCTGCAGAAACAGGGTGGACGGCTGCGGCAGATGGGTCAGGTGATGCGTAATTGATGGTGTCGTTGTCTAGGGCACCGCTGTCATCGCAGAGGGTGTAGATGGTGGAGTTGTATGTTTGTACAACTGTATGATTATTATCTGTGTTGAAAACTGCATAGATAACCCAGAAAAAACAGACAAATTACGAAAAGGACATTTGTGATCAAATAATCAGCAAGACTCAAGTGCATTTGTTCAATGATAAGAAAGACAATAATAGACTGTACAATCACCATTGCTTGTAATACAATGTACTTTGCTGTTCATAGTTGTCAATTATGAAACCTGACACAATAACCACCCACACATGTCATGAGCTGACTTTTAGGCCAAACAAAATTCACTCCATATGGGTTGGTTAATAATACTCCTCTTTTTCTACAAGTAACATCCTCTATTTTTTTTATTTTTTTTATTTTTTTTATTTTGTTTGTATTACAAAATTGTGAAATAAAAGAAAATGAAAAAAAATATAAAGTTTAATAAGTTTTATGTAGTAAAACGTGAAAAATACGGAGCATGGAGTTGTTCTCCTGTTAATAAATTGAAGAAAAATGCCCGGAAAAAATGCGAAACGATAATTATAAAGTTTTACAGTCTAAAAATCATAAAATGCAAAAAAAAAAACATTAAAAAAAACTGACTTATTGGTAGGAGTACGAATAACACCACCCGGCACCCATATAGATACTTACACAAATATATATAGATACTTACATAAATGTACATTGTTAGTTATACAAGTATTTGCATTTTGTAAATACATACATATAACATGATGATTCAAAAATAATATCCAATATCAAATTCGACTTTTTGAAATGACATTTATTTGCAGTGTTAAACGTTATTAGACGTGACTTGTGTAAGGGTTACTTAAAAAAAAATGAAGATAGTAATATCCGAGGTGTCGGCAAGATTATGACAGAATTGTCTGCAAGCAATGTATCTTGCAACACAGTACCAATTCATCAGTTTTTCTAAATGTATATATTATGACTCACACGTTAAATTTTGCTTTATTTCCTTTTTAACTCTACATGATTTTTTTAATCAAACACATTTTTTCACTTTAGAAAACATGCCACGAGATTTCCACTGATATAGCAAAGATAACAAGTTTTTTTTTTGCCTTTTTAGTTGTTGAAATATGTGGGTTACATTAATAGCAATAATGAAGAAACAATGAATGAAGTTTTAGGCTGTACAAAGAATAAAAAGGAGCATGTGCAGTTGTGCAAAACTATAACCTAAATGTAACTCATCATTGATCATATAATGCACTTTCTTTTTAACATAATATAATAATTATACATCGGATCTAGTTTCTGAAACCCTTGTATGGATTGCACATGAATCCATTCTTGATAGCATGACACGTATACTACTACTTTTTTTTTTATAAATTAAATGACAACTACAGGTCCCAATTTAACACCACCTCCAACTAGTAGTAAAACAAGCGATAGATCATGTTGAAGTTCTAAGGTTAAAATTTCTGATCCTTTTGTATGGTTTTTAAAAGCATATTAAGATGTATTTATACACAAGTTTCCACTTATACCCTTATCTAGAAATGAATCTTTCCATCATATTCACACATTTATTATTTATGATCATAGAGATAATATATTCCCATAAATATATAAGAAAAAAACAAAAATGATGATCAACAAGAGAAAAGAGAAAACATACTTAGGAAATCACCAAGAGAGAAAGTCTTGGAAGAAGCCCATTTTTGGTAATCAACAGTTGATTTCTCAAGTTTGTCAAACCAACCAAGATCACCTCCAACAGTGTAGTTTTTGTAACCAGCAACACCATTGCTAATTACTATTAAAGCTGTTGTAATCATAAACACCATCATTTTCTTGTTCCACTGCTCCATCACACACACAAACTCACTATCTTTATGATATAATAATATGTATAGAAGTGGAGTGAGTGAGAGTACAAGAACAAGAGTTAATTAGTATAAGAAGAGTATGTAGCTTTCTTTGGCTGTACACAACCAGCTGCTTTTTGTTGATTATATATACTGATAATAATGTGTAGTAGTTTATTGTCTATATATAACTTTATGATATATATAGAGAGATGGAGATAGATAGAATAACTTCTAATCTTTTATCATTTTTTTTAGAGAACACTTATTTCCTACTACTTATTTATTTATGTCGGTTTAGTTATGTCTTTTTATGGTATTCGTGGGGTCAGCGTGTAACGTAGTCGAATTGGACACTGTTAAACTTGAACCTCGACTTAAGACTCAAAAACTTGACCTCCAGGTATGGCTGCAGCTTGTCCAAGTATAAATTTTTACTCTGTATATTTGCTTTGTATAAAAAGTCCGTAAATGTACATGTAAGATATGAGTTATCTTGATACTATGTATCCTTTACATACAAGTGCATCAATCACAGTTTTTCATTTATGTTTATGTTTGATCGAAGGTCATAATCATTAAAAAAAAAAAGATAAAAGGGGTATTTTGGTAATTTATCACCCCGCCAAACCCTATGTCGGATACTTCTCTTTCCTCACAACCGTTATTTTTCACACACTACACTAAAACACACATAAAACAAAGAAATCATCAAAACCATCTCGTAAATCATATAAAAAAACAAATCGAGATCAAAGAACAACATCAACCATGAAAACTGAAGTAAAAATCGAAGATGATGCAAAAAACCCAGCAAAAACATCGATTAAAAAGAGGCAACAAGGTATAAATCATATATTTACTCCTTTTTACTATTTTTTTTCAATTACACAACGTTTTTATGTGAGTCGAATGTAATTATTGTTAAATTACTTAGTTTTTAGTCGAAATATATGATTATAGTTAAGGATTATGAAACCAATATTTAGAAATAGATATGATGATGAATAGATGATATCCGAAAAAGAATGATAGACATGAACAAAGAGGTATATCTTAAATTGTTAGCCTTATATTTTATATAATCGAACAAGAATGTAATAGGTCATTTTAGTCGGGATAAACGGGTTTGGACTTTAAGCTAATATTGTCTAAGTTAGGGACTATAAGCCCAAGCGAGGTCAAGCCCGACCCAACCAAAGCCCACGAACCCAATAAGGGTTGTGGTAAAAGTCTCTCTTAGCTTGTTAGGAGAGGTTGTTGGTTCATTTACTTTCTCTCTCTAGTAAATTTGTTTTCCACCATTCTCTCTATTTTCTCTCTCTAACTTCGCTCTACTTTTTATCTTTCTCTCTCTAGTTTCTTATCTAAATCTTGTGTTATAAATTGAAAGTGGGATAACATTTGATATCGGAGCCTATAGTAGATAGGTGATTGAGGTCTTATTGTGGTTGCTTTTTGAATTTCGTAGCTTATATAATAAGCTATAGTATCTCGAAATTTGTTTTAGTTTTGATTTGAAAAAGTTTGTTACTTTCTTGTTTAGTAACTTTTTAATAAATTAGAAGTACAAGAAAATCTTGGTTTTTCATTCGAAATATCATCTTTTTATCATTTTTTTTGTTCAAAAAAATAGTTTTTCTACTTTTTCTTAATTTAAAAATTTTCGGCTTTAAAAATAAAAGTTTTGATTTTTAAGGTTCCTATTGGCTTAAAATATCCGGATGTACAAGTTATTTTTGGTGAAAAGTTAAAAATTATTTTTTACGTTTTTCAAAAATTTGTACGGACATCATCAAAACCCCAAACTACCGGATAACTAAAACCTTAAACTACCGGAATCGTGATTTTAGGAACTACCAGAATAGTGGTTTTCTCAAACTACCGAAATCGTGATTTTTGGAACTACCGGGATAGTGCTTTTCTCAAAATACCAGAATCATGGTTTGTGTGAACTACCGGGCCAGTGTACCGGAACTAGAACTACCGGATTGGTGTACCGGAACTAGAACTACCGGATTGGTGTACCGGGATAGTGAAACCCTAACTACCGGGTTGGTGTATTTTGGGAACTACCGGGATAATGCTTTTCTCAAAGTACCGAATTGGTGCAATTTCCAAACTACCGGAATGGTGAAGTAATATAAGTACCGAAATGGTGATTTCTCAAACTACCGGAATGGTGAACTTCAAAAGTACCGGAATGGTGATTTAGTGTAGTACCAGATTCGTGACTTCAAAAGTACCAGGATAGTGCCAATTTTTGTATTTCATCTTTTGAGACTTAGCCACCCTCACACTTGTTCTCAAAGCATAGTTTCAAAAAAAAAGTTAAAATTTTTAGGTCAAGTAATTTCAAAAAAATTCCATACTAGTTTCAGGCTATTTCTGCTTCGATTTCAAAGTTTGGTTATTCAACATTTTTTCGACCCGAGATTCGAATTTAATATCGGACTAAAAAATATCGACATTTTTCAGAATTTCAACCACAACTCATCACAACACATCTACTTAGATCCGTAATCCATCATAATCATCGACAATGTCCAACACCAGCTCGAATTTTGATACAAAGGATGTTCATGCAATCAAATACAAGACGATGAAATCAAAATAGCGATGTATGGAACATTTCAAACTACTCCAGTCACACCTTCATACTCTTTCACAATAACTTCTCCAAAGAACTCATATGGAAATCGAATATATCTAGATATTCATTCTTCTCCTTGCTTAAGAGGTTGGAACATTCAATAGCACGTTCATACTCAACATGAATCAAATTCACATGCAACTTGAAAAAGATGATTTTCAAGAGGATGAATCCATAATAGCCTTTTTAATTCTCTACAACCAGTTTCAGCAATTCATTGAGTCAAAGGACAATGCATTATATCTTTAGGAGTTTAAAAAGACACTCCTTCATCACATGAATAATGTCAAGAAATCCATTGCTGAAAGAACACGTCATAAAAGACAATTTGAAAGAAGGGTGAATAAAAGACTGATGCAGACGAACGAGAGCAATGTCGATAATGGTAAAGCATTGGATGCTTGTTCGATTGTCATAAAAAGCAGCGAGACAAAATCAGGAAAGCAACATACCAACAACAGCTCACGGAATGATACATGAGTCGATGATGCAGATATCATACCGACTTATGATAATGAGCCAATGGCTGAGGTACAATTAACTGCTAAATATGATGGTCATCAACATACTAATCAATTTGAACCCATTTTTTACACATATCTATTGTAAAGGGTTGATAGTAATACCACCTGATTCATCAGATGTGAGTAATGATGGAGGAGAGAATGCCCAGGATGTTGATTCAAAGATTCACGAGCTTGAAACTATGTTAGCTCATGAAGGATTTTGAGGATTCCAAACTCGAATTTTCAAAGAAAATGAACAAATTTGAAGCTTATTTTGAAAAACTTGAAAAAGAAAACGTGAACACAAATTGGATCGTAAGATTCAAGATTCTAAAGCGAAAAAAGAACATTTTGTGAAACAAATTAATTTGTTAAAATCCAGGTTGGCTTCTCAAAATCAAATTTCTCTGCCTGCTTCATTAAGTGAAATATCTGTGCAACCTATCGACACTGTAGAAAGTAATGAAGTGAATGCTAGTTACGACATATTTCACAATATGAACATCGATTTAGAATAATGTGTCGCTAAATTACTTCTACAAAATGAGCAATTAAAAGCTCAGATTCATGAAAAGGTCTTTGAAGTTGCAACTGTGAAAAATGAATTAAGGAAGTTAAAAGGAAATAGTGTGGATACTAAGTTTGCAAAACAATTAGTCTTGGGGAAACCTCCTTCTCAACCATTTAGACACCGCCCTTCGTTGCTAGACAACCAAATGCGTTTAAATCTGAACGACCAAAAATGTCAAAACCGAGGTTTGCATCCCAAGTTGACATGAGTATCAATTTGTCAAAACCAGTCACTCCACAATCTAGATCCTCCTTAAAAAATATGCATCTGAAAAACCCGATCACATGATTGCATCTAGCAACTCTAGAAATAGTTCCAAGAACATGCCAACGCGTAGTTCTAATAACACGGGTCATAAAATCAATTTAGATGATGCTAAAAAAAGACACAAGCAAGAGATAGGCGCAAACTAAAACCTAGGAGCATTGATCACACATCTAGGAATTCTAGATCCTTATCAGATTTTCACAAATCAAACTACCCTAGGAACTCTAGATCCTTCTCAGATGCTAAGCACTTTGTTTTTACACGTAATGTAACAAATGTGTCTTTAATGCTATTCATGATGATTGTAGAATGGAAGTCCTGAATAAGGTGAACTCCCATGCTACAGTACCTCAAAGATGGATCCTTAAACGAAATAGGTTTTCTACAAATAAGTCTTCCACTGTGCTTAAGAAAACAATGTCTCCCGGATCAAGTCTTAGGTGGCAACCCACAGGCAGAATCTTTAAAACAATTGGTCTTAGGTGGGTTCCTACAGGAAAGATATTCCCCTCTAGCACGACAAAGGTTCACTATGAACCCTCACATGGTTCTAACAAAGATATCACTAACCCGTTTAAAAGCATACAAACTACTGATGAAAGTGTAGGTACAAAAGTCAAGGATCAACAACAACATCATGGTCCAATATTTGAATATCGTTCAACCAAAGACAGTATCAGAGTTTGGTTGCTGAAGAAGCTGATATCCAAGAAACAAGTGTCTCAAGGGCTTCACAATTAAGACGATTAAAATTCCGAATATGACCGTAAGGATTATCCGCCTCACGACCGTTAAACTTTGTCGCTTGTATCAAAGATAGCATTCCCGATTTTATCTCAAAATTCTCCGCTTCGATTGCGGGAATTACGATCGAGTCTCTATAACCCTCGGTGGGTGCTTGGAGAAACTCCATCGTCGTACAATTCTCGTGAAGGTTTATTAACATCATAAAATTTTTATTATTTTTATATACTTATTGAAAATGATTTATTCGGATTTATAGAAATTTTTAATTATTTTTCCGAATTTATTTAAGTCATGAAAATTGATTTATATGCTCTCTCGCATAAATTTTATAAAATCGTGACGGATCGATGGAACGGGAACGGAGGCGATATATTTCGACTTTATTTAGTCAAAAATATTATTTTTATAAAATTTTATATTTACGTAAACAAATTTGCGCCGAATAGGATTTGTTAGCGATTTTTAGAAATCGAGTCGGGCTATGAGTATTTTAATCTTTGGGCTTAAGTTAGTTATAATAAGGAACCCATTAGTGGGCTAAAGCCCACTTTCTTTCCCTTTTGTTTTCTGCCCGTCGCCCAAACAAACATAACACTCCCAACTGTCTTTTTTTTCATACCAAAAATAATCATCTCCTTCCCTCTGTCTTTTAAAACCCACGACCAACACCTTAAAATAGCCCTCATCATCATATTTTCTTGATCAACAACACAATTAAATCATACCACAATCATCTTTGGTAAGCCCTTAACACAAACCCATGTTTTATTTACACATGTATTGATTTTTAAGAAAATCATCAATTTTAAAAATTGGTGTTCTTGTATGTTTGATCATGGGATTAGACATGCAATAGGTTTATTAGTGTTTAGTCATACATAATTGTTAAGAATTTTGACCATGGTCACCCATGGTGGGTTAATGATGCCACGGCCAAAACATGATCCCATAGGGATCATGTTGTTGATTTTTGGTGTTTGATTAGTGTGACTAGCATCATTGATTGAACATGAATTTTAGATGGGTTTTGATTTTGACCATCCATGATTCTGATTTATAGTATTTTGATCCACCTAGGTTAATATAAGATGTGTTCTTGATGGTTGGGAATGAATTAGAGGTTGTTTGGTTAAGTTATTATGATGCCCAAATTCGGACAGCAGATATGTGAGCCTAAAACTCACATATTTTCTACTGTAACCTACACTTTTTACAGCTTAAATGGGTTCCTTAGGCCTTTTACATGTTAGTGGTGAGTTGGATAGGCACACAACTCCTCCGGATGAGGAAGTTATGGCCAATTTAAGTTAGAAAGTCAATTCCAGGACAACAGGTTTGCATAGCTTGTGGCTACAGGTTATTGACCCCTATTTGTGCATTTTAAGGTTTCATACAGTAGTAGGGATCATATGTGAAGTCCTCCCACTGACCTCATGTTAATAGCTATCACCAAATGGTTTTTATGACTAAAACGGTAAACCCGAGTTTGAAAACCAAATTCTGATTTTGTAACCTTTCAAAGAATATAACTTTCCCGCTAATTGGTAGTAGCTATTTATTCGTGGTTGGTATGGGCCGAAATTAGAATCATGTGGCTTTCTAATGGTGGAAATCTCAGTTCCTTAAACCTTATAGGTTAACGGGTTATTTTGTCCCAAGTTTGACTAGTGCAGTTTGACCATTAAGTTCTTACGGTAGGGCTGTTAGTGTTTTGGACTTTTAGAAAGTTCCATAAACTCTTAGATCGAATGGTTGGACATTTTGAAAACTATATTTCAAGTGTGTTCCATATATTTAAATACCAAAATCATTGGATTTACAGTTTCGGATACATACTCTTCTCAAAACAGTCCCGCCGAATAATTTTGACTTTTACGTCTTTTGTTATGTAAACTTGAGGCGTTTTGTGTGCAAACCGTATTGAATACTTGGTTTAACACTTAGAGCATGTATAATACATAATTCCTACAGGTTATAAACTTTGTTTAGCCTTGGTTAACTTTGACTTAGGTGGTGGTGCAAATTTTTACCCGTAATACATTTTTATCGAATTATTTTCGTATAATTGTTTTATAAGCATATAAAACGCGTACTTAAGGGGCGTGATCACTTTTGTAGGTCACGAATAGCCTTGGAGTTATAATATCTACTCTTCTACAGCCCGGTTCCATTATTCATCCGTCATCCGTTCCGTTCGCCTAAAGGTGAGTTTATAGCCTCGCCTTTAAACTTTAAATGTTTTATTAAACCCGCGAGGGGGATACATGTTGTTTTATAAAATGAACACAAGTTGCTTTTGGTATGATGGACCCGAATGAGATGATAAATGCATAAGTACCATTGTCTAATGAAGTCCCTGAATTTCATGCACTTTTAATTACTCGAAGGGGTAAACGCTAATACATATGATAGATATATTTGGTTTGACAGCCTTATCCTAGGGTATGTATCCTTGTGAGCACCTGAAAGGGATATTATGTATAAGAGGTCGTTGGTATATGACAATATTACCTGTTAGTAGGGGCGCCGTAAGTGACTCGGTTTGATATGTTGGTTAACGTTCAGTGGCGTGAGCTTAATGCATTTATCTGTATATATGAATTGTCTGTGTGATAAGTTTCAAATGATTAAAAATTCTTGTGTTCACTTATTATTCTTATAAACTCTATAAATTCACTCGAATTTTTAGTTGACTTTTTAGCATGTTTATCTCAGGTAATTAAAGATGGATGTTGAAGGTTTGGAATGGACGAGGAGGCAAGCGCTAAAGTTTTGGAAAACATGTTTTCGTTCCATCCAATTATCTTTTTACTTTTAAATGTTTATACTTTAAAAGTTTTATGTAAGAAATGTTTGTAACGGTTTGTGGGACCAGTACTCTGATCTTTATGAATGGAACCCTTTATCTAAAAATGTCTCTTTTAGAGTTGTTATTTATAAAACCCTAGACGAGATTAAAGCACGTATAGTGGAAGCCATTTAACAAGATCATGATAATAACACAATTATAATTGATCGAATTAGGGTTACATACCTTTACGCTAAATCAAATCCACAAGACGAAGAACGAATCACCAATTCGGGCTTATACCGTATATAACCAATATATTGTCTAAAGTAAGACTATATTACGATCTTGTACACACGTAATACAACGAGCTAACCGTGATTCTAGAACGTGTAAACCGAGCTACAACGCTTGTAGTAAATCTACACAACAACCCTAGAGAGGGGCTAGGACTATATTATAAGTAAAATTGATCAACCAAGAAAACCAACCAAAACCCCTTGTGTGGGTTGTCTTCCGATCGACCAAAGAAAGAGAGAGGGGAAGAGTTTTTTGTGTGTCTTGAATTATGAGGAGAATGTTTGTTTATATAGGCCTAGACTTGTATCCAAAAACAAATAAAAGGAAAGTTTTTCCCCCTTCATTTTCCTCCATAACTGACCGACCAAAACACCCCTTCGGGGTGTTCCGGAATCTTCCATCATTCTTTCTATTACTTTAATTACTATATATTTACTTAACGCTCGTTAATACTTAACCCTTAATTATTTAACGATCGTTAAAGTTATGTCTCGGTTTAAATTAATAAATACATAAATATATATTTATTAAATAAATTAATAAATACAATAAATATATTTATTAATTAAATTAACTCTTTACGTATTGAGTGTAATCCCGTAATCTCGAGTTCGATCCTATCACACGACTATTAAATATAAGTCCATAAACTTTCAGCTCCCACTTGGACATATTTCGAATATCGTGATTACATTGATTAGCGTCTAGTTACACTTAGCAATGTCTCTAGTACAACTCGAGTAAGGTCTCCTGGATAAAACCTTTTAATGATTCATCATTATTATTATCCTTTTATTTCTAATACAACGTTAATAAGGATATGGATCTCAGTCATTCCTTTCATTAACCATTCTGTTTCTCGTTCACAGATTCAACAAGATTACCAAAACAAATTTAGGTATGGCCACACAAACATCTTACTAATCCCACGAGGGCCCAGCTGTATTAAACTCCAAAATGAAATTGGAGGAAATAGATTCCATATTGACTACGAGCAAAACTTATGAATTTTGTAACACTTCCGAAAATAATCCTTATAGGTTCCAGTTACGTTTAGCGTTAGATTATTCCATAGAGATGCACTAGATTCATAACAATTTCCTGGTATCTCAAGTCTAAGGATAACTATTTATGATTTACTTGATGACAAAGATCCACAAAGTAAAATCATATAGTTGGGATAAGTCCAATATTCGATTCATCGAATATCATCCAAAATTGATCAATATACTTTCAAGTATACTCTATCGCTATTTTGATTTGTCTTAATTTAATAATATTCCCATATTATTTAATCGACAACGGACATTTAGCATAACATTTATTTATGGATTAAAACATGTAAAATAGGATACAAAAATTAAATAATAAGAATAAACGAAACTCAATCTTTATTTTATTGAATAATAATGTCATAACATCCTTTATCTAAATACTAATCACAGATTTATTGCATGAGTTCGCTAGCTAGTTGCAGCCCAATCGCCTTGGCATGCTTAACTCCCTTTTGTCTAGGCAAAGCCTTAGTTAAAAGATCAGATACGTTATCATCTGTGTGAACTTTTATTAATTTGATTTCAAGAGCTTCAACTTGTTCTCGGACGTAGTGATGTCTACGTTTAAAGTGTCTGGCGCCTTTCATAACTCCAGAATTATTGGCGAATATTATTGCGGCAGAATTTTCACGATACATATCAATAGGTTCTTTAATTAAAGGCATCACTCCAAGATCTCCAATAAAATTCCTAAACCAAACAACTTCCATTGCAGCTTCTGAAACAGCCATGTACTCAGACTGAGTAGCATAGACTACAATCATTGTCTGCTTCTTTCTCTTCCATTCAACTGCTCCTCCATTGATAAAAAACGTAACCCGTCTGAGACTTCGTATCGTCTTTATCACATTGCCAGGACGCATCACATAACTCTGTCACATTCAATTCTGTGTCTGGTTTCCCTCCAAATACCAAAAACAAATCTTTCGTACTCCTCAAATACTTTAGAATATGTTTAACAGCAGTCCAGTGGAGCTTCCCTGGATTCTGTTGGTATCTACTGACTAAGTTCCGAGAAAACGCCACATCAGGCCTTTTGCATCTTACAACATACATAATAGATCCTACAGCCGAAGCATAAGGCACCTTCTGCATGTATGCCTCCTCTTTAGGAGTTGATGCATCCATCTCATGACTCAGATTATGCTTAACTTCCATAGGTTGAAAACCTTTCTTAGAATTATGCATATTATAATTCTTCAATATCTTATCTATATAAGCATATTGACTTAGACCAATTAACCGTCTTTTCCTATCCTGATAGATCTTAATTCCCAGAATGTATGCAGATTCTCCTAAATCCTTCATAGAAAAACATTTACCAAGATAATCATTAACAACTTCAAGTCTTGGAATGTTACTTCCCATGATTAATATGTCATCAACATATAGGAGTAGAAATACTACATCACTCCCACTAGCTTTGCGATATACACATGGCTCATCACAATTTTGAATAAATCCAAACTTTTTAATTTCTTCATCAAATCGCTTATTTAATTGACGCGATGGTTGCTTCAAAGCATAAATGGATCTTTGAAGTTTACACACGTGTCCTGGATTCTCAGGATCAACATACCCTTCTGGTTGTTGCATATAGATGTCTTCATCTAAGCGACCGTTCAAGAAGGCAGTTTTAACATCCATTTGCCATATCTCATAGTCATAGTATGCTGCTATAGCTATGAGAATCCTAATATATCTTAAGTCTGCTACAAAAGTAAATGTCTCCTCGTAGTTTATGCCAAAAGTTTGAGTAAAACCATTAGCTACTAAACGAGCTTTATAGGATTGTACTTTTCCGTCCATGTCGGTTTTATTCTTGTATATCCACGTATGTTTCACTAATTTAGCATTTGGTGGTGGATCTACAAGAATCCAAACACCATTAACTTTCATGGATTTCATTTCCTCATCCATAGCAACCATCCACTTATCCTTTTCAGGATCAAGTATGGCGGATTTATAATTAGCAGGTTCACCAAGATCCCCTACTTCATCATCATCCTCTATGTTAAGACATATATTGCTATTTGCGTTTTTAATCCTTTCGGATCTACGTAGAGGAACTAATTCCGGTGGAACCGCCAGACTCTCTGGTTCTACAGGAATTACATCGCTAGTGTTTTCAGAAGGTAACATATCTATATGACTTTCTACAAGATTATAATTTCTCCCACTGAATTCTTGATTTACAAGATCACTTTCAAGGAAGTCTCCATACCTAGTAACAATCACTTTGTTCTCAAGTGGATAATAAAAGTAGTAACCCATAGTTTCCTTAGGGTATCCTACAAAGATACACTTCACATATTGTTGTTGGAGTTTGTCACCCGAGTCACGTTTCACATACGCCTCGCAAACCCAGACCTTTAAATAAGACAAATATGGCTTCTTGCCATGCCATAGTTCATATGGTGTCTTATCCACCTTCTTTGTGGGAACCATATTTAAAATGCGAACAACAAACTCTAAAGCATAATCCCAAAAGGATAAAGGTAAAGTTGTAAGATTAAACATAGATCGCACCATATCCAATAATATACGATTACTCCTTTCGGATACACCATTTTGTTGTGGAGTATAGGGAGAAGTAAGATGCTGAACAATTTCATTCTCACTTAAATAATCTATAAACTCTTGACTTAAATATTCACCACCTCTATCAGAACGAAGAGCTTTAATCTTCTTTCCTAGTTGCAGTTCTACTTCTGCTTTAAACACTTTGAATGTTTCAAATACCTCATGTTTATGCTTAAGTAAATAAACATAACCATAACGGCTATAATCATCCGTAAATGTTAAGAAGTAGCTAGCACCTTTCCTTGACACATGTCTAAGTGGTTCACACACATCAATATGTATTAATCCAAGTAGATCAGTATATTTTTCAATATTTGTTAGAAATACGTTTTTACGTATATTAGAAGTATCGGTCACTCCACAATATTATTAATATTGTAATAGCTCGTAGTTAATAGTTACTTATTTAGTTAAGTAAGAACCGGTCCATGGGCTTGTCATGGGCCGGCCCAAGTCCACATAAGACTTGGAAGTATAAATACCCCTTTCCTCCTTGGAAAGGGGTTGGTTGTTGTTCACTTTGTGTTTCCATTCAATAAAATATCACATAGTTTTCTCTCACTTTCTCTCTCTAGTTTCTCTCTCTAGAAAACATCAACCCACTTCATAGATTCATAGGTTATCAAGATTCTACATTTGGTATCAAGAGCTATGGGGTGATTTAAGGTAATGATTTGTGTGGTTTTTTTAGTTTTTGATTGTATTAGTGTTCTTTAAGAAGATCCATCTTGATTCTTGGTGTTTTTGGTGTTTTTGTGATTGGGATTAGTAGATAAGTATTAGTTGTTACTTATTATTGTAGAAATCACAAAACTTTTTGGGTTATTTGGTAAAAATCTGGGTTTAATCTTCACTTTTCTTGGTCGACTGTTCATACGAAACAAGTTACTGTTTCCCAGAAAAAGTTCCGAACCAAAAACTTCCGGACCAAAAAGTTCCGGATCAACCAAAGTTCCGGATCAAAAGTTCCGAACGAAAAGTTCCGGATCAACCAAAGTTCCGAACCAAAAGTTCCGAACGAAAAGTTCCGGATCAACAAAAGTTCCGGATCAAGAAGTTCCGAACCAAAAGTTCCGGATCAAGAAAAAGTTCCGGATCAAGGAAAAATTTCCGGATCAAGGGAAAGTTCCGGATCAAGGAAAGTTCCGGATCAAGGAAAAAGTTCTGGATCAAAGGAAAGTTCCGGATCAAGACTTCTGAACCAAAAGTTCCGAATCAAGGTATTCCAAGCCAAATCTTCCGAATCAAACTTCCGAATCAACAAAAAGTTCCGAATCAAGGGTTATTTTACTTGTTTTTTCGACGATTTTTTAGAGGATTTAATCTTGGTTTCTTACAACAAAAACTCAACACAATTCACAAGCTTTACTTCACTGCTCGATCAACCGATAATCTTTGTCTCTTTGAAGTGAACCAAATGAATCCGAATTCAGTAATGCCTCAGATGACATCACTTACGGATATTTCCGTCATTACGGGAACGGATAATCGCCCGCCAATGCTCATCAAAGAAGTTTTTGAAGCATGGCAAGGCCGGATGATGTCTTACCTTAAGGGAAAACCGGTTTATGGGAGGCTTATGGTTAAGTCAATTTTAAATGGTCCACTTGACTATGGTACCATCGTGGTTAACAATGTGACTCGACCAAGGGAGTTTGAAGAACTTACACCAGCTCAATAACTTGTTGCCGATGCAGACGAAAAGGCTCTTCAAACCATTCTCCAAGCCCTTCCACATGACATCTATCGAATGGTAAGTCAGTTTACGGTGGCAAAGGATTTATGGGAACGTCTTAAGGTGTTGCTACAAGGTACGTCTCTCACCAAACAGGAAAGGGAATGTCAGTTGTATGATCTGTTTGATAGATTCACGTACAACCCAGGGGAAACGCTTCACGATTATTACTTCAGATTCACCACTCTCATGAATGATCTGAATGTATATAATCTCGTGATTGCTCCATTCCAGGTTAACACCAAATTCTTGAATACTTTACCTCAAGATGAATGGGGTGAGTATATTACCGATGTTAAGTTAACCAGGGATTTGCATAAGTGCAATTTGGATCAACTATATGCTTTTCTTCAGCAGCATGAGAAACATGTGATCATGCATCGTTCGCCTCGAGGTATGTACCCTGATTCATTAGCTTTGATGGCGAATCAACCAAGCTTGTCTCACAACAACACTCCTTATATCTTGGGACATCAAGCCTATCATCCATCACCTTACATGACACCAACCTTTCCCCAATACTCGATTCTACCACAACCACCCACCTCACATCAGCAACAATACCGGTTCAATGCACCTTCACCACACTATGCTTCATAACATCACCCAACAAGTATTGCACCTTATGCTCAATCTTTATATTCTTCTTATCAAGAGAATGCAGCATATCCATCAAGCTATTCTGATCACATGAGTATTCCTTCTGGTGATTATGCATCTCAACAAGACCAGGCAATGTATTGTGATGATGAGGAAGTCCCCATTCCTGTATTCAAACAAGGAGCTGACCCAGTTGAAGTGTTAACCACTATGTCTGCTTATCTCACAAGGACATTAAGCAAACGAGGATTTAGAGGATAAGCTCCTACTAACAATCAGTTGAGGAATTCATCTAATTCTCGCCAACAAGCTACTATTGAGAATGGCAGGGTAATGGTTCAACCTATTCAACCATATCAGGGGAGACCTACTACATCAAACACCAATGCTCGCACGATCAATCCTGCTCCAATGGTCAACACTCCTCCACGGGCTAATTCTACAGGCAAGTTGAGAATGATTACATGCTACAATTGCAAGGAAGAAGGTCACATGTCCAGGGATTGCAAGAAACCCAAGAGGAGAAGGGATGGTCAATGGTTTGCCGAGAAGATTTATCTGGTGAATGCTCAGGCACAAGGAAGGGAACTTGATGAAGAGGAGCTTGCATTTCTTGCTGATCCAGGGATTGCTGAACAAGACACTGTCACCACACAAAATGCAGCATACCAAGCAGATGATCTCGACGGGTATGACTTAGACTGTGATGAATTTCAATCTGCAAAGGCTGCTCTCATGGCAACTATCTCCAGCTTAGGGCCAGAAAAGAGATCTGAGGTACTTAATAATACCACTGATGCTAGTATTCAACCACATCAAGTTGTGCAAGAGAGTGCTGATTCGAATGAGTCTTCGGTGGTGAGTCTTTCAAATGAGGAGACAATCAATGATAGTAATATCAATGTGAGTCCCCAGACTTTGAGTGAATCACAACCGGGAGCCATTTCGAATACACATACTCCTGCTCAACAAGATTTGGTCATGGTTCCTGCTACATTACTTAGCCAAATGAATGCTGCACTTTTAGAAACCCTAGCTAAGAATAAGAATTTGTCTGATGAGCTTGTCTTAAGCAATGAGAAAGTTCAAACCTTGGAATTAGTGCCTTCGTCTAGTGTTCTAACAAATCCCGAATATGATCACTTTCGAAACAAACAAATGGGTCATTTGCAAGAAATTGAAAACTTAAGAGCAAATGTTTCTAATGAACTTAAAGAAAAGGAGTTAGTGGTCACTAATTTTCAAAAACTTCAAACGGATTTTGATTTACTCGAGTCTAAGAAGAATGAAATGGAGATTAATGCTGCTAATAAGATTAGAAGTCTAGATTACTTGCTTTTAAGACAATACGCTGCTTCTCAACTAGTGCACTTATTTGATGCTTCCTTTAGAGAATTTAACTTATCACGTCAAAAAGGCCTTCCCCCTAACCCAAGGTATGCAAAACAAGCTTTAAGACATAGTCTAAGACTTTATAATGCAACCCAATTAGGATTGGTCTTAGACCCGATTGTTATTTTCGATGATCGAACAAGTAAGGATCTAGTTGATGAGGATCGGTCATACAATTCTGCAAAATAACCCGAGTGTGATTATTTTAAAATGAATAAGGAGCTTGCTAAAACGGATTTTAGAATTCGCTTCCATATGGACAAAGATCTCATTACAGCACCAACCTACATGTTGAATGAAGAAAACCCTAGTACATTTCCTACACTTGTCAACATGGAAGGTCCTAAGGAAATTCCAAAGGATCTTCCACCTGTTAGCACTGTATGGTTAAACTTGAAAGAGATTAATCAATACTTTACTAATTTTGACAAGGTCATTTTGGAATGTACGACTTCAAATGGCCTAAACGCCGGAGAATGGGCTTTCGAACACATGAACGAGGTGTTTAAGAATGAGATAAATCCATTTGTCGAAAGTCTAAAAGGAAGTTTTGCATCTCTTAAAGAAAATCTTGAATTTGAAATTGGAGAAGTTCAAAAAGTGTTTTATGAAATGGACACCGCTTACGAACTACAACTGATTGAAAAGGAAAAGATTTTAACTGAATATGACCGATTCTTGTCCGAAGTAATCTCGTGTGATGTGCTTACTACTGTAAATGTTAATTATTCGAATGAGCTTACATCCGCTATGATTAATTGTGATGCTGTGAATATTTGTGATGATGTGTGTGATCTCTCTGCAAATGTTGCTGATACTGTAAATGAGGTAGATAATCATTCTTGTCACGAATCTAACGCTGAGTTTTTAAAGCTACAAGATTCTTACAATTTAATTTCAAAACACTTTAATCAACTAGAACAACATTGTATATCTTTAGAGCTGAAACAACAAACTCAAAATGAGGATCTTTTGATAACAAATAGTTGTGAAAACGGTGTTGAGACGAGTGACAAGATGATTGCAATAGTTAAGGCATTAGAGGAAGAGATTATGAGATTGAAGAGATATATGTCATCAAATGAAACACTAAAATTGGAACTAGAGGCTGCAGAGTCTAAAAACCAGGTCTTAGAAATTAGAGTTTCGTCTGTTCTAGGGGAGATGGATCGGACAAGACAGGGACTATCCGCTCTTTATGGTTCACTAGAAGAACGATTTGCTTTTAATGCGGCACAATAACAATATTATGTTGAACAACTGAACCAAAAGTGTGAGGAAATCTCTGACTTAAACATCCTGCTCATTGACAAAAACATGGTTTTGGCCGAGTTAAAGGATACACTTCTTCTCACCCGACAAGAAGTTGTTGATAACTCAGCTACCGACTCTGCACCGTCCACTAGTGCTCCAACAACCAAGTCAGTAGTGCTTTATAAGAACCCGCTTCATAAGAGAAACCCGGTTACCTACGATGATTATATGAGGAATGCCATTAAGCATGTAGATCTTGTTAGGGATATTTTAGACGATTTTTATGCCTTAGATCCCTCAAGTAGCTACCATTATTCGGCTCATGAATATATTAAGCGAGTTCAATATTGCTTAGCATATTTGCAATACATAGGTAAACCAGGCTCTGCACTACTTACTAATAGGCCCATTGCTGTAACTCCATTCAATAAGACTCCAGGAGCAAAACCGTCACTGGCACCATCAAGTAAGGCACCTTTAAAATCTGTTGCTAATGTTCCCACTTTGCGTTCTACAGGAGTAAAAGAGTCTACTAAGGCTAAAGGATCGCCACTCAAGAAAGATAAGATCAAGCCCTCCACTAGTAGTACCAACAAGAAGAACGTAGAAGCTCACCATAGGAATGCTAGTTCAGTTTTAAATAAAAAGAATCATGTTAAGACTAAAAGCTCTGCGCCTGTGCAGAAGCCTAAACCATTCGTGAATTCTAATTTGAATTGTTGGAATTGTAATGAATGTATGTTTTCCCAACGTCATGATTTGTGTCTTATTGATCATGTGAATGAAATGAATGCCATTAGGAATGGTCTTGAATGGAAGCCAACAGGTAGAACTCGTGCCCAAGTTGGCTGGCAATGGCGTCCCACTGGTAGGACCTTTACATTAGATGGAAAAATGTGCCCTTTAACTAGGAATGCATCCATTGAGGTTAGGTCTGAGCGTCCTTTAGTTAGGCACACTCGCACTCAAGTTTGGAAACAGTGCCCTTTAATTAGGACAGCTCCCACTATAGTGCCTATCAGTGAAGAAATACCACATGATTTAAGCCAACTAGAATCTAAACCACCAACTAGGAAGAAGAAGACTAGGAAATCTAAGAAACCTAAAGTTAGCAAATCTAAGATTATTAAATCTGTACCTGCTAATAACAAGGAACATTCAGATTCCGATACCTCTACATTGTCTTCGTCTGGTGATATTTTCAGGTGGTCCAAATCATCCTTTGGTATTTGGACTCCGGTTGTTCAAAGCATATGACCGGAGATCGCTCGATGCTCCGAAATTTCGTCAGCAAGTTTCTTGGAACGGCTAAATTCGGTAATGATCATATAGCAAAGATAATGGGGTATGGTGAATATCAGATTGGAAACGTTACGATTTCAAGGGTATACTATGTAGAAGGTCTTGGTCATAACTTATTTTCAGTAGGACAGTTTTGTGATTCCAACCTAGAGGTTGCTTTTCGACAACACACTTGTTTCATCCGCAACTTGGAAGGAAAAGATTTGTTGAAGGGATCTCGTGGTGCAAATCTTTATACGTTGTCCCTACAAGACATGATGGCTGCCTCTCCAGTATGTCTTCTCTATAAAGCATCTAAGACCAAGTCCTGGTTATGGCATCGCAGATTATCTCATCTTAATTTTGATGCTATCAATCATCTGGCTAAAAACGAATTAGTTCGTGGTCTTCCAAAGCTCAAATTTCACAAGGATCATTTATGTTCTGCGTGTTCAAGGGGGAAAAGTACCAAGAAATCATATAAGCCCAAAGCTGAAGACACCAATCAAGAAAAACTTCATCTTTTGCATATGGATCTTTGTGGCCAATGAGAACTGAAAGTGTGAGCGGTAAGAAATTCATTCTGGTTATTGTGGATGATTTCTCCAGGTTTACATGGGTTAGATTTCTACGTACAAAGGATGAAGCACCGAAGGCTATCATCACTTTTCTGAAATTCATTCAGGTACGTTTGAATACTACTGTCCGCCGTATTCGTACAGATAATGGAACAGAGTTCGTCAACCAGACTCTTCGTGATTACTATGAAGGAGTTGGTATCTCACATGAAACATCCGCTGCACGCACTCCACAACAAAACGGTGTCGTTGAAAGACGGAATCGTACGCTTATGGAAGCTGCTAGGACTATGCTAATTTATGCGAACGCTCCATTGTTCTTGTGGGCAGAAGCCATATCTACTGCATGTTTTACCCAAAACCGTTCTATCATTCGGAAACGCCATGGAAAAACACCTTATGAGCTTCTACATGACCGTCAACCCGATGTATCATTTTTTCATGTGTTTGGTGCTCTTTGTTATCCAAACATTAATAGTGAGAACTTGGGTAAGCTTCAACCGAAAGCCGATATAGGTATTTTCATTGGTTACTCACCCTCCAAGAAAGCATACCGAATTTACAACCGTCGTCTTGGTAAGATTGTAGAAACTATGGACGCAGATTTCGATGAGCTGACAGCAATGGCTTCTGAGCAACACAGCTCTGAACCCGCGCTTCATGAGATGGGAACCGGTGCTATTAGTTCTGGATTAGTTCCCAATAATCCTACTTCTACATCATTTTTACCACCTACAAGGCCCGAGTGGGATAAACTGTTTCAACCGTTGTTTGACGAATTCTTTGATCCCCCAAATGATGAAGTTCCAGCACCTGTAGTGATAGCTCCAATCCCTGAAGTTGTTTCTCAAGCAAATGAAGCTTTATCTAATGCATCTTCAATTCACATTGAACCGGATGCACCTTCACCAAGTGATTCTCAAACTACACCTGAATCGTCACCCCTACTTGTGCCTAATGATGTGGAAGAGGATTATATTGATCACGATTTGGAATATGCTCACCTGCAAGAGCTTCCTTTCTTTGGTGTAGCGATACCTGAAAACCCTTCAGCCGCGTCCACCTCAGAAGAAGCTCCTTCTATTGTTCACTCCAGACCACCTAGGATTGAAAAACATAGCACCAAATGGACAAAAGATCACCCAATTAGGAATGTCATTGGTAATCTCGATCGACCAGTCTCTACACGCCATCAATTACAAGAGAGTGCACTCTATTGCTACTTTGATGCATTTCTCTCTGAAGTTGAACCTAAAAATTGGCAGCAGGCTATGACTCAATCATCTTGGATTGAAGCCATGCAGGAGGAACTAAATTAATTCCAAAGACTTGAAGTATGGGAATTAGTTCCTCTCCCTGACAAGGTTAACATCCTTACTTTGTTGTGGGTTTATAAGGTTAAACTTGATGAGATGGGTGCAGTATTGAAGAATAAGGCTAGATTGGTTGCTAGAGGATATAAACAAGCCTTGGGTATAGACTTTGAAGAATCTTTTGCTCCTGTGGCAAGATTGGAGGCCATTAGACTATTCCTTGCGTATGCTGCTCATATGAACATGATCGTCTATCAAATGGATGTGAAGACGGCATTTTTGAACGGTGAACTAAGGGAAGAAGTCTATGTTAGTCAGCCGGATGGGTTCGTTAGCACGGAGTTTCCTAATCATGTGTACAAGCTTAAGAAGGCTCTCTATGGGTTGAAACAAGCTCCACGCGCGTGGTATGATCTCCTCTCAACATATCTCATTTCGGAAGGCTTCTCCAAAGGCAAGGTGGACCCCACTCTATTCACTCTCAAGGAGGGCAACGACATGATTCTGGTACAAATTTATGTTGATGATATAATATTTGCTGCCACTAACATAGAATTGTCAAATCGCTTTGAGAAGATAATGTCCACACGCTTTCAGATGTCAATGATGGGAAAAATCTCATTTTTCTTAGGATTACAGATTTCTCAGAATCCCAGAGGCATCTTTATTAATCAATCCAAATATGCTCTAGAATCTTTAAAGAAATATAATTTTGAAAATTGTGACCCCGTGGACACTCCAATGGTGGAGAAATCCAAGTTAGATGAAGATAGGAATGGGACTATTGTCGATCCAAAACTTTACCGTGGGATGATCGGCACCCTTCTCTATCTGACTGCTAGCAGGCCTGATTTGCAATTTGCTGTATGCATGTGTGCCCGGTATCAGGCTCGGCCTACCGAAGAGCACCTACATGTTGTTAAAAGGATCTTTCGGTATCTAAAAGGAACACTTCATCGTGGTCTATGGTATCCGAAAGATTCCTCTATTGCTTTAATATCATACGCAAATGCCGATCATGCTGGATGTCAAGACACGAGGCGTAGCACTTCTGGATCTGTGCAACTCCTTGGAGATAGATTGATCAGTTGGTCTTCAAAAAGGCAGAAAAGCGCTGCAATTTCTAGCACGGAGGCTGAATACATCGCCATGTCTGGTTGTTGTGCTCAAGTCCTTTGGATGAGATCACAATTAACTGACTACGGTTTGAGATTTAACAAAATCCCGATGTATTGTGACAACAAGAGCGCCACTTCCCTTTGTTGCAACTATGTTCAACACTCCCGGGCCAAGCACATAGACATTCGCTACCATTTCATTAAGGAGCAGGTGGAGAACGGAGTGATCGAGCTGTATTTTGTCACTACTGAGTACCAGCTGGCAGACATGTTCACCAAAGCCTTAGATCGAGGACGAATCGAGTTTTTGATCGACAAGCTTGGCATGAAATCATTCACTCCAGCGACTCTCAAAGAGTTGGCAGAAGAATCAGCTGATTAGTGGTGGTAAACTATTCAGAGTATCCTTTGTTCGTGATCATGTATATTATTGTAAATATATAAACCACAAAAGAAAAATACAAAAATATAAAACCAAGAAAAACCATAAAAAATATAAAACCTACTAAAACCATAAAAAATATAAAACCTAGAAAAACCATAAAAATTATAAAATCCAAAAAAACCAAAAATACTTTTCGTTTTTAAATCGGGCATGTCTTTTAGTACGGTAATATTTACGGCCTTAGAAATGTCGATCAATATTGACACGGTGCCATAAATAGAGTCCGTATAAAAGTTGTACATTTTTAAAACATGCCCATTATGGCTTGTAGTTATTTCAGACTGCAACCCGGTTTTCATATTAAAGTCACGTATTTCCTTGGAAAACGTTGGCTCACAACGGGAATTAATTTTCTCGGGCATGATTTACAAGCCAAATCATGCAAAGGGATCAAGTTTACTTTATAACTTGGTCTAACACGAATCAATGTACGTCTCAGTGCATTAATTTGTTAAAATAAGAGAAATCTTATTGTCACCACGAATCAATCTTTTTCAAGATACAAATTGGAAATGTTTTCATCAATATTTGACTCTTTAAACAATGACTACAGCTCTTTAAATAGAAAACGGGTCATCGTTTAAGGGGGAGAAAATATTAAAATCATCTTCGTCATTAAATTGATTTTCAAAAGTGATTGTGAAAAATTAATGGCTAAATGGTAAATGAGTGGTATTGCTTTAGAAAACGACTTGTGCTCGTTCAAGGTGATAGGACTTGATTTAGATTCTGGAGATGTGCTAATAGGTTGCGATTGCTAAGTTGTGTGAAAGTTAATAGTGGCTAAGTTTAATGAAAAGTAATAAACCAAAAAGGAAAAAGGTGTGAAAATATAGGGTTAAAAGTGACAAGTTAAGAAAGTTGGGTAAAATTTGACCTAAGTCAAATGCAAACCCCCCGCCCCCTTTTTTCTTTATCTCATTCACTGTTTATTTATCTTCTTGCCGCCATTAAAACACACACACTTGAGCTTTCTCACACACGATTTTAATCTGTTAATCAACTTCATCCGTGTTCATTCGATTTATAAGGTAATAAACATCATTCTTTGATTAAAATTCGTCTAAATCATCACTATGTCCTGCTAATTAATTAGTTTGAATCAAATCAAACAAGATTAGGGTTTACTCCTTAATTTAGGTTTAATTGATTAGGGTTATAAGTGGGATATACTCGGAATGTCTTTAGAAGATGTTAAATTGCCTTAGTTTGCCTTAGAACTCACAAACGCGCATAGATTAGATCATCAATAGGCTGTGTTTTGAAGTTCCGGATGAACATGGATAATAACTTCCGAATGAAGGAAGTTTTGAACAAAACTTCCGAATGAAGGAATGTTCCGAACGAACTTCCGAATGAAGGACTTCCGAATGAAGGACTTCCGAATGAAGGAAGTTCCGAATGAAGAACTTCCGAATGAAGGAAGTTCCGAATGAAGGACTTCCGAATGAAGGAAGTTCCGAATGAAGAACTTCCGAATGAAGGAAGTTTCGAATGAAGGACTTCCGAATGAAGAAGTTCCGAATGAAGGACTTCCGAATGAAGGACTTCCGAATGAAGAAGTTCCGAATGAAGAAGTTCCGAATGAAGAAGTTCCGAATGAAGAAGTTCCGAATGAAGAAGTTCCGAATGAAGGAGTTCCGAATGAAGAACTTCCGAATGAAGAAGTTCCGAATGAAGGACTTCCGAATGAACAAGTTCCGAATGAAGAACTTCCGAATGAAGAAGTTCCGAATGAAGAACTTCCGAATGAAGAACTTCCGAATGAAGAAGTTCCGAATGAAGAACTTCCGAATGAAGAAGTTCTGAATGAAGGAAAGTTCCGGATGAAGAGTTGTTTGATTTATAGTTGTTTGCATGTTCTAAGTACTTGGTGAAATATGTTATGCTTAGAAATAAGAATGATACATATCTATCTATTTTTGTGCATCAACCTTTCATGTCTTATCTTAAGCAGATACAATGACTAATCCAACAGTACGAGCAATCCAAGACTCTAGAGAAGCCGCAATTGCCGAAGCACGAACACTCAAGTTCATACCAAACAACCACCGACTAAAACCAGTCTCAAAATCCACTCACCATGGTTTCAAAGTCGCCATAGCAATTCTTGATCAATCTCATTTCAAGAATGCTCTAAGGAGTACTGCCTCGGTGCCTTATGATTATATGTATGAGTTCTGGGCTACCAAGGAAATCACTTCAAACAAGATCACCTTCACCATCGACAACAAACAGCAGACACTTAATGTTTCAGACTTCCGTAAGATATTTGGCATTAGGGATTCACCCAAAGGTATGGCATTTTCGAGGGATCCTACTAAAGACGAACTCATGGAGTTGTTCGATGCTATTGGATGTCCTGAAATACGAGTTGCGTCTGAGTTTACCACTGCTAAAGTAGGACAACCTTGGAGAGCAATGTTGGGTATTCTTAGTCGATGTCTTACACCGAAAACATCTGGGCATGATGCTTTGCGTAGTCCAATAATGAACATCTTCCATGGGATGTACACAGGCGCAAATGCAGATTATGCATTATTGTTGTGGGAAGAATTCACCTTTCAACTCTTCCAAAACAAGAAGCTGAAGAATAACTTCTTTCCTTACCCTCGATTTATCAAGCTTATCATTAACTATTGTATGAAGAATGATGTTTCAATTGATAGGCGTGCAGCAAGTCGTCATCACAAAGAAGAGGCTGATCACACTGTAGATCTAAGGCATGAAGGACCATCTAGTGGTGTTATTCCTGGTCCTATTCCCGATTACCTTCTGACTGATAGAATTAAAGGTTCTGCTGATTACAAGCTACTGCAGCTAGAAATCAAGAAGCTGAAAGCAAGCCTTCAGACAGTAGAAGACTCGTCTACTACGGTCAAGAGTAAAGGTAAACGCAAGCAACCAGTTGCTTTACCTGAACCCGAAACCAAGAAGAAGAAGACTGAGGTTAAGAAGGGAAAGGGTAAGGCTGACGAGTTAGTTCTACGTGACGAAGAAGATGTTGTTGATCCTACTCTTGACAAGGCGGAGAGAAAAATGATGAAGATAGCTATTCAAAGGAGTAGGAAAGATACGGGCGGTAGTGGTTCAGGTGCAAGGATAAATATTGAAGAAGAGTACGAGGAGCCAGATGATATTGATGAGTTTGGGTCACCTGAACGGTATTCTACTTCGAAGGAGACATCCATTCCGGTTTCAGCAAATGTTGAAAAGGAGTCCGTTGCTCCTACAATCATGGTGTCAACTCAACCGTTAGTAACTCAACCTTTAGCAACTCAACCTCCACCAATACAATCCTTACCAACCAGACCGGTTTCAACACCATTCCTTCCACCACCAATAACTCCCATCCTTAGTACCGTTGTCACAACCGAGCCTCTTCAACCAACCCAAAGTAGCTCTGCATCATCTTCAATGGCTGCATTTGTTATGGCAGAGTTGTTGGATAAACACACGGATAGCCAAAGACAAGAGATGAAAAACCTTCGAGAAGAGCTACTTAGAAGAGTGCAAAGTGAAGAAGCCTCAAAGAAAGCACAAGAAGAGATGATTGCTAAATTCACTGCAGAAATGGAGACGACTCGTAAAGCTCATGCAGAAGAACTAGCTCAAGTTAAGCAGGTAGAGGCTGATAAGCATGCTGTACGAATCACAAGACTTCAAGCTATGAGGGATAAATACAAGGAGCAGAAAGAAGCACTTGAAGCAACTGTTGAAGAGAGAGTGAAAGAATCTGTTGAATCCATTATGCCAAAATTGCGTGATGAGATGAAGAAAATCGCAACTGATAACTTGATGATCAAGTCATCCAATCCTTCTGAATCCGCCTACAGAATTGCTTAGGAGTTGACGGATTTTGAATTAAAGAAGATCCTGAAAGCTCGAATGAGGGAACTTGGATCGTTTGATAAATCCAGGATTCAACGGGCTCTTTACAAATCCCTGAATGACGCTATCATGGAGGATGATAGGTTATTTAAAACGTTTGGAAGTGTGGTACCATACCACATTCTGCCTGAGGAAGAAAGGGAAGAAAGTGAAGAAGAAGAGGGTACTGGTGAAGAAGAGGAAGAAGAAGGAGAAGAAGAAGAAAAGGATGATGACGATGACGATGATGATGAGGATGATGATGATGATGATGATGGTGATGATGGTGGTGATGGTAATGAGGAGAGTGCAAAGGGGAGCAACGAAGATAGCGATGAGGATGATGATGGGGGTAAACAGCCTGAAAAGGGAGATAAGGTTGCCAGCTCAAAGAAACCTGCTAAGTTTGGAACCAAGTCTAAGAAAGATGCTGAGCAGAAGGAAAAGTCTACCTCAACGGAATCAAGACGTTCCAAGTGGTGCCACGATGTGAATGCTACTACGGCGTCATCGATTCCCGGTACATCTATTGCTGTATCTTTACCTATTACCGCTAACCCCGTTAGTTCTGTTGTTGTTGTTCCTGTGATTGCAGAATCGGTAACTGAACCTGAAGCTGCACAACACTCACCCGTTCATGACACCGCCGAGATGCCTGAATCAGAACCAACACGTGTTCAAGTCTCTTCTCCTCTACAACAAGAACCACTATCTACTGTTCCTGAGTCAAGTACACGGGACTGGGCAGACACGTTGGAGATTGACGAGACTACACCACCACAGGCTTGGATCACGGCAGCGGCGCAATATGATCCGATCGCAGACGCTGACAGAGATGTTTTGTATCTCCGTATCCGCAGTCCGATTGAATTATGTGCATTTCTTGCTCATGAGTATAAGACTTCGGTTACTCCGTCTTTGGTGAAGAGAGCGCTGAAGGATAAGAGAATTCGCGCCAAAACCCGATTAACCCGAATGGAGTTCGAGTACTATGCTGATGAGATCCTAAAAGCTCTGAATACCGTTCAATGGCCAGGTCTTCATGAATCAGAAAGAGCTCCACCTCCACTTGATCCTACTCAAGATAATCAGATTGCTCTCGACTTCTTCGTCACCTATGATCTTGAGTATCTTCTGAAGGGTTCATCAAAGTACGCAACCTCCTTGACCTTGCTGAAAGCTGCCAACTGGGGGACAATACCCTGGATCGAGGAAAAGGTAAACCGACTCTGGGTCCCAAAGGTAACTCGTAATTATGATATGTATGCTGTTATAGGTGCATCTCATTGGGACGAACAAGTCCGAAGGGCGTACAGGGGTTGCTGCTTAGTCAATTCAGGAAGCAACGTTAGATCCGATATCCACATCTCTAGTATTTTAGGGCTGAAAACTGAAGCCAAGAATGGCTATTATCATGTAACGGAGATTCGTTTGAAAAGGGAGGATGACAGAGAATACAAAATCCAGCAGGGAGATTTTTCTATCATTCGCCTTGAGGATATCGAAGATATGTTGCTTCTGATGACCCGTGATCAACTCACACATATTCCTCGTGAAGACCTCATTGCCTTGAATACAGCACTTCGTATGTTCACACAAAGCGTTGTTATCAAGAAACGAGTTGAAGATCTTCAGTTGGGAGTCGAAAGTTACCAAAGGAAGCTTAACCTAACCCGTCCAGTGAATCAAGTGTTACCTCAACATGTCAACAGATGTCCCTATACCGGCATTTCTGTTCCGAATTGTGGGATTTTCTACTTGAACAGTCGAGGGTTAATGAAGTTTATGAGGGTGGGTGAGCTTTATAAGTACAGTGATGGGACTCTTCTATACGTCAGAGGAAAGTTGGAGCATCTCAATTCGGGTGGGACTTTACCAGAGATGACTGAGGATTGGCATCAGGGATATCGGCAGATGGCCAACTATGTGATCAAGAAGATAGATCAAAAGCTCCGTGAACGTAGATTGATGAGGAGTTTGGAAAGATTCGTTGGTGGTAGACCATATTTAGTGCACCACAAGCTACTACAACGATCCATCTAATGGGTCGTACATTTCAGGTCCACTTTATATTGGTTTTCAATTGTGAATATGTATATTTTGTGAATATTGTGCTTGTACGGCTTGATGTAGTGTTAAGGTATGATAATTTTTCAAGAATTTCTCACGAGATTCTAAATCTTTCAAAATATATCATACTAAAGCACTACAAATATCCCTTATTAATTTAAGGGGGAGCATGAACATGTTCTATGGCCAAACATCGATTTCATTTTTACCCAAAGACCGGTTAATCCATTCAATATCTCAAATATTAATGGTTAACATTTTGGATAAGGGGAGAAAATGGGATTAAGGAGATTTAAATGATACTTGGCTAAAAGATGAAAAAGACTTAACGATTATCCAACTTAATATGTGTAAAGCACGTATCAAGGGGGAGCGTTTTTTGATGATCAAAAACACCTAAGGTACGAAACTGTTGATTTCAATATCACAAGTACTTTAGGTGATTTTTCAATGATTTTTCATGGTGGCAATTCCTTCCCAAAACACGCTTAATTCACGACGAATGTGGTGACAAAAGGGTGGTAGGAATAGGTTTAGTCCAATGATTCATCAGAGCCGATGGAATCTTCCCAAGGACAATTCCCTAGATAGAATTAAAAGTCCTAGGAAAGTTGGAGAAAGATTGTGAACGTAGCTGAATGCCGACCAAGTACTTAAGCTAGCACTGGAACAATCACAACAAGGTGCTAGTGATGACGTATTGGTAAGCATTGAAGGGGTTGAAGAATGAAAAAGAATTGTAAAGATAAAGGGTGTAAAGAAAGAAGCCCTCCTTACAACTTAAGGCAGAAACCGGGTCAATACATATGCTATTGAGATCATTTTTGTTAATGATTCTCGGTATTGAAGAAAGACATCATGGACCCAGTGATGCAATGCACAACCCTTACCAGCTAACTCAAATATCTCTCAAAAGGTATTTGTTTTAATCACACGGAGATCAACACATTATATATTGGTTTATTCACTCCGAATAGACTGGTATTGAAAAGGTGGCACTCCTCTCCAGTCATCGCTCACTAAATCAAAACGTACTATCGAGTCTAGAGCCAAGAGATCATCAAAAGTCTCATTAGGACACTTTCCATTTATTCCTTGCTTTCTTACACACTGTGAAAAGTAAGAGATTTTCATGAGTCCTACGCAGTATTCCTGTAATATTGCCAGATCATTCGAGTAATACGTAAGTACTACAATGAAGATGTAAATCCTGCTTGAGCCAACATCAAACAAGCTCATGGTAGGTTACACGTGCGGTTCTTTTAGAACCAATCTTGTGAAAAACTGGAAAGAAACAGTGGTTTAATTCTTAATTGAACTTAAACTCGTTCCAGGCCTCTACGCATTATCGTATGATCTTGCCAGAACACTCAGAGTGACTCTTTATTGATCACAGTGACGAGTGGAAATCCTTCTAGTGTTAACATCAAACAGCACTTGGTAGGTGACGTGCAAGATTCTTTATGAATTGAGCTCGTGACAACTGGAAAGCAACGATGGTGAAAATCTTAATTGAAATTCACTTGTTCCAGGTTTCATGAAATGACGGCTTCAAATCACAAGGATAATTTATCCAAGTGATTCACTCTTTATGTTCGCAGTCAGCTTTGGACGGTCGAATAAAGAGAACGGGTTTACCCACGAAATCCTGTCAGGAAGTTACTTAATTGAAACTATCCGTCACGGGTACGATATCTAATATCGTCCAACGGTCTTCACCGACCGGAGGTAAAATGCTACCGAATTAGAATAAAATATTCAAAGCCATTTTATTCGTGTCGTTGCTGTGTACCTGTTAAAGACGGTGGCGTTGCTGTGTACCTGTTGAAGACGGTGGCGTTGCTGTGTACCAGTGAAGACGGTGGTGTTGCGGTGTACCTGTAGAATTCGTTCCCACATGCTTATGTTTTTCTGCATCAAAGTTCAGCAAAAATTCAAGAAAGTGCAAAATGAAGTCTTCCGCTGTACCAAACTCTGAAGCTTTCGAGAATTCAACAAAAAGACATAAGTGTGTGGAACATGGAGTCACGAGGAGGCAAGTTTCACAAGAAGGCAAAGATCGCACGTGAAAGGCCAAAAGAACAATGCTCTCAAGCCAAAGCCTAAAAGATCAATAAACATATTCACAACAAAAAGAAAAAGAAGAAAAGACTACGAGCTAAAGAACGAAGACTTAGTATAGTATGCTAGGTTTAGAACTTTGTAACGTGGAGTGACCTCCCTTAGGGGGAGATTGTTGGAAATACGTTTTTACGTATATTAGAAGTATCGGTCACTCCACAATATTATTAATGTTGTAATAGCTCGTAGTTAATAGTTACTTATTTAGTTAAGTAAGAACCGGTCCATGGGCTTGTCATGGGCCGGCCCAAGTCCACATAAGACTTGGAAGTATAAATACCCCTTTCCTCCTTGGAAAGGGGTTGGTTGTTGTTCACTTTGTGTTTCCATTCAATAAAATATCACATAGTTTTCTCTCACTTTCTCTCTCTAGTTTCTCTCTCTAGAAAACATCAACCCACTTCATAGATTCATAGGTTATCAAGATTCTACAATATTGCTATTAAAAGGTTTCATGGTCATCTTTCCAGAGATACAAGACTCACATTTATCAAATGATTCATCATTGATATTTTCCAAAAGACCTTGACGTTGAAACTTTTGTATACAAGTCTTCCCAATATGGGCAAGTCTATAATGCCAAAGATAAGAAGAGTTCTTGTCAAACTTTCTCTTCTTGTTCATGCTAAAGACCGAAATATTATTATTCTTGGATTCATTACCATGCATGTCTATTTCAAATACACCATTCACTGAAATTGCATTAAATAGAAAATACCATTTTTCCAAACAGAAATTCCATTATTATCAATCGTGTGAATGAATCCATTATTCAACAAACAAAAAAATGAAATAACACCCCTAACAATTGTAGGTGCATAATGACAATCATTTAAAATCAATACTAAACCCAAAGGTAAAAATAAATTAAATGTTCCTATAGCTTCAACTGCTGCTTGTGCGCCATTGCTCACTTGCAAAAATTGTTCCCCATATGAAAGTTTCCTTTCCAGATTAAATCCCTGCAGCGTATTACAAATGTTAATACCGCATCCCGTATCATATACCCAGGAATTTAATTTGTATGTTAAATTGAATAAGTCAATCATAAATAAAGTACCTGAAGCTGCAACGCTCTGCTCAGACGTCTTCTTTATTTCTCGCAACTCTTCGAGGTAAAGAGGGCAATTCCTCTTCCAGTGACCACTTGCCTTGCAATGGTGACAATTCTCATCTTTCTGAGATCTATTCTTCTTGACAAAGTTCTGTTTACGTTTTGAATAAGTCGCAACTTGTTTGCCCTTATCACCCTTGCCTTTGCATTTCTTCTTGTTCGCTTGCGGTTTTGGCTTACTCACTCTATTCTTTTGTATGGTTAGTATAGAAGGTGTAGAAGTAGATGCCTTGTCTTTCAACCCCTTTTCATAGTCAATGAGCATTGCATGCAAATCAGTAACTGTCGTGCAATGCATATTATAGTTTCGAACAAAATCATTGAAGTTCTTGTTAACGGACCTATTGATCAAGTTGATAGCCATATTATGATCATAGAGTTGTCCTAGTGCAATGAGCTGTTCCATATAACCCTTCATCTCCAAGTAATGGGCACTTACAGACTTTCTTGGAGCTTGCTTGCAGCTACACAAAGCATCTACTAAGTCGTAGATCTCCACAGCTTGCGGCTTCTCGAACATAGCCTTGAGCTCATCAAGCATTCGCTTAGGTGAAAATAGTTCATACTTTTGTTGAAGTAGAGGAGCCATTTTTCCTAGCATTAAGCAAGCCACCTTAGAGTGCTTATTAACATTAGAAGCGTGTTCAAGCCTTTGCGCATCAGATGCTCCTTCAGAAAGATCCTCCGGATAAGGAGTAGTCAAGATATCAATAGTACCCGCTGCTCTCAAGACAATTCTTAGTGAGCGGTACCAATCATTGAAGTTTGGGCCAGTAAGTACAGGACGTTCAAAGAAAGCTTTGAACGCATAACTTATAGTGTTATTGGTGGGTTGAGCCATTTCTACAGAAATAAGTTCAAATATTAGTATTTTCAATAACAAAATACTTTCAAGAAAATAAAATTACCCTGGTGTAAAAACCATATTATTTTCCTTGAATTCTAGAACTATATTGACATAGACCCATTACATCAGTTGATCTGCTAGTAATGAATGTACTCAATGTAGCGACTTGTCGAACAATTCAATTGACAAATAATTTTCAATTTCTAGATATTTAAGGGATTTACATTGCCAAAAAATGTTTTTCATTGTAAACATGTTTCATCCTTTCTGAATGCCTTACGTTTCCAAATCTCACCGAGTAACTTAATAAGTCATCTAATCTGAGTAACGTAAAACCATTATACGAATTCTTATTCTATGAAATTTTTCTCTCTATTACAACATCATCCAAAAATCTCATTTGACGATGTAGCAATTTCAAGTGTTCGTCAATTAGGAGCATTCGACTTAAATTTTAATGGTATAAATTTGATGTCAAAATCAATGTATGGAGAAGCATGCATACAACTCCATAGCATAAGTTTAATAAAACATTTAGTAAACTTTTTCATGAGACTAAATTTCTACATAAATTATGTTGAGGTATTGGTTAAACCAATTAAAGAATTTACCCACAACTATTCACAACGTACTTTTGCTAGAACTCGGCTACGCACAAAACAATACCCTTATTCATTGTGTTTCGGATGTGAATTTGTAATAAATTACCCTTAAGGTATAATTCAATTAATAATCGTAGGTAATTTAAATTTGACGCACATGCGAGCCGGGAATTTGGTCAGCGACTAATGGCATAACACCTCCTTTTCTAACCGGGTACATGACCAGCTGTGCGTTAAACCCACTTTATAGTTTGTCAAAAGGAGTAGGCCGTTAGATTATTATTGCAATTCACCAATCAACGTAATCTTATATAATTTAGATCTCTAACAAATCTTTATTTAAATATGATTTAGTCCATATTATTTCTTTTAAAAAAAACCCTTGTTTATAACAATTAAACAATTTTTAATATAAACAAGTAAAAAAAAGCTAAATCATAAACACATAATAACAATTTATATGTGCAATAAATAAACCAAATAGCCACATACATACGATTGATTTAATAATCATCAAATCCAGGTCTTTATATTCATATAAAATTCTTCCCTAATTCAAGATTTATTGAATCAAATAATCACGTAGCACATAAAATCATATAATCATATAATTTTACGATCCATGAAAACATGCACGTTATCATGGATTCCCCACAAATCTTAACAATTAAATCTCTACGGATCGTAACCATACATGACATAACAATTAATCATGCAATTTAACCTAAAGTTATCCCACATGTAATTTAGGGTTTCAAAACAAGTTTTTTATAAAAATTCGACCAAAACCCTAATATTTTAAAAAACAAAACCCTAATTTTAAGAAAACCTAAAAAACATATAGTTTTAACCCAAAACAATTATTAGTTTAAAAACTTTAGATTTTCGATAATTATAACATGTTAAAACGGCTCTCGATGTCACTGAAGGTTTATTAACATCATAACAATTATATAAAACCCTAAACGAGATCAAAACACATATAGTGGAAGCGATTTAACAAGATCATAATAATAACACAATTATAATTAATCGAATTAGGGTTACATACCTTTACGCTAAAGCAAATCCACAAGACGAAGAACGAATCACCAATTCGGGCTTATTCCGTAAGTAACCAAGATATAGTCTAAAGTAAGACTATATTACGATCTTGTACACACGTAATACAACGAGCTAACCGTGATTCTAGCACGTGTAAACCGAGCTACAACCCTTGTAATAAATCTACCCAATAACCCTAGAGAGGGGCTAGGACTAGATTATAAGTAAAATTGATCAACCAAGACAACCAACCAAAACCCCTTGTGTGGGTTGTCTTGCGATCGACCAAAGAAAGAGAGAGGGGAAGAGAATTTTATTTGTCTTGAATTATGAGGAGAAGGTTTGTTTATATAGGCCTAGACTTGTATCCAAAAACAAATAAAAGGAAAGTTTTTCACCCTTCCTTTTCCTCCATAACCGACCGACCAAAACACCCCTTAGGGGTGTTCCGGAATCTTCCATCCTTCTTTCTATTACTTTACTTACTATATATTTATTTAACGCTCATTAATACTTAACCCTTAATTATTTAACGATCGTTAAAGTTATGTCTCAGTTTAAATTAATAAATACATAAATATATATTTATTAAATAAATTAATAAATATAATAAATATATTTATTAATTAAATTAACTCTTTACGTATTGAGTGCAATCCCGTAATCTCGAGTTCGATCCTATCACTCAACTATTAAATATAAGTCCATAAACTTTCATCTCGGCCATCTCGTGTACGGTTTCATCAACGATATTAGGAACTTGAGTTTCTAATTCACGTCTTCGTTGTCGATTCCTTTGATTTCGATTACGTCGATTCGACACGTTGTTAGAATTTGGATAATTCAACGATCGAGTGCCCATGCACTAAACGTAGAAAATGAGGGTAGCAAAGAAGATTCTTTTTGGGGTTTTGAATTTTTGAATTTTTGATTTTTGATTTTTAGTTTTTGATTTTCTTTTGTTATATTACGTAGATAATTAAATCTACAAAATCTATCCACTAATCAAAGGTCTCGATTAGAGAATCCAAAGGGAATGAAAGTAATTTTGTCAAGTAAAAAACTTCGTTCGACTTTCAAACGTTGGTGGAACACCAAAATGTTTCGAGGGTTCAATAATATAAGCAAAGCAAATAAGATTATTAATACTTGATGTAGACACTAGAAGGGGGGGGGGGGGGTTGAATAGTTTCTAGTTCATTTTCAAAACATTTCGGCTTAATCCACTGTGCGCGGTTCTTTATAGTACCCGCGGTTCTTTATCAATAAAGAACCGCCGGTACATTTAGGGAACCGCCGACGGTGGACGAAACCATTTATTGAATGTTTAAACTTAAGCAATCCTTGGTATCAAATTCTAGATCAAGCTTGACTAGATATGAGATGTGTTTGATTGAATGATAAATACTACAAGTAAGAAAACACACAAACACATCAAATCAAGAGTACATCAAGCAATAGTCTAAACACTAAGCACACACGTACAAAGCATAAGCTTTTTGGAAACTAAGATGTTTAGACTAAGTGATGTACACTTGACCATAATCTAAACATGAAGCACACACGTACTAAGCCTTAACTTTTCCGGAACTTAGATGTTTAGATTATGAGATGCACACAACACACACAAACATATAAATGCATCAATAAGAGTAAAGACATAAATGTAAAGGAAAGTACCGACACAATGATTTATAGTGGTTCAGTCACGAAGCTCCTCTTCGCCCTACTCCACTCCTCGAGTACCCAACTAGAGAGTTACTTCACTAGTCAACAAGACTCCTTTCAAGGCGGAGAAAACCATACACGTCGCTTACACATTTCTGACACTAAGCTAGATGTCGAGTCCGAATCTTAGGTAGGACCAATCTACACAACGTCGCCTACTTCACCATTTTCCGACAAAAGGCTATATGTCGAGTCCTAATCTTAGGTAGGACCAATCTACACCAATCTACACCAATATTCACACTAGTTATGTTTTATGGCCCAACATAACAAACCTTGTGTTTTATGGCCTAAACACATAAACCATTTAGATCTAAGTACTCACCACTTAGATCTAAGACTCTAACACTATATCCAAGTATATACATAAATTGGTTCCTAACACCTAATCCACGGATACCCATCACTTGGATATACTACCCTTACAAAACATCCAAGTGTACCCACAACTTGGATCTTCTACATATACATAGTAGGAAGACTATAATCATGACTTGATCTAGAAGGAGAGATCTTCATCATGTTATGAACCCAACACTTCATAGTGATGAAAGTGTTCTTCTCTTTGCACTTGAGAGGATGAGAGGATTGAGGATATAAAGATTAATCAAAACTAACTAATCAAGGATCTAAGATGATTTTGAAAGAACTGTGCAAAAAGGGTTGAAAGAAAAGCTGGAAATAATCCACTATTTATAGGGCAAAAGTGCAACGATCATAAATACCCGCGGTTCCTTAATTGTCACCGTGGTTCCTTATCAATAAAGAACCACGAGTTCATTTAAGGAACCTCGGGCTTTGAGTCCGTGTATTTTTGTCCTTTAGTGGGGAAATACCATTAATACCCTCAAATGATATTCCTTTGGCATTTGGAATATATGCCAAATTCAAATTAAAGAATATTCTTTGGAATATACCTTAGGAAATATTGTTTGGAATATTCCAAATTCAAATTTCCATTTTCTTTTTAATAAAACATTTTCTTAAAAATAAAGTTTATTAAAATCTTTTGTCACATTTTATTAAATGTGAGTTTTAAGAAAATATTAATCCTTGATCACTTAGTTAGGTTAATGACATGTTTATTTATACCTTGAGTGATTCATGCCGAATGCGATCTTGGAGGTGTCGAGAGAAGTATACAAATGTATTCTTGAGTGATTACGAGTACCTTAACATTTTACATAATTTATTGCGAGTTATATGTTTGTTGTCACCAAAACACAAAGAGATTATATCGATTAAACATCGTAATGTTTGCACTAACAATCTCCCCCTTTTTTGTGATGACAAACAAGTAAACCGCAACACATATTAAAATGTATAAGTTACTCGTTTACACTTACTTCTCCCCTTTTTATCGAATCAAAAAGGTAGTCAACGTCTTTGAAGAAGAGAAGAATCAACGCCGAGAGAGCACGCATCCAAAGTGGTAGTCATTGATAGCACGTCATTTGAAGAAGAGAAGAATTGACGTCACGAGAGATTGCATCTGAAAGATAGTCTTCATTTGTAGAAAAGGAGGATCGACTTCGAGAGAACATGCATTCAAAAAGCTAATCATCCCTTGTGGTTGTCGGTTGAGAAGCGAGAATCCAAACCGAAGACCCATCATCCAAAGATATCGAGCTTGCGTCATCTTAGTAAAGTATTCAATCACCATAGGTTAACCAACTCCATGCATAGTAAAATGCTTATCTTTGAGATTCCAAAATTCATTACTTGCAAGAAGTTCGATGAATTCAATTTAAGTGAGTCAACGATCGCAAATGTAATGATTAGAAATCTTGCAAATGCTCTCCCTTGATATGAGCTCCCCCTTGCTTGAGGCACCAATGAAGCAAGGATAGTAACAAGCTACAAAGAAGGGTTAGAAAAGTCCTACAAAACAAAGCTAGTGGACAAGAGCATATATGTTTAGCAATGTCACTCAAGCGGAATTAGCTTTAAACATATTGAGTACAAAGAAAGGGACTCAAGAGAAAGCTAAAACAATCTTAACTTTTACAAGTGTCAAAAATACGACAAGTTAAGAAAAATAAGAGGGCTATTAGATAGAAAAGAGAACCCAACTTATTTTGGTGACACCAAAAAATATATAAAGAGGACTAAGAGAGAAAAGAGATGTCCAATTTATAAGAAAAATATTGTCGAGAGAACATACTCCACTTTAATATATTGGCACGAATATCGAACTAAAGATAGTATGACAAGGACAATAAAACAATTCCACATAGTCGAAAAGAGAGGAAGAATGACTATGAGGAAAAACGAAAACGAGGACGATAAACAAGTCGTTTGCCCAAACAATGACAAGCATTGGAGAAAGAAGTGTGCACGTGATGCTATCAACCCAAAGATAAGTCAAATGAGAGGATATTGACAAGATCAAATCACAATTGTTTGAATAAAGGTAGAGAAGATGTGAGACCCCCAGAATCTGACATGGAACAATTAGGCAACGAGGGGGTAACACGTCATAGTACAAGAAACAATGAATTATAGTTGACACAAAGCTGATGTAATAAAAACATGTACATTACATCATAAAATAATCACAGTTTTAAACATAGGTCCCAAAGTTTTATAAGCGGAAAAATATATTACTTCATCACGATTTATAACATAAAGTTGCCCAAAAGATAGAATAAACTTTTGGCAGTTTTTACAAAAGCCAATCTTTTAAAAGCATCACATAAATCTCCAAGCTCCGGTAATATCCTGCGGGCTCTTATCCAACCAAAGATGAGTAATAATACATGAGATTAAAAATGTAAAATCGTCAACATAAAGTTGAGTGATATTCATAGGTTTAGCAGTAAAGGTGTGGAACACAAGCATTCGTTTGTAAACACGAATTAGGGAAAATGGTTATGTACAGTAACCATCATCCGAAATTATTATTATGATTGCAGTTCAGTTCATAAACCGAAGCTTAACTCAATGTAAGTTCCTCTAGCGAGTATTCAGCCTAAATAGTCAAGTATAAACAAATATTAGTGCGTCAAGGTAATCTGGACGGGGATACTCAATCCCGATGGATCCACCCACAATATTCGCGCTTCGCGCAATGCACACATGACAATTAACGGTTCATGATCAGGAGAGAAAACTCAAGGCTAGACTAAAAAGCAATAATAATATCGAAAGTCTGGAAAGCATACACGTTCTGGATAGCATACAAGTTCTGGATAGCATACAGTTTTTAAATGGTTGTGTTCCACCATGTAAAATCTCACCCCGTGTTTAGAAACAATGTATAAGTAAAAAGGGGATATGAACTCACTATAGCCACGAGGTAATTCAATCACGGTACTCAACAACTGAGTAGAAACAATGGTAGCGAGACGATCACCGACGATATAGATACCTGGGGAAACACGAAAACCGCAACCTATCACAATAAGGCGCTCGTTAAGACTCGAACTCAATATCGAAATATACCAAATATAATATGACTCAAATATTTTCAAAGTATTCGTATTTCAAAACCAAAAACACGAACCAAATGAATTTATACTAACCCACTTATCCAACACTACACGATTAAACACTTGTGCACTTGAATTTGACCTGTCATACGACGCCAAGTCAACGCAAGTCAAACTATTCCTTTATCTTAATCGGACCAGTAGCTAAGTCATTTATATAATGACTAAGCACTTGAGTAAGTCACCATGTCCGATGGTGAATACTCAAACTCACGCAACACAAGCATTGAACTATGTGTCCAAAATAAAATCAGCGAGTACACCCCGAATGTACACACCGATCTACCCTATCTAGACTTGTCCGTTTTAGATGAAACTTGGTGTCCTGATCACTTATAACCTATATAAGACCCTGCCAAAATTTGAGCCAATGTTCATACTTTAAAACCCATCAGCTCGACACTTTACTCGACTCCAAATTTGGGACAGATTGTGCACTTGTTTTATAAGACCGTTCATACCGCTTTAAAAGTACTAAATTGACAATCCGCCTTTTAAAAATACTACTAGACTCATGAAATTAAGTTTATAGACTTTGAAAACCAGTAGTAGCATCTATCTAACCAAGCCTAAAGTCCCCGAGAGTCGACCCAAAATCAGCCACAATTTTGGATTGTGCCGACTTGCGTCTCCCGGTACACGAATACTAAAACTAGCATAAATTTTGACTCGTAAAGAGTTAGAAGCTCTATCTTATATCAAAACGAGCGTCTCGGAAAACTCTACAACAAAATCAAATAATCTCAGCCCATCTGAAACCTTAAACCCACGAAAACTCTGTTCTAGACCTGCTGTCCTAAAATACACTTTTAGAAAATCATAACAAATCAATTTTCCCACCAAAGCTAATCATTCCCATACCTATAGAATCACTCTACTATCATACTCATCAACCAAACACTCCTAAAACACTTGCATGACAATTTAACAAAAACTCAAGATAAAAAATATAACTTTTTAATATCAAAATAGGAAGACCATAATATGATCATCACTTTTATGAAGATCTAAACACATACCCATCGAAAATCATGAGAAAACTCAAAATCTTATGCATGTGGGAGATTTTTGTATCTTTAGAATCCCAATTGAATTCTAAGGTGTGATCACATTTTTGTTTAGTTAAAATCATGATGGATGATCATGATTAAGGGGTGTTTTTAGGGTGGAGAGTGGCAGCATAAAATGGAGGTGGGAGGAGATGTTGTAGTTTTTTTTACAAATGATACGTGTGTGATTTTGTGTAAAGAAATGAATTTATATATGTGGTAGCGGAGGGACCAATATTGCCAACTTTGAAACATGTGGACTTAAAAACAAATTACTAGTTTAGAGGGTAAAAAATGGTTATTGGTAAATATTGAAAATATTTACGGGGCTCGAGTTTCGTAAAAATACTTTTCAAAAGTTACATTGCATCATAAAAATTATTATATGATTTCCCGACACAACTTAATAGGTAATTAAAACGACATCATCGAAAATATTAATTATCGGAACAATCGATAATAAAATGTAAAATTTTGGGCATTCGTCGGTATCGTGATCACTAGGAATTCTCGTTGTAAAACGCACGCGGGTGATTTTAAATCAAAAACTTTGATTTAAATAAATAAGGAAAAATAAAATAATAAATTTTATAATTCAAAGTTAAAGTATTATCAATGATCATAAAATACTTAAAAAGCATAATTTATTAAAATTATCATTATCTCAGGATTTACATATAAGAATACAAGAAAACTTAATACGTTGGAAAATTCAAGAAGCACGAATAAAAGAATAAAAAAAATGTTGGGAAAGTACGAGCTCTTACAGTCTTCCCCCTAGAGGAACTCTGGTCCCTCAGAGTTCTCCTGGAAACAGTAGAAGATGCAAACAAAAGGAGGTAGAAAGTGTAGAACAATTTCAACGCTTCCCATGTAACTTCCGTACCACGACAAATCTTAACGGTTAGAATTCGCTATGCTTCAGTTTTCTTAACTCCTTTTCGAATAAATTTCAAACTCGGATTAGAATAATGACCTTTCAGTACGGAGGAATCTCAAGAGATAGCATGAACACAAAATTGCTTAAACGGACAAAGTGAGCTAAATGTACCAAGATTGTTAATCAACAAGGAGTCACAAATCGTGCAACTGTAAACATGACAATCTTGAACGTAAGAATCTACTTACAAGAGAAATAGCAGGGAAAAATGAATTACATATGATCATTCAAAATACAAGTTGTCACAGTCAGTTGTCTAGTATTTTGGTATTACTTTAAAACTTGGTTTAAATATTTTCTTGATTAAAAGAAAATTTTACAGGGTGTAATGATTTAAAATCAAACTATCTATATTTAGTGAGTAAGCTGTTGCTATATCTTTTTCTTGATCATGATTTTTAAAGCAAAAGTAGAACAATTCCAAAATAGTTATTTCGATCAGCTTAAGAGCTTTTGGGTGACTGTATGAAATTATTATTAAAAACTCAGGTTTATCGTTACCATTAAAGAAAATTCAGATTTTTCCAAGTTATTTAGAATCATTGTTATAAATTATAAAGTAATTTAATAATTTCATTATATTGAAGGTAAATTATGATAAAATCAATTACTTTAAAAGATACAGCTTGACATACTATGGTTTGCAAAAGGTGACAAGACAACAACGAATATGAGACATATAAAGGTCAACAGTTTGTATGCGAGCAAAACACAAGGGAATAAAACAAAAGTCGTATCAATTCTTAACAAACATAATAGAATAGACGCGTCGATGATAAAAATAATAAGAAACAAAATATTATAGCAAGCCATCACTTCTTGAGTGCAGTTGGTGTCACCAACAACAGCTTATTAAGTTCTTGGTGGTCGATACATGATCGAAAGAGAAAAGCCACACAATAAATTTTCTAATCACATAAAATTCTTAAGAAGTCACTTCCAGTCATAACTCACTATTCGCGTCCAGAGATGTTTCGAAGGGTTACCAAAATAAATAGAGAAGGTTGGTCGATGTAAAAGCATAACAACGTTGAAACTTTCATGTCTTGTATCAATGGTAAGAAATTAGACGAGTGGTAATGAGAATTATATCACAAAGGAAGATGAGGTAACATGTGAAACAAAGATCGTTGAGTAAGGAATTATGTACTTGGGGCATGTACTTTGGCCAAGAAAATATAAGGGTTCATAGGTGTAAGTCGCGACTGTTGCTACTCGCATAAGATGTAAAAGTTTTCAAAACTTTATTTTATCTAACTTTTTAAGAAACATAAGTAAAAGTTGGTTCCTGGCCAAATATTTAAGGTGACTACTAGTCGGCCTTTCATGGCTCCTTCTAAATTACGCATAGGTGATCAGGTCATGCATAATTTAGGACTAGCAATGCGATGCTCAATTTCGTCAAACCAGTATTACATATCATATGATTTATAATATACATATAATGCCATTTGTAAAAACAGGAATCATAATAATTTGTGAAATTCTTCGCCACTAAGTTATTGGCTAGATATTTAATTCAACAATTTGTATTGTTACAAGGGTTCTTCATAAGACCAAAGTAACAATTTGTGAAAATACATTGTAAAATTAATATAAATTAATTTTATAAGATAACCTTCAAGTATTTAATAATGCCCAAGTGGAACATTTGTAAAATGTTTCGCAAACAATACCAATTAAATTCATGTGGTGACATGATGATAGCTTACAAAATAGCGAGTGGGTTACATGAGGGTAATGAATAGTAGTTCAAGACAATCAATGAAATGGTTACAAGGTGATAAAGTTTCAAAAGGTTTAGCCAGAATCGTTATGAGACACGTGTCAAAATGATAACGAACGATATGGAAGCAAGAACTTCAAACCTCGGCACAAATCAGTGGTACGATAGAAGCAAAGAAAGACAATATAGATTGACAAATAAGTCATATATAAAAGAAAGGATAAAGGAATCCGTAGGTGTGCACATCGTAATTTATTTGACAAAAATACACTTTTAAGAAAGTAGAGCATTAGTTTATCAAATCACTTGGTTCCTAAAAGTTCAAAATTTATGTATGACCGAGCTTAAGTTACTATTTGTAAACGTTTTCAAACGCAATCGATGTTTCATGGTTGTAAAATATCATTAGTTAAAGTTTTACGAGCTCACACGAACTCAAAATGCTTCAAACCATATTTTTTACTTCTATCAGTTTTAACCTTTTTAGTTAGCTTTGACTGTTGGGTTTGACTTTTGGGTTTGACTAGACCAATTGATTCACTAAATGACATTTTTAATACTCGAAGTCTAAAGAAATTAGGTGTAAAACGATGTTTTGAACAACTTTCTACTTTTACTCGAGACTTGAAACGGATTAAAAATGGACGAAAATGCCCTTGCATTAAATCTGTCAGCCAAATGATATTTTGAAATACGCAGAATTTAATTCTTAAATTTTACAATTTCAAATGAGCGTAACTTGCTCGATTTTAAGATTTACGGGTCAAATTTTATGTTCTAAACGAACGTATCAACAAGTAGAAATATATTTTTATGTCTAAAGTTTATAAAAATATTTTCTCGACGCCGTTAAATTACCTGTAAATATTCTATACAAAGTATATTTTTCGACATACCTTGGAATTAAATCCAATTTCATAAATACCCTGAATTAATGTAAGATTTGCGGATTCCATAAAAACGAGAGAAAATAAATTGTATAATTGGGCATAATAAGGAAAACATAGTATAAAATTGGTTTATGAATACCATTGATAATCTAAGAAATAAAAAACGACGCATGACATCCGCGTCTTCGATTACAAGATGCAATGTAGGAAGGTCTCTTGGTGGCGTGATTTTTTAAAATCACAAGACATGCCGAGAAAGAAATGGGGCATTAACAATTCGCACTCCTGGAGCGAGGAGGTTTATTGAAAAGAGAGGATACAAGTTTATAGAAGTACAATCGTGTTCCAACAATCATCACATAATAGAGGATGAATTACAAGATGACAATGATGTTTTCAAGGTACAACAGACGTTGTAATTCGAAGCCGAAACGTAGAAAGGTCAATGAAATAAAATGTAATCGATGTACAAGTGCCGTGTAAAACGGTGACGTAAAGGTTAATCAAGGTTACGAAAACTCCCAATATTATTCAACACGGATTTCAAGGAATGCCTCGAGATGTGTGACTCACACGATGTCCTTAGTCTTTTTTCGGAGACACATTGAGCTACACAATGGTCTATATACTATTTTCCAAGACATCCAATCACAATGATCGGAAAGAAATCTGCATATCTAAATAGATATTTTAAAGAGGTTTAACAATGAAATTAACACGCACGGTAGTAAAATGAAAATCAGAAGTTTCATTGAAAGCAACATTTATTCAATCCCGAACAATGGTATCTCGAGAGTCTACACGGCATGTAACAGTGAGCTGAGAAAAACAGACGGTTCAAAACGAACGAGCATATGAAGTCAGTCGTATCACGCATAAATGAAATAGCAATAGTACTCAAAAAAATGAGCATGAAAAGTCGGCAGCATACGCGCTCTGAGTACAAGTATGTAATGCCACAACAATATAAAATCATCGTAACAAGATCAGTTCACAAGAACAAGAATTCAAGAAATACAGCAAGAGCATATGTAATCAAGTAATATCCAATGATAATTCATGAAGCACAAAGGCTTTGAGAAGACATAGTAATTATCGTCATTAGGGTATTGTAATATTTCAACGTGTAAACAAGAGATGAAATACTACAACGATAATTAAAAGTAAAAATTAAGGATTAGAAGGTTAACCGCGCAGATATCAAACAAAATTGGCAGATTCTGTGATTGACACTTAAAACATGAAATATTTGAACTTTCAGTTATAGACTAAGTTTTGAAAAACGACTCAGTTCCCTATAACCATCGCTTTGATACCAATCTGTGAGACCCCCATAATCTGACATGGAACAACGAGGCAACGAGGGGGTAACACGTCATAGTACAAGAAACAATGAATTACAGTTGACAAAAAGCTGATGTAATAAAAACATGTACATTACATCATAAAATAATCACAGTTTTAAACATAGGTCACAGAGTTTTATAAGCGTAAAAATATATTATTTCATCATGATTTATAACATAAAGTTGCCCAAAAGATAGAATAAACTTCTGACAGTTTATACAAAAACCAATCTTTTAAAAGCATCACAGAAATCTCCAAGTTGCGGTAATATCCTGCGGGCTCCCATCCAACCAAAGCTGAGTAATAATACCTGAGATTAAACATGTAAAATCGTCAACATAAAGTTGAGTGATATTCATAGGTTTAGCAGTAAAGGTGTGGAACACAAACATTCGTTTGTAAACACAAATTAGGGAAAATGGTTATGTACAGTAACCATCGTCCGAAATTATTATTATTATTGCAGTTCAGTTCATGAACTGAAGCTTAACTCAATGTAAGTTCCTCTAGGGAGTATTTAGCCTAAATACTCAAGTATAAACAAATATTAGTGCGTCAAGGTAATCGGGATGGGGATAGTCAATCCCGATGGATCCACCCACAATATTCGCGCTTCGCGCAATGCAAACAGGACAATTAACGGTTCATGATCAGGATATGAAACTTAAGGCTAGATTAAAAAGCAATAATAATATCGAAAGTCTGGAAAGCATACACGTTCTAGATAGCATACAAGTTCTGGATAGCATACAGCTTTTAAATGGTTGTGTTCTACCATGTAAAATCTCACCCCGTGTTTAGAAACCATGTATAAGTAAAAAGGGGCTATGAACTCATCTTAGCCACGAGGTAAGTAAATCACGGTACTCAGCAACTGAGTAGAAACAATGGTAGCGAGACGATCACCGACGATATAGATGCCCGGGGAAACACGAAAACCTCAATCTATCACAATAAGGCGCGCGTTAAGACTCGAACTCAATATCGAAATATACCAAATATAATATGACTCAAATGTTTTCAAAGTATTCATATTTCAAAAACAAAAACACGAACCAAATCAATTCATACTAACCCACTTATCCAACACTACATGATTAAAAACTTGTGCACTTGAATTTGACCCGTCATACGACGCCAAGTCAACGCAAGTCAAACTATTCCTTTACCTTAATCGTACCAGTAGCTAAGTCATTTATATAATGACTAAGCACTTGAGTAAGTCACCATGTCCGATGGTGAATACTCAAACTCACGCAACACAAGCATTGAACTATGTGTCCAAAATAAAATCAGCAAGTACACCCCGAATGTACACACCGATCTACCCTATCTAGACTTGTCCGTTTTAGATGAAACTTGGTGTCAAGATCACTTATAACCTATATAAGACCCTGCCAAAATTTGAGCCAATGTTCATACTTTAAAACCCATCAGCTTGACACTTTACTCGACTCTAAATTTGGGACAGATTGTGCACTTGTTTTATAAGACCGTTCATACCGCTTTAAAAGTACTAACTTGACAATCCGCCTTTTAAAACCACTACTAGACTCGTCAAATTAATTTTATAGACTTTGAAAACCAGTAGTAGAATCTATCTAACCAAGCCTAAAGTCCCCGAGATTCGACCCAAAATCAGCCACAATTTCGGATTGTGCCGACTTGCGTCTCCCGGTACACGAATACTAAAACTAGCATAACTTTTGACTCGTAAAGAGTTAGAAGCTCTATCTTATATCAAAACGAGCGTCTCGGAAAACTCTACAACAAAATCAAATAATCTTAGCCCATTTCAAACCTTATAACCACGAAAAATCTATTCTAGACCTGCTGTCCCAAAATACACTTTTAGAAAATCATAACAAATCAATTTTTCCACCAAAGCTAATCATTCTCATACCTATAGAATCACTCTACTATCATACCCATCAACCAAACACTCCAAAAACACTTACATGACAACTTAACAAAAATTCAATATAAAAAATATAACTTTTCAATATCAAAACAGGAAGACCATAACATGATCATCACTTTTATGATGATCTAAACACATACCCATAAAAAATCATGAGGAAACTCAAAACCTTATGCATGTGGGAGATTTTTGTATCTTTAGAATCCCCATTGAATTTAAGGTGTGGTCAAATTTTTATTAGTTAAAATCATGATGGATGATCATGATCAAGGGGTGTTTTTAGGGTGGAGAGTGGCGGCATAAAATGGAGGTGGGAGGAGATGTTGTAGTTTTTTTTACAAATGATATGTGTGTGATTTTGTGTAAAGAAAATGAATTTATATATGTGGTAGTGGAGGGACCAATATTGTCAACTTTGAAACTTGTGGACTTAAAAATAATTTACTAGTTTAAAGGGTAGAAAATAGTTATTGGTAAATATTAAAAATATTTACGGGGCTCGGGTTTCGTAAAAATACTTTTCAAAAGTTACAATGCATCATAAAAATGATTATATGATTTCCCGACACGACTTAATATGTAATTAAAACGAAATCATCGAAAATGTTCATTATCGAAACAATCGATAATAAAATGTAAAATTTTGGGCATCCGTCGGTATCTGATCACTAGGAATTCTCGTTGTAAAACGCACGCGGGTGATTTTAAATCAAAAACTTTGATTTAAATAAATATGGAAAAATAAAATAATAAATTTTATAATTCCAAGTAAAGTATTATCAATGATCAGAAAATACTTAAAAAGTATAATTTATTAAAATTATCATGATCTCAGGATTTATATATAAGAATACAAGAAAACGTAATACGTTGGAAAATTCAAGAAGCACAAATAAAAGAATAAAAAATAACGGGAAAGTACGGGTTCTTACAGAAGAAACATCCATACCAATTGTAATGAATGTATGTCAAAGGGTAAAAAGCTCAGAATTTTTGGAATCACCCAAGAAAATTCATGATTTATCCAAAATCCTCTTAACAGGTTAAAAACTTAGAATTGTTGGAATCACCCAATCCAATTGTAAGTTTTAACCACAATCAACTCTCAACAACGAGAAAGACAAAAAAATCTCAAATCAAAGACATTTTTTACCTTAAAAATAATTCCTTTAGAAAGCTCCAAAAGCTTTAAGTCGGGAATCAAGGTACAAAAATAAAGAAAAACCAAAAGCGAGGTACATCGATGCTTAAGAAAAATACTAGATATAAGACATTATAGGCAAGGATGCTTATGAATGTCGAAACCAAAAAGATGACTCAATGATATAGAGAGAGAGATCAAAGGATCCAAAGAAAAGAAAAACCAAGATGGATGGTGTTTAGCATACGATAAATTACATGCTCAAAGTTTTGTAGCTCTTCTCAATCATCGTGAAAGTTCAAAGAACAATTACATGACGAGGAAAGGGTGTGGCTCGACCCGACTTAGTTTAGAAAGGATAGAAGAGAGAGACTCAACTTAGAGAGGCATGATTAAAATAAATCGAAAGAGACTCAACAAAGAAGTTAAGGATAACTTCACAAAATAATTCAAGAATACTATACCTTATTAGGTGATAGTGAAGTCTTGAAGGAAAGCGACATAAGAAACTCAAAAGAGAAGAAAAGAAGGAATCTTCAAGAAAACTCGTCAAAGATAGAGATAGACAAAAAACGGACAAAGGGACTCACTGGGCGCGGTTCGTTAAATAGGTCCGCGGTTCATTATCAATAATGAGCCGCTAGGTTATTTGAGGAACCGTGGACAATGGGTGTCCAAAAACGATTATCGACTCAAAAGAAAATCAAATTGGTTAAACAATTTAACATAAGTTGCTAAATGGATTGAAAGTCAATGCTTCGGATATGACTTTTAACAATTGCAATTGCAAGTTAAAATTATTTGAATATTCCGAAAGAAATATTTAAGTTGTAAATCTTACTAGGATAGGAATTAGATTTAAATCTAACATTCCTTGACAACTGAGTGAGAAAATAAAGAAGAAAAGAAAGATCACAAGGACAACGAGATCCAAGACCCAAAGACAAATCATGTTGAAAAACATGAAAGGAAATACAAGAAAATAAAGATCATACAAAGATGAATGAAACACAAGCCTAAAACTTAAGCATAATTTTAATCGTAGTTACACTAGAATTCTAAGATTTGCTTAAATTAGATGTCTTAGCAATAAGCAATCCACATGCTTAAATGAAAGACAAGGTGGTGGCGGAATTTGGTGGAGAAGGCTTGGTGATAATCTTGTAATTCAACTCATCATAGATATAAGACATGACAAGATGTTGATATTGACAACAAAGACAATATGTTCCATGATGCATGACATAATCATGTGATGGAGGAAGAACACAAAGAGGAGTGGTGAAAAGGAGAGTTTCCAAAATCAATTTTCTTAGAATGAGAAAAGATTTGATAAGATGTTCTTTGGTGAATTTGGGTTGAAAGAGATTTGAGAAAATTGTGGATAATCAAGGCTTTCATTTTGTAAAAAATACATTTTGCTTTGGGAAAGTGATATGAGCAAAATCTCATATCAATTAATCAACAAATCACCCTAAAACACATAGAAAATACCTAACTTTTGTGCTATAAAGCAGAATTATGTGATGTGTTTTGTGTTTCTGCTTAAATAGGTAACAAGGATACAATTTCAAGCAAACAAGAGGAAATCAATCTCATTTATGATGAAAAGACAAGAGAAGGATCAAAGATGACAAGTCAATTAAAGATGAAGGACCTATCTTGACAATATTCAAAAGTTGAGGGACTTAAATGCAAACTTTGGAAAAGTCAAGAATAAAGTCAAACTTGGTCAAACTTCAAGTCAACCAAGTCAAGGGAGTCAAATGAACAAGAATGCAAGTCAAAGGACTAAAATTGCCATTGGAATGAAGATAAGAGCTCATTTGAATAAACTGCCAAGATGAGGGACTAAATTTGTAAAAAATGCATCAAACTTGTGCTTGATCCGTGTCACATGCTTTTCCACCAAACAAAATGCAAGAAAAACAAGTTGAGGATTGCCAACTCCACTGCCAGCTCACCCTTCAATTAATAAACAAAATATCCAAACAATGCAACGCACTTATTTTCTCTCCACCAATCAGGAAAAGACACTCAATAATTCATTATATCCATTAAGGATAATGATCCGTGTGAGGGGCAAACATCCAACAAGAACTTGACACGTGTCATCTCCATCTATCAACAAACCGAGGAACGAGTATGAGCTACAATGCATTTCACAAAAAAGTTTTCTACATGAAAAATACTCGGATTGAGATGACGAATTCAAATGCATAAGTCAATTAAGTTGAAGATCAAAGGAGAAGGAAATCCCTTTTGTGTTCTTGGAGTAAAATCTGCAATCCACCAGACTTTGACACCTGGCACCTCCTCATTGGCTAAGACACGTCATGCTACCCCAGCTCATCATCATCAACCTCTATAAATAGGATATTGTACATTCATTTTCTATGTGTATCTAAGTGTGCAAAAACACATACTTTAGATTTTTATCTCTCAAATCTGTTCTTTCATTCAGTTAGCCAACAACTCTTAAGTGTTTGACACACACTTAAGAGTTGGTTAGAAGTTAGTTAAGCAGTTGTAACAGTTTTTCCTTCATCAATCAATAAAATCACAAAAATTTCCATTTCCTCTCCTCTTATCTCCATTTCACTTACTCAATCCTGAAATTCTGTTACTGTTTAAGATTTCATTGATCATAATTGATCAACGGAGTTTGTTTGACACGTTTGGGTGGTTACATCAAGTTTTCTAGCAAGTTCAGTTCAAGTTCTAGCCCTGAGTAGCAGTTTGTAGCAGTTTGGTGTGATTTTGAACAGAAATGGCTTTTGGAGATGATAAATTGGTTAATGGAGGTGTTCTGGTGTTGTTCTTGTTGATTCTAGTTGGCTCAGCGCCACACTACTCCATCAGTGGAGGCTTCTAGCTAAAAAGTTTGTTAATCCTATTTTAAGTTCTACTCAATTGAAATTTGCATGCTTCATTCCTAGTGTAAACAATTTGTGATGCTATGATCATGTGTTTGGTTATGTTTTTGTATAATCTTGATATTTTGATAGCTTGTGAGTAATCTTGTAGCTTGAATTGGCATTTACTTGATTTTAGTTCTATTTTCATAAGCAATTAGTTTTTAAGAGCATTTTGTTTAGTAGTCTGTTAATAAGCCTAAAATCAGTCACATTTACCTTCATTTTACTCATAGAATATGTCTTGATATCAAACTTAGCCTGTTTCATTCTTTAAATTAAAATCACTTTGTAAAAGTTCATCGCAGACTTGATAATTGGTGTTTGGATCTGCCTAGTTTTTGTAATAAAGGTTTGTTAATCTTGTTAAGTTTTGCTTATTCACATTTAGTAAACTAGTAGAAACAGTTTTGTTTGTTTTTGAAGTCAAAATTCAGGTCAAAAAGACAAATGGTATAGAAAAAGTATGGGTCAAAGTATGTGATCATTTTCATTCAGAAAACTAGCTCATTTCAAATCCATGTCATTTCTTCATTTATTAACCAATTTGCTTGAAACAAGTTTCTAGTTGTAGCATAACATCCAAAGATCAATTCTGTGCAAGGAAATTTTACAATATTCTATTTTGATTGAAAAATCAGCTTATTATTAAGCTCCTTAGCAAACTCAAGTTTCTGTAATAGGAGTGAACTGTTTTCTTGGATAGCCATTTCTACTTCATTAATGTTCCCATTTTTCTTCATAAACATGTTTAGAAACATGTCTTGAGTAGAATTTGGACTTTTTAGCTTTTTAATAATTTTGGTCAAACTTGGTCAAATAAGCTCTTTTCAGCTTAATTCCATTTTCCAGCTTATTCAGTGGATCATTTTTAAAAAAAAGACATTCCATACTCTTATTAAGCTGATTGATAAGTTTGAGCATAAAAATCTGATTGTGCAGTCTGGATTTTCAGTTAGCTTAATGTTGGCTTATTGGAATAAGCTATATTAAGTTCTACTTGGTTTTAAGCAGTTTCCTCATACAAGCCTAGTTGATTTTCAATTTTAAGCATTTTAAAACCAGTTTGAGCTTATTTGGTCCAGTAATAAGCTCATACGAGCTTATTCTTTGTTGTATGCCCGTTTTTATTAATAAGTTTCCGTTAATTGCATTTTAGTCCTTGTGGATTGTATATGTTTGCATTTGTAGCTAAACTTGCAAGTTTTTAGGGTTTTCATTAAATCAGTCCTTAAAGTTTCAGAATTTGCTAAATTTGGTTAGGTAGTTTGTTTAGTTTGTTAAAGTTAGTTACAATTTACATTTTAGGTCCTTTTACTTTCTGAACTTTACATTTCAAGCTTTGTACTTTCAATTACTTTACATCTTGAGCACATTACTTTCATGCTTTTACAATTTGAACTTTTGTGGATAATATTTGGTAATTGTTAAGTGTTTTCGGGATACATAGCTTAATATTTTTCACCCTTTTTACTTGTTTGAAATAGACATAGAATATCCAAATACCCTATCAACCAAGAACAATTATAAACTTGAGATTTTTAGGACTTTCAATTGGTCAAGAATCGAGAGAAAACGAACTTCAATATACTCAATTTCAAATGGCGCTGCTGCCGGTTCTTTGACTTTACGAGAGACTATTGATTGACGGTTTTCATGGGATCCGTTCACCCCGTGAACGTTATTTTTACGTATCATAAATAAAAAACATAAAAAAATCAAAAATATAAAAATATAAAAACTAAAAAATAACAAAAACAATTATTTTCCTAAAGAATTGACCAAAAAAATAAAAAAAATTCAAAAATCAATCTTTTTCCTAAGAGATTGCAACCAAAAATATATATTATTGGATTTCCTCGGTTTTTACATACATATAGTATTTTCTTTAAAAACCCAATAAATAAAAAAATATTTTCTCTATATTATTATATGTAGATATGTATACATTTACGAACAACCAATACACATATCTCCATAAGTATTGCTTTTGCAATACACCGTGTTAGGAAGCGTTCCAGTCCTTGAGACGTGTATCGATCAAATTTAATTAAGCAAGAATAGATAAATACTTCCAATAGTCAATAATTCGAAGAATACAAACTACAAAGTGAATAGAAAGGTGACGTGTAATAAAATGCCATCTAAGGGTTAATAGGTACTTAAGTGCTTCGCGTCACTTAACCCCCCGTTCATTAGTGCGTATTCTAAGAAGGAAGGCTTGATTGGGAGTCTTGCACCCAAGTAGTAATTACATATATTATACTTTCTTGTGGATATTTCATATTGAATCTCGAAGAGGATAATCCCTTCTTCTTCAAAGTCGAATGAGAGCTTCTCTCTCACTCCTTGTATTGAGTTGCATGCTCACTCGCGGGCGTGTACAAATACCATTTGGTGTACAACCCCTTCCTCCAAAAAGGAAGAAAAAGAGAAAGAGTAAAAACACCACCGTCCATCTAGCCGATCCCGAGAATCGTGCTTTGATCCACACACAACAAGAAGCCATGGCCGGCGTTGACACTCGACCTTTGATGGAGCACTTACAATCCAATGTACAAGGATATGCCGATGCTATCAAGATACCCGATATTCCCACAAACACCTTTGAGCTAAAAACATCTATGATTAATGTAATACCCAGAAACCGAGGTCACTTATTTTTACCCTAAATTACGAATATTTTTGAAATTTTTAAGAAATTTCGTTTATTATATATTTAATCGTTTTAGTTGAAACCGAGGTTTGAGGTCGTAATCTTGACGATTGACGATTTAAGAAGAACGATGACGACTACGATCCCGATGGATGCCCAATTTTTATGTTTATTGTCGCTTTATCGATATTATATTTTTCGAGAATTTTATTTTTGATTTGTGTTAAGTCGAGTCGGGTGCGTTTTATTTCTTTCCGGGTGCGTTTAAATTGTTCTAAAAGTATTTTGGAGTGTTCGGGACGACCCCCGACTCCCGCAAAATTTTCCAAGTCGACTAATAAGTCACTTCCCGCAAAATGTTGAGGTCGTTTAAATATAAGGCCAAAAGAATGCCTAAATTGCACAAAAGGTCCCTATAAATTTACAAAAGGAAAAATGAACACACACAACACAAAAACACTCAAAAAATTTCACCCTCCTTCCCTCTCTTCTCCTTTGGCCGTCGGCCATACCACCACCACCACCACAATTCATTTTTTTTCTTGTTTTGATCAAATCTAATTAAAGACCACCTTTTTAAATCAATTGGTATTTGTTTTTCCAAGGTTTAATCCAACATGCATAAACATGATTTTCCAAAAATTAAAAGATTTTTCAAAAGTTTGATTTTGTGTAATTAAACTTAATGCATGTTTGATTGATGTTTAGATTATGTTAATTCACCATTTTAATTAACCAAAACAAGTTTGGTTTGGGTGTTTTGATCACCAACACCCCACGGCCAAATGGGGGTGTTTGGTGGATCATGGTGTTTGATGATTTTGTCTGTGGGTTTGTGTTTAGATTGATGTTTTAAGTGTGTTTGAATGGGTTAAACACATTGCATGCTTGATTTGGTAAATGGGTTTTAGAGAGAATTTGATTTTCTAGGTGTTAGGGACTGATTAAGATGTTTAGGAATGGTCATGAGTGGTTAAGTTAGGGCTAAGTGTCGTTAAAATGGTTTGGAAACAAGTGCTAAGGTGATTTTGAAGTAGTAATTTTTAGGCAGATTGTTTAAGGGTATTTTTGAAAATCTTAAGTCTAAATACAGGTCATACACATAGTATGTAGTTGTAGAGCTTTGTTTTAGCTTCGATTTGGTATAAGAAAGAGCTTACGACTCCTAACGAGTCAAAAGTTATGATATTTTGAAAGTTCGTGTACCGGGAGATGAGAACCTACAAAATCCGTAATTATGTTTGGTTTGGGTCGAATCCCGGGGACCATAGATAGAGTTCAGTAAACGATTGAAAGTTGGTTTTTGGTTTCAAACCTGCATTTGTGAGTCTATTTTTGGACTTGGGAGTCAAAGTAGTCAATGGTGTAATTTAAATGGGTCAAACAAGTCCAACATGTTCAATGTGCAAAATCAGTCCAAAATATGTACGTCTAGTAATGTGTTAAGTAACGAGTCATAGAAGTAAAAACTTTTCATGGGATTAAAAATGGGTCTTATATAGGTCATGAGTTATTTTTGTGAATTTTATTAGATTTTATAGAAGTGCTTAAGTCATAGAAAACAGCCCATACTTTTGATAAGTATCGGCGAAATCGTAAAAAGGGTAGTAACTTTAATAACGTAGATAAATCGTATAAATCTAATAACAACTACTTGTTTGGTTTTGGGGTGAGTTAGTAATTATGAAAATTGACTAATATGTATGTATTATACAGTACTTAAAGTTATATAAATGAGTTGACTCATTACGCGTTGTTTGTTAGGTGTTGATTTTCCCGGGCATCCTCATCGTCAGTGATCGTCATCCATAACGTCGACTACTTCTATATATAAGGTGTGAATTTGTAGCCTCGCTTACTACTGTTTTAAATTGTTTTTACCCGCGAGGGAGATGCATGCTAGTTTTTATAAAATGAACATAGGACATGAATGATTGTTCGACCCGAAGTTGCCTAAATTGTGTTGAGTACCTAGTTGCATAAGACCCTATATTCATGAACTATTAACTATTGTTTAATCCTCGTGTGGATTGAAAATAGCCGCTTATACAATTGATAGTACTATGGGGTTGACGACCCTATCCGAGACGAGGGCTAGTACGTTGAGTACCTTCTGCGGACAGATAACTTGTGATAAGAAATAAGGTATAATTGCAACTAATGCCTTTAGAAGGGGCACTGGTTTCATCTTAATCATGCCGGTAATTATACGCGGGTGATTGAGTTAACGGATTAGTGTCATGAGCTTAAACACAATTGTAATAACCTTGATAATAGATTGTTTGATCGACAATTCTATAAATGATCGTGATTAATTTTTATAACACTTATGTTCAAAATGAGATTGTAAAACCTATGAATTCCACTCAACATTATTTGTTGACCCAATTTAGCATGTGTTTCAGGTAATCGATGATGTATAGCATGGAGCATGCAAAGGATGGGAGTTGTGTGTGGCTTGGCGGTCTACTTGTTTTTCCACCCTTATTTAACTTGAAACTCTTTTATTTTCTGTCACGTGAACAAAAATGTATCTTTTGGGGTTGAGATTCAGTGGGGACCAAGCGCAAACTCTGTTTTGTATCATCTAGGGATTTGGAAAACTGTAGACTTGAATGTTTTAACAATGTGTAAATTATGTTTAAACTTTTACGTCTCTTTGAGTCGTTTGATATAGCTTGTGTGGGATGATAACTTCCTAGCACCCAAATGTTGTAGTTCCGCTGCGCATAGCATTTGTGGGGGTGTTAGAATTAACTTGGTTTCAAACACACCATTTTTTGGGAATAAATATGATAATCCACGTGATCACCTTAAGAAGTTTCTTGCTCTTTGCAACACCATTAAGTACAATGGAGTTCCCCATGATGCCATTAAGTTGATATTGGTACAATTTTCACTAGAGGGCAATGCTAAGCATTGGTTAGATACACAACCACCCGAGAGCATTACTACATGGGATGGTTTCACTAAGAAGTTTTTGAACAAGTTCTTTCCCTCATCTAAGACCACGACTTTGAGAAACTTAATTATAGGCTTTCAACAAAAACCTAGTCAAACCTTTAGTGATGCTTGGGAGGAGTTCAAGGAGTTATTGAGAAAATTCCCAAATCATGGATTCGATGAAGTTCACAAAATCAATACTTTCTATAATGGATTAAGACCTCATCACCAAGATTCACTCAATGCTTCCGCGGGTGGAAATATTCTTTCTAAATCCATTCAAGACGCTTGGGACATTATTGAGACCAAATCAATGGTACAAACTAACACACAATTTGATGAGAGAGTCCATGTGGTGCAAGAGAGTGTTACACCTCAAATGGAAAAGATGATCTCTCAAAAGCTTGATACTATGACCAACACACTCATGAAATTTTATGAACTCTCTTTGAACAAGAATTCCACAATGATGTGAATGCTATTGCTCTTTCATGTGAGACTTATGGAGGTCCACATTCTTTCCTACAATGTGATAAGGTGCAAGGTTATAAAAGTGAATGTTATGCCTATCAAGAAGAACATAGAGGACATTTCAAACCCAACATCAATCAAAACAACCTTTCTTACAAGTCTCAAAACTACCTTGCTCCACCGGGATTCCCACCACATCCACCCACCATTACTCAACCCAATCTCACTCAATTGTTACAAAGGAACCATGGGCCAAGACCACAATATCAAGGGAACAACTATAAAGCACCCAACAACTTTCAAAATCAAGGAAATAACTTTCATCCATCAAATCAAGGATTTAAGCCACCACCACCACCCTTCCCAAATCAAGGCTACCATCAAGTTAAAAATCAAGGATATGTGCCGTATGATAATAATGAGTATGTTGAGAGAAGAATTCGTGAAAGTGAAAAAAGGATGCAAGAGCAAATGAGAATGATTAATGAGGAGTCTACCAAGAGGATTTTAATGGAAATTATTCAAAGACCACAAGGGGCTTTACCTTCTAACACACAAACAAACCCGAGGGCATGTCAATGCTATTAAAACAAGAAGTAGAAACACGACTAATGATCCTTCACTTCCTACACATTCTATTGTTAAGCCTACTTTGGTTCCAACTTGTGATAAGCCTTCTACATCTTCTTCACCACCTTCAAGTTCTACTACTTCATCACCAACACCTTCTCAACCTATACCCACTTCTCCTTTACCTTCCACAACTCCCAATGAAGAAGCTAACAAAGAAAAATCTTTCACTACAACACCTATTCCACCTACACCTAAATCAAACCTTCCTTACCCTTCAAGTTTGAGAAAGGACAAATTGAAAAACAAGGATGATATACAAGTCTCAAAATTTTTGAGGATGTTCAAGCAACTCAACATAAACATCTTCTTTGCGGAATCTCTTGCTAAATGCCAAATTTTGCTAAGATGTTCAAAGATCTCCTCTCCAACAAGGAAAAATTGGTGGATTTGCCCAACACATCCCTTAATGAGAATTGTTCTGCCATGTTGCTCAAAACCTTACCTACAAAACTTAGAGATCCGGGGCGCTTTTTGATCCCTTGTAATTTTCCCGGGGTGGAAAATTGCATGGCATTGGCGGATCTAGGGGCAAGCATAAATCTCATGCCTTTATCGGTTTGGCAAAAACTCTCTCTTCCTGAGCTCACTCCAACTAGGATGACCCTTGAGTTAGCCAATCGTACCATAGCTTACACGATAGGTATTGGGGAGGATGTGTTTGTAGGTGTGGATAAGTTTACCTTTCCGGCCGACTTTGTAGTGGTTGATTATGACATGGACCCGAGAGTTCCTCTAATTGTTGGTAGACCATTTTTGAGGACGGGTCGTACTCTCATAGACGTGGCGGAGGGAGAACTAATTATGAGAGTTGAGGATGAGAAAGTGGTGTTTAAGCTAGGAAAAGTGACTAAGAAGTCTCATGCGTGTGAAACTATTAACATAGTTGATGTACTTGATGAGGTGTGTGATGAGCATTTCCATGACACTTGTAAGAGTAATAGTGAAGACATGCCTCATGTAGAGACCGTTGCCTCAATTGATCCCTCCTTAACACCTTTTAGAGAAAGTGATTTCCTCTTGGAGGAATTTGAGTCCAACTTCCTTGGTAATGATGATTCTCCCATTAATTGGGAAGAAGACATTCTCACTATCCAAAAGCTGCTCAATGAGGATCCCATTCCTTCACCCATCCCACAAGTAGTTACCAATGATGATCCATCCATAGTGAAACCTTCCATAGAGAGTCCACCTACCCTTGAACTTAAGGACCTTCCATCCTACCTATAGTATGCTTTCTTAGAGGGGAAAGACCAATTACCCGTGATCATTGCTAAAGATTTGAAAGAGGATGAGAAAGAAAAAACTCATAGAAGTCCTTAAGAAACATAAGCAAGCCATAGCATGGAAAATATCCGACATAAGGAGAATTGATCCAAATTTTTGTACACACAAAATCCTTATGGAGGATGATTACAAACCCGCTATTCAAAGCCAAAGAAGGGTTAACCCTAAAATCCGTGAGGTCATTAGAAGGAAGTTATCAAACTCCTTGATACGGGCATGATTTACCCCATTTCCGACTCTCTATGGGTTAGCCTGGTACATTGTGTTCCTAAGAAGGGTGGAATCACCATAGTGCCAAATGAGAACAATGAGCTTATTTCTACTAGACTTGTTACGGGTTGGAGAGTTTGTATTGATTATAGGAAGCTCAATGATGCTACTAGGAAAGATCATTTCCCATTGCCTTTTATGGACCAAATGCTTTAACGCTTAGCAGGAAATTAGTACTATTGCTTTCTAGATGGATTTTCGGGTTATTTTCAAATACCCATTGACCCTAAGGATCAAGAAAAGACCACATTCACTTGTCCCTATGGAACATTTGCTTACAAGAGAATGCCTTTTGGCTTGTGTAATGCATCGGGGACATTTCAAAGGTGTATGATGGCAATTTTCCATGACATGATTGAGCAAACTATGGAAGTTTTCATGGATGATTTCTCGGTTTTAGGAGATTCATTCACTTCTTGTCTCTCCCATTTAGAATGTATGCTAAAGAGGTGTGAAGAAACACGTCTTGTTCTTAATTGGGAGAAGTGCCATTTCATGGTTAAAGAGGGGATAGTCTTGGGACATAAGATATCCAACAAAGGTTTAGAAGTGGATCGTGCTAAGATAGATGTGATTGCTAAGCTTCCCCCCACCTACCACGGTGAAAGGAGTTAGGAGTTTTCTTGGTCATGCGGGGTTCTATAGACGTTTCATACAAGATTTCTCTAAGATAGCAAGACCGATGACCCACCTCTTGGAAAAAGAGGCTTCTTTCATTTTCAACCAAGAGTGTTTGGACTTTTTTGAGATACTTAAGGAAAAGTTGACTAAGGCTCCCGTTTTGGTTTCTCCAAATTGGGAATTGCCTTTTGAGCTTATGTGTGACGCTAATGATTATGCCGTGCGGGCCGTGTTAGGACAAAGAGTGAATAAGCATTTTCAACCTATACACTATGCTAGTAAAACCATGACGGGTGCATAATTTCATTATACCACCATGGAAAAAGAGTTGCTTGCTATAGTGCTTTTGAGAAATTTAGACCCTATCTTGTGCTATCCAAAACCATAGTGTATACGGATCATTCCGCTCTCAAGTACCTCATGACAAAGCAAGATGCTAAGCCTAGACTTTTGAGATGGGTTTTATTGCTACAAGAGTTTAAGATAGAGATTCGTGATAAGAAAGGAGCCGAGAATTTAGCGGTGGATCACTTGAGTAGACTTGAGCATCCTTTTCAAGGAGATTTGCCTCATAAGGAAATCAATGAATCCTTTCCATTAGAGGAGCTCATGTCTATCTCTTCTCAAGAGGATGCCACCCCTTGGTTTGCGGATATTGCAAACTATCTTGTGGGGGATGTGCTAATAGAGGGTCTCACTTCTCAACAAAAGAAGAAATTTCTTAAGGAAGTGAAGTATTACTTTTGGGACGACCCTTACCTCTTTAGGCAATGTGCGGACCAAATCATTAGACGGTGTGTAGATGGGCCCGAGGCATTTAAGATTTTAGAAGCTTGTCATAAGGGACCTACGGGTGGACATTTTGGGCCCAACTACACCGCAAAGAAAGTCTTTGATTCGGTTTACTATTAGCCTTCCATATATAAAGATGCCCAAGGGATGGTGAAATTTTGTGATGTATGTCAAAGACAAGGAAAAATTACTGAACGAGATGAGATGCTACAAAACTTCATACAAGAATATGAGATTTTTGATGTGTGGGGAATAGATTTCATGGGACCTTTTCCATCTTCTAAGGGAATAAGTACATACTCGTAGCGGTGGATTATGTGTCAAAGTGGGTTGAGGCCAAAGTCTTACCTACTAATGATGCTCGAGTTGTAGTAAAGTTTTTGAAGCAATTATTTTCTAGATTTGGTGTACCTCGGGCCATCATAAGTGATCGTGGCACTCACTTTTGTAATTATCAATTCACAAGAGTTATGAAGAAGTATGGTGTTAATCATAGACTTTCTACCGCGTATCACCCTCAAACCAATGGTCAAACCAAGGTCACAAATCATGGTTTAAAGAGAATTTTGGAAAGAACGGTGGGAGAATATCGAGCTTCTTGGTCGGATAAGCTTAATGATGCTTTGTGGGCTTTTAGGACGGCTTTTAAGACACCAATTGGTTGTACTCCATATAGGCTTGTCTATGGAAAAGCATGCCACCTCTCATTCGAGTTAGAGCATAAGGCTTCTTGGGCTCTCAAGTGGGCTAACTTTGATTTAAACCAAGCCGACTCACATAGAAAGGACCAACTCAATGAAATGGATGAATTGAGAGCCAATGCTTATGAGAACTCATTGCTTTATAAGGAAAAGACTAAGCAATTGCATGATGCTAAGATCAAGAACCGTGCGTTCAAAGTTTGAGAGCCGGTTCTCCTCTTTAACTCAAGATTGAAACTCTTTGCGGGCAAGCTTAAGTCGAGATGGTCCGGTCCATTCACTATTGCTCAAGTATTTCCATATGGAACTATTGAGTTGTCACAACCCGATGGTCCAAATTTCAAAGTGAATGGTCACCGTGTTAAGCACTATTTTGGGGAGGACATTTTCATGGAAATGGTCCAAGAGATCCCCATTTTCCCCATGACATAGTTCATTGTGGGAAGAGTCGAGCTAGAGACTCCTTAAATTAAGCTTGAATAACTAGGTTTAGAGGTTTTAGACTTAGAGTGTTGTAGGTTAGAAATAAGGATGGAGAGTTGATGAGAAGTGTAGGGGAGACCTTCCTTTTGTCTTCATGTTGTTTGTAGGGTTGCTCACTCACCACGTGCTTTGGAGCTTATGAAGGAGGCCCTTGTATCTGGTTCACTTTGTTACTATTGTGATTTTTCATAGACACATTGTGCTTAAAAAATGAATTCACTATAGTGGATCTTTCCTTAGCTTGGGTTAAGCAAAGTCTATTCATTGTCATAAGTGCAGGGTAAGTTTATACTTCCATGCTCTTAAACATTGAGGACAGTGTTTAGTTTAAGTGTACGGGGTCTTCTATCGAAGTGACCTTACCTAGACTTTGTCATTGACCTTCATGATAATTGGGAAAATTAATTTTTCAAACAATTTCAAGTTTTTGATCTACTTTGGCAACCAAAAATATGCATTCATAATTTTTGCATAAATCATTTTTCATTTGCATAACACATTTGCATTGTATATATTTCTTCTTTTGTTCTTTATGAAAAATATAAAAAGAAAAAATATAATAAGAACATGGTTTAACAAGTTTAGTTATCTTTGACATATTAGGCCCACCATGGATATTTTGACTCAACCCGAGTTTGCTTATCCAAGCATTCTCTAGCTAGTATCCTTAACCATGTAGTCCTTCATTGGTCTATTAGGCTAAGCATCCACCACTCTCATTATTTGAGATTTTAAATTTGTGGAGAATGGGAGATGATAGAGTTGAAGCAAGTATAAAAGGGCTAGATAAACTTCATGATAATTACTTGTGGCTAACTCCTTCTCTTCTTTACCTCTAATTTCTTCGCATGTATATATGTTAATAAATAATCAAGAACGGTTTTAATTGGTTTGTAGTCTCTTATGCATTTTTGTCTAATCATTCATGGTTGGTATAAGTACGTTTTAAGATTCTAAGTTATAACGTTTTATGTGTACTAGACTTATGTCATGCTTAATACTTAGCGGGTGTTTTTCCTTTTATTCTTTTCAATTTTCTTTGTGAGGAATAAAGAAAAATAAGAGCGGCTTACAAAAAAATGAGTGGCTAGAAAAAAAAAGAAAAAAAAATTATACAAGACTCCCAAGAGGGGCAGTGAAGTGTTAATTATAGTAACTATTAGATTCCAATATTACCTTGATGGGTTGCGGGGATTTAATAGTTGCTCCAATCCAATATTACCTTGATGGGTTGCGGGATTGAAGATCCAAAGTCTCAAAAAGGCGGAGGATGTAAATTATTGCGTGAGTTTTATTTTTCTTTCCTTAGCGAGTGTGTAGCTACTTATTAATGCATGACATGAGGATTTTACACATAAGGCGAATGACTTATTACTCTTGAAACGGAATTATATTAATTGTGAGTGGTTTTTCAAGTAATGGATGAGAGGATTACTTAGGACTAAAACCGTGCTTCCTTATTTTTGGATTTTACATTTCTTATATTTCACGCTTCAAATAATGACAAATTTGCCTTCAAGCAATTTGCTCAAATAATAACCGGTTCCACAGTTAATTGTCATGAATAAGTTGATGCACTTTTTACTTGTGAAAACAATGATCCCATTTTTAAGCTTAGTATGGGGAAAGTGAAACTTGAGGGTGATAAGTGTCCATGGTACCAAAGCCCTAATTTAAGTCATTGATTTCTTTATGAGTTTTTCCATCAAAACCATTTCAAGAAAATTAAAAATATATAAATTGAATTGTTTTCTTTGCATTGCATTGTACAAAATCAAAATCATGCATCATATAGTGTAGAGTAGTGTAAAAACATTCCATATTGGCCAAGGTGGGTTAATTATGAGGAAGATGTAAAATTGTGCTTTAAAATATAGCATTGCATGAGGTCATGGCAATGTTCAATTGTAGGGGATTTGATATGATCAAAATCTCATATCAATTAATCAACAAATCACCCTAAAGCACATAGAAAATACCTAACTTTTGTGCTATAAAGCAGAATTATGTGGTGTGTTTTGTGTTTGTGCTTAAATAGGTAACAAGGATACAATTTCAAGCAAACAAGAGGAAATCAAGCTCATTTATGATGAAAAGACAAGAGAAGGATCAAAGATGACAAGTCAATTGAAGATGAAGGACCTATCTTGACAATATTCAAAAGTTGAGGGACTTAAATGCAAACTTTGGAAAAGTCAAGATTAAAGTTAAACTTGTTGTAGTTCCGCTGCGCATAGAATTTGTGGGGGTGTTAGAGATTGGTAATCAGAGCCATGAGTTATAGAGAACTAGGTCGTTTTGAAAAATCCGAAACTATAACTTTTGGTATCGTAAGAAATTGTCCAAGCACACAACTATCCTGCATGGCTCCGGTAAGGTTTACTTTTAGTATTGATGGTATAGATGTATCCCTTTTATATTGAAGTGAATGTATGAGTATTTATTACGTAAATACTGAACTACTATATGTAAACGTTGAAATTGTACGTGGAGTACTCGATACCGTAATTATTGTATTACATATGCATGAGCATCATATTATCTCATTTTGGGCATATGTACCACCTTTGCATTGCATTTGCATGCATATATTTATAAATATTGAATAATAATCTTACGTACCCTCCAAAATTTTCTGTTATTGCAGAGATGGTCGAGGTACCGCCTAACGGAAATAGAGACGAATTTGTCGTGGGATACGAAGGGGGTCCGTTTCCTCCGAATCCGCCAAATGGTAACAATGGATGGATAGCTCAAGAAGAAACGATAGAGCCGGCAAATGACAGTGATGAAAGTGATGTAGACAATTTCAGCGTTAGCGACGATGGTGAAGAGGATTCTGAGGAGGAGGATCCGGTGGACGACGGAATTCCACCAAATGTCGTCGGTCAGACCGGGCCCGATTTGGTTCAATCTCCAAATTCACCAAACGGATACGAAGTGCCTCCAACAGGCCGTTATGATCAGCAACATGTTCGTCCCCCAATGGATATTTTTAAGGATTATCTGAGGACTGTGTCGGGGTTTGTTCGGGTGAGTAATGAGTTTGGTGCGGAGTCCAGTGCTGCAGCTAGATCGCGTTCTCTTCATGAAAATGTTGCGAAGGTTTATTTTCCAAGGCCAAGAAATTATTGGGAATCTGAAAATCGTTTGAGAAGGATGTATAGACTAATGTATGAACGTTATGTGGTGGAAACTAGAGTAATCAAAAGGTTTGACGAGAATGAAAGAGCACATCAGAAACTATTGGCAAGGACTGCAAGGGCTGAGTTCGATGGAGCATTGAATAAGAGTGATATTAACAGTTTGAGATTGATGATAGCGAATTTGAGTGCAAGTCTTGAGCGGGTTAAGGAAGACCAGGCTAGATTGGTTAGGATGCAGAGTTGGGAGCACCGTGTTAGATCATCCCTGCCGCAAGATTGGAGATTTGTAGATGACTCTGAGCTGGAGGCTAATGATTTCATGGTTCAGCCACCCGCCAGGGGTGAGTGTGTCACTTTAGGGAATCAGGTAGCATCGGAGTTGGGATCTACTTCTGGAACGAAGAAGGTGACTGAGTGTGGACCAAGTGACAAGGGGAAGAGGAAGAAGAAGACAGTGACGAAGAGCCCGAAGAGAATGAAGAAGAACCACCATCCAAGAAGTCATGTGGATCACCACGTGGCTAGTTACTTGTATTTTATTTTATCTTTTGATCGTTGTAATCGAACTATTTTAGACTCCTATATGATGGTATTGTGATGAAAACTTGATAACTTTAAGTTTGTTGGTGTATGGTTGTAGTGGCATTACTTGTCACAGATTTTGGTTGATCTATCAATGCAATCCATGTTTACCTTTCATAATCTATGATAAGTCTTGAATTTGCTCTTTTGTGATGTGATTGCTGAATATTAGTAACCTTGTCGTTGATGTTTTGTTGTACTTATATTATGTCTATAAAGAGAAATCCTTCTTAATCTTGATGTGTATACTTACCTTGTTTTCTATTTTCCCTGTCTTTGCAAAGAGGTGTAATTGAGACTTTACCATGCCTCCAAAGTTGACAGCTAACCGTGTGAACACTATGATTCAAGAGGCAATCGCCAATGCTCTTGAGACAGATCGTGCAAACCGAAACCAAGGTCAAGGTGGAAATGTGGAAAGACAACTAGCCCCTAGGGAGTGTTCTTACGCCGGTTTTGTGAAATGTGGTCCCACATAGTTTCGTGGTATCGGTGGAGCTTTGGAACTCCGTAGATGGTTGGAGAAGATTGAAAGCACTTTCAAAATCAGTGGGTGCTCTGAGGCAAACAAATTTTAATTTGCAGCTGCTACTTTTCTTGATGATGCCTTAAGCTGGTGGAACAACCAGGTGGCTACTGGCGGATTAGCGGTAGCAAATGGAAGAACTTGGGCTGCAACCAAGGCACTTTTGAGTAAGAAGTTTTGTCCCGAGGAGGAGCTGGGTCAGTTAGAGGACGAGTTGAGGCACTTGTCTTTGAAGAACAATGACATCACTGCTTATACAAGGAGGTTTAATGAGTTAAGCCTATTGTGTCCTGGTGCTTTCGCCGATGATCGCAAGAAGATGAAACAGTACATAAAGGGTTTGTCGAGCAACATTAAGGGTGAGACAACTTCGTCAAAGCCTGGATCATTTGATGAAGTCGTTCAAATGGCTCACGCACTGATGGATGTTAAGTTGCAAGATAAGAAAGACTACATTGCTGAGGGAAACAAAAGAAAATGGGAAGCTGCTCAGGGGAATCAATCGCAAGGTCAGAATCGTGGGGGTAATCGCAACAACAACCAAGGATAGAATCGTAACCAGCAGTTCAACCAGAGAAGGAATGATGGAATGAGAGCTGCCACTGCCCCCAGAGGAGTTAAGGTCAATCCTCATTGTGGTCGTTGTAACTTGTACCATATTAGGAATTGTCCTCCTGCATGTAGCAAGTGTGGAAAGGCGGGTCATAAAGTTGCAGATTGTCGATCTAGAGGTGTGGCTACAGGAGCAAATTCCATGAGGGTAATGGTTTGTTTTGGATGTGGAGAAAAGGGGCACAAGCAAGGAAACTGCCCGAAAGCTGGGAATAGGCAGGGAGGAAATGATGATGCTGCTGTATATCGAGTAGGTACCGCTGATAAACCACAAGGCCCGAATGTGGTGACCGGTACGTTTCTACTTGACGCTCGTTATGCTAGTGTACTATTTGATTCTAGATCCGACAAAAGCTTTGTAGATGTAAAATTTAGTCGTCTTATCAATAGAGAACTGGTAATGCTAACGACTAACTATAATGTGGAATTAGCCGATGGAAAGATTGTTAGTACTAATTCTATACTAAGAGGGTGTACCTTGAAGTTAGGGAATTATGCCTTTGATATCGACTTAATGCCAATAGAGTTAGGATCTTTCGACGTGATTATTGGGATGGATTGGTTAATGGCGCATAGTGCGGTGGTTGTTTGTGGAGAAAGGTTAGTCCAAATCCCGTTAAGGAATAGGGTTTTGACCGTGAAGGGTAATGAATGTACTTCTCGTCTGAAAGTGATATCTTGCTTGAAGATGATGAGGTATGTGGAAGAAGGATGCGATGTGTTTCTGGCGCAGATTTTTAGTGATGGTGATGTAGAGACAAAGTTGGAAGAGGTTCCTGTGATTCGAGAATATCCGGAAGTTTTTCCTGATGAGTTGCCGGGTTTACCGCGCTCTTGTGAAGTAGAATTTCGGATCGATTTGATGCCAGGAGCTGCACCAGTTGCTCGTTCACCTTATCGATTGGCACCATCAGAACTGAATGAGTTATCTGATCAATTGAAAGAATTGATGGATAAGGGGTTTATTCGACCGAGTTCATCACCATGGGGAGCGCCTGTGTTATTTGTAAAGAAGAAGGATGGGTCGTTTAGAATGTGTATCGACTATCGAGAGCTTAACAAGTTGACGGTTAAGAATCGGTATCCATTGCCGAGGATTGACGATTTATTTGATCAGTTGCAAGGTTCCTGTGTGTACTCGAAGATTGACTTGAGATCAGGGTATCATCAACTGCGAGTTAGAGAGGAGGATATTCCTATAACTGCTTTTCGTACGCGATATGGACATTTTGAATTCCGAGTGATGCCTTTTGGGTTAACGAATACGCCTGCAGTGTTCATAGATCTTATGAATCGAGTGTGCAAGCCGTATTTGGATAAGTTTGTTATTGTATTCATTGAAAATATTCTTATTTACTCCAAGAGCAAAGAAGAACATGAGAAGCACTTGAGGACGATATTAGAGCTGCTGAAGAAAGAGAAGTTGTACGTGAAATTCTCCAAGTGTGAATTTTGGTTGGAGTCTGTACAATTTCTTGGGCATGTGATTGATAGCGAAGGAGTTTGTGTGGATCCTGCCAAGGTAGAGGCAATTAAGGAATGGTCGGCACCGACAACGCCGACTGAAGTTCGACAATTTCTTGGTTTAGCTGGTTATTATCGGAGATTCATCGAAGGATTTTCGTTGATTGCAAAGCCGTTGACCAAGCTTACTAAGAAGAATCGGGTGTTTGAATGGGGAAATGATGAAGAAATCGCTTTCAAAACACTTAAGGACAAATTGTGTTCTGCTCCAATTTTATCATTGCCAGAAGGAATCGAAGACTTCATGGTTTATTGTGACGCGTCTCATAAAGGTTATGGAGCTGTTTTGATGCAGCGTGAGAAGGTGATCGCTTACGCGTCGAGACAATTGAGGAAGCATGAGGAAAACTACACTACGCATGATTTGGAATTGGGAGCTGTAGTTTTTGCGCTAAAGTTGTGGAGACACTATTTGTATGGGACTAAGTGTGTTGTATTCACTGACCACAAGAGTTTGCAATACATATTGGACCAGAAGGAGTTGAATATGATACAAAGACGATGGGTGGAGCTACTGAGTGACTATGACTGCGAGATTCGCTACCATCCTGGCAAGTCGAACGTTGTGGCAGATGCACTTAGTAGGAAGGATAGAGAGAAACCTTTGAGAGTCAGAGCATTAGTGATGACTGAGGGTGTTGATTTGACCGGAACAATATTGAAGGCTCAAGAGAAGGGATTAATGAAAGAAAATGTTGGTGCTGAGAATCTGGGAAGACTACAGAAACCTCTTTTTGTGGTTAAGTCAGACGGGTTGAGATATTTTGAGAATCGGATTTGATTACCGTTATGTCCATCCGAGGAAGGAATGCCTGGAGTACGAGATTTGGTTATGAACGAGTCTCATAAGTCGAAGTACTCGATACATCCTGGAGCGGATAAGATGTATCATGATCTGAAGAAAGTCTACTGGTGGCCGAATATGAAGGCGGAGATTGCTCGTTACGTCAGTAAGTGTTTAACTTGCGCGAAGGTTAAAGCTGAACATAAGAGACCGTCTGGGTTGTTGGTACAACCTGAGATCCCAGAATGGAAATGGAAGAAGGTCGCTATGGATTTCGTGATGGGTTTACCGAGAACTCCTAGTGGTTGTGATATGATTTGGGTAATAGTGGATAGGTTGACGAAATCTGCTCACTTCTTACCTATGAAGAAGACGGTCAGCATGGAGAAACTTGCCAGTGTGTACGTGAAGGAGATTGTTTGTCGACATGGTGTACCTTTATCGATCATTTTGGATCGCGATATCAGGTTTACTTTGGAATTTTGGAAATCTCTTCAATGTGCGATGGGCACCGAATTGAGTTTGAGCACGACCTATCACCCTGAAACTGATGGCCAAAGTGAACGAACTATTCAGACGTTGGAGGACATGCTCCGAGCATGCGTGGTTGATTTCGGAGGAAGTTAGGAACGCCACTTGCCTTTAGTGGAGTTTTCGTATACTAACAGTTATCATGCGAGCATTAAGGTTGCACCATTTGAAGCGTTGTATGGAAGGAAGTGTAGATCTCCTGTGTGTTGGAGCGAAGTGGGAGAGAGTTAGTTGACTGGGCCCGAGATGGTTTTGGAGACGACAGAGAAGATTGTGCAAATTAAGAACCGTTTACTTGCTACAAGAAGCCGACAGAAAAGTTATGCCGATAATAGGAGGAAACCGTTGGAATTTAAGGTCGGAGACATGGTCATGCTTAAGGTTTCGCCATGGAAGGGTGTGATTCGTTTTGGGAAGAAAGGAAAGCTGAGCCCAAGGTATATTGGACCTTTTAAGATTGTTAGACGAATTGGACCGGTAGCATATAACTTAGAATTGCCGAATGAGCTTAGTGCTATTCACGACACGTTTCACGTATCGAATTTGAAGAAAAGCTTGGCGGATAAGGAATTGGTGATTCCTTTGGACGAGATTCAGCTTGACGATAAAATCAATTCATGGAGGAGCCAGTGGAGATTATGGACCGAGAGGTTAAGAGGTTGAAGCACAATAGAATTCCCATTGTGAAGGTACGATGGAATTCCAGGCGTGGACCGGAATACACTTGGGAACGTGAGGACTTCTTCAAGGAGAGATATCCTCATCTGTTCCAGCGGCACGAAATGTGAGTATAAGAAGAGGCGAGCGTCGGGACGTCGCTCTCTTTAAGGAGGGGTGGATGTAATACCCAGAAACCGAGGTCACTTATTTTTACCCAAAATTACGAATTATTTGAAATTTTTAAGAAATTTCGTTTATTATATATTTAATCGTTTTAGTTGAAACCGAGGTTTGAGGTCGTAATCTTGACGATTGACGATTTAAGAAGAACAATAAAGACTACGATCCCGATGGATGCCCAATTTTTATGTTTTATTGTCGCTTTATCGATATTATAATTTTTCGAGAATTTTATTTTTGGTTTGTGTTAAGACGAGTCGGGTGCGTTTTATTTCTTTCATGGTGCGTTTAAATTGTTCTAAAAGTATTTTGGAGTGTTCGGGATGACCCCCGACTCCCGCAAAATTTTTCAAGTCGACTAATAAGTCATTTCTCGCAAAATGTTAAGGTCGTTTAAATATAAGGCCAAAAGAATGCCTAAATTGCACAAAAGGCCCCTAAAAAATTACAAAAGGAAAAATGAACACACACAACACAAAAACACTCAAATTTCACCCTCCTTCCCTCTCTTCTCCTTTGGCCGTCGGCCATACCACCACCACCACAATTCATTTTTTTTTCTTGTTTTGATCAAATCTAATTAAAGACCACCTTTTTAAATCAATTGGTAAGTGTTTTCCAAGGTTTAATCCAACATGCATAAACATGATTTTCCAAAAATTAAAAGATTTTTCAAAAGTTTTATTTTGTGTAATTAAACTTAATGCATGTTTGATTGATGTTTAGATTATGTTAATTCACCATTTGAATTAACCAAAACAAGTTTGGTTTGGGTGTTTTGATCACCAACACCCCACGGCCAAATGGGGGTGTTTGGTGGATCATGGTGTTTGATGATTTTGTTTGTGGGTTTGTGTTTAGATTGATGTTTTAAGTGTGTTTGAATGGGTTAAACACATTGCATGCTTGATTTGGTAAATGGGTTTTAGAGAGGATTTGATGTTCTAGGTGTTAGGGACTGATTAAGGTGTTTAGGAATGGTCATGAGTGGTTAATTTAGGGCTAAGTGTCGTTAAAATGGTTTAGAAACAAGTGCTAAGGTGATTTTGAAGTAGTAATTTTTAGGCAGATTATTTAAGGGTATTTTTGAAAATCTTAAGTCTAAATACAGGTCATAAACATAGTATGTAGTTGTAGAGCTTTTTTTAGCTTTTATTTGGTATAAGAAAGAGCTTACGACTCCTAACGAGTCAAAAGTTATGATATTTTGAAAGTTCGTGTACCGGGAGATGAGAACCTACATAATCCGAAATTATGTTTGGTTTGGGTCAAATCCCGGGGACCATAGATAGAGTTTGGTAAATGATTGAAAGTTGGTTTTTGGTTTCAAACCTGCATTTGTGAGTCTGTTTTTGGACTTGGGAGTCAAAGTAGTCAATGGTATATTTTAAATGAGTCAAACAAGTCCAACATGGTCAATGTGCAAAATCAGTCCAAAATATGTACGTCTAGTAATGTGTTAAGTAACGAGTCATAGAAGTAAAAACTTTTCATGGGATTAAAAATGGGTCTTATACAGGTCATGAGGTATTTTTGTGAATTTTATTAAATTTTATAAAAGTGCTTAAGTCAAAGAAAACAGCCCATACTTTTGATAAGTATCGGCGAAATCGTAAAAAGGGTAGTAACTTTAATAACGTAGATAAATCATATAAATCTAATAACAACTACTTGTTTGGTTTTGGCGTGAGTTATTAATTATGAGAATTGACTAATATGTATGTATTATACAGTACTTAAAGTTATATAAATGAGTTGACTCATTACGCGTTGTTTGTTAGGTGTTGATTTTCCCGGGCATCCTCATCGTCAGTGCTCGTCATCCATAACGTCGACTACTTCTATATATAAGGTGTGAATTTGTAGCCTCGCTTACTACTGTTTTAAATTGCTTTTACCCGCGAGGGAGATGCATGCTAGTTTTTATAAAATGAACATAGGACATGAATGATTGTTGGACCCGAAGTTGCCTAAATTGTGTTGAGTACCTAGTTGCATAAGACCCTATATTCATGAACTATTAACTATTGTTTAATCCTCGTGTGGATTGAAAATAGCCGCTTATATAATTGATAGTACTATGGGGTTGACGACCCTATCCGAGACGAGGGCTAGTACGTTGAGTACCCCCTGCGGACGGATAACTTGTGATAAGAAATAAGGTATAATTGCAACTAATGCCTTTAGAAGGGGCATTGGTTTCATCTTAATCATGCCGGTAATTATACGCGAGTGATTGAGTTAACGGATTAGTGTCATGAGCTTAAACACAATTGTAATAACCTTGATAATAGATTGTTTGATCGACAATTCTATAAATGATCGTGATTGATTTTTATAACACTTATGTTCAAAATGAGATTGTAAAACCTATCTCAACATTATTTGTTGACCCAATTTAGCATGTGTTTCAGGTAATCGATGATGTATAGCATGGAGCATGCAAAGGATGGGAGTTGTGTGTGGCTTGGCGGTCTACTTGTTTTTCCACCCTTATTTAACTTGAAACTCTTTTATTTTCTGTCACGTGAACAAAAATGTATCTTTTGGGGTTGAGATTCAGTGGGGACCAAATGCAAACTCTGTTTTGAATCATCTAGGGATTTGGAAAACTGTAGACTTGTATGTTTTAACAATGTGTAAATTATGTTTAAACTTTTACGTCTCTTTGAGTCGTTTGATATAGTTTGTGTGGGATGATAACTGCCTAGCACCCAAATATTGTAGTTCCGTTGCGCATAGCATTTGTGGGGGTGTTAGAATTAACTTGGTTTCAAACACACCATTTTTTGGGAATAAATATGATAATCCACATGATCACCTTAAGAAGTTTCTTGCTCTTTGCAACACCATTAAGTACAATGGAGTTCCCCATGATGCCATTAAGTTGATATTGGTACAATTTTCACTAGAGGGCAATGCTAAGCATTAGTTAGATACACAACCACCCGAGAGCATTACTACATGGGATGGTTTCACTAAGAAGTTTTTGAACAAGTTCTTTCCCTCATCTAAGACCACGACTTTAAGAAACTTAATTATAGGCTTTCAACAAAAACCTAGTCAAACCTTTAGTGATGCTTGGGAGGAGTTCAAGGAGTTATTGAGAAAATGTCCAAATCATGGATTCGATGAAGTTCACCAAATCAATACTTTCTATAATGGATTAAGACCCCATCACCAAGATTCACTCAATGCTTCCGCGGGTGGAAATATTCTTTCTAAATCCATTCAAGACGCTTGGGACATTATTGAGACCAAATCAATGGTACAAACTAACACACAATTTGATGAGAGAGTCCATGTGGTGCAAGAGAGTGTTACACCTCAAATGGAAAAGATGATCTCTCAAAAGCTTGATACTATGACCAACACACTCATGAAATTTTATGAACTCTCTTTGAACAAGAATTCCACAATGATGTGAATGCTATTGCTCTTTCATGTGAGACTTATGGAGGTCCACATTCTTTCCTAAAATGTGATAAGGTGCAAGGTTATAAAAGTGAATGTTATGCCTATCAAAAAGAACATAGAGAAAATTTCAAACCCTACATCAATCAAAACAACCTTTCTTACAAGTCTCAAAACTACCTTGCTCCACCAGGATTCCCACCCCATCCACCCACCATTACTCAACCCAATCCCCCTCAATTGTTACAAAGGAACCATGGGCCAAGACCACAATATCAAGGGAACAACTATAAAGCACCCAACAACTTTCAAAATCAAGGAAATAACTTTCATCCATCAAATCAAGGATTTAACCCACCACCACCACCCTTCCCAAATCAAGGCTACCATCAAGTTCAAAATCAAGGATATGTGCCATATGATAATAATGAGTATGTTGAGAGAAGAATTCGTGAAAGTGAAAAAAGGATGCAAGAGCAAATGAGAATGATTAATGAGGAGTCTACCAAGAGGATTTTTTAGGAAATTATTCAAAGACCACATGGGGCTTTACCTTCTAACACACAAACAAACCCGAGGGCCAATGTCAATGCTATTAAAACAAGAAGTAGAAAAACGACTAATGATCCTTCACTTCCTACACATTCTATTGTTAAGCCTACTTTGGTTCCAACTTGTGATAAGCCTTCTACATCTTCTTTACCACCTTCAAGTTCTACTACTTCATCACCAACACCTTCTCAACCTATACCCACTTCTCCTTTACCTTCCACAACTCCCAATGAAGAAGCTAACAAAGAAAAATCTTCCACTACAACACCTATTCCACCTACACCTAAATCAAACCTTCCTTATCCTTCAAGATTGAGAAAGGACAAATTGAAAAACAAGGATGATATACAAGTCTCAAAATTTTTGAGGATGTTCAAGCAACTCAACATAAACATCTTCTTTGCGGAATCTCTTGCTTATATGCCAAAATTTGCTAAGATGTTCAAAGATCTCCTCTCCAACAAGGAAATATTGGTGGATTTTCCCAACACATCCCTTAATGAGAATTGTTCCGCCATGTTGCTCAAAACCTTACCTACAAAACTTAGAGATCCGGGGCGCTTTTTGATCCCTTGTAATTTTCCCGGGGTGGAAAATTGCATGGCATTGGCGGATCTAGGGGCAAGCATAAATCTCATGCCTTTATGGGTTTGGCAAAAACTCTCTCTTCCCGAGCTCACTCCAACTAGGATGACCCTTGAGTTAGCCAATCGTACCATAGCTTACACGGTAGGTATTGCTGAGGATGTGTTTGTAGGTGTGGATAAGTTTACCTTTCCTGTCGACTTTGTAGTGGTTGATTATGACATGGACCCGAGAGTTCCTCTAATTGTTGGTAGACCATTTTTGAGGACGGTTGGTACTCTCATAGACGTGGCGGAGGGAGAACTAATTATGAGAGTTGAGGATGAGAAAGTGGTGTTTAAGCTAGGAAAAGTGACTAAGAAGTCTCAAGCTTGTGAAACCATTAACATAGTTGATGTACTTGATGAGGTGTGTGATGAGCATTTCCATGATGCTTGTAAGAGTAATAGTGAAGACATGCCTCATGTAGAGACCGTTGCCTCAATTGATCCCTCCTTAACACCTTTTAGAGAAAGTGATTTCCTCTTGGAGGAATTTGAGTCCAACTTCCTTGGTAATGATGATTCTCCCATTAATTGGGAAGAAGACATTCTCACTATCCAAAATTTGCTCAATGAGGATCCGATTCCTTCACCCATCCCACAAGAAGTTACCAATGATGATCCATCCATAGTGAAACCTTCCATAGAGAGTCCACCTACCCTTGAACTTAAGGACCTTCCATCCTACCTATAGTATGCTTTCTTAGAGGGGAAAGACCAATTACCCGTGATCATTGCTAAAGATTTGAAAGAGGATGAGAAAAAAAAACTCATAGAAGTCCTTAAGAAACATAAGCAAGCCATAGCATGGAAAATATCCGACATAAGGATAATTGATCCAAATTTTTGTACACACAAAATCCTTATGGAGGATGATTACAAACCCGCTATTTAAAGCCAAAGAAGGGTTAACCCTAAAATCCGTGAGGTCATTAAGAAGGAAGTTATCAAACTCCTTGATACGGGCATGATTTACCCCATTTCCGACTCTCTATGGGTTAGCCCGGTACATTGTGTTCCTAAGAAGGGTGGAATCACCATAGTGCCAAATGAGAACAATGAGCTTATTTCTACTAGACTTGTTACGGGTTGGAGAGTTTGTATTGATTATAGGAAGCTCAATGATGATACTAGGAAAGATCATTTCCCATTGCCTTTTATGGACCAAATGCTTGAACGCTTAGCGGGAAATGAGTACTATTGCTTTCTAGATGGATTTTCGGGTTATTTTCAAATACCCATTGACCCTAAGGATCAAGAAAAGACCACATTCACTTGTCTCTATGGAAAATTTGCTTACAAGAGAATGCCTTTTGGCTTGTGTAATGCATCGGGGACATTTCAAAGGTGTATGATGGAAATTTTTCATGACATGATTGAGCAAACTATGGAAGTTTTCATGGACGATTTCTCGGTTTTTGGAGATTCATTCACTTCTTTTCTCTCCCATTTAGAACGTATGCTAAAGAGGTGTGAAGAAACACGTCTTGTTCTTAATTGGGAGAAGTGCCATTTCATGGTTAAAGAGGGGATAGTCTTGGGACATAAGATATCCAACAAAGGTTTAGAAGTGGATCGTGCTAAGATAGATGTGATTGCTAAGCTTCCCCCACCTACCACGGTGAAAGGAGTTAGGAGTTTTTTGGGTCATGCGGGGTTCTAGAGACGTTTCATACAAGATTTCTCTAAGATAGCAAGACCGATGACCCACCTCTTGGAAAAAGAGGCTTCTTTCATTTTCAACCAAGAGTGTTTGGACTCTTTTGAGATACTTAAGGAAAAGTTGACTAAGGCTCCCGTTTTGGTTTCTCCAAATTGGGAATTGCCTTTTGAGCTTATGTGTGACGCTAATGATTATGCCGTGGGGGCCGTGTTAGGAAAAAGAGTGAATAAGCATTTTCAACCTATACACTATGCTAGTAAAATCATGACGGGTGCACAATTTCATTATACCACCACGGAAAAAGAGTTGCTTGCTATAGTTTATGCATTTGAGAAATTTAGACCCTATCTTGTGCTATCCAAAACCATAGTGTATACGGATCATTCCGCTCTCAAGTACCTCATGACAAAGCAAGATGCTAAGCCTAGACTTTTGAGATGGGTTTTATTGCTACAAGAGTTTAAGATAGAGATTCGTGATAAGAAAGGAGCCGAGAATTTAGCGGCGGATCACTTGAGTAGACTTGAGCATCCTTTTCAAGGAGATTTGCCTCATAAGGAAATCAATGAATCCTTTCCATTAGAGGAGCTCATGTCTATCTCTTTTCAAGAGGATGCCACCCCTTGGTTTGCGGATATTACAAACTATCTTGTAGGGGATGTGCTAATAGAGGGTCTCACTTCTCAACAAAAGAAGAAATTTCTTAAGGAAGTGAAGTATTACTTTTGGGACGACCCTTACCTCTTTAGGCAATGTGCGGACCAAATCATTAGAAGGTGTGTAGATGGGCCCGAGGCATTTAAGATTTTAGAAGCTTGTCATAAGGGACCTACGGGTGGACATTTTGGGCCCAACTACACCGCCAAGAAAGTGTTTGATTCGGGTTACTATTAGCCTTCCATATATAAAGATGCCCAAGGGATGGTGAAATTTTGTGATGTATGTCAAAGACAAGGAAAAATTACTGAACGAGATGAGATGCCACAAAACTTCATACAAGAATATGAGATTTTTGATGTGTGGGGAATAGAATTCATGGGACCTTTTCCATCTTCTAAGGGAAATAAGTACATACTCGTAGCGGTGGATTATGTGTCAAAGTGGGTTGAGGCCAAAGCCTTACCTACTAATGATGCTCGAGTTGTAGTAAAGTTTTTGAAGCAATTATTTGCTAGATTTTGTGTACCTCGGGCCATCATAAGTGATCGTGGCACTCACTTTTGTAATTATCAATTCACAAGAGTTATGAAGAAGTATGGTGTTAATCATAGACTTTCTACCGCGTATCACCCTCAAACCAATGGTCAAACCAAGGTCACAAATCGTGTTTTAAAGAGAATTTTGGAAAGAACGGTGGGAGAACATCGAGCTTCTTGGTCGGATAAGCTTGATGATGCTTTGTGGGTTTTTAGGACGGCTTTTAAGACACCAATTGGTTGTACTCCATATAGGCTTGTCTATGGAAAAGCATGCCACCTCCCATTCGAGTTAGAGCATAAGGCTTCTTAGGCTCTCAAGTGGGCTAACTTTGATTTAAACCAAGCCGGCTCACATAGAAAGGACAAACTCAATGAAATTGATGAATTGAGAGCCAATGCTTATGAGAACTCATTGCTTTGTAAGGAAAAGACTAAGCAATTGCATGATGCTAAGATCAAGAACCGTGCGTTCAAAGTTGGAGAGCCGGTTCTCCTCTTTAACTCAAGATTGAAACTCTTTGCGGGCAAGCTTAAGTCGAGATGGTCCGGTCCATTCACTATTGCTCAAGTATTTCCATATGGAACTATTGAGTTGTCACAACCCGATGGTCCAAATTTCAAAGTGAATGGTCACCGTGTTAAGCACTATTTTGGGGAGGACATTTTCGTGGAAATGGTCCAAGAGATCCCCATTTTCCCCATGAATTAGTTCATTGTGGGAAGAGTCGAGCTAGAGACTCCTTAAATCAAGCTTGAATAACTAGGTTTAGAGGTTTTAGACTTAGAGTGTTGTAGGTTAGAAATAAGGATGGAGAGTTGATGAGAAGTGTAGGGGAGACCTTCCTTTTGTCTTCATTTTGTTTGTAGGGTTGCTCACTCATCACGTGCTTTGGAGCTTATGGAGGAGGCCCTTGTATCCGGTTTACTTCGTTACTATTGTGATTTTTCATAGACACATTGTGCTTAAAAAATGAATTCACTATAGTGGATCTTTCCTTAGCTTGGGTTAAGCAAAGTCTATTCATTATCATAAGTGTAGGGTAAGTTTATACTTCCATGCTCTTACACATTGAGGACAGTGTTTAGTTTAAGTGTACGGGGTCTTCTATCGAAGTGACCTTACCTAGACTTTGTCATTGACCTTCATGATAATTGGGAAAATTAATTTTTCAAACAATTTCAAGTTTTTGATCTACTTTGGCAACCAAAAATATGCATTCATAATTTTTGCATAAATCATTTTTCATTTGCATAACACATTTGCATTGTATATATTTCTTCTTTTGTTCTTTATGAAAAATATAAAAAGAAAAAATATAATAAGAACATGGTTTAACAAGTTTAGTTATCTTTGACATATTAGGCCCGCCATGGATATTTTGACTCAATCCGAGTTTGCTTATCCAAGCATTCTCTAGCTAGTATCCTTAACCATGTAGTCCTTCATTGGTCTATTAGGCTAAGCATCCACCACTCTCATTATTTGAGATTTTAAATTTGTGGAGAATGGGAGATGATAGAGTTGAAGCAAGTATAAAAGGGCTAGATAAACTTCATGATAATTACTTGTTGCTAAACCCTTCTCTTCTTTACCTCTAATTTCTTCGCATGTATATATGTTAATAAATAATCAAGAACGGTTTTAATTGGTTTGTAGTCTCTTATGCATTTTTGTCTAATCATTCATGGTTGGTATAAGTACGTTTTAAGATTCTAAGTTATAACGTTTTATGTGTACTAGACTTATGTCATGCTTAATACTTAGCGGGTGTTTTTCCTTTTATTCTTTTTAATTTTCTTTGTGAGGAATAAAGAAAAATAAGAGTGGCTTACAAAAAAATGAGTGGCTAGAAAAAAAAAGAAAAAAAAATATACAAGACTCCCAAGAGGGGCAGTGAAGTGTTAATTATAGTAACTATTAGATTCCAATATTACCTTGACGGGTTGCGGGGATTTAATAGTTTCTCCAATCCAATATTACCTTGATGGGTTGCGGGATTGAAGATACAAAGTCTCAAAAAGGCGGAGGATGTAAATTATTGCGTGAGTTTTATTTTTCTTTCCTTAGCGAGTGTGTAGCTACTTATTAATGCATGACATGAGGATTTTACACATAAGGCGAATGACTTATTACTCTTGAAACGGACTTATATTAATTGTGAGTGGTTTTTCAAGTAATGGATGAGAGGATTACTTAGGACTAAAATCGTGCTTCCTTATTTTTGGATTTTACATTTCTTATATTTCACGCTTCAAATAATGACAAACTTGCCTTCAAGCAATTTGCTCAAATAATAACCGGTTCCACAGTTAATTGTCATGAATAAGTTGATGCACTTTTTACTTGTGAAAACAATGATCCCATTTTTAAGCTTAGTATGGGGAAAGTGAAACTTGAGGGTGATAAGTGTCCATGGTACCAAAGCCCTAATTTAAGTCATTGATTTCTTTATGAGTTTTTCCATCAAAACCATTTCAAGAAAATTAAAAATATATAAATAGAATTGTTTTCTTTGCATTGCATTGTACAAAATCAAAATCATGCATCATATAGTGTAGAGTAGTGTAAAAACATTCCATATTGGCCAAGGTGGGTTAATTATGAGGAAGATGTAAAATTATGCTTTAAAATATAGCATTGCATGAGGTCATGACAATGTTCAATTTTAGGGGATTTGATATGAGCAAAATCTCATATCAATTAATCAACAAATTACCCTAAAGCACATATAAAATACCTAACTTTTGTGCTATAAAGCAGAATTCTGTGGTGTGTTTTGTGTTTGTGCTTAAATAGGTAACAAGGATACAATTTCAAGCAAACAAGAGGAAATCAAGCTCATTTATGATGAAAAGGCAAGAGAAGGATCAAAGATGACAAGTCAATTGAAGATGAAGGACCTATCTTGACAATATTCAAAAGTTGAGGGACTTAAATGCAAACTTTGGAAAAGTCAAGATTAAAGTCAAACTTGGTCAAAATTTTAGTCAACCAAGTCAAGGGAGTGAAATGAACAAGAATGCAACTCAAAGGACTAAAGTTGCCATTGGAATGAAGATAAGAGCTCATTTGAATAAACTGCCAAGATGAGGGACTGAATTTGTCAAAAATGCATCAAACTTGTGCTTGATCCGTGTCACATGCTTTTCCACCAATCAAAATGCAAGAATAACAAGTTGAGGATTGCCAACTCCACTGCCAGCTCACCCTTAAATTAATAAACAAAATATCCAAACAGTTCAGCGCACTTATTTTCTCTCCACCAATCAGGAAAAGACACTCAATAATTCATTATATCCATTAAGGATAATGATCCGTGTGAGGGGCAAACATCCAACAAGAACTTGACACGTGTCATCTCCAACTATCAACAAACCCAGGAACGAGTATGAGCTACAATGCATTTCACAAAAAAGTTTTCTACATGAAAAATACTCGGATTGAGATGAGGAATTCAACTGCATAAGTCAATTAAGCTGAAGATCAAAGGAGAAGAAAACCCATTTTGTGTTCTTGGAGTGAAATCTGCAATCCACCAGACTTTGACACCTGGCACCTCCTCATTGGCTAAGACACGTCATGCTACCCCAGCTCATCATCATCAACCTCTATAAATAGGATATTGTACATTCATTTTCAATGTGTAGCTAAGTGTGCAAAAACACACACTTTAGATTTTTCTCTCTCAAATCTGTTCTTTCATTCAGTTAGCCAACAACTCTTAAGTGTTTGACACACACTTAAGAGTTGGTTAGAAGTTAGTTAAGCAGTTGTAACAGTTTTTCCTTTATCAATCAATAAAATCACAAAAATTTCCATTTCCTCTTCTCTTATCTCCATTTCACTTAATCAATCCTGAAATTCTGCAACTGTTTGAGATTTCATTGATCATAATTGATCAATGGAGTTTGTTTGACATGTTTTGGAGGTTACATCATGTTTTCTAGCAAGTTCAGTTCAAGTTCTAGCCCTGAGTAGCAGTTTGTACCAGTTTGGTGTGATTTTGAACAGAAATGGATTTTGGAGGTGATAAATTGGTTAATGGAGGTGTTCTGGTGTTGTTCTTGTAGATTCTAGTTGGCTCAGCGCCACACTACTCCATCAGTGGAGGCTTCTAGCTAAAAAGTTTGTTAATCTTGTTTTAAGTTCCACTTAATTGAAATTTGCATGCTTCATTCCTAGTGTAAACAATTTGTGATGCTATGATCATGTGTTTGGTTCTATTTTAGTATAATCTTGATAGTTTGATAGCTTGTGAGTAATCTTGTAGCTTGAATTGGCATTTACTTAATTTTAGTTCTATTTTTCATAAGCAATTAGTTTTTAAGAGCATTTTGTTTAGTAGTCTGTTAATAAGCCTAAAATTAGTCACATTTACCTTCATTTTACTCATAGAACATGTATTGATATCAGACTTAGCCTGTTTCATTCTTTAAATCAAAATCACTTTGTAAAAGTTCATCACAGACTTGATAATTGGTGTTTGGATCTGCCTAGTTTTTGTAATAAAGATTTGTTAATCTTGTTAAGTTTTGCTTATTCACATTCAGTAAACCAGTAGAAACAGTTTGTATGGTTTTGAAGTCAAAATTCAGGTCAAAAAGGCAAATGGTATAGAAAAAATATGGGTCAAAGTCAGTGATCATTTTCATTCAGAAAACTAGCTCATTTCAAATCTATGTCATTTCTTTATTTCTTAACCAATTTGCTTGAAACAAGTTTCTAGTTGTAGCATAACATCCAAAGATCAAGTCTGTGCAAGGAAATTCTACAGTATTCTATTTTAATTGAAAAATCATCTTATTATTAAGCTCCTTAGCAAACTCAAGTTTCTGTAATAGAGAGTGAACTGTTTTCTTAGATAGCCATTTATACTTCATTAATGTTCCCATTTTTCTTCATAAACCTGTTTAGAAACATGTCTTGAGTAGAATTTGGACTTTTCAGCTTTTTCATAATTTTGGTCAAACTTGGTGAAATAAGCTCCTCTGTTCAACTTAATTCCATTTTCCAGCTTATTCAGTGGATCATTTAAAAAAAAGACATTCCATACTCTTATTAAGCTGATTGATAAGTTTGAGCATAAAAATCTGATTGCGCATGTCTGGATTTTCAGTTAGCTTAATGTTGGCTTATTGGAATAAGCTATGTTAAGTTCTACTTGGTTTTAAGCAGTTTCCTCATACAAGCCTAGTTGATTTTCAATTTTAAGCATTTTAAAACCAGTTTGAGCTTATTTGGTCCAGTAATAAGCTCATATGAGCTTATTCTTTGTTGTATGCCCGCTTTTATTAATAAGTTTCCATTAATTGCATATTAGTCTTTGTGGATTGTATCTGTTTGCATTTGTAGCTAAACTTGCAAGTTTTTAGGGTTTTCATTAAATCAGTCCTTAAAGTTTCAGAATTTGCTAAATTTGGTTAGGTAGTTTGTTTAGTTTCTTAAAGTTAGTTACAAGTTTGTTAGAATTTACATTTTAGGTCCTTTTACTTTATGAACTTTACATTTCAAGCTTTGTACTTTCAATTACTTTACATTTTGAGCACATTACTTTCATGTTTTTACAATTTGAACTTTTGTGGATAATATTTAGTAATTGCTAAGTGTTTTACGGATACATAGCTTAATATTTTTCACCCTTTTTACTTGTTGTTTGAAATAGACATAGAATATCCAAATACCCTATCAACCAAGAACAATTATAAACTTGAGATTTTTAGGACTTTCAATTGGTCAAGAATCGAGAGAAAACGAACTTCAATATACTCAATTTTAGAAAGAAATACAAAATGTTTAGGGTTAAGTGGAGAAAGCACAAGATATTTTGGGAGTGATCAAAGGTTTGAAACAAAGATTCCAAAGGGTGTTGGAACAATTGGGAAGTTTTAGAAAACCCGTTTTTGGTTGCTTCTGCCCGCGGTTCAATAATTGTACCCGCGGTTCCATATATACATGGAGCCGCCTAACAACTAAGGATCCGCGCACAGAGGGTGTGTTTTGGAGGATAAGGGAATTTTTCCAATCCGGCAAATCCTAATGTTCTAGTCTAACTTATCATAAAGTTATGCTAAATAGCAATAAAAACTAGAACACACACAACGGAAAAACACATAGGTTCAATTAGCACATAGGAAGACGGCTAAAAAAACTAATGGCTACAAAAAAAACTCCTAATGACATACAAAGTTCATCAAAGTAAACTATCATTAGTCATATTTAGGAAGAACCATTTAATCAATTTAGAGAATGAGTATGAGACTATCACTAGAGGTGCACAATTAAGGCTAAGCACGACCATTTTTACGAGTTATACAATAACCCAACTTCCCACATGGAAGTAATTCAACCGTTAGGTCAAATTAAGATTCTAGTACAATAAATTCTCTAGTAGTCATTCTCAAGTTAGACAAAATGTAATTCCTACATTTGCCTAATGTAGTGTAACAAGGATGAAACTTGCATGACGACACAATGCACAACCTAATGAGGGTTAAGAATGCACCATTTCATATCTTGTCAAACAATTCTAGTTAAGGTTATTTACCTTAATAGAACTTGAGGCCAATAACTTTGAAGTGTATAAACAACGTTTACACAAAACAAAGGAACACTTTTGATTGGTCTTTCGGAAATGACACATTTACAAATTGCATTGCAATGTAAATTACTTCAGTATTTCGGATGAAACATCCAAGTTGTCAAACCGACTCCATTGTGAATTATAAGCAATTATTAAACAAAACATGTCTAATAATTTGAACAAGTAGATTCAATATACCATCATCAACACAAGTGTGAGTTATGATCCGATGTATATTATTAATAAACCACGTTCATGTCTACACTAAAAAACATGTCAATTAGATTCGATAATGATACCAATCATAGTTTGAATAATGAATTGATATTTATTCGAAATCTTTCTTGATTCCCACAAACACTCTTTTAAGAGAAAATAACTAAGATTTTCAAAGGGTATTTCATGTTTTATAGTGAGACATTAATCTACTTGAACTAATAACACAATAATCGAGTAAGACGACCGTCATCAATAGATTTGACAAGCTCACAAAGCTTTCAAACCTAATAGTGTTAATGAACATGTCGAGGTGTACAAGATGTTTATGTAACATTTTTAAACCAAGAGATGTTAATCCTATATGCTATGCACACATAAATAGACTATTAAGTAACACTACTACCAATAGTAATGAGCACTTAAGAATGTCCAAAGACAAAAGAAAAAGCACAAAAGCATTCGTCTTTGTTTTGAGTGTTAGATACACCAAAGTATACATAGCTTGATTTTATTTAAAAATAGTTTTCGATCCATTTCAAAATTTAATTAAGTTCAACACTTTATGAATATATCAATTTACAAAGATATATCAACAAGAGATGTCCAACTTAATAGAAAAGAGTAAAACAGAAGTTTTACAACAAACCGACGCTCAATACTTTGGACAAAGTATAGAACTTAGAAAGCATCCAAAATTTAAAGTTTTAATAAAGGTTTGGAAGTATTATTAAAAGAAACAAAATTCAATTACGTTCGAAATGGCGGGTGGCACGACTTCTACGGACTTACGGTTGATTTTATATGATTTTTCAAAGGTTGCAACAATCTGGGTCAGACTTATCGCAGTTCCTTATTGATAACGAACCTCGGGGAACAAATAAGGAACCGTAGACAGTGGACAAAAATTAAGTTTTGACCAAAATCATTTGGTAACATTTTGGAAGGACTTAGGACTCTAAAGAATCATTTTAGACACATATAACTCATATATTAGGGAAAATCATGCTATTGAAATGTGGAAAGGATATGTTGATAGCATTAGGGAAAATCATGCTATTGAAAGAGAAAATCATGCTAGAGATAGAGATAAAATTCTTTTAATGTTCGAGGGCTTAGTGGAAAAATTTAATTCTTTGTCTAATAACACCAATCCTAATTCCGAGGGAGAGGTTAAAGCCTTATCGACTCCTAAGACTCGTACGTCTCGCATTGATCCATATCTCTCGAATTTTAGAGTCGTGCAACCTTCATCGTCTTGCAAAACCGTAGAGGAATTGAAAAAGTCATCCAACGAAGTTTTGAAAAATGTTTTTGAAAATAAACCAAAGGAAAAACTCGTAGGATACTTGGGAGTATTAAATCTAATACCTTGTGAACCTAATTTTTCTAATGAGGATGAAATTATTGAGGATTTTCTAAATCAATATACACTTAATTTTGACGAAGAAATTCCCTTAAATGATTTTAAAGAAGAAAAATGTGAAAAGGTTTTTAAGGAAAGCATTGAACCCTCGTTTTTACAAGATGAACGAAAGTTAATTCTGAAGGGACGTGTTAGTAGTTTTGCTAAAATGTTTGAAAACCCACGTTCGATCCCTTCGAAGGACAAAGTTGAAACCGTCAAGGCAAAATCGTCACGAGACGAGCCTTTTACTCCTAATCCTACACCGAGTGAGATTTTGGATTTATCATGTGCGAAGTCCGCCGATGGCCTTGCTCACATCGATACATTTTTCGATATCGAGGTCGAAACGACAAAGGCAAAATCTTCAATCGAAGAGCCTTCTTTACCTAGTTTCACGACGGTTGGAGCTAGCGACTCGATTATCGACGATTTAATTGCTCGACCTCTTCCACGAGGAAGAGAAGACGTTTTTGATCCCGACGGTGATTTTTCCGAGATCAAACGTATACTTGATAATCCGCCTTCAATTTTTGAGTTTGATGAGGACCGTTGCGTTAGCCCGGAGGGGGATGTTTTATTGATCGATTCACGTTTTAAAAATTCAAATCCTCATCCCGCCTTCAAGATAAATGTGAAAATTTTAAGTGTGCCTAGAATTATTTTGGAAACACCAAATATTTTCAATTTAATCAACTTGGGTTTTCGTAACAATGAGTTAAAAAATGAAAAAGGGAATGATTTTAAAATTAATTTGAAATTTTTTCCAAAGATAACTCCGTCATCACCTCGTTTAATTGAGCTTGCTACAAACGCGTCTACTTCTTTTGACGACGTTTTGTGTGGACCTAGTATGGGGGAAACCCCATTTGTTCCCTCACACTTCTCCACCGAGGACGAGATTTTTGACCCCGGTATCACGTTTAAGATAAAATCTCGGTCTTTTACCGAAGTAGTCACTAGAAATCCTTTCTACACTTACGGTATGAGTTTACCTCGAGTAACTCGATTTTTATGCCCAACCAATGTCCCACCCTTCTCTTCTCATCCTATTTTCTTGTGTCCCTTTGGGACGTTGTTACTTGAAGTCGTGTTGTTTCGTTTATCATCCGAAAACGAAGACACGATCTTTGATCCCGGTATAGAGGTTTTGCCTTTATACACGGTTGCTTTTGGGCCTTGATTACATGTAAGTCCCACCAAAAAATTGACCGAACCATGATTATCCCTAAATGATCACATTTATGGGGATTCGAGTCGAGCTTTTGACTCGGTAATCAAAAACAAGGTGCCTCGTGGGGGATTCTCATGCTTATCCTTGTAAATATTATCGCTTTCTTAGTTTAACGTAACGAGGGGACTTGTGCTCTTCCAACCTTTGTTTCGTGGTTGTTTGTGATTGTGATTTATTAGGTTCATCGTCATCATTGAAGCCTCTCGTTTTTGTTTTACCTATCACTCGAGCTTCGATCGTTGCCCTTGGAGATTCCGATATCCGATGATATCCTTTTATGTTATAACGTTTATCTTATTAGCATAATTCATAAACGGCTTTTAGGTTATTCGTTTTACCCTTTCCATGCTCGAGAGTAAGCATTCGACTACGTCTCTAGTATGGGGGTGTTTCACCCCTAGACTCGAAACATTGAGGACAATGTTTAGTTTTAGTATGAGGGTGAGTAGATACTTCACCTTGCTTACGTCAACACGCATTCCAAAATTTCATCGTTTTGTTATCATTTTATGCAAAATAAGGCTAAAAATGGCCAAATTTTAAAATTTTTCTTATTTTTCATAAGTGTTTAAGACACGAATGTAAGTTTTCCGATGGTGAGAATAAGAGTAATTTTTGACTCGACCGTGCGTGTTGAGCACTTAGCTTCGATTCCTTAACTTTTTAGGCTAAGTCTCTTAAATGAGGACGAGAAATGATAGAGTTATTTATAAGTCTCATAATCTTTCACGATCTCATGTGTAGTAATTATTAGCTTATTCTCCCCACACTTTTGTATAATAAATTGTTAATAAATATTGATTTAGCGGTTTAGTCACTATTGTTGGTTTCAAATTTGTTTTAGTAGCTTCCATGTAATTAAATTGGGAAAACATTAAGGTATCGCCAGCGTCACGGTTTTGAAGTATTGGCACCCGAATAATCGAAAGCTTCACCCAATAATAAGATTTCAAGTGCTCACCTAAATTAAGCAAAAATTTGAAGCTCACAAGGCCGAAAAATCTATGCCCAAATTGAAAGTGAATCAAGCCTTAATCTTCGAAGCTTTAAAGATCCAAAATTCGCTTTAGCGTGAGGATATACGTCTTTGGCTAATAAAACCACCGATGAGGCGGATAATAAAAGGCAAGGCAAGACCGAAGTCATAATAAAAGCTTCATGGCGAAGTTGAATAAAAGATGGAGGTAAACCAAAGATAATAAGGCCCTTCCATTAGGGGGCGTATAAAAGTCTTGGTAATAAGTCTCATGTTCAAAACCGTTATAAAACCGTGTTTATCGATCCTTCTTGTTGACTTAATTTTTTGACATCGTTGTCTATTAAGGTGAATTATTAATTTAATGATTTTGGTTACACCGTTAAGACTCTATTTTTAGACTTAATCTCTATTCACGCATAAGTCGATGATGTATCCTCGTGATCATTAAGACAAAAATAAAATATAAGAGATACCAATTAGGAATAAGGGAGTTTAGGTTCGTAATTAACACTCATGAGAAGTGATCGTGTTGCTAACTTATAATAACAATGATCTCGTTACACGCTTGGCATGGAATTAGGGTGAAAATCGAGGACGATGAAATTATTTCTAACGAAGCATTTACGTGTTCTTGTTCTATGATCCCAAAAGTCACTTAATCGTGATGAAAACAATACATTATGTCTAAAACACGTGTAGTAGTTTATTTAAGTTTACGTTTTCAATAAATGTCATCATAAAATGAATTTTGGAAGTGCTATGATACTTAATTCTAGCATTGCGTGGGGACACGGCAATGGTTTAGTATGGGGGAGTGATGAGACTGCAATTATACATAGTCTCATCATCAAAATCGGGCTTAAAACGTTTAAAATATCATCAAAATACCTCTATATATGCTTGTATTTGTGTCTTGTGTATTTTAGGTACGGATATCGTGAAATCAACAAATGATCACAAGAATGAAGCAATAACGAACACGGGAAATGAAGTCGCACAAAGAACCGGGCCCCAAATCATGGATTTTCCACAATTAACCTTGAAGAATTGAAGATTGACAAGATTGGTCCCTCAAGAATTGAAGACTTGTCATTTTACACCCCTGTAAATCCTCAAAATTACTTGTGGGTCCCTAAAATATCAAGTATGTACATCATTGGTCCTTGAAGAATGGTCAAAATGCATATTAAGCCCTTGTGAACACTTTTATAAAAAGTTTGTGGCCAAATTAGAAATTTGTAAACTTGGATAACAAAGGATTGAGAGATAATGGCTGGGAAACTTTGTTTAGCAAGTTCAAAGGAGTCCAGGGATCATTTGGGTCAAACATCCAAACCCCACTCAGCCACTCACCCAACGACACCTCACCCCCACTTACATCTCCTCCTATCACTTCCCACCACGTCATCCCCTACTCCACGTCACACCACCACTCAGTTAATAAACTGAGTCAAAGAAGTCAACCTTCCTAATTTTACCACTAAACATCTTTTTGAAATAAACCACCCCCAAATCTGGATTAAAACTCACTCATAAACCCTTATAAACCCTAATCTCCTAAAAGCCTTGTTACCCAAAATTAACCTATCACCTTTTCCAGATTTATAATTAAACAACTTTTAAACAAAACCCACAACCCAGAATCTTCACCCCGTGACTCAAATGGGCCCCCCATCCTTCCCCTGCTTCACTATTTTGGGCAAAAACCGAATCTTCATACCAATCCACGTCCCATATGAAATTCTTGTTCCCAAAGGCTTCAAAGCACGGCTAAGATCAATTCCTCCAGCTGTTATATCACATGGGTGCATTTGACCAAGAAATCAGTCAAGATCCAAGGGCAGAAGTGGAATTTCTAAAAATTAGGGTTTAGGGCTTTAGAATATTTTGTTCATGTATTCTAGTATCTTCTAAGTAGTATATAATGGGTGTCATGTACCCATTATACTTGTTCCAGATTTTTGTACTATTTTTAAACTTTATTAATGAAAATGAAAAAGCTTTTGAATTTTGCATAATCTGAGTTCCACATTGTTTGAATTTGTGTTATTTGTTTGAAATCAGTTTTGGAGTAAGAAAGTCTCCATTCTTAGCAAAAAAAAATTTCAAGAAATCTGTTTGAAAAAACCAATTTTTCTCTTATAAGCTTAAAGAGATAAGCTAGCTTAACCAATAAGCTAGACTTATACTCTTGGAAGCTTTTGATTATTCAGGTCACTCTGCTTGTCTTTTTGTTTTAACAAGAATCACAAACCTTGCATTTTGATGAATGGTGGTTGAAGTCCATCATCCTCACTATCTTGCTATACCACAAGCCCTTTCTCAAGTTGTCAGCTCAAGCCCGGGCTTGATGGAGAAGGGTAAGCTACCATTTGTGACTCTTGGATGTAGGGGTCACTAGGTAAAATTCTTTTTCTCCTTTCTCTATACTTGCTTGGAGGATTTTTTTTGAGCTAGAGTAATTTTAGGGATTAGGGTTGTGGATGGAAGAATAAATGATGGATATTGTATGCTTGTTAGGCTGAAACATGTTAGGGTAGATTAGATTAGATTTGGAGCAGATTTGATCACAATTTTCTTGTTAATTTTCAATTTACAGAAAGTAAAGGGGTGTTTGGATCCTGGTTTTAAAAGCAATGAATATGATTTACTGAGTTAGAAATCAATAGTTAAGCACTTGCCTTGGTATCTTTAGGTTAGTTCAGTTCTTTGTGTTGGTTTTGGTACAATTTGGTAAGGGTTGCATGCTAGTTTTGGTAAAACAATGCCTAAAATCAGTAAATAGCCATAACTGCATGATTTTTGTGGATTTTTGCCTTTGTATCATCAAGGTTGATAGGATATAGGGTAGGATAGGATCTTGTGATTGATTTGGGCCAGTTTGTGAGTGACTTGAGTGAGTTTTGGCCACCCAAAACTCACCCAAGTGCACAACACACCAGCAAAAGCCATCAGACCCAAAAGTCCTATATCAGTAACTTTAATAGGGCCATTTGTGCTTGATTTTGTTTAGTAACCTTGTGTTTTTAGTCTTTTATTGACTCCCCACAACCCAACTGGTTGTGGGGGTGCCTTTGTTTGCCCACAAATCCAAGCAATATTCAAGATCTAGGCATAAAGGTGTCCAGACCCTTTTTTGTGAAGGCAGTGGGAACTCACTTCCCATTGCTAGTGTAAACATTTCCCCTGCCTAGCTAGAAAATAAAATTAGTCAACATGTCACTTTCAGTTTTCAAATTTTTTGTCTTTAGTGGTGAAAAATAGGATTTAGGGTTTCAAACCAATTTTGTTATTTTTCTTATTTTATTTGTGATTTTTCTGTTTAATTAATTTTTATTTTACTGTTCATTTAGTATTTTTCACATTTAATAGCATTTTAAATTACTTTTTAAGTTTCTGAATTTTGTCTTTTAGTGTAAAATTGTAAGATTTTTCAGTTTTAAAAATTTTCTTATATTTAGAAAAACATTCTAAGGTTTTTAGTCCAAAAATATTGTACTGTTCACTTTTTATTAATTTTTTAAAATTAAATTAGTTTAATTAGGGTTTTATTTAAACTGTTTTTGTCTTTTAGTGAAAAAATTTATTATTTTTCAAACTTTTTCATTTTTCTACTGTTCATTAGAGTAAATTAGGATTTTTAAAAGTGTCAAATTATTTTTGGCATTATTTTATTATTTTTTTGTAATTATTTTTGTTTAAAAATAGTTTTAAGTGTTTTAAAAATAGAAAAATAGTTTTTAAAAATTAGGAAAAATACTTTTTAGTCTTTAGATAATATAAGTAAGTTATTTGTTCAATAAAATCATATTTTGGACATTTTGATTAATTATATTTAATTTTAGGGCTTTATTTAGCATTTAAAATTGAATATTTAATTAATAAAAGGTTTTCAAATATTTTATTGGATTTTTATTCTTATTTATATTATTTTAGACTACTTTTAGCTTTTAATTAATTTTTAGGTTTAAAATTTTTAATTTTGTAGTTTTTTACGGTTTTACGTGAACGCCTTTTCGTCTTAGCTCGATCCGTCTTCGTAACCGTCATTCTCTTCTCACCCCTTTTCTATTTTCTCTTCTCATAACAATATAATCACAAACATTAATCAATTCATTACACAACGCACTTGCCTCCTTGGGAAACGAACTTGAACTTATTTGGTCATTAGTGCTCGGTTTTCCTAAACCGACGCTTAACGCTTACCACTACTTTGTGCATCCTTTTCCTAAAGGTGTATAAAAACACTACATCATTTTGGCGCCGCTGCCGGGGAGGTGTTTTTAGTGTGCCATTATTAGTATCGTGTTTGCGTGAGTGGTGCGTTTTTTATTTTCTAATTTTGGAAAGCGTGAATATCGTACATACTCATTTTTGTTATTTTTCCTTAATATATTATAGTATCCAAATAAATTTTGTTTAGTTTTCCTAAATTTAAAAACAGCAATCATTTTACTATATTGTAGATATATTGGTTTTCGTTTTTATTGTGAATGTTATTAATATATTGTACTTACGTAGAACAATAAAGATACAAGTACTCCAAAAGCGTGAAAACGCAACCTTGATTCGGAATTTCATCACTCGATCATTGTATTCGAATCCAAAGCAAAAGTAAAAGGCAAAATAGATAAATACTTTCGTGAGACTTAATTTTAATTAACACAAACTATAAGGTGGGTATAAGGCGGTTGTATTTCACGACCTAAGGGAAAAAGGCTCTTAAGTGCTTAGCACCGCCTCGTTTCCCCCGCTTGCTTGTGCGTGTTTTGAGAAAAAGGGCTAATCGAGGGTTTGCCAACCAAAGTATTATCTACGTATATATATTTGCTTGTTTTCAAGATTAAACCCTCTTGAACGTTTTGGTGTTCCACCAACGTTCTAAAGTCATCGAAAGCGTTCACTCCACGTGATCGTTTTCATTCCTTGAGGCTCCTTTAATCGAGAAAGTCGATTCGAGGAGAGATTTGTAGATTTGATTCTACGTAATACAACAAAAATCCAAAAAAAAATAAAAAATCAAAAAATCAAAAATCAAAATATTCTTCTTACCCTTATCCATTAATTCTATTTCTAACCCTCTAGTGTTTAATTCTCGTAACACCGTTCTCGTTGCATCATGTCAAATCATGGTGGTTATTACTCGTGTCCAAATTGTGGAGGCCCGCCCGATGGTGCCAATTGTTTTTATTGTGAGGTTATCGGAGGTCGAGGGGGTTATCTTTATAACTCCGCTCCACGTGATCTTGGTAACAATTTTCAATCTTACGACCAAGGTCACCCATTCTCTTCGTTTTATTCGTCGTATGATCTGTCTTTTAATTGCAATAATGAGTCTTTTCATAATGCCTTTAATGATTCTGTGAGACGAAATAATGAGAAATTAACGATGGTGGAAGAACAATTGTCAAGCCTTAAGGAAACTTGTAATAAACGAATGGCAACCCAAAGGGAAACTTTCAAAAAAATGGAAAACGATTATGACACCCTTATTGAAGAGCAACAACGTTTGTATGATCAAAATGAAGAGATGTGGAAAGGATATATGGATAGCATTAGGGAAAATCATGCTATTGAAAGAGAAAATCATGCTAGAGAGAGAGATAAAATTCTTTTAATGTTCGAGGGCTTAGTGGAAAATTTTAATTCTTTGTCTAATAACACCAATCCTAATTCCGAGGGAGAGGTTAAAGCCTTATCGACTCCTAAGACTCGTACGTCTCACATTGATCCATATCTCTCGAATTTTAGAGTCGTGCAACCTTCATCGTCTTGCAAAACCGTAGAGGAATCGAAAAGGTCATCCAACGAAGTTTTGAAAAATGTTTTTGAAAATAAACCAAAGGAAAAACTCGTAGGATACTTGGGAGTATTAAATCTAATACCTTGTGAACCTAATTTTTCTAATGAGGATGAAATTATTGAGGATTTTCTAAATCAATATACACTTAATTTTGACGAAGAAATTCCCTTAAATGATTTTAAAGAAGAAAAATGTGAAAAGGTTTTTAAGGAAAGCATTGAACCCTCGTTTTTACAAGATGAACGAAAGTTAATTCCGAAGGGACGTGTTAGTAGTTTTGCTAAAATGTTTGAAAACCCACGTTCGATCCCTTCGAAGGACAAAGTTGAAACCGTCAAGGCAAAATCGTCACGAGACGAGCCTTTTACTCCTAATCCCACACCGAGTGAGATTTTGGATTTATCATGTGCGAAGTCCGCCGATGGCCTTGCTCACATCGATACATTTTTCGATATCGAGGTCGAAACGACAAAGGCAAAATCTTCAATCGAAGAGCCTTCTTTTCCTAGTTTCACGACGGTTGGAGCTAGCGACTCGATTATCGACGATTTTATTGCTCGACCTCTTCCACGAGGAAGAGAAGACGTTTTTGATCCCGACGGTGATTTTTCCGAGATCAAACGTATACTTGATGATCCGCCTTCAATTTTTGAGTTTGATGAGGACCGTTGCGTTAGCCCGGAGGGGGATGCTTTATTGATCGATTCACGTTTTAAAAATTCAAATCCTCCTCCCGCCTTCAAGATAAATGTGAAGATTTTAAGTGTGCCTAGAATTATTTTGGAAACACCAAATATTTTCAATTTAATCAACTTGGGTTTTCGTAACAATGAGTTAAAAAATGAAAAAGGGAATGATTTTAAAATTAATTTGAAATTTTTTCCAAAGATAACTCCGTCATCACCTCGTTTAATTGAGCTTGCTACAAACGCGTCTACTTCTTTTGACGACGTTTTGTGTGGACCTAGTATGGGGGAAACCCCATTTGTTCCCTCACACTTCTCCACTGAGGACGAGATTTTTGACCCCGGTATCACGTTTAAGATAAAATCTCGGTCTTTTACCGAAGTAGTCACTAGAAATCCTTTCTACACTTACGGTATGAGTTTACCTCGAGTATCTCGATTTTTATGCCCAACCAATGTCCCACCCTTCTCTTCTCATCCTATTTTCTTGTGTCCCTTTGGGACGTTGTTACTTGAAGTCGTGTTGTTTCGTTTATCATCCGAAAACGAAGACACGATCTTTGATCCCGGTATAGAGGTTTTGCCTTTATACACGGTTGCTTTTGGGCCTTGATTACATGTAAGTCCCACCAAAAAATTGACCGAACCATGATTATCCCTAAATGATCACATTTATGGGGATTCGAGTCGAGCTTTTGACTCGGTTATCAAAAACAAGGTGCCTCGTGGGGGATTCTCATGCTTATCCTTGTAAATATTATCGCTTTCTTAGTTTAACGTAACGAGGGGACTTGTGCTCTTCCAACCTTTGTTTCGTGGTTGTTTGTGATTGTGATTTATTAGGTTCATCGTCATCATTGAAGCCTCTCGTGTTCGTTTTACCTATCACTCGAGCTTCGATCGTTGCCCTTGGAGATTCCGATATCCGATGATATCCTTTTATGTTATAACGTTTATCTTATTAGCATAATTCATAAACGGCTTTTAGGTTATTCGTTTTACCCTTTCCATGCTCGAGATTAAGCATTCGACTACGTCTCTAGTATGGGGGTGTTTCACCCTAGACTCGAAACATTGAGGACAATGTTTAGTTTTAGTATGGGGGTGAGTAGATACTTCACCTTGCTTACGTCAACACGCATTCCAAAATTTCATCGTTTTGTTATCATTTTATGCAAAATAAGGCTAAAAATGGCCAAATTTTAAAAATTTTCTTATTTTTCATAAGTGTTTAAGACACGAATGTAGGTTTTCCGATGGTGAGAATAAGAGTAATTTTTTACTCGACCGTGCGTGTTGAGCACTTAGCTTCGATTCCTTAACTTTTTAGGCTAAGTCTCTTAAATGAGGACGAGAAATGATAGAGTTATTTATAAGTCTCGTAATCTTTCACGATCTCATGTGTAGTAATTATTAGCTTATTCTCCCCACACTTTTGTATAATAAATTGTTAATAAATATTGATTTAGCGGTTTAGTCACTATTGTTGGTTTCTAATTTGTTTTAGTAGCTTCTATGTAATTAAATTGGGAAAACATTAAGGTATCGCCAGCGTCACGGTTTTGAAGTATTGGCACCCGAATAATCGAAAGCTTCACCCAATAATAAGATTTCAAGTGCTCACCTAAATTAAGCAAAAATTTGAAGCTCACAAGGCCGAAAAATCTATGCCCAAATTGAAAGTGAATCAAGCCTTAATCTTCGAAGCTTTAAAGATCCAAAATTCGCTTTAGCGTGAGGATATACGTCTTTGGCTAATAAAACCACCGATGAGGCGGATAATAAACGGCAAAGCAAGACCGAAGTCATAATAAAAGCTTCATGGCGAATTTGAATAAAAGATGGAGGTAAACCAAAGATAATAAGGCCCTTCCGTTAGGGGGCGTATAAAAGTCTTGGTAATAAGTCTCATGTTCAAAACCGTTATAAAACCGTGTTTATCGATCCTTCTTGTTGACTTAATTTTTTGACATCGTTGTCTATTAAGGTAAATTATTAATTTAATGATTTTGGTTACACCGTTAAGACTCTATTTTTAGACTTAATCTCTATTCACGCATAAGTCGATGATGTATCCTCGTGATCATTAAGAGAAAAATAAAATACAAGAGATACCAATTAGGAATAAGGGAGTTTAGGTTCGTAATTAACACTCATGAGAAGTGATCGTGTTGCTAACTTATAATAACAATGATCTCGTTACACGCTTGGCATGGAATTAGGGTGAAAATCGAGGACGATGAAATTATTTCTAACGAAGCATTTACGTGTTCTTGTTCTATGATCCCAAAAGTCACTTAATCGTGATGAAAACAATACATTATGTCTAAAACACGTGTAGTAGTTTATTTAAGTTTACGTTTTCAATAAATGTCATCATAAAATGAATTTTGGAAGTGCTATGATACTTAATTCTAGCATTGCGTGGGGACACGGCAATGGTTTAGTATGGGGGAGTGATGAGACTGCAATTATACATAGTCTCATCATCAAAATCGGGCTTAAAACGTTTAAAATATCATCAAAATACCTCTATATATGCTTGTATTTGTGTCTTGTGTATTTTAGGTACGGATATCGTGAAATCAACAAATGATCACAAGAATGAAGCAATAACGAACACGGGAAATGAAGTCGCACAAAGAACCGGGCCCCAAATCATGGATTTTCCACAATTAACCTTGAAGAATTGAAGATTGACAAGATTGGTCCCTCAAGAATTGAAGACTTGTCATTTTACACCCCTGTAAATCCTCAAAATTACTTGTGGGTCCCTAAAATATCAAGTATGTACATATCCTTGAAGAATGGTCAAAATGCATATTAAGCCCTTGTGAACACTTTTATAAAAAGTTTGTGGCCAAATTGGAAATTTGTAAACTTGGATAACAAAGGATTGAGAGATAATGGCTGGGAAACTTTGTTTAGCAAGTTCAAAGGAGTCCAGGGATCATTTGGGTCAAACATCCAAACCCCACTCAGCCACTCACCCAACGACACCTCACCCCCACTTACCTCTCCTCCTATCACTTCCCACCACGTCATCCCCTACTCCACGTCACACCACCACTCAGTTAATAAACTGAGTCAAAGAAGTCAACCTTCCTAATTTTACCACTAAACATCTTTTTGAAATAAACCACCCCCAAATTTGGATTAAAACTCACTAATAAACCCTTATAAACCCTAATCTCCTAAAAGCCTTGTTACCCAAAATTAACCTATCACCTTTTCCAGATTTATAATTAAACAACTTTTAAACAAAACCCACAACCCAGAATCTTCACCCCGTGACTCAAATGGGCCCCCCATCCTTCCCCTGCTTCACTATTTTGGGCAAAAACCAAATCTTCATACCAATCCACGTCCCATATGAAATTCTTGTTCCCAAAGGCTTCAAAGCACGGCTAAGATCAATTCCTCCAGCTGTTATATCACATGGGTGCATTTGACCAAGAAATCAGTCAAGATCCAAGGGCAGAAGTGGAATTTCTAAAAATTAGGGTTTAGGGCTTTAGAATATTTTGTTCATGTATTCTAGTATCTTCTAAGTAGTATATAATGGGTGTCATGTACCCATTATACTTGTTCCAGATTTGTGTACTATTTTTAAACATTATTAATGAAAATGAAAAAGCTTTTGAATTTTGCATAATCTGAGTTCCACATTGTTTGAATTTGTGTTATTTGTTTGAAATCAGTTTTGGAGTAAGAAAGTCTCCATTCTTAGCAAAAAAAAAATTCAAGAAATCTGTTTGAAAAAACCAATTTTTCTCTTATAAGCTTAAAGAGATAAGCTAGCTTAACCAATAAGCTAGACTTATACTCTTGGAAGCTTTTGATTATTCAGGTCACTCTGCTTGTCTTTTTGTCTTAACAGGAATCACAAACCTTGCATTTTGATGAATGGTGGTTGAAGTCCATCATCCTCACTATCTTGCTATACCACAAGCCCTTTCTCAAGTTGTCAGCTCAAGCCCGGGCTTGATGGAGAAGGTTAAGCTACCCTTTGTGACTCCTGGATGTAGGGGTCACTAGGTAAAATTCTTTTTCTCCTTTCTCTATACTTGCTTGGAGGATTTTTTTGAGCTAGATTAATTTTAGGGATTAGGGTTATGGATGGAAGAATAAATGATGGATATTGTATGCTTGTTAGGCTGAAACATGTTAGGGTAGATTAGATTGGATTTGGAGCAGATTTGATCACAATTTTCTTGTTAATTTTCAATTTACAAAAAGTAAAGGGGTGTTTGGATCCTGGTTTTAAAAGCAATGAATATGATTTACTGAGTTAGAAATCAGTAGTTAAGCACTTGCCTTGGTAGCTTTAGGTTAGTTCAGTTCTTTGTGTTGGTTTTGGTACAATTTGGTAAGGGTTGCATGCTAGTTTTGGTAAAACATTGCCTAAAATCAGTAAATAGCCATAACTGCATGATTTTTGTGGATTTTTGCCTTTGTATCATCAAGGTTGATAGGATATAGGGTAGGATAGGATCTTGTGATTGATTTGGGCCAGTTTGTGAGTGACTTGAGTGAGTTTTGGCCAACCAAAACTCACCCAAGTGCACAACACACCAGCAAAAGCCATCAGACCCAAAAGTCCTATATCAGTAACTTTAATAGGGCCATTTGTGCTTGATTTTGTTTAGTAACCTTGTGTTTTTAGTCTTTTATTGACTCCCCACAACCCAACTGGTTGTGGGGGTGCCTTTGTTTGCCCACAAATCCAAGCAATATTCAAGATCTATGCATAAAGGTGTCAAGACCCTTTTTTTGTGAAGGCAGTGGGAACTCACTTCCCGCTGCTAGTGTAAACATTTCCCCTGCCTAGCTAGAAAACAAAATCAGTCAACATGTCACTTTCAGTTTTCAAATTTTTTGTCTTTAGTGGTGAAAAATAGGATTTAGGGTTTCAAACCAATTTTGTTATTTTTCTTATTTTATTTGTGATTTTTCTGTTTAATTAATTTTTATTTTACTGTTCATTTAGTATTTTTCACATTTAATAGCATTTTAAATTACTTTTTAAGTTTCTGAATTTTGTCTTTTAGTGTAAAATTGTAAGATTTTTCAGTTTTAAAAATTTTCTTATATTTAGAAAAACATTTTAAGGTTTTTAGTCCAAAAATATTGTACTGTTCACTTTTTAATTATTTTTTAGATTTTATTTAGTTTAATTAGGGTTTTAATTGTGTACTATTTTGTCTTTTAGTGAAAAATATTTTATTTTTCAAACTTTTTATTTTTCTACTATTCATTAGTGTAATTTAGGATTTTTAAAACTGTCAAATAATTTTTAGCATTATTTTATTATTTTGAATCATTATTTTAGTTTAAAAGTTGTTTTTAGAGTTTTAAAAATAGAAAAATAGTATTTAAAATTTAGGAAAAATACTTTTTAGTTTTTAAATAATATAAGTGAGTTATTTTTCCAATAAAATAATATTTTGGGCTTTTTCTTAATTATATTTAATTTTTGGGCTTTAATTAGCATTAAAAATTGAATATTTAATTAATAAAAGGTTTTAAAATTTATTTATTGGATTTTTATCCTTATTTATATTATTTTGAACTACTTTTTTCATTTTTAATTTGTTTTAGCTTAAAATTTTTAAATTTTCACGTTTTACGTACTTACGTTCGCGTTTTACGTCATTCGTCGTAGTTTAATTGTAATCGTAGTTCTTCTTAGTTTTTCCTTCTTTTCTCATCTAAAAACGACACTACCCCAAACTTTTGATTATCTATTTTGGCACATTAATCCACACACCTCCTCGAGAACGAACCCGCATTTGTTCGGTTTCGCGTTTTTCCTAAAACGTGCAACTTAATACTTGCCCATTATACGCTCTTTTTCCTAAAAGACGTATTTCTACGACTATCAAGTACCCAACTCGAGATTTACTTCACTAGTTAACAAGACTCCTTTCAAGGTGGAGAGAACCATACACGTCGCTTACACAATTCCAACACTAAGCTAGATGTTGAGTCTTAATCTTAGGTAGGACCAATCTACACAACGTCGCCTACTTCACCATTTTCTGACACAAGGCTATATGTCGAGTCCTAATCTTAGGTAGGACCAATCTACACCCATCTACACCAATCTTCACACTAGTTATGTTTTATGGCCCAACATAACAAACCTTGTGTTTATGGCCTAAACACATAAACCATTTAGATCTAAGTACACACCACTTAGATCTAAGACTCTAACACTATATCTAAGCATATACATAACTTGGTTCCTAGCACCTAATCCAAGGATACCCATCACTTGGATATACTACTCTTACAACACATCCAAGTGTACCCACAACTTGGATCTTCTACATATACCTAGTAGGAAGACTATAATCGGGACTTGATCTAGAAGGAGAGATTTTCATCATGTTATGAACCCAACACTTCATAGTGATGAAAGTGTTCTTCTCTTTGCACTTGAGAGGATGAGATGATTGAGGATAGAATCACATCATAAACAAGATTAATCAAAACTAACTAATCAAGGATCTAAGATGATTTTGAAAGAAACTGTGCAAAAAGGGTTGAAAGAAAAGATGGAAATGATCTACTATTTATAGGGCAAAAGTGCAACGGTCATAGATACCCGCGGTTCCTTAATTGTCACCGCGGTTCCTTATCAATAAAGAACCGCGGGTTCATTTAAGGAACCTCAGGCTTAGAGTCCGTGTATTTTTGTCCTTTAGTGGGGAAATATACCCTCAAAGGATATTCATTTGGCATTTGAAATATGCCAAATTCAAATTAAAGAATATTCTTTGGAATATACTTTAGGGAATATTCTTTGAAATATTCCAAATTCAAATTTCCATTTTCTTTTTAATAAAACATTTTCTTAAAAATAAAGTGTATTAAAATCTTTTGTCACATTTGATTAAATGTGAGATTTAAGAAAATATTAATCCTTGATCACTTAGTTAGGTTAATGACATGTTTATTCATACCTTAAGTGATTCATGCCGAATGCGATCTTGGTGGTGTCGAGAGAAGTATACAAATGTATTCTTGAGCGATTACGAGTACCTTAACATTTTACATAATGTATTCCGAGCTATATGTTTGTCGTCACCAAAACACAAAGAGATTATATCGATTAAACATCGTAATGTTTGCACTAACACTTGATTTGGCAAGACCCTAATTGATCATCACTTTCTTAATACGCACAAGCGAGCGGTGAAACGAGGCGGCACGAAGCACTTAAGATCCTTTTTCTTTAGGTCGGGAAATACAACAGCCTTATACCCACCTTATAGTTTGTATTAATTAAGATTAAATCAACTAAGAGTATTTATCTATTTTGCCTTTAACTTTCCTTTGATCGATACACCAAAAAATTACCGGAACGCTAATTAATGGGATGCGTTTTCACGCGTATTTGGATAAATATTGTGTATTAATTATGCTACATATATACAATATAGTATTCACAAGAAAAACGAAACACGATTTTTGTGTTAATAGAGTTCTATTTAACACGATTTATTTTTATGGCTATAATAGTTAAAAATAGAAATGAGTATATACGATATATTTACACTTTCCAAAATGGAAGGTCAAAAACACACTACTCAAACATATACGTATATAATAGGCACTCAAATACCTTCCCCGACAGCGGTGCCAAAATTGATGTAGTCTTTTTGTATAAACTTTCTTTTGAGAAAAAGAAAGCAACAACGACAAAGTATTAAGCACTACGTTAGGAAACGTAAATGATCGACAAATGAGTTCGTTCTCGATGGAGGTATTGTGTGTGTGTGCCAAAATTAAAAACGTGTCCGGTTTTGCTTGTTTCTTGTGATCTTTTGTTGAATTCATGATATCCGAACCTACAAACACATAATGAATAAATACAAAAGATTTTGCACGGTTTTTATGATATTTTAAGCATTTTAAGTTCATTTTTAGGCAATGAGACCATGTATAATTGAGGTCTCATCAGAAATCTTAAAGGATAAATCCATAACAGAATCAGAAGTGTCTACGGTCGTAGAAGAGGAAGGTCCTAAGTGGATGACTCCGATCATTGATTACTTGACCGATGAAACACTTCCACATGACGAAAAAAAAGGCGCGGCGAATCAGAAGGCAGTCGCAGCAATTTGAGGTTCGAAATGGAATCCTTTACAAAAGGTCATTCCTGCAACCGTGGTTGCGATGCCTAGGACCGTAACAAGTGAATTACGTTATCAGTGAAATTCATGAAGGGTCTTGTAGTATGCACGCAGGTCCTAGATCGGTAGTGGGCAGGGCACTACGTAGTGGGTATTATTTGCTGACCGTGCACAAAGATACACGAAATCTGATTCTGAAGTGCAATGATTGCCAACTTCATAGGCCAGTACCACGCCACCCTCAGCAGGAGCAGATCCCAATTACGTCTCCATGGCCATTCTACAAATGGGGAATCGACATAGTAGGACCCTTTCATGTAGCAGCGGGAGGGGTCAAGTTCCTAATAGTGTCTATGGATTACTTCACTCGATGGATCGAAGCTAAGGCAGTCGCGACCATCACATGCAAGCAAGTGAAAAAGTTTGTGTGGGAAAATATCGTATGCAGGTTTGGCCTACCAGGGGAAATAGTCTCAGACAATGGCAAGCAATTTGTTGATAATCCATTTAAGGATTAGTGTGCGGCGCTGAATATCACACAACGATTCGCATCATTAAAGCATCCACAAACCAACGGACTTGTAAAAAGGGCAAACAGGAACTTGGGTGCCGGTATCAAAGCGTGCTTAGGGGATAAAAACCCAAAACGGGTATATGAGTTATCCCATGTACTATGGGCGCACCGCACCATGATAAAAACAGGGAATGGGGACACTCACTTCACACTGACATATGGAACCGAATCGGTTATCCCCACGGAGATCGGGGTACCAACGCTTCGCACAACATAAGTATATGTCATCAAGAATGATGAGGAGTTGTAGTTGAACTTAGATTTATTGATGGAAAAACGCGAGTTGGCCTCAATCAATGAAGCCAAGGAAAATTCAAAGATGAAAGGCAACTATGATGCTAGAGTTCGAGAGTCTCGTTTAAGCCGGTTGACTTTGTGTATCGTGCTAATGAAGCAAGTCGCGCGAAGAATACAGGAAAACTCGGACCAAAGTGGGAAGGGCCTTACATAGTGACGGAAGCCTTGGGAAAAGGTGCGTACAAGTTGCGCGACATGGATGGCCGTGACTTGGCACGTACATGGAACATCTGCAACCTCAAGAAGTGTTATCTTTAAGGCTACGGTCTCTACAAGGATGCCCTTAGCTGTAGTCAGCTCCAATAGATATCCATGTATTTTTTTTCTTTTTATGCATTACGATCGTTTGTATTTTAAAACTTGCAAGTATTAATAAAATGTCGCGGTCCCTAGCTAGTTCCGCGACTCTTTTCTCTCAAATTACTTATGTTGTTAACTTACATTATTATTATATCCTGCCTACGGGTGTACATGTACTTATCATTTCCACGAGAAATAAGAGGATTGAGTTAACCAACTAATTCAGCTTGTCGTGTTAGAGGGATGAAACCACATCGACCACAATATCACGTATCCTTGTTAGACACCTTGCCAATCAAGACGTTGTATCAAGTTATGAGTCCCACACATTCCATGATGTGCTTGTGAAAGACACACTGTGCGCTTCTAACAACTGATCAAACTCATTAACCGTCCTTATGGTAGTAGCGGCACGCCGCACGTAATGAATTAATTTCACCCATTAGGACAAGTTATGATATATATACAACTTATCATCAACAAAACAATATATATATACCATAAGCGAGGATAGCACAAGTTATTGACTACATATTTTTACGACGTACGAACCAAAGACTATGGTTCTAAGTGTTCAAATTATTACAGACAGAGTGCGAACATTCACACTCAGAAAAAATAAATTGTTTAACTACATCTATTGCTTCACAACAAATCACCAACAGATGACGACCTCTTCAACTTCAAGGTTATCGTACTATACGAGGAAGTAGCGTGCTCCTTCCGAACCCTTTCCATCTATTCTAAGACCCGAACATTTCGTGCAGAAAGTGGAAGAGGTAGGACAGATGCCGGACTAGGTTGAGGAAGATGGGCTGCAACAACACCGTGTGAAACATCTTGTCCATGGGCTCCTTTCTTCTGAGCCGCACGAGCAGCGTGGACCTCAAGCACCTCTTGCAATGGAGCCTTTTTGTAAATCTTGAAGGGGTTTAGCATATCATGGGGCTGCACAAAGATGGGTACCTTCAGTTGCGTTGGGCTGGGCTTTAAGAAGTAGTCAGGTTCAGTCTCTGCGACATTGGCCTTGTGCCTCTCTAAGGTTAACCCTTCCATTACCAAGCTAATTGGCGGTTCTTGATCAGCATCTCCAACAATAAGGATGGGAGTGTGCATTCCTTGATTTGTGCCATGGCATCGTCCAGGTTATCCTGCGTAAGTGGATCATAAAATTCTACCTTATCATGTTTTTCCTTTAAGAGTTTTTCTCTTTGTGCACGTTCCAAGCCTGCACTCTCACTAGCAGCCATAGTCGCAACCACATCCCCTGCAAACATGTCTCTAATGTTTTAGGCCTCTAGCGCCCCCATTGCTGCCAACCTTAGTCCATGGCGTACTAACCAATGCCTCTCACCTACGGCAGACATTAGCCGTGGATACAGGTCTTCGTCGTACTCAATGTTGAGACGCTGAAGCCTACCGTCCTGGTTGTGCATTTTCTCTTTCACGTCTGCGCATAGAGAATCTATGTCCTTGAAGATTTTTCCTTACCTGCCTCAAGATTTTTCATTGCCCATGAATTGTTGGCACACAGCTGTTCATATTTAGCATGCTCTTGAGAGATCGAAACAAGCAAATCTGTTTTCTCCTTGGTTAGGGAATGGATGATAGACACGTCGAGTTTAGCTTTGGCTTCCTCACTTGCTAACTTTATCTGGGCCTCAGCCAATTTTTTTCTCTTTCCTTCCGGTATCTGGGCATGATGAATTTCAGCAGAGTGGGCTTGGTTGGACAATTCTGCAAACCTTCTTCTCAGGCGTAACACAATGGTCACATTGTGCACGGTAGCAAAGTTACCTCATCCATCAAGGTTGCGTCACTTATGTTATCCATAAGATGAGCTCGCCCAGGCGGGGTGAGGTTGTCTAGAAAACTTTGGCAGTCAAAAGCCCCAGATAGATCAGATGATCTAGGGACGCACCACTTGGGCACGAAGATGTCTTCTTCAGTAGTGATACCTCCTTCATTTAAATCTGGCAAATGCTTCTCAACACTTGGAGTAGCTACGAATGGGCTTGGCATAGTAGTTACCTCTGGGTTAGGCCTTTCGATGTCACGGCTGTCCAAGTACAGTAACGATGAGTTTTCTTAATGATGAGCTTTCAAGACAATGAGAAGATTTCCAGATTATGGATACACGAGACTAGTGATTACATGCGGAGTCTTGGTAGTGGGGTCAACAAGGTTCTCTCCGAAGTTTTCTTCTGTAACACGCGGAGGTGTGAACTCTTAATCTGTAGTGGATGGTGCAACGACAAACGGTTGTCGAACCTCGATTCGTGCAGCCTTCCTTGAAGATTCAAGAGTGTCTCTTCGCCTTTTCCTAGGAATGAGGCTGGATGTGACTTCCGCTTTAGCATCATATTCTTCCATAACAGTTTCCGCGCCCTCCATTATGTTCAAAGACTCGAGATTAATACTACTTTCTTGTTCATGTGGGTGTGACTGTTGTCTTGTCGCTACACTCTGTAGAGGAGTGCGACTAGGAATTTCATGAGCTTGCTAGGAGTACAATCCGTGTACCTTCATGTCCAACGTGCGTCCAGCTGTGGCCACGTTCATTGAGGTTTCACCCTCTTCTAAGGGACGAGGTTGCACATTGAGATCCCTTGGAGCACGGTTCCTGAAAATTTGAAGAATGTCCATTGCTACAAAAGAGAGTAACCACAAGCGAATTAGTTGAGAGCAAGGGATTGAATTACTTACAAGGTAAACAGAAGCAGAGAGATGATCACTAACCCTGACCGTCGCTACCATAGAATTGTAGAATCTCGCCTTCGCCCACTATGGGCGTTTGGCTTAACCCAATGAGGTATAAGAGCGCCTCAGGGTATGGTTGGAAAAAGATGCGGTTAGCATTTATCACCTCAGCATCACCCTCGCAGTACGAACCAGGTTCAGGCTTTGTATCTCTCCCGAGTGTCTCTTCGGTCACGAATGGAAATTTATAAGGGAATATAAAGTCGTCAAACCAGAAAAACTTGGTATTCCATTCTTTTAGCGAATCTAATTTTTCCTCGTAACATTGTAGATGGCCAACGCGTTTCGAGAATGATACCCATCCATTGGCACATGCAGGTGTAAAGAAAGCACGAAATAGGTTCACGGTGGGGGACTACCCCTAGGGTGCGACATTTTATCTCAAAATTTGATAGTTTTGCTATGCATATGCAGTTTATTTGGATATGTGTATCTGGTGGTAGGCTAACACATTCACGAGGAAGTGCAATAGCGGGATACGGTTATTTGCAAATTCCAAAAAATTTAGTATAAACACCTACTTTCCCCGATGGGAAATCTCCTATATTTGCTTGGAGGACGGGAACTTCTGGGTGAAGGTTCATGAAAATATAGTAGTCGGATGTAAAATTAAGTAGTTCGTGCTCGGTAATCTGGTAATTTATCATATGTAGTTGCTTCACCATTTTGGGTATTATAATTAACAGTGGGGTCGGAGTAAAAGTTACATTTTTTTGTTGATTCGCGCTTCTAGATGAAGATTCGTTAATGGCGGCTGAAGTATTTTTACTGTAGAAACACAGTGAAAAGACGGAAAGGGTATATATACCCCTAGGGTTACTGTTCATGCATGTGGATGAACGCCACGTGTGATCTACTAGCACTATCTAACGGTGGAAGGTGAATCGGTGTGCTGAGGTGTCAATCACTTTTTCTGATTTCCAAGATGGTAGGTAAAAGGGGGGATGTATGTGTATAATTGGGCGGGAGTATTTGAAACTTCTTCGTTACTCTTCACCTTTGTTCCTACCAACTCAGTTTCAAGTGCGGTTGTAATTACTTTTATTGTCTAGTAGCCGCGACACACCGTGCGACTACTAGACTTGGGGGACATGATGACGTATAGTATTTAGTCGGGCTGTAAAACCCGACCCACGGGAACTACCCGTATCCATTACGTGAGGATCATAAATAGACAGCGTTAAGGCCCAAGAAGCCCAACAAGCCACTGTCGCACACGATTCTATCTCAACCGCGCACTGGTCGCACGTGGACAGGATCAGACAGAATGATAATCTAACTAGGATTACGATTCATCTAAGTTAAGAGGATATACACTCTCCTTATTTACGCGATAGGAATCTTGTTGTATATGGTAATTATCTCTTGCTTAGGTCGCACGTTTAAGGAAGCCCAATTAGGATTTTACCGGGTATAAAAGGAACCCCAGAGGTTCCACAAAGGTACGATTCACATAATACTCTAAACCCTAACTGATTACTTACTCTCACACCGGAGTCTAATCATGAGATACATTCCCACGGTAAGCCTAACGGTGTTTGTTATTTAGTGTGCAGGGTCTTCATACAAGTTCACTTGGTGTAAGAGTCGGAGTCCTCAAACACCCGAGTTAAGCCTAATTCGGGTCGAGTGCGGTCCATCCAACTTTTGCATCAACAGTGATGCCATTGTGTTGTGATGATGCTTATCCGATCATGCCTCGCGTTTTCGCCTTGGCGGGGTGTGACATTGATCACTTAAGTGCTTGGCTAGTTATTATATTGTTATTGATGTTATGATTGTTTCTTGTTGGTGGTATAACTGTTTAGATATCCTTATGCATGTTATGCAATCTTTGTAGTTTGGTAGTATTGGATTTGCCGAAGATCATATTTTTGGCCTGTATAAGGGGAATATAGGAACTGACATGAGAAACCTTGAGAAAGCGGGTACTACTGTGGGTTGGCACTATTCTAGTGTACATGTAACTGATCACCGCCTTCAACGGGCTAAGTACTTATAAATACAAAAAATCTAGTGGCAGAGTTTGAATAATTAGGTCATAAGGGTGGTTGTGGTTCAATCACTGTTAACTATATGTTTGGCTAGTTTGGACCAACGGTAGCTGAGATTTAGAAGGCATAGGACATGAACGAACTAAAAAGCGGGCTTGCAGATTATATCACCACTAAACATTACGCTTAAGAACACCGTCACAACTAGATAACAATAGAATAACTAGAGTAGTACATTTTCTCCTATTGACTCTAAACCTATCTTTACTTGCTTTCAATAATCTCTTCAATATATTGTCTTTAAAATCATGACACCTTATAAACTATTTACAAATACACTAGCTTTTGGGACGAACTCAGGTGTACCGACTATACCACAAACAATTGGGTTCTCTGTTCGTTAGTGCATGATGCGAAGATTGGATTTTATAAATTTAAAAATTAACGTGTTTTTATTTAAAAGAAAATATGCATCATAGACAGAACCCATTCCAATCCAGTCCTTGGTTTGTGGTTTTGGCATAAATCGGTCTCAGTCAGGTTTTGTTTCATAACATATCATTGTGCCTTATCGGACTGGACCGACCAAAGAGCTGAATCAGACCGACCAAAGAACCGAACCAATCCGGACCGTAAACATTCGATCCGATTCTTAGTCTGTAACTTTGGCCTAACTCGATCTTGGTCCGATGTTCACCTTAAATCTTGTCATGAACCTGGTATCAATCAAGTAGTGAGTTAGATCTTAAATTTATGATTCAAAATACTATAATATAAATTAGATCAGGTAAAATAATCCTATCATTATAAAATCGTTAGGCATATAATTTTTATTTTCTCTCGAAGGCGCAACTAATTTTATCATACAGGATTGAAATTATGTGTTGTCCTACTATAATTGATCAATGATTAACTTATTAGAATATACACTATTAATTTGTTAGGTTGTCCTAATGTATTAAAGTATGATGACATGTTATGATAGTAAATTAGTAACGTACTTAAAAATATCTTTTTAATAAGGGTGAGACTATTAATATCCTCTAAAAGACCATTCCCTTAAATTTTTTTAATTTTTTTATTTTTTTGTTTTTTTACTTGTATAATTTTATTTACGTTAAAAAACTGAAAATCTAAAAATACATAATAAAAATTATAAAGTTTAATAAGTTAAAAATATTAAACTAACAAAAATACGAAACACAAACTGATATATGTGTGATTACTTACATTTGAGTTTAAAGATACATATCAAATCTAGTACCTTCGTGATAAGCCAGAAGAGTACCAATAATAATAACCAATGTTTTAAAACTCGGGTCTTAGATTGACCCGGTCGAGTCGCCGGATCCGGGTCAACCCGGTTTTTAAAAAAATATATATTTTTTTTATATTTTTAATAATTAACAAAGTTATACTTATAAAAACTACAAAAATTTACGTCTATTGAAAATATAAATTGTTTACCAATCAAAATAATGTGTAAAAATAAAATTTCATCGCAAATACATAAAATAAGAAAAAAAAAAAAACTCGAAAAGTTCGAAACCCGGCCGGATCTTGAGAATCGGGTTGACCCGGATCACCCCAAATCCGCCGGGTTAAACCGGGTTTCGAAAATATAAAACCCGGGTCAATATGACCCGTTTTTTCGGCCGAAATCGGTTCAACCGGTTAATCCGGCCAAATCGACCCGGGTCTAAAAACATTGATAATCCATATAACCAACCATGATATATGTACTTACATTTGAGTTTAAAGATACATGCACAAGTTTACGTTTGATATAACAAAAGGTCCTACTATTACCCTATTTTTAACCTTTTTCTATTACTAATATTACTTCAATATCCAGTATACTGACCGGAAAAAAAATTATATTTTGTAAATTTTTTCGTATTTTTACATTTTATAATTTTTAAACTATAAAATTTTGTAATCTCCGTTCTATATTTCTTAGCAATTTATTCATTTTATTAATAATAAAAGACAACTTACGGTTCTGCAGTTTTTAATTTTTACTACTTTTAACTTATCAAAGTTTATAATTTTCGTTTTGTTTTTTATTTCATAGTTTTATACTATAAAAAAGTATACGAAAATAAAATAAATAAATTATAAAGAGTATTACTTGTAAAAAAGAGAGGTATTAGTAACCAAACCCTATAACAAATCTTCATTGTAAACTGTAAAAAGCCAAAAAAAAAAACTTTGATATACTTTGTCTTAGGCCGGTGGGAGTGGAAGGAAAGCCACGAGCGAGTTGACGAAACTCGCGCGTAGCCTCTATTCCCTCCCCCCTCTCCTTTTAGTCGCGCGCGAGTTTGTCCAAAAAAAAAAATAGGGATAAACTCACCTAGGTGAGTTCTATTATTATGGGACCCTCTTATATATATATATATATATATATATATATATATATATATATATATATATATATATATATATATATATATATATATATATATATATATATATATATATATATATATATATATATATATATATATATATATATATATATATATATATATATATATATATATATATATATATATATATATATATATTTTAATCCCTCTTTTCTTCTTTAAATACAATATCACACAAAATTTTTACACACAGTTTTATTATTTTCACACACAACATTTCGTATTTTCAAACCCAATTTCTAAATCAAAAATGGCATGCTCTTTTCCACACACTAATGACGAGATTAAGGCTCTGCTTCAGAAACAAATAAATCAACAACAACGTCGCCAGGATGTGCTTAAGTGGTTAGCTGAAGATTTTGATGCCGCGTACGATGCTAATACGACACTGCGCACGGCATGTGAGAAATGTCGTGATGTTTCCCCACAGAAACGTCATTTAATCGACACGTATCTAAATAATCAAATTAATACCGATTTCAAAATCTGCGAATCTTTGTTTAGAAAGTCGGCAAAATTGGAGGCTCAAATTCAGAAAAATACTGAATGACTGAATAACTTGAGTTCTTCATCTCAAACTCATATCGGTTATTCATCCAGATCTCAAACAACTCATATCGGTTCTTCGTCACAACAACATCGACGCCGAAATGTGTCTCCTGGTCTACCCTTTCCAATTCCAAACGACTCAGATGGCAGAATGACTGACAATGAGGTGTATCAACTATACCTAGATCAAAAAGTGTTGAGAGAAACTCTGGAAGAAGAAGAAAGGGAACGAAGGGAGCTGGAGGCACAAATTATGGCGGAAGAAGACGAAGAAGAAACAATGCGTTGGGAGTTACCTGGTCAGTTTTCGGATTCGGATCCGGGAACTGACTAATCGTATTATGTATTTTTATTTGATCTATTTTTTTAAATGTTGTTTTTAAATTTCCTATGTATCGTCTTTTAATTTCGTACTGTGTTTTTATTTTCTATGTACCCGTGTTTTAATAAAATGTATGAATAAAAAATGTTTAATAAAAAAGTAGGGGTGATATGTAGTGAGTTTGGGTGAGTGTCATTATCTCCTGTAAGAGTTTGGGTGAGTTTATGTGAGTTTGTTAAAAAAACTGAGGTAATAGTGAGTGACTTATATGCCACTACCACCAGCCTTAAAACTATTGTATTTTTATGAGCTTTCAAGTTTTTTTTTTTTTTTTTAAATATTTTTATTTATGTTATATAATGTTTATAACAAGAAAAATACAATTGGCAACTAATCAATTTATATATTTTTTATCAAGTATTAATACAAATAAAATTACTTAATGCCAAAATAAAAAAAATAAAAATCAATAAAAAACAATTATTTTAAAGCCAAAAAAGTATTGGTTTTCTGAGAAAACCAATTTCATATGTCTTCTTTTTGACATTGTTTTCTTTTTTTCTTTCGTTTTAAATTGATTCTGTATTTTATAATTAACTTTAACTAAATTTTTTCTATCAAAAGCGATAAGGACAAGATAGAAAAGCTAGTTGAGGAAGACATGAAACACCTTGAGCATGGCAAAAAGACCCGAGTCAAGAAAATGTAGCCAATTTTTTCTACGGGAATAGAGTGATTTTCATGCCTACGCTATATATACGCTACATCCTCGAATAAATAATTTTTAAGCATTAACATCCTCTACGCTATAGAAGGAAACCCCCTGCTTACGTTGTAAAAGGCTTGATAGCTAAAATTTTTAGATTATTTTTTTAAAAAATAGTCATTTTTTTACCTATTCTTTATTACTAGCAGGGTACTCGCGCAATACGACGGTGGGTATCCTGTGACTATACTTTGTGGTAAGTAAAAGTTATTCAGTTACCTTGTAACAAACACGGTTGCATAATCAAATACCATTGTTTATTGCTCGCTTGATATACCCATCGAAACACACCACCAAGACTCAAACTTTAGAAAAACAGTCTCACCAGCATGTCATGATTCATATAGTTTGAGCTTAAACATGCCTAGCATTTTACAAATAAGTGTCAGATAATAATCAGCTTTTGTTATTATACAAACACATAAGACATGACAAAAAAAATCATAGTTTACATGATATAAAAATGACATATGATGTAAAAAATATCCGAGCCACCAAAGTGTTAAAAGCTTTCATCATCTAAACCATAGTACTATTGGTTACGAACATGGCATTTTATTTTGTGAAATGTTAGTTTTTATAATGAGTTGTTAGACACATTCATAATAAATGGGTTTATAAAAATTTGAAGTTACAAAATGTATTAATTTTCTTTAATGTAGTAATAACTTTTAAAAGTTGTTATTGACTAAACAGTTAAAAACGTATACATTTACTATATGTCATAACCCTTTTAAATGGTTCATATTGACCCATTATTCAATAAAACGTATGCATTGAAATGAATTATATTAAAAACGAATATGATGAATAACTTTGACTAATGACTTTAGTTTCTTATTATAGAAATGTTATAGGCTTAAAAAAGTTAATACTTCTAATTATAGAAAATGACTTAAATCTTTTTATAAAGTAGTAAAGATAAATGGGTTAAACGGGCGTCCAAGTAAAAAACTAAATGAGTTTAATGGGCGCACATGTAACATACTAATTAAGTAACTCGACGGAGAATTTATATTAAATTTTTATCCCGACTTTCAAACAAGTATATTTATTTTTTATTTCTCTGTTTTTATATGTTTTTTTTAGCTTGCGTCCATTTACCTCACTCGTTTCGCCCTTCGTTTCGCCCGTGTCTATTTAACCCGCGTCCGTTTAGCCCGTCGCCCATTTAACCCGTTAACCGTTTAACCCGTCGCCTGTGCCCACGCCCGCCGATTTTACCACTTCTACTTTATAGTTTAAGTCGAATCCCACTTTATCTATGTTAATTTTACATCCCTTAAAATATAAGGTTTGAGTTTATTGTTTAGATATTTAATTATCAATAAATCTTGACTTTTAGTCTTGATTTTATTTTGTGTTAATTTGTGTCAAGGTTTGGTTTTGATCCACATTTTTGTTTTGCGTCAGTTAGCCAAAGCATTTTTTGTATCTCAATAATAGAGTTTTGATTGTGTTGTGTAAATTTTAGCAGTCTAGAATACTTTTTTTTAGAACGGCAAATACCAAACTAACTAGTAGTGTAAAGTTATATATTCTGGGGGAATATAATAAGATATGAATTAATTGAAGTGGATTGTCGGCGGAATAAAGGTGTTGGCTCCAATGAAGCATGTGATGTGTCATGTGGCATGCCCTCTAAACTATGCTACCACAATACTTACGTGTCTTTCACTCACATTCTTTTCCATTTTTAATTATCATTGCATCAAGTTTTAACTTTTAACAGATCATTTTCTAATCATCCATAGATTCTGGGCAGAATAGAAAACAAAGGTGGAAACAGGGTGACTTGGTCAGTTCGTATAAGTTTTTCAAGTTTCGAGTTTGAGTTTAGTTCAGCCTTATTTTGTTAGATGATACAATGGTAAGGGTATTGAATTGTGTATTGTATTCCTTTCATTATAAACGGTACTCGTGTAATGCGGCGGCGAGTACCTAATAACGAATTTTGAGACTAACAAATTTAGTCTCTTACTCATTGTAAAATTTTTAAAAATCGAATTAAAAAACTCACTAAAATTGAAAAAAGACTAAAAGTTAATGAAAATATATCAAAATTGATATCGAATTAAAAAGCACAAAATTTTAAAAATTATAGTGAAATTAAATTATAAAAATAATAAATAAATAAAACGATTTTTCAATTTAAAAGAAAAAATGTTGTTACAAAAGTTTGTTAGAAAAGGTTGTTAAAAAATGTTATAATATATAATGTTGATTAAGATATCAACAACTTGCTTTATTTAGTAGATAAAAAAGTCTGAATTTTCAGTCTTGCTATTTTAAGAAGTTCTCAAATACTTTATATAGTAGTATAAATATAGATATAGATTATCCTCATCTTTATATAGAGATGACTAGATAAGATCAATACTAATCACACAATTAATGATAATGGCTGATAGCTGCTTCCTCCGTCTTAAAATTATTGTTTATCTTTTTATTTTGATTTATTTCAAAATTATTGTCCAATACTAAAAATTGATAAGAAATTTTGATAAATTTATTATATTATCCTTGCTTGAAATTGTTATTATAAAATTTAAAGAAGAATTAATTAATTAGCTAAGGGTAAAATTATCATTATACTAAAAAGTAAAAGAGAGAAAGATGTAATAAATGTAATTTTCTTAAATTATGTTAATGAAAGGAGTAATATATTTTTTTCGAATCGAGTTTGAATTTTTTTTTCTTTTTTTTTTTATTTTAGAACGGCAATTTTTACAACTCACACAACTATCTCACAATTTCTATCTCACATGTCTCCACCGAGACTTGAATCCACAACCTTAAGATTAAAAGGCAACTCACATACCGCTAGACCAAGAGACCTTTGGTGAATCGAGTTTGACTTGTTTGTACGATTTCATGAAAAATTAATATTTGACTCGAGCTCGGCATAATAAGCTCGTTTATAAAGTTATAATACAAATTTGTAACGTTTTTTTATATGTTTAATTAACACATAATATATTAGCATCGTCAAAGTTTGTTTAAACTCAGCGAGTCTAATCGAGCTCTTATGCTCAAGCTTAATTAACAAATGGGGTATAACTTAGGCTCGGGTTTTATTTTTGTTTCTGTAAAATCAAAGGGGTTTAATAAACAAATTGTTTTGTAACGTATTATATATAAAAAAAAATTTGTTTCATGTTGACGTTGAAGATAATAATGTTTTGTAATTTTTAGACTACTTGTACACTTATGAAAAAGTACAATATCATGAAGGTTTACAAATTTTAAGAAACACATTGTCGCTAGCAAGACTTTGCCTCAAGTCTAGGGGACTGTTTTAAACTCTTGATCACTATGATAATCATATCAACAATCGAGTTATCAATCAAGTTAAGTGCTAGAAATTAATGGTTACAAAATGTTACTGTGAACATTCACTACAAAAACATGTTTCTATGTTTACGTATTATTTTTTGGTTTTTTGTAACATAGAGAATATAGCAGACAAATTAATGGTTACAAAATGTTACTGTGAATTAACAATATGAGTTTAGAGTTTAGTATATCAAATAGTCCATGTGATAAACTTATCCTATGTCAGGTTTTGCTCAATCCAACGCTAGGATTCACCCAATGCGATAAAACCTATTTTAAGATTAAAAAAAAATCTTAAACTTTGGTTTACAATTTTTGGTCGATTAGTAAATCGTATTTAAATAGCTTAACATTTACGAGAGTTATGTAAAGCGTCACATTTACGAGAGGCTAAAAAATTGGTAATACAAAGACGAAGAAAAGCAACATCGGCTACAAGCGATAACATGAGAGAAGTTGGTGAAAATACTAATTGAACAACGATGCCGTTAACGATACTACTTCGATTCAGATATGCACCTTTAATAAATCAAACTTCGGATTTGTATTTGCACAGGGTCTCAACTAGGTGTCTAGGTTTATGTTTTTCTTTGGACTAGACCTTCATAAAACATATCTTCGAACTCAAAACCGACGACAAAATACTCATTTTAATAAAAATGCTTTGCATTTCATGTCTTCAAACTCAACTATTTCAACTCTGGTTAATCACAATCTTTCTGGAACTTAGCGATCGATAAAAGAACTCGTCACCATTTCAAGAGAAACGGTCTCGCTATTTATAGGTAAAAAAATGACACTGTAATGGTTCCTCTTTTGCAAACTCTCTGATAGCCACAACCTCACCGTTAACAGGAGCTTTCAAATATCACTTCAATTGAAAACAATCTTTGTACATAGTGTTTATTGTAACAATACTTGTTTCTCCTATCTCTATTTTCCCTCTAGTCTTCCTTCAAATGTTAACCGCCGAGTTGTCGTATGACAATGGTTGATGTCACTTCCTTGTCAGAAACCTTTATACATCTAAGAACAGCTTACAAAAGAAAAATAACTTGCACATACAACAAACACTTGATATACAACTACAAAAACTGTTACAATCAGTAAGTTACCCAAAAAGAGAGTTGTAACTAACTAGGCAAATAAAATTATGCCTAAAATGGAAAGAAAAACGTAGACTCGAGCATACGCAACACTTCCACAAACAGCAATGCCAGTTACTGCTAAAAATAATACAAACTTATACATACATCAACACATTCAAGAGTCGCTTTTCCAACTTCTGAAACCGACACCAAACCATCTCACAAGTTACGATTTCTGGGCTGCTCTGTCATCAGGGCCAGCAAGCATTATCTGTGATTTAAACCATTCACGTGTTTTAAGATCTTTTTTCAATGCGATTATACATTTCAATCGACACAGATGGAGATTTGAGGCTTACATTGCAATCAAAGGCAAATCTGCGTGCCAGCATAATAGCAGCATTTCTTTCTCTTTCTGATTCAAATCCGAGCACAAACGAGAGTCCAATCTTTGGCTGCCAAAATGATGCTTGAGCTGCAGCATTTCCACCACCTCTAACTCCGCATAGCTGCATTTTTTACAAGATCTCATAAATAAACATAAAAGTGTAACAAACTTATTAAGATTCTGAACCTATAGATGTTTCCAACAAAGGCAGCCTGGCTTATCATTATTTGCTCAAGATGTCTCAAATCTTATTAGATTCTGAGTGATCTGGCAATTTTAACCCATTTACTACAAAATGGGTCAAGTTGGGGGTCGTGTTTAATCTCAAACAAGTCAGGTTTCTAAAATAAGCTCTAGTCTTGAGGGGAAAACAACAAATGGGTAGAAAGTCATTCAAAAATCTATATTCTGATGCTTACAATTTCTAAATCGTTTCATCCAAGGGCCTAGATTAGTGTGATAATATTGTTTTTATAATCATAAATAAAACTTTGGTTAATTAGAAATATTACAAAATATACAAAAAAAAGGTGTTTACCCGCCGAACCTTGCCAACCCGGCCCATAATAAAAAAATAAAACCAATGGCATTTTTCTACCCAAACCTGTTTGACCCCACACCTGAAACCACCGTACCCGCCCTATGTGTATATATATCCAACGTAAACATAATGCATGTTGAGGGGCCCAAGATGATGTGTAGTTTTGTTCATAGAATCTTACCTGCATCGAAGACGAATAGTATTCTTTAGCAACTGTTGTTTTTCCTTTACAAAGTTTCATCCTCATCTTCCCCACATGAAGTACATGAATAGACTCTGAAGAATGGTCCACTCCATTCAGTTGAATAATGACTACCTGCAATTTTAACAATATAAATATTAAATACAATTCACATCATTTTTCTTTGGTATCACAAACCATATCCATATATAAAGTTCAAATTAATCTAAAAGAGAATTTTTTAAAATACACATGCAGCTTACATTAAATTCTGTGTCATGTCGGCGCACCAAGGCTTCAACATAGTTTCCTAGTCCTGCAGCTGTAACAAACAACAATGTCAGTTGGTTTGTCATGATGAGGAGCTCCTCATATATTGATAACAGATATTTCCTAAGAATCTTTCTATCCATTTTTCCGAACACCATATTCAACACCAACCTGGATCAATGGGATCGATGGTTGCAAGTGTAATACTTTGACCATCTGAAGTAACATCAACTTGCAGAATCCTTCCAACATCAGAGGGTTCGGGAGCATAAATAGACTTGGTGGCCCCTAAAATCAGAGATGATCAGTGTTGCAGAAACAATCTATAATAACAACTGAATAAACATAAAGCAATTTTTATTTCATGACCATCAGCATAAACAGATTTAGGATACCAAAATACTTGTAGATCAATTTGTTGACATATCTAACTGTATGTATTATGAAAGTTACCAAAAAGATTATATTTTGCACGTTAACATGGACCGAAAACCAAATACCTGAAATAACGTCCCTGTTTCCACCTTCAGATGTCAAACGATACCACTGAACTGAACATTCTGACAGCTGAGGGGCTCTATCAGAACATGGTTGGATCTGCAAGTATGATCCCAAAGCAGTTGTGCCATCTAATTCAAACAAACTGGATCCACTTTCCTCCCCCCTCCTGCTAATTGCCAACTGAGTTTGACAAAAACAAAATAATAATCCTGTTACCCAAAAAAAAAAAATCAAGCAACTTATCCAAACTTTTGCATGAAATTATAATCCAATCATACCTCTTTGCTAACCATTACAAGACATTAATAACGTTTATTTTCATTCACAGTACATATATTTTTCTTTTTTAGTAGGTTGACTTTATTCATTAACTTGTTGGTCACAATTTAGAACGCTGCACCAATCTCACAGAAACTTCTTATAGAAGGCAGAGTGATAAAAAAGACTGTAAAATAGATAAAACCACCTCCTTCTGAAGCTCAATTGAACGCTTTGACTTCTCAGCCAGTTGGATTCGTAATGCCTGAAGCTCGTGCTCCATGTCCATAACCTGCATATAATTATATCAGACAGCAGAAACAGGGAGACACAAACATGTCAGATCCAAAACAAGTATATATATAGAAATTAAAACGAGCATATATCCAGGTAAGAACCTTGCTGGGCTGATGAAGCATTTTGATCCGCCTGGCCTCTTGAACCTCCTTCATTAATGCTTCCATATCCTATATATAAAACTTAGTACAGTTAGTCCCATTTTAATTAACTACAATGCCTTCAAGTAGTTTTAACATTTGACATATGCACCTTCTCTGACGCTCAATACAGACAAATCTCCATACACACACAAATAAAAAAAAGAAGGGGAAAATACTCATATAAACAAAGTGTTGTTCTATTCTAGAAAAATAACCAAAGACGCGTTGCTTAATGTAGGAATCTAGAAAATAAACTTGGTTGTTTCAAAGATTAGTAATTCAATAAACATAACCTTTTTTACTAAACAATGTGACTGCTTCCGCACAAGTTTTAGAAATAATAGTGTAAACTCCCAAATGTCATGTTGGCATGTTATTTATTGGCTTTCTACAAAAAAAAAAAAAAAAAAAAAAAAAAAAAAAAAAACAAGTACTTAAACCAAGCAGAATATAGAACTACACTCCCTGCATCCATGAATAATTTTGGATAGACATTTATCTAAAATTCAGACTACACAGATCTAGGAATTGTTGATGGACGGAACTATAATGAGGGAACACAGAAAACGTAAAAATATAGAACCTAGGTTCATATACTTTTAGAAAAAGACCAATGAAGATATAAAATAAATCTGACTGTGGATACACTCAACTTAAGTAATTATGATGAAAATAGGCAACAAATTGTTTCAAAAATTTCAAACAACCTGGGTTCCAGAAGCGCGTGACAGTTTTTCTTGCTCCTGAAGAGCTTCTTCCACGCGCTGAACTGCAGCCCTGGCATTCTCAATTTCAGTCCTTGCAAAACTTCTTTCTTCATCAACAAGCTTTTTAGCATCTTCTGAAGCCTGCGTAACAGTATGAGAGATCATTCACAAGGGTTGTACACAAAAGATGAGAAAATACAACCAAATATAGTATAAGTATGAAGCGAAAAAATGATAAGGCTAAAATCCATTTGTGGCCTATCAAAGAAAGTCTTGCAGGTCTCAGTTTGTAGTTTTGTACGCTTCGGGTCAGGTTATCATGTTATAAGACATCAAATCTACAATGACCTTTTATCAACCTTGATGCTACAAAATTGATTTTTACTATAGTTAGACAAAAATATAGTGAAATATTAGCTACCAAAGAATACTTGAAGACTGTTATTCTATTTGACATACAATTTTATAAATCCATCTAACATTCATATATTCCCTTGTGACTAGCACAGACAGAGTATTTATTTTTGGGATACGTGGCTAAAATAGTTGAAGACACGAAAGTGAGTACTGTAACCACCGCCAAGGTGGTGTGAACAGCTTATGCAGGGTTTAGCAGCATATATAGATGTATCGTGCATCACTTATATAAGAAAGGAATACTAAAAGAACCAACAGAGAAAAAATTAATAGAATAATCTTCACAAACCTGCTGAAGAAAACTTGCAAGTTTTTTAACCTCGGCCTTCTCTTGAATTAATTCTCCTTCCCTCTGAGTCAACTGAACAGCTAAAGCTTCAACCTATAATAATGGACGGATATGTACAGTTAAACATCACAAATCAATTGCGGCAAACTTATTAACTAAGAGTAAAACATTTCAAAGATTAATCTTATGCGAGAAAAACTAATAGATAATATTTTGGAGTATAAGAACTAGAAAAGATACAAACTAACCATAGAAATAGCCTCCTCTACATCATCTTTGTTTTTACCAACCACGCGCCCTCTAAGTGATTCAAGTGCATCTCTAAGCTTCCTTAGCAGAACATGTTTCTCCAAACAAACCACGTCCCTTAGTTTCGCCTGTTCCCCATAAGTAAACAGCTTTCAGTTTAACATATATTTTTTCTAACATCATGCAAACTTTCAGAGAACAAACCTCATCAGATAACTTAGCAGCAGCAGCTAAACCCTTTTCAAATTTACTTGCCAAATCCCGAACTGATAAACGCTTCTGTTGTTCTAACAGCTGAGCAGTCTCTTTGGCTATAACTTCCTTCATAGAAACTGACTTTCCATTTTCATTCTCATTTTCGTCATTAGCTCCAATTCTATAATTAGGAAACCGAGTAGAAGCAAACATCACATCTGCTGACACAGGTGGAACCGCCAAACTTTGCATTGTATAACTAAAATCACGGCCTACCCTCGTCATACTTCTGATTTCAATATCACTCTGTCAAATCACAAGAATCACAATGGTCTTAATATCATATTTAAAAGCTACATAACCAAAAAAAACAGCATTGTACTAGTTCCGTATAATTAACGAGTTATCTTCATATTCGTGGTCAAACCAATCATTTTTGTTAGTTATCATTTAAACCCTTGTATTATACGTATCAATCAAACACAGTAACCTAATCCAATAAGACTAAGTACATTAAGAGGTGGTTCTGGTTTCTTTTTTCTTCGGCGTATAAACTTTTATCTCAGTAGATAAGTATGCTAAAAAATGAAAAAATTTAATCAGGTTCTTATAAAGTGTGTTAGGTTAAATCATGGTAAAAAACACTAATATTAATTTCATCTCAAATAAGCATTTATCTACCTACTTACTCTAGGGGGTATTTGGTTCGGCTTATACAGCCGGCTTAAGCTTATTTGGTTTTGGGCTTAAGTATTATAAGCTCCCTTTTGTGCCTTATTTTGAAATTATTCGGCTATATAGGTTTATTATGTCATAATAAAACTTATATAAGCCGAAAGTTTCAAAATAAGCCATAAAAAGTGAGCTTATGAAACATAAGTCCAAAATCAGATAAGATGAAAATAAACAGAAAGAAAATGATTGGGGTTTTTATTAAGCAGAAAAAAGTAAGCAATCTGAACCACCACACTAATCTTTCAAACCCTAAAAGCCAAAATTAAAAGAAAAAACTAATTTACATTTACCATTATGCAAATTCAATGAAGAATATCAAAGTAAATAATAAGCAGATCATGAAGTAAAAAAGTGAACTTACATTAAAACATGTAAAAGGTAAACAATGGTTGTGGAGCAGGTTGGAGATTAAATTCGTTAAGCAGTCAAATACAAACAAGAAAAAATCAAACACAAAGACAAAGATAAAGACACAAACACGAATATAATATAAATATATATTTTTATTTATAATTAAAAAAAAAAAAAGGAGAATGGGGGTTGTTGTTGTGTTTCAAAGTAAGGTGGTGTTTGTTAATGACTTAAAGAGTCTTAATTGAAAAATTAGTAAATAAATTAAGTTATTAGAAGTTTGTTTGTTTTGTGCTTAAAATTAATAAGTCACTTTCTAGTTTAAGCCACAATGAGGAGGGTCTCCACATTAAGTCCATGACTTAATTAATAATTTTACATATTTACCCTTCCACTTCTTCTCTTATAAACTAACATAACTTCTTTTAAAGGTATAAAGGTAATTTTGTTTTATTCAGACACTTTATTCAGCACTCAAAACAAACAGTCATATATTCATTTATAAACAGACAATATATATCTAGACAGACATTTTTATTTAACAGGACTTAATTAAAAAATTAAACAAACAAGCCCTAAGACTTGTTGTTCTAGTAAGTACTATTCAGCTCATGATTATGCTGTTTGTGTTTGTGTTTCTGTTGGGTTCCGCTGAATTATGAAAAAGGTAAGGTTGGGCCCATCACCATTCTCCTTTCTACAAGATTTTAACTACTATTTTTTTTAAAATTTCGATTTTTATGTCTCGGATTATAAATAAATTTAATTTAATTTAATATTTTATAATTATGATATTATTAGGTTATAAAGTGTAAGTGGTATTTGTTAATTTTTTTAATTTATTAAAAAATTATCAAAAATTATAATTTTTAATTAACTCAATCTAATTTATTTAAAATTTAATCATTAAAGTTTTATTTATTATTTTTTTTAAGTTTTTTTTTACAAATTTAACATCTATAATTTTATGTTTTTTTTTCTCAATCAAATTTCATCATCAGTTTTTTTTGAAAACTTAATTTTTTAAATTTCAAAAAAACATAAAAATAAAAAAGAATAAATCAATAGAATATTTCCTATTATATAAAAACATTCTTATTGAAAAAGTATTAATTTTAGGTTTTGCTTTAAAAAAAATTAGTATAACTATTAACTCTCGTGTACACACAAGTTACACATAAATAAAATTTATTTTAATATTTTATTTTAGTTTAAACATACATTGTATAAAAAACTTTTACGTGTTTAGTGTTTTGTAATTATAATAATCATGTTTAAATAGATTTTGTATATTTAATATATAAAGTCTGGAATGTATAATGTGTAAGGAATACTTGTTTATTTTCTAAAATTATTGTAAAAATATTAAAAATTATAAGTTTCACAACTTCATCTGATTTATTTATAATTTAACCATTAAAGATTTATTAATTGCCTCCTTCGTTTTTAAGTTTTGTTTTTTCAAAAATTTAACACATATACTTTTTTATGACATTTTTTCTCCACCAAATTTTCATATTTTTTTTATTTTAATCGTAATTTAGAAATAAATTTTGATTTTATTATTTTTAAAATTTTAAGAACATATTTAATTTTAAACATATATTACTAAATAAGGGAAAAATTGATTTTCAGATGAATGAAATTCTCATTAAACATTTTATTTTACTAAGTAAAAGATTGGGCGTCACGGGAATAACCTCATCGAATCTCACGTGGCATGGTTTATGGTGTCGATGAACCTTCACCATGATATGGGACTAGTGGTTCGTTACAAGATTCGCCAGTTAAATGACGAAGAAAGGACAACATAATAAAAGAATTATTTGTGTCGCATAATGTTAGTTTTTGTGGTTTTTTAAAACAAACTCATTTAGTCCGTATAAGTACCGCACATGATAACTAAAAAATTACAACTTTATCAAAAATAATTCTTTTTTTCAATAAAACGTTACCAAAAATAATGAGTGATTTGACCTATTTTGATACGTCTCATCTTGATGGTATTGCCCACATTGAGCTGGTTGTGCAGCTTAATCAATCGTTACAACAAAATGAAGTCGAAAGGTCATGTCACACCTGTAGGGCGATCAACCGTGAACTTGATCTTGCTAAAAGCACATCTGATGGCCAACTATTATTTTAGACGTTCATATCGTATGAAGCGATCACTATTTTTCGAAATAGCCTATGTATTGAGAATTGTATTGAAATTGTTGATCCTCTTCACGGTCATTTAAAAAACTTGTGTTGTTTGAACCGATGCTCAAGGTCTAATGTGTTTAAGTTTTGGTATGTGTGAAAACACACACCTTATTGCCTTATAAAGCGAACGGAAAATTAATATAAAATATACGTTTTTCTTGTATATCTTTGTTTTGTCGTTTGTGTGTGTAAGGGCGGATATCAAGAAAATCATAAAAAAAACAGTCAAAACCGGCAAACGTACATGGGATTTGGAAAGAGCACAAATACAAAAGACAAAGTCATTATTTCATCAAATGATCAAGAAAACAAGTCTAATGGGCTTTGAGAGTTCTTAATGGGCCTAGTTGAACCTTATTGGGGTTTATAATAGCTTAATGGGCCTAAAAGCCCATTAGTAAAAATAATGCCTTATAAGATAAGACAAAAGCCCGTTTAAGTTTCTAAGCTTATTAGGCCTTGTTTACTACCTTGTGGACCTACTTGTATATTTGGGCTTTAAGGCCCAAATTCAGTCCAAGTTATGAGTGTAAAGTGTTATTTAGTCCATCAAGACCACAAAGTATTAAGAAAACGGGTCATAGGGCCCAAGTCAAACCAATTAGTAATATTTGGTCAATGACTATATAATCCCTTAAGTTAGAATCTAGGAACGAATTAGCTACTGTAGCAGCTACAGAGTTCTGAAGAACCCTAAATTAAGGCAAACAATTAAGCAAATCAAGGGAGCGTGTGATGAAGTTTGAAAGAGCCTAGGATACTATCCAACTCAGCAAAGAAACACAAATCCTACACCTTGGCAATCCTAGCCAATCTCATTGGCTTACTAATTGGAAAATTCATCCAACGGATCAAAGTGGAATCCTAGGACCGTACATGATCCGAGGGTTATTAGGAAGCAAGAATTCGAATCCAAGGAGCCTAGAATGTTCTCCCTACAACTATAAAAAGGGGCCTTCATCAGCCATAATTTTCATCTATTAGCTTTTGTAGTTTCAAATTTATGTTTAAAATGTATTTCAATTCAAGTTTTGTATTTCCAGCTTAAGTTTAATGAAATAAATTTATATGTTTCAATTACTCATCTTTTTTTTGAAGTCCTAAATTTATGCCAACTGTAATACTATAACTCCTATAACCAAAGTATGAGACACAATAATTAGATTTTCAATCGTGTAATGCTTTATTGATATTAACTAAGTATTACAAAGTGTTATGGATCACACTTGTTGAATGACAATGTATGAGAACCCTTTGAACAAGTAAACTTGATATTAATTATCAAGTTCATAAGTGAACCTTTAACTCGCTGAGGTATAGCCGTGGACTTGTGTAGGTTCGACAGAGAGAAAAAGACAAACAATAAATACAACAATAAGTACAACAATAAGTGATACTTTTTATCCCTTTCACATTCTCTATTTATAGTGGTACGAGGTTGATTCCTTAGTGGGTGTAGTTGATATGTGTCGTCTTCTGACTGAATGGCGTACAAAACATTAAATGCATGTCCATTCTTGGACATGCTTTAACCAACTTTCTATGAACAGTTATGCCAACTGTTCACTTTCCTCACTAGGTCGTACTAGGAGCCTTTAACTTGAATCTTCACTTTATCCCGCCTAAAGTGCTTTATCAGATTCTCCTGTTTAAACTATAAAGAGATAAGGAAGGTCTCTCCTTGCTAAGTCTTCAAAGGATCTGGAGTAACCTCTTAGTATTGTCACCTCTGAGGTCCTCGAACACTATCACATTCCTCCTACATCCCAACTGTTATCTATAACAGCTGGTGGGTATGTCTTTATCTAATCTTTGACTTCTCCGACGATGTCTCTGACTTGAATGTGTATGATGTTATATCTGAGGCTTTGCCTTCAGCTGGTCCTTGTCTCTGTCGTTGGACTCTCCCAGTGACTCATAACACTTAGTCTAATTTAAATCAAATCTAGACTGGGCCATAATTTGAACTTTCATAGGCCCCACAATCACCCCTTAATTTTAAATTTCATTGGCCTAACAATCTCCCCTATTTGAACAAAAATTATACTAAGTCTAAAGTTATAGTAAGTGACTACACAACTTCTTCTTACACATAATTTGAATAACAAAACTTTAACTTTTATCAAGCACTTAAACTATTACAAAAGCATTTCATTAAGTACAAAATGATAATAATAAAAATTCTTAAGAGATGAGTGTACCACTTATGTTGTCCCACCTCTGGTGTCCCACCTCGGGGGTGTCCCAACTTTAGTATACCAACTATAGTGTACCACTCAGAAGGCATTATTTTCAGATCTTCATAACTCAAGCTTGAGTGCAGTGATTCTGTCAACTTCAGCCTTGTGATGTCTTAAGTCTATCATGACTTAGATTTCATTTTCAAGGTGCTTGGCATAGACTGAGTCCACCTTAAGTATTTGCTTAAGTCTGATAAGTTGAACAGTGGAAGCTATCATAAGCTCATTTTCCCTCTGTAAGCAATAATCCATATTCCTATTCATGAATACCATTCATCTTTCTGGATTTGTAAGAGTTTGACCTTCTATGGGCCTAGTGATTTCCTTGGGAAGAATGATGTTTTTGTACATTCCATCCACTTTGATAACTTCATAGACTAACCTTTCAAATAGTTAACCCATAGGCTTCTTTCGTTTTATGTTAGTCTTTGGTTCAAACTTAGATAGTTGAGAGGGAATGGGAAGCTTCAACTTTTCTGTTGTTTCTCTAATCCAGTTGAGCTTGGCTTGAATGTTTTTCATGAGTTGGGTTGCCCTAAGCCCAAACTTCTTGGAAGCCAGCGAAAGTAATTCTATCCACTATGTGAGTCCTAGACTTTTTAGCTTAAAGTCATCATTGACTTTGTAGTTGGTGGGTTGGTTGCTTCTGAAGATAGTCATGTTGACTTTCTTGTTCTTGTATGTGAAGCAAGAATACTTGGTGATTGGATTAGGATCATCTTTGTTGTTTACTAGACCGAGGTACTCATCTTTGAGCTTGTTCCTCTTGGCTTTAAACTTTGCAAGTTTCCTTCTCTAAGCATCCTTTTGTGCAGGTGTCATTTTCTTTAGAGTTTCTTTAGATTTCAGTTCAGCTTGCTTGAGATCAGCCAATCTCTTTTTTTCCTCCATTTGAAGCTTGGCTTCTTCCAAAGTCATTGGTCTTTCACCAGCATTGATAAATTGACGTAGCTCAGGGCTTTGGCTACAGATCATCCCTCCTCTAAGAGAGGCGTGATCTTTTTTATTTGATCATCCTCATTGGCAATACTTTTTCCTTTGTCCTTAGTATCGTTGCGAAGAGGTGATGGAAAGAACTGAGCGTTTGTTGGTTTGAAGAGACTAAGCAAAGTCTACGAAAGAATCATTTGTCATCTTCTTAGACCTTATGGGTTTTGGCTGGGAAATTTCTTCAAGAGTAACCTTGAACTTCTTTGGTAGAGGCTCTGTGGATTCATCTTTATTGGTGGCATCTAACTCTCCCTCTTTTGGTATAAGTGTTAATCTACTATGAGTTGTGTCGTCGGAATCAGATGGTATATTTTGAACCTCTGGTATAGGAGTAGGAACTTCTTTGGGTGTTACATCAGCTTCTTTGGGTTTGTCAAAATTTTCACTTTTCTTCCCTTAGTTCCAGCGACAACATGGGCTTGAACTATGTCTAGCATCTAGACAACCCTTGTGATGAGTTCCATCAAATCTATGAAGTCCTTAGACATAGTAGATAGAGTGGTGGACAGATGACTCATAGGACCAATAGCTGGGAACTTGAGATTAACAATATTTTCTAAAAACTCTATATTCTTCATTCATGCTTGGTACAGTCCTGATAGTTTTATGTGATCTTAGAAAGTTTTGCCTTGATTGAGTGTCGAAATGTCTTCTTCAAAGAAGATTATAAGACGACAAAGCGTTTAGTTTCAGTAGTGTTCTAATCAAAGAAATTGTTTTGCACAAAGTTTAGTGCCTCTGTTAACTCCCCCTGTAAAAGTGACTTCATGCAAGAGGAAATGTGAGAGTCAACAGTTGTGGTGATCTTAGAAGTAGAGTCTTCCACAGCCTTAGAGATAATACCAGAGAGTTGTTGGTTAAGACATTGGGTTAATACCTCTAGTAAATTGGTGGAAATAACCTCACCAAGAAGTTGTGGAAGAATGGATCTAAGACTTGTATCAAGTGTCTTAGACAAAGAGTTCTCCATATTGTTGCTTAGACCATTGTATTATCGGAGAGGGTATGTAGATCAGCTAGTATGACATTTTGATTCGTAGCGGGCTGTGCTAAGCTAGGATCGCCTCTATCTACCCAAAGTTCCTCAACATCTAGTTCCTGAACATTCTTCATATAAGAGAGGGGAATGGGCTTAGCATGTTGTTTTTCCTAGAGCTTTTGAGCTTCGAGCTCTTGAACACTTTGCATAGTTGGAAGGAACGAGCTTTTCCTCATGATTGTAGCTAGTTACAGCGGAAGTGACTTGGTCATCATCCTCTATTATCTCAAACCCAGATGTGAGGGAGATACATCTTCATCAGTCTTCATGATATCATCGTCTGACATAGACTCTTGGTGTGAGAGGTCATGTTCGATCTTAGTGGAGACTCCAATAATAAGCCTAGATCATCTTTTTGTTCACCAGTGTGTGTGTTGTCCCTGCATAAAATGGGTTAGTTTATGATAGATGAGTTTGTAATGAAGGGAAAGATCGTCAATCGCTGCCCCTAGGAAGACTATGTGTAATTATCCAGTCCCCCCATAGGATTTCTCCTTGGGACTCTTTTATGTGAGTTTGTAATAAAGGAAAGGATCGTCATTCACTGTACCTAGGAAGACTGGGTTTGATTATTCAGCCCCCTACAGGATTTCTCCTAGGGACTCTTTTAAGTGGTGATAAATTATAAGGTGAATGGTCATCGCTCGCTGCCCCTAGGAAACCTGAGGATGACTATTCAGCCCCCAAAAGGATAAATTCTTTGGGAATCTTTTAGATGTGAAACAAATATGATTGATGATCGTCTTTTAGGATACCCCTAGAAGGCCGAGGGTGATTATTCAGCCTCTCAAAGAATAAATTCTTGGGACTCTTTTTATGAGGGAACCTAGAGGCTGAGTGATGTTCAGAGAGTCTAGGTTGAGACATATTGTACTCGGGTTGTTTTTTGCCTCAGTAATGTCTAGAGGGTGCAGGGTCATCGAAGTGCTTCATAAACACAAATGAATCATTCCCTGATGTAGAGACATAGTGTACAAGAACCCTAAATATAATTCTAATTGCAGACACTCTATGGGTTGAGGATAGCCCTAAGCTTAACCACTATCTCCTACAGACGTTTGAGAGTAGTTATTGGTGAAACCTCTAAAAATTTAAAAGTTGAATACTTGTGAGATATCAGTGGTCTTAGGCTGGTTTTCTGTTGTCTCTGTTGATAAGGAGACACTAGACTCATGTTGATCATCAGGAGGCACCTCTACATCCTCAACAGGCTGAATCAAAGAGGTGTGTTTCTTGGCCCTCTTCTTACGTTTAACAATTATTGAAGAATTGGGTTTAAACGAAGGAAAGGTTTCCTTCTTCTTCTTGTTAGATAAAGCCTTGTGTTGAGTGAGAATCCGCACAGAGGTCATGGACAGGAACTTATTAGAGGTATCATCAGCATTCACCTCTGATTAAGGGATCAAGTGCTCATCTGGTCTGGGAAGACCTGCAATCTTGTACATATGGCCTGTAAGAGGCACTTCATTCTCCAGCGGATTCTTTAGAGATGCAGCAGTTATTCGATAGGGAGAAAAAGTTTATAGCTTATGGTTCAAGTATTTCTTTCCCATCAAAGACTCTATAGTAAAGGAGATGTACCTGGTATAGCAGATATTTGGTAGTCTGTGTTTTTTGCCTTTGTTGATTACCTTGGCAAGGAGATCAGAATACAAGATATATGTGATCCCAATGTCCATCCCTCAAATGAGGTTGTAGGTGATTGCATGTTGGGTAACGTTCAACAGGTCATGAGACCTTTGACTGCCACCCAGACACTTAATCACATACAACATCAGAGTCTTTCAAATATGTGAAAAGTAGCGAATTTTCACCAGCGACCTCTTGATTAAAGCTTCAGAAGAAAAAGGTTTGTTATCATCATCAAGAGGTTTCAGAGTCACAGATATGAGTGGAAACACACATATCTTTTACTTAATAAAATGAGAAATAAATCAATAAAATTCCTTAAAATGCTATTGTAGTCGCTTGTTTGTTTGTTTCACATGTGTAGGAACAAGATTATCAAAAAGATCACAAATATGGCAAAAACCGACACGAAATAACGTTTTGAGAAAAGTCAAAAGTCAAGATCGTTTTTCACGAATATAACACCAAACCACATTTGGGTCAGCCCATAAGCATGACTAAATTAGGCCCAACATCAAAGAAAATGCCAAGTAAAAAGATGAGAAGGAAACCTATAAAGAATCGGGTCAAAAGCCCAAGTGGAAAAAATAAAGATGAAGCTAGTTTATATATTTGGTCAAAAGAGCTCTGTCAAACCAAAAGGAACAAAAGAAAGATAGAAAAAAATGGGACGCCTGAGAAAAGGGGGGAAACACAGCTTATGAACCCTAGAAATTAGGGATTCATAATTAAGCTCGATTGAAGGTCACACGTTTACAAATAGAATAAATTGAAGAATGATAGAGCGTGTATACCACGAGATGCTTAGTACCAAGCTATGACTTGGAAAGATCAAGACGTTACCAAAGCTTATGATTGGTGGAAAGGCTGACACATAGGCTCAAACTAGCACAAATCCATCCAGGTTGGCAATCCGTGTGCACAAGATCAATCCTACACCGTGAGATCAAAACTAATAGGAAAGAGGAGTTTGAGATGCTAAGCGAATGGTGGAAAATCAAGCTTACCATCATCAACCACCTCACCCCTCACCCTCACTTCAAGTATAAATACCCCTCATTTCTTTGTAATGATCATCCCAATTTTTAGTGTAATGTTATAATCATAGATAGGTTTAGGAATTGTAATTTATTTTTAAATATTGTAAGAAGTTTGATTTTCAGAAAATAAAAGTTTTGCTTAATATTTACTCTTGTTCATCTAATTTTACTTGTTTTGTTAAGATATTCAATTGTTACAATTTTCATCTAGTATATTCATTTGAACTAATATTAGCAGCCATATAAGCTTCAAGATAGCTTTTGTGATTGTTATTTGCTAAAAATTAGGCGGAAATAAATCATAATAAACGGGTTTAGAGGTTAAGTCGAGTAATGGAAGTATGGTAGCTCGGATAAACCATAAAGACTTAACCTCACCAGCCGACGAGCTAGAGCGTAGACTAGAGCTCTGTAGAGCACTAGCCTTGTTTTCACAAAAGGCCTAAGGTTCTCTTTCTTTTCCTTGTTAATTTTGAGCTCATTCTGTAACTAAGAAGATCTGCTTGTTGTCATTAGTTTTTGAGTTAGTTAATTGTTTAAGCTAATTTTATTGTTGAATGGATTATCTGATTTGAGTAGAGGTTTATAAATCTTAACAAGTTTGAGTCAATGTTTGTTAAACTATATTGTTCTATCCGGATTAACTAGCTATATCTATTGTTCAACTGATTTGAATTAACCTGTTGTGGTTGCATATTAGTGAGTCACTGATACAATTATATAGCTAATAGAATATTGTTGTTGTTGTTGGGTTGGAATAATAGTTGTTCAAGTGATAGGACTAGATTAGAATTAGCTTATGTATGTTTCGGGTATTCCTTATTTAACATGTTCTTGAACTGTTTCTTTATTTTGATTCCTAATTATGTCTTGTAAGGCTGCTAATTTGTAGAATTAATAAGTTGCTGTCCTGGTTAGAATTACACATTGAGTTAATTTGTAATTTTGTTTAAATTGAATTGTTTATGTGATTCTGCTGGTAAAGGTCTTCATAATTTGAATAAGTGATTAAATTAATGTTGATTGATTGTTCTAAGCAAGTCAGAGTTTGTTTGAGTGCAAGTTTCATCAATCTATTTAGTTAAGATATATGTTAAAAGGGACACTATTGCATGATATAGAAGTTTAGTTCATCTATCGTAGAAGTAATAAGTTGTTGTCCTGGTTGGAATTACACATTGAGTTAATTTGTAATTTTGTTTAAAGTGAGTTCAAATTAATGTTGATTGATTGTTCTAAGCAAGTCAGAGTTTGTTTGAGTGCAAGTTTCATCAATATATTTGGTTAAGATATATGTTAAAAGGGACACTATTGCATGATATAGAAGTTTAGTTCATCGATCGTTGCTTAATTTCACTTGTTGCTTCTATATTAACATGCTTGCTTCTCAAGTTTCCATAAATGCTCGTTGCTTCTATATTAACATGCTTGCTTCTCAAGTTTCCATAAATGCTCGTTGATGCTCTTGTTGTTCAATCGTAACGAAATAAAATAAAATAAAACACCCACGTCCAGGATTGAACCCATGACCTCCCAGTGGTTAATCCCACGACTCAACAAACACTTATCTTACCAAATGTGTTAGTACTTGTTCTTGTTATACACTCTCATTTAATTAGATATATAGGAAACTTAGCTTAGGATATTATTCTAATTAATCTATTTAGTTATGTCTTAATAAGGTTTTATAACAATTATTTTAAACATTCGTTTTTTTATATATATCTACGAAAATTTACAACTTTTGGAAAAATATTTTTTTTAGATTTAAATAAAATTTAGTTTTGAGGAGTTTAAATAAAATAGTTTTTATTGAATATGTATATATATTTTTGCTAAAGTTAGTCATAAAAAGTTTATGTGATATAGTTTATTAAAATTTCTTTTATGAAAATAGTTTACGTTTTTAGCTTCGTCATTTAAATTTTCAAATCGTAGGATATTAGATAGAACGACTTGTATATTTAATTTACGATTCATGCACCTTAATTGAAATGTAGGAATTTTATACAAATAAACTAAACCAATTCAAATCGATTGTCTAAACATAACCGAACGTCTCAAATTCACAATTTCCTCGTGTACAAAGAATTGGGATCATCTTCGTGTTTAATAATCTGTCTTTAGTGAGTTTTAAGGTTATTACTTTTCCCTAATGGTAATTTCCTTTTACTTGCTCTATAACGTATTATAAAATACATTGACACGTTTCCCCACATGAGTCACCAGCGCCTTCTTCACAATGTCACTCTCAGGTACCGCCACCATGTTATCAATAACATCAAGCCCAATGACTTTAGCAAAGTCATTTAAATCGAAAGATAGGGTTTTCGAGCAACTAGAGAGATTGAACGAGATGTTATTCGTGTTGTGGTCCACCTCGACCATGTACCAAAACTCTCTAAGGTACTCATAGTAACAGGCCGACGGGGTTCTTGTTAGGGCCTCAGAAACACAGCAGTTCTTCAAGAACTGGAATAGGGGAAGTTAAAGAGGACTCGAATGATCAAGAATAGACATGTTGTTGTTTTTCTCAATCTTACCCTCCCCAACTTCAAAATCAATGTTTGACGTAGCAGAAATGGAGTATTTTGTAGATTCAGAAACTGACGCCATTGTTAAGATGAAGGTTTAAGTTTTGTGTTTAAGATAAAGTGTGTGAAAATGGTTAAAGTGAAATGACACACTTTCTCAATGAAGTCAAGGTTTAATGCAAAAATTAAAACTTTTTGAGATCTGCATTAAATGAAAAGTGAAAAACTATTTGCAAAAAGTGGGTCCCCTTGACTATTTGGTAAGTGAAAAAGTAGTTCACATTTAATGAAAATCATTTGAATTAAATATAGGGAATATATGTCTTCCACTTGAAATGCAACTACCTAGTTACCTTTAATTCTATTAAATACCCAGAGACAGAGACCATTCATCAGCTATTTCTTTTCCCAATATTAAGCATACCCAGCTCAACGACCAGCTTAGTGAAGCTTGGCTCAGCCAAGGGCTTGGTAAAAACGTTAGCGAGCTGGTATTCAGTGGGTAAAAAATGTAGCTCAATATCACCTTTTAAAATATGTTCTCTGATGAAATGGTATCAGATTTCAATATGCTTGGTACTGGAATGAAGTACCAGATTATTTGAGATGGTAATGGCACTAGTGTTATCACAATATATAGGAACTTTGTCATACATGATTCCATAATCTACTAACTGACTTTTCATCCATAGAACTTGTGCACAACTACCAGTGATAGCGACATATTCAGCTTCGACTAAGGACATGGCCACTGAGTTCTGCTTCTTTGCACTCCAGCACACTAGTTTGCCTCCTAGGATTTGACAACTTTCAGATGTACTCTTCCTATCTAGGCAGCATGCAATGTAGTCTGAGTATGAGTATGCTTTTAGATCAAAGCCATATCCATTTGGATACCAGAGACCAAGTGAAGATGTTCCTTTTAGACACCTAAAAATTCTTTTCACAACTACAAGGTGTGATTCCTTGGGGTTAGCTTGGTACCTAGCACAAAGACATGTGGAGAATTGGATATCTGGTATGCTCGCAGTGAGGTACATCAGTGACCCAATCATGTCTCTATATAAGGTATCCTCTTTACAGAGACCCCTAAATCATCAGAACCCAAATTGTTGGGAGGAAGCATGGGGAATTTCACTGATGCACAATTAGACAGATCAGATTTCTTGAGCAAGTCTCTAACATATTTTTCTTGACAAATTGAAGTTCCTTTGGAATCTTGTTTAATTTTAAACCCTAAGAAAAAAGTTAGTGCCCCCATCATGCTCATTTCATAATTTTTGGTCATTAACTTTGCAAATTGCTTACTCAAGGTTATGTTGGTAGACCCAAAAATAATATAATCCACATATATTTAAACTATAATTACATCACCCTTGGATTCGTAAATAAACAGGGTTTTGGTAATAGTACCTTTGATAAACTTGTTATCAAAAAAGAATTTAGAAAGAGTTTCATACCAGGCTCTAGGTGCTTGTTTCAGTCCGTATAGTGCCTTGTGAAGTCTGCATGCATACTCAGGATGTTCACTGTTTTCGAACACAAGAGGCTGATGGACATACACTTCTTCAGTCAACTTTCCATTAAGAAAATCACTTTTGACATCTATTTGATACATTGTGAATCCCATATATGCAGCATAGGCCAGAAAGATTCTGATGGCTTCTAGTCTAGAAACTAGGGTGAATGTTTCATCATAGTCAATGCCCTCAGCTTGACTATATCCCATAGCCACCAATCCGGCCTTATTGTTTACAACCCTACCATCCTCATCTTTTTTTTTGTAAAACCATCTTGTGCCAATGACTGGTTTTCTAATGGGAGCATTGGCTAGAGTCTACACCTTGTTTCTTTTAATTCGATTTAGTTCTTCATGCATAACACTCACCTAGCTTTCATCCAAAATTGCAGTTGCAATGATTTTGGGTTCATTCTCAGAGAGTAAGTCACCAAGGAGACATTCATTAGCAGTGGCAGCTTCTAAGTCTTTCAATACTTTTGGTTGTGACCCCTTCAGAAGGTTCTCCGAGAATGATTACCAGAGAATGTCTTAGTTTCTGAACCACTTAGCTTAAGGAGCTGGAGTGACTGTTGGTTCAGATATAGGTTCATGTGCGGTTTGAGGAATTGATGAAGGAGAGGGTACTTCACTTGTGTGTCTATCTTCGCACACAATTTCTTCATCCACGATCTCATCATCTAGTTAGGATTCAGAAGCCTCAGGACCAGAGCTTCTTGAGTCCATTGGTTCAGGACATGCATCACCATCTTCAATTACAGGAGCTAACAATGGAGCTTTAGAAGATTCTCGATATGGGATGGTGATGTTTGTGATAAAGTGAGGAAGTCTAAAGACAACATATGTCTAGTGACTTTAGAAGATTTTATGTCATGAAGGTTAGTAAGAAGTCTAAAGACAACATATGTATAGTATCTTTAGATGAAAGTTCTACTCTTTGGCATAGAAGATTAGGTCATGCTGATATGCGTCTAATTCAATCTTTGGTCTCTAAGGAGTTGGTAAGACATCTCCCCAAGATTAAGTTTGATAAGTCACTTTTGTGATGCTTGCAAAATTAGGAAGCAAGTCCACTCTAGTCACAGAGCCAAGAATTTGTTTCGACCTCTCAGTGCCTAGAGCTCCTACATATGGATCTCTTTGGAACGTCCGCCATACGGAGTTATGGAGGTAACCTTTATATCCTAGTGATAGTTGATGACTATTCTAGATTCACTTGGACTAGATTTTTGGCTAATAAGAATGAACCTTTCGATCATTTCGAAATCTTTAGTCGGAAGATCCAAAATCAACTAGGATATCCAATTGTGTCTATTACGAAGGATCATGGTAGGGAACTTGGTAATGAAGTGCAATTTTGTGCCTTTTGTGAAGCTCATGGTATTACCCATAACTTCTCGGCTCCTCGCACTCCACAATAAAATGGGGTAGTTGAAAGGAAGAATAGAACTCTCCAAGAGATGAGTAGGACCATGTTAAACGAGCAATCCTTGCCACAAAAAATTTGGTGTAATGCCATGGACACATCGACCTATATTCTCAATCGAAATTCTTATTCGACCTTTTCTAGGAAAAACACCCTATGAGATTCTCAAAGGTAAGAAGCCCTCATTAGAATATTTGAAGGTGTTTGGAAGTAAGTGCTTCATCCTCTACACCAAATATTATCTTAAAAACTTCGACCCAAATTCATACAGAGGTATTTTTTGGGGTATTCTCAATCTAGTAACATAGTCCTTAATAGAACCTCGGGCGTAATCGAAGAATCACTCAATGTGACATTCGATGAAACTTCACCTTCGTCCAAGACACCACCTTTGGTAGCATAGTTAAAGCCAAAGAGGTAAGATAACTAGGAGATGAAGACCTTAGTGTTGAAAAGGTAGTAAACATTAAGGAACCTAAGGATCATGCCTTAAAGATTGTCATAGGCGACCTTAACCAAAGGACCCTTAGATCTCAAGCCAGAAATAAGAGTAACTTCTTTTGTTTCATCTCTTTAATTGAACCTAAGAATGTTAAAGAATATTTGATGGACGAGAGTTGGGTCATCGCCATGCAAGAATAATTAAATCAATTCATTGCTAATGACGTTTGGGAACTTGTTCCTTTACCTAGAAATACCACCATCATAGGAACCAAATGGGTTTATAGAAACAAACTAGATGAGAATGTTGTAGTGTCTCGTAACAAGGCTAGACTTGTAGCTCAAGATTATAATCAACAAGTTCGAATTGATTATGACGAGACATATGCACCCGTAGCAAGGTTAGAGTCCATTAGTATCCTTTTAGCGTATGCTTGTGCATTAGACTTTAAGCTTCAACAAACGGATGTAAAGAGTGCATTTCTTAACGGTTTGATCAATGAGGAGGTATATGTGGCTCAACCTCCCGGCTTCATTGGTTTTGAGAAACCGGATCATGTTTACAAGCTTAAGAAAGCTCTTTATGGTCTTAAACAAGCACCCAAATCTTGGTATGATAGAATTAAAGCATTTCTTGTAAAACATGAGTATACCATGGGAATGGTAGACAATACGCTCTTTACAAAGAAGAAAGGATCCCACCTTATCACTGTTCAAATATATGTCTTTTTGATGCAACCAATGCCTAAAAATATTATTAGTGTTAACTAATCTTTCTTAATTTTGATCACGACAAAGTATAAAGACATTTATCGTCAAAGATAACCGAAAGACGAATTATTTAACAAAAACACTATCGTCAAGGTAATAATCATTTAAGTCTTACACAAACATATCTTAATCATGTTTAATGAACATAGAAAGTGATTAACCTCAAAACTCACATTTATACAAATGTGACAAAAGATTTTAATAAACTTTATTTTTTAAAAAATGTTTTATTAAAATAGAAAATGAAAATTTGAATATGGCATATTCAAAATGCCATAGGAATATCATTTGAGGGTTTAAACTACCCTAGATAACATTTCCCCATTAAAAGAAAAAAGGGAGCAGACTCTATGAGCCGGGGTTCCATATATAGGTATGCGGTTCTTTAGTGATAATGAACCGCAATACCATTTAACGAACGGCGCTCAGAGAGCCGTTGGTTTTTGTCTCCTATAGATAATGGATCATATTTTTATTTTCCAAGAACCCTATTTGGACAAATATTTATGCTTCTTATCTTCTTTCTGTTCTTCAATAATTAGTAAATGATCACTTAATTTGTTAAGTATGTTTACTTATGATTATCCTCTTGATCCTCTTCTTTACTTGTCTAAAGATAAGATCACTCACACATTTTGTGATGTGATTAAAGATGAAGCCTTGATGAAGATCATCCTTTCTTAGATCTAGTCATGTTCATCATTTTGTATACTTGAGTCTTGTGTAGATCCAATGTATTTGTGAATATTTGGATTAGTCTTGTGTTGATCCAATGTATTTGTGAATACTTGGATTATTCTTGTGTAAATCCATTGTATATGTGTATACTTGGATTTGTCTTGTGTAGATCCAAGTTACGTGTGTATACTTGGATATGTGTTTTTGAGTTGTAATAAGTCTTGTGTGTTAGTTCTCACTAAACTATAAAGTGATGTGTGTATGTATCTTGTGAGTTCTCACTAACCTTGAAAGTGAAGAGTCGTGAAGATTGGTTCTAGCTTTCGATTAGGACTTGACATCTAGCCTTGTGTCAGAAAGAATATGGGCGACGAAGATTGGTTGTAGCTTTCGATTAGAACTCGACATCTAGCCTTGTGTTAGGAAATGGTGAAGTAGGCGACGTGTGTAGATTGGTCCTAGCTAAGATTAGGTCTCGACATTTAGCTTAGGGCCTGTTTGTTTAGTCTTTTTAGTAAGTCCTGTAAAATTAAAGTGTCTGTAAAAATATATGTTGTCTGTTTGTAGACGGATATATGACTGTTTGTTTTGTGTGCTGAATATAGAGTCTGAATCAGAGAAGTTTACTATTGTGTCCTTTTAAATTAGTTAAGTGAGGAAGTTAGAGGGTAAATATGTAAAATAAAGATAATAAGTCATGACTTAATACAAAAAGCACCCTCCTGCTGGCTTTTTTCAAAAATTCGTTAGTTTATTTTAAGCACAAAACAAACAAATTACTTATGACTTAATCCATATTCATATTTTTTAATTAAGACTCTATAAGTCCTTATCAAACACTACCTTAGTGTCAAAAAATAATGTAAGCGACGTTGTAAGGTTTTCTCCGGCAAGAATGGAGCTTGTGGATATAGTGGAAATCTCGAGTAAGGTGTACTTGAGGAGTGGAGTAGGAACGAATAGAGAGATTCGTTGCCGAACCACTATAAATCTTGGTGTCGCACCTTAGGTTGTTTCTTTCCTTACTCTTTACTTATGCTTTCATTCTTACATTGCATTTCACTGTCACTAGATATTGTTAATGCATTAGAATTGAACCTAATAACTATGAACTAGTTTTCAAGTAAAAGGTAATTTTAGGACAAACCTAATTGAAAGGATTTTTAATTAGGACCTTAAACAAGAGAAACTATTCATCCCCCCCTTCTAGTTTCTATAATGTCGGCGACATTATATTTGGTTCAACTTGTCAAAGTATGTGTGATGTCTTTGCCAAAATCATGCCTGACGAGTTCGAAATAAGCATCATGGGTGAACTTAACTTCTTTTTAGGACTCCAAGTTAAACAAATGGAAGATGGTATTATCTTTAATCAATCTAAGTATGTTAAAAAATGCTAAAGAAATTTGGATTAGAGGACTCTAAGCCTATGAAGACCCCCATGGCCTTGGATACTAAACTCACCGTAGATGATGATTGTGAGTCGGTAGACAATACCCAATTCAGAGGTATGATTGGTAGTTTGTTGTACTTAACAAAAACTAGACCTGATATCATGTTTAGTGTTTGTCTTTGTGCCCGTTTCCAATAGGCTCCCAAAACCTCTCACCTTGAAGTGGTTAATCATATCTTCTGATACATTAAAGGCACTATACATTTGGGATTGTGGTATCCCAAAGGGACCGGTGTAAAAACCATAGATTACGCCGACTCGAATCATGCGGGAGACTATATGGACTGGAAAAGTACTAGCGATCTTTGTACCTTCATGGTTTGTTGTTTAACTTCTTGGTTCTCTAAGAAACAAACCGCTCTTGCCATATCCACCACGGAAGCCGAGTATGTGAGTGCCGATAAAGCTTGTTAACAAGCTCTATGGATGAAGCAAGCGCTTGTTGATTACGGGATTATACTCGATGATGTTCCTATCACGTAAGGGTTCAATAAACCTTATTAAGAATCCCGTGCAACATTCGCGAACTAAGCACATAGAGATTCACCATCATTTCCTTAGGGATAATGTTCAAAAGAGGATCATTTATATTGAAAAGGTACCATAGGTAGATAACTTAGCTGACATCTTCACTAAGGCACTTAAGAGGGAACCTTTTAATTACTTGTGTCTAGGTCTAGGCTTAATGGAACATATTCCTTGATTGTGCTTGCTTGATTGAGTCTTTTATCTCTTGAGTCTTTTAGTTTTGAGTCTTTGAGTTTTTGGGAAAATTTTAGTGTCTTTGAAAACTTTCTTTCTTGATTTCAAAACTCCTCAAAGTCTTTTCTCAATGGTCGAGAAATTATTTTGCATTGTTAATTCAATCTAAAAATATTTTTCATACATTCTTGTTATTGCTTTCGAACATACGTAATCAATATGTATTGGTCACACAATTATAGCAAGAACAACATTGAATTATGGAGGATTCATGGATTATCAAAAATATGTCATTACTACGTGTCTAGATAATCGCACTTCCAATATCGATTTTTTAAAGGTCTTTTGGTCAAAGTCGTGTTTGTTGTGTGTTTTTTAGTCTTTAATTGCTCTTTAGCATAACTTTAAGATAAGTTACACTAGAACTTTAGGATTTGCTTAATTTGAAATCCTCCAACACACCCACTGACCACGGATCATTAATTGTTCGCGGTTCTTTCTCTTTAATGAACTGCAGGCGTAATTAATGAGCCGGGGACAGGAGCTTCAAACCTCCTAAACTGTTCTAACATTTTATGGAATCTAAGTTTCAAACCTTTGTCCACTCCTAAAATATCTTGTGCTTTCTCTACTTAACCCAAACACTTTTGCATCTCTTCCATACCATAGCAAAAATATCTTATTTACCAAATGAAAGCCTTGATTCTCCACCATTTTCTCTAATTTTTTTCAACTCAAATTCACCAAAGAACACACTAAATCAAATCTCTTCTCCTTATAAGGAAATTGATTTTGGAAACTCTCCTTTTCCACCACTTCCCTTTTGTGTTCTTCCTCCATCAAATGATAATGTCATGCATCATGGAACATATTGTCTTTGTTGTCAATATTAACATCTTGTCACGTCTCACATCTATGATGAGTTGAATTGCATCAAATATCTTCTATTCAAGCCTTCTCTTAATTATGACTTCAAGAATATTACCAAGCCTCCGCCACCATATTCCGCTACCACTCCTTCTTCTAATTAAGCATATGTTTTGCTTATTAATAAAACATCTAATTTAAGCAAATCTTAGAATTCTAGTGTAACTAGGATTAAAATTATGCTTAAGTTTTAGGCTTATGTTTCATACATCTTTGTATGATTTTTATTTCCTTGTATCTATTCATGTTTTGGTTTAACATGATTTCTTATGGATTTTGGATCTTTTCTTCTTGTGTTCTTTCTTTTATTATTTTATGACCATTGCTATATCTTGTTAGGTGTTTCTTTCTTTCTTCTAACCCTTCCATATAGCTTGTCACCATAGCTCGGTCTCCTGGTACTCCAATCAAGGGGGAGTAAGCACCAAGGGGGAGCATTAGCAAAGTCGTTTCTTTTCTTCTTCAAAGACTATGGCTACCTTTTTGCTTCGACAAAAGGGGGAGAAATGAAATAAACTCGTCTTCGAAAATCTTGTTTTTACACTTGATTGATTTTATATGTTGTCACAATCAAAAGGGGGAGATTGTTAATGCAATGATGCCTAAAAACTTTACTTGTATTTCTCGGTCTCGCTTTGTGTTGATTATGACAATATATAAAAACAAGCATTTACGAAAACAACGAAAATCGAATTCTTGAGTTCAAGTATTTACATTTCATCCATAATCACTTAAGGTATGAATAAACAAGTTCTTAGACTAACTAAGTGATCAATGATTTATATTTTTCTTAAAACTCTTTTTTATTTAAAAATGACAAAAGTTTTTAATAAACTTTATTTTTAAGAAAATGTTTTATTGATATAGAAAATAGAATTTGAATTTGGCATATTCCAAATGGTCAAAGATTATCCATTTTGGATAAAATGTTCACAAGATGGCATTCCCCGCTAAAGGAAAAAAAGAAGTAGAGTCTAGAGCATGCGACTCAATATAGGTATTCGCGGATCATTATTGATGATGAGCCGCATGCCTATTTAATGAGTCGTGCTCAGAACTAGCCGTTGGGCCTTTCTCTTATAAATAGTGGAACATTTCTAGATTTTCTTTTCACCTCTTTTGTACACAAATTAGCAGATTCAATACAGCTTCTTTAATCACACAAATCCTTGGTTGTTTGGTTGATTACTGATATGTGTGTAAACACACATCTTTTCTACCACTTAATTACAATAATAACCGGACCAAAACGTGTATTTTATGTCTTTTATGTCGGAATTATGCGTGGTTTGTGTTTTTGTTGTGATTTAGGACGAGAAGGTGAAAAGTGGAGAAAACACGGGAATTCACGGGCATTTACGGACTTTTATTGAAGAAAAAGATGAAAGACGAAGTCAAGAAGTCAAGAGTGCAAAAAGAACGGAAGTCCAAGACCAATTCTGAAGATTTATCGAAGAAAAAGTCAAAAGACGGAAGTTTACTTAAAGCCGAGGAACTCAAGTCTTATTTATCGAAGAATTAAAAGACGAGTCCAAAGAAATCCCGAGCCAAAAGTCATCAAAGTCCAAGATTAACAAAAAGATTAAGAAGGAAGGACTTAAGGGCGCAATTAAGAAGAAAGGAAGGAGGGGAGGAAGCTTCCTCTAACCATCCCCCTAATCACCTATAAATACTTCCCATTTTCATTCATTTGTTCTTGTTGACTAATCGTGACAATTAGTTCTTCCACCTTTATTTACTTGCACCTTTACTTTTCATGTCAATTTAAATACTTGTCTTGCACCTTTAATATCTTTAATTTCAAGTAAGTGTTTCTTTTAATTCTCGCACCTTTACTTTATCTTGTTGATCTCATTCTACCTTTCTTTGATCTTTGATTTATATGCTTTTTATCTTGTTTACTTGTTTAAAGATTACATTTTTATGCTTTAGATTGTTTTAAATCATTGATTCTTATAGCTTATTTGTTTTAATCTTTAAGTTTTTAAAAGTTTTTATAAAAGTTATTTTTATATAAAAGTTGTTTTTCGTAAAGCTTTTTCATTTTGTGCTTTAAAAGTCTTTAAATTTCTGTTTATTAGCTTTTTCTTAATCGGTTTGCCTTAGGATTTTCGTGGTTTGCTTATTAGAGTTTTAGCTTATTTTTCTAGCTTATTTTCATTTTCATTTACTGTATTCCGATTGGGATGATCGGAAAGGGGTTTATCATTCCGACCATAGCTACATTGCTTGGTCGGAAAAGGGTTTCAACTTTCCGATTTGGGAGACTTTGGTATTCCGATCAGAAGAGTCTTGGGTATTCCGATCAGGTAAGTGACAGATATTCCGATTGGTGCTCTTTGCCATATTCCGATCGAGGTGTTGGTGGTATTCCGATCAGGTAAGGTGACATATTCCGATCAGCATTCCGACCAAGTCTATCCCATATTCCGATCAGAGGTTAGTTCACATTCCGATCTGGGGTTTGTTGGATATTCCGATCTGAAGAGGTGACATATTCCGATCTGTGGTTTCCGATCAATATTCCGATCAAGGTGAGCTAACATTCCGATCAAGGTAAGATCGGAATATATTCCGATTGTGGATTGGTTTTCATGTTTTGTTTTGTTTATTTTTCTAAGTTTACATTTTAATCCTTGTCTAATTTTAATTCTCGTCACGCTTTTATTTTTAGTCATTTAATCAATTTACTTTCTGTCACGTTTTAAATATTGCACCTTTCGTTTAATTAGACTTAGATTTAATTTCAATGCCACTTTACTTAAATGCACTTTTACTTTTAATTGTTTTGCACTTTAAATTTAAAATCAACCAAAAATATTTGTTTTACCAAATTCAACTGAGTCGTACTTTAAGCCGGGAATCAATTCGTTAAGATTTCGAGAACAAGAACTTTAATTTTTATACGGGTGTCAAAAGCTTAATTTCAATTACACTTGTTTAAGAAGTGAATGTTTCTCCTCTCATCTCATCCTCTCAAGTGCAAAGAGGAGAACACTTTCATCCTTGACGTGTTGTGTCTAGTTCAAGATTCATTCAAGATCAAAACTTTATTTCCTTCTTGTGTCATTGTGAAGATCCAAATTGTTGTGTTTATTTGTAAGTTCTGTATGTATTGTGGTTAATACTTAGGCCTCAAAGTATATTGGTGTAGATTGGTCCTAGCTAAGATTACGTCTCGACTTTTAGCTTAGAGTCGTAAATTGGTTAAGCGACGATTAAGGTTTCTCCACCTCAAGGATCTTGTTAATTAGTTAACTCTCGAGTAAGGAGTACTCGAGGAGTAGAGTAGGAACGAAGAGTGAGCTTTGTTGCTGAACCACTATAAATCCTTGGTGTTCGGTTTGATCTTTCCTTTTCTTATCTCTTTCCATTCATTATTTATTATTGCATATACTTATGATTACTAGTTTAGATACACGATCACTTGTTCATATTATGCTTAAGAAAATTTCACATAAATAGTTTGAATCTAGTTTTTGACAAGGATTTTTAAACCAATCTTTGAATCATTTTAACTAGAGAAACTATTCAACCCCCTATAGTTTCTACATTGTTGATAGAAAAGTGGATTGGACCTTTTTGACCCGAATTAGGAGTAATTTTGGTATCTAAGGCTCCGGCTCCTACACCAAGTAAAATTAATGTGGACCTTACACAAGGAGAAAAACATCGTTAAGATTTTCGTGCTATTGTCTCCCACGATTAACCTCCGACGTGAGAGTAAGTAATCGGTTTTATGGTTTATAATCGAGTGACGATCATGGGTTAAACTACGATACCTTGAAAGAAACCAAATGGTTTCTTTTATAGCTAGTGAAACTCAATTATAGTTCCCAAAACTTGCGGCCTAAACGTAGGAGATATACTCAGGATCCATATCGATAAATAAAGAGTGCATATCTTTTCCTAACTTGGGTGAATCTAATCGCTATTGGATTATGATTCTGTTTAAGGATAACCGTAGGTGGTTCCATCGCGGCCTGCTTGAAATCACGTGCGGCTCACCGCAGACCAGGCCCATTGGGTTGGTCGTGGTAAGCTGACCCATACTTGATGAATTGGATTCAGATAGTATACGTGGGTCGGGTCGAATAGTCCGACTGCCACTATACGACATCAGTATATATACTACATATGCCTACAAGTTTACTAACTTGACTAAAATAGTCTTTGCGTTAGTCTCTTTGTATGTAGTACTGATAAACTATGGTAACTTCGTATGTCGTCACATAAAACGTAAACCTAACACATTCCATCGTGATGAAGATTGATTGTAAAGACTTTATTATCTGCAAATAAAAAATTAGGGTTAGGGTTTATATTTGATCAGGGTTAGAGTTTATCATCATTTTAAAATGCGCGCTAAAGCTTGAGACGCGGCCTCCACGTAATGTAACATGCTAAGGCGTCGTTTTAAGGCATGGCGTGAGCTGAGACATGAAAAAGCACGCTAAGGCGCGAAGTGTGGCGAGTTTTTGAAATTCAACTCCGAAAAATGAAATTTTTTACATGTAAGAATAGTTTCCTACTTTAATCATTCTATACAAAGCTTATTGTAAACTCAATATATTAAATATTAAATATGATAAAAAAACATAAATCTTTTTATATGTTGTGCCGCTTTAAGTCACACTTTAAAGATGCTAAAGCTTCACTTTAGCCGCTAATACGTGTGACTTAGACATGCTATCATACCACACCTTACGCTATTTATAAAATTAGGGTTTATAATTAAAAAGAATGAAATTGAAATGAAATGAAACATACTTTTAACCATTGAATCAAATGTCACAACTTAATAAAAATTTGATTTTAAGGTTAAGGATCAATTTAAATTTGAGGGAAATTGTAACACCCTATTTTGGTAAATGGAATGTCAAGCGTGATGGCGTGTCATCAAAGCATACAAGGATAAATGTATTAAACATTACATGACCATAAAAGGAAATACCGAAAACAAACATCGGTACCCCAAAGTAAAGCTCATCACACACAAACATAAGTACTATAAATGAAAAGGACTAAACAATGTCCATAGAAATGAGTATCAAAAGTATGAAGAAATGCATAAAGTAATGAAGGCTAGGAAGCTTCCAATCCATATGCACGTACGCTTAAAGTCTACGAGCGTCCCTGAGTACCTGCCGTTTTGGGAACATGAAAGGAAAATGGCTGAGCATAACGCTCAGTGCACGGATATACAAGCATAGAATGAATAACATAAGCATAAACAACATATAGCAGCAGAAATGTCTAAGTCCTGGAAAACCTGGTATAACATAGTAAAACTGGTTTTTTAGTTTGAAAAGCCTTATGTTTATCTTATAAAAACTGTTTAACATGTTTACCATTAGCCAATATAGGTCATGAAATATCAACGTGCATGAATACTTGGAAGGGTGACCTCGTCATGCAATTAGAGGGGATGACTCTAATTAATATAAGTTTGGGTAGGAGGGATCAGCTCCTTGTGAAGGATGCAAGGCACACACCACATTCACCTGAATAATCTATAAAACATGTAACCTAGGATGCACCCATACGCCCCACATGATAATAATAATATGGCCAAAAGCTGAAGGGACGCCACGAGCTATCACTCCGCCGTGGTGAAGTCATAACACTGGTGCCTCCAGTGTTATGGTTATGGTACCTCCATAACTAGGTGAAACTGGTCATGCATGTATATGGCTTTAGGCATCTAATTAAACATAAGCAATTCAAAACATATAAAACATATACTGGGAAAACAGTTGGCTGCATACCGGGAAATCCTAATAAGGAAAGAATTTCCATACTGAAAGGACGGAGAATCCGTACCTTGTGTCCAGTGAACGAAGAAGACGAACGAAAGAGAGTCCTACTTCGATATCATAATGCTACATAAATCATATACGTGTATAAGTATTCTGATTACTGAGTACGTAACTGCTTTTATATCATGTCTTAGCTTGTTTTATATGTTCATGTCTTGTTTTACTGTTTTTAACGTTATGTTGTGTTTATCGTGTATTCTGTCTATTCTGATTAAGTATTACTTGTATCTCTTGTATTATTATACTTGTTGTGTGATAATAAGTAACTTTCTAAAAATAGCAGGTTTCCAAAAATAGAAAGTTTCCAAAAATAGAAAGTTTCCAAAAATAGAAAAGCTGCCCAAAATAAATAAGTTTCTAAAAATAGAAAGTTTCCATAAATAGATTAGTTGCTTAAAATAGATAAGTTTCTAAAAATATAAAGTTTCCATAATTAGAAATAAGCTGGATTATTAAGCTAATAATATATGCTTAAGTTTTACTGATTAATATTCTAAGTTATATGATTAAACAGTATAGTTTATTAATTAGCACATGTAAATAAATAAACTATAAATTATGAGATTTAATTAAATATAACATGATTTAATTAAATAAAAGGTAAATAATACTTAGGTTAAAACAGTATTAATATTTATTATTAATATAACCTAATTCATGGAAATTAATTAATTATATGCCATGTTTTAATAATTAATTAATTACTTTAGTCTAAAATTAAATCATAAAATACTTAGGTTAAAATCATGTATTATTTCTAATAATAATTAACCTAAGTCATGTCTAAATTAAATTAATTATAAAGCATGTTAAATTAACTTAATTAAACCTTGTAATTATTTAACTTGTAAAAATAATTAACTTGTAAAAATAAACCATGAACCGAACCCGTGTTTTGGATCCAAACATGTCATGAACCGGTCCGTGAAACCCCTTGAACCGGATCAATAAACCCTTAATTGTGGCGAACCGGGTTGACCGGTTGCCACGGTTTAGTCAAACCGCCACCGGCTTAAGCCGGTGGTGCGTGTGGTGTTTCAGCCGAGACCCCCAAGACCCACAAGGACAACCCCGACATGCGTCGGGGTCCTTGTCTTGCTTGCTGCCGAGCCACAAAGCCCACACCGAGACCTTGAGGTCTCGGTTGGTGGTCACACGAGCCACACCGAGAGCATAGGCTCTCGGTTTATGTGCGCTGGCCGAACCAAACACCCCCTTAAACAACATGTTTTTAATACCCCATGATTGGATCTAATTAATTAACATGTTTAATTAATAGTTTTAATAAACGCATGATTCGCGTGTTCTTAGATCTAATAAATAATTAAAAGAAAAGGTTTAAGGAATTACCGATTCGTGGATAACAAGGAAATTAATAACACGAACGATCTAACAAGAATTGGATCAACCAAAATCAACCAAACACCTCTTCCTTAGTGTTTATATGTAATAAGTGTGAAAACACTCATCCTTTTACCACTTAACTACAATAATAACCAAGCCAAAACGTGTATTTTATGTCGTAAATGTCGGAATTATGCGTGGTTTGTGTTTTTGTTGTGATTTAGGATCAAAATGTGAAAAGGGAGGAAAACACGGGCTTTCACGGGCTTTTATCAAATAAAAAGACAAAAGACGAAGTCAAAAGATCAAGAGTGCTAAAAGAACGGAAGTCCAAGGCCAATTCTGAAGATTTGTCGAAGAAAAATTCTAAAGACGGAAGTTTAATAAAAGCCGAAGAACTCAAGTCTAAATTAATGAAGAAATTACAAGACGAGTTTATTAATCCCGAGACAAAGTCGAAAAAAAGTCGAAGAAATTAGAAGTCGAGAAAGAAAGAAGAATGAACCAACACATGCTTAGTTTTCCTAACCACTATAAATAGACTCCTAATGCGTCATTAGGAGTTGTTAGCTAATTTGACACATTAGTCTTTCCACCTTATTTTCATGTCATTTTAATTAATTGTCATTTTAAATACTTGTCTTGCACCTTAATTCCTTTAATTCCAAGTAAGTAATTTTAATTTTATTGTTGAATCTTTTCTTTAATCAAGTTTTTAATTAATCTCTCATTCTTCCTTTCTTGTTTTGCTTAATCTTTGTGCTTATTATCTTATTGTCATGTTTATTTGATTACTTGTTATGTTTTTTATGTCATTGATTGTGTTTGCTTATTGATTTTATAGCTTATTGTGTTTTTCTTAAATTTGATTAAGTGCTTATTAGTTTATTTTTATAAAAAGTTGATTTTTAATATTTTTATTGTTTAGTGTTTTTAAAAGTTTTTTAGTTTTAGCTTAATGGCTTTTTCTTAAATTTGATTTGGTAAAAGTTTTAGTTAAGTGCTTATTTGTGTTTAGCTTAATTTTAGTCTCTAGCTTATTTGATTTTAGTTATATCCGGGTTTCGGTAAAACCCTATTATTCCGGATAAGGGTTAAAACCTTATTCCAGATAGGTTCCATTTGTGTTATTCCGGATAAGACTCCTATTGTATAATCCAGATAAAGTGACAGGTTATTCCGGATAGTAACAAGAAGGGGATTCCGGATAAGCTCACCAATAGCCGAATCCGGATAAGGGTGATTTACTTATTCCGGATAAGGGGAATTTCGACTTATTCAAGATAAGACGCTGGGAAAATTATTCCGGATAGCCACAAGTGGATATTCCGGATAAGAGTCTCGACAATTATTCCGGATAGTGGAGTGTAGTTATTCCGGATAAGCATCCTTTGGATATTCCGGATATAAGCCAAGGAATTAATCCGGATAAGGGAGCAATCTATTATTCCGGATAAAGCTTCGAAGGGTTATTCCGGATAAGCATTTTGAGGTTATTCCGGATAAGCTATCATTTTGACATTCCGGATAAGGGTATTTTCTGATTATTCCGGATAAGCTTCACTAGATTATTCCGGATAAGCAGTGTATTCCGGATAAGAATTTGGAGTAGATTCAGGATAAGGGTGACAACCTTATTCCGAATAAGCAGTACTTTGTTGGGTATTCCGAATAGTGACAGTATTTCGGGCTCCGACTCAGGTTTTGTTTATTCTCTGTTTCATTTTCAAGCATTTACTTTTCTCGCTATTTTTCTCTTAGTTTAATTTTAAAGTTCACATTTTTATTACATTGTCAATTTAATTTTTCGTCACGCTTTAATTTTAAATCATTTAATTAATTTACTTTTTTTAGGTTTAAAAATTGCACCATTTTCTTTTTATTAGTTTTAGATTTAATTAACCTTCCTTTACTTTAAAGTTTCGCACTTTTAATTTTACTACAACGACAAATCCTTGTTTTCCACCAAAAGACGATTGAGTCGCACATTAAACCAGTAATCAATTCGATTAGACCGATTTCAACGAACAATTTTTATAACTAAAATTCAACTTTCAAATGGCGTCGCTGCCGGCTCTTTTCGTGAAGATTAACGGTTTATTGTGAGAGACGCGTTGGATTTTGGGATCCGTTCACTTTTGAACGTTATTTCTCTTGCCAAAAAAATTTCAAAAATCCAAAAACATTTAAAAAACCATAAAATGCATTTCTTTTCTAAGTTTTGCAACCAAAAATATTCCTCTTCATCCTATATTGTGTTTAATTCTTTTCTCTTCTCTTCTTATTGTTAATTCTTCATGGATTCGTCTTGCGTATGGTGTGGGAGACCATGGCATGGTTATCAAACATGTCATTGGTGTACTTGTGAGCGGTGCGGTTCTGATATCGACAATACACAATTTGGATTTTGTCCATTTTGCAATTCAACAAATTCGTACTTCTCCTCTTACAATACTTTCTCACCCTCTCCCGTATATGACAATCCTTATCCTCAAAATGCACCGGGTTTTTCTCAATACCCGTGTTGTAATTATTGTGGGGGCCCTCACGATGCTTCTTCTTGTCAACCGATGAATATCTTTGAGCCAATTCCGTGCTATGATTCCGGTTTGTATAACTTTGAGCCCCACGTCACACCCTCAATCATCAATCCTCTCAGGGAATTAGTCTTGACCAACAACTCACTACTTTGAATGACGTTCTAGAAAGTTTAGCTCAACTCCGAGCTGACTTGCATCAGGAAAGGCAACCTTTGCTTGATGGTGACCAAATCTTGAAATCCACCTACACCTTTTTGAGCCAATTTGGTCGTTTTCCCTTCTTTTCTACACCAAAATGTTTACTTACAGCATGGGATAGAATGGGTTTAATTGAATATACTCGGTGAGATGATCAACAAAAATTGCTTCATGAGCTTCTTAAAGATGTGGAGGTTATCAAGGAGGAGTTAGTCGACTATATCACTCCTAACTGGAATGGTCTAGTCTATTATGATGATGATGATGCGGATGATATCTACAATCTCAACCCATCTTCTGAGATTACTACTCCTACTCTTGATATCCCTAATGCGTCTAAGGATTGTGATACATTGAGTGAGATTAGTGATTTTGGTCTTGATAAATTCTTTGATGAGGTTTGTGATGCATCGAATTTTGTGGAGCTTACGGAAGAGGTCTCTCCTAATGATGATGATTTTTCTCCATGCTATGAGAATTTCACTTTTGAAATTTCTCCTTCTCCTCCGGGCGATGAAGGCGATGTTGATTTATTCTCTCCGACATACGAGAAGTTCACCACTGAACTTGGTCTTGTAGATGAGGTGGAAGATGTTATTCTTCGTGACAAATTACTGAAAGTTCATCTTCTTATTGCTAAAATTGAAGCATTGAATTCTGCTCCTATTTTAGAGTCTTTACCTCTGTCTATTACTTCAGTTGAGAATAATGATACAGCTATGGAGGAAATCGACATTATCTCAATACCTCCGGGTATTGATGATGATGACATGGAGGGGGATATTATTTTTGATAATTTGCTGCAGGAAGGTATTGTCCCAAGTCCCCCTCCCGAGCACCTTTCATCCACTACTTTAGAGACCATTACGGAGGATGAGTGTTTTGACCCGGGAGGTGACATTGACCATTTTATGATTGATAACCTTACGACTTTGCCGCTTTCTGAACATCAATTGTCTTTGGGGGATGACAATTTGCTTACTTTACCCACCCCACCTCCCGTGGATCATGATTTCACATACTTTTCGTATGTTGAAAGGACTTTTCTACCTTTCAAGATTTATCCTCCGGCCTCTCCTTTATTAATGTCCTCCGGGAACGAGGACAAGGTCTTTGATCCCGGTATTACATTTGAGGCTTCCCCATGGACCATTTAATTTGGGGACGAGTCAGGCTCGTGACTCGGTGAACAAAAACAAGCGCTTTTTGGGAGGCAACCTAATTATCTATTCTTTTATTCTGTTTTTCTAATAAGTGTAGGGGGAGACCCTAGTATGTGTTTGTTGTTTTCTTTCTTGTGCTGTGCAGGGATTAAAGTTTCAAAGATCCATTCTTGATGACTTTTGACTACCCGTGATTCCGTGTTCCCGTCTTCCCGGTTCTATCCTAAACTCTTTTGATTCACTATTTTATGTTTTCCAATATTAAAATAGGAATCACTTTACTTGTCCTTTCCTTAGCAAGATTTAAACAACGTGCACAATGTCCTAAGTGTAGGGGAGTTTACTTCCACATGCTTAAACATTGAGGACAATGTTTATATTAAGTGTAGGGGGACTTTTATCGAAGTTAAGTGGCCTTTTCCTTGTATTTGTCCTCATTTTTACCGGAAAATTGATTTTTCGACATTTTTCAAAATTTTTGATCTATTTTGGCCTAGTAGTTTTCCTTTGTTATAGTTATTTTCCTTCCTTGCTAGAATAAATTTTAATAAAGTGGTTTTAATTTTCAAACGTTGTGAATCTTTTGACTCAACCCTAGTTTACTTATCTAAGTTTACTCTAGCTAGTATCCTTAACGTGTTTAAGTCAAGTTTTGCTAGGCTTTTATATAGGGAGCTTTAAAACGCGAAAGTCTTAACTCTTACGGGTTAAGAACAAGAACTTTTCGCAAGTTCCTATAATTAATCCTAGAGAGTCGTTTATCAAGGGAACTTTAAAATGCGATTTATAAACTTGAAAAAGTCTAAGAAGTTGCAAGATCCTATAGACGACTCGAAAACCCAAAACTTTGATTTAATAGGCTAAGCATCCACGAGTCTCATTCCTTGAGTTTTTAAATTGTGGAGAACGAGAGATGATAGATTCAATTATAAGTTTGGTATTCTTTCATGAATTTATGTGAGTTAATTATGAGCTTTTTCTCCCATCGCTTGTTAATAAATATAACTGCAATAAATAAGGTTGTACGATTTGAAAAATTACTTAGCTTCTAGCCCAAGATCGTTTAAAAGTTGCTCGGTATTAATTAGAGTTCATAGCCAAGGCATAACTTATTGAAGCGGGATGCGAAGATTGGCGAGTCCGAAAAGGCCCTAACAAGGCATGAGGGCTATATTTTGTTGCTAAAGATCCAAAAGTGATGTGAAGAATCATTTATCAAAAATTAATATGAAAGATCGAGACACACGACGAAAAGCAAATACTCCCCAAAAGATCATGGAGAAGTCTATCCAAAAAGGCCCTAACAAGGTATGAGGATAAATAGATCCAAGTCCTAAAAGGAGGCGGATCGTTGTATATCAAAGTCCAAAATAAAGATTGGAGAAAAATGAAGAAGTCGTGGTCCAAATATGAAGAATCTCTCAAAAACTTCAAGTGAAGAGATTCCTATTATGAAGAGAAGACCATAATTTCAAGAACGTCTCTCAAGATTTGAAGTATGAAGTCACTGCCAAATATCGGTCTGAGAAAGGTCTCAAATCGTGAAACGAGTTATGCCAAAATATGAACTTTATGAGGTCCCGAGAAGCAGTTTTAAAAGATTTTGTCCTTTAGCTAACTATTGATTAAATCGCCCTACTTTATTTTCAGCCTAAATAACTATCGAAATAAGTCAACGATGCATCCTCGTGATCATTCAAGACAATGATAAAATATCAGAGATACATCTAGGAATAAGGGAGTCTAAGTAAATAATTGGCCCACATGAGTTCGTGTTAGTTTGCTAACTTATAATAACAATGATCTCGTTTTTAAGCTTGGTATAGGGAACGTGAAACTTGAGGATGATAATCATTCATGACATTTCCAAAACCCTAAGGTAAATTTTTGATCTTTTTACTTGTTTCATTCTTTTAAATATTTTGTCTCTTTAATAAAGGCCAATGTGGATTGATTATGATGGAAAATGTAAAACTTGCTTTGTAACTAATGCATTGCATGAGGACATTGCAATGGTCAAGTGTAGGGGATTTAATAAGTGTGAAAACACTCATCCTTTTACCACTTAACTACAATAATAACCAAGCCAAAACGTGTATTTTATGTCGTAAATGTCGGAATTATGCTTGGTTTGTGTTTTTGTTGTGATTTAGGATCAAAATATGAAAAGGGAGGAAAACACGGGCTTTCACGGGCTTTCACGGGCTTTTATCAAAGAAAAAGACAAAAGACGAAGTCAAAAGATCAAGATTGCTAAAAGAACGGAAGTCCAAGGCCAATTCTGAAGATTTGTCGAAGAAAAAGTCTAAAGACGAAAGTTTAATAAAAGCCGAAGAACTCAAGTCTAAATTAATGAAGAAATTACAAGACGAGTTTATTAATCCCGAGACAAAGTCGAAAAAAATCCGAAGAAATTAGAAGTCGAGAAAGAAAGAAGAATGAACCAACACATGCTTAGTTTTCCTAATCACTATAAATAGACTCCTAATGTGTCATTAGGAGTTGTTAGCTAATTTGACACATTAGTCTTTCCACCTTATTTTCATGTCATTTTAATTAATTGTCATTTTAAATACTTGTCTTGCACCTTAATTCCTTTAATTCCAAGTAAGTAATTTTAATTTGATTGTTGAATCTTTTATTTAATCAAGTTTTTAATTAATCTCTCATTCTTCCTTTCTTGTTTTGTTTAATTTTTGTGCTTATTATCTTATTGTCATGCTTATTTGATTACTTGTTATGTTTTTTATGTCATTGATTGTGTTTGCTTATTGATTTTATAGCTTATTGTGTTTTTCTTAAATTTGATTAAGTGCTTATTAGTTAATTTTTATAAAAAGTTGATTTGTAATATTTTTATTGTTTAGTGTTTTTAAAAGTTTTTTAGTTTTATCTTAATGGCTTTTTCTTAAATTTGATTTGGTAAAAGTTTTAGTTAAGTGCTTATTTGTGTGTAGCTTAATTTTAGTCTCTAGCTTATTTGATTTTCGTTCTATCCGGGTTTCGGTAAAACCCTATTATTCCGGATAAGGGTTAAAACCTTATTCTGGATAGGTTCCATTTGTGTTATTCCGGATAAGACTCCTATTGTATAATCCGGATAAAGTGACAGGTTATTCCGGATAGTAACAAGAAGGGGATTCCGGATAAGCTCACCAATAGCCGAATCCGGATAAGGGTGATTTACTTATTCCGGATAAGGGGAATTTCGACTTATTCAGGATAAGACGCTGGGAAAATTATTCCGGATAGCCACAAGTGGATATTCCGGATAAGAGTCTCGACAATTATTCCGGATAGTGGAGTGTAGTTATTCCGGATAAGCATCCTTTGGATATTCTGGATATAAGCCAAGGAATTATTCCGGACAAGGGAGCAATCTATTATTCCGGATAAAGCTTCGAAGGGTTATTCCGGATAAGCATTTTGAGGTTATTCCGGATAAGCTATCATTTGGACATTCCTGATAAGGGTATTTTCTGATTATTCCGCATAAGCTTCACTAGATTATTCTGGATAAGGAGTGTATTCCGGATAAGAATTTGGAGTAGATTCAGGATAAGGGTGACAGCCTTATTCCGAATAAGCAGTACTTTGTTGGGTATTCCGAACAGTGACAGTATTTTGGGCTCCGACTCAGGTTTTGTTTATTCTCTGTTTCATTTTCAAGCATTTACTTTTCTCGCTATTTTTCTCTTAGTTTAATTTTAAAGTTCACATTTTTATTACATTGTCAATTTAATTTTTCGTCACGCTTTAATTTTAAATCATTTAATTAATTTACTTTTTTAGGTTTAAAAATTGCACCATTTTCTTTTTATTAGTTTTAGATTTAATTAACCATCATTTACTTTAAAGTTTCGCACTTTTAATTTTACTACAACGACAAATCCTTGTTTTCCACCAAAAGACGATTGAGTCGCACATTAAACCAGTAATCAATTCGATTAGACCGATTTCAACGAACAATTTTTCTAACTAAAATTCAACTTTCAATATGCGGCGGCCAAAAAGGAGAAAAGGAGGAGCAGGGTTTTGTGATTTTTCTAATATTCTGTATTATGAAAAATCTATTTTTGCTTCTTTTCTTTTTAGTTAAATTTTAAGTGGGCTTGGCCCTTTCCTTTTGTCTATGTCGCGGCTATGTGGGGCCCATAAGGGGAACCCATTGTTTTTCCGTGTTCAATTTATTTACGTGTTCTCGTGTCGTGTTCACGTGATTTATTTATTAATCGTTCGTGTCGTAAAATATATTTATACGTAATCGTAATAACTATACGTAAATACATAATAATAGGTTCGTGATTATTTACGTTCATGATTTCATGTTCGTGATTATAATTATTGTTGATAATAATTATTGTGTCTTAATACGTAATAAATACTTATCGTGTAATAACACGTACGTAATACTTGTAATTCTTATTCGTGAAACATAAACGTGCTAAATAAGGAAAGTTATAATCATGTACGTACGATTATATGTGTACTGTTCATGGTAAAAGCATGCGGGTTTTACAACTCTTCCCCCCTAAAAAGAATAATTCGTCCCCGAATTATAGATAACGTAAACTGGAAAAGAACATACCCGAATTCAAAATATGAAATGAGGGTAAGAAGCCCGGATAGACTCCTCTGTTTCCCAAGTGGCTTCCCGCTCGGTATGATCCCTCCAAAGGATTTTGACGAATGGAATCGTCTTCATTCTCATGACTCGTCCTTGTCTGTCAAGAACTCGTTTGGGTTCTTCTATGAAGGTAAGATCTTCACGAATCTGTTCCAGTGGATACTGAACCATGTGCAGGGGATGATACTTGTACCCTCTGAGTAAGGACACATGGAAGACATCATGAACATGAGAAAGATGCGGAGGTAACGCTAAACGATAATATACTTCACCGACTCGCTCAATGACATCAAACGGTCCGATGAATCGAGGACTGAGCTTCCCTTTGATTCCAAAACGTCTAACACCACGTGCCGGCGATACCTTAAGGAAAACGTGATCTCCTACATTAAAGTGTAAGTCCCTACGATGCTTGTTGGCATAACTTTTCTGACGTGACCGTGCTTCTTGCAATTTCTGCTTAGCTACTGCGACCTTCTCGTTGGTCAACTCTATCATTTCTGTTCCTTCAAGTGTTCGCTCACCAACCTGATCCCAGCAGATTGGGGCGCGACACTTTCTGCCATACAACATCTCGAATGGAGTACACTTAATACTTGCGTGCCAACTGTTGTTGTATGCAAACTCTACTAGACATATGTAATCGTACCAATCTCCTGTCCATTCCAACGCACATGACCTCAACATGTCTTATAATGTCTGAATCGTTCGCTCCGATTGCCCGTCTGTTTGAGGATGAAAAGCCGTACTAAGCTTAAGTTTGGTACCCCAAGCTTTCTGCGGACTTCTCAAGAATCGTGAAGTGAAACGAGGATCTCTGTCTGAGACGATGCTGGATGGAGCACCATGAAGTCTCATGATCTCCTTCTTGTAATTATCGGCGAGTTTACTGACTGAATCTTCCTTGCGGATCGGTAAGAAATGAGCTGACTTGGTAAGTCGATCAACGATAACGCAAATCGCATCGTGCTTCCTCTTTGTCTGCGGAAGACCGGTAACAAAATCCATGGTGATCTTGTCCCACTTCTACTCTGGAATATCTAACGGTTGTAGAAGACCGCCAGATCGCTGATGCTCGATCTGAACCTGCTAGCAGGTAAGACATTTGGAGACGTAAGTCGCAACATCCTGTTTCATACCACTCCACCAAAAGTATTGTTTGATGTCTTGGTACATCTTGGTCGAACCAGGATGAATAGAGAATGGGGAGCTATGAGCCTCAGCTAACAATGCTTCCCGGAGTTCTTGATCATCAGGAACACAAAGTCTCGTGCCGTGCCATAAGATACCGTCTGCGTCTACTCGAAATTCTGTCTGCTTCTCCAAATTCTGAATTATCGCCCAGATTTCACCATCATCTTTCTAAGCTTCCTTGATCTTAGAGAGTAACTCGGGTTACACTCTAAGATTAGCCGAGCACGTACCATGATCTCAATGTCTATTCGCTCCAAGTCTCTTATAATTTTCTCCTCAATTTTAATGCCGTTTATCATTCTGGACTTCCTGCTAAGTGCATCTGCCACTACATTCGCCTTGTCGGGATGATACTGTAGATTGATGTCATAATCCTTCAACAACTCTAACCATCTCCTCTGTCTCATGTTCAATTCACGTTGAGTGAATATGTACTTCAAGCTCTTATGGTCCGTGAAAATGTCACATGATTCTCCATACAAGTAGTGCCTCCATATCTTCAATGCAAACACGACTGCTGCAAGTTCCAAGTCATGCGTGGGGTAGTTTTCCTCATAAGGCTTAAGCTTCCGTGAAGCGTACGCGATCACTTTCCCATGTTGCATGAGAACACAGCCAAGTCCCTTCCCCGATGCATCACTGTAGATCTGAAATACACCTGTACCAGATGGGAGAGTAAGAATCGGTGCAGATACTAACTTCTGCTTTAGGTCTTCAAATCTCTTCTCTCTTTCTTCAGTCCAGACGAATTTCTCCCCTTTTCCGCATCAGTTTGGTCAGTGGTAGTGCTAAACGGGAAAAGTTCTCCACGAACCTACGGTAGTAACCAGCTAAGCCTAGGAAACTGCGAACTTCAGTCGCTGATGTCGGTCTTGGCCACTTGGTAATAGCCTCAACCTTTGCTGGATCCATAGTGATTCCTTCTGCTGATACAATGTGACCTAAGAATGCCACCTTGTCTAACCAGAACTCACACTTGAAGAATTTAGCATACAACTGCTTCTGGCGAAGAATCTGTAATACTGTACGAAGATGGTCTTCGTATTCCTCCTTGGACTTAGAGAATATCAGAATGTCGTCAATGAAGACAATGACGAACTTTTCCAGAAATTCATGGAAGATTCTGTTCATCAAATCCATGAACACTGCTGGAGCATTGGTAAGGCCAAATGGCATGACTACAAATTTGTAGTAGCCATAGCGTATACGGAAAGCAGTCTTGGTGATGTCTTACTCTTTAACCCGTAGCTGATGATAGCCGACCTCAGATCAATCTTGGAGAAATGTTTGGCCCCTTGGAGTTGGTCAAACAAATCGTCAATGCGTGGTAGAGGATACCTATTCCTGATGGTGATCTTGTTGAGCTCACGATAATCTATGCAAAGACGCATACTGCTGTCCTTCTTCTTAACGAATAAACCGGTGCGCCCCATGGAGATGCGCTCGGTCGAATGAAGCCTCGTTCCAGAAGTTCTTGCAACTGGTCCTTCAGCTCCTTCAATTCTATGGGAGCCATGCGATAAGGAGCCTTGGAAATCGGCTCAGCTCCTTGGATGAGCTCGATATTAAACTCTACTTCACGTGCAGGTGGTATGCCCGGAAGTTCTTCTGGAAATACATCTGGAAATTCTGACACTATCGGCTGATTCTGAATTAATGGAGATTCATCATCCATGTCATGAACTGTAGCTAGATATCCCTCGCAACCATGTGAAAGTAATGCACGTGCTTGCATGGTTGATATGATTTGTACATACCTTCTGGGTACGAACCCGTTGTGAATGTACTCTGGTGCATTAACATCACCGAAGATGACTCGATATGAATGGCAGTCTCTGGTAGCATGATGCTTGGATAGCCAGTCCATGCCCAATATCATGTCAAAATCATTCATGTCCAGCGGAAGTGTGTCAACAGGACGAATCTTGTCATCAAATTCTAGGGGAAGGCTCTTGTACACACGGGTTATGCGTACAGAGTCTCTTAAAGGCATGGAAATATTCAGTATATTCTCTAGTGGCATGAGGAGTATCCTAACATTCTTAGCATAAGCATTAGAAATGACCGAGTGAGTAGCACCCGTGTTAAAAAGAACACATGAAACTTGACCATACATATACAAGATTCCAGTGATGGTACCTGTAGACTTGTTGGCCTGATCACGAGATGTCTTGTAAACGCGTCCACTAGTCAGAGGCGGCTTGGTATCAGCATGTCCCGATGTGCCCTCCATCTCGCCCTTTCGGCAGTCCTTCATGCGATGGCCAGGAAGACCACACTTGAAGCATGCGTCGCTGTCGCGGCAACATGGCACTGGGTGCCTACGGTTGCAGGTAGTGCAAAGAGGATGAGTATATCCGCCAGCAGGTGTCCTTGTTGGCTGAGAGCCTGATAAGAACAATATACGTGAGACATGATAATAGTTACAAGGACAATGCGGATAATTCGTAAGATGGAATACCAGTGATAGCTGGATGGTTAGGCTGTGAACCTCTCTGGTTCTGGTCCCTCCCGTTACCATGATTCCTGGTAGTAGATTCTCTAATGTGTCAGAATTAAGAACTATTGCATGAAATCATAAGAAAATGAGTAAGTATAAGGACCTGCTGCTGTTGAAGTTTCCAACGTTGTTAAGGTAATTATCATTACCGCCATGCCTATCCCTAGCAGAACGGTCGTGAGTCTGACCGTTTCCCTTGGACTGAGTAGGTTGTTGCTGAGTAGCCGGCTGAGACCGGTCCTCAGTCGTCTGCCTGGAAGATACAGTTTAAAAGAGATGTAAATATTGACATATGCTGAAAAGAATACGGTTTGGTCACCGCTGAATAACGAATGTTTACCTCTTCTTGGGTCTCTCTGCTTCCCCGAAATCTTCTCTTTCCTGCAGTATCTCCAGCTTACGTGTTGCATCGGCCACTTGTGCCACCGTGTTGAACGTAGCACACACCAAGTTGTTTGCGACCGATGTACGAAGAGCCTACCGAAAGTGGTATGCTTGCTCTTCGGGAGTACCTGCTGCTGCACCAAGAAAACTAGCTAGACGAAGAAATCGCTGCATGAACTCGTTGCTGTTCTCTCCAGCTCTCTGTCTGATTCTATGTGTAGAAACTAGAGGGGGGGTTGAATAGTTTCTCTTCGATTGGTGACCAAATTAAAATTACTTTCAATTTGGTTTGTATCAAAACTATCTTTTACTTGAGGCTAAGTTGCATAATGATTAGGTTCAATTCAAATGCACTAGCAAAGATAATAGGTAAGTGTAATGATAATGAAATAAGTAAAGAGTAAGGAAGGAGACAACCTAGTGGGAAGACACCAAGATTTATAGTGGTTCGACGACGAGGCTCTATCCTCGTTTCTACTCCACTCCTTGAGTACACCTACTCGAGATTTCCACTATATCCACAAGCTCCCTTCTCGGCGGAGAAAACCTTACATCGTTGCTTACATTATTTTCCGAGACTAAGCTAAATGTCGAGACCTAATCATTAGCTAGGACCAATCTACACAACGTTGCCTACTTCACAATTTAACGACACAAGGCTAGATGTCGGGTTCTAATCTTAAGGTAGAACCAATCTTCACGATGTTGCCTACTTCACCATTTTACGACACAGGGATAGATGTCGAGTTCTAATCGAAAGCTAGAACCAATCTTCACGACTCTTCACTTTGAAGCTAAGTGAGAACTTCACACAACATAACTACTAGTCACTTTATAGTTTAGTGAGAACTCACAAGACACAACCACATCACTTTATAGTTTAGTGAGAACTCCTAATCAAATCTATTACAACTCAACTAGACTTATCCAAGTACACACATGTAGCTTGGATTTACACAACACAAATCCAAGCAAACACATATGCAATGGATGTACACAACAAATCCAAGTATCCACAAATAACTTGGATGAACACAACTAGTCCAAGTATTCATAAATACATTGGATTGACCTAAAACAAAAAAGGTATCATGATGAATATGACTAGCTCATAGATTCATCTTTATCACAACACTAGTGAGTGAGTGATCTTCTCATTGGACAAGGTAAAGGAGGGGATCAAGAGGATAATCATATGTAAACATCCTTAACAATTTAAGTGATCATTTACTAACGATTATGCTATAGAAAATAGAAAGAGGGCTGAGAAAAACGTCCAAGAGGCTTATTGGAAAATAAGATTTGACCCACTATTTAAAGGAGACAAAATATAACGGATCTATAACGGCTAGCTGTGCGCGGTACCTTATCTCACCCCGCGGTTCCATATCGCTAAGGTACCGCGTAGGTACTTAAGGTACCGCCACTAGACTACGCTCCGTTTTTTGTCTTTTAGTGGGGTGGGAATATCTAAGGTATTTGAAACTTTCAAAGGATATTCTAACAGCATTTGGAATATGCTATTTTCAAATTTTCATTTTCCATTTTAATAAAACATTTTCTAAAAAAGAAAGTTTATTAAAAAGTCTTTTGTCATATTAACAAAAGTGAGTTTTAAGGATAATCATTTTGATGATCACTAAGTATGATTAAGAAAGGTTAGTGATATGATTATTACCTTGATGATAGTGTTAGTTAAATAATTCATTTTGTGTTTTACACTAAATGTGTTGTATGGTTTGTTGTGATCAAAACTAAGAAAGATTATGTTAGCCTCAAAATATTGAGTCAAACAAGAATGTTCGGTCATAGGTTTCTATTGTAATATTTATTAGAACGTTGTTATAGGTAGTTATTTAGTCGTGGTTCACGGGCTTGGATTTAAACTAATTAAAGTCCAAAAGACAAGCCCGGCCCAATATATAGTCCATTAAAGCCCGCATGTGGGTGGACTATATATACTACCCTCCTAGCATGTTAGGAGGGTGGATGGTCATTTGTAACAAATGTTTTCTTAATCTAATATTCACCAAGTTAATCATATCCTCTCTACTTTCTCTCACTACTTTCTCTCTCTAGGAATTCATCTCTTCTTCATCTATTTTTCTTTCTTTCTTCATTGCTTAATCATCACAAATATATGGGACAACAATTGGTATCAATCGCCATGGGGTAGATTTGTGATTCGTTGTTGATATTATTTGATTCGAATGATTTAATCCATAAATCATCTCGGATTCAATTTTTTTTTTGTGTTTTCGTGCTCTACTTCTTCATCTACATCTTCTACATAGTTGTAGTAGTGATTTGGTATATTTACTTTGGCTAAAAACTCAAAATTTTTGGGTGTTTTGATCATTCTTTGGCTTAAAATCACGTATTGGTTGAGTTTTGTCCGAGAAAAGTGGGATATATTCCGATCAGTGCAATCGGAAAAGGGATTAGTGATTCCGATCACTCTCATCGGAAAAGGGTTTAATCATTCCGACCAGTCTTTCCGATCATCATTCCGATTTGGTATTCCGACAAGGTCTTTCCGATCATCATTCCGATTTGGTATTCCGACAAGGTCGTTCCGATCATCATTCCGATTAGACATTCTGACGAAGGGATTCCGATTAGACATTCCGACGAAGGGATTCCGATTAGACATTCCGACGAAGGGATTCCGATTGGACATTCCGATTAGACATTCCGACGAAGTGATTCCGATGATTTGTTTTTGCTAAATTTTGTTTGAGTATTTTTTAGACTTAGCCACTATCTAGACTAGTTTCAGAATATTGTTTACACGAAGATCAAAAAAAAAAAAAAAGTTAAAATTTTTTCGTCAAGTAAATTCAAATTTTTTCCATACTAGTTTTAGGTCATTTCTAGCTCGATTTCAAATTTTGGCGATTACAAAAATTTTTGGTCTACCGTTTTGTCGGACTGGAGAATTTATTGTCGGACTGGAGAAAAATTGCAATTTTCGGAACTTAAACCACAACAACAATCACAACAAATCTACTTAAGATCCATTTTTACTTCATCATTTCAGAGAATATTGAGATGGATTCTACTGTCGAATATCGTGTGACGAACAACAACATAATGGTGGCGGGTAACAAAGAGAGACCACCAATGCTTGTATCTGGTCGGTATGCTCAATGGCAATCACGTTTCATACGATACCTTGACACAAGACCTAATGGTGATGCCTTGAGGAAATGTATTACTCATGGACCATATATATTCAAGAAGATCTCAATTCCTCCAAGAGCAGCCACAGATACTACTGATCCAATACCTGCAAGTGAACGTGATGAAACAAGAGCTGATCTCACACCTGAAAATTGTGCTTGGCATGATGCGGAGAAGGAAGCCATCTATATGGTTTTAAGTGGGATTGAAGATGATATTTATTCCACGGTTGATGCATGCCCTACAGCACATGAAATGTGGACTGCTATTGAACGCTTGCAACAAGGAGAATCACTCAACAAACAAGATGTTAAAACAAACTTGTTTTGGAATTTTGGCAAGTTTACTTCAAGGGATGGAGAATCAATTGACTCTTACTACTCCAGGTTTTATAAGATGATGAATGACATGACAAGAAATAATCTGCAAGTCTCCACCATGCAAGTCAATGTTCAATTTCTTCAACAACTTCAACCAGAGTGATGAAGACCAAGCTCAAAAGAACCGAGAGATGAAACAACAAATTGCTTACATAATGAAGACTTACAAGAAAATCTACAAACCCACCAACAACAATCTTCGCACATCATCTAACACCAAGAACCGATATGTTGAGAGTCCTCCAAGGTATGACACACGTCGACGTGGTGAAAGTCCTTCTAGGTATGATCGACATAATCCAACGCATGTTGAGGGTTCTGCAAGGTATGATCGACAAACTGCCAAGTATGATACTCAGAGAATTGCTGCTGCTACTGGGAATAGGGAAACGGTTGGAAGTCAAGTGGTTCAGCAGAGTGGAATTCAATGTTTTAATTGCCAAGGTTATGGGCATATGGCAAAGGAATGTAGGAAGCCGAAAAGGGTTAGAGATTCCAGCTATCACAAGGAAAAGATGCTGCTATGCAAGAAAATGGAAGCAGGGGTTAAATTGTCAGCTGAGGAAGGAGCAATGCTTGATGATACTGATGATGAAGATTCTGATCAAGAGCTTGATGCACATTACTCGTACATGGCAAAGGTTGAATAAGTTCTCAAAGTCACTGAAGATGACAATGACCCTATCTTTGACACTGAGCCAATCGATAAGGTACACACTACTGATGAATATAATGTGTTTGGTGATATTCCTGAGCATAGTGATCTACCCAATGCCATTAATGAAACGTGTATGATGGAAACGGTTGATAGCAATACCAACCCGATTCATCAGACATGTGCAATAATGAGTCTGAGGATGATCAACATGCAAATGAATATGATGAAGAGGAACGTATTGCGCTTGCTAATTTAATTGCTACTTTACAAAAAGATGTCACTGAAAATAAAAAGAGTCAAAAGCAATTAAAGAAGGCAAACGCTACGCTCACTCAAAGTTTTGAAGAATGTAAAGCTGCTCTTATCAAATCTACTGAGATGACTAAAAGCTATAGAGATGAGCTCCTTCAGAAAACCACAGAGCTTGAGGGGTACAAGGGAAGTGCGTTAAAAAATCAAAAGGACGATTTTGAAAACAAATATAATACAAATCTTGAGTTATTAGCTAAAGAGAAGCGTCAATATAATGTTTTCTTAATGGATGAACGTCAAAAAACGTACCTTGCCAATACCAAAGTTAATGAACATGAACAAAAGCTCTCTATGACCACTACTGATACTGCTAAAATACTAGAGGATAAGAAACAAGAGGTAGATGCGTTAAAACAAGACTTCAAAAGTAGATATGATAAAGAAACCGAAAAAGTTACGAAACTAGAAGCACAAGTCGACTTTTTGAAGAACGTTGTTTATAACACGCATGATTCTATTCAATCCGTAAGAATGCTTGCACCTCCATCGATGTTTAAGGGTCAAGATAGCTTTGCAAGTCCTGAGTACCTTGCCAAAGCTCAAGCTGCGAACCCGTGTCTCTATCTTGATGAGACTGAAAGGACCGATCTTGATTGCATGCCGGTAAGTGCCGATAGTGAAGAGACTGCCCTTTGGGACGATGATAGTCAACCACTTGTTAATAAGGAGTTTGTGAAACCATATAATTATGCTTATGAGAATAGTATTTATGGCCTGTTCAATAAACAAACTCAGAAAACTCGTGAGGAAGTGTTCTTAGAATGCAAACAAAAGAGAATTCAATGGAAGAAAGCATTTGCCCCTAAGAAATCTAATGTTTACAAATACATAAACTACCTCCCTCTAGATGAATCTAAAAGCAAGAGTAGGAAAACATTAGGTATTCTTAAACACCACATAGATAATGTTAAAACATTAGTTAACACTAATAATGTTTTTAGGCATCACTTGCATTAACAATCTCCCCCTTTTTGATTACGACAAACGATAAACTCATTTACGTAGAAACACAAAATATGGAATTATTAACTAGTTTATCACTATCATTTCTCCCCCTTTGTCGTAGCAAAAAGGTTAGCACAAGTCTTTGAAGAACATCGAACTTTGCTAGTAGCTCCCCCTTAGTGGTTGCTCCCCCTTGCTTGGGGCACCAAGTTTGTGAGCTAAGGTGACATGCTACACAAAGGTTAGTAGAAAGGAAAGAAACACCAATGTATATATGATCACTACCTACTAAGTAACTTGAGAGGGAGAGAGAGAAAAAATCTCAAATTAGAAGCAAGTATTTTGCTAAGTATGTCCAAAGAGGTAATTGACAAAATCAAACTTCAATCCAATGAAGATGATAAGCTTATCAATGGGTTAAAGCTTAGAATTGATGGAATCACCCATAAGCAATTGTAAAAATTAACCATGATCAACTCAAAATAGAACTAAGGAAATAACACAAAAAAACACAAAGGTTACATAAAAGAAAAGACACAACAAAGTAGATAGTCATACACACAATATGAGTATCTTAAAGAAATAAATATGGAAAATAAACCACTAAGCATAATCTAGTCTAATAGTGATAGTTTTCCAAGATTGCAAAAAAATAATAGAAGACTCTAAAAAGACGACAATGCATCATTTGAAGTTTTGTCCACTGGAACGAAAACTTGAAATAGGAGGTCGAGTGAGGAGGAATTCAAGAAAATTTAACTTCTCATACACATGAGCAAGTTCAATTTGTTGAAATCGGCAACAATCACACGAGGATCCATGATGCAACACAAAATCGTTTGATGGGGGTATGGCATCAAACTTAGGGTTTGGTGGTGGTGGGGTAATGGGTTTGGGAATGTTTTCACAATGCCTTGTGAGGTTTGGGAAGGTTGAAAGGTCATTGAGTTGAGGGGTATTGAAGGATTGTGGTGGTGGGGGAACATTTTCTTTAGCTCCGGTGATGGGGTTTATGGTATAAGTCTCATTCCAATACTTGATTGGAGAGAAGGTAGGGTTTTTGGGTGGTTTGGACGAAGATGGTTCATTCTTCTTAACCCAAATAGGTCGAACCGAGATTTTCGGTTTCTTTGAAAGCTTGGACGAGGAAGCTTTGGGTGAGTGGGGTTGTGACAAAGAAATGTCAATGTTAGGAATGTAGGAGTTAGGCATTGTGAGAGTGTGAGAATGAAATCTCAAGGTTGTGTGAGAATTAAATCTCAAGGTTGTGTGAGAATGAAATCTCAAGGTTAGGAAGGTGTGAGAATGAAATCTCAAGGTTGGGGTATAAGTAAAATGTAATCAAGGTAAGAATTTGATTACAAAATGTGAAGTGTCAAGGAATGTTTAGTCAATTTGAGTAAACAAAGAATCTTGACAGGGTATAGGGTTTTAAAAGTTTTGACCAAAAATTCGTCAAAAGCCACTTACTGTCCGCGGTACCTTATAGGGACCGGCGGTTCCATATCGCTAGGGAACCGCGGGACTTTAAGGAACCGCATCCAGTGGACTTGAAACCATGTTTTTCCTGGGTTTTGGGAAAAACTAAGACTTTTTCAAAAAGTTGCAAATCTTGGAATTTTACCTCTATTAGCACCAAATTATGTTAGGGTTGCATAAAGCCACACATTCACAAAGAATGTCTTGACAAAGGGTGACAAAATAATTTAGATATCATTTTCAACCAATTTTAGTCAAGTTTTTAGAGGTTGTGATAGATTTAGGTTCAATTTTAATTTTAAATTAAAGTTGATTAATGGGCACATAAGGATAGAAACACATAAGGCTAAATCCATAGAACAAATTCATGAAACACACATGAAGGAGGCAACTACAATGATAAGTAGAAAAGAAAGACAACTAACTATTACAAAGCTAGCTTAACAAAGATCTAGATAAGTAGTTTTCTTTGGCTTGGTTTTGTTGAAAACTCTTATTAAGAAAACTCCATCATTCATCTCCTAGGAGGAGGCATGGAGAACAAGGCAAGCAAGAACTCTTGCAACCTCCTATGTAGTCCATACATATCCATCCTAAGGTTATGGAAGATGTAGTGGTTGTAAAGACAACTAGGACCATGTGCTTGTTGAAACCCATAGTATGGATCACCCAAAAGGAGGGAAAGTGGAACACCCAAAATTGGAATGTTTGAGTTGGGTGGAGGTGGAGGAGGCAAGTTCTCCAAGGGTGATGTGGGTGAGAGTGGAGGCATGTTCCCTAAAGGGGAAATGAGAGAGTGTAGAGGTAAATTCTCCAAGGTTGGTGAAATGGGTGAGTTAAGAGGGGTAAATGGTGAAGTAACCAAAGTGTCATCAAAGTCATTCACAAAAGGAATGCTTTGGATTGGTTGGGGTTGAGTGGTCACATCCAAGGGTGCACTTGGAGTGAAGGGTGAAGAGAGCTCATTCATTATTGAGTTGAATAAAGAGGAGGTAGAACCAATGGAGTGGTTAGTACCATGGGTGGATGATGTCTTGCATGGTGCAAGAGGTGGGGAAGGTGATGAAGAAATGAGGATAGGAGCCATCTCATTCTTAGGTGTGTGGAAAGGTGAGGAGTTCGGCTTGGCTACCTTAATCCTTATTTTAAGTGTTTTCCTTGGGGTGGAGGTCTTGGAAGTGTTTGAGGTTTTGGTACACACCATGGTTGTTTAGGGTTAAGGGAGGTATGTTTGATGTGTGAAGAACATGGCAAACAAGGTGGGTTTAAATGGGTGAGGTGATGATCCAAACTAGTAATGGGTTAAAATCATTTTAGGTGAATAATGAATTTAGGTAAGCTAGTTTAGGAAATGTGCAGTTTATTACTGAAAATCATGCAAGGTTTACAAAGATTTAAGAAAACAGTGTAAAGCAAAGATGCTGTCATGCACAGTGGTCGGCGGTTCCTTATCTAGGACCGGCGGTTCCTTATCGATAAGGATCCGCGGGTCGATATGGAACCGCGACCAGAGGGCTTTCAAAAATTTCACATCCCAAATTTTGATAAACCCAGATTTTTACCAAAGGATTCACAAGCCAAAGTTAACTACAGATCATAATCTAATAAGCTAACTATCATAAGGCATGCACAAAACTATGTAAATCACAAACATGATGGCATAATTAACATTAAGGATCAAAATAAATAATAATCCAAGCATGCAACAAAAGTTAATAAACAACTAAACCAAAGTGTTAATAACCAAATGTTTAACCATCAAATCCAAACTTTGACACAACTTCAAAGTCTTCACCTCCTTTTCTTTCCTAAACCCTTGATCATCTTTCCCAAATACTTGAATCCTTTTCTTGACTCAATCCGGTGTTCATGCAAATCACCTCGGGTTCGATGATTTTGACGGTAAAGTTCCTCTAAATTGAGATTATTAGGAACTTCACTAGAGGAATGGTGGGGAGGTGAAGCAATGTCATCTAAACCATCCACGAATGAGTTTGTGGAGTGGTGAGAAGAACTCGAAGAGTCAATGGGAGCACTTGTGCCAATGCCATCACCATCACTTGTTGGCATGTCCATGTCCTCATCATTGAACTCTTGTTGGTCGAATTTACGATCAGATCTTGTCTTTCTCTTATATACCTCTTGAATAGGTAGCATAACCCGTTTGACCGGTTGAAACTGAGAAAGATCAAGATTTGGAAAATCACGGCCAACCCTTTTAAAAAGGCGAGTGAGAAGCATTGCGTAAGGGAGGTTTGTTTTAGGCTTGTGAATAGCATAATTGATCCGTTGAGCGATAAAATATGTAATTGGTGTTGGTAAAGATGCAATATAACATATGCACTAAACACGCCGGAACATGATCCTGGTTTCCACCAAGACAAAACACATTTTCCCTAAGGACATTGGTCCATTGAACCATATTATCATTAAGGTCGCTCAAGAGAACCTCATGACGTTTCACCGAACGTACCTTAGTATGAAGGCTTCTCTTAACGGGTCGATTACGCTTTTTGGAGACAATGTCGACAATGAAGTCAAGATCAATTTCCTCATGATCATTTGGAGGGCAATTGTAGGATTCAAGGAGAGCACTAAGCTTCCATTTATCCGTGAAGCGACAAGTGCCTACAAATGGGACATCAAGAATTTGACCAAACACTTCGAGAGAGTATTGAATGAGTTGATCTTTCAAGATGAACCTAACAAATATTCCATCATTGTTTTCCCTGACGGAGTATGTGCTAACGAACTCCAATAGGAATCGAGGATAGATGTCTTCCTTAATGTTCAACAAACAATCAAATCCAATGTTTTCAAACATGGACTTGATGTAGACATAATCCTTGATATCTTTTTGGACAACTCTACCCTCATGAAAGCAACGAGATTGAAGAGAGGAAAAAGTATGGGCAAGGTGAGTTGAGTGACAAAAGTCGGATAGGTTAGGCATATATTGTTTGGTGAGTTGATGATCCTTTTGGTATTGTGAAGGCATGATTAGTACCTAAATAAACATAAGACAATATTTTTCCAATCACTCATATGAAAAATAAAATAAAAAATTGAAAATATGAGAATGTGTTATATCAATTTCTTGACAAACAAAGGATTGAATCCATATCATTCTCATGTTCACAATGCATCTATTCCATCATTAACCAAGAACACATGAACTATGTTGGATCAACAATGGATTAGAACATTGGTTTTTCAAAACAAGGTTTTTAGGTAAGCATTAACAATGTCATTACCTACTTGTTCATGGGTTCATCTCAAATCCATCTTTCAACCAAAATCATTTAGCCTAAATTCAGATTTGTTCTACAAGTGGGTTTTAGTGAAATCTTAATGAATATGAACCTAAGGAATCATAGTAAAATAACCATGTCAACCCACATTTCTATTAAGGTTTTAATTCAATTTCAATTTTAAAAATCCCCAATTATGAAAAGATGAACCCTAGAACAAAATAGATGAAATTGAAAGAAAATACTTACAATTAATTGATGTTAGATGAAGGATGAGTGAAACCCACAACTTGGAATCAATTAATTTGAGTGATTGAAGGTTTTGGAAGCTTCAACAATGGTGGAAAAACAAGAAAACCGTCGTTGTGTGTTTTTGGGAGAGAGAGGGTTTGGTTTGAAAAAGAATAAAATAATCAAACTGGCGCTCTGACAAAATTTTCTGCCCGCGGTTCCTTATCGATAAGGAACCGCGCTTTTGAGCCGCCTAGATAAGGAACCGCCTACAGAGGCAGGTTTTTATCTATGAAAAACGCCAAATTTTGAAAACCAAGTTTTTCTAAAATACTTAAAATTAAATCATGAGCCTTTTAGAATATCATTGGATCATCATAACACTAAGCAATATGCCTTAACGAAGGATTACGAGTTAAATCAAGATCGAAAAGAACCGAAACGGACAAACGACTACTCGTAGCAAAACGACTAAGTGGAGAGAAGTCAAGGGAAGTGAATCAAGACTAGGACCAATGCTCAAGGGATTAATGACAATCTTTAAATAGTGGTAACGAAGAGCTTGTGTCATATATAGTGGTTTAAGACGTGCCTTTCCGGCGAAACGTTAAACGGCTTTGGTAATGAATAAGCACAAAGCAATTATTCAAGTATAGACTAAGATCACTTTCAATAATAGTCTTAGTCTAAACCAAAATATGAGCAAGGTATTAATTCACTTTCTCTCCCACGAAGGGCCTACTAACCGTATGGGTGCAAACCATGGAAATAATGCTTGATACTTTAAGCTTCTACTAACTCACTCTACATCACCATAGTGAGTCAAGTATCCAAGCAATAAAGGTTTGAGAGGATAAAAGAAAAGAAACACAAACGACAAATAAATGTCAAGGCAAGGATGCCAAGAGCAAGCACATAGTCAAGTAATGATCAAAAGAATGATCAAAGGGCGTGTGGAAGAACGAAAGCGTACCTTGGCCACAAAGAGCAATCCATGAAGGAATCAATGCTATGCCCAATCAATGACTATGATGAGTACTAAGTCTTCAAGGACTAGTATCATTCCCAATCATCTTGGTATCATCATTCAAAGATGTTAAAGATCAATGAAGACGAGTCTTCTACAAGTGCAAGTAACTCAATCTACAACCAATTAAATGATTGATCTTCATGAGTACCTACATAAAGCAAGATGCAAACTAGTAGATACATTTCAAGAGTATATCTAAAATGCACAAAGGCTACTAATCTTAAGTGGGATGCAATATTATCAATTAAAAGACCTATTTTCAAAGACAACATAGTTTTGACCAAAGAGAAACTTTAGTATAACTTGACCTTCTAATTTGAGGAGACAATGGATCGATCCAAGTTTCAAAGTACAATATACTTCAAAGATCTTGAGTGACCATCGCTCTGATACCAATTGTAGAAACTAGAAGGGGAGGTTGAATAGTTTCTCTTCGATTGGTGACCAAATTAAAATTACTTTCAATTTGGTTTGTATCAAAACTATCTTTTACTTGAGGCTAAGTTGCATAATGATTAGGTTCAATTCAAATGCACTAGCAAAGATAATAGGTAAGTGTAATGATAATGAAATAAGTAAAGAGTAAGGAAGGAGACAACCTAGTGGGAAGACACCAAGATTTATAGTGGTTCGACAACGAGGCTCTATCCTCGTTTCTACTCCACTCCTCGAGTACACCTACTCGAGATTTCCACTATATCCACAAGCTCCCTTCTCGGCGGAGAAAACCTTACATCGTTGCTTACATTATTTTCCGACACTAAGCTAAATGTCGAGACCTAATCATTAGCTAGGACCAATCTACACAACGTTGCCTACTTCACAATTTAACGACACAAGGCTAGATGTCGGGTTCTAATCTTAAGGTAGAACCAATCTTCACGACGTTGCCTACTTCACCATTTTACGACACAAGGCTAGATGTCGAGTTCTAATCGAAATCTAGAACCAATCTTCACGACTCTTCACTTTGAAGCTAAGTGAGAACTTCACACAACACAACTACTAGTCACTTTATAGTTTAGTGAGAACTCACAAGACACAACCACATCACTTTATAGTTTAGTGAGAACTCCTAATCAAATCTATTACAACTCAACTAGACTTATCCAAGTACACACATGTAGCTTGGATTTACACAACACAAATCCAAGCAAACACATATGCAATGGATGTACACAACAAATCCAAGTATCCACAAATAACTTGGATGAACACAACTAGTCTAAGTATTCATAAATACATTGGATTGACCTAAAACAAAAAAGGTATCATGATGAATATGACTAGCTCATAGATTCATCTTTATCACAACACTAGTGAGTGAGTGATCTCATTGGACAAGGTAAAGGAGGGGATCAAGAGGATAATCATATGTAAACATCCTTAACAATTTAAGTGAATATTTACTAATGATTATGCTACAGAAAATAGAAAGAGGGCTGAGAAAAACGTCCAAGAGGCTTACTGGAAAATGAGATTTGACCCACTATTTAAAGAAGACAAAATATAACGGATCTATAACGGCTAGCTGTGCGTTGTACCTTATCTCACCCCGCGGTTCCATATCGCTAAGGTACCGCCACTAGACTACGCTCCGTTTTTTGTCTTTTAGTGGGGTAGGAATATCTGAGGTATTTGAAACCTTCAAAGGATGTTCTAACAGCATTTGGAATATGCTATTTTCAAATTTTCATTTTCCATTTTAATAAAACATTTTCTAAAAAAGAAAGTTTATTAAAAAGTCTTTTGTCATATTAACAAAAGTGAGTTTTAAGGATAATCATTTTGATGATCACTAAGTATGATTAAGAAAGGTTAGTGATATGATTATTACCTTGATGATAGTGTTAGTTAAATAATTCATTTTGTGTTTTACACTAAATGTGTTGTATGGTTTGTTGTGATCAAAACTAAGAAAGATTAGTTAACACTAATAATGTTTTTAGGCATCACTTGCATTAACACCATGGTACTCTCTCTTCAGCTTGTCTTGCTCAGCCTTGGGAAAGAACTGTCCCATCACCAAATCCCTGAACTGAGCCCAAGTCAAACCAGCCACCCAATTATCACCTCCCTCATACTGCTTCAGTGCCTTCCACCATGATAGCACATCGCCTTCGAACCGGTAACAGGCCAACCTCGACTTGAAGACGGGGTCACAACCCATGGCACCGAAGATCTTCTCAATGTGAGCCAACCAGCTTTCAGCTTCACTGGGGCTATCTGTTTTCTCGAAGGATCGAGGGCGTAGCTTATTGAATCTCTCCAGCCATGTGACCAATGTTGCTGGAGGAGGAAGAGGTACTGGGTGCTGCTGCTGATTGTTAGCAGCCTGCACCTCAGCCCTGATTTCGTTCCTCAGTTGAGGGAGCATAGCTTGCATTGCAGCTTGGACTACTGCATTGAGTTGTTCCTGCTCGCGTGTGAGAACCATCTGACAGTATAACATAAAAATACATGATTAAACTGATCAAAACATAAAATATATACATGAAAAAAATTTATACCAATAAATCATGAGAAAAATTTTATGCAAGAAAACTAGTACATGAATGCATGATAAAATTTTATGAAAACTTTTATATGCGCGAGAGTGAACGCTTATGGTCAGTTTACTCAAAACACAAGACATGGCGAGGGGACGCCAATGGGTCGGTCCCAAAGTTAAAAGTTTCGATAAAACACATGCGACTAAATAGGGCCAGTCCTGTACCAACCATTACTTAGTTATAAACCTGCGACAATGACATATATATGTATGCATGAAAACAATGAATGCATGAAAACCGACTGCCAGTTTTAGGAAGACCATAATGACTACCCACTAATCACAGGTCGTGTTTTGAGAGCCTACAGGTCGAAGCCTTGGGCTCTAATACCATAATTGTAACACCCCATTTTGGTAAATGCAATGTCAAGCGTGATTATGGCGTGTCATCAAAGCATACAAGGATAAATGTATTAAACATTACATGACCATAAAAAGAAATACCAGAAACAAACATCGGTACCCCAAAGTAAAGCTCATCACACACGAACATAAGTACTGTAAATGAAAAGGACTAAACAATGTCCATATAAATGAGTATCAAAAGTATGAAGAAATGCATAAAGTAATGAAGGCTAGGAAGCTTCCAATCCATATGCACGTACGCTTAAAGTCTACGAGCGTCCCTGAGTACCTGCCGTTTTGGGAACATGAAAGGAAAACGGTTAAGCATAACGCTTAGTGCACGGATATACAAGCATAGAATGAATAACATAAGCATAAACAACATATAGCAGCGGAAATGTCTAAGTCCTGGAAAACCTGGTATAACTTAGTAAAACTGGTTTTATAGTTTGAAAAGCCTTATGTTTATCTTATAAAAACTGTTTAACATGTTTACCATTAGCCAATATAGGTCATGAAATATCAACGTGCATGAATACTCGGAGGGGTGACCTCGTCATGCAATTAGAGGGGCTGCCTCTAATTAATATAAGTTTGGGTAGGAGGGATCAGCTCCTTGTGAAGGATGCAAGGCACACACCACATTCACCTGAATAATCTGTAAAACATGTAACCTAGGATGCACCCATACGCCCGACATGATAATAATAATATGGCCAAAAGCTAAAGGGACGCCACGAGCTATCACTCCGTCGTGGTGAAGTCATAACACTGGTGCCTCCAGTGTTATGGTAATTGTTAATGCAAGTAATGCCTAAAACATTATTAGTGTTAACTAATCTTTCTTAGTTTTGATCACAACAAACCATACAACACATTTAGTGTAGAAACACAAAATGAATTATTTAACTAACACTATCATCAAGGTAATAATCATATCACTAACCTTTCTTAATCATACTTAGTGATCATCAAAATGATTATCCTTAAAACTCACTTTTGCTAATAAGACAAAAGTCTTTTTAATATACTTTCTTTTTTAGAAAATGTTTTATTAAAATGGAAAATGAAAATTTGAAAATGGCATATTCTAAATGCTGTTAGAATATCCTTTGAAGGGTTTAAATACCACAGATATTCCCACCCCACTAAAAGACAAAAAACGGAGCGGAGTCTAGTGGCGGTACCTTAAGTACCTACGCGGTACCTTAGCGATATGGTACCGCGGGGTGAGATAAGGTACCGCGCACAGTAGCCGTTATATATCCATTGTAACTTTGTCTCCTTTAAATAGTGGGTCAAATCTCATTTTCCAGAAAGCCTCTTGGACGATTTTCTCAGCCCCTTTTCTATTTTCTATAGCATAATCATTAGTAAATGATCACTTAATTTGTTAAGGATGTTTACATATGATTATCCTCTTGATCCCCTCCTTTACCATGTCCAATGAGAAGATCACTCACTCACTAGTGTAGTGATAAAGATGAATTTATGAGCTAGTCATATTCATCATGATACCCCTTTTTGTTTTAGGTCAATCCAATGTATTTATGAATACTTGGACTAGTTGTGTTCATCCAAGTTATTTGTGGATACTTGGATTTGTTGTGTACATCCATTGCATATGTGTTTGCTTGGATTTGTGTTATGTAAATCCAAGCTACATGTGTGTACTTGGATAAGTCTAGTTGAGTTGTAATAGATTTGATTAGGAGTTCTCACAAAACTATAAAGTGATGTGGTTGTGTCTTGTGAGTTCTCACTAAACTTTAAAGTGATTAGTAGTTGTGTTGTGTGAAGTTCTCACTTAGCTTCAAAGTGAAGAGTCGTGAAGATTGGTTCTAGCTTTCGATTAGAACTCGACATCTAGCCTTGTGTCGTAAAATGGTGAAGTAGGCAACGTCGTGAAGATTGGTTCTACCTTTCGATTAGAACTCGACATCTAGCCTTGTGTCGTTAAATTGTAAAGTAGGCAACGTCGTGTAGATTGGTCCTAGCTAAAGATTAGGTCTCGAAATTTAGCTTAGTGTCGGAAAATAATGTAAGCAACGATGTAAGGTTTTCTCCGCCGAGAAGTGAGCTTGTGGATATAGTGGAAATCTCGAGTAGGTTTACTCGAGGAGTGGAGTAGAAACGAGGATAGAGCCTCGTTGTCGAACCACTATAAATCTTGGTGTCTTCCCACTAGGTTGTCTCCTTCCTTGCTCTTTACTTATTTCATTATCATTATACTTGCTTATTGTCCTTGCTAGTGTATTTCAATTGAACCTAATCATTATGCAACTTAGCATCAAGTAAAAGATAGTTTTGATACAAACCAAATTGAAAGTAATTTTAATTTGGTCACCAATCGAAGAGAAATTATTCAACCCCCCCCCCTTCTAGTTTCTACAATTGGTATCAGAGCGATGGTCACTCAAGATCTTTGAAGTATATTGTACTTTAAAACTTGGATCGATCCATTGTCTCCTCAAATTAGAAGGTCTAGTTGTACTAAAGTTTCTCTTTGGTCAAAACTATGTTTTCTTTGAAAATAGGTATTTTAATTGATAATTTTGCATCCCACTTAAGATTAGTAGCCTTTATGCATTTTAGATATACTTTTGAAATGTATCTACTAGTTTGCATCTTGCTTTGTGTAGGTACTCATGAAGATCAATAAATTTATTGGTTATGAATTGAGTTACTTTCACTTTTAGAAGAATCATCTTCATTGATCTTTAACATCTTTGAATGATGATACCAAGATGATTGGGAATGATACTAGTCCTTGAAGACTTAGTACTCATCATAGTCATTGATTGGGCATAGCACTTATTCCTTCATGGATTGCTCTTTGTGGCCAAGGTACGCTTTCGTTCTTCCACACGCCCTTTGATCATTCTTTTGATCATTACTTGACTATGTGCTTGTTCTCGGCATCCTTGCCTTGACATTTATTTGTGGTTTGTATTTCTTTTCTTTTATCCTCTCAAACCTTCATTGCTTGGATACTTGACTCACTATGATGATGTAGAGTGAGTTAGTAGAAGCTTAAAGTATCAAGCATGATTTCCATGGTTTGCACCCATACGGTTAGTAGGCCCTTTGTGGGAGAGAAAGTGAATTAATACTTTGCTCATATTTTAGTTTAGACTAAGACTATTATTGAAAGTGATCTTAGTTTAGACTTGAATAATTGCTTTGTGCTCATTCATTACCAAAGTCGTTTATCATTTCGCCGGAAAGGCACGTCTTAAACCACTATATATGACACAAGCTCTTCGTTTCAACTATTTGAAGATTGTCATTAATCCCTTGAGCATTGATCCTAGTCTTGATTCACTTCCCTTGATTTCTCTCCACTTAGTCGTTTTGCTACGAGTAGTCGTTTGTCCGCTTCGGTTCTTTTCGATCTTGATTTAACTCGTAATCCTTCGTTAAGGCATATTGCTTAGTGTTATGATGATCCAATGATATTCTAAAAGGCTCATGATTTAATTTTAAGTATTTTAGAAAAACTGGATTTTCAAAATTTGGCATTTTTCAGAGATAGAAACCTGCCTCTGCCGACGGTTCCTTATCTCCGCGGCTCAAACCCGCGGTTCTTTATCGATAAGGTACCGCGGGCAGTAACTTTTGTCAGAGCGCCAGTTTGTGTTGTTTATTCTTTTTCAAACCAAACTCTCTCTCTCTCCCAAAAACACACAGCCGACAGGTTTTACCTTTTCCACCATTGTTGAAGCTTCCAAAACCTTCAATCACTCAAATTAATTGATTCCAAGTTGTGGGTTTCACTCATCCTTCATCTAACATCAATTAATTGTAAGTATTTTCTTTCAATTTCATCTATTTTGTTCTAGGGTTCATCCTTTCATAATTGGGGATTTTTAAAATTGAAATTGAATTAAAACCTTAATGGGAATGTGGGTTGACATGGTAATCTTACTATGATTCCTTAGGTTGATATTCATTAATATTTCACTAAAACCCACTTATAGAACAAATCCGAATTTAGGCTAAATGATTTTGGTTGAATTATGGATTTTAGATGAACCTATGAACAAGTAGGTAATGACATTGTTAATGCTTACCTAAAAACCTTGTTTTGAAAAACCAATGATCTAATCCATTGTTGATCTAACATAGATCATGTGTTCTTGGTTAATGATGGAATAGACACATTGTGAACATGAAAATGATATGGATCAATCCTATGTTTGTCAAGAAATTGATATAACACATTTTCATTTTTTGTTTTCCTTTTTGATTTTCATATGAGTGATTGGAGAAATATTGTCTTGTGTTTGTATTTAGGTACTTAATCATGCCTTCTCAATATCACAAAGATCATCAATTCACTAGAGATTATATGCCCGACATCTCTCAAACCTTTGTTTCCCCTCAACTCCAAAACGCTTTTCCATTCCTTTCCTCTCGTTGTTTCCATGAGGGTAGGATTGTAGACTCAAGAATAGCGGGAGATAATTATATCAACTCTATGTTCGAGCTAATTGGGTTTGATTGTTTGCTTTACATAGACGAGGTAATTTATCCCTTGTTCCTTCTTGAGTTCTTTAGTACTTACTCCATGCTTGAAATCAACGACCAAATCTTTATCCGTTTCTTGTTGAATGGTCAAATCATTCAATATTCTCTCGACGACTTTGGTGATATTCTTGGTGTGTCATTTGAAGGCACTTGTCGTTTCACGGATAAGTGGAGACTAGATGCTCTCTTGGAGTCAAACGACAAACCTCCAAATGACACCACCGAAGTTGATCTATATTTCATCCTTGAAATCATCACGAAAGAGCGTAGTGGAAACGTTGTGAGAAGCCTTCATACAAATGTACGAAATGTGAATAGGTATGAAGTGCTCTCAAGCGACCTTAAGGATTATATGCTCCAATGGGCAAACATCCTTAGGGAAAATGTGTTTTGTCTTGGTGGGAACCGGGATCATATCCCGGCTTGCATGGGGCATATGTTGTTTTGCCTATTTACTTCCACCAAGTACAATCTTGCATATTACATCGCTCGACGTATAAATTATGCTCTTTTCAAACCCAAAACAAACCTCCCTTATGCTATGCTTCTTACTCGCCTCTTTAGAAGGGTTGGTCAAGATTTTCCTCAACTCGATCTTTCTCGCTTTCACTCGGTTCAACGGGTTATGTTGCCTATTCAATAGGCGTATCAACGAAAGCAAAGAAGTGACCGTGGTTCGAGAAAATCCGACCATCAAGAGCCGGATGAGGAGGACACCGATATGCCACCAAGTGATGGTGATGGCATCGGTCCTAGTTCTCATTTTGACTCTTCGAGCAACTCCCATCCATCCTCAAATCAATTCGAGGATGATTTTGAAGACTTTGCTCCTCCTCCTCACCCTTCTAGTGATGTTCCTGAAGATCTCAATATGGAGCATCTTTATCGTGAGAATCTTAGAACCCGGGGAGAATTACATGAACACCGAGTGGAGTCAAGAAAAGGGTTCAAGTATTTGGGAAAGATGATCAAGGGTTTAGGAAAGAAAAGAAGGTGAAGACTTTGAAGTTGTATCAAAGTTTGGATTTGATGGTTTAACATTTGGTTATTAACACTTTGGCTTAGTTGTTTATTAACTTGCGTTGCATGCTTGGATTACCATTTTACTTGATCCTTAATGTTTATTATGCCATCATGTTTGTGTTTTACATAGCTTTGTGCATGCCTTTTGATAGTTAGCTTATTAGATTATGATCTGTAGTTAACTTTGGCTTGTGAAACTTTTGGAAAAATCTGGGTTTATCAAAAACCGGGATGGGAAATTTTTGAAAACCTTCTGGTCGCGGTTACATATCGACCCGCGGTTCCTTATCGATAAGGTACCACCGGTCCAAGATAAGGAACCGCCGGCCACTGTGCACGACAGCATCTTTGCTTTACACTGTTTTCTTAATTTTGTGTAAACCTTGCATGATTTTCAGTAATAAACGGCACATTTCCTAAACTAGGGTATCTAAATTCATTATTCACCTAAAATGATTTTAACCCATTACTAGTTTGGATCATCCCCTCAACCATTTAAACCCACCTTGTTTGCCATGTTCTTCACACATCAAACATTCTTCCCTAAACCTTAAACCACCCTAATCAACCATGGTGTGTACCAAAACCTCAAACACTTCCAAGACCTCCACCCCAAGAAAAACACTCAAAATAAGGGTTAAGGTAGCTAAGCCTAACTCTTCACCTTTCCACACACCTAAGAATGAGAATGCTCCTATCTTCATTTCTTCATCACCTTCCCCACCTCTTGCACCATGCAAGACTTCTTCCACCCATGGTACTAACCACTCCATTGGTTCTACATCCTCTTCATTCAATTCTAGAATGAATGAGCTTTCTTCATCCTTCACTCCAAGTGCACCCTTGGAAGTGACCACACAACCTCAACCAATCCAAAGCATTCCTTTTGGGAATGACTTTGATGACACTTTGGTGACTTCACCATTTACCCCTCACAACTCACCAATTTCACCAACCTTGGATAATTTTCCTCCACACTCACCCATTTCCCCTTTGGGGAACATGCCTCCACTTTCACCCACATCACCCTTGGAGAACTTGCCTCCTCCAACTCCACCCAACTCAAACATCCTAATTTTGGGTGTCCCTCTTTCCCTTCTCTTGGGTGATCCTTACTTTGGGTTTTAACAAACTCATGGTCCTAGATGTCCATGTTGTCTCTACAACCACTTCCTCATCCAAAACCTAAGGATGGATATGTATGGACTACATAGAGGTTTGCAAGATTTCTTGCTTACTTTGTTCTCCATGCCTCCTCCTAGGAGATGAATGATGGAGTTCTTTTAATAAAGTTTTTCAACAACAAGCCAAAGAAAACCACCTATCTAGATTTTATGATAAGCTAGCTATGTATTAGTTAGTTTTATTTATCTTTGTACTTGTTTCCTCATTAATGAATGTTTCATGTTGTTGTGTTATGGATTTAGCTTTGTGTGATTCTATCCTTTTGTGCACACTAATCAACTTTAATTTGAAATTAAAATTGAACCTAAATCTATCACAACCCCTAAACTTGACTAAAATTGGTTCAAAATGATATCTAAATTATTTTGTCACCCTTTGTCAAGACATTCTTTGTGAATGTGTTGCTTTATGAAACCCTAGCATATTTTGGTTCTAATAGAGGTAAAATTCCAAGATTTGCAATTTTTTGAAAAAGTCTTAGTTTTTCCCAAAACCCAGGAAAAACATTGTTTAAAGTCCACTGGACGCGGTTCCTTAAGGACCCGCGGTTCCTTAGTGATATGGAACCGCCGGCCCATATAAGGTACCGCGGCCAGAATGTGGCTTTTGACGAATTTTTGGTCAAAACCTTTAAACCCTATTCCCAGTCAAGATTCCTTGTTTACTCAAATTGACTAAACATTCCTTGACAATACACATTTTGTATTCAAATTCTTACCTTGATTACATTTTACTTATACCCCAACCTTGAGATTTCATTCTCACACCTTCCCAACCTTGAGAATTCATTCTCACATAACCTTGAGATATCATTCTCACACTCTCACAATGCCTAACTCCTACATTCCTAACCTTGACATCTCTTTGTCACAACCCCACTCACCCAAAGCTTCCTCTTCCAAGCTTTCAAAGAAACCGAAAATCTCGGTTCGACCCGTTTGGGTTAAGAAGAATGAACCATCTTCGTCCAAACCACCCAAAAACCCTACCTTCTCTCCAATCAAGTATTGGAATGAGACTTATACCATAAACCCCATCACCGGAGCAGAAGAACATGTTCCACCACCACCACAATCCTTCAATAACCCCCAACTCAATGACCTTTCCACCTTCCCAAACCTCACAAGGCATTGTGAAAACACTCCCAAACCCTTTACCCCACCACCAAACCCTAAGTTTGATGCCATACCCACATCAAACGATTTTGTGTTGCATCATGGATACTCGTGTGATTGTTGCCGATTTCAACAAATTGAACTTGCCCATGTGTATGAGAAGTTAAATTTTCTTGAATTCCTCCTCACTCGACCTCCTATTCAAGTTTTCATTCCGGTGGACAAAACTTCGAATGATGCATCGTCGTCTCTTTAGTTTTATTTTATTTTTAGCAATCTTGGAAAATATCACTATTAGACTAGCTTATGCTTAGTGGTTTATTTTCCATATTTATTGCTTTTAGATACTCATACTATGTGTATGAATATCTTCTTTGTTGTATTATTTTTTTAACTTTTATGTTATTTGTGTGCTATCTAATTAGTTCTATTTTTGAGTTGATCTTGGTTAAATTTTTATAATTGCTTATGGGTGATTCCATCAGTTCTAAAGCTTTAACCCATTGACAAGCCTATCATCTTCATTTTATTGAAGTTTGATTTTGTCAATTACCTCTTTGGACATACTTAGCAAAATACTTGCTTCTAATTTGAGATTTCTTCTCTTTCTCCCTCTCAAGTTACTTAGTAGGTAGTGATCATATATACATTGGTGTTTCTTTCCTTTCTACTAACCTTTGTGTAGCATGTCACCTTAGCTCACAAACTTGGTGCCCCGAGCAAGGGGGAGCAACCACCAAGGGGGAGCTACTAGCAAAGTTCGATGCACTTCAAAGACTTATGCTAACCTTTTTGCTATGACAAAGGGGGAGAAATGATAGTGATAAACTAGTTAATAATTCCATAGTTTGTGTTTATACGTAAATGAGTTTATCGTTTGTCGTAATCAAAAAGGGGGAGATTGTTAAGGCAAGTAATGCCTAAAAACATTATTAGTGTTAACTAATCTTTCTTAGTTTTGATCACAACAAACCATACAACACATTTAGTGTAGAAACACAAAATGAATTATTTAACTAACACTATCATCAAGGTAATAATCATATCACTAACCTTTCTTAAGCATACTTAGTGATCATCAAAATGATTATCCTTAAAACTCACTTTTGCTAATAAGACAAAAGTCTTTTTAATAAACTTTCTTTTTTAGAAAATGTTTTATTAAAATGGAAAATGAAAATTTGAAAATGGCATATTCCAAATGCTGTTAGAATATCCTTTGAAGGGTTTAAGTACCTACGCGGTACCTTAGCGATATGGTACCGCGGGGTGAGATAAGGTACCGCGCACAGTAGCCGTTATATATCCGCTGTAACTTTGTCTCCTTTAAATAGTGGGCCAAATCTCATTTTCCAGAAAGCCTCTTGGACGATTTTCTCAGCCCTTTTTCTATTTTCTATAGCATAATCATTAGTAAATGATCACTTAATTTGTTAAGGATGTTTACATATGATTATCCTCTTGATCCCCTCCTTTACCATGTCCAATGAGAAGATCACTCACTCACTAGTGTAGTGATAAAAATGAATTTATGAGCTAGTCATATTCATCATGATACCCCTTTTTGTTTTAGGTCAATCCAATGTATTTATGAATACTTGGACTAGTTGTGTTCATCCAAGTTATTTGTGGATACTTGGATTTGTTGTGTACATCCATTGCATATGTGTTTGCTTGGATTTGTGTTGTGTAAATCCAAGCTACATGTGTGTACTTGGATAAGTCTAGTTGAGTTGTAATAGATTTGATTAGGAGTTCTCACTAAACTATAAAGTGATGTGGTTGTGTCTTGTGAGTTCTCACTAAACTTTAAAGTGATTAGTAGTTATGTTGTGTGAAGTTCTCACTTAGCTTCAAAGTGAAGAGTCGTGAAGATTGGTTCTAGCTTTCGATTAGAACTCGACATCTATCCTTGTGTCGTAAAATGGTGAAGTAGGCAACGTCGTGAAGATTGGTTCTACCTTTCGATTAGAACTCGACATCTAGCCTTGTGTCGTTAAATTGTGAAGTAGGCAACGTCGTGTAGATTGGTCCTAGCTAAAGATTAGGTCTCGACATTTAGCTTAGTGTCGGAAAATAATGTAAGCAACGATGTAAGGTTTTCTCCGCCGAGAAGGGAGCTTGTGGATATAGTGGAAATCTCGAGTAGGTGTACTCGAGGAGTGGAGTAGAAACGAGGATAGAGCCTCGTTGTCGAACCACTATAAATCTTGGTGTCTTCCCACTAGGTTGTCTCCTTCCTTGCTCTTTACTTATTTCATTATCATTATACTTGCTTATTATCCTTGCTAGTGTATTTCAATTGAACCTAATCATTATGCAACTTAGCATCAAGTAAAAGATAGTTTTGATACAAACCAAATTGAAAGTAATTTTAATTTGGTCACCAATCGAAGAGAAACTATTCAACCCCCCCCCCCCCCCCCTTCTAGTTTCTACAGTTATGGTACCTCCATAACTAGGTGAAACTGGTCATGCATGTATATGGCTTTAGGCATCTAATTAAACATAAGCAATTCAAAACATATAAAACATATACTGGGAAAACAGTTGGCTGCATACGGGGAAATCCTAATAAAGAAAGAATGTCCATACTGAAATGACGGAGAATCCGTACCTTGTGTCCAGTAAACGAAGAAGACGAACGGAAGAGAGTCTTACTTCGATATCACTAATGCTACATAAATCATATACATGTATAAGTATTCTGATTACTGAGTACGTAACTGCTTTTATATCATGTCTTAGCTTGTTATATATGTTCATGTCTTGTTTTACTGTTTTTAATGTTATGTTGTGTTTATCATGTATTCTGTCTATTTTGATTAAGTATTACTTGTATCTCTTGTATTATTATACTTGTTGTGTAATAAAAAGTAACTTTCTAAAAATAGCAGGTTTCCAAAAATAGAAAGTTTTCAAAAATAGAAAGTTTCCAAAAATAGAAAGTTTACAAAAATAGAAAGTTTCCAAAAATAGAAAGTTTCCAAAAATAGAATAGCTGCCTAAAATAAATAAGTTTCTAAAAATAGAAAGTTTCCATAAATAGATTAACTGCTTAAAATAGATAAGTTTCTAAAAATAGAAAGTTTCCATAATTAGAAATAAGCTGGATTATTAAGCTAATAATATAAGCTTAAGTTTTACTGATTAATATTCTAAGTCATATGATTAAATAGTATAGTTTATTAATTATCACATGTAAATAAATAAACTATAGATTATGAGATTTAATTAAATATAACATGATTTAATTAAATAAAAGATAAATAATACTTAGGTTAAAACATGTATTAATATTTATTATTAATATAACCTAAGTCATGGAAATTAATTAATTATATGCCATGTTTTAATAATTAATTAATTACTTTAGTCTAAATTAAATCATAAAATACTTAGGTTAAAATCATGTACTATTTCTAATAATAATTAACCTAAGTCATGTCTAAATTAAATTTATTATAAAGCATGTTAAATTAATTTAATTAAACCTTGTAATTATTTAACTTGTAAAAATAATTAACTTGTAAAAATAAACCATGAACCGAACCCGTGTTTTAAATCCAAACATGTCATGAACCGGTCCATGAAACCCCTTGAACCGGATCAATAAACCCTTAATTATGGCGAACCGGGTTGACCGATTGCCACGGTTTAGTCAAACCGCCACCGGCTTAATCCGGTGGTGCGTGTGGTGTTTCATCCGAGACCCCCAAGACCCACAAGGACAACCCCGACATGCGTCGGTGTAACACCCCACTTTGATAAGTGGACCGTTACGCGTAATCATGGCGTGTCATCAAAGCATACAAGGATAAATGTCTAAAACATTACATGACCATAGGGATAACCGGAATCAAACATCGGTTCCCAAATATAAGCCCAAAACATAATAAAGCAAAATAAATGAATGAAAGACTAAACAAGCATAAGTATATGAAGGCAAAAAGGAAAAGAAGTCTCTAGCAGCTTCCATCCTATGCACGACCTCCAAATGCTCGAGTCTTTCCTAGGGTACCTGCCGTTTTGGGACATGGAAAGGAAAGTAACGGCTGAGCAAAACGCTCAGTGCACGGATATAGACATAGTATGAATGACTAAAACATAATAAAGACTTAATAGCAGCGGAAATGTATAAGTCCTGGAAAACCTGGAACATGTTCATAAAACTGGTTTTATAGTTTGAAAAGCCTTATGTTTATCTTATGAAAACTGTTTAACATATTTTACCATTAGCCAATATAGGTCATGAAAATACACCGTGTATGAATACTTGGAGGGGTGACCTCATCATGCAAATTAGAGGGGCTGCCTCTAATTTAATATACTGGTTTTGGGTAGGAGGGATCAGCTCCTTGTGAAGGATGCAAGGCACACACCACATTCACCATGAAATCGTGACTGAAACATGTAACTAGGATGCACCCATACGCCCCACATGATAAATATAATAATATGGTCAAAAGCTGAAGGGACGCCACGAGCAATCACTCCGCCGTGGTGAAGTCATAACACCAGTGCCTCTAGTGTTATGGTTATGGTACCTCCATAACTAGGTGAAACTGGTCATGCATGTATATGGCTATATGTATTCTAATTTAAACATAAGCAAATCAAACATATAAATTATACTACGGGAAAACAGTTGGCTGCATACGGGAAAATCCTAATAAGAAAAGAATGTCCATACTGAAAGGACGGGAATCCGTACCTTATGTCCAGTGAACGAAGAAGACGAACGGAAGAGAGTCCTACTTCGGTATCACTAATGCTACATAAATACATACGTGTATAAGTATCTGATTACTAAATACATAACTGGTTTTATGTCATGTCTTAGCTTATTTATACGTTCATGTCATGTTTTACTGTTTTAAGCTTTAAACTGTGATTATCTTATATTCTGTCTATTCTGATTAAGTATTACTTGTATTTCATGTATTATTATACTTACTGTGTAATAATAAGTAACTTTCTAAAAATAGCAGGTTTCCTAAAATAGAAAGTTTCCAAAAATAGAAAGTTTCCAAAAATAGAAAGTTTCCAAAAATAGAAAGTTTCCAAAAATAGAAAGTTTCCAAAAATAGAATTACTGCTTAAAATAGATAAGTTTCTAAAAATAGAAAGTTTCCATAAATAGATTAGCTGCCTTAAATAAATAAGTTTCTAAAAATAGAAAGTTTCCATAATTAGATATAAGCTGGTTAAATAAGCTAAGTATATAAGCTTAAGTATTTTTCTGATTATTTTTCTAAGTCATAATGATATAAGGTATAGTTTATTAATTATTACATGTAATTTAAATAAACTATATGTTAAAAGTATTTAATTAAATATATCATGTTTTTATTAAATAAAGTTAAATACTTAGGTTAAAACATAGATTATTAATTATTAATAATATAAACTAAGTCATGTTAATTAATTAATTATAGCCATGGTTTTTAATAATTAATTAATTATAAAGTCTAGAAAATATAAATACTTAGGTTAAAATTTCATGATCTAATAATTAAATTATAACCTAAGTCATGTTAATTAAATTAATTATGTCATATTTTATTAATTTAATTTTTAACATATAACTATTAAAATCATAACCTTAACCATGAACCGGATCGTGACTAGAAACCATGAACCGGACCCGTAATCAACACCATACCCCGAACCACTTTGGGGTTCTCCCTTGTTTGCTGCTGCCGTGGGAGCCACACCACCAAACCGAGACCATGAGGTCTCGGTGGTGGGTAATAAACCAAACCGAGACCCCTTAGGGGTTCGGTTAGGCGTCGGCTAGAACAAACACCCCCAAAAACCCTTGTTTTGATTTACCCCATAATCATAGACATGTTTTAATAAATGTTTTTAATTAGTTTTAAGAACATCATGATTTTATGTGATTTATTAAATCAAAACATAAAAGAAAAAGGTTAAAAAGGTTATACCAGATGCGTGGATCAATCATGGATGAACACACACGAATGCTAGCACAAATTCCAAGATCAAAAATCAACCGAACACCCCTTTTTGATGGTTATAGGTGGCGGCCAAAAAGGGAGCAAGAAGAAAGGAGAAGAAACTTTTTAGGGTTTTTGTTTAGTTTAATGTAAAGTGAAAAATGAAACAATATTTTACCTTATGTTAGTAAAATTTGATGGGCTTGGCCCATCTTTCTTCCTAATTTCGTGGCATATGGGGCCCATATGGGGTAACCCGATCATTTTCCGTGTCTAATTAATAAGTGTGTTCTCGTGTTCGTGTTTTACGCATTTTAATTAATTATCGATCGTGACTTAATATATTTATTCGTGTTCGTAATAAATATATATACGTAATTAATATTAGCTCGTGATTAAATTACGTTCATGATTTCATGATCGCATGTTCGTGATTATAATTATTATTTGAATAATTATCGTGTGTTCATACGTAATAAGTACTTATCGTGTTCTAACACGTACGTAATACTTAAAATTCTTATTCGCGAACGTAACCATGCTATAAAAGGAAAGTTTTAATCTAGTACGTACGATCTAATGGGTACTATTCATGGTAAAAGCATGCGGGTTTTACAGTCGGGGTCCTTGTCTTGCTTGCTGTCGAGCCACAAAGCCCACACCGAGACCTTGAGGTCTCGGTTGGTGGTCACACAAGCCACACCGAGAGCATAGGCTCTCGGTTTGTGTGTGCCGGCCGAACCAAACACCCCCTTAAACCACATGTTTTTAATACCCCATGATTAGATATAATTAATTAACATGTTTAATTAATAGTTTTAATAAACCCATGATTCGCGTGTTCTTAGATCTAATAAATAATAAAAAAAAAGTTTAAGGAATTACCGATTCGTGGATAACAAGGAAATTAATAACACGAACGATCTAACAAGAATTGGATCAACCAAAATCAACCAAACACCCCTTCCTTGGTGTTTATATGCGGCGGCCAAAAAGGAGAAAAGGAGGAGCATGGTTTTGTGATTTTTCTAATATTCTGTATTATGAAAAATCTATTTTTCCTTCTTTTCTTTTTAGTTAAATTTTAAGTGGGCTTGGCCCTTCCTTTTGTCTATGTCGCGGCTATGTAGGGCCCACAAGGGGACCCATTGTTTTTCCGTGTTCAATTTATTTACGTGTTATCGTGTCGTGTTCACGTGATTTATTTATAATCGTTCTTGTCGTAAAATTTATTTATACGTAATCGTAATAACTATACGTAAATACATAATAATAGGTTTGTGATTATTTACGTTCATGATTTCATGTTCGTGATTATAATTATTGTTGATAATAACTATCGTGTCTTAATACGTAATAAATACTTATCATGTAATAACACGTACGTAATACTTGTAATTCCTATTCGTGAAACATAAACGTGCTAAATAAGGAAAGTTCTAATCATGTACGTACGATTATATATAGACTGTTCATGGTAAAAGCATGCGCGTTTTATAGAAATGATAAGTCAATTTTGTTTTTTTTATAAATAAATATTAGGGGAAAGCTATAAACCCCTCCCCATTCCTCTAAAAAAACCCTATACATACCCCCTTGATTTTTGTATTTTTGTATTTTTTTTTAATTTTTATAATTTAGTTTATATTATAAAACTAAGAAACTGTAAATACGGTATGAAAATTATAAAGTTTTAAAGGTCAAATATACTAAACTGTAAAAAATACGGAATATAAACTAATAAAAAAACTGCTGTAAACTGAATATAACAAGTGGATCCAGATTTTTATGTACTTTTTGTAAAGAAAAGGGTAACAATAAAGGTACCTTAAATATTTAAATTTGAAATAGGTATAAATAGATGAAAGAATAATGTGTCGAGTCAAAGTACTCATCCTATTAACTTAAATACCATAGGAATATCTAACTAAGTGAAAAAAACAAAAAAAGTGATATGTCAGTAATTTTTAAAAAGTTACCGGTTTTAGCAAACACCATCCAAAATTATTTATTATAACGTTTTATTTTTAAAAATTATAATAGTCATTGTAGTAATAAAATAAGTTCGTTTATCAAAATTGTAAATTTTAAAAAGTTTGTTTATGTTTACGTACACAAAAAATGTAACTAGTAACCATGTATCAACGACAAAACACGATCATTATGAGTTTCAAAAGGATTATTTTTCAAATGATAACATGCATATGTACTTAGCACTTATCTATAGAGCAAGTCTGTCTAAAAAGCATGTTCAAAATTTGACAAAAAGCAACCGTGTAAAAATCCAACATGCGATGAATGAGTCCTAAAAACGTTATAGATAAACAGATATCTGTTCCCTACCATGGCATTATACAGGGACGGAGTCAGAGGTGTCCCGCAGGCGTCCAAAACATCTATATATTTTTTCGATTTAATGTTAATTTAAAAAAAAAACATCGATTTTTTCTAAATAAATATAAAATACACCCGGTTCATGAAAATAGATTTCTAATCTTTGTCTTAACTTATTTATTAAATTATGTTATATAAAAGTTAAAAACATTTATGCATAAGTACCAGTAACTATCCCCAATTAGTTTTAACAAGCAAACCAAGGAACTCAAATCGTATCAACAAGCGATAAAATTTTGCGGTTAGTTTAGCAAAAACTACCATTCTACCCTCACATAGTCACATCACACACATGTCAATATATTAAAAAAAAACACAGATGTCCTTTTTCACCAATAGTCAAATAGTGTTGGACAAATTTGTCAACACAAATACAGATTCCTTGGCAAACTTCCAAATTACGCTACACTTTATTGATTACGATTCCACACATACACAAGCGGCGCGTCTAACCACGTCCGGCAGATCAGCCCCTCTACTCCACTCTCCGTCTCCCGAATCGTAAACCAACACCAATGCATCTTTAACTCCTCTAGTACTCCTCCCACTTCTTCTTAACAAATCATCAATACATCCCATTACTTGTATCAAAACAACCTTCTCCCCCATCCCAACGCAACTAAACCTTACGGTTCCGTCTAGACGGACTTGGGTTGGGAGCGGGGGACTCTTTAAGCGACACCACTCGCCAAAACCAACACGTCTATTTCCGTGGAATTTCCAAAACGAAAGCTCAACCGCATGGCTAGCCAGAATGTAGATGCTGTCGCCGCACGAGCACGCCGCGACTACACATCCCCCGCCAGGGATGGATCTACTCCTCATCCATCTACGCGCCTCCACGTTGTACAAATCCATTGAGCTCGCGTATACATGCACACCACTACCCGCAGCCGCGCGTGACGGCGCGTCGTTACACACACCCCCAATTTTCAACCCGCCTATGACATACAAAACGCCATCCACAGCCGCACCGATGCACCCGTATCGCATTCTCGGAGCGTGAGATACCACGCGCCATAAATTCCTCTTGGGGTCGTACTCCTCTACCGCGGACGTCCTCGCGCTCCCGCCTGCAACATAAACCTTCCCATTAACAACCGCAGCCGCAAATTTCTTCCTCAGAACCGACATTTTGGCTCTGTTTATGACTAATCCAGACCAAGCATCACATCGCAACATAGTCGTCTTCCCAATAATAAAAATCCATCTTCCAATGGCAGCAAGACGCGCGTGAGAACTCAAACCATTATAGCTACACATAACGCCATCATCATAACCAGTGGCATTTCCCATTAACGAAGTCATCCTCCAATAACTATCATGACCCACTTCGTAACTACCACCCAACAATCCATAATCATTAAAAGACACAACAAAGACACCGAAACGAAGAAGCCCACGTTGGCGACGGAGTTTATAGAACTCGTCAGAATCTATCAACTCCGACCACCTGCGGCACACAGAAGATACAGCTGACAATGAAGTCTGAGAAACACGTGAAAGAATCTCGACAAGGAGGTCATTAGGGAGAGAAGAAACGGTGGTTTTGGTGTTGGTGGTGGCGCGTGGGGGAGAATAGTGGAGAGTGGTGATTGGGTTAATTGGACGTGGGTCAGGGAAACATGATTTCATAAGCCATGAAAAGTGTCGTGAATTGCAATTGTCTGATGTTGATGATGATGACATTTTTAGAAATTAGAATGTAACAAACTTGGTTAAAAATCTAGATGTGTTTTCATTAAAGCCTGAAAGAGTGGAACTGAAGAATAATTAATTCACTTTTGTTTTGTTACCAATCACAAACAAGGTAAGTACGGTGTTTCTTTTTCTTTATATGCGTCTTAGTGGGAAAAGTTGTGGGCCTAATTCACTTTAAACATCTTGTTCTATACTCACACAAATATTTCACTCTTCCCACTAAGAGGGTGTTTGGTTAAGCTTATGAGTTGAGTTAGGTTTATATTATATAAGCCATTTATGGCTTATATATCATAAGCTTATAAGCCTAAATTTAGTGTTTGGTTTAGCTTATTAAAATTAATAAGTTAAATGACAAAAAAGTCCATAGAGTATTAAATGATGTAGTTATTAAATGTGAGGTATAAAAGTCTTTTTATATGCTATTGTTATATAAGCCCACCTTTTATTATAAAAGCCTCACTTTTATGGCTTACCAAAACACCTACATATAAGCTTATAAGCCCACTTATATAAGCTTAACAAAACACTTTGTTTCGGCTTATAAGCTTATATAAGCTAATAAGCTTATAAGCCCACTATATAAGCTAAAACAAACACCCCCTAAGAGACTAATTAAGAGCCTAATATGGAAGCATGTAAAAAAAGAAACAAGCCCAGGTCGCGACATTACACGTCTAACTTTATCTCTTTTGCGATATAATTGCGACCTATTTGTTCTAACAATGCGACCTAATTAAAAATAATAATAATAAATTTAAACACATTAAATTTTATAAAAAAATTTGAAGATTTTGGTTTTCAACACATTTTGAAGTATTGATTAATAAGACTACATTAAAACATCCCACCCAGTTTTAAAAAAAAAAACCATCCCACCCATTTTAAATAATTTAACCTTATAACCTTTTTCGATTTCACAACAATAAAACGCAAATACTCATTACAATTTTCATATTCTTTAGCATAAAATCCCCTTAAATGTTTTTATACACACCAAGTGTTTGTGAAAATGTCTCAATCACAAAAAATACATAAAACACATCATCCCCTTTCTTTTCAAACCGATTTCATATATACTAATCATTCTATTTTCATGACATCATCATCTACCTCTTCGGACGGAACTTGGCCATGTCCGTTTCGAGGATTTCATTGTTGCCCGGATGGTCAACTGGGCAATAAAGGGTTTGCTCGTTTGTTTTCTCATATTAAGAGGCACCATTTTTTACCGATGAACGAAAAGATGCATTACGTGAGGCTATTTCTACAGACCATGGATTATATATGGCAGTTGAGGAAACTTTGAAGGCATTTGAAAAATGGTTATGTGGGGAGTGTATGAATTTCCATGCTGTGAGTCGGTCTTGTCATCACGAAGATTTCGTCCTTCAAACGAGCCAGGCGACATGAATGGTTACATTGTTGGCATTTCCAAGCCTTCTTATAATGAATACGAGATAGAAGTAACTTAAGGGTTGGCTTTGGATGTTGAGCTTCTTGACCGTGTTTTTAAATTGCCTATCACGACTGTCAAGAGTATTCCCCATGGATGTCGTCTCGTTTTCTCTCATGCGTTAAAAACAGTTCTTTACCAAGTGGTCGCCGACCCGATTCCGTTGGTGTGTGGGTTAAGTTGTTACTTCTTCCACGATGTACGTTGCAGGTGTGTAGGCCCAAGACTAGACAAGAGCATAGGTCCGGAAATAGAAAATCTTTGCAACAAAGTTCTATCTTGAAGTCACTGGCTACATGGGGGAAAGATGATGGTATCACAACGTTAGTTAAAAGCATGTTGGATGTTGCTAGGTCGGGATCCTTTGGCGAGGGTCGAGGTGATTTGATGGAGGATAATACAACGAGCAATACCAACATCAGACAATGTCTTCGCAAGGTTGCGGATGGGCACTTTACAGCTGCAGTAAAAGTGCTATCCTCTTCTGGCGTAGCTCCATACTCAGGTGATACTATTAAAGCCTTGGAGGCTAAGCATCCTTACAAGCCACCCCCATCCATGCTGAGCAACACATTTTCTGAGTCTCCTCTTGTAGCAGAGATTGATTGTGTCTTTGGTTGCATTAAATCTTTTCCTAAAGGTACTTCATGCGAGAGCAATGGTTTGAGGGCACAACATATATTAGATGCTCTGTGTGGAGAGGAATCTGCTACTGCCACATATCTCTTAATGGCCATCACATCGGTCGTTAATTTATGGTTAACAAGGAGGTATCTGCCTATTTTGGCAGAGTTTGTTGCATCTGCTTCTCTCACGCCTGATAACGGGATTCAGCCTATTGTAGTGGGCACTATATGGAGACGTTTGGTTTCCAATGTTGCTATGAAAGGTGTGGGTAAGGAAATGTCCAAGTACCTTGGTGATTTCCAGTTCGGATTCGGAGTATCGGGTGGCGCTGAGGCTGTTTTACATAGTGCCAATAGGGTGTTGACTGAATACCATAATGATGGGTCTTTTGCAATGCTCATTGTGGACTTCTCAAATGCATTTAACCTTGTGGATAGATCGACACTACTTCATGAAGTTAGGGTGAGGTGTCCCTCTATTTCTTTGTGGGTAAAATTTTTATATGATCAAGCAACAAGGTTATATATAGGAGACACGCATATTTGGTCTACCACGGGAGTGCAGCAAGGCGACCCATTGGGACCTCTTCTTTTTGCTCTTGTATTGCACCCACTTGTACATAAGATTAGAGACAGTTGCAAGCTTCTTCTTCATGCTTGGTATCTTGATGACGGAACCATTATTGGAGATTCAGAAGAGGTATCCAAGGTGTTAGACATTATAAAGACGACTGGTCCAGGTTTGGGTCTTGAACTTAACATCAAGAAAACATAGATTTTTTGGCCCTCTTGTAATGGTACGAAGCTTCGGGAGAGTTTATTTCCGGTTGATATTCGTAGGCCGTCTTTGGGTGTGAAGCTTCTTGGGGGAGCTGTTAGTAGAGATGCAGATTTTATTAGTGGGTTGGCTATGAGGAGAGCCGTAAATGTTGTTGACTTGATGGGTCTTCTTCCACAACTCCATGACCCGCAAAGTGAGCTCCTTTTGCTTCGTTCATGTATGGGTATTGCTAAACTTTATTTTGGTTTAAGGACGTGTCAACCTATACACATGGAGGATGCGGCTTTGTTTTTTGACAAAGGGTTGCGTGGTTTAATCGAAAATATAGTGGTTTGTGGAGGACCTTTTTTTGGTGACTTGCAGTGGAGACTTGCTTCTTTACCCATTCGTCTTGGTGGGTTGGGCTTATACTCAGCAAAAGTGGTCTCCTCCTATGCTTTTGTGGCCTCGAGGGCCCAGTCTTGGGTGCTACAAGACCACATCTTACGTGACTGTTGATACAAAAGTTGGATGATCCTTGCTTGACCCGAATTAGGCTTAATCCGGGTAGGCTGGGCTCCGGCTCTTGCACCAAGTGAATAAGTTGTTGAGATCCTGCACACTAAAACAACACGCGTTAGACTTACCGTGGGAACGTATCCCACGATAGACTCCGACGTGAGAGTAAGTAATTGGTTTAGGGTTAGAAATCGGTTGTAGGTTGAGAGTACAGAGAATGTGATACCTTTGTGGAACCCTTGGGGGTTCCTTATATAGGCAGTGAAACCCTAATGGGTTGTCACTGTTACTTCGACCCCAAGTATAAGATAATCACCATAATTAGCTTGATTGTTATCTTCTAATTATGGTGAGTGTATATCCTATACTTTGAGACAAATCCTAATCCAGATAAGATTATGATTTTGTCCAACCCTGTACCGGCCGTGCCGGGCCGTGGGCCGCACACATCTTATGCGGCCATTGTTCATTCAAGCCAATAAGCTCAAATGATATTAATCCAACCCATTCGTGATGATCCGGATGCGGGTAGTACCCGTGAGCCGGGTTGATGACCCGGTTGGGGACTATACGTCATCATGTCCCCCCAGTCTAGTTGTTACAGCCGTAGGCGTAACCTCTAGACTAATCAATGCCCTTTATATATCGTTGTCGCAAACATAGCCGCACTCTAAAAAGGCCGGCCAGGACAACATTAATGAATGCATTAATGGTGGTCATTAGTCGGACACTTTGTCTGCAAAAGTGCACCAGACAGGCCCACTCTTGAGCCACATAAAACTGTCAAGAAGTGACCCGTGGGTCCCTTCTAACGTTTCTGAAGTGTCAAAAATCCCATCCGTTAGATGGGCGTAGTGGTTTACACGTGGCAAACATCCATAGCACCTCGTAACTCGAGGCAACCCTATAAAAGAGTTGGTGCGTGTAACTGTGTAAACACACAGTAAACAACTCTATTTCCGCCATTGTTATACCTTCGTTCAATCCTTCATTTCTTCTCCTTCTTTTTCCACGGAAATCCATCACACCAGGTTAGACCACCGCGCCTTTCTTCTCTTATTTATAAATCATGGTGAAAGATAATCCTATGATCACGGACGTGCTTAATGTGATGCCCGCGGAGAAATATATGGACTTTTTGTCTGAATATTACATCCCTAAGAGCGTAAACCCCACCTATCCAGGTGATGGCGAAGCTATCACAGACGCCCCTGCTGGGAAAATAGGCGTGTACACGCGCTTATTTGACTCGGCAAACTACCGCATCCCCCTATCTAAGTTCCTTGTAGATGTGCTAATGTATTATGACTTCCATATAACCCACCTCCACTGTATAGGGGCGTGCAAGTTTAACCAATTTGAGGTCACCTGCCACGCCTGTGAGGTAGCCCCCACCGTTAGTTTATTTAGGGTTTTCTACTCCCCCAAATGGTGAATGGGTGGCTGTCGTTCAAAAAACGATCCGCAACCGCCCCCATGTGTTATAGGAAACCCCTAGATTCCTTTAAGAAGTGGTACGACCACTACTTTTTCGTAGATGCCAAGGTGTTCCCTACCCCTTTTTGTTCTGAAAACCAAGGTACGATTTGACTACCCACCCTCATCCAAGGATTATAGCAACCAAGATGTGAAAACATTAGATACCCACCACACTGATTTCCATAAGGGTCTGTCGGAGCACTTCATATGCTTAATAAGGATCAATCACAATTATTTTGGGAGGGAGGATAGATATCCATGCTTTCAGACCGAGCGTAGACAGGGTAGCTATTCCGTATACATGAATATGCATATAAACGTGACAATAGCACTTGGAATCATACTAACCCAAATGATTGCTCATGTTTGTAGAGATGAATTTGTTTGGACTACTACACCAAGGTGAGCCAAGCAAGGTTCCGCAGGTATCTCGACCCCTGAAAGAGGGTGAGCCCCCATTACTAGTCGCCACGGCCAACATGACTATCCCACTAGAAGAAACAACTGAGGCGCGGTCTGATGAGCAGGAACCAGTGATCCAGAATTCGCCGCTGAACTTCTCCAATGAAGATGGTGGTGAGCTGCTAATGGAGAATGCCACCTCCATTCAAGATGAAGAACAACCAACAGATCCGTCCATCAACCGTATGGTTGGTGATGACGATGAAGGAGAGGATGAAGTGGCGCAGGAGGCCGGATCCTCCCAACAGCCAAAACCTGCGTCCAAGAAGCGCAAATCCACCAGGAGGGTGGTGAAGAATGTAGAGGCGGAGGCGGGGGAACACAACGCGCCCCCCAAGAAGCTGAGGAAAGACCATCCTCAATTCCAAGAAGGAGCAGCACCACACTGCCGCAGGACAACCCCCACCGCAAGCAGATACACATGTATGGAAGGCAACACCAGTGAGCGCCGTAGCTCCCACTATCACGGAGCCGATGATAGATGCGACGTAAGTACCATTTGTTATACTTCATAATATTTGCTTCCCCCATAATACCACAAAAAACTTATAAGTGTTTGTTAAATAACAGGGCGGATCCTTCGATAGTTGCGCAGGAGAAGGAAGTAGAAAGAGAACCTTCTCCCATGATATCCACGATGCCCCCATCACCTCCCCCAACTCACGAAGAGGAGCCTCGCGCCGAGGGTCCGGACACTAACCTTCGCCCGGCATGGAACTTGTCCAGCCTAACAAGACTAGAGGCGGAGTCCGAGTGTAAGGAGTTGGTGGATCACTTAACTCCTCCTGCCTTAGCCCAAGACCTAGACGAAATGAACCACTTGGTCATTCTTGAGCAGTTCAACGTAGCCACGGCGCACCAGGTAACACTGGGAGCAGCCTTGCGGCGCCGGCTGGAAGAGTCCTTGGCCTACGCTCGTCGTGCCGATAAGAGAATAACTCGCAGGGAAGAGCTTGTAGTGAAACATGAAAAGACAATTAGCTCCCTGCAGGCGAACTTGGTCGTGGTTGAGGCGACAATAAAAGAACAAACAAGCCATGCCAACGTCCGTGAAGAGCGCATTGCTGAGTTGGAAGCTCTCCTTGAGGCGGCCAACAGCAACGTACACACCATTTTGTATACCAATTTGTATGTGTAATATCCATGTCTTTCTATGTAGTAACCCAAGTGTTGTTCATAGGTATCCGCAGCCGAAGCCACCACCAAAACCGCTACGGACCAAGCATCTGCCTTTGCAGAAGAGCGTGACACGCTGAAGGAAGATATTATCAAGGAGCGGGCAGTCATGGAGGAGCGAACAACTGAGGTATTTGTTAAGGCGGAGCGAGAACTGAACGTGCTGGCAACAGAATGTGCTGAAGTGTTGTGCCCCCCACTGCTTACGATCATTGCTGGTCGTAGGTGGATGGTGGGCCAAGGGACGCGCCTAGCCGTGACAAGGGTGATGGAGGCTCCACAGTTCGTGCAGGCCTTCGCGGATATCGTGTCGGACGGTATTGACCGTGGAAGGCATGAGGGGTTGACCAAGGCTGCGGAACTGATAAGCATGAAAGAAGACATCTCTAAGCATGCCTATCATAATCCCGAGGCGGAGGAAAAAATGACCGCATCCATGGCCACTCTTAGAGATATGTAGTACCCCTTCCTGGATGACCTTGAAGCTCTAAAGGACGCCCCCAACGAGGACATCATGGAGAAGCTTACACCAAACCCAGTCCAACTTACTTTGCCAATATATGACACCAGCCAGGGCGCAGAGTGGAAAGGACGCTCGTGGCGAAGCCCTCTGCGCTATGATATCCGAAGGGAAGAAAGAAGTAGGAGAGTTCCTGCCTCCTTTGTAGTTTAACTGTTGTTAACATTTGCACAACATTGTATTTATTCGTCCGTGTATGTACACGACTTTAATTCGTAACATTATGTGTAAACACTTTAGAATATCATATGCATGTGTCCGTGGTGATCACGACAATTTTGTTTATTTATACTGAAACTTGTTATTTATTCCTTAGATATCATGTATCTGTTTTGCATGACGTGTCACGGGGATGAAGAATAAAACCAAGTCTATAATCTACTAGACGTGCACCATGTGTCTTTATCATGTCCGGCACTATGCAAGTACGACATGCGGAAACTTATTACAACGTCTTGTAAATAAGGTGTCTAGTAAGGATACATATCCACGTCACTGGGGTTGCATCCCTCTTATGCGACAAGTTGAATTATTAGGTTCACTTTATCCTCTTACCCCGCCTAGGATCGAATAGTACATGTACGTTTTGAATGAATGCATATGAACAAGTAATAATATGCTAGGGAAATAACAAATAAATCTAAAAAACATAAGACAATGATTTTGCACAAGAATAGACCGTGGAGCTAGCTAGGCACCACGACATTTTATTAGAACGGTTACGATTTTTTGACAGAATTAAAATCCTAAGACAAATAGAACCTAGAAAGCATGAAAACAAAAGATACATGGATCTTCATTGAAGCTGACCACAACGAAGTGTCCATGAGGAGGCCGTAGCCCTTTCAGAGGTAGCATCTTTTAAGGTTGCAAATATTCCATGTACGATCCAAGTCACGGCCATCCATATCACGTAACTTGTACACACCTAGTCCCAAAGCTTCCGTGACCTCATACGACCCTTCCCACTTTGGACCAAGCTTCCCTGTGTTCTCAGCGCGACTTGCCTTGTTTGCACGATAAACAAAATCCCCCGGTCGGAAAGAAACACCCTTGACTTTGGAATCGTAATAAGCTTTCATACGTGCCTTAGACTTAGCCTCGTTGATGGCTGCTATCTCTCGTTTCTCCTCTAACAAGTCTAGATTGACCCAGAGTTTCTCATCGTTTGTGACGACGTTAACCTCCGTCGTGCAGATTGTTGGCATCCCAATTTATTGCTGGGATAACGGCCTCAGTTCCATAAGCCAGCGCGAATGGAGTGTCCCCATTGGCTGTTTTGATCATTGTCCTATGCGCCCATAGGACATGTGGCAATTTATCTACCCACTTTGTGCTTCTTTCATCCAAGCGTGCTTTTATACCCTCACCTAGGCTTCTATTTTCCCACTCTATGAGACCATTAGTCTGTGGGTGTTTAACTGATGCGAAACGCCGTGTGATATTTAACGCCGTGCACCAATCCTTGAATGGATTATCCGCGAACTGCTTTTCGTTATCTGAGATTATCTCGCTTGGCAAACCAAAGCGGCACACAATATTTTCCCAAACAAACTTTTTTACCTGTTTGCCCATAATCGTTTTGACCGCCTTAGCTTCTATCCAGCGAGTAAAATAGTCCATAGCTATAATCAAGAACTTAACGCCCCCTGCGGCAACAGGAAAAGGGCCTGCGATATCAATCCCCCACTTGTAAAATGGCCATGGGGATGTGATGGGTGTCAATTCTTGTTGTGGATGTCGCGGTAATGGCCTGTGCACTTAGCAATCGCTGCATTTAAGAATCATGTCCCGTGCGTCCTGATGCTTAGTCGACCAATAGTATCCTGTGCGTAGGTGATGAGACTGCTTTTATACATAGTCTCATCGTCCAAAAAGGGCTTTAAATGCATAAAATATCATGAAAATACCCCAATATATGCTTGTGTTTGTTGCTTGTGTATTTTAGGTACGGATATTGAGAAAATGACAAAAGATCACAAGAATCATGCAAAAACGAACACGGGAAACGAAGCCGCACAATGAACCAAGCCCTAATAAAGAATTTTCCAAAGAAAACCCATGAAGATATGAAGATTTATGAAGAAGGGTCCTCCAATATTGAAGAATTGACACTTTATACCCTTGTATCTTCATAATTACAAGATTGGTCCCTAAAGTTTGTCAATATTGCAAAAAGGGCCCTCCACTTTGAAGAATTAGCAATTTTAGTCCCTCATCAAAACTAAAATGTCAATATTTATCCTCCTCAAAGTCAAACATACTAAGAAGGACTCCAAGATACAAGAAATTACAAGTTTGGTCCTTTGTAAAAATTGACATTCTAAAAAAAAATTAATCATGACTTGGCAATTTCAGTCCTCCAAGAAGTCAAACAAACAAGTCAAGACCATTATCAATCAAGAAAATGCCAAATCAGTCCTTCAAGAATCAAGAAATGGCAAGAAATACCCCTGAAAATACTTTGGAAAAGTATTGGGGCAAAAGTGTGAAAAAGCAAACTTGAAATACAAAGGGAATCCAGATGTAATGAGTTTATTTGCAAGTGACAAGAAGAAAGAAGTTTAGGGGCTATTCTTGGCAGACAATGAACCTTACCTAGACCTATGGGGGCTTGACACGTGCCCCACTAACACCCCTCATCCAATCACAAATCACCCTGCTGCCATGTCACACTCCACTTCACCAGGTTTAATGTTTATTAAACATTGGCGCCTAAAACACAAATTTAAACACTAACCCACCCCTAATCCGAATCAAACTAGCAACTATTCACCAAGAACACAATTTGGGGTTTTGTTATTTACTTATAATTAAACCCTAAGATTGTCTAGATTAGTGATTAAGCATCCCTTAATCACATCCCAATGATTGTAGTATTTTACTACTCTTTAGGAAAAGAGCGTAAATAGCGGTAAGTATCGAGTGATGATTTTAGGAAAAATCAAACACTAATGACCCAATCACTTAAAATGAGAGAAAGTTCGTTTCCCAAGGAGGTATATGTGTGTGAATTAACTTGTAATTTTTTGAGATTAATATTGAGAAGAATGGGGATGAAAGGATGAAAAGACGGTTACGTTAAAATTACACTACGACGTAAACGTAAAGCCGTGAAAAATTACCAAAATTAAAAATTATACTAAGACCAAAAGCAAAATAAACAAAAGATAAAAGAAGTCTTAAATAATATAAATAAAGATAAAAATCCAACAAAGATATTTTAGGACCTTTTATTAATTAAATATTTAATTTTAAATGCTAATTAAAGCCCTAAAATTAAATACAACTAATAAAAATATCTAAAATATGATTTTATTGAACAAATACTTAACTTATATTATTATGAGACTAAAAAGTAATTTTCTAAAAATTAAAAGCTATTAAAACTATTTTTAAAACTCTAAAAATGATTTAAAATGATTAAAAACTAATTAAACTTAAAATAATTATAAAAATAAATCTAAAAGTTATAAAAATATTCTAAAAATGGAAAAGGTCCTAATTAATGATAAAGAACTTAAGAAAAATGAAAAAGAAATAAAAATAAATTTTTGATTTTTTAATAATAAAATAATATTAAAATAATGCTAAAAATAAAAAGTTTCTAAAATTAATTCTAAAAAATTTCTAAAATCTTAAAATATTCTAACTAAGAGAAAAAACACAAATTAAAGTTCCTAAACCCTTTTTAATAATTTTATAAAAATGTTTAAAGTTTATAAAAAACCTTAAAATAATATAAAATTAAAAATAAAAGTTTATAAAACCAAAACAAGATGTAAACCTCAAATTATTATTTTAAAAGCTAAAATTTATTTTTCCTAAAAATTAAAACTCTTTTTTCTATTTCTTAATGATTTAATAAAAAACGTATAATAAATAAATTCTAGAAAATAATCTAATAAAGGGAAAAATATAAAAATTAGCTAGAAAAGTCTTAAATCCTATAAAGGTCCTAAGAAAAATTGAATAAGCCAAAATCAAAAAGCAAATAAGCTGGAAAAATGGTAAATAAGCCACGGCTTATATTAATAAGCTAGGAATGAAAAACGTGTTAAATAAAGTTTGAAAACAAACTTAAACGTAAAAAATCATCTAGATTAGCGGTAGTTCCCCTACTCCTCCAACGAGAGGTCTGGGGTTCGAGTCCTGCTACGGGTGACTTTTTGCTTTTATTTTTTTTTTTATTTTTTTCTTTTTCAAATCAATATGTGACCTTAACAAACTTCTAAACTTAATCCAATTCACCTTTTATGCAAGATTAAGTCCAAATGAAGATAAAAAATGTTGCCAGTTTCAACTTAAACACTTAGCAGATTTATGGCTTTGTGTTTGCTTGAGGATTTAGCCAAGAGGGGCTTGGCTTGTCTTATTTGGTGGATGATTTTGGACAATGGGGGCACCCTTGTGCTTATTGAAGCACAAGGAGTCAAGATCAAGCAGCAAATAAGCACTTAGCACTCAAAATGATCAACAGACCAAGCACACAAGGCACATATGAGTTGCTGATGTACTTGTGCAGGTCTGGTGGCTTACTTAGCTACTTACTTGCACACTAGTGAGTTTTGAACCCACAAATTTTGCACATACAATCTCCAAATAGCACACAATCAATAAGCAACCCTAGATTAACCTAACACTAAGCAGATAACAAAGATTCAAGCACCAAAACAAGGAAAATCAAGCAGAAAGGTGGTTATGCAGATTTGAGCTTCACTTTTCCTTTTTTGTCTCACACTTAGCTTCAAAACTTGATCCAAACTTACTACAAACTAACACTCTAACTATCTCAACCTATTTCAACTGCTCTAACACCTTTGTAAAACACAAATCAAATCCTTTTGCCCTGCTAAAACTTATATCCAAACACCCTTTTAAAAATCCTTTTCCACTTTTAACAAACCAAAACACTCACAAACTTGGCAAAACTGATTCATATAACTACTAACATGCATACTCATCAAAGAGAACTCAAATCTAACAGCTTTAACACACTTATAGCAGCAGATCAAACAATTCACATGAAAATCACTTTTTCTGAAATTTTCACAAAGGTAAAAGAGAATACCTTAGGGCCTTACATCCAAGGCCCTAGTGGATGTAAATCCACCTCCAATACCAACTGGGGTTGGTGCAGATCCTTTAACAGCAACACACCTTCAAACCTGTTTAAGACAAATCAAACAAGAACACAATAATATGCAATATATGTTTTATTCTGATTTCATTTCTTTCTTTCTAAAAATTTTCCAAAAACTTTTGAGACTTCTTAACACGTTTTATAAACACTATTTCACCAATTAAACTTAAACTTCTTACCACCAAAACCTGAAACAGATTATACCAAATAATCTCAATTTCAGAAACTTTTAAATAACTTTGAACCTCAAAGTTACTTAACCAAATTAAATATGGAACTCAGTTTTCTTAGCTTTTACACAACACACAACTTTTTAAAAGAATAAAAAGGAATTACACTTGATTTTCTCAAACACCAAACTTTTATTTCATAAAAAAGGAATTACAAGTGCAAAGCTTGAAAACTGGAACAAAGGAGAGTGAACAGGCTCACCTCCTATTTATACTACTCTAATGAACATTCTAGGCTGCTTAAACACAAAACCCTAATCTAAGAAATTCCCAAATATGCCCTTGACGTTTTTGAGTGATGAGTTGTCAAATTGGATCCTGGACGTTCCTTTTGGCGTTGTGAGTAAGCATAAATCCTCCTGATTTGGGACACGTCATATGCCTTGGAGCCTAAGGAGTGTTTTGATTGGTGGAAAGGGGAATTGGGGGTAGGGTCCACAAGGCGTGGGATTGGGGATTTTATGTGTGGGATTAGTTCCTGCGTGTGGGAATCACACGTGGGCAAAGTTAATTGGTTTTTACCCAAGTATTAAGTGAGGTGAAAACTGGGGGTGAAAAAGATGCACAGTAAGTTCTTTGATCCGTTTTTAGGGGAAACAAAAGTATTTGGCGCACTTTGTGAGTTTAAATGTTTCAATGTGACAACTTAAGCCCTTATCTTTTGGAAATTTTGGCAAATGAAGTTCTCAGCCCTAAAAACGTGACTCCTTTGTTAATATCTTTCATCAATTGTTACTTTTGGCACAAAACTTTGGCAAAAGGTTTCAAAGGTTCATTTTTGCCATTTTGTGATATTTCAAGGGCTGATCTTGGACTATCTTGATCTTCAAAGGTCTTCTTTGCATCTTTGACTTCATGAGGGACTATAATTGACAAATTGATTTTGTTGAGGGACCAATCTTGTCATTTCTTCAAAGTTGAAGGACCTTTTTGCAATTTTGACAAACTTAAGGGACCAAACTTGTAATTATTAACATACAAGGGTTTTAAGTGTCTTTTCTTCAATAATTGAGGATCAATCTTGTTTGTCTTCAAGTCTTCAAGGGTATTTGTTGAATATTCCATGATTAGGGCCCGGTTCTTTGTACGGCTTCGTTTCTCGTGTCCGTTTTTCCTTGTAACTTGTGAACTTTTGTCTTTTTCACGATATCCATACCTAAAATACACAAGTAAACAAACACAAGCATATATATGGTATTTTATGACATTTTTATGCATTAAAAGCCCGAAAAGAACGATGAGATCATGTATAAATGCCATCTCATCACTCCCCCATACTAAGCCATTGCCGTGCCCTCACGCAATGCTAGAATAAAGTATCTAAGCATCACCAAAGTTCAATTTTATTAACCTTTATTGAAGAGTAAAAGACTTACTACGAGAATGTGTAAAGACATAATGTATGATTTTCATCACAAAAAGTGACTTTTAGGGTCAAAGAATAGAAACAAGTTAATGTCCCTTAGAGTAAACTTTGTCATCCTTGATTGTCATACATTCCATGCTAAGTGCAAAAACAAGATCATTGTTGGTACAAGTCACAATGCTAACACTACTCATACGCCCAAATTGTGTAATACTTTTTCTCCCCGCAATCCTAGTTATTATAAAAGGAAATGGGTTACTAGCATTTTTTATCTATTTGTCATGGATCACAAGTGATTCATATTGACTTATTTGAGTAGTTATTAGTCCGAAAGCAAAGTAGCACGATTTGATCAATAGTTAGCCGAAGGACAAAATCTTTTAAAACGGCTTCTCGTGTATCTCCTTAAGTTCATATCTTGGCATAACTCGTTTCACGATTTGAGACCTTTCTCGGACCGATATTTGGCATGTACTTCATACTTCAAATCTTGGGAAGACGTTCTTGAAATTATGGTCTTCTCTTCATATTTTGGAATTTCTTCACTTGACGTTTTTTGAGAGATTCTTCATATAGGACCACGACTTCATCATTTTTCTTCAATCTTTACTTTGGATTTTGATATACAACGATCCGCCTCCTTTTCGGACTTGGATATATTTATCCTCATACCTTGTTAGGGTCTTTTTGGATAGACTTTCTCCATTCTTTAGGGGAGTAATTGCTTCTCGTCGCGTGTCTTGATCCTTCATATTGATTTAGGAATAATGATACTTCACATCATCTTTGGATCTTTAGCAAAAATAGAGCTCCTCATGCCTTGTTAGGGCCTTTTTGGATGATCACCAATCTTCGCGTCCCGCTTCAATAAGTTATGCCTTGGCTATGAACTCTATTCAACCCCGAGCAACTTTTAAACGATCTTGCGCTAGAGGCTAAGTAACCTTTCAAATCGTATGACCTTACTTATTGCAATTATGATTTATTCCTAATGCATTGATCTTATGGGAAGAAAAAGCCACAATTAAAAACATATGAGTTTTTGAAAGAACACTTTCATGTTCTACGTTTAGCATGATCACTTGTCTAACTCTATCATTTCTCGTTCTTCACTATATAAAGACCTCTAATTAAAGAGACTCGTGAATACTTAGCCATGCAAGTCAAAATTAAGCCAAATTTGGATTAGCTTTCATTAAGACTATATCAAATCAAAGTTTTGGGTTTTCAAGCCACCTATAGGATCTTGCACTTTCTTGGACTTTTTCAAGTTTAGAGAATGCGTTTTAAAGTTCCCTTGATAAGTGACTTTCTAGAATCAATTATAGGAACTTGCGAAAAGTTCTTGTTCTTAACCCGAATGAATTAAGACTTTCGCGTTTTAAAGCTCCCTATATAAAAGTCTAGCAAAACTTGAATTGAGCGGGTTAAGGAATGTAAATGGCTCCAAATGCCCATCAAGTCAAAAATTAACTCTTATTCTACCCATCGGAAAATATACATTCGTGTCTTAAAAACACTTATGAAAACTAAGAAAAATTTTAAAATTTGGCCATTTTTAGCCTTATTAGCAAAACAAAACATTGAAAGTTGGAGAACGTGAGGGCGTAGCAAAGCAAGTATCTATTCACCCCCCCATACTAAAAGTAAACATTGTCCTCAATGTTTCGAGTCTAAAGGTGGAGCACCCCCATACTAGAGACGAAGAGTCGAATGCTTAGGATCTAGCATGGAAAGGGTGATCAACAATATATCTAAAGCCGTTTATTAATTATGCTAAAAGATAATTGTTAGAACAATAAAGGATATGTCATGGAATCGTGAAAAACTTCTTCAAACGAACGATGGAGGCTCACGTAAACGAACACGAGAGTCTTCAATCGTAGATGATGATGATCTAGATAACACAATCACAAACAACCACGAGACAACGAGTTGGAAGGGTACAAGTCCCCTTATTAGTGAATATAAAAGATAAGCATGGGATTTCCCCCACGAGGCACCTCGTTTTTGATTACCGAGTCATGAGCTCGACTCGATCCCCTTAAAATGTGAACATTTAGGGAAATCATGGTGTGGTCAATTTTTGATGGGGCTTACATGATAAACAAGGCCCAAAAAGCAACCGGTATAAAGGACTAAGTCCTTCGATGATGCAAAATACCGGGGTCGAAGATGGCGTTCTCGTTTCCATTAGAAAAACAAATTAACGCCACTTCAACATGTGCCATAAACTCAAAGAGTTTGAAGAAAATAGATGAGAAATAGAAGGGTGAGACAATTGGTAAGACAAACGTTTGAGCTACTCGAGGTAGACTCGCACCAAGCAAATAGATATAGTTTCCATTTATTGCATCGGTGGAAGACCGAGATTTCCCTATACATGAAATTCCGGGATTGAATATCTCGTCCTCGGTGGACAAGGATGAGGGAACATAAGGGGCTTCCCCCATACTAAAACCACACAAAACATCGTCAAAAGGAGTAGACGAGCTTGTAGCACTCAAAACACGTGGTGATGACGGAGTTAGATTTGTAGAAAAATCAATTAAATCACATTTAAGATCTTTTCCTTTGTTATCTTTTAAACTCTCCTTATGAAAACCCTTTTTGATTACGTCGAAAATATTCGGTGTTTCTAAGACGATGTTAGTTACACTAAAAATTCTCACATTTTGAAACCATTTTGGTTTTGGTGGTGGCAAGTTCTCAAAACGTTTATCGACGAAGAAATCCTCCCCATTGGGGTCTACATATTCATCATCCGAAAGATCTTCCGTAGAAACCGGCAACTTATCAACACTTTTCAAGAATGAATGTTCGAGATGAGGCGAAGGATTTTTCGATTCAAGTATTGATGGTTTCTTCTTTGTAGGCTTTATACTCATAACCTCCACCGGCGGAGGAAATGGTAAATCGTTTTTGGAGACATTTCCTAAAACTCTTGGTGAAAATTCTTTGCAAATGACATTGGTCGAGTCACCATGGTTTAAAGTTGCAATAGAATAGACATGAGAAAGATTGGAGTTTTGTGTTGCATTGATGACAAGTTCTTCTTCATTGAAACGAAGGGTGATTTTTCGAGCATGAACATCGATAAGTGCTCTTGATGTATCCAAAAATGAACGACCCAAAATGAGAGGAACTTTTCGATCAATAGGAATGTCTACAACGATAAAGTCGACGGGATAGTAAAACTTTCCGACTTTAACGAAAACGTCCTCGGCTACTCCACATGCCATGATCGTAGAATGATCGGCCATCTCGATAGACATGTTCGAAGGAGTAAGAGCCGGAAGCGAAAGTGATTTGAAAATCTCGAGAGGCATTAAATTAATACTAGCACCAAGATCGGCCAAGGCGTAGCATTCCTCCATATCTTGAGTAGCACACGGAATCAAAAATTTACCGGGATCACCGACTTTTTGTGGTATGCGGCTTAGAAAAACCGATGAACAACTAGACGATTGTTGTAACTTCTCTTTGTTGTTTAGCATACTTTTGAAGTTTGCGGCGAATCGAGGCATCATGATAAGAGCGTCGGCAAAACTTATGTTAAAATGTAGATCACGAAACATTTTCATAAATAGCTCAAATTGATAACTGTTCCGTTCTTGTGCTTTTTCTTTGTTTCGTCTCGAAGGGTAAGGTAAAGGTGGTGTGGGTTGGTCATTAGGCAACGGCCTTGGAAACTCGGGTTCCACAATTGGTATTGGTTCAACCGTAGGTGTGGTTTGAGCGGTACTTCGTGGGATTGTAATTTGCTCCTTTTCGACCATCACCTCGGGTTCTTTCTCGATTTCCTTCTCCTTAGAAGTACTTGGACGAGAGATTGGTTCCTTGAAAGTTTTACCACTTCGTGTAGCAACAACCTTCAATTCTCCCCTCGGGTTGTTAATGGTATCACTAGGAAGACCACCCGAAGAAGAGGGCTTACACATGATTGCTTCAAACATCTTAGCCATTCGGTCCTCAAATTTAGATTGCCTAACATCCGCTTTTAATAACTCTTGCTTAATCTCATGTTGTCCTAATTCCATCTTTTGTTGGTTTTGTTGAAGACGTTGGACATTTCCTTCCATTTTATTTGCATGAGTTTTAAGTTCATTAGCAAGTTCATTTTTAAGCTCATTTTTCAACTCGGATCTTAAGCTAATCATCTCACGTTGCATATTATCAAATTTAGCATCATTTGCTTTTGCATAATCCAAAAATTCTCCTTGCAAATTTTTCGTGTTAGCATTTTGAAAACCTTGTGTAGTGTTTTGAAAATCACGGTTTTGGTTTTGATTAGAGATTTGTCCATTCCCACTTTGATAATTCCTATTGTTGTAATTGCGTGTGTTGCCTTGGTAATTACCTTGGTTGTTGTTTCGATAATTATTAACATTTTGGTTTGGTGGAGCTTGATTTTGGCGGGAACCTTGGCCGTTTTGGTTGTAAGTTCCCGTTGCTACATAAGCACTCGAAGTGTTACCATCCGCGGTAATGCACTCGGAAAGATCATGAGCTCCCCCACAAGATAAACAACTCTTAGCAACCGCTTTAACCGAAGCGGAATTGGAAGCTTCTTGAGCCTTCCAATGGGACATTAGATTAGCAAATCTATCAAAAAACCGATTTTCCTCATTAGCTTCATCATGTAAGGCGTTAATGCTACGAGACGATTGTGACGAAGATGACGAACCCATATTGGCAACACTCGGTGTGTTACGAGGGCTATAAACCTTAGATCGATTTTCAATGATTTGTAAAGCCTCATTTGTCGTCTTGCACAAAAAATTACCACCCGCAGCGGCATTCAAATAATCTCGTTCATGATCATTAAGCCCATTATAAAAAGTATCCATTTGATGCAATTCCGAAAAATCATGGTGAGGACATTCATGTAACATCTCTTTAAATCGTTCCCATGCCATTGAAAAACTTTCATTATTTCGTTGCACAAATCGTGAAATCTCATTTTTTAAGTGTGTTGTTTTAGATGGTGGAAAAAACTTGTTCACAAACTTAGAAACGAGATCGGCCCATGTCAAAATCGAATTTGGCGGTTCTTTCTCGAGCCAAATTTTTGCGGGTCCATCCAACGAATATGGAAACAACATCATCTTAATGGCGTCATGCGGAACATCTTTAAATTTGCTAGTAGCTGTGAGACGGTTGAAATTCCTAATGTGGTAATGCGGGTTGTCTTTCTCGTGACCTCTAAACTTATTTGCTTGCAACATAGACATTAAACCCGTCTTAATTTCGAAATTCTCCGCAAGGATGGCGGGAATCACAATAGCCTCTCCAAAACCCTCGGTGGGTGCCTGTAGCAACTCCATCATAGTACGATTAGCCATGACGACTTCTTGTTCTACAATAGGTTCAACAATTGGAGGTTCTTCAACAATCAACGATCCTTGACTTGCTTGCTTTTGAAGACGTTTACGAGCTCGTTTTGCTTGATTACGAGTGATCATAAACTTCACGAAGAATGGGAGGTGAGCAAAGAAGATTCTTTTTGGGTGTTTTGTGGATTTTCAATTTTTTTTTGTGTTTTTGATGATATTTAATTTTTTTTTGGATTTTGGTGTATCTTCGTAGACAACAATCTACAAAATCTCTCATCGAATCAAACTCTTGATTAAAGAAGCCTCAAAGGAATGAAAACGATCACGTGGAGTGAACGCCTTCGAATGACTTTAGAACTTTGGTGAAAACCAAATTGTTCAAGAGGGTTTAATCACAAAGAAAACCAAGCAAATATAGTATACGTATTAATGCTTTGGGCGGCAAAACCCTCGATTAGCCTTCAATCTTAAAATACTCACAAGCAAGCGGGGAAACGAGGCGGCGCGAAGCACTTAAGAGCCTTTTTCCTTAGGGTATATTTTATAATACCCGCCTTATACCCACCTTATAGTTTGTATTTTTCAAAATCGAGCTTCACGAAAGTATTTATCTATTTTTGCCTTTTCTTTTTGTTTGAGATTCGAATACAATAATTAGGAGATCAAATCCCAATTAAGGTTGTGTTTTCACACTTTTGGAGATATTGTATTTTGATTGTGATACTTAATACAATATAGTAATATTTATACAAGAAAAAACCAAGAAAACCGATAATACGTGTTAAGGGAGTTCCACTTAACACAAATACTTATTATGGATAATATCAAAAACAAAAGCTTCCAAATTAAAGCACAACACACCTCCCCGGCAGCGGCGCCAAAATTGATTGTAGTATTTTACTACTCTTTAGGAAAAGAGCGTAAATAGCGGTAAGTATCGAGTGACGATTTTAGGAAAAATCAAACACTAATGACCCAATCACTTAAAATGAGAGAAAGTTCGTTTCCCAAGGAGGTATATGTGTGTGAATTAACTTGTAATTTTTTGAGATTAATATTGAGAAGAATGGGGATGAAAGGATGAAAAGACGGTTACGTTAAAATTACACTACGACGTAAACGTAAAGCCGTGAAAAATTACCAAAATTAAAAATTATACTAAGACCAAAAGCAAAATAAACAAAAGATAAAAGAAGTCTTAAATAATATAAATAAAGATAAAAATCCAACAAAGATATTTTAGGACCTTTTATTAATTAAATATTTAATTTTAAATGCTAATTAAAGCCCTAAAATTAAATACAACTAATAAAAATATCTAAAATATGATTTTATTGAACAAATACTTAACTTATATTATTATGAGACTAAAAAGTAATTTTCTAAAAATTAAAAGCTATTAAAACTATTTTTAAAACTCTAAAAATGATTTAAAATGATTAAAAACTAATTAAACTTAAAATAATTATAAAAATAAATCTAAAAGTTATAAAAATATTCTAAAAATGGAAAAGGTCCTAATTAATAATAAAGAACTTAAGAAAAATGAAAAAGAAATAAAAATAAAGTTTTGATTTTTTAATAATAAAATAATATTAAAATAATGCTAAAAATAAAAAGTTTCTAAAATTAATTCTAAAAAATTTCTAAAATCTTAAAATATTCTAACTAAGAGAAAAAACACAAATTAAAGTTCCTAAACCCTTTTTAATAATTTTATAAAAATGTTTAAAGTTTATAAAAAACCTTAAAATAATATAAAATTAAAAATAAAAGTTTATAAAACCAAAACAAGATGTAAACCTCAAATTATTATTTTAAAAGCTAAAATTTATTTTTCCTAAAAATTAAAACTCTTTTTTCTATTTTTTAATGATTTAATAAAAAACGTATAATAAATAAATTCTAGAAAATAATCTAATAAAGGGAAAAATATAAAAATTAGCTAGAAAAGTCTTAAATCCTATAAAGGTCCTAAGAAAATTTGAATAAGCCAAAATCAAAAAGCAAATAAGCTGGAAAAATGGTAAATAAGCCACGGCTTATATTAATAAGCTAGGAATGAAAAACGTGTTAAATAAAGTTTGAAAACAAACTTAAACGTAAAAAAAGCATCTAGATTAGCGGTAGTTCCCCTACTCCTCCAACGAGAAGTCTGGGGTTCGAGTCCTGCTACGGGTGACTTTTTGCTTTTATTTTCTTTTTTATTTTTTTCTTTTTCAAATCAATATGTGACCTTAACAAACTTCTAAACTTAATCCAATTCACCTTTTATGCAAGATTAAGTCCAAATGAAGATCAAAAATGTTGCCAGTTTCAACTTAAACACTTAGCAGATTTGTGGCTTTGTGTTTGCTTGAGGATTTAGCCAAGAGGGGCTTGGCTTGTCTTATTTGGTGGATGATTTTGGACAATGGGGGCACCCTTGTGCTTATTGAAGCACAAGGAGTCAAGATCAAGCAGCAAATAAGCACTTAGCACTCAAAATGATCAACAGACCAAGCACACAAGGCACATATGAGTTGCTGATGTACTTGTGCAGGTCTGGTGGCTTACTTAGCTACTTACTTGCACACTAGTGAGTTTTGAACCCACAAATTTTGCACATACAATCTCCAAATAGCACACAATCAATAAGCAACCCTAGATTAACCTAACACTAAGCAGATAACAAAGATTCAAGCACCAAAACAAGGAAAATCAAGCAGAAAGGTGGTTATGCAGATTTGAGCTTCACTTTTCCTTTTTTGTCTCACACTTAGCTTCAAAAGTTGATCCAAACTTACTACAAACTAACACTCTAACTATCTCAACCTATTTCAACTGCTCTAACACCTTTGTAAAACACAAATCAAATCCTTTTGCCCTGCTAAAACTTATATCCAAACACCCTTTTAAAAATCCTTTTCCACTTTTAACAAACCAAAACACTCACAAACTTGGCAAAACTGATTCATATAACTACTAACATGCATACTCATCAAAGAGAACTCAAATCCAACAGCTTTAACACACTTATAGCAGCAGATCAAACAATTCACATGAAAATCACTTTTTCTGAAATTTTCACAAAGGTAAAAGAGAATACCTTAGGGCCTTACATCCAAGGCCCTAGTGGATGTAAATCCACCTCCAATACCAACTGGGGTTGGTGCAAATCCTTTAACAGCAACACACCTTCAAACCTGTTTAAGACAAATCAAACAAGAACACAATAATATGCAATATATGTTTTATTCTGATTTCATTTCTTTCTTTCTAAAAATTTTCCAAAAACTTTTGAGACTTCTTAACACATTTTATAAACACTATTTCACCAATTAAACTTAAACTTCTTACCACCAAAACCTGAAAAAGATTATACCAAATAATCTCAATTTCAGAAACTTTTAAATAACTTTGAACCTCAAAGTTACTTAACCAAATTAAATATGGAACTCAGTTTTCTTAGCTTTTACACAACACACAACTTTTTAAAAGAATAAAAAGGAATTACACTTGATTTTATCAAACACCAAACTTTTATTTCATAAAAAAGGAATTACAAGTGCAAAGCTTGAAAACTGGAACAAAGGAGAGTGAACAGGCTCACCTCCTATTTATACTACTCTAATGAACATTCTAGGCTGCTTAAACACAAAACCCTAATCTAAGAAATTCCCAAATATTCCCTTGACGTTTTTGAGTGATGAGTTGTCAAATTGGATCCTGGACGTTCCTTTTGGCGTTGTGAGTAAGCATAAATCCTCCACTGTTGATTTGGGACACGTCATATGCCTTGGAGCCTAAGGAGTGTTTTGATTGGTGGAAAGGGGAATTGGGGGTAGGGTCCACAAGGCGTGGGATTGGGGATTTTATGTGTGGGATTAGTTCCTGCGTGTGGGAATCACACGTGGGCAAAGTTAATTGGTTTTTACCCAAGTATTAAGTGAGGTGAAAACTGGGGGTGAAAAAGATGCACAGTAAGTTCTTTGATCCGTTTTTAGGGGAAACAAAAGTGTTTGGCGCACTTTGTGAGTTTAAATGTTTCAATGTGACAACTTAAGCCCTTATCTTTTGGAAATTTTGGCAAATGAAGTTCTCAGCCCTAAAAACGTGACTCCTTTGTTAATATCTTTCATCAATTGTTACTTTTGGCACAAAACTTTGGCAAAAGGTTTCAAAGGTTCATTTTTGCCATTTTGTGATATTTCAAGGGCTGATCTTGGACTATCTTGATCTTCAAAGGTCTTCTTTGCATCTTTGACTTCATGAGGGACCATAATTGACAAATTGATTTTGTTGAGGGACCAATCTTGTCATTTCTTCAAAGTTGAAGGACCTTTTTGCAATTTTGACAAACTTAAGGGACCAAACTTGTAATTATTAATATACAAGGGTTTTAAGTGTCTTTTCTTCAATAATTGAGGATCAATCTTGTTTGTCTTCAAGTCTTCAAGGGTATTTGTTGAATATTCCATGATTAGGGCCCGGTTCTTTGTACGGCTTCGTTTCTCGTGTCCGTTTTTCCTTGTAACTTGTGAACTTTTGTCTTTTTCACGATATCCATACCTAAAATACACAAGTAAACAAACACAAGCATATATATGGTATTTTATGACATTTTTATGCATTAAAAGCCCGAAAAGAACGATGAGATCATGTATAAATGCCATCTCATCACCCAACCTTAAAAATACTTGCCACATCACTCCTTTGTCCCACGCATGATTCCCCTGCTGCAACAAAGAAGAAACTACCAAAACTTGGCCAGTCATCCAACGTGTGAGATTCTAGCTTACTTTCTAAGCTCATTATAAGCCATTGGATTCACTTTTATCTTGCTAGCTCCACAACAATCCAAGAAACTGTCACATGATCTTCATATATTTAAACTTCATAAGGGCATAATGGGGACTTCACCAAGCATTAGGGTTTCATTTTCAGCTTTCCTAGATAACTTGTATGCCTATATAAAGGCCTTAGGGTGCTTTATTTTTGTTTTGCTCTTGAATTTTCCTTGGTTCACAAATCTGTAAATCACATATTTATCTTAATGAAATGTGTTTGAATTTGGTGAAAAAAACTCAAGTGCCACTCTTATAATCTGCTTATTATTGTTTCTTGTTTATTGTTCTTGAATCCTAAACCTGTTTTCAAAAGGAGTGTGCAAAAGTTTGCACATTTTCCACTTTTCTTGATATTTTGCTAAGTCTAGTTCAAACCTTGGAATTCTTGGGCTATAAGGCTGATCATAGCATCCTGATATTGAGTTATCAAGGTGTGGTGAAGCTTATAACTTGGGGATAATCAAGTGTGGGGAACTAAGGTTGCATTAATCAAGAATTTTCCATTTTTCTGTTTTTGATATTGTGCTCTTAACCTTGTTGATTCTTAGCAGGGTTGTCTGTGGAAGCTTGTACTTGTTCTTGCTAGTACATAAGCTCAAAATTCGTGGGTGTGGATGTACATCCATGAGGTACACATCATCTACCTCAAATCTGTTAAAAAGCTGGATTATTGGTGATTTTGTGTGTGACTTGTGTTCTTGCTGATATTGTGGTCTAATCTTGCTTAAATCTGCTTAATATATCTGTTATTGTGCTTATTTGGGCTTAGGTAGTCTTGGATAACACTTGTGATTTGAAAATTTTGGATTTGAAAAGTTAAAAGGGTGTTTGGGATTACCTGTTATAGATTATAAGTTGTTATTGTGTTTGTGGAAAGTGTTGTTTGAGCTTTGTATCTGTTAACTACTTGGTTGAGTGCATATTGCTACAAGTATTTGGGTTTGAAACCTCAAATCAAACATTGTGCTATATCTCATTGATTTTAACCGTTTTTGACCTAAGATTTTGGTAAAATCTAGAATTTATGCATGCTTAGGGTTAAAAGTTGTTAAAACATCATTTATATAACATATGTGATAGATTTGAGTGATTGAATTTGGCTTGTTGGTCAAGTGCATCAGCAAAAGTGAAATCTGCTTGTGTTAGTGTTCATCAGTAACCTTCATTTGCTTGAATCTTGATTTAGGCTTTGAGCCATTGCATGAAAACTGTTTAAACTTGTTCATTTAAGTTTATTAAAGCTTGTGTATGCTTTTGGTGCAATTTGGTTGGCTAAATATTGCTAAAACAGCTTATAAGTTCTCAACTGCTTATTTGTTCATGTCTGTGCTAGATCTGGTGATGTTTTGATTAAACTGTACTATTTGGCTGTTAGTGATTGTGATTTCTTGATTGTTATTGACTCCTCTTGATGCACTGATCATTTGGGTGCCTTTGTGTAACTTGAATCTCCAAAAAAGTCACTAAAGACAAAAAAAGTCAAGAAGTCAAGCAATGGAAAAAGTTTCCACTGCTCAACACCCAAAACTAGCCCCTGCTAGTGCAATTTTTCAGTTAGCTTATCAATAAGCCATTTTGGCTTCTCCAGACCTGTAACAGCTTATTTTTTGTGATCAATCTTCCTTATTTGACCCATTTGTTTGAACTGGAGCTTATTAGACTTTGACTTTGACTTTTTGCTAGAAAATCAACTCATTTGACTTTTTCATAAGTGCTTATTTGCTTATTTCAGCTTATTGAGTGAACCTATTTGAAAATTTTTTGTTGATTAAGCTTAGTTAAGTCATTTAAAAGCTTTTGAAACTTGAATCAGCTCTTGGGATAGCCTAGAACTCAAAAACGACTATTTTGTCGTTTTCTGTAGATTGCTTATTGCATTTTTAGGCTTATTCCTTGGACATTTTTCAAATTTCTTTTCACAGAAGTCTTAAGCAACTCAAAAGAAGCTTGCTAAATTGAGCTTATGGCATCAGCTTATAGCTTAATGGGCCAAAAAGCCCATTAAGAATAAGCTGTTTGATATAAGCCAGCTTATTTCACATTTTCAGCTTTGGGCCTTTGAAAAGTTGTGTTCAGAATCAAATTTTGAGTCAGATAGGAGCTTTTGGGCTTAATTGGACAACATTTTGCTTATTGGGCCTATTTGAGCCCAATAAGGGGACTGTTTGGACTTTTGGCCCATTTGGAGGCCCATTAGGGGTATTTTTGTAATTTAATTTAGGTTAAATTAAGCTAGTTTGCAAATTTTTAGAATTTTTTTATAAATTTTGGATTTTTAATATTATTTTATTATTATTTTATTATTAAAAATTAAAATTTAAAATTTTCAAGTTTTTATATTTTTCTTAGGTTTAATACATAATGTTAGGAATTTTGCAGCTTTTAGAATATTTTTGTTGTTCTTAGATTAATTTTTATAATTATTTTAAGTTTTAAGAGTTTTTAATTGATTTTAAATAGTTTTTATTAATTTTAAAGTTTTCAAAAATAGTTTTAAATTAAGTTAGGTCATTTTAGAGGTTTACAATTGAAAAAATCTCATTTTGGGCTTTTTGTTAATTAAATTGATTTTTAGGGCTTTAATTAGCATTAAAAAATCATTATTTAATTAAATAATAGGTTTGGGTGATTTTTGATTTTTTGTAAACTCTAATTACATTATTTAGGATTTATTGCAATTTTCTAGGAATTTTTAGGGTAAATTTTTAAATTTGGTACTTTTTACGGTTTTACGTGTACGACCTTTTCGTCTTACTTTAAATCGTCATCATAACCGCCATTCTCTTCTTATCCCCTATCTACTTTCTTTTCTCATAATCATATAATCACATAATTAATCATCTCTCTACACAACACACTAGCCTCCTTGAGAACGATCCCCACTTTTGGTCATAACTCGTGGTTTTCCTAAATCACTTGTTAATACTTGCCCTAATTACCTTGTTTTCCTAAACAAGCGTAAAATTACGATTATCATTTTGGCGCCGCTGCCGGGGAGGCGTGTTGTGTTTTGATTTGGCAATTGTTGTTTTTATATATAGCCATAATATCTATTGTATTAGTAGCACTCTACTAATACGTATTATCGTTTTTTCGTTTTTTTTGTGAATACTATTACTATATTGTATACGTAGAACAATAAATTCACAAGTACTCCAAAAGTGTGAAAACACACACCTTGACTTGGGAGGTCATTACCCAATCATTGTATTCGAATCTCAAACAAGAAAGAAAAGGAAAAAATAGATAAATACTTTCGTGAAGCTCAATTTTGAAAAATACAAACTATAAGGTGGGTATAAGGCGGATATTATAAAATATATCCTAAGGAAAAAGGCTCTTAAGTGCTTCGCGCAGCCTCGTTTCCCCGCTTGCTTGTGAGTATTTGATTTTGAGAGCTAATCGAGGGTTTTGCCGCCCAAAGTATTATTAAGTATCATATATACTTTCTTGGTTTCATTTGATTAAACCCTCTTGAACGTTTTGGTGTTCCACCAACGTTCTAAAGTCATCGAAGGCGTTCACATCACGTGATCGTTTTCATTCCTTGAGGCTTATTTAATCAAGAGATTTGATTAAGGAGGAGATTTGTAGATTTTGGTCTACTTAATACAATCACAAAAATAAAAAAAAAGTAAAAACAATCAAAAACCACAAAAAAATTTGAAAAATACAAAATACCAAAAAGAATCTTCTTTGCTCACCCCCACGTTGTACGTGACGTTTATGCTTACTCGTAATCAAGCAAGACGTGCACGTAAACAAAAAAACCGAAAGGAGTCAACACCCACTCCTAATCTTTCTAGTGAGGAGTCTCCATTGACGAACCCATTGTAAGAGAAGAACCAACCATGGCGAATGGAACTATGATGGAGTTACTTCAAGCACCCACCTAGGGTTATGGAGAGGCTATTGTAATTCCCGCTATCCTTGCGGAGAATTTTGAAGTGAAAACGGGTTTGTTGTCGATGATCCAAAACAACAAATTCCGTGGTGATGAAAAGAACAACCCGCACAACCATATCCGCCAATTCAATCGTCTTACCGCCACTTGCAAATTTAAGGATGTTGCTAATTACTCGATTAAGATGATGCTTTTTCCGTATTCCTTAGCGGGGCCCGCTAAAATTTGGTTAGAGAAAGAGCCACCCAATTCTATATTGACGTGGAAGGATCTCGTGTCTAAATTTGTGAACCAATTTTTTCCGCCCTCTAAGACTACGCATTTGAAAAACGAGATTTCAAAATTTTCACAAGAATTTAATGAGAGTTTTTCAACGGCTTGGAATAGGTTTAAGGAAATGTTACATGAGTGTCCTCATCACGGTTTTTCCGACTTGCATCAAATTGACACGTTTTACAATGGACTTAATGATCATGAAAGGGATTATCTTAATGCCGTCGCGGGTGGTAATTTTTTGTGTAAAATGGTTGAGGAAGCTTTGGTGATAATTGAGAATATATCTAAGGTGTATAGTCCTCGTAGCACGTCTAGTGTTCGTATGGCTTCGTCTTCGGCTTCACCTTCTTTGTCTACTACCATCGATGCTTGCCAAATTGAGGCGAACTTGGAAAAAAAATCTTTGATAAGCTTAAAGGTATTCTAATTGAGTTCAAAGTTGGAGAACCAAGTGCTTCCGCTACGGCTAAATCGGTTGAGGTTTCATGCATGTATTGTGGTGGAGGTCATGATTTCTCCGAGTGCATTACCAACGGTGGTAACACTTCGAGTGCCTACGCGGCCACGGGAACTTACAACCAAAACGGTCAAGTTACCCGCTCTAATCAATTGACTCCACCGGGTTTTGGTTCAAATCAAAATGCTAACAACAACTATCGAAACAATCAAGTTGGTTTCAAAAACAATTACAACAAGGAAAACTATGGTAATCAAGGGGCTAATAATCAAGTTTCAAACAAAAATCAAAATGATTTTCAAAACAACAACAAAAGTTTGCAAACGTTGAAAGATCTTCCAAATGAATTTGTTGAATACGCTAATGGGAACGATGCTAGGTTTGACAAAATTCAAAGAGAAATCACTAGCCTAAGATCCGAGTTTAAGAACGACTTGAAGAAAGAGTTGAAAAATGAGTTAGCAAATGAGCTTAAAATCCATACAAACAAAATAGAAGGAAATGTAACAAGGTTACAACAAAACCAACAAAAAATGGAACAAGGGCAACATGAAATTAAGCAAGAGATGATTAAAGCCAAGAAGAGGCAATCCATGTTTGAAGACAAAATTTCATCTATGTTTGAGGCAATTATGTGCAAACCGTCTTCGAGTAGTCTTCCTAGAAACACCGTATCAAACCCTAAGGGTGAGATGAAAGTGATTACCACACGTAGTGGTAAGACACTTAAGGAACCGACTCCTCAACCAATTGTTCCTACGGAGGATGCAATTGAGGAAGAACCCGAGGTGGTGGTCGAAAAGGAGCATGTCCAAATCCCACGAAGTACCACTCATGCCACACCTACGGTTGACCCATTACCAACATTGGAACCCGAGATTCCAAAGGCTATGCCTATGCCTCAACCCACACCACCTTTGCCCTATCCATCAAGACTTAGAAAGGAGAAACGTCAAGAGCGCAACAATTACCAATTTGAGCTTTTTTATGAAAATGTTTCGTGATTTGCACTTTAATGTGAGTTTTGCCGATGCTTTGGTCATGATGCCTCGATTTGCCGCTAACTTTAAGAGTATGTTGAACAACAAGGAGAAATTGCATCAATTGTCTAGTTGTTCATCGGTTTATCTTAATCGCATACCTCAAAAAGTCGGTGATCCCGGTAAATTTTTGATCCCTTGTGCAATCCAAGATATGGAAGAATGCTATGCCTTGGCCGATCTTGGTGCTAGCATTAACTTGATGCCACTTGCAATCTTCAAGTCTCTCAATCTTCCTAATCTTACTCCTTCACTAATGTCTATCGAGTTGACCGACCATTCCACGATTCCCGCATGTGGATTGGCGGAAGACGTTTTTGTGAAAGTGGGAAAGTTCTATTGTCCGGTAGACTTTATCGTTGTCGATATTCCCACGGATCCTCAAGTTCCTCTCATTTTAGGTCGTTCGTTTTTAGATACGTCTATGGCTTTGATCGATGTTCATGCTAGAAAGATCATCTTACGTTTCAACGACGAGGAACTTGTTATAAACGCAACTCAAAACTCTCAAATTTCTCATGTTTATTCCGTTGCAACCATAAACCTCGTTGATATGATTGACGTGGGTTACGAGTAATTTTCACAAGAAGTTGTAGGTTGTGGTGATGATGAAAATAGTGGCAATCCCACTATGTTAGATCCCATTCTTGATAACTCGACACCAACCTTCACTCCATTTGAAGGTGGTGGTTTTATGTTGGAAGAATTCGATGTTCCACGTACTTGTAACGAAGACCTCGACAATGATGAGGACTTCTCGATTATCAAGGATTTTCTTAACGATTTCCCATTTCCTCCACCCGAGGAGGTTATGAGTATCGAGCCCAAATCTTCAATTGAGGAACCACCTATCCTCGAGTTGAAAGATTTACCTCCTCATCTCGAATATGTCTTTTTGGAGGAGGGCGACAAGTTGCCGGTTATTATTGCGAAGGAACTTTCGGATGATGAAAAAACCGCACTTGTCGATGTTCTTAAGGATCACAAAGGGGCAATTGCGTGGAAGTTATCCGACATTAAGGGGATCGATCCCAAATTTTGTACCCACAAAATCTTAATGGAGGAGGATTACAAGCCCGTAATCCAATGTCAAAGGAGGGTGAACCCCAAAATTCACGACGTCATTTAAAAGGAAGTCCTTAAAATCCTTGACGCGGGAATGATTTACCCTATTTCCGATAGCCCTTGGGCGAGTCCTATTCATTGTGTCCCTAAGAAGGGAGGAATGACCATTGTGCCAAATGATGCCAACGAGTTAATTCCCACTAGACTCGTGACCGGATGGAGAGTGTGCATTGACTATCGAAAGTTGAATGAAGCCACTCGTAAAGACCATTTTCCTTTGCCCTTCATGGACCAAATGTTGGAGCGTCTTGCGGGAAACGATTTCTATTGCTTTTTAGATGGTTTTTCCGGTTACTTCCAAATCCCCATCGATCCTCGTGATCAAGAAAAAACTACGTTTACGTGTCCATATGGAACGTTTGTCTATCGTAGAATGCCATTCGGACTTTGTAATGCACGGGGAACCTTTCAAAGGTGCATGATGGCTATTTTTCATGATATGATCGAGAAGACGATGGAAGTCTTCATGGATGACTTTTCCATGTTTGGTTGTTCGTTCACTTCGTGTTTGTTGAATCTTGAGAGAATGTTGAAACGTTGTGAGGAAACCAACCTTGTGCTAAATTGGGAAAAATGTCATTTTATGGTTAAAAGTGGAATCGTCTTAGGGCACAAGGTTTCGAAAGCGCGGATTGAGGTAGATCAAGCTAAGGTATACGTCATCGTCAAATTACCTCATCCCAAAACCGTTAAGGGAGTTAGGAGTTTCCTAGGCCACGTGAGATTTTATCGTCGATTCATCAAGGATTTTTCAAAGATCTCTCGACCTATTACACATCTTCTTGAAAAAGAGGCACGTTTTGTCTTTGACGAAGATTGTGTACGAGCCTTTGAAATCCTTAAGAGGAAACTTACCAAAGCTCCCAATTGGAACCTCCCCTTTGAGCTTATGTGTGATGCTAGTGACTACGCTATTAGGGCCGTATTGGGGCAACGTCATGAAAAGCACTTCTTGGCTATTCACTATGCTAGCAAGACGATGCCGAGGCTCAACTAAAATACACTACAACGGAAAAGGAGTTCCTTGCCGTGGTGTATGCATTTGAGAAATTTCGACCTTATCTCGTCTTGATGCATAGTGTATACGGATCATTCGGCTATCAAGTATCTCATGGCTAAACAAGATGCTAAGCCGAGATTACATCGTTGGATTCTCCTCCTTCAAGAATTTGATCACAAAATCGTTGACAAAAAAGGAGCCAAGAATCTAGCGGCCGATCATCTTTCTCGTTTGGAAGATCCTCACCAAAGTGTTTACGAGCCCAAGGAAATCACCGAAACATTTCCGCTCGAGACACTTGGTGTAGTGAATTCTAAGCTTGATTCTTCCACCCCATGGTTTGCGGACTTTGCAAATTACCATGCGGGCAACATCATCATCAAGGGTATGAAGACTCAAGAAAAACGAAAATTCTTTCGTGAAGTCAAGTTCTACTTTTGGAACGACCCTTACTTGTTTCGAACTTGTGCGGATCAAATTATCCGATGTTGTGTCTTTGGTACCGAAGCTTCTAATATCCTTAGAGCTTGTCACGAGGGACCCACGGGTGGTCACCACGGTGCTAATCTCACGGCTAAGAAGGTTTTTGACGTCGGCTTCTTTAGGCCTACTATTTAGCGAGATGCACACGAGCTTGTGAAGTCGTGTGACTCATGCCAACAATAAGGAAAATCCTCACAAAAAGATGAAATGCCACAAAATATCATCCAAGTGTGTGAGATCTTTGACGTTTGGGGCATAGACTTTATGGGGACGTTCCCATCATCTCGTGGTAATAAGTACATCCTTGTCGCGGTTGACTACCTATCTAAGTGGGTGGAGGCTAAGGCTTTGCCCACTAATGATGCTCGTGTGGTAGTCAAGTTTTTGAAAAGCTTGTTTTCTCGGTTTGGAACCCCTCGTGCGATCATAAGCGATCGTGGAACCCATTTTTGTAACGACCAGTTCGAAAGGTCCTAAGGAAATATGGGGTTACACATCGGCTTTCTACGGCTTATCACCCACAAACGAGTGGGCAAGTCGAGGTTTCAAACCGAGCGTTGAAGAGGATCTTGGAGAGATCCGTTGGGGAAAACCGACAATCTTGGTCGGATAAGTTGGACGATGCTTTATGGGCCTTTAGGATCGCTCATAAGACGCCCATTGGGTGCACTCCCTATAAGCTTGTGTATGGGAAGAATTGTCACTTGCCAATTGAATTGGAACACAAGGCTTATTGGGCCCTAAAGCATTGTAATGATGACATGGAAACCGCGGGAAAACACCGGAAAATGCAATTAAATGAATTGGATGAATTAAGGGATATTGCTTATGAAAATTCATTGATTTATAAAGAAAAGACTAAAAAGTTGCATGATTCTAAAATTAAAAACCGGGTTTTTAACATTGGGGATCAAGTTTTGCTTTTTAATTCTCGTTTGAAAATATTTTCTGGTAAGTTGAAATCCTGTTGGTCCGGTCCATTCACCGTGACTCAAGTATTTCCATATGGACCATCGAGCTAGCTCAAAATGATGGCCCCAATTTCAAGGTGAATGGACATAGGTTGAAGCACTACTTTGGCGGGGAAGTTTCATCCTTGAACTACCTCGACCAAATCACTTTCCCCAATGATAATTAGTATTGAGGGGATCGAGTCGAGCTTATGACTCGGTAATCAAAAACGAGGTGCCTCGTGGGGGAGTCCCATGCTTATCCTATGTACATATTATCGCTTTTCTAATGTAGTAACGTGTGGGGATTTGTGCCCTTCCAACCTTTGTTCCGTGGTTGTTTGTGCATTGTGGATATTAGATGATCATGATCTTCATGATTGGAGCCTCTCGTGTTCGTTTTACGGGAGCACTCGATCGTTTGCTTTGAATAATTTCTCAATATCCATGATATATCCTTTTATGTTCTAACCTTAGGTTTTTAGCACACTTCATAAACGGCTTTAAATTTAACGGTTACACCCTTTCCATGCTACATTAGGTATTCGACTACGTCTCTAGTATGGGGGTGTTTGCACCCATAGACTCGAAACATTGAGGACAATGTTTAACTTTAGTATTGGGGGGGGGGGGGGGGTGATTAGATACTTGCCTTGCCAAACCTTCAAGCTTTCCAAAGTTTATCTTTTGTTTATCGTTTTGTTGCAAAATAAGGCTAAAAAGGTCCAAATTTTAAATTTTTTCTCATGTTTTATAAGTGTTTGAAGACACGAATGTAGGTTTTCTGATGGCGAGAATAAGAGTAATTTTTGACTTGACCGTGCGTGTTGAGCACTTAGCTTTGATTCCTTAACTTCACATTAGGCTAAGTATCTTAAATGAGGACGAGAAATGATAGTGTTAATTATAAGTTACTATGCTAAACGTAGAGTACTCGTATTCTTTCAAAAACTCATGTGTTCTCGTTGTTTGCTTATTCTCCCTTCGCTTGTAAATATTTTTTGCTTAATAAATATTGACTTAGCGGTTTAGTCTTGATTGTTGGGTTTCTAGTATTTTCTAGTAGCTTCCGTGTAATTAAATTGGGAAGACATTAAGGTATCGCCAGCGTCACGGTTTTGAAGTATTGGCACCCGAATAATCAAAAGCTTCACCTAATAATAAGATTTCAAGTGCTCACCTAAATCAAGCAAACAATTTGAAGCCCACAAGGCCGAAAAATCTATGCAAAATTGAAAGTGAATCAAGCCTTAATCTTTGAAGCTTTAAAGATCCAAAATTCTCCTTAGCATGAGGATATACGTCTTTGGCTAATAAAACCACCGATGAGGTGGATAATAAAAGGCAAGGCAAGACCGAAGTCATAATAAAAGCTTCATGGCGAAGTTGAATAAAAGATGGAGGTAAACCAATGATAATAAGGCCCTTCCGTTAGGGGGCATATAAAAGTCTTGGTAATAAGTCTCATGTTCAAAGCCGTTATAAAACCGTGTTTATCGATCTTTCTTGTTGACTTAACTTTTTGACATCGTTGTCTATTAGGAGGGGTTATTGTTTTGATGGTCTTGGTTACACCGTTAGGACTCTATTTTTAGACTAAATCTCTATTATCGCATAAGTCAAACAATGTATCCTCGTGAAACATTCAAGACAAAATAAAATATAAGAGATACAACTTAGGAAATTGGGAGGATAAGTACGTGATTAGGGCATATGAGTAGTGTTAGCATTACTAACTTATAATGACAATGATCTCGTTGCACGCTTGGTATGGAATTGTTGTGAAAATCGAGGACGATGAAATTATTTCTAAACGAAGCATTCACGTGTTCTTATTCTATGAACCTAAACGTCCCATTTTGCGATGAAAATCATACATTATATCTAAAACGCAAGTAGTAGTAATAGTAGTAGTGTAGCTAGTTTATCGTTTAATAAAAGTGAATAAAAAATGAATTTTGGAGGTGCTATGATACTTTTATTCTAGCATTGCGTGAGGGCACGACAATGGTTTAGTATGGGGGAGTGATGAGACTACTTTTATACATTGTCTCATCGTCCAAAAGGGCTTTAAATGCATAAAATATCATGAAAATACCCCAATATATGCTTGTGTTTGTTGCTTGTGTATTTTAGGTACGGATATTGAGAAAATGACAAAAGATCACAAGAATCATGCAAAAACGAACACGGGAAACGAAGCCGCACAATGAACCAAGCCTTAATAAAGAATTTTCCAAAGAAAACCCATGAAGATTTGAAGATTTATGAAGAAGGGTCGTCCAATATTGAAGAATTGACACTTTATACCCTTGTATCTTCATAATTACAATATTGGTCCCTAAAGTTTGTCAATATTGCAAAAAGGGCCCTCCACTTTGAAGAATTGGCAATTTTAGTCCCTCATTAAAACTAAAATGTCAATATTTATCCTCCTCAAAGTCAAACATACCAAGAAGGACTCCAAGATACAAGAAATTACAAGTTTGGTCCTTTGAAAATATCAAAATTACCAAAAGGACCATTGACTTTAAAGAAATGGCAAAAATGGTCCCTCATTAATCATGACTTGGCAATTTCAGTCCTCCAAGAAGTCAAACAAACAAGTCAAGACCATTATAAATCAAGAAAATGCCAAATCAGTCCTTCAAGAATCAAGAAATGGCAAGAAATACCCCTGAAAATACTTTGGAAAAGTATTTGGGGCAAAAGTGTGAAAAAGCAAACTTGAAATACAAAGGGAATCTGGATGTAATGAGTTTATTTGCAAGTGACAAGAAGAAAGAAGTTTAGGGGCTATTCTTGGCAGACAATGAACCTTACCTAGACCTATGGGGGCTTGACACGTGCCCACTAACACCCCTCATCCAATCACAAATCACCCTGCTGCCATGTCACACTCCACTTCACCAGGTTTAATGTTTATTAAACATTGGCGCCTAAAACACAAATTTAAACACTAATCCACCCCTAATCCGGATCAAACTAGCAACTATTCACCAAGAACACAATTTGGGGTTTTGTTATTTACTTATAATTAAACCCTAAGATTGTCTAGATTAGTGATTAAGCATCCCTTAATCACATCCCAACCTTAAAAATACTGCCACATCATTCCTTTGTCCCACACATGATTCCCCTGCTGCAACAAAGAAGAAACTGCCAAAACTTGGCCAGTCATCCAACGTATGAGATTCTAGCTTACTTTCTAAGATCATTACAAGCCATTGGATTCACTTTTATCTTGCTAGCTCTACAACAATCCAAGAAATTGTCACATGATCTTTATATATTCAAACTTCACAAGGGCATAATGGGGACTTCACTAAGCATTAGGGTTTCATTTTCAGCTTTCCTAGATAACTTGTATGCCTATATAAAGGCCTTAGGGTGCTTCATTTTTGTTTTGCTCTTGAACTTTCCTTGGTTCACAAATCTGTAAATCACATATTTATCTTAATGAAATGTGTTTGAATTTGGTGAAGAAAACTCAAGTGCCACTCTTATAATCTGCTTATTATTTTTTCTTGTTTATTGTTCTTGAATCCTAAACCTATTTTCAAAAGGAGTGTGCAAAAGTTTGCACATTTTACACTTTTCTTGATATTTTGCTAAGTCTAATTCAAGCCTTAGAATTCTTGGGCTATAAGGCTGATCATAGCATCCTGATATTGAGTTATCAAGGTGTGGTGAAGCTTATAACTTGGGGATAATCAAGTGTGGGGAACTAAGGTTGCATTAATCAAGAATTTTCCATTTTTCTGTTTTTGATATTGTGCTCTTAACCTTGTTGATTCTTAGCAGGGTTGTTTGTGGAAGCTTGTACTTGTTCTTGCTAGTACATAAGCTCAAAATTCGTGGGTGTGGATGTACATCCATGAGGTACACATCATTCTACCTCAAATCTGTTAAAAAGTTGGATTTTTGGTGATTTTGTGTGTGACTTGTGTTCTTGCTGATATTATGGTCTAATCTTGCTTAAATCTGCTTAATATATCTGTTATTGTGCTTATTTGGGCTTGGGTGGTCTTGGATAACACTTGTGATTTGAAAATTTTGGATTTGAAAAGTTAAAAGGGTGTTTGGGATTACCTGTTATAGATCATAAGTTGTTATTGTGTTTGTGGAAAGTGTTGTTTGAGCTTTGTATCTGTTAACTACTTGGTTGAGTGCATATTGCTACAAGTTTTTGGGTTTGAAACCCCAAATCAAACATTGTGCTATATCTCATTGATTTTAACTGTTTTTAACCTAAGATTTTGGTAAAATCTAGTGTTGGTCCCTTGTAATTAGTACTATACTCAAGTAAACTAAGTATAGTACTAACCCATGGTAAAGTAATGCAATAAACTTAATACAAGTAAGTAAATTAACACAATGTTTTCAACGTTTAACTCTTAGCTTTATTAAAGAATTATACCCTATTGTATACGAAGCTACAATAGGGATTGAATAGACAATGTGTGGTTTTGTGATCTCCTCACTAACAAGCTAGTCCAATCCTAACAATTGCTAAGCTTGATGATTCTATCAACAGGAGTTTATAACTCAAGTGTATGATCGTGTTTGGAGGAGAGAAGAACTTGTTTGTGAATGTCTAAAGCATTTACTGCACAAACTTGTTTTTCTCTCCTTTACAAGCATCCTATTTATAGAAGGAAAGTGGGTAGAAGACAATAATTGCCCATGTGCAATTCTTGTCTTATTGGTACAGTGTAGTGTCTTGTCTTAACCTATTCTAAGTAGTAAGACGTAAGTCCTTTACACTTGTCAGTACCCTATCTATCCCAAAAGGGTAAGTCACGCTAATTGTGTGATGTACTTCATCTTATCACAATTCAACTTATCCCGCCTTTTCTTCAGTCTTAGAGAATGTTTGTTTTCTTCAGGGAGATCGTATGGGGTTCAGTGAGTCTATTGTCACAACTCACTGAACCCATCACCTTCTTCTTTGTCATAGAAGACATTCGTTGAGCTTCGCCTCTCTGAAAGCTTGAGTCTTCCTTTTAGACTCAGTCTAGGAACTCGAAGGCAACTCACTGAGTGACTGTTCACTCAATGACTTCTTTATGTTCAAGGTTAATTATTCACTTAGGCTGATTGTTATTCAAATCCTTCAGGGAGGTCATTAGGTACTGAATTGACCTAACAATCTCCCCTATTTGGATATAAAATTTGCCTAAGTGAAATTGTTATAAGTGAGCGAAGAGGCTTCTTCTTATTACAAACTATTCTTCCTGATAAAAAAAACTTAATATAACAAAGTACTTCATTTTCATTTATCATTACATAAGACTGAATAGTCTGATACAAGAAACAAAAAAAACTAAAGATTACAGTTATTCAGGAATCCATTGCTTTCCTATTCACCCTTGATGACTTTAACACCTTTTCTTTGTCAGGCCTCCTAGCAATTATCTCCCTGAGCTTCTCACCAAATCTTCTATTCTCATCAGTCTGAATTTGTCCAGCCATCACAAGAAAGATGAGAACACTCTCAGTAGTGCATTTCTCTATGTCACTCATTCTTTGAAATGCTTGATCCCCAAATACATCAATGAAGAAGATACCCCACTCAGGTTCCTCTATAACCATGTTGTTCACAAAGGGGACATTTTCAGGGAGAGTACGATTGCATTCTAACCCAGAGATCTTAGTCTCAACTTCAAACTCAACTCTTTTTCTCTTTCTTACCTGGGCTTTGGTAGGATCCTGTTCAGATAAAGGAAGATCTTCAGTGATTCCCAATTGTTCCTTCATTTGCTTCAACCTCTCATATCTCTTACTGAGAGAGTTGAGTATTTCAGGGACACACTTGTTTGTTTTAGTCCTGAAAATCCTTCCAATTTCGTCCCACTCACTGAGACCGAAATCACCAAATGAAAATTTCTTCATGACTTTAAAGTTCCTCTCATCATTATTTCTGTAAACAGATACCGAGACTGGTGTGGTATGAGGAATGATCTGAAGATTAGTGATTGGTTCAGGCTTCCTTCTTTGGGTGACGACTTTGGTGTATTGGTCATACAACTTCTTGAGTTGTGTGGTTCTTTGTTTTTGCTTCAAGACCATTTCTTCCTGAATGGCCTTGAGTTCCTCCTCCTGCTTCTGAATGAACTCCTCTCCCCCTTTCTTGCTCAGCAAGACCTCAGGGTTACCACCTACTTCTTTTACAAACTCAGTGGACACCTTCAAGATCTCAGCCTTTGTTGCTTCATTAGCCTTAGCCGACTCCATTCTATCTAGATACACTTGGATTTGATCAGGAGTCATTTGGTACATTATTCCATTTATCTCATATGGTACCAAGACCAAAGCATCAAGATCGGGCCTTACTTCCCTTGAAGCCTTTACAAGTTTCTTTGGAGGTGTAAGGGTTTCATCAGCTATACCTTTGCCCCTATCTGTCTTAGGTACTGATGGCTCAGGGTTGGGAGGAATTGAGTTTAAGGGTTGGGGTTGTGCTAGTCTTTCCTGCTCCCCCTCAGTGTGAGAGGGAGGTTCATTCCATGTTAGCATCATTGGTGGCACATTCTCCCCCTCAAAAGTTGAAGGATCAGCCTGACTAATCCCAACTTTTGCCCGTTGTGAGGATCCTGAGATGGGGGATGATCCCTTAAACGTCTGAAACATCTCAGTCACCATTTCCTTCATGGACTGAGTGTCTGCTTTGATAGTGCGAACATCTAACTGAATAAGGGATTGAGTGTTTTCAATGGTGGTGATCCTTGTCCTGAGCCTAGGAATATCAGCTTCTTTCAGGGATTTGGAGATGTCAGAGAGATTGGTGGCATTAGCCATGTATCCTTGTGCATCCTTTGACAATCTGAACTCTGCTTCTGCATCCATATGAACATCCTCATAGATGGCATCACATTTCCCTTTCACCACATCCAAGTCAGACTTGAGAGAGTCTAACCTAGTGAAAACCTCAGTGAGCCTGTCCACCTTCAGGAACTCAAGTAATTGACCAACTCTGGAATTGGACTCAGTGGTGCTAGTGATCAGTCCATCCAGAGTTATCTTTAAGGACACATTTGCCTCAACCGTTGGAAGAGCATGGTTAAGGAAGTTGATGAGCTTCTTTTCCTGATTCTCATGACTGTTGTTAATAGAGCTGATGAATTCCATTTGATTATCTACCTGAATTCTCATCTTCTCCTCAGCCACATCAAACCTATCACCATATGTCCTGAACTCATCAAGGAGTTCATCCGCCTTTGAAGCCAAATCTTCATGAGCCTGAGTTACCTCAGTCTGTAAGGCTTGCAAAGCGACCTGATCCAGAACCACAGTCTAAGTCCCCAATGTAGAGGTGTCAAGTTTTGCCTCATGAGAGGGCTTGTTTGGTGCCTCAGGGGAGGGCTCCTTTTGTTCGGATGCCTCAGGGGAGGGCTTTTGTTGAGCCTCAGGGGAGGGTTGTATGTCTTCGAACAAGGGAGGGGACTGTGGCTTCTGGTCTGATTGAGGAGGAGCCTGAGTGTCAGGTTCTTCCCCAGCCTCAATCATTTCTTCATCATCACTGAACCCTTGGAGTAACTCATCAGACTTCTCAAATAAACTTATAAAATCTCCAAAGTTCAGTGACCCCTTAGGTTTATCCAGCTCCCCTTCAGAAGAAGGTTTGCCTTTGTTGTCGTCACTCCCTGCCCCAAATCCTGAGGCTTGGGATTTAGCCAACTGATACTCAGGGACAGTTTGTGATTGATCAGGTGTGGAGGTAGGATCCCTATCAGCGGGGTGTTTTACCCGTGGGCGTCCCTCTGAGTCTTTAGGATCAAGAGTTGTTCCCTCAGGCAAATACTTTTGGTTTAGTGTGCCTTCATCAGGAGTTGTGGAAGTGAGATTCCTATCAGCGGGGTGTTTTACACGTGGGCGTCCCTCTGAGTCTAAGGAATCATGTTTTGGGTCCTCAGGCAAAGACTTTGGAGCTAGTGTGCCTTCATTGGACTTGGTAGAAGTTAGAGGCCTATCAGCGAGGTGTGTTACCCGTAGGCGTCTCCCTGAGTCTTTGGCCTTAGTTTTGACCTCAGGCAAAGGTTGTGATTTACTAATGCCCTCATCAGTCTGAGTGGAAGGCAGTCCCGTAGAAGAAGGTTGTATGTTTCCTTCTCCATCAAGAGGACCAATAGGTTGGCCCGTCGACCCTGATTATGATGTATCAGGGCCTCCCGTAAGCTCTTTCCCTTTGGGTATTTAAAGCTTGGTCTGAACAAGGGTAGTCTTTTTAGCCTTGGCCTTTTTGGGTCGTGCCTCGGAAGCCTCATGGGCCTGTGCTTTTGTTGGTTTGGTCTTTGGCACAGTCTGAGTCTTCTTGTTCCCCTTCTTTGGTAAGAAGGGAATAGGAGACACGGATGATTCACGACTGATCACCTCAGTCATGTGAGCCGTCAATACAATGGGGTTGACTTCAGATGGGTTCTTCGAAAAATTTGTGGAACTCAGGATTAGAGTAGAAAAAACATTGAATTTTTCCTGAGTGTAAAGAGAACCCAGTAACCGTTCTAAGGCGCATGATAAGAATCTTGGGTAAGAAACATATTTTTGCCTTGACTCCTTCAGGAGCCTGGTTACGAGATCATTATAAACAATCTCTCCTATGTCAATCTTCAGTCCATTAATAAGACTGTAGATTAGCATCTGCTGAGTAGAATTAACTTGCTCAGTAGATGAGTAGTTCCCACCGATCACCTGAATCACAAAAGTGACCAGGATCCTCCGAGCCATGGGGAAAACAGTTTTTATCAATGAGGTTTTAGTCACAAGTAACTCAGGGACCCCGATTTCTTTTAGGCCTTTTTTAACTGACTCCATGTCAGGGTGTGCAACATACTTCCCATTGTTATAATCAAGTCCACTGCTTTGACAAAATGTTTTGAAGTCTAAAATCAATGGTGTCTTCCCATTGTTGACAGTGAACATGATGACACAGTTCTTATGTGACTTGATCTCAGACCCCTGAGATCCTTCAGGCCCTTGGGTAGGGGTTACAACCACAGCCGTATACCAGAACTCCCTGAGATATTCATGGTAGAAGACTGAGGGGGTTTTTGTAAAAGCATCAGCCCAATCACAGTTTTTCAAAAATTTGCAAATTGGTTTGTAGGCTAATACACTACTAGGGTAATTGAAATTTCCCTCATAGTTGTTTCCAGCAAAATAGACACCCTCAATGGTGAGATGTTCAGCCTGAGGGGCATATTTGATAGCCTTGGACATTGCCATTAAAGATAGTTGTTTTTTTTAATTGAAAAAGGATAATGGCAATTTGTGGAAATAAAATCAAGACTTGTTTCTTGTTATAATACAACAAGATACACCAAGTGACCTAATGAGAACTTTTGCCTTGTAAAAGGATAAGGAGTTAGAAACAATAGGTAACTTTTATTTCTTGTGCTATATAACAATAAAACGAGTAGTCAATGTGATCGCCTTGTATACAAGAAATCTTTTCTGGAAATTAGTTTGAACACACACACTTTTTCTTTGAGAGAAAATATTTGGCAGAGTAAAATTGCAAGTTCTTTGTGTGTGTGTTTGTTTGTGGTTGTGGGGTATTTATAGGCTCGGATGTGAAGGAGAGTTATATTTGCTATAATTTCTTTTCACATCCGCATTTAATGAAAGCGTACAAGTGGTCCCCCTATTTTCTTGGCAACTGTTCCTACTGCAAATATAACGCTTTTTCCAGAGATGACGTGGGGTCACGTGCATTTGAAAGGACGTTTTTACAACAGATTTTGCTAGAAAAGGGTAAGCATTTAATGCTTAGTGGGATACTTGTCATGAGTGACCCTTTGACTGGTTTATGACAATTTATTGAAGGAATATATGTTCCTTATTTAATATTGTGACTCACCAACCTAGGACATTAAGTAACTAAATCCTTAGAGCATTTAGTTACATCATTTAATGTACCTCAGTGTCAAAGGGTGAACAATAAGATATATTTACTCAGAGTGAAGATAAAGAATATACATTATACTGATTCCAATGTCGTCAGGGAGACTGATTAATCAATATTCAGCATACCGAGTTCAGCTTTTAGTCTAGTGAACGTTGGTTCATCCAAAGGTTTGGTGAAAATATCAGCTAGCTGATATTCAGTGGGGATGAAGTGTAATTCAATATCTCCTTTTAATATGTGATCCCTGAGGAAATGATATCTTATGTCAATGTGTTTAGTCCTTGAATGTAGGACTTGATTGTTTGAAATGGCAATTGCACTAGTGTTGTCACAAAAGATAGGGACTACTTTGTATTCCATATTATAGTCCCTGAGTTGACTTTTCATCCAAAGGATGTTTGCACAACAACCAGCAGCTGTCACGTATTCAGCCTCAGCAGAGGACATTGCGACTGACTGCTGTTTCTTTGCACTCCAACATACTAGCTTTCCACCAAGGAATTGACATGCACCTGAGGTACTTTTTCTATCTATGTTGCAGCCAGCATAGTCTGAGTCTGAGTATCCTTTAAGATCGAACCCTGAACAACGAGGATACCATAGACCCAGTGAGGTAGTACCCTTCAGGTACCTGAAGATTCGTTTAACAGCAGTAAGGTGTGATTCTTTGGGATCGGACTGATATCTTGCACATAAGATTGTTGAGAATTGAATATCAGGCCTGGTTGTAGTTAGGTACATTAATGATCCAATCATTCCCCTGAATAAGGTTTGATTGACTAATTTACCAGCAAGATCAAGACCTAAGTTGTTGGGGGGAACCATGGGAGTCTTTACTGAAGCACACTCAGAGATATCAAATTTCTTAAGTATTTCTCTGGTGTATTTTTCTTGACAGACTGAGATCTCCTTGTCCCCTTGTTTGATTTGTAGTCCAAGAAAATATGTTAATTCCCCCATCATACTCATTTCAAATTTCTTTGTCATAAGTTTTTCAAACTTTCTACAAAGATCATAGTTAGTAGATCTGAATATGATGTCATCAACATATATCTGAACTAGTAGAACATCCTCCTTGGTTCTGAAGATAAACAATGTGTTGTCTATCTTTCCCCTGACAAATTTGTTCATTATCAGGAATGTAGAGAGAGTTTCATACCATGCCCTTGGTGCTTGTTTCAGTCCATAAAGGGCTTTGTCAAGTTTACAAACATGGTTTGGGAACTCAGAACTCTCAAAACCAGGGGGTTGAGCAACATAAACTTCTTCAGTGATCTTTCCATTCAGGAAGGCACTTTTTACATCCATTTGGAAAACTTTGAAGTTCATGTAGGTAGCATAGGCCAGGAAGATCCTGATGTCTTCCATTCTTGCTACAAGGGCGAAGGTTTCCTCATAGTCGATCCCTTCAAGTTAACCACACCCCTGAACAACCAGCCTAGCTTTGTTTTTGATGACAGTTCCATCTTCATCAGTCTTGTTTTTAAATACCCATTTTGTACCAAGAGCTGATTTCCCTTTAGGGAGAGGAACTAGTTTCCACACTTTGTTCCTGAGGAATTGGTTGAGTTCTTCTTGCATGGCCTCAACCCATCCTGGATGTGTCAGGGCCTCTGAAACCTTCTTTGGTTCAATTTCAGAGAGAAAGTCTGCAAACAGACATTCATGGGTTGAGGCAGCAGAGAGTTTAGCAGCCTGACTGCGTGTGAGCATCCCTTCAGATACATCACCAATTATGTTTACAAGCTCTATGTGTTGTTGTCTTGACCATCTGTCCTGAGGACTTGGATTAGAGCTTGTTGACGGTTGGTGATTATCAGGGACCAGAGATTCAGTACATTGTACTGAAACATCACCTCCTTCTGAAGGATTTTCAGTAATAGGGTATTCAATATTTTCATCACTTGTCCCTTCAGTGTTCTCATAGATGGGTGAACCGTTTGATTCATTAGTTTGAGAAGTGATAACTTCAGGGATATGTTGGGATGTGATTAAATTATCAATTGACCTATTATGAGGTGATATATGGAAGAAGATATCAGCATCAGTTTGATACTGTTTTGAGGGACAGTGTTCATACTCATCAGGAGGATATCTTGATGAGTCATTGATCCCTATTTCTTCCATTGATTGATTTGTGAAGTTAATAGAATCCATACTTTCATCAAAGGTGACATGAAATGACTCCTCAATCTGTTGTCTCCTTGTGTTAAAAACCCTGAAGGCTTTGGAGACAAAGGAGTATCCAAGAAAGTATCCATCATCAGCTTTGGCATCAAATTTACCAAGATGGTCCTTTTGATTGTGAATGAACACAGGACAACCAAACACATGAAAGTAGCTGATATCTGGAATCCTTTCCCTGAATATTTCATAAGGAGTCTTATCATGTCTTTTGACAATGATACATCTGTTCTGAGTATAGCAAGCTATTTTTACGGCCTCAGTCCAGAAGTGTTTTGAAAGATTGGATCCATTAAGCATGGTTCGAGCAGCTTCGATGAGAGTTCTATTCTTCCTTTCAGCCACACCATTTTGTTCAGGTGTGTAAGGAGAAGAGAAGTTCTGAGAAATTCCTTTCTCATCACAAAAACTCTCAAGCTCTTGGTTCCTGAATTCTGTTCCATTATCAGTTCGTATTTGTTTAACTTTAGTATCATTTTGATTTTCTACTTGCCTGATAAAAGACATTATGAATTCAGGAGCTTGACTTTTTTTTCAGGAAGTATACCCAAGTGTATCTAGAATATTCATCAACAATCACAAGAGTGTATTTCTCATGATTTATAGACATTGGACTGACTGGTCCAAACAAGTCCATATGAAGAAGATGAAGACACTTCCTGATAGAAAAGTTTAGTTTTGGCTTAAAAGAAGCTCTCTTATGTTTACCTTTTTCATAGGCTGAACAAGGTTTGTCTTTTGCATACACAAGAGAAGGTAAGCCAAGAACTTTGTTTTGTTTTGCAAGTTTTTTCATATCTTTGAAATTTAGATGTGACAGTCTCTTATGCCAAAGCCAATTGACAGAGTCTAAGGCTTTAGCAAAGAAACATGCTCCTGAGTTTGTTACAGAGGACATGTCTAGGACATATACATCATTTCTTCTTGGAGCAGTCAACACAATTTCTTTGTTAGCATTGAAGACTGTACCTTGCTTATCATCAAACTGAACGATGTACTTGGCATCACACAGTTGACTGATACTGATGAGATTGTACTTCAGACCATTTACAAACGCCACTTTTGAGAAAACTATTCCACCACATTTGATTGAACCATATCCCTCAGTAACACAGGATGAATTATCACCGAATACTACCTTAAGACCTGGTTGCTCCACGTATTTGTGCAGATAACTTTTGACCCCTGTCATACTTCTTGAACACCCACTGTCTAAGTACCAGACAGGCTCCTTGAAGTGTTTCTACACAAATAACGAGGTGGATTAGTTTCTCTTGTGAGCCCACTTCTTAGTAGGCCCTTTGGCTCGAAGAGCCTGACGTCTTTCACCTCGTTTGAAATACTCAAACTCAGCATGGTCTGAGGTAGAATGAACATTGCTTCCACATGTTTTGCAGTTTAGTCCGACTGAGGATTCAGTACTTTGAGATGACTCAGCTATCATTCCTCTTCTGACCATGATGATTCTATTGTGTCCTGAGGTAGTGTGATCATTGCTTCCACAAATCTCACACTCAGGGTAGTACACACAATCATCAGGTCTGTGATCGGGAATCCCACAATGTGTACAAGGTGGGTAAGGCTTAGCCTTGGATTTTCTGGTTTGTTCTGAGGTGGGCCCATAGTTGTAAGGCTGAGCATTGTATCTTTTAGCATTTTTAATAGAAGCAATGTGCATCTCATGATCTGCTGTCCTGTGATCTTCACTTTTACATTTCACGCAATAGAGAACTCTATAGCAGTCATCAGTGGTGTGATTTGTATAGTGGAATAGCTCACAGGTAGGTTTCTTTGTTTTAACTTTCTTGGAAGACTCAGGTTCAGTTTTGTTACTTTTTGATGATTCAGGCTGTGAGGACACAGATGTTTCACCCTGAGATTTAGAGGCTGAGTTCAGCTTCTCTTCCATGAAAAGTTGGAATAATCTACTTAACTCCTCTTGATTTACAATAGGAGTAGAGTTGACTGAATGTGTAGGAGTCCCTGAGGGAGATATGGGTTTGGTTATCTTTTCAGTGACAGTTCCTGACTCAGTGTGATCTGGTATCATTTTTGAGTCAGGCTTTGTTTGTTTAATACGACCTAACCCAACTCTTCCTCTAGGTGAGTGTTCTTGATAAGACAATGGAATTAATTCAGAACATGGACTTGCTCCTTGAAGGTTTTTCAAAAGAGGTAGAGGAGTCTGAATGTTTTCAGCGACACTAGATGGTTCAGTGTTACTGAATTTATCAGTCTCTTCATTCAGACCAAGTTTTTCATTAATAGCCTGAGATTCATGAATTAATATTTTTCCAGTGTCAAAGTTAGGCAAAACACTCTCAGGATTTGATCTCTCAACCCAGTCTTTTGACTTAGGAATCATTTCATGATCAAACCCAACTGAAGCAGGTAGAAATGCCTTTTCACTCATTTCCTTAGTTGGTGCCTTTTTAGTGAGTTGTCGTGCCCCAAGAATTTTCTTCTTTTGGGCAGGTATTTGACTGTCTATACACTGAGAAGCTAAGGTAGAGCTATTTGTCCATTTCTCATTGATTCGTTTTTCTTCCTTAAGTTGTTCTTGAAGAGCATGATTGATTTTGGTGAGTTCAGTGTTCTGAAGTTGACAGCTTACTGCTTCAAGTTTAGCTTGTTTTAGAACTAATAAATCATCTCTACATTTGTTTAATTCAAAAACAAGTTTATTATGTTTTGACAAAAGATTCAATCTTTGCTCTTCAACAAACGATAGGTCAATGTTAATATACTAAAGGAATTTTTGCCAATCAGACTCTTCATCCATAGAGAGAAGCATATTTACCTTTCTCATGGTGATGTCAACCCATTCTCCATTTCGAGCATGATTCTTTCCAACTGATAATTCATCATCAGCTAGAGCCATTAACACTTGATACCTGACTTCCTCCTCTTCTGAGGACAAATCTTCATCATCCCAATCAAAAGTTTCAGCTACTAGACCTTTTGCTTTGTTTTGAGCAGGCTTTTGAGTCTGAGCGATGGTAGGTTCAGCTTCCAAGAGTGCAAGTTTAGCTTTTACCTTTTTATACTCAGACCTGTAGTCCTTCTCAATTTTCTTATTATTCTGAAAACTTTGATTAATTGGAGAAGCCTGAATTAGTTTTGGTGTAAACTTGGGTTGAAAATTGTCATTCCCTGATGAAAAACTTTGATTTTTATAAGAGGCCAACGGGGTTTTTGAAAGACAATATTTAGCAAAATGCCCAGTTTTACCACATCGATAGCAATCGACTCCTTCAGTGGATTGGTTACCAGCAAATCTAGTTCTTTTGATATAACGTTTGGTATTTGCCAACATGGCCCTTTCATGATATTCCCTGTTCAAATCTCTTATGTATTCAGTACTAGATCTTTCATCCACCTCATCATCTGAGGTTTCCTGAAAGTTTTAAACAATTGCATTTGAGTAAAAAGCATTTGAAATGGGGCCATTGTCCATTTGAGTGGGTTTGGCTGAGGTATCTGTTATTAAGGCCTTCTTGGACTCAGGATATCTTCTATTTATCAGATTATCTTCATAGATGAATCTCCCATAAATATCTGCAAGATCCTGAGTCTGTATGTGATTAGCATTTCTCAATCCTTGAGAAAAACCAAGCCATTTTTCAGGGAGACTGTTCACAAAACCAACATTGATTTCATGCTTAGACAGTTTCACCCCGTCATTTGTTAGCTCATTGAGCAAGGTTTTATACCTGGTGTAAGTCTGAGGAAGTGTTTCAGATGTTTTGGCCCTGAAAGTGTTATATTCTAACTTCAGGTCCATAATCCTATTTTCCTTTGTGTCAGATTGTCCTTCGAAACTATGAACAAGATTGTCCAAGTCTCTTTGGCCGTCTCACACTCAATGACAACCTCCATAATATCGTCAGGAAGACAAGATATTATGATGCTTTTGAGACGTTGGTCTTGATTGACCACTCTCCTTTCATCGCCAGACCATTGGTTTTCAGGTTTGTCATCACCAGTTGCTGTTTTTGGTTTGAATGGACCATCTTTAATACAAGTTATGTAATTAGGTTCCATTCCCATCAAATAACACAACATTCTTTTCTTCCATTTGTTAAATCTTTCAACTTCTAACTTAGGAGCGTTAACAAAGTAACTCGCTCCTTTTTTGTTAACAAGTTGAGGTACATTACTTTCAGCCATAATGGATCAAGGTGTTAAAAACTTTGAGACGGTGGTTAAAAGTTTTATAATCCTACCGCTCTGATACCACTTGTTGGTCCCTTGTAATTAGTACTATACTCAAGTAAACTAAGTATAGTACTAACCCATGGTAAAGTAATGCAATAAACTTAATACAAGTAAGTAAATTAACACAATGTTTTCAACGTTTAACTCTTAGCTTTATTAAAAAATTATACCCTATTGTATACGAAGCTACAATAGGGATTGAATTGACAATGTGTGGTTTTATGATCTCCTCACTAACAAGTCCAATACTAACGATTGCTAAGCTTGACGATTCTATCAACAGGAGTTTATAACTCAAGTGTATGATCGTGTTTGGAGGAGAGAAGAACTTGTTTGTGAATGTCTAAAGCATTTACTGCACAAACTTGTTTTTCTCTCCTTTACAAGCATCCTATTTATAGAAGGAAAGTGGGTAGAAGACAATAATTTCCCATGTGCAATTCTTGTCTTATTGGTACAGTGTAGTGTCTTGTCTTAACCTATTCTAAGTAGTAAGACGTAAGTCCTTTACACTTGTCAGTACCCTATCTATCCCAAAAGGGTAAGTCACGCTAATTGTGTGATGTACTTCATCTTATCACAATTCAACTTATCCCGCCTTTTCTTTAGTCTTAGAGAATTCTTGTTTTCTTCAGGGAGATCGTATGGGGTTCAGTGAGTCTATTGCCACAACTCACTGAACCCATCACCTTCTTCTTTGTCATAGAAGAAATTCGTTGAGCTTCGCCTCTCTGAATGCTTGAGTCTTCCTTTTAGACTCAGTCTAGGAACTCGAAGGCAACTCACTGAGTGACTGTTTACTCAGTGACTTCTTTATGTTCAAGGTTAATTATTCACTTAGGCTGATTGTTATTCAAATCCTTCAGGGAGGTCATTAGGTACTGAATTGACCTAACATCTAGATTTTATGCATGCTTAGGGTTAAAAGTTGTTAAAACATCATTTATATAACATATGTGATAGATCTGAGTGATTGAATTTGGCTTGTTAGTCAAGTGCATCAGCAAAAGTGAAATTTGCTTGTGTTAGTGTTCATTAGTAACCTTCATTTGCTTGAATCTTGATTTAGGCTTTGAGCCATTGCATGAAAACTGTTTAAACTTGTTCATTTAAGTTTATTATAGCTTGTGTATGCTTTTGGTGCAATTTGGTTGGCTGAATATTGCTAAAACAGCTTATAAGTTCTCAACTGCTTATTTGTTCATGTCTGTGCTAGATCTAGTGATGTTTTGATTAAACTGTACTAATTGGCTGTTAGTGATTGTGATTTCTTGATTGTTATTGACTCCTCTTGATCCACTGATCATTTGGGTGCCTTTGTGTAACTTGAATCTCCAAAAAAGTCACTAAAGACAAAAAAGTCAAGAAGTCAAGGAGTGGAAAAATTTCCACTACTCAACACCCAAAACTAGCCCCTGCTAGTGCAATTTTTCAGTTAGCTTATCAATAAGCTATTTTGGCTTATCCAGACCTGCAACAACTTATTTTTTATGATCAATCTTCCTTATTTGACCCATTTGTTTGAACTGGAGCTTATTAGACTTTGACTTTGACTTTTTGCTAGAAAACCAACTCATTTGACTTTTTCATAAGTGCTTATTTGCTTATTTCAGCTTATTGAGTGAACTTATTTGAAAACTTTTTGTTGATTATGCTTAGTTAAGTCATTTAAAAGCTTTTGAAACTTGAATCAGCTCTTGGGATAGCCTAGAACTCAAAAACGACTATTTTATCGTTTTCTGTAGATTGCTTATTGCATTTTCAGGCTTATTCCTTGGATTTTTTTCAAATTTCTTTTTACAGAAGTCTTAAGAAACTCAAAAGAAGCTTGTGTGTCTAATTTGAGCTTATGGCATCAGCTTATAGCTTAATGGGCCAAAAAGCCCATTAAGAATAAGCTGTTTGATATAAGCCAGGTTATTTCACATTTTCAGCTTTTGGGCCTTTGAAAAGTTTTGTTCAAAATCAAATTTTGAGTCAGATAGGAGCTTTTGGGCTTAATTGGACAACATTTTGCTTATTGGGCCTATTTGAGCCCAATAGGGGGACTGTTTGGACTTTTGGCCCATTTGGAGGCCCATTAGGGGTATTTTTGTAATTTCAACTTCATTTTCTGTTAATTTAGGTTAAATTAAGCTAGTTTGCAAGTTTTTAGAATTTTTTATAAATTTTGGATTTTTAATATTATTTTATTATTATTTTATTATTAAAAATTAAAATTTAGATTTTTCAAGTTTTATATTTTTCTTAGGTTTAATACATAAAGTTAGGAATTTTGCAACTTTTAGAATATTTTTGTTGTTCTTAGATTAATTTTTATAATTATTTTAAGTTTTAAGAGTTTTTAATTGATTTTAAATAGTTTTTATTATTTTTAAAATTTTCAAAAATAGTTTTAAATTAAGTTAGGTCATTTTAGAGGTTTACAATTGAAAAAATCTCATTTTGGGCTTTTTTTTAATTAAATTGATTTTTAGGGCTTTAATTAGCATTAAAAATCATTATTTAATTAAATAAAAGGTTTGGGTGATTTTTGATTTTCTGTAAACTCTAATTACATTATTTAGGATTTATTGCAATTTTCTAGGAATTTTTAGGGTAAATTTTTAAATTTGGTACTTTTTACGGTTTTACGTGTACGACCTTTTCGTCTTAGTTTAAATCGTCATCGTAACCGTCATTCTCTTCTTATCCCCTTTCTACTTTCTTTTCTCATAATCATATAATCACATAATTAATCATCTCTCTACACAACACACTAGCCTCCTTGAGAACGATCCCCACTTTGGGTCATAACTCGTGGTTTTCCTAAATCACTTGTTAATACTTGCCCTAATTACCTTGTTTTCCTAAACAAGCGTAAAATTACGATTATAGTAGGGCTCGTGCCACTACTGATTTGGGGCCTGCGTGCATGCCGCACGACCCTTCATGTATCTCACTAATCACATAGCTAGCCTGGCGCTACCCAACGCATCGCAGCCACGACTATAGGAAGGAACGCTTGTATAGAACACCATCTCGAAGTTCGAAATGCTGCGATTTCCTTTTGACACTTCGCGCCGCCTTTTCGTCCTCAGGGAAGGTCTCATCAGTTAGGTAGTTGATGATCAGGGTCATCCATGTAGGCCCCTCTTCTTCAACTATGGTTTCTATCTCTCCCCCTGTGATGGACTTTTCCTTGAGTATTTCAACGAACACCTGTTTGGATAGATGGGCAAAGCTTGTAGATGCGATCTTGCTAAGAGCATCCGCCTTCTTGTTCTTGCCACTTGGTACTTGCTTGATGGAGAAATTTCCAAAACCGGCGATGAGTGACTTTACTTTCTCCAAGTATTGGATCATGTTATCCTCCTTAGCTACATACCCTCCTAGGATGTGATTTGCGACAAGCCGTGAGTCCACATAGGCCTCAAGGTAGCGGACTCCCATCCTAGCGGCAATCTTTAAACTCGCAATCAATGCTTCATATTCCGCCTCATTATTCGTGGATGTGAACTCAAAGCGCAAGGCGTAGGTAAATTCCATTCCTTCCGGATTTGTGAGAATGAGGCCGGCTCCTGATCCGTCCGTGCAAGAAGATCCATCAGTAAACAAAACCCATGGTTCCGTTGGAATTTCTTCTTTTTGCACCATTGGTTCATCCTCCTCAGGTTTCTCAATTAGGAAATCTGCCAAAATTTGGCCCTTGACGGCTGTCCTTGGTCTATAAGAGATGTTATGTTCTCCTAGTAGGACACTCCACTTCTATAATCTTCTGGCCACGTCCGGTTTAGAGACGATCTGTTTTATTGGTTGATCAGTGATAACCACAATTGGGTGCGTCTGGAAGTACCGGCGCAGCCGTTTCGTGACGCAAACAAGTGACAAAACCAACTTCTCCATTGATGAATAATTCAACTCTGGTCCTTGAAATGCTCTACTTATGAAGTAAACTGGAATCTGGACTGAATCCCGATCAGTCATAAGGACTGCGCTAATTGCTCCGTACATAGCGGACTGGTACATAATTAGCTCCTCCTTCGGTCGAGGTGCAACTAGCATGGGAAGAGCCGCAAGATGTTGTTTGAGCTGCCCAAAGGCTTCTTCTGCCTCTTTTGTCCAGCGAAAGTCTCCTTTCTTTAATCACTTCTTTAGTGTTTTAAACAAAGGGAGAGACTTCTCTTCACACTTTAACAAGAACCTATTAAGCCCGGCCAGCTTTCCATTGAGTGATTGTACCTCCTTGAGTGTCCGAGGGGATGGTAGCTATATCACGGCATCCGTCTTCTCTGGACAAGGTTTTATGCCATTTGGATTAATCATATACCCAAGGAACATTCCTTCGGTTTCTCCAAACGTGCACTTTTTGGATTCAGTTTCATATTGATTTTTCTTAACGTGTCGAACGTCTACTAGATATCACGGAGAAGTGCTTCCTTCGTATGGATCTTGATGACCAAGTCGTCAACATAGACCTCAAGGTTACGGCCTATCTGCGAGTCGAAGGCTTTATCAACAAGTCGATGATATGTCGCACCGACGTTCTTTAGTCCGAACGGCATTTTTGTGTAACAATACACGCCCTGACTAGTGTGGAATGCCGTCTTCTCCTCGTCTTCCTCCGCCATCTGGATCTGATGGTATCCTTTGTATGCGTCTAAAAAACATTTGAAAGGGTATCCGCATAAGGATTCCACCTTCCAATCGATTTCTGGTAACGGATAGCAGTCCCGCAGACAAGCTTTATTCAAGTGTGTGAAGTCCACACACATGCGCCAGCTCCCGTCATGCTTCTTGACCATGACCGGATTGGATAACCATTCATGGTAATATACCTCGTGCATAATTCCTGCGTCCACCAGCTTCCGTACCTCGTCCAGTATTATCTGGCTGCGTTCTGGTGCTTGACCACGCTTCTTTTGCTTAACAGGGGGATATCCCGGGCGGATTTGAAGCCTATGTTCTGCTATCGAACGCGGCACGCCAGTCATATGATTTGGCTCCCACGCGAATATATCAAGGTTTGCCTTTAGGAGAGAGCACATGGCCTTCTTCCCTTTTTCCGATAGCGTTCCCCCTATGGCTACCTCTTGCTCAGGGTAGTCAGGGTGGATTACCACCTTCCAATTGGGGGGTAGTGATCCCTACTTTATGGGAACTGGCTGGACTGGTGTTTTTACGGCGTGACACTCGGATGCCGGTACGATCGAATTGTAAATAATAACAATTCCCCCTTCAACTGGGAATTTAATCATGTCGTGAGCCGTGGACGGGACTGCCCGTATGGATAGGATGCATGGTCTTTCAATAATACCATTGTACGGAGAGTGTGAACGTATCACCATGAAGTTCATCCACGTCATGGTGGAATGATCTTTATCCCCATTGGTTACCAGTATACGCAGTTGTCCTATTGGCTATATAGTGTCTCCACTAAAGCCAATGAGCGGCGACGTGGCCAGCACTAATTGGTTTCTGATCTCTGGTCGTAGCTGTACGAAGCAATGTTCGTAGAGTACTTCCGCCGATGATCCTCCATCCACATACATACGACGAACGTTGTGGGTTCCAATGCTTACCTCAATCGTGAGAGGTGCATCAGCTACGTTGCTCGCCATGATAGGAGGGAAAGAGATCTCTCTGCCGCGTGAAATTTTTTGACTAACTTTCTGCTTTGTGCGACGCTGCCACGATTGGATCATATATATGGTTGAAGGCTTATCCTTTTGGGAGTCCTTCTTGTCATATTTTTTGTTATCCTTCCCATCCTTGACCAGGTGTTTGAGTTTTCCTGATTTAATCAACGACTCTATGTGCTTCTTGAGCTGGATGAACTCTTCCGTGCCGTGACCCTTGTCGTTGTGGAATTCGCAGAAGCGGTTTCCTCGCCGACGGTCAACTAGAGTTGTGATTGGGGAAGGCCTTGGGAAGTTTTCCCCTTCCGTCAACAAGATATCTCGGTAAGTCATCTTTAGAGGGGTGAACTTATCATCCGACCGCCCTTCTTTATTCTGGCTCTTGTAATCCGAGTTCATTCCGTTGCCGTGGGCGCTTTGACCACCTGATTGCCTCTTGGGCTGGTCGTTCGATCGATAGTTATGATTCCCCTTTGTAGGGTACGCCGCAGCTACCACGATTTCTCCTTCTACAAAGTTTCTGACCCTTTCCATGAGGTCGTCGTACCTCTCCGGTCGTTTGTCGTTGAGACACCTAATTAATTCCTTGTTCGTTATGGCATGCATGTAATCAGAAATTTTTAGGAGCTCTGGGCACGTTTTTGTGCGCGTGCACTCGTCATTGAAACATTCCGTAAAGTCCTCCGTAGACTCTCCGGGCCTTTGCTTGACGGTTGCTAACGAGACCGGATCTCTATTATACTTCTTCCGCTGAGTATAATTATTTTTGAACGCGGTGCGTAGCTCGCCGAAGCTATCAATACTTCGGAGAGGGAGCCTTTCAAACCAATCACGAGCATTGTCAATCAAGGTCGAATTGAACATCTGGCACAATATAGGCATTGGCCATCGTTCAAATTTCGCCTGCGTATCAAATATCTTTAGGTGATCGTCCGGATCACCAGACCCATCATAGGTTTTCCTCAGAGTAGTTCCGTATGCGAAGATTGAAGGCGTCCTCTCTGTCGTCGCACCATGGACGGGAAAGGTCCTCCTCTTCATCGCGATAGTAGGAATCATCGTAGTATCCCTCATCGTCCGATGGCGGTGGGGGGAATACCTGGGTCGACAACGTCTGGGAGGATGGTCATCCGAATCTGACCCTGAAGGACCGTGAGGAGGAGGAGGCAGTGCCCCACTTCTCGGTTGGTTATGATGACCACTTCTGTGAGAAGAGCTAGGAGCTTTCTTCCCACCAGAGTTCACCCTATCCCACACGCTAATGCGGCGATTGTTCACGGGGGTTTCCAACAGCGGGCGTTCAGTGGAGCCGTCGGACCTATCCCCATCCTCATGGCTTTGTAGCAATTCCTGCATGATGTGATCCCCTATGCGCTCGAATACGTTCCGAGGTTGAGGGGTTTCCTCAAAGTAGAGGTTGTTCCTGGGGGCGCGCCTTCCTTCTCCTCTTCCAAGTTCGAGGGGAAGTACGAGACGCGGTACTGCCAAAGTTAAGCCTGGATTGGAGGTTCCTTCCCAGGTTTAGCCTTGACGAGATGCCCGGGACGATTCTGTCCAAGTTCTACGTGAGAACATGCTCTAGGTCTTTGTCACCGAGCGAACCCACCTCCAATTCTGTCTCGATTTGTGGCCTCTGCGGCTCCCTGGTAGGGGCCTTTGGCGCACTCCCCGGATCAGGATTATCCATGGTGATGGTTGGTGGTGGGGTTTTGTCGGACGTGCCTGCCCTACCAAAAGACTGAAAGACGTTTCGATTAATCAGTCCGCCTGTTTGGCCACCAGGGAACTGGGTGGAGATGAGTATCCCATCACCCGTGGACTTTCGATTCCCAGGATTCGTGTTCCTCGGATTTCCTTGAGGGTGTCCTTTCGTCGTTAGGAGAGATTGAGATTAAGATTTGGTTTAGTTTAGTTTTTGGGTCCCACGGACGGTGCCAACTTGTTGATACTAAAGTTGGATGATCCTTGCTTGACCCGAATTAGGCTTAATCCTGGTAGGCTGGGCTCCGGCTCTTGCACCAAGTGAATAACTTGTTGAGATCCTGCAAACTAAAACCACACACGTTAGACTTACCATGGGAACGTATCCCACGATTAGACTCCAGCGTGAGAGTAAGTAATCGGTTTAGGGTTAGAAATCGGCTGTAGGTTGAGAGTAGAGAGAATGTGATACCTTTGTGGAACCCTTGGCGGTTCCTTATATAGGCAGTGAAACCCTAATGGGCTGTCACTGTTACTTTGGCCCCAATCATAAGATAATCAGCATAATTAGCTTGGTTGTTATCTTCTAATTATGGTGAGTGTATATCCTATACTTTGAGACAAATCCCAATCCTGATAAGATTGTGATTTTGTCCAACCCTGTACCGGTCGTGCCGGGCCGTGGGCCGCACACATCTTATGTGGCCACTGTTCATTCAAGCCCATAAGCTCAAATGACATTAATCCAACCCATTCATGATGGGACGGATGCGGGTAGTACCCGTGAGCCGGGTTCATGACCCGGTTGGGGACTATACGTCATCAGTGACAGTGGCATATGTGGTATGGACAATGATTACGTTTCTGCTTTGGCTTGTCTTCGTGATATGATTCCAAGCTTTGATTTTAGCATTTTCGCTAATAAGGACACCGCCCCATCTAAAGCCCAATAAACATTGGCTAGTGCCTTTTTTAGTGAGATGGTCAAAGATATGGAAGCCCACTTTGACACGACGGTTAGACAGAAAGCAGTTTTCGAGTGTCTACGCGCACCACATGCTCAAGATTTTCTACAAGCTATCCCCATAGACGGGCTCGGTCAACATATGTCGTCGGTGGAATATCGCACTATCCTTAAGTATTGCCTTATGATTCCAATATTTCCGGTTGATGCTATATGCCCTATTTGTCGCAAGGCATGTTTGGAATCTTTTGGGGAACATGCGGTTCATTGTAAAGAACTTCCGGGCTTCAAATACATACATGATTTTGTTAGGGACGTTCTTTACGACATATGTAGGCGTGATGGGATCTCCGCCAAGAAAGAGGCACCTGTGAATTTCTTGACCAAACCGTCAGATGGAAGATCCACACTCAAACCCGCTGATGTTTTGGTTTTTGGATGGGTTGGAGGTAAACATGCGTGCGTTGATTTGACAGGGGTTTCTCCTCTCGTGGGGCTAGTCAGTCGAGATTTTACAGCGGGTCAGGCTGCTATAAAATCCGCCTCGTGCAAAGTGACTAAACACGAGAAAACATGTGTTGAAAATCAACACGTGTTTATTCCTTTCGCGTTTGATACATTTGGTTTCCTTGCACCTGAGGTGGTAGAGTTACTAACCAGAATACAACGTGTTATGAATAGTAATGTTTTGACTCATAAATTCACAAACATTGTATTTAATAGACTTGGTTTTGCTATACAAAAAGGGCTAGCGGCACAGCTTGTTGCCCATTTGCCTTCTCCTAATATGTAAATTATAAAATGGCAATTTACACTCCAAAAAAAAACCATTACATTTATTTAAAAAAACATTACATAATAATTCAAATTTAAAAAAACATTGCAATAAAACTAAAAACATTACAATAATCCTAGTAATTTAAATTATGCGTTCCTTGATTTGGTCCTTCATTTCTTGCAAGGCTTGCTGTTTGGCTTCCAGCAAGTTGGGGTTGATTTCGGCGTTGTAAAATAACAAGTCTTTATCGCGTTTCTTTGTTTCAGCAAGATCGATTGCCCGACGCTGTAATTCGAGCTTTTCTTTTTTCAAATTCAGCTCCTGTTGCTTGATGCTAAAGTACTCATCTTGTTGTTGCTTCTTTTTCCCCCACCAGATGTCTTTTATCTTTTTCCATTTGTTGGTCACAACATCAACAAATGAATACTTCCCTGTTGACGAAGATGTTGATGATCTCTTTTTAGCTTTATCACGACCCATTGGCCGGTATTCTTGAGTCTCTTCCACCTCATCTTCATAATCATCGAGCACATCCATGTAACTAGCATGTCCAGAACCAGAAGTGTTTTCAGAAGTCTTGGATTTTTTGTTACTTTTTTTTTGTAAACTTTGGCATCTCAAATTGTATCCAACTCGGGTGATCTTTGAGCACTTTCCATGCCTCCTGGTATTGAAACTCGTTTTTGTAAGTCACTTTGTTCTCAGCACAAGCTTTTTGGTAATCAGTGAGATCATTGGCACCACTATCATGAGTACGCTCAATGTTATCCATTATACCACAAAAAGAACCAACGTTGAGACGCAACATGTTTTTTCATTTGTTCACAACCGCGTTGTACCCTCTAGTAGAACCCGTCTCGGTTTCATAGTACTTTAATACTTTTTGCCAAAAGCCCTTTGTTTTTCGACTGTTTCCAACAACGCTATTCTCGGAAACATAACACCAACCTCTGCACAGCGCACTCTTTCATCACTTGTCCATTCTTTTGGTGCCTCATTCGACACAACCTGTTTGGTTTTCATAGCACGTCTAGAGGGCTTCTTAGGTTTGACTGGTGACATCTCTTCCTCGTCTTCAAGGCTATATGCACCGTGAAATGACCCTTGTCCCGAACCTTGGCCCATGGACTGATCTTGGCTACGACCATCACCCGCACGTTCATCGCTATAGTTGTCTTGGTTATACATCATTTCATCAAACTCGGCATCAACCTGGCAACGATTAATTGGAGAATACTGCTGATTAGGATAGGAAGAAGTGGTAGAATCCATAGTAGGATGATACACACCCGTCGGTGATTCATAGAAAGGTTATTGGTTGTAATCACGTTGTGAGGGATAGAACAGATGGTTCGAATAGTTTTGGTGAGATGGTTGTGGTGAATGATATTCAAAACCGGCGGGTCTAAACCAGAACTGAGAAGACGTGTCGGATAATCGAAAAGCCGAATCCGGTGTCACATGTGGAATGGGCTTGAAGAACTCGGGGTCTTGGGATTTTGGTTTGGGGGGTTCTCTTTCTAGACATGATGGATATGTGTGTGTAGAAATTTTAGTGTGAAATGTATAAAAAATGGAAGAAGTGTTAAGGCTATATAGGGTTTAATTTTTTTTTGCAACGGCTACAAACACCCCCAACGGCTAACTTTTTCCAACATCTCTTTTTTTCAAATGGGTCGTGGGTAAGACCAAATTCGGTCGACCGAGTGCAGGCGACCGAAACGCCGCAATGGGACGACTCGGTCACGACCGACAGTCGATCGAGCCAAATCCCACGTGTTGAGGGTAGCCTTAGGGCCTGTTTGATAAAGTGGCATTAACCTTACAAACCGGGTTTTGATTAAAATTACATGTTTGATTGTAAGAGCGCACGGTTTAGTTGAGCCGTGGAGCTCAAGCTGTGGACAAAAAGGTGTACCACGTCACCTTTTTCTCCCTTAACACCAAAACTCTCCATAACCCCACAACCCCCTCCCTGGTTAACACCAAAATTCTGGTGTTATTGTGACCCCACCACTTTCTTTTTTTTATTTTTTTCAATAATTTATTTTAAACTAAAAACACATCTCATTCATAAATAAAAATACAAATACAAATAAAATTTTTTAAAAAACAATACACGAAAAAAAAACACTGAAAAAAAAATTACAACTTAAAAAATAACAATAATAAAAACATCAATGATTAAGGTTTCAGAAATGCTCAACAAGATCACGTCGAAGTTCATCGTGAAATTTCCTATCCCGAAGTTCCTTGTTTTTCCTTCTATGTGTCTCACACCGTTCTACCCTAGTATGTTCGAGATTGGCTTGAGGCGGAGCGTACATATGGTCGTATTCACTAATGTCAAACTTTTGGTCTTCAAATATCATGTTATGTAGTATAATGCCACAATACATGATTCTTTTAAGTGTGTTGACTTGGTAACTTCGTGTTGCTTGTTGAATAATCCCCCATCGACCTTGTAATACCCTGAACGCTCGCTCAATATCTTTTCTTGCACTTTCTTGAACTCTTTTAAATTTCATTTTCTTTTCGTCCATTGCAATTGTATACGAGTTAACAAAAGAAGCCCATTGAGGGTAGATTCCATATGTTAAATAATACACTTGCTTGTATGGTTTAGAGTTTACAACAAATTCAGTATCTGGAGCCTCGTCCAAAAGAATCTTATCAAATAACTATGAACCATATAAAACATTAAGGTTGTTATTTGCCCCCGGCACCCTAAAATAAGAATGCCATATCCATAACTGTTGGTCTACAACAACCTCGATCATAAGTGTTGGGTATTTCTTATCACCCCTTTTAAATTGACCATGTAAGGCTTTAGGATAATTTCTCCATTCCCAATGCATACAATCTATGCTACCGAGCATACCCAAGAGCTTATGTTTCCTATTGTGCAAATCATAAATATGCTCTACATCCTCAGGAGTAGGCATTCTAAGATACTTTTCTACATACAATACGTAAATGCATTTGGTAAAGTTCCATAAGCATTCACGTGAACAACGCTCGGCTACTTGCAAGTATTCATCTAGTAAATCGAGTGTTGTACCATACGCCATTTGGCGTATTGCCGATGTGTATTTCATAGTGGCGCTAAAACCTAAACGACCTGTTGCATCACAACGTTGTTTAAAGAAATAGCAGTAGGGTGGTAGTGGATGAACGTTGTAACTAGTTATATCATGAACTATTTTTCTAAAAAGGGTAGAACTCATATGATACCTTCGTCGAAATCGATCCTCCGGATACTTTGGCGGAGTTTCAAGGTCACCAAAGTAATCGACCATAAGTTTTCTTTCCACATCTTCTTGTTCACGTGGGATGTATGTTCTAACGTGAGGACCGGAATTACCCCTAGTTTCTTGCTCTTCGTCATCTAACATCTCGATTTGTTCCCAATATTCAAGATATCAGGCATAGTCTTCCATATCATCTTGATCGTAGCTTTCGTAAATAGCGGACGCATCGGAAACCTCCAGAATTCATATTGATAAAATAGTGTGTCAATTGTACAAAATAATATGTATTTGTGTGAATTATAGTGAAAGTAGGTGATAAATAGGGTATTTAACCCTTCTAAACGACCTAAAATAAGCAAAAAAAAATACCTGTTACCCAACGGTAACATTTTCAAAAAATTAAAAAAAAAATAAAAAAATCATAACGCAGACATGACGAGAGCCACGGTGTGGTTGGTTGCGCCATGGCCTCGCGACTTCGATCTTAACGTCGGCTGGTAAGTACCAGCCCAAACCCCATGGCGCGAGCCACGGAACGGTTGGTGGCGCCATGGTGTCACGCCATGGTGGCCAGCCAGGCGACCCGCCACCATACCGTGCCCTCTAAATATGATTTATACTGAGCGGAGTAGAATAAAACCTACTCGCAATTTGCACTAAGTCGCACGTGACTTTCATTTCAGTGTGAACCCACTCACGCGCGACTTGTTGGCTTTGATATAAAAATATGAGGCAAACTCACCAGCGCCAGTTTTGAAAGAAAAGTGATCAACAATTTTTTTCCCGTTTGGTCATGTTTTCAAATACCCTTTTTTATTTATTAATTTCAACTAAATCATCCTCATTTTTTACACACAATTTCATCTAAACTAAAAACTCTCCTCTTCATTATTACTAATCATGTCTCAAGAAAACACATCTTGATCCACCAATAAACGTCGAGGACGTCGAAATACCCAAAACTCACCATCCACACCGGAAGGAACGTTCGACCTAGAAAACCCGTCACCCTACCAATTGAACGCCATACGACCACCATTATTATATCAACACAACCTTACCCAAACCAACCTTACCGTTGCTCGGAACAAAACCAATACCAATGGCACCAAAACCCCTCACCGCACTTTCAACAACATGGATTTCAAATGGGTGGTTCCTCATCACTACACGGATTTCAAATGGGTGGTTCCTCATCACAACCTAACTTTCAAACTGACGATTGCTACATCCTCAGTATTCGGATACGTATCAAGGATTTTCTTCGTATCAACAAACCGGGTATCCCGTTCAAGAAACCGTCGAAAGGCTTAGACCGAAGAAGGCACTAGCTAGGGGACGTCAAAAGAAGAAGACGGTCGAAGAAGCTACAAAACGGAAAACACATTGGACAGTCGCGGAGGAAATTGCTTTGGCAAAAGTTTGGGTTGTTGTGTCTGAAGACAACGTTCATGGAAACGAGATGACGGAGCAGGGATTTTGGACAAAAATCATTGAGTACTTTGAGTTCAAAACGAAGCAGCCCAGGGCTCGTACGTATGATTCTTTGAACGGGAAGTGGAAGTCCGTTCGGCCGGCAGTAGTTCGATTTTATGGGGTTTATAGTAACTTGATGCGTATGGCGCTTGAAACTGGTGTAGGGGATGGTGATCTTTTTAACCGGGCGTTGGTGTATTATGAAGCTGAAGTTGGGCTCTCGTTCTAATTTCATCATTGTTGGGAGACTGTGAAAGACAGCCCGAAATAGCGGCATGTTGAAATGCCTAAGGAATTAGCTTGGAATTCTAAAAAAGCAAGAGATACAAGTCAAGTGGGTCTAGTTCGTTTAATACAGATTATGTGGATGCGAGTAATAGTGTAGAAGTTAAGGGCGATGATAATGAAGAAGTGGAACCGATCCCACGTTCAATGTGCATGGACAAAGCTACGACTAGGAGTAGAGGATCGGCGAAGTTGAGTACAAATGACGAGGCTTTGGCTAGGTTGAAGTTGTCAGGGATGGGTGAATAACAAGAACGGGCCATTCTAATGCAGGGTGAACAACAGGTCGCGTATTTTGAGATGAAGAGGAAAAAGATGGAAATCCGGCAAGAAGAATTGGCATTAGCCCGAGCCAAGCAACAAAACGAGGACTTGGACTTTTATATGCAGCCGTATGAACATTTGGACGGAGCTCAACGTGCAGCCGTGGATTGGCGCCGAGCTCAGATCAAGGCGAAATATGATTTGCCTTTTTAGTTTGTTTTTAAATGTTGTTTTTAAATTCCCTATGTATCGTCTTTTAACTCCGTACCTTGTTTTAATTTCTATGTACCCGTGTTTTAATAAAATGTATGAATAAAATATATTTAATAAAAAAGTGGGAGTGATGTGTAGTGAGTGTCATTCCCTCCAAAAGTGAGTGTGAGTGAATTGTAGTTAGTTTATTAAAAAGCTGATGTGGCGCCGACGTGAAGGTGAGTGGGTTTTACACCACTCCCCCCAGTCTTAAAGAGGACCTACTGAAAACCTGAATTTTTCCATCTTCAAATTCAAGGTGCTACCTTTCTTTACTAACATACTATTACACATTTTGTGGGCCATCCCATATTCTTTTCTTTAGGGGATTTTTTTTTGTTTTTGGTATATAAGTAAATGGAATATTTCTAAAAATTGTCCCCGGGGTGTTTATCATATGTATTGTTTCAAAATTACTCTAAAGCGATCGAGACATTCAAGGTAATCGAGACAATTTATACCCCAAATGACACGTGTGGCATGCAATGCAACATGTGTTGTAATTAAAAATGAAGGCAATCGCAATTTTATATACGAGACGACCTATTTACATTGGAATATACGATATAAAATATGAAGGAAATCGGTGAATTCTATGCAAATACCGAGGCGACTTCCAAATGAAATACCAAGGTGACTATAACTTGGATGATTATGTAAATCTTGGATATACTAGAGAGAGAAAGTAGAGAGAGGAGGTTACACAAACACACACTTAGAGAGAGAAAGTGAGAAAACACATATTATGTGTGTGTAAATAATGGGCAACCACACCCTCTCCAACTAAGTATAGGGTTTATATACCAAAGCCCACAAGACGAGCTTGGGCCTTACAATGGGCCGCTAGCCATTAAAAATGGATCGGGCTTTGGTCTTGTTTACTTAACTTAATATAATCTACAAGCTATTAACTATATATTGTAGAAGTGACCAATCCTTCCTAAATACATAAAAACGTATTTCCAACAATCTCCCCCTAAGGGAGGTCACTCTAAATAAGGGGGTTACCCGAGTTACAATAATAAACTAAACCTATCATACTATGCTTGTTTTGAGCTCGTAGTCTTCTTCTTTCTTTTCTTTTTCTTTTCCGGTGAATATGTTGATGTGATCTTTGATTTCAATCTTAAATATATATCTCTTGCCTTGATCTTGTGCATCCATCACTTGTGATATTCGCCTCCTCGTGACTTCATGTCCCACATACTTATAAATTTTTAATTTTTTAAAGCTTTAGAGTTTGATATAGCGGAAGACTTGACTTTTAGGCTTTCTTGAATTTGTTGAAGTATATTAAGTGCAGAAAGTATAAGCATGCGGGGACGACTTCTTCTTGGACTCCGCAATGCCACCGTCTTCAAATGCAGCGACATAATTAGACACGAACGAAATGGCTTTAACATTTCATTCTAATTTGGTAGCATTTTACCTCCGGTCGGTGAAGACCGTTGGACGATATTAAATATCGTACTTTTGGCAAGTAGTTTCAATTAAGAACCTCCTTTACAAGATTTCACGGGTAAACCCGTTCTCTTTACTCGACCGTCCAAAGCTGACTGCGAACATAAAGAGTGAATCATTTGGATAACATTATCCACATGATTGAAGTCGTCAATTCAGATTCCTGGAACAAGTTTGATTCATTTAAGAATCACACCATCGTTGCTTTCCAGTTGTCACGAGCTTGATTCTAATAGAATCTTGCAAGTTACCTGCCAAGTGTTGTTTGATGTAAACACTAGAAGGATTTCCACTCACTATTGTGAACACTAAAGAGTGTCACTCTGAGTGTTCTGGCAAGATCACTAAGATATTATGTAGAGGCCTGGAACATGTTTGAAGTCATTTAAGAATTAAACCACTGTTGCTTTCCAGTTATCACAAGTTTGATTCATAACGAATCACATAAGTTACCTACCATGATATTTTTGATGTTCACTCGAGAAGGATTTCCATCATCATTGTAAATACTTTTGTATTACTCGGATGTTCAAGCAAGATCATGAAGATTTTGCGTAGGACTCTTAATATCTTTCTTACTTTTCATAGTGTGTGAAGAAGCAAGGAAATATGGAAATGTGTCATAATGAGATATTTGATGATCTCAAATGGCTCTAGAATCGATCGTGCATTTTGGATTTCTAGTGATCGGAGGCTGGAGAGGAGTGCCACCATTTCAATACCAATTTATTCGAAGTGAATAAATTGATAGATAACATGTTGATCTCCGTGTGATTAAAACAAATACTTTGGAGAGATATCTGAGTTAGCTGGGATTGGCTGTGCATTACATCACTGGGTCCATGATGTCTATCTTCAATATCAGGTATCATTAAAAATGATTCTGATAACATTCGTATTTGAACCGGTTTCTGCCTAAGTGTAAGGAGGGCTACTTTCTTTACACCCTTTATCACTAGTACAAAAAATGGTATCCGCCACACTAAAAAAGAGTGACCGTAGGCATACAGTCACACACTGTTTTTTTAGTCTTTGTGACTAAAGGTCCCACGATCGTAGTTACCCTACGATCATGATCTGATCTTTGTGACGATAACCAACAAGAAAATGTGACCAATACTCGAAAATGTGCGACGAACTAGGTACAATATTTGGTGTTTTAGTGAATATGTGTGACGGTAAGCACTCTACAGTTACACGAGTTTTATTTAAGAGTGACTATTGTTTATAATATTGTCACATGAATATACAATATGTGTGACATTTACTATGTGATTAGTGTATTTTGTGTGACTATATGCATCAAATAGTCACATGAAGGGTATGTTTGTGTGACCTTTTATGACATGTAGTCACACAAATTATGCTAATGGCTCTGAGTTTGTCACATACAGTTAACCAAAGAGTTACGAATAGTAGTAATAAGTGTGACTGTATGCTTTGTCAAGTCAAGCCAATTGTATTTTGTGTGACTATATGCATCCAATAGTTACATGAATTGTATGTTTGTGTGACCTTTTATGACATGTAGTCACACAAATCATGCTAATGGTATTGAGTTTGTCACATACAATTAACCAAAGAGTTACCAATAGTAGAAATAAGTGTGACTGTATGCTTTGTCAAGTCAAGAAAATTGTATTTTGTGTGACTATATGCATCCAATAGTCACATGAATTGTATGTTTGTGTGACCTTTCATGACATGTAGTCATACAAATCATGCTAATGGTACTGAGTTTGTCACATACAATTAACCAAAAAGTTACCAATATTAGTAATAAGTGTGACTATATGCTTTGTTAAGTCAAGCCAATTGTATTTTGTGTGACTATATGCATCCAATAGTCACATGAATTGTATGTTTGTGTGACATTTTATGACATGTAGTCACACAAATCATGCTAATGGCTCTGAGTTTGTCACATACAATTAACCAAAGAGTTACCAATAGTAGTAATAAGTGTGATTGTATTCTTTGTCAAGTCAAGAAAATTGTATTTTGTGTGACTATATGCATCCAATAGTCACATGAATTGTATGTTTGTGTGACCTTTTATGACACGTATTCACACAAATCAAGCTAATGGCTCCGAGTTTGTCACATACGATTAACCAAAGAGTTACCAATAGTAGTAATAAGTGTGACTGTATGGTTTGTCAAGTCAAGCAAATTGTATTTTTTGTGACTATATGCATCTAATAGTCACATGAATTGTATGTTTGTGTGACCTTTTATGACATGTAGTCACACAAATCATGCTAATGGGTCTGAGTTTGTCACATACAATTAACCAAAGAGTTGCCAATACTAATAATAAGTGTGACTGTATGCTTTGTCAAGTCAAGAAAATTGTATTTTGTGTGACTATATGCATCCAATAGTCACACGCATTGTATGTTTGTGTGACCTTTTATGACATGTAGTCACACAAATTATGCTAATGGCCATTAACCAAAGAGTTACCAATAGTAGTAATAAGTGTGACTGTATGCTTTGTCAAGTCAAGCCAATTGTATTTTGTGTGACTATATGCATCCAATATCACATGAATTGTATGTTTGTGTGGCTTTTTATGATATGTAGTCACACATTGGAATGTGACTAACAATGATAATAAGTGTGACTATGTTTTATCTTCTAGTAACCTTTCAGAACTCAATAAAAACAAAAAACAAAATTCTAGAAATCAAATTTCAATTGTATTAATATATAAAATTGAATGTACATAAGCAAATCAACAACTGTAATATCATATTATTCTCAAGTAACATACTTTTAACAAAGAATCACACTTGTAAAGACTTTGAATCACCGTATTATAATGTCTTTTGAGCCTTGTTATTCATAGCTTGTTTCTGCATATGAGGGATAGCCGTAAATGTATTGTTTCCTGTAGGGAAACAAAAGCCGTGTATTAAACATTGAAATAAATATGAAAAGCTATGTATATGTAGGATGATAAATCAAGTATATGTACCCGTTGATAAAAATAACCTTTTCCTTTAGCCATGCCACAAAACTACCTTTTACATCCTTAACAGTTTTTAAACCATTATTTTCGTCATCAGGTATGAATGCTGCATACACTAGGGATTCATCAACTGAAACTTTACCAATTTTTTGGTAGTGGTTGGTTATGAATCATTACATTGTCTCCATCCTTAGACTTGTATACCGTACTGATACCAATGATAATTGTCCTAGAGATGTTCCACAGTTTGCACTTAAATGTCTGAAGAAAATATGTTTACATGCGTTAATGAGAAATAAATTAAACAAGTAATTATATGAATAATGATGAAATACTTACATCTGGTAGTGATGGTGGAGACTGATTTACTTTCGATTTAGAAGGTGTACGCTTCTTTCGCAATGATGAAATAGGTACGTCTTGTTGTGTCGAGGGAGACAGATTTTGTTGTGATCCAGAAGCTGGAGAAATATCTTCTTGAGATTGGAAATTTTGAAGTGGAGATTTATTTTCTAACGATCTAGTCTTATTTTTTGCTCCCCTAGTTCCAACAGGTCCCTGCATATATACATAACACAGTAAATAAGTCATGTATAGTACAATTTAGAAACCAAACATGGTTTTTTTATAACTTACCTTGTTCGTAGTTACAGTGTCCAAATCCTTGTTCGAAGTTGTAGTTGACTTAGACATTGGAATAACACACCCTTCTGAAGTCCACCACCACTGATCAACGTCCTTTGCTCTTCACTAGGTATTGTATTTAATGTATTATGTTCTAGTTGTAATAATTGCAATATATAAGTATGTTAATTGTTATTGGTATTACAGACTGAAAATCATCAAATCAAAATTAGAAAACTAGTCTTACATTTGACTGACTTGCCGTTAACTCTTCTATATTAACCCCATGTGCAGACATAAGTTTCTAAATTTATTAAGAGTTTCCTATGTTTGTGACATCTGGGTGGTTAATTGAGTGACTGTAATATCTTTATCTTTACGCGCCTGTCTCTCCTTATCAAGTTCAGTTTCCAGCATCGCAATCCTTACATCAGTTCCTTGTTTTCTTCTAGGTAGATCAAAGAACTTCCTGCATGTAACTCTGCCTCCCACGCTTCTTGCATACCCTCCCTTTTCCTTTCCTAATACATGTGATAATGAATATGTGCCACTATCAACCGTCAAGGTTCCATCTCTGATCTGGTCTTCTGCTTCCAACTGCACATAAAAAATGGTAAATAATTTATTATACAAATATAAACATAATATACAAAAATTTGCAATAACACTTACATTCTTAGTGCTAACTTTGATTGTTTCATCATCTGTCTCTTTTCGTCTTTTCTGACCCTTCCATTAAACCACAATACACCACGGGGGGGGGGGGGGGGGGGGGGGTTCTTGATCTGGTTTAATTTCTTGTTTTATGATCTTCCAAACATCAAATACATACAGATGAAAAGTTAAACCAACATGGACAACAGTGTTGGATATTACCCCAATATAACCTTACCATTTGCTCTTTTATATATACATAACCACCACCTCCCATTGTATGCTAATAAAGAGACTTGGAACGCGCCAATTTATTTATAGCTGATTTCACCTAACAAAAGAGATTAATGGGGGGGGGGTTCTTGATCTGGTTTAATTTCTTGTTTTATGATCTTCCAAACATCAAATACATACAGATGAAAAGTTAAACCAACATGGACAACAGTGTTGGATATTACCCCAATATAACCTTACCATTTGCTCTTTTATATATACATAACCACCACCTCCCATTGTATGCTAATAAAGAGACTTGGAACGCGCCAATTTATTTATAGCTGATTTCACCTAACAAAAGAGATTAATGGATGAGAAGTTGCTACTATGTAACAGAGTGTGTTTGTCATACGGAGTTTCTAAACAATGCATACATACGGTGTTTATAAATGTAAAACAAAATAGAAATTAACAACCTTAAATTCTTTTGTGGCCGTGTGGTTTACAAAAGCAACCCACTGTTCAGCATTGACGATTGCTCTGTAATTCTTTGGAACTTCATTTAGTTTTTCAGGTTTATCTAGGTTGGGAACTATGTGCTTTGCTGCCATTTTACTTTTGAAGTTTCTTAGAAGTTCACCTAGCTTATTCATAACCAACTTTTTGAAGGACACATCAAGTTAAAAGTATTGCTGCATATATTAACATAATGTTAAAGTAAATGTAGGAATAAGACTAATAGTTGGGTAAAAAAAGTTTTATGTGTACCGTGGTTTCAGTCCAAAGTTTTTCTCTTGCTTCCTCCTTCACATATTTCCACGATAGAATCTTCAATCCTATTTGCTCCCGAACCATGTCTCCTAAAAACTGATAAACAATGATCTGTTTGGCCCGATATTCTATTCAGTGCATCAAAGTTTACATTTATCTTCATGACACCTGGTTTTCCATATTTTGTCTGAAACTTGGATAACCTAGTTATACCCCTCCTATTAACAACCTTTTGTTTATTGATGTCTTCATCCTCATCTGATTGATCACCATAATCCTCTGATTCATAATCTGCTTGATTATGGTGATTTACATCATGATTATTAACCAAAGAATCATCATCATTAATAATATAATCTTGATCATCGTTTATAGTGTTCATGATTATTGACCACAAATCGATGTGCACAAGAATAATAAGTGGAAATGGTATGAAACTAATGAAAAAGTAATTGAGTTTTGTATATTTTGGAGAAAAATCAGGGTTTAAGATGGAGATGGAGTTAGAAAATTATGGTAACTGCATATGCATTAACTTAGCATGGACCTTCAAAATTTTCGTGAAAATTTTGCCTCCAAATATAAAAATTAAACAACCAAATATTTTGAACTCCAATTTGCCTCCAAATTAAACATTCAAACTAGGTAAACTTTCCTTTTGAATTTCCTGGTAAAAATAAATTTTGAACAAATTTTTTACTATTTTACACATTTTAACATTCAATCAAAAACCTTTGATATATAACTGATAATTGCTTGAGTACCTATATTGAATTGTACATGGACTTAAAATACTTATATTAACTAGTTAACAACCCATATTGTTGATTATAGATAACTGATAATTGTTTCATAATGCTAGTAATGCATACAATTCTATTAAATTGTTGCAACCTGTAGGTTGATAATACAACAGGTGCCTAGCAATAGCAGACCAACAAAACAAAAAAAAATTGTTCATACTAACATCATCCAACCTTCCTTTTGCCTTTGCTGTTGCTCCCCTCTACATCATTCCTTGACCGAACCTTCTTCTCAGCAATTTCTTTCCAAGTTTTTTTATTGGCTAGGCCAACAACGACATTTGGTCTTGGAGCTTTAGCTTGAGAAGATTGAGATTTGTGAGTGTGCTTTGATCTGGGAGTGTTCTTTCGTCTTGGAGCATCAGCTTGAGCAACTAATTCTTCATCGCTAGAGTCAAAGAAAGGGCTCTTTCTAATCCAATCTCTATTTTCTCATTCCTCCTGATATTTGACCACATCATGTGTTTAAAACAATTAATCGATGGTATAAACGTATATACAGCTTTATGCATAAACACATAACAACTTAACTATACCTTGTTTGAAATTTTCTGATATCCTTTGGAGTAAGCAGTCGGCTTTGACTTTGAACCTGACATAACATTAAGTTGAATAAATTAAAACTTCACACTGCTGTACATTCAACCATAAACTTTAAGTTTAAACAACTTTACCTTTAGAATTTCTATTCTTCTTAAGTTCTAACTCATAATCCTCATCACTCGTGTCTATCTCCTCATCACTTGTATCTTCCTCCTCATCACTATAATCTACCTTGGCATCATTAGTGTCTTCCTCCTCATCAGATGAATCTGATTCATCCTCTGCAGTAGGTTTGAATAGAATAGGAGTTTCTAAACAGGGAGGACGAATAGAGGGAGGACGAAATTTTTTGGAAGATGTTGTGGCATTAGGTACACCTAAAGTTTGAGTTTGAAGTAAGGGAGGACGAACAGAGGGAGGACGAACTCGAGCGGACGAACTTGTGGCATTAGGAGTTTGAAACAAGGAAGGACGAATAGATGAAGAACTCGTGACATTATGTATGCCTACAATAGGAGTTTGAAATAGTGGAGGACGAAAACAGGGAGTACTTGAAGAACTTCTTGGCAAACTACGAATAGGACTTGTATTGCTAGGGGTGGGCAAAATTTAGCACTTTTAGAAGTAGATGATGAAGTGTTTGATTCAATATGAATTACTTCTGCAAACATATACATATTAATGTTAGTTATATGCCGATGAAGGGAGTGTTTGGCAGTATGTGTAGCATGGTTGTGGATGTCCTAATAACATTTGGATTTGGTTATGCATATGTTTGTATAAGGGACCATATCCAACTGATTTCAAAAAACCTAAAACAATATCTTACCAGAATAACCTGAAACTATAACATACATGGGACCATATCCAGACACATTAACACCATAACCTAGATTGAAACATAGATCATATAAACACATTAAGAAGGGTTAATCCTATAAATTTAATCATGTTAATTAAATATGACATAGATCCACATACATGCATTAGAAATAAGTGTAAACTCTAATATCATAACAAACTTACACTATTCGTATGAACCCAAATTAAATTAAACAATATTGATTGTTGCGTTACCTATTTCCTGATGTTTCATGTCGTTAATGATTGTGTAGATTGGCTATTGTGTATGAGTTTTTATTTTTTTGATCGGTTATTGGGTGGTTAATTTAGGGTTCGTTCTTCCTGTGTGATTGTGAAAATGGTGGTGGTTACAAGATGGTTACCGGATATTATGTGTGTTTAATGAAAATGTAAATATTAAATTTACTTAATAATAAAATTATAATTAACATTTAATTTTTAAAAGTTAATAATAAATAAATAATAAGTAAATAAAAAAGCATATACGTTGTATTTTTATAAAAAACATAAAATTAAAATATTACTTTAATTTTAAACATAAAATTATAGTTAAATAACTTAAATATATTAGGTTATAATAATGCTTGACAATCGCGAGATAAATATCTTTTGGTTTTTAAGAAGTATGTGGGATTTAGTTGAGCTTTATATCAATCACCTTGAATAATCATATCAAGCAATTTAATATGAATAAGGTCGATTTTGAATGGTCAGTTTAACAAGGTTATGGTGAGGACATTTGAAAGTTGGATTTTGCTAGGTTAAAAGTTCGTTGTGCACAACGTCTAATCGAATTGATTATAGTTTGAAGTGTGACTCAGTTGTTCTTGGTGGAAAGGAAATAAAATGATTATCTATTTCCAAATAAAAATGAAATGTCGTTGAGTAAAGGTAAAAATAAAGTAAAGACGAAAGCTTTAAAAATAAAACTAAAAATTAAGACTTTAAAATAAACGAAGAAAACTTAAAGCTTGACAAAAAGTAAAATTTGAAAACTTAAAAGTAAAACTAAGACAAAACAAGTTTAAAATAATTCTAAGTAAAAATGGTGGGAAAAGTTAAATTTGAATTTAAAAAATAAAAACAGGAATTAAAAACTGAAAAATGCGTTCCGGTCGTAACTTGGATTGCAGTCTTGATTGCAGTCTGGATCGTGACCAGGATCGTATCTTAGATCTTAGCCTTTGATCTTAGTCTTTGATCTTAGTCTTCGATCTTAGTCTTCGATCTTAGTCTTCGATCTTGGTCTAGATCTTAGTCTTTGATCTTAGTCTTCGATCTTAGTCTAGATCTTAGTCTTCGATCTTAGTCTAGATCTTAGTCTTCGATCTTAGTCTAGATCTTAGTCTTCGATCTTAGTCTAGATCTTAGTCTTCGATCTTAGTCTAGATCTTAACCACAGATCGAAGTCTGGATCGTGAGTAGTGATCGCAGTATTGGATCGCAAGTAGAAACCCTAAGGCTTATGCGATCACAATACCCGATAAGAACCGTTAAAACCCTTGTACATTACGATGGAATGCAAAAAAAAATGAAATAAGCAATAACCAAATAAGCACTTAAATAATAAGCAATTACCAAAAACTTAACCAAATCAAAATTAAGAAGAACTAAATAAGCACGAATTTAAAAACTTTCAAGACACCAAATAAGCAAAATTTATAAATTGAACTAAAAGAAAAAGATAAAACTTTTAAAAACACTTAAATTAAAATAAGCTAAACACGAAATAAGAAAAAAGCACAATAAGGTAAAACCATAAACTACTTAAAAATGATACGAACAAAAAGATAAACACCATAAGCAAATAAGCATAAATATTAAAACAAACTACATACTTTTACCAAATCAAACTCAAGATTAAAAAAAGAAAGGAGGAATAAGATTGATTATGAAAAGCTTAAATTTAAGACAAAGATTAAATATTCAAGATTACAAGATTTAAAGAAGAAAGATTAAGCAAACTTGAAAGAAAATTTTAGAGAGAGAAAGTAAAACTAATCTACTCCTACTCCTACTCCTAAAAATGACTAACTCCCTTCCAAATGAAGCCTTAGAAGGTATATATAGGAGGAAAGTAAGGTAGGTGTTGATGCTTTCTTCTTTCACTTTGTCTTTTCGTCTTTTAATTCCTTCGACTTCTTTGACGTTGTCTCGGGATTTGTCGATATAAAATGAACTCGTCTTCTAATTTCTTCTTTTATAAGACTTGGTTCTTCGACTTCGTTAAAACTTCCGTCTTCAGACTTTTTCTTCGATAAATCTTTAGAATAGGCCTTCGAATTCCGTTCTTTTTGCACTCTTGATCTTTTGACTTCGTCTTTTGTCTTTTTCTTCGATAAAAGCCCGTGTTTTCTTCTTTTTCATATTTTGATCCTAAAACACAACAAAAACACAAACCACGCATAATTCCGACATTTACGACATAAAATAAACGTTATGGTATCGTTTTTAATAGTTTTAAGTTGTAAAAGGATGGGTTTTCCACACCTATCAAATCCCTTACACTTGGCCATTGCAATGCCCTCATGCAATGCATTAATTACAAAGCAAGATTTATATTTTCCATCATAATTAACCCACCTTAGCCTTTATTAAATACAAGACATTAATGAAACTAAAAAGATGGAAAATAACAAAATACTTGAAGGGAGAAAAAAGTAAAGAGATCGAAGACTTACATTAGGGCTTTGGATGTCATGAATGTTTATCACCCTCAAGTTTCACGTTCCCCATACCAAGCTTAAAAACGAGATCATTGTTATTATTAGTTAGCAAGCTAACACAAACTCATGTGGCTCAATTATTCGCTTAGACTCCCTTATTCCTAGGTGTGTCTCTTATATTTTATTGTTTGTCTTGAATAATCACAAGGATGCATTGTTGGCTTATATCGATAGCTTATTAGGCTGAAAATAAAGTAGGACGATTTAATCAATAGTTAGCTAAAGGACAAAATCTTTAAAACTGCTTCTCGGGACCTCATAAAGTTCATATCTTGGCATAACTCGCTTCACGATTTGCGACCTTTCTCGAATCGATATTTGGCATTGACTTCATACTTCGAATCTTGAGAGACGTTCTTGAAATAATGGTCTTCTCTTCATAATAGGAATTTCTTCACTTGAAGTTTTTGAGAGATTCTTCATAATTGGACCATGACTTCTTCATTTTTCTCCAATCTTTATTTGGGATTTTGATATACAACGATCCACCTCCTTTTAGGACTTGGATCTATTTATCCTCATACCTTGCTAGGTTCTTTTCGGATAGACTTCTCCATGATCTTTAGGGGAGTATTTGCTTTTCGTCGTGTGTCTCGATCCTTCATATTGATTTTTGATAAATGATTCTTCACATTACCTTTGGATCTTTAGCAATAAAATGTAGCCCTCATGCCTTGTTAGGGCCTTTTCGGACTCGCCCATCTTCGCATCCCGCTTCAATAAGTTATGCCTTGGCTATGAACTCTAATTAATACCGAACAACTTTTAAGCGATCTTGTGCTAGAAGCTAAGTAACTTTTCAAATCGTACGACCTTACTTATTGCAATTATATTTATTAACAAGCGACGGGAAAAAAGCTCATAATTAACTCACATAAATTCATGAAAGAATACCAAACTTATAATTGACAATATCATCTCTCATTCTCCACAATTTAAAATCTAAAGGAATGAGACTCGTGGATGCTTAGCCAATTAAATCAAAGTTTTGGGTTTATAAGTCATTTATAGGATTGACAAGTGTGAAAACACCCATCCTTTTACCACTTAATTATAATAATAAACAAGCCAAAACGTGTATTTTATGTCGTAAATGTCGGAATTATGCGTGGTTTGTGTTTTTATTGTGTTTTAGGACCAAAAGATGAAAAAGGAAGAAAACACGGGTTTTCACGGGCTTTTATCAAAGAAAACGAGAAAAGACGAAGTCAAAAGATCAAGAGTGCAAAAAGAACGGAAGTCCAAGGCCTATTTTGAAGATTTATCGAAGAAAAAGTCTAAAGACGGAAGTTTAATGAATTCGAAGAACCAAGTCTAATTAAAGAATAAAATTATAAAACGAGTTCAAATTATATCGACAAATCCCGAGACGACGTCGAAAAAGACAAAGAACTTAAATCGAGTCGAGAACAAGAAGAAAGAAGGAAGAAAGCATCATTTTTTTACTCCTCCTATAAATACCCTCCTAATGTGTCATTAGGAGGTGGTTAGAAAATTAGGAGTAGATTAGTTTTAGGATTAGGAGTAGATTAATATACTTTCTCTCTCTAGCTTTTCTTTAATGTTTTAATCTTTTTCATTAATCTTGTATTAGATATTAATCATTTTAATTTCAAGTTTTTTCAATTAATCGTTCTCATTCTTCCTTTCTTTATTATTAATCTTGTGTTGATTTAGATGATCTTGTAGTTGCTTAATCTTGATGTTTATTGATTTATTGATGCTTTTTATTGATTGTGCTTATTGGGTTTTATGTGTTTGATTTTTATAGCTTATAATGTTTTAGTGCTTATTGTGTTAATTTTCTTATTTTAAATTAAGTGCTTATTAGTTAAATTTTATAAAAAGTTGTTTTTAAATATTTTTATTATTTAGTGTTTTTAAAATTTTTTAAAATTTTGGCTTATTAGCTTTTTCTAAAAATCAATTTGGTTAAGTTTTTAGATAAGTGCTTATTAGTTTATTTTATAAAAAGTTGATTTTTAATTTTTAGATTTATTAGTATTTTTCTAGTTTTTGATTTGTGGTTGAATTAGTTTTTCTTAAAATTGTTTTAGATTAAGTTTTGGTTATTTGCTTATTTGAATTGTGCTTATTTTTAGCTTATTTCGTGATTTTTCATGTTACTGTATTTGTTTTCAAGTTTTTCGGATTAGGGTTAATTTTTCCGAAGATTTCTATGAAAAAACAATTATTCCGAAAAAGTTAAAAGTTCTGAAACTTTGTTTTTGCGAAATAGCAATTTTTCTGAAAATGCAAGTATTCCGAAATAGCAATTTTTCTGAAAATGCAAGTATTCCGAAATAGCCATTTTTCTGAAAATGCAAGTTTTCCGAAGAAATGATTTTTCCGAAAATACTTCTGAAAAGCACTGTAGTTGCAATTTATTCCGAAGAATTCAAATCTCCGAAATATACTGTAGCAATTCACTTTTTCCGAAATTTCACTTATTGCGAAGAAGCCTATTTTCATGAAATTGACATGGCTAAGTGTGTGCCTGCTTAGTAACGTTTGGCGCCCAATTGAGGTGTTAGCCAACTTCTAGCTGCCTTCCTGCTAGCTTGTTTATTTATTAGTATTGTTCCGTAATTGTTTAGTTTAATCTGAAAGTTGTTCTAATTTTATTTTTTAAAGTTACGTATTTTTAGTTGAATTTTTCGTCTATTTTTAAAATTAATATTTTTTCGTAAAGTTTAAGTTTTATCTTTTATTTAGTACCCGCTTTAGGTTTTCCCTCGTTTAACTTTAAGGTACCATTTTAGTTTTATTCTCTCCTTTTTCATTAAGTAAACTTTATTTTCGAGTCGATAGTTAATTTCGTCTTTTAGTTTTATTTTTATTAATTGTTTTGTTTGAATTTACCTACGTTTTTATTATTCGTTTCGTTTCTTTTTAAAATAGTTTTATAATCCAATTGCTTTCATTTTTATTTAAGTAAGTTTTATTTCTAATTCGAAAAGTTTATTTTTATTTTTTTTATTTTCGCTTTTACTTTATTAATAGTTTCTTTTAATGTTTGTTTTAAAATTCATTTTAATATCGTTTTAATTTCTAGTTTTTAATATTCGTCTTGTTTTACGTTTCTTTATTGTTTTTCATTCGTCTTTAGTTTTGTTCTTTTTACTTTTCGCATTTTACTTTTTAATTAGTTATAGATAATCAACGACATTTTCTTTTTATTCACCAAAAACGACTGAGTCACACTTTTAACCGGGGATCAATTCAAATTGAATCGAGACGAACAAATTTTCATACTTGGCAAAAAACCTTGTATTAAATGGCGCCGCTGCCGGCTCTTTTCGTGAAGATTAACGGTTTCTTGTGAGAGACGCGTTGGATTTTGGGATCCGTTCACCTTTGAACGTTATTTTTCTTGCCAAATTTTTTTTCAAAAATTCAAAAACATTTAAAAAACCATAAAATGCATTTCTTTTCTAAGTTTTGCAACAAAAAATATTCCTCTTTATCCTCTATTGTGTTTAATTCTTTTCTCTTCCCATCTTATTGTTAATTTTTCATGGATTCGTCTTGCGTACGGTGTGGGAGACCATGGCATGGTTATCAAACATGTCATTGGTGTACTTGTGAGCGGTGGGGTTCTGATATCGACAATACACAATTTGGATTTTGTCCATTTTGCAATTCAACAAATTCGTACTTCTCCTCTTACAATACTTTCTCACCCTCTCCCGTATATGACAATCCTTATCCTCAAAATGCACCGGGTTTTTCTCAATACCCGTGTTGAAATTATTGTGGGGGCCCTCACGATGCTTCTTCTTGTCAACCGATGAATATCTTTGAGCCAATTCCGTGCTATGATTCCGGTTTGTATAACTTTGAGCCCCCACATCACACCCTCAATCATCAATCCTCTCAGGGAATTAGTCTTGACCAACAACTCACTACTTTGAATGACGTTCTAGAAAGTTTAGCTCAACTCCGAGCTGACTTGCATCAGGAAAGGCAATCTTTGCTTGATGGTGACCAAATCTTGAAATCCACCTACACCTTTTTGAGCCAATTTGGTCGTTTTCCCTTCTTTTCTACACCAAAATGTTTACTTACAACGTGGGATAGAATGGGTTTAATTGAACATACTCGGGGAGATGATCAACAAAAATTGCTTCATGAGCTTCTTAAAGATGTGGAGGTTATCAAGGAGGAGTTAGTCGACTATATCAATCCTAACTGGAATGGTCTAGTCTATTATGATGATGATGAGGATGATATCTACAATCTCAACCCATCTTCTGAGATTACTACTCCTACTCTTGATATCCCTAATGCGTCTAAGGATTGTGATACATTGAGTGAGATTAGTGATTTTGGTCTTGATAAATTCTTTGATGAGGTTTATGATGCATCGAATTTTGTAGAGCTTACGGACGAGGTCGCTCTTAATGATGATTTTTCTCCATGCTATGAGAATTTCACTTTTGAAATTTCTCCTTCCCCTCCGGGCGATGAAGGCGATGTTGATTTATTCTCTCCGACATACGAGAAGTTCACCACTGAACTTGGTCTTGTAGATGAGGTGGAAGATGTTATTCTTCGCGACAAATTACTGAAATTTCATCTTCTTATTGCTAAAATTGAAGTGTTGAATTCTGCTCCTATTTCAGAGTCTTTACCTCCGTCTATTACTTCAGTTGAGAATAATGATACAGCTATGGAGGAAATCGACATTCTCTCAATACCTCCGGGTATTGATGATGATGACACGGAGGGGGATATTATTTTTGATAATTTGCTGCAGGAAGGTATTGTCCCAAGTCCCCCTCTCGAGCACCTTTCATCCACTCCTTTAGAGACCATTACGAAGGATGAGTGCTTTGACCTGGGAGGTGCCATTGATTATTTTATGATTGATAACCTTACGGCTTTGCCGCTTTCTGAGCATCAATTTTCTTTGGGGGATGACAATTTGCTTACTTTACCCACCCCACCTCCCGTGGATCATGATTTCACATACTTCTCGTATGTTGAAAGGACTTTTCTACCCTTCAATACTTATCCTCCGGCCTCTCCTTTATTAATGTCCTCCGAGAACGAGGACAAGGTCTTTGATCCCGGTATTACATTTGAGGCTTCCCCATGGACCATATAATTCGAGGACGAGTCAGGCTCGTGACTCGGTTAAAAAAACAAGCTCTACTCGGGAGGCACCCCGATTATCTATCCTTTTATTCTGTTTTTCTAATAAGTGTAGGGGGAGACCCTAGTATGTGTTTGTTGTTTTCTTTCTTATCATGTGCAGGGATTCGAGCTTTCAAAGATCAATTCTTGATGACTTTTGACGACCCGTGATTCCGTGTACCCGTCTTCCCGGTTCTATCTTAAACTCTTTTGATTCACTATTTTATATTTTTCAATATTAAAATAGGAATCACTTTAGTTGTCTCTTCCTTAGCAAGATTTAAACAACGTGCACAATGTCCTAAGTGTAGGGGAGTTTACTCCCACATGCTTTAACATTGAGGACAATGTTTATATTAAGTGTAGGGGGACTTCTATCTAAGTTAAGTGGGCTTTTCCTTGTAGTTGTTCTCATTTTAACCGGAAAATTGATTTTTCGACATTTCTCAAAATTTTTAATCTATTTTGGCCTAGTAGTTTTTCCTTTGTTATCGTTATTTACTTTCTTTGCTAGAATAAATTTTTAATAAAGTGGTTTTATTTTTAAACGTTGTGAATCTTTTGACTCAACCCGAGTTTACTTATCCAAGTTTATTCTAGCTAGTATCCTTAACGTGTTTAAGTCAAGTTTTGCTAGGCTTTTATATAGGGAACTTTAAAACGCGAAAGTCTTAACTCTTACGGGTTAAGAACAAGAACTTTTCGCAAGTTCCTATAATTGATCCTAGAAAGTCGTTTATTAAGGGAACTTTAAAATGCGAATTCTAAACTTGAAAGAGTCTAACAATTTGCAAGATCCTATAGATGACTTGAAAACCCAAAACTTTGATTTAATAGGCTAAGCATCCACGAGTCTCATTCCTTGAGATTTTAAATTGTGGAGCACGAGAGATGATAGAGTAATTTATAAGTTTGGTATTCTTTCATGAATTTGTGTGAGTTGATTATAAGCTTTTTCTCCCATCGCTTGTTAATAAATTTAATTGCAATAAGTAAGGTTGTACGATTTGAAAAGTTACTTAGCTTCTAGCACAAGATCGTTTAAATTTTGCTCGGTATTAATTAGAGTTCATAGCCAAGGCATAACTTATTGAAGCGGGATGCGAAGATTGGCGAGTCCGAAAAGGCCCTAACAAGGCATGAGAGCTACATTTTGTTGCTAAAGATCCCAAGTGATGTGAAGAATCATTTATCAAAAATCAATATGAAGGATCGAGACACACGACGAAAAGCAAATACTCCCCTAAAGATCATGGAGAAATCTATCCAAAAAGGCCCTAACAAGGTATGAGGATAATTAGATCCAAGTCCTAAAAGGAGGCGGATCGTTGTATATCAAAGTCCAAAATAAAGATTGGAGAAAAATGAAGAAGTCGTGGTCCAAATATGAAGAATCTCTCAAAACTTCAAGTGAAGAAATTCCTATTATGAAGAGAGGACCATAACTTCAAGAACGTCTCTCAAGATTTGAAGTATGAAGTCGCTGCCAAATATCGGTCCGAGAAAGGTCTCAAATCGTGAAGCGAGTTATGCCAAGATATGAACTTTATGAGGTCCCGAGAAGCAGTTTTAAAAGATTTTGTCCTTTAGCTAACTATTAATTAAATCGTCCTACTTTATTTTTAGCCTAAATAACAATCGAAATAAGTCAACAATGCATCCTCGTGATCATTCAAGACAATAATAAAATATAAGAGATACACCTAGGAATAAGGGAGTCTAAGTGAATAATTGGCCCACATGAGTTTGTGTTAGTTTGCTAACTTATAATAACAATGATCTCGTTTATAAGCTTGGTATGGGGAACGTGAAACTTGAGGATGATAAACATTCATGACGGCCAAAACCCCAATGTAAGTCTTTAATCTCTTTATTTGTTTTTCTTCCTTTAAATTATGTTTAATAAAGGCCAAGGTGGGTTAATTATGATGAGAAATGTAATATGTGCTTTGAAATTAATGCATTGCATGAGGGCATTGCAATGGTCAAGTGTAGGGGATTTGATAGGTGTGAAAACACCCATCCTTTTACCACTTAATTATAATAATAACCAATCCAAAACGTCTATTTTATGTCGTAAATGTCGGAATTATGCGTGGTTTGTGTTTTTATTGTGTTTTAGGACCAAAAGATGAAAAAGGAAGGAAACACGGGCTTTTATCAAAGAAAAAGAGAAAAGACGAAGTCAAAAGATCAAGAGTGCAAAAAGAACGGAAGTTCAAGGCCTATTCTGAAGATTTATCGAAGAAAAAGTCTAAAGACGAAAGTTTAATAAAGTCGAAGAACCAAGTCTAATTAAAAAAGAAAATTATAAGACGAGTTCAAATTATATCGACAAATCCCGAGACGACGTCGATAAAGACAAAGAATTTAAATCGAGTCGAGAACAAGAAGAAAGAAGGAAGAAAGCATCATTTTTTTACTCCTCCTATAAATACCCTCCTAATGTGTCATTAGGAGGTGGTTAGAAAATTAGGAGTAGATTAGTTTTAAGATTAGGAGTAGATTAATATACTTTCTCTCTCTAGCTTTTCTTTAATGTTTTAATCTTTTTCATTAATCTTGTATTAGATCTTAATCATTTTAATTTCAAGCTTTATCAATTAATCGTTCTCATTCTTCCTTAATTTACTATTAATCTTGTGTTGATTTAGATGATCTTGTAGTTGCTTAATCTTGATGTTTATTGATTTATTGATGCTTTTTATTGATTGTGCTTATTGGTTTTTATGTGTTTGATTTTTATAGCTTATAGTGTTTTAGTGCTTATTGTGTTAGTTTTCTTATTTTTAATTAAGTGCTTATTAGTTATTTTTTATAAAAAAGTTGTTTTTAAATATTTTTATTATTTAGTGTTTTTAAAAGTTTTTAAAATTTTGGCTTATTAGCTTTTTCTAAAAATCAATTTGGTTAAGTTTTTAGATAAGTGCTTATTAGTTTATTTTATAAAAAGTTGATTTTTAATTTTTAGATTTATTAGTATTTTTCTAGTTTTTGATTTGTGGTTGAATTAGTTTTTCTTAAAATTGTTTTAGATTAAGTTTTCGTTATTTGCTTATTTGAATTGTGCTTATCTTTAGCTTATTTCGTGATTTTCCATGTTACTGTATTTGTTTTCAAGTTTTTCAGATTAGAGTTAATTTTTCCGAAGATTTCTATGAAAAAATAATTATTCCGAAAAAGTTAAAAGTTCTGAAACTTTGTTTTTGCGAAATAGCAATTTTTCTGAAAATGCAAGTATTCCGAAATAGCAATTTTTCTGAAAATGCAAGTATTCCGAAATAGCCATTTTTCTGAAAATACAAGTTTATTCTTTTTACTTTTCGCATTTTACTTTTTAATTAGTTATAGATAATCAACGACATTTTCTTTTTATTCACCAAAAACAACTGAGTCACACTTTTAACAGGAGATCAATTCGAATTGAATCGAGACGAACAAATTTTCATACTTGGCAAAAAACCTTGTATTAAGGATCCGCAACTTCTTAGACTTTTTCAAGTTTAGAATTCGCATTTTAAAGTTCCCTTGATAAACGACTTTCTAGGATCAATTATAGGAACTTGCGAAAAGTTCTTGTTCTTAACCCGTAAGAATTAAGACTTTCGCGTTTTAAAGTTCCCTATATAAAAGCCTAGCAAAACTTGATTTAAACACGTTAATGATACTAGCTAGAGTGAACTTCGATAAGTAAACTCAAGTTGAGTAGGGCCTAATATATCAAAGACATCTAAACTTATTGAAACCATTATTAAAATTTATTCTATGAAGGAAAATTAACGATAACAAAGGAAAATACTAATAGGCCAAAATAGATAAAAAATTTTGAAAAAAAAATGTCGAAAAATTAATTTTCCGGTTAAAATAAGGACAAAAACATGGAAAAACCCACTTAACTTCAATAGAAGTCCCCCTACACTTAAGATAAACATTGTCCTCAATGTTTAAGCATGTGGAAGTAACCTCCCCTACACTTAGGACATTGTGCACGTTGTTTAAATCTTGCTAAGGAAGAGACAACTAAAGTGATTCCTATTTTAATATTGAAACATATAAAATAGGGAATCAAAAGAGTTTAGGATAGAACCGGGAAGACGGGAACACGGAATCACGGGTTGGCAAAAGTCATCAACTGTGTATCTTTGAAAGCTCGAATCCCTGTACATCATAAGAAAGAAAACAACAAACACATACGAGGGTCTCCCCCTACACTTATTATAAAAACAGATAAAAAGGATAGATCATCGGGTTGCCTCCCAAAAAGCGCTTGTTTTTGTTCACCGAGTCACGAGCCTGACTCGTCCCTGAATTAAATGGTCCATGGGGAAACCTCTAATGTAATACCGGGATCAAAGACCTTGTCCTCGTTCTCGGAGGAAAATAATAAAGAAGAGGCCGGAGGATAAGTTTTGAATGGTAGAAAAGTCCTCTCCACATATAAAAAGTATGTAAAATCGTGATCCACGAGAGGTGGGGTGGGTAAAGGAAGAAAATTGTTATCCCCCAAGACAGTTGATGGTCACTAAGTGGCAAAGCCGCAAAGGTGTCGATCATAGAATGGTCAATTTCACCTCCCGGTCAAAGCACTCATCCTCACTACCTGGTGTGAAATGGGGAGAGTAAACTGATACATCACCCAATTGGGCGTGCACGCGGTAGGATGAGGTGGAAATATAGTATGAGAAGTATGAGAACAATTACCTTCCACCCGCGTCACCTTTCGAGTGGAGTCAAATCTCTCCACCTCTGTGATAGGAGGAGGCATGGCAACAAAGTATGCTCATCAATAGCAAGAGAATCAGGGCTATCAATGTCCTCAATCCCTTCGTCAAAGAGAGTATTCACCTTACTAGATATGTAGGCGTCATCAAAATCTAATAAAGGGTTCGAATAAATCATGAAAGTTTCCTTCGGAACGTCTTCATCGGATAGTGACTCGTCATCACTAGAGGTAAAATCATCATCTTGATCAAAAAGAGGATTAGAGAAAGCCAAAGAATCATCTCCCAAAGTGTTGATGGAAGGAACATCATCATAAGAAAGTACATCATACTCATCGTCACTGTCGGATGTCACCTCAGATTCACTTGGGATCGGGACAAGTTTACCGACACTAGACTTTATGACTTCGTCTGATTCCTTTGCAGGAGTTGTGATGATATCCTCAGCTCCTATGATGGGTAAATTCTCGGGCTCCATAGCCGGCAAGTCAAGAGGAGGGAGTACGATTGCACTAGACAAAGGATGTTGAACAATAAGATCCCGGACAGAAATAGTACCATCTCTTCATCATCATAATAAAAAGGACGCACCAGAGGAGGAGTATAATCACTAAGATTAGATACTTGCTCTTGTTGCTGTCATTTTCCTCTTCCTATGTTTCTTTTAGTGAATCTACTGCTTCTTCAATGGATTGAAGTTTATTCAAAATTGTAGCTCGTTGTTCTTCACTCATTCCAAAAGAAGGTTGATGATGGAGGGTGTATTGTGGGGGCTCAAAATTATGAAAACCAGAATTATAGCACGGATTTGGTTCATAATAATTCATCGGTTGGCAATAAGAAGTATCGTGAGGGCCCCCACAATTGTTGCAACACGGGTATTGATAAAAACCCAGTGCATATTATGGATAAGGATCGTCATTGGTTGAAGAGGGTGAAATAGTGTCAGTAGAGGTGAAGTATGAATTGGTCGAATTGCAAAATGAACAATGTCCAAATTCGTAATTAGGGATATCCATTCCACACCGTTCGCATGAACACCACTGACAGGAGTGACTACCAGAAGATGGTCTTCCACACCCTACACAATCAAAAAACGAGTCCATTAAACACAATAGATAAGTAAGAGGAATATTTTGGTGCAAAACTTTTGAAAAAGAAATGATTTTTATGATTTTTAATTGTTTTTGGATTTTTGAAATTTTGAAAATTTGACAACAAAAATAACGTTCAAAAGTGAACGGATCCCAAAATCCAACGCGTCTCTCACAAAAAACCGTTAATCTTCACGAAAAGAGCCGGCAGCGGCGCCATTTGAAAGTCGGATTTTGCTACGTTAAAAGTTCGTTGTTCACGGCGTCTAATAGAATTGATTACAGTTTGAAGTGTGACTCAGTTTTTCTTGGTGGAAAGGAAATAAAATGATTATCTATTTCTAAATAAAAATGAAATGTCGTTGAGTAAAGTTAAAAATAAAGTAAAGACGAAAGCTTTAAAAATTAAGACTTTAAAATAAACGACGAAAACTTAAAGCTTGACAAAAAGTAAATTTTGCAAACTTAAAAATAAAACTAAGACAAAACAATTTTAAAATAATTCTAAGTAAAAATGGCGGGAAAAGTTAAATTTGAATTTAAAAAATAAAAACAGGAAATAAAAACTGAAAAATGCGTTCCGATCGTAACTTGGATCGAAGTCTCGATCGCCATCTGGATCGTGACCAGGATCGTGACCAGGATCGTGACCAGGATCGTATCTTAGATCTTAGCCTTTGATCTTAGTCTTTGATCTTAGTCTTTTATCTTAGTCTCTGATCTTACTCTTCGATCTTAGTATAGATCTTAGTCTTCGATCTTAGTCTAGATCTTAGTCTAGATCTTAGTCTAGATCTTAGTCTTCGATCTTAGTCTAGATCTTAGTCTTCGATCTTAGTCTAGATCTTAGTCTTCGATCTTAGTCTAGATCTTAGTCTTCGATCTTAGTCTAGATCTTAGTCTTCGATGTTAGTCTAGATCTTAACCATAGATCAAAGTCTGGATCGTGAGTAGTGATCGCAGTATTGGATCGCAAGTAGAAACCCTAAGGCTTATGCGATCACAATGCCCGATCGGAACCGTTAAAACCCTTGTACATTACGTTGGAATGCAAAAAAAATGAAATAAGCAATAACCAAATAAGCACTTTAATAATAAGAAATTACCAAAACTTAACCAAATCAAAATTAAGAAGAACTAAATAAGCACGAATTTAAAAACTTTCAAGACACCAAATAAGCAAAATTTATAAATTGAACTAAAAGAAAAAGATAAAACTTTTAAAAACACTTAAATTAAAATAAGCTAAACACGAAATAAGCAAAAAGCACAATAAGGTAAAACCATAAACTACTTAAAAATGATACGAACACAAAGATAAACACTATAAGCGAATAAGCATGAAGATTAAAACAAACTACATACTTTTACCAAATCAAACTCAAGATTAAAACAAGAAAGGAAGAATAAGATTGATTATGAAAAGCTTAAATTTAAGACAAAGATTAAAGATTCAAGAATACAAGATTTTAAGAAGAAAGATTAAGCAAACTTGAAAGAAAATTTTAGAGAGAGAAAGTAAAACTAATCTACTCCTACTCCTACTCCTAAAAATGACTAACTCCCTTCCAAATGAAGCCTTAGGAGGTATATATAGGAGGAAAGTAAGGTAGGTGTTGATGCTTTCTTCTTTCACTTTGTCTTTTCGTCTTTTAATTTCTTCGACTTCTTTGACGTTGTCTCGGGATTTGTCGATATAAAATGAACTCGTCTTCTAATTTCTTCTTTTATAAGACTTGGTTCTTCGACTTCGTTAAAACTTCCGTCTTTAGACTTTTCTTCGATAAATCTTTAGAATAGGCCTTCGACTTCCGTTCTTTTTGCACTCTTGATCTTTTGACTTCGTCTTTTGTCTTTTTCTTCGATAAAAGCCCGTGAAAGCCCGTGTTTTCTTCCTTTTTCTTATTTTGATCCTAAAACACAACAAAAACACAAACCATGCATAATTCCGACATTTACGACATAAAATACACGTTCTGGTCTCGTTTTTAATTGTTGTAAGTGGTAAAAGGATGGGTGTTTCTAGAGCTATCAACATTCTACTTTGGTATTGGGTTAGGGTTTATGGTTTATGGTTGGGCTTAAGGTTTATATATGGTTTAAGGTATAGGGTTGATGGTTAGGATTTAGGATGTATGGTTTAGGGTTTATGGTTTAGGGTTAATGGTTTAATTATCTAGGGTTTATGGTTTAAGGTTTACGATTAATGGTTTAATTAGCTAGGTTTGTGGTTTAGTTTAAGGTTAAATGGTTTAAGATTTATGATTTAGTGTTTAGGGTTAATTGGCATAAGGTTCGGGGTTTAGGGTTTAAGGTTTATGGTTTGTCGTTTAAGGGTTAATTAACGGTTTAATGTTTATAGTTTAAGGTTAAATGGTTTATGGTTTATGATTTAGTTTTTAGGTTTTTTTGGGGTTTAGGTTTAGGGCTTTGGGTTTGCGGTTTAGGGTTTAAGGTTTACGATTAACCATTTACTTAGCTAGGGTTTGTGGTTTAATGGTTTAATGTTTATAGTATAAGGTTAAATGGTTTAAGATTTATGATTTAGTGTTTATATATGGTTCATTGGTATAAGGTTCAGGGCTTAGGGTTTAACTAGCTAGGGTTTGTGGTTTAGTTTAAGGTTAAATGGTTTGAGATTTATGATTTAGTGTTTAGGGTTTATTGGTTTAAGGTTCAGGGTTTTGGGTTTAGTGTTTTAGGTTTATGGTTTGTGGTTTAAGGGTTAATTAATGGTTTAATGTTTATAGTTTAAGGTTAAATGGTTTAAGGTTTATAATTTAGTGTTTAGGTTTTTTGGGGGTTAAGGTTTGGGGCTTAGGTTTGCGGTTTAGTGTTTAGGGTTTAGGGTTTAAGAATTACGATTAACGGTTTAATTAGCTAGGGTTTGTGGTTTAATATTTAATTAATGGTTTAATGTTTATAGTATAAGGTTAAATGGTTTAAGATTTATGATTTATTGTTTATATATGGTTCATTGGTATAAGGTTCAGGGCTTAGGGTTTAATTAGCTAGGGTTTGTGGTTTAGTTTAAGGTTAAATGGTTTAAGATTTATGATTTAGTGTTTAGGGTTCATTGGTTTAAGGTTCAAGGTTTTGATTTTAGGGTTTAAGGTTTATGGGTTATGGTTTAAGGGTTAATTAATGATTTAATGTTTATAGTTTAAGGTTAAATAGTTTAAGGTTTATGATTTAGTGTTTATGGTTTTTTTGGGGTTAAGGTTTAGGGCTTAGGGTTTGCGGTTTAGGGTTTAGGTTTTAAGGTTTAGGGATTAATGGTTTAATTAGCTAGGGTTTGTGGTTTAATTGTTAATTAATGGTTTAATGTTTATAGTTTAAGGTTAAATGGTTTAAGATTTATGATTTAGTGTTTAGGGTTCATTGGTTTAAGGTTCAGGGTTTAGGGTTTAGGGTTTAAGGTTTATGGTTTATGGTTTATGGTATGCATGATTATGATTTATGGTTTAATTAAGGTTTATGTTGTAAGGGTTTATGGTTTACGGTTAAATGGTTCTAGGTTTAGGATTTAGATTTTATTATTGGTTTAAGGTTTAATTTAGGTTTATGGTTTAATTGGTTAAGGTTTATGATTTTGGGTTAGCATCATTCGAGATAGATAGGTTTGACATTTCATATTTTTAAAAACTTTAAGGTTTTAAAATAAATCTAATAACAAATTAATCATCGTTTATGTTACATTCAGACGTAAGTTTGTTGAAATAAGTCATAAAATCGTTTAAGCACCCGACTTGTATTATATAATTAATAAACAAGACTTATGTTATAATTATTACGTAGTAATATAATTATCATAATAACTAATCATGGTCATTTTATTTAAATAAAATTTAGGTTAAAATAATTATTAATATAATTATTCATGTTACATTTAATTAATTAAGAAACGTAGTTTAATTAAGTTATATTAATTTTTAACCAAGGTTTAGTTAAATTAATAACATGCTTTAATTTAATTCTCCAATAATCATGTAAGGTAAAGTTCAATTAATAAAATCATGAAATATTAATAATTAATAATTACTTACAATATCATGTATTATTATTATTAAGTAATAATCATATGTTAAGACTAAGTATTTAATATTAATAAAGTTTACTATATAATAATCATGACTTATAATATGTGCTTATTAAAACTATAGCTTATATCATACACTTATTTAATAAGCTTATACTACTAAATAAAGTCATTAATGTAACAAAAATCTAAAAAATATAAATTTTAAACCCGACTTATATTATATAAGCTCTAACTCCAGTCCCGACATCAACCCGTTTCGCCACACACGCCCAACGAGTCTAAAAAGTGAAGTCTTTTCTTTGCATGCAACTTGATATATTGCACCCCGTCCACTAATCACTCACACACACACGCATTCAATATCCGGAGGTCAAATAATGAATCAACCACCCACCCAGCCACAAACAGTAACAAATCTTCAAACCCTGTTAAATCAAACCTAAGTGACTGGATGGATATTGATTTTACAGAAGTCTTGATCACTGCTGAGATGATTGATTATGTGATGGATAAGTATGGAACCAACTGGAGATATGATGATCCGATTTGTAACACTATTATTGAAGACTTGGTGCAGTTAGAGTTTAAAAAACAGACTAAAGGAATCAAAACAAGGTTCGGGCTTTTACTTCGCAACCGTATTATTGAAGTTTTGGTGATTTGTGTTTGTTTTTGTTTTGATGATGTTGCATGTTATGAAAATACCAATAATTGATACTGTTTTAATATTTGTTATATAGATGACAAGGCAAACGAGGCTATGAAGGTTGATGAAGCTATGAAGGCTGATGAAGTTATGAAGGTTGATGGAGCTATAAAGGCACATATTAAAGGTCAATTTTGTGCCATTTTATGTTTATATGTTTGTTAGAAAGGCGTTAGATTGATCAATAGTTAGTGTTTACTATGTAAAGTTTTAGGAGTCTTGAAAATGATAAATGGTTCAAGTATTTTGTTGGTTATATGATGATGTAGATACATGAGATAAGGGGGTGTTTAGTTTAGCTTATATAATGGGCTTATAAGCTTATTAGCTTATATCAGTTTATAAGCTCAAACCAAGTGTTTGGCTAAGCTTATATAAGTAGGCTTATAAGCTTATATATGAGTGTTATGATAAGCCATAAAAATGTGGCTCTTTTAGGAAGGTTTGGGCTTATATAACATATTTACCATTTTACCCTCATGTTAACTTAAGCTTATATAAGCCATGGGCTTATAAGTTTATTAAACATAGGCTTATATAAGCCAAAATAGCTTATATAAGCCCATGATATAAGCTAAAAAAACACATCATAAATTTTTAAAAAACGGCTTGGTCATACTTGAAACCTTAAACGTTTAAATTGAGATTAGTTTTGATTATCTTGATGTGAAAACGTATAGACTTCCTGGACAACTTTTTTGAATCTAAGATTGCATCGATAGAACAACCTACATCTTTTCGTTTACCCTTTTTTATGTAAGTACCTCTTACTATCGCCGTGTCATTTCCCTTTTTCATGGTCCTTGTTACCATAAACTACGGTCTTTAATAAACGACCCTTTTCTTTTCTATTGATTGGTCGAAGGTTTTCCTTCCCAGTTCCCACTTTTGGGGCTTCATGGGGTAGCAAGTTATCCGAGTCACCACTATGAATGCTATCACTTTTCAGTTTTAGTTTCAGTATCTGAATACTCTTTCCAGTTGAGTATCTAGATACAGACTTGTGTGGTTTATATCATGCATTTAGTATTTAGATTGATCCATGTGTGGATTATATTTCGATACTGAAACTCAAAGTGAAAGTGAGCGTGTTCAGAGTGACGACTCGGATATGATGTCGAAATAAGAGCCAAAATTTACAAATGGGAAGGAAAACCTTCGACCAATTAACAAAAAGGAAAAGGTTCGGTCAGTAAAGACCTTAGTTGATGGTAATGATGCCCATGAAAAAGATAATGCAATAGCCATAGTAAGAGGGGCTTACATAAAAAAGGGTAAACGAAAATATGTAGATTGTTATGTCGACGCCATCTTAGATTCAAAATTGTTAGCTAGGAAGTCTATATGTTTTCACAGCTGCATTGGTTCAGTTACTATGTTGTTTATATGTTGGTTATATGCTGATGCAGATACAGGAGCTAACTTAAACAAAAAAGAAAAAGGCAAGGGACCAACAGAAGCTGGTAAAGCATCTGATCCTTTTAATCTATATAATAGGGTGGAAAAGCTTGAAAGGGAATTCAAACTTTTTAAACAGACACAGTTGTAGGGAGCTTAGTAAACTAAATTTTAACCTTTAGAGAAATATAGTTATTCACTAGCTTCGATATCACATGTATGCTCTAAAGTATTACAGCTCCACATAGACGACATCTCAAGCCCGTTTGCTCTTAGAGGTAAATATCGCCATGATTCCCCTTTCTCGTGAAAATCATCATCTTCGTGCCCGATATGTGAATCCAATATGCATTAACATCTTTTTGTTTAACCTTTTTAGTAAAGGACCTCTTACTTTGGCACTCATATTCGCTTTTTCATGGGTATTTATGATATTGATATCAATCAAAGACCGAATGTGAAGGTCAAATTTTGAGCAACTTCCATAAAAAAGGATAAACGAAAAGAAGTAGGTGCATATTGGATTCATATATTGGGTATGAAGATGAACATGTTCACGAGATAGAGGAATCGTGGAGATATCTACCTCGAAGATCAAACGGGATTAAGATGTCGTTTATGTGCAACTGTTAATACTTAGAGCATACATGTGATTATATATTTGTGGTTAACTTATGCGGTATTATGATTTTTGTTAACTGATGTAGATACATGAGCTGACTTGAAAATAAAGAAAAAGGAAACGGTTTAATGGAAGCTGATACCACAGCTAATCTTTCTAACCTACATAATATGGTGGAAAAGCTTGAAAGGGAATTCCAACATTTCAAACATAGACTGTTGCAAGGAGGTTAGCATATTAAATTTTAACCTTTAATAATTTTGTATATGAATGTTTTATTGTTTTGAGTATCTGGTGGTTGTTAATATCTGAATTTATTAAAATTTGTCTTGTAATTTACAAATGTTATCATGGTTGATTCCTCTTAAAGCTCTAAAGAAGATACGCTATCATCAGATGAAAGCTTTGAAAGCTCTGTGGATGATTTGCTATCATTAGATGAAAGCTTTGATCATGTGAACACTAAAGACTTCCAGCACCCATTTCATGATGACTAGGATGAACCTTCCAAGTATTCCAGCACCTCTGTAGATGATTGTAGTTCGGACGAGACTTGGGGAGAGACTAATTCATCGTCCAAGAAGAAAGGAAAAGCTATTGGCTCATCCAGTCAGACTGCAGGCAAGGCGAGTGGGTCATCCAAACAGATAGTCAGTCCAAGTGTTAGCAAGGGATGTACACCAAAAGCAGAGTCATATTCTCGGTCTCCATTTTTTACAACAGAAAGGCCCCCACCTATAAAAACGCAGTATATTTCCTGCCGTGTAATTTTTTTTGAAAGAATTTGAAACAAAGCTAGGAAAAAGGAAGAGGGGGTATGCTATGGAGGAACCTATAGGGGATAGGCTATGGAAGAACTTGTTATCTATGTTTTATGGATGTTTCTGATGAATCTTCTTTAGACTATTTCGATTAAGTGTAGGTATAGTTTATCTAAACAATTTTAAACACTAATCTGCATGGATGGGTGTATCCATTATTTTTTAGAATGCAAATATGTTGTCATTCACATTTTGTATGAACTTGCAATATTATGATCAATATGATGAAACTAGACTTGTATTTCATGTATGTAAACATGGTTCATCTTGTATTTTATTTATTCGTTTTGTGAGTTGTATAATCCTAGATGCATAACACATATAACCAAGATTTTTGTGTCAAAGTTACATGTTACACATCCGGTTAAGGCTTTCCACTTCGGTGGATCTTATAACCCATTTTTTCCCGCCTTCTCCAGCAAAACTAATTAAGCTTTGAGTAGTTTATGTTTTCGACTTAGCTTAACTCTAAGGTGCTTTTAAGTTTTTGCTATTACATCTGCAATTCTTTTCCAATTGGATAGACAGTTGTTAGGCTCTTGCCTTAATCTTCTGAGCATATGTTTGTAACAATACCGCTAGGCCATTCTTCACTCAAAACAAAGCTAATATTGAGTATTTTCTTGAAAAGCTGCTTGTTTCAGCTTATTTCTTTTTTAATCATTATCTAGTCAAGCACAAGTTAAGATTTTTTTTATCTTTTTTTATCTATTTTCACTAGTCCTCCCAAGTATTTATTCCAATTCGTGTCCAATTTCCCATAAACAACTAATTTGTTCAAACAATGTGCTTAATATTTAATCAAACTGAAAATAAAAACTTTGAAATGACTGAAGTAAAATAACAAAAGACAAGATGAAAACTGATCAAACATAAATTCAATTCAATAATACTAAAGGATTACAGTTTTTAAATAAAAACAAACATTTTGTTTCTCTAATTAATCAAGCTTTAGAGATTTTTCAGGATCAAAAGCCAAATGAAGTTCATCGTAATCAAAAGACTCTTTGAACTCATCTTCTTCTTTTTCTTCTTCTTCTTCAATTTCCTGCTTAGAATAATAAACATCATCAATTATTTGATCTTCTTCCTCCAGTTACCTCCTATAAGCTTCCTATCTCTGGCGCTGTTCATCTTGCCTCCTTCTAAAAGAAGCAGCTTCCTCCCTCTCGCGTTGTTCTTGACCCTGTTGCCTCCTTCTTAAGGAAGCAACTTCCTCCCTCTGGCGTTGTTGTTCCAGTCAGCCATTCTCTTCGTCTTCCAGCTTCCATTGTCGGTGTTTCTGAGCTTCCTCAACATAGCACTCGTACTCGTCATATCATTATAAGGACAAACAACAGGGAACTCTCCATATGCATTAGCTTTAACTTTGGGCAAAGGTTTCCTGAATAGAACATATAAGATTATAAGTATTAATTATGATAACAAAGATACAACGTTAATAAAATAAATGATACAAACTTGTTTTCCACTGCACTTGTATCTTCAAAAGCAGCAGAAAATGTTCTTTTTGCTAAAGAAGCCATTTTTTATTCTTAAAATACTGATAATTAAGTGTTTGTTATGTTTTTGCTATGATTAATTTCATTACTTAATCCTTGTTTATATAACCAAGGATGGAATACAAAGAGACAACAGTCTACATGCCAACATCTAATGCATATGCATGCATGTAATTAATTTTTGTGAAGTTCCAAGAATTAGCATGCTCATTGGACGTGTAGAAAGTGCGTGCTTTCTGTGTTTTTGGGTCTTATTGTGTTTTAAAAAAATAGCAAAAAACAATGTCTAGGACTCGAACCCTAGACCTTGCATTCAAACACTAACACACTTAACTAGTTTGCCACATGAATATTTGGTTCTAAATATGTGACTAATATTAACATTAATGAAAATTGAGATTTCATTTGCTTCTAAACATTTGTCACATGAATATTTTACCGTGTGAAGTTTTCAGTGTGTTGGTCATAGATAATCCCTTTAAATGTGACCATAAATATAATTTAGTTACACATTTCTCAAATGTTGTGACTATTGGCAAACATATAGTCACATAATTGTTTGACGATTTAATGTGATCATGTATTATATTTGATCGTAGTCTTCAAGTAATTGTAAAATATTTGTCACATTTAAATAAATATAGTGGCAAATGTTTCAATACCTACTTTCAATTTGCCACACATACAAAATTCATGTGTGGTTAACATTTAACAAAATATACTAGTCACATTAAAATAATGTGTGTGACAACCTTGTTTATCAATTTGTCACTTGTAAAATAAGTCTATGTGACCATATATGATTTTTGGTCACATTCAATGTGTGTATGACAAATATTTGTCACACATGTATAGGTATAATGTGACTACTACTTGAACCATACTTTGATTAGGTAACACTCTCAAATTATTAAGTGACTAACGACTCATCCAAATAGCATTTGTTAGCCCTAGTAACGTAAATATTCATATGCGTGACAAACAAAATACGAAATGGTCATACAAACTGACTTCAAGTGTGACTGTTTATTTAGTACTAGAGAATTCAGTCACAAAAAAAATTTATTTGTGACTACACGAAATTTGATATGTGTGACCAAAACCATTTTTTGTACCAGTGTATCTTTACAATTCTTTTTAATTCTTCAACCCCTTCAATGCTTACCAATACGTCATAACTAGCACCTGGTTGTGATTGTTTCAGTGCTAGCCTAAGTACTTGGTCAGCATTCAACTACGTTCATAATCTTTCTCCATCTTTCCTAAGGACTAATACTTCTAGCTATGGAATGTCCTTGGGAAGATTCTTCCGGTTTTGAAAGAATCATTGGACTTAACCTATCCTACCGTCCTTATGTCACTACAATCGTCATCATCATGAAATAATTGGGTTGAGGGTAAGTATATGTCACCATGAAATCCATTTTGATATCCAAATCCATTTTGCTCCCCTTAACATATGCCACGATATTCGAAAGCATTTCACATATGTTGGGATGAGCCATCACGTTAAGTCAAATCATTTGAGATAAACCATTCTCATATTAAATCACATTTTCTCCCCCATATTAAAAATATTAGCCCAACCAATATTTTTTATATCAGTTGATTTAATGAAGTTTGAGCAAAGGTTTTGGGAAGAAAAATGTAGGTTCGTTTGATCTTCACTGATTTGTAAAAAATGATACCATATTTGTAAGATGGATATCAATGACATTATTCACATATGATATCATATATGTATAGATATAAAAGCATATTCACCATATTAGAAAAAATGATAAGGTTGGACCTGAGTGATGAGAACATCATATGATAGAATCACATGGTTCTTGTCGGTAAATGTTGGTCTCCTCGTCACGTCTGAAGTTATCTCTTGACACCACATGTACGATTGGTATCGTTGTCTTGATACCAATTGTGAACTTGGTTATGATGTCTTGACACTAATTAAAAGATGAATACTTCGTCTTGGCACCAATTGCTAACACCGACAATTCACAAAGAATCGACATCGAAGAATCTGAATGCTAGACAATTGCTCCCCCTCAATTGTTGACCCGTTTTCTATCTAAAGAGCTGTAGTCGTGATTTGAGTAGTCGCATCGTCGAGTATATTGATTCCAATTGTAAAGATCTTCAATTAGTAGAGATGATAACTTCATAAAAACAAGATTTCTCTCGTTTTAACAAATAAATGCACTGAAGCATACATATATTCGTGTTAGATTGTGTTATAACGCAAACACAACCCCTTACATGGTTATAAAGTAAACCATGCCCGAGAAAATTAATTCCTGTTGTTGAGCCAAAGTTCTCAAAAGAAATACTTGACTTGAATATGAAAAACGGGTTACTATCTGAAATAATAGCAAGCCATATAGGTATGTTTTATGAAATATATACAACTTTTGTACGAACTCTACTTACGGCGCCGTGTCAATATTAATCGACATTTCTAAGGCCGTAAATATTATCGTCCCAAAAGACATGCCTTTGAAAAATAAAGTAATAATATTTCTGGATTTTTCTGAATTTTTCAAATATTTTTTTTGGGTTTTTATATGGTTTTATATTTTATATTTTGATTTCGTGGATAAAAATATAAACAATATATACTAATGATCACAAAGGATACGAATAATAGTTTACCACCACTATTCTTCTGCTCCATCTGCCAATGCCTTTAGAATTTCGGGAGACAAGGTTTTCATTCCTAGCTTGTCGGCCAAAAATTCAATTCGAACGCGATCTAAGTCTTCGTGAAGATATCCTCCAATTGATACTATGATTTGACAAAGTAAAGCTCGATCACTCCATTTTCCACTTGCTACTTGATAAAGTGGTAGCGAATGTCAATATGCTTCGACCGGGAGTGTTGAACATCATTGCAGCAGAGGGCAATGACACTTTGATCTTCATAGTACATCAAAATTTTGTTGAATCCTATACTATAGTCGGTTAATTGCGATCTCATCCAAATAATTTGAGCACAACAACCAGACATAGCTATGTATTCTGCATCTATACTTAAAATTGCAACACTTTTCTGTCTTTTCGATGCCCAGCTGATAAGTCGATTTCCTAGTAGTTGCAAACTTCCACTTGTGCTACGCCGTGTATCTTGACAACCAGTGTGATCTGCATCTACATATGCCCATTAGTGCAATCGAGGAGTCCTTCGAATACCAAATCCCTGATTAATGGTTCTTGTGAGATATCAAAAGATCCTTTTAACACCAGCTAAATGTAATTCAGTAGGCCTAGTTTGATACTGAGCACACATACATATAGCAAATTAAAGGTCAGGTCTACTAGCTGTAATATACAAAAGGTTACCGATCATTCCATGATAAAGTGTAGGATTAATAGGAATCCCATTTGGATCTACATCTAGCTTGATTCTTTCCACCATTGGAGTGTCCACGGGGTCGCAAGATTCCATCTTATATTTCTTGAGCGATTTAAAGGCATATTTAGATTGGTTGATAAAGATGCCTTTGGGACTTTGAGATATCTGAAGTCCTAAGAAAAATGATACCTTACCCATCGTCGACATCTTAAATTTTGAAGACATGAGTGTCCTAAATTCATCCGATAATGTTTGGGTCGAGGTTGAAAATATGATATCATTAACATATATTTGTGCTATAATCATGTCTTTTCCTCGTTTCTGAATGAACAACGTTGGATCCATCTTGCCTTTAGCGAAGCCTTACGTGATGAGGAATTGTGACAATATATCATACCACGTGTGCGAAGCTTGTTTCAACCCATAGAGAGCGTTCTTAAGCCTGTACACGTGATTAAGGTATTTGGGATTCACAAAACCATGCGGTTGTTGAACATAGACCTCTTCCTTGATTTCACCATTAAGAAATGTCGTCTTAACATCCATCTGATAGACGATCATATTCATATGGGCTGCATAAGCGAGGAATTGTCTAATTGCTTCCAAACGGGAAATGGGTGCAAAGGATTCCATAAAATCGATAACCAATAATTGTCGATACCCACGAGCTACTAATCGAGCTTTATTCTTCAATATTCCGCATAACTCGTCGAGTTTCACCTTGTAGACCCATTTCAAAGTGAATAACATCACTTTATCCGGTCATGGGATAAGTTCCCATACATGAATACATTTAAATTCATTTGTTGATCCCAAACTTAGATCGATTTAGCTTTATGTATACGAGATTAGATCAAGTTATACACGTAGAGAAACTTTTGTATATGTATATGATAATCTAAGTGTTATGCGGAATTAACACTTAAACAAGAACACACAAAGATGTAAACAAACTTTCACTTGATTAATGATAACAAACTTGCTTACAATGAAAGTGTTTAACGTATGAAAACTTATATTGAACAATAACCTAAAGGTCTTCTTTTATAGACATAAGAAGCCTTGTACAAGAGTCTACGTATCAACTATTCTAGGTAAAGATAATTATAGAAAATACAATGTTGAACTTATCCTTACTAGAAACAAACTAGAAACAATATACGCGTAGACTAAATCTTCCCATCTGTGCTTGTCTTCAATGTATCAACGCTTGACTTCTTCTTGTCAACGCTTGATCTGTCAGTGTTTGTTTTCTTCCTATCAACGCTTGTTTTACTCTTGTCAGCGCTCAAGTAGACTGGCTATATTTTATTCCCAACAATCCTCCCCTAAACTTGATATCTACTCTAGTAATTAATTTTCTGAATAAACATTAAGAACTAGGAGGAATCTTACAACACTTATCATATTGGTAATAAATATGTCTGATCAAATCTTTGGCCACGTCACTTGAATAATCAATTTCCAGCTGTGTAGTCTTCATCTTCTCTAAGACTTCCTTGGACATGGAATACTGAGCATCTACAAGAAGATAATCAGCAAACTTTATAGAACTCAAGTAATATACACCAGCAGCTGAATATAAACGCCATTGAAGACCACTGAGGTCATCTTCAAGATCCTTCCAAACAGCAGGATCTTCATCTATTGGTCCACACATTCTCTTGAATGTTGACCATAGTTTTATTGCATTAACTGAAGTAGGAGCTTCAGCCTCATACTTGGCATCTAACAACCTCCATAGGTCTACCAAGTCTTCTCTATCAAAACTTGCAAACAAAGATATAAGAGTGGTAAAAGTGTGAACCTCTTTCCCATACCTGCCAATATTCCAAAACCCACATTCATCTTCTTCATAGCTTATAATAGGGTTTTTGGAATCAAGAGGTAACACTTGCACCATATCTGAAGCTTCCAATGGTGAGAGCTTGAGGCTCCTTCTTATAACAGCTTCACTTGGATTCAACCTATCCATATCTTTGGGAAACTCAAGAGGGACTCCCTTCTTCACAGGTCTGGGAACAATCATTGCCTTCTTAAGCTCCATCTCTTCTGCAAGTTCTTCTTTCCTTTCATCAGAAAGAAGTCTTAGAGTGTTTTCTTCCTGCACTCTTACCCAAATGGGATAAGCTTTGAACTCCAACTCTTCAAATGTCAATCCAATCAATTTCTTATAAGTCCATCCTGTTCCATGACATCTGAGTAGCATGTAGTACAACTCCCTTCTATCCCTTTTCAACATTGAGAGAATATTGCTAGCTTTGTGTTTCAAAATAACCTTGCAGTCCTTTTGTACTCTCAGAAGAATCTCCAAACCCCATATCTGGTCTGAAATAGTCAAATGTGGATTCTCCATACACCTATCTTCCCAAGCATGGTACATCTGAACAACTTCTGGCATGTCAAAATCTACTTGCAATTTCAACTCATTCAACTTCTCTCTAGCCAACTCATCACCATACTCAAGCCTTTCTGGTTGTTCTATAATCATTACACTTGAGTCTGAACTGGCTTCATCACTTCCTTCTTGTTCTTCTGAAGTGACAACAAAAGGTGATTCACCCACCTTCTTTCTTTCTTGTTCCACAATTTGTGCAGCCAACCTTCTATCGAACTCAATTTGTGCTGCATTCTTTGGAACATCTACTTGTACCATAATACCCTTACCCTTATCTAATGGATCAATGCTGGGTAAGGAAGATGGTAATACCTGTGAAGAAACTTATTTGATGATGGATGATGACTGGAATACATCAACCTCATCTGCAGGTCTGTCAATGCTCAAATTTGCTTTGTCAGCGCCCAATGTACTCATGTCAGCGTTCAAATCTTTCTTGTCAACGCCCAAAGTACCTGTCTCAGCGCCTCTTGTAATTTCTTCCAACATGGCTGTAAATGACAAGTTTAAGTTTGTAGGAGAGACTAGAGACGTATCAAAACCTGTCTGTTTCTTCAAACTAGTTAGGGCTTCAGCAACACCCAAAGATTCACCATCATGGGAGCCCTTATCACTCACATTTATCTCTTCATCCTCCCCTTTGGAAGATTCCTCCACCCCACGCCTTATGCTAGCATTTTCCAAGATAACAATCCTCTCCCTCAATTGCTCGAGTTCAAAGCCTTGTGTACTGACAATTTGTACCAAGTCTGCATTTTGCTTTTACAAGCTAATGCAGACAGCCATCAATTCCATTAATGTCATTGGTTCCAATCTGCCCTCCTCTAAAATGGGTATTTGACCTCCCAAGTTAGATTCATGGGGCATGGATGAGGTCTTAAAGATGTTAGGACTGTCTTGGCCAGCTTCTAAGCCAGAACCAATAGTCCCAGCCTCATCCATAGCACCAACCACACTTGTGGTGGTGGTTCTCTCTGCTACATGGCTAGGACCACTAGAGGAGAACACTCCAGTAGTCCTTTGGCGTTTTTGCAACCTATTGTGTTGGGGGAGAAGATGATGTGGATTGGGTGGATGTGGGTTGGTTAAGGGGTGTTTGGGTCTGTGAAGGATTGGTGTCAACATTTGGAATAGGCATGTCAACGCCAACATTTAATGTGTCAGCATCGAAGGGTTCTTGGTCAATTTACATGTGTTGTGGTGAAGATAAAGGTTCAGGTATTGGGTCAAGTTGGGGTTGTGGGTCTGGTTGGGGTTGTGCTGCTTCAATGACAACAATCATAGCTGGGGTGAGGGGTAAGTCACGATGTGGGGGTGAGTTCATCTTTGTGAAAATAGCTTTCTTTTGCACAGGGATCTCATAAAAATCATCATGATCCCTTGTGTAGTAATTTTGGACATCAAAAACCATTTGTAAAAATCTGGGATAAGCTAATGTCATCTTATTCCCTTTGTTTTTACAAATGCCCTCAAAAATCATTTTGGAATAATTAATCTTTTGCCCAGTAGCAATGCACACAATAGCACTAGCAATAGATCTATTGATCTCATTGTGTGCAGTACACTTGGGACTCAAACATTGCAAGAGGACATGTATTAGGTACTTCAGGCTGGGGGAAACTCCTGTTTATGTTATTTGTTTAAAGTTCCCTCATTAGGAAAAGGATAACCCAAAGCCCTTAGTCCTTGTTCTATTTCATTAATGGGGAGGGTGGTTATACCACCTGCATCATCAAGATGCAAAGCTTGGCGAACCAAAGCTTCAGTAACAACCCATGTGCGCCCATGAACAATAGATGATAATGTAGTCACTCTATTAACTGTTGAGGAACTAACATTGTTCCAAAACTGCTTAATATGTGTGACAGGAATGAGTGGAGCATGAGAAAGAGCATGCCTAATTGGGGATGCATTCAAATACGCCACTATTTGTGTATATTGGGGAAACAAAGTATCATCAGCGTCCAAATATGCGATCATGTTGTGTTGACTCCTGAATCCCAATTCCAAATCACTTGGTTTAAATTTTGGTGCCATTATTGAAAATTGTTAGAATGATTGATAAAGATGAAGTATAGGAGAAAAATTTGTTAGACAAGAATGATAGGTACCCTGTTTAAAATAGGAGCCAAATATATAGGAGAGAAAAATGCATGTGATTGGTCAAAAATTAGGCAACTATTTTCAAAAATACAATCATGAAAATATTGAAAAGAAATAAGTTTATCTCATGCATTAAATGAAAGTTATCTGCTCCCAAAATTGGGGCCCAAAATTTCGTCAAAAAGTAACAACTGGGTAGGTTCCATTGAGTTCCAACGGTAAAAAATAAACCCATCAACACCCAACGACTATATTCTTGTCAACGTTTGCCAAAGCCATGTCAGCGTCAAAATTTGAAAGTCCCTAATCAATGCTAGAAACCCTAAACTTAACTAATCAACACAAGGTATTACTTTTCAAACGTAATCTTATTATTGTATAATAAAGAATTACAAGTGTTATGGATAACACCGTTTGATGACAATGTGTTGTGCACACTTTGACCAACTATAAACCCTAACTTATGAATACTGTCGCGGCTGTTTGATTCTATAAGTTCTAAGCAATAATGTTATGAATATACTCAAAGTATTAAACATTAATGCATGGATACACATCCTATTTATAGTGATACGAGGTTGACCTAAATAGAACTTGATGGTGACTACACAAGACTTTCACTTTTCAGACATCAATCACATGATGCTCTTCTATTCTTGGTAGTCTACCATTATGCTTTAAGGAAACAGTTGTCGAAACAGTTTCCTTTTTCTTCATAGTCTCGTACACATAAATGGCATGTCCAAAGTGTGCTGAGTGTTAACAGGGTATTCCACCCCTGTTAACCCTCAACCCCTCAAAGTCCCTGATACATCTTGGCTGTTATCCATCACAGCCAATGAGTATGTCTTCAAGTAATCTTTGACTTCCTTGACAATGTCTCTGTCATAGACTCCTCTGAGGTTGCTCATCGAGACTTGGATCTCTGTGAGTCTTGTGATACTTGCCTGCCTCCTAGGCACAGGCAAGGGACTATCTAACAGCTTAATTATGTTTAGATCTATGATCAGGGAATCTAACAGGCTTAGATTCCCAACAATCTCCCCATATTTAAACATAAATATTGCTAGATCTATCTAAGTTAAGGTAAGTGAGTTAACAGCTTCTTCTTACTCATAACAGATCTAAACAAACATACCTCATGATTTTATTAATACTTTAAAGGAAATTACAAGTACATTACAAAAGTGAAATAAAATGTAAAGGTAAAATTGGGCTGTGAATTACTTCAATAGTCATCATTTTTATTTTTTTCTTCAGGTTCAGCTAAGTCTAATCTGTTATCCAACTCTTCTTATAAAGTTTTAGCAAACCTTTTGGAATACGCTGTGTTGATCTTGAGTGCCTTCTTGTGACAAAGCAGCTGAATTGTTGATGCTAAGCACAACTCATCTTCTCTTTGAAATGCATACTGGCAAGCTCTGTTCATGAATGCCATTCCTCTTTCAGGCTCTGTGTTTGTCTGACCATCAACAAGGCCAACTATACCATTTGGTAGGATCAAATCCCTGTGCATACCATCCACTTGAACATCATCTGTGACAAAAGTTTCCTTAACAAGTTGAGAAACTCTTCTTCTTTTCTTACCAGTCTTTGGGGGTTCTTGTTCAAAAAGCTGTGGTGGGGGATCTATCTTGAGTTTGGCAGCCGTTTCTTTGATCCAGGTAAACTTGGCCTTAAGAGTCTTAAGCAGAAGAAAATTAGCCTGTCCAGTTCTTTTGGCTGCTAAGGCTTCAAGTTCGAACCATTCAGATAACCCAAGTGTTTTTAGCCTGAATTCGTCAAACACATTCATATTTCCCTGTTGGTTGTCTCTCCACAAGATCATCTGTGGGGTGTTGGTGGATTTGTGAATGGTGTATTTGAACTTGGTTATCTTGCCAGGTGCATACCTGTTGTTAACGCAGACATCATAATCAGCTTTGACTTTTCTTAGTGCCTCAGCGTGTTTAGCTTCCATTTCCCTCAACCTTTGTTTTTGCTTCTCTCTTTCAGGTGGAGTCATCTTCCTTAGATTAGCTTCATTCAATTCTTTGGCTGTCTTGAGTTCATTTAATCTCTTGAATTCCTCAGCCTGTTTCTCTATTTCTTCAGGGGTTAAAGGATTCTCATTGGAAGGTGTAAAGGTTAAAAATTGGGAAAGGTCTGTGGTGGATCCTCCTGTCTCTAGCTTCACAGCTATCTTCTTTAGTTTGGTGTCTGTGTCAACCAAAACTATCTCCTTTCCTTTCTTCGAGACAGAGGATTCCACACTCATGTTTTTCAAAACTTCAGCTCTTCTGATAAATGTTGTCTGAGCTTGAGTTTGTATTGCTTTGGGAAGGGAGCTAACAGTGAACTTTAGCTTCTTGGCAGTTGGTTCACCATCATCCCCAGACTCGCTCGTGTTAACCAAAGTAAGGGACTTTGATGAATCAGCTCCATCTTGATTCTGTTGCCCCCCTGAGTGTTATCCTCATCATCAGATATGTTAACAGGTGTGATGACTTGGAGGGGGACAGGTGTAATGGTGTTGTCAGCTGATGATGAGCCTTGTTTAGCAGATTCAAGGTTAGTGTTGTTTCCTTCTCCCCCTCACGTTCATCCTGGCTACGCAGACGTTTGGATGAACGTGTTTGAAAGTGCCTTGCAATCTGTTCAACAGAGGCAGCCATAGCATGTTGCCTTTTCCTTGAAGCCCTAGCAATCTTTAGCAGAAGGTTGTTGTTTCCATTCGTATTGGCCTGAACGCGATTAACAATGAAGTTTGCATGACGGTATTGCCTGTTACGAATAGCTTCAAAATGTCTGTGCATAGTTTGCTCATGTTCATGGAATAAGGCAGGGACCTCTGAGTCAATTACATCCTTCATTCGTGTGGATAGGTGACTAAGTCCTTGTGCTACACCTTTTCGTGCACCATCCTTGATGGGTTCAGTAACTGCCTCAGCAACAGCCTTTTGGATGATCCCTGGAAACGTGACAGTAAAGTTATGCATTTCAGACTTGATCACATCCAGCTTTCTTGATAAACGCTCAATGTCAGATTGATGATGAACAGGCTGAAGATTATGTATGTTGAGGATTTGTTGAGCATAATCATCCCCCCTTGGTAAAAGATCAAAGTTGGTTTGGGCAGGATGATCAAACATGATAAATTCAGCTGTTGGATCATAGGTTGGGCTTTGGAAGACTGTTGTTGTGGAGATAGCAGAGTTTGGAGTAACAACAGCGTCCTTGGGAGGAGGAGTATTATTTCCAGCTGGGGTGGACACAGCTATTTCCTTGGGAGGAGAGACAGATTTTTGATCTTCCTCATCTTCTTCATCCTCCTCCTCAAACATCCCCTCAGGGATTTCATCTTCAGGCATTGATTCAAGATCAGAGACATCATCCACTAATGACATCATTTCTTCTTCAATATTCAGTAGAGGCTCTTCGTCATTTGTTTGGTCTTGAATAATTGTATCAGCCTCTTTCTCTTGATGTACCTGGGATTTAGTGACTGGCTGTACAATTTCAGCCTGCAAATTGTTATAATTAGTAACAGGGAAAAAAGTAAGGGGAATGGTTGCCATTTCGCTGTCCCAGAGAGGCTGAGGGTGATTACTTAGCCACTCCAAAGGATAAATCCTTGGGATTCTTTTAAGTGTGAAAAGTATATGGTTAATGATCGCCATTCGCTGCCCCTAGGAAAGCTGAGTGTGATTATTCACCCCCCTCCAAAGGTTAAAACCTTTGGGACTCTTTTGATTGTGAAACATATGTTGTTTATAGATCGCCATTCGCTGCCCCGAGGAAGGCTGAGGGTGATCATTCAGCCCCCTAAAAGGTTAAGAAACCTTTGGGACTCTTTTAAGAGTGAAACATATGTGGGTTAAGGTCGCCTGTTACGCTGCCCCTAGGAAAGCTGAGGGTGATGATTAGCTCCCCCTGAAAAGGATAATTCCTTTGGGATTCTTTTAAGGTGAAAAAGTTAAGGGTTAAGATCGTCTTATTACGCTGTCCCTAGAAGAGCTGAGGATGATTATTCAGCTCCCCTAAAAGTAAAACTTTTGGGATTCTTTTTCTGAAGGAACCAAGAGGCCGTGTGAAGTACAGCTGATCAAGGTTGAGACATATGTGTATTCAGGTTGTTGTTAGCCTGAATACTGTCTAGAGGGTGCAGGGTCATCGGGGTGCTTTATAAACACAAATGAATCATTCCCTGGTGCATAGACAGGGTGTACAGAAGTCTTAAAGAGTTCTAAGTGCATAGACAGACTTCTATGGGTCGAGGATTACCCTAACTTCACCACTCTCTCCTACAGACAATTGAGAGTGGCTGCTTGTGAACCTCTAAAAGTGTACACTGATTACCTGTGAGATATCAGCTGGATTAGGCTGGTTTCCTGTTGTATCAGTTGACTTTGAGACATTAGACCCCTGTTGTTGGTCAGCAGAAGTATCTGATTCCACATGAGTATCTGGAACAGAGGAGGTGTCTTGGTTCACAGTCTTCTTTCCCTTGGCCTTAGCAACAGATTTGGTGTGGGAAGAAGATGGGATTTTATTCTTCTTAGGTTGTTGGCCAGAAGAAGCCTTGGACGTCGTAGTGTGCTGCCCAGAGGTCAAAGACTTAGACTTGCCAGACACACTAGAGGTAATCACCTTCTTAGGAGAAGGGAGCAAGGACTTCTCAGCTGTTGGTTGTTGGTTGGCAACGTTCATCATATGAGAGGTGACATGGACATCTTCAGCTCCTATTTCTTTGTAGATGGCACCTGTGATGCGGTAGGGCTTCAGATCAGTCAACGCAGAGTTATGGTAGTTGTCTCCCAACAGGCTTTCAAAGATCAGCGACAAGAAGCGAACATAGCAGATATTCTTTTCCCTGACTTGATTTCTTCTCTTCAGTTGTTCAACAAGGTTGGAGAAGAGAATGCTTCCAACATCAACATCAGCTCCCCAGATCAGCCCATAAGCTATAGATTGATGGTTAAAGGACATCTGATCTTGGGATCCCTGCATTCCTCCCAGGGATTTAACAATGTGGGTGAAGAGGAGACGCCATATAGGTGTAAAGTACTTAATCTTCAGAGGAGATTTTGAGAGGACCTCAGCGGGTGTAAGAGCAGGGTTTACATCATGGAAGGGTTTGAGTGTGGCCAGGGCATCTTTATCAGCCTTTTTATCAACAACCTTAAGGCATTCATCACCATGTTTCAATCCAGCCACACTCGAGAAATCTTTAAGGGAGAAAGCAAATGGGTGTTCATTGCATGAAAGGCTAAAGGTTATTGTGTCATCTACTACTTCAGCAGAGTACCAGAATTCCCTAAGGTATTTTTGGTAGAAGGTGGTTGGGGATTTGGTGAAGGCTTCACTTAAATCACAGTTTTGCATGAAGTTTACCAAATCTGAGTAGGTGTCATTTGGAGCCTTGATCCATCCAATGGAGTTGTTTTAGGCGAGGATGCTTTCGTTGAGTTCGAAGTTAACGTTTGCTGCCTTGGGAACGGAAAAAGCCATGGATTCAAGGTCGAAGGTGAAAGAAAATGGAGGATGGTTTAAGAGAGAGAAGAACTTAGAGAGAGAAATAGATTTGTGAAATGAGAATAGTGGTGGGTGAGGAGAGACGAGAGACAATATATATATTCAAAATAAGTAAACAGTTATTCAACCGCATTTAATGCAAAGTGAGAAAATGACTGCTCATGTGGGTCCCTTAACCTTTCAAAACTTATTTGTCTCCTCGTTATTCGAAAAATAAATGATTAAATATTTGAGAATGTTTTTTTCATTTACTTGGAAAGTAACTACCTAGTTTCATGTGAAAAACATTTAATATAGAATCAATCATTTAATGAACACATTTAATATCAAGCCACAAGCTTTGAGATATTGAGCATCCCTAGCTCAGCAACTAGCCCGTTGAACGAAGGTTCAGCCAAAGGCTTTGTGAAAATATCAGCTAGTTGCAGCTCTGTGGGAACAAAGTGCAGCTCAATATCTCCCTTCATTATATGATCCCTGATAAAATGATACCTGATATCAATGTGTTTGGTACGAGAGTGAAGAACAGGGTTGTTGGAGATGGCAATGGCGCTGGTGTTGTCACAAAAGATTGGTACTTTGTCATATAAAATTTCATAGTCAGCCAATTGACTTTTCATCTAGAGCACCTGAGCACAACAGCTGGCTGTAGCGAAATATTCTGCTTCAGCTGAAGACATAGCCACAGAGTTTTACTTCTTAGCACTCCATCCAACCAGTTTTCCTCCTAGGATTTGACAGCTGCCTGAAGTGCTTTTCCTATCAATACAACATCCAGCATAGTCTGAATCTGAATAGGCCTTGAGATCAAAGCCTGATTCCTTGGGATACCATAGACCTAGGGATGGTGTTCCTTTGAGATACCTAAAAATTTTCTTAACAGCCACTAGATGGGATTCTTTTGGGTTAGCTTGGTACCTTGCACAAAGACATGTGTAGAATTGGATATCAGGACGACTAGCTGTCAGATACATGAGTGACCCAATCATGCCTCTATATAAAGTCTCATTAACAGAGACCCCTGACTCATCAGGACCCAAGTTGTTGGGTGGAAGCATGGGGCATTTCACTGATACACAATCAGCTAAGTCATATTTTTTAAGTAAATCCTTAACATACTTTTCTTGACAAATTGAAATTCCCTTAGGACATTGTTTAATTTGAAAACCCAAAAAGTAAGTTAATTCACCCATCATACTCATCTCATATTTCTTGGTCATTAATTTAGCAAAACGTTTACTAAGATTGACATTTGTTGACCCAAAGATGATATCATCCACATAAATCTGCACAATGATGAAATCACTCTTATCCTTGAAGGTAAAGAGTGTTTTATCAATAGAACCCCTGAAAAATTTATTTTCAGTTAAGAAATTAGAAAGAGTTTCATACCATGCTTTTGGAGCTTGTTTCAGCCCATACATGGCTTTGTGTAGTCTGTACACATGGTTGGGAAACTCGCTGTTCTCAAATCCTTCAGGTTGTTCAACATACACTTCCTTAGCCAAATCACCATTGAGGAATGCACTCTTTACATCCATCTGATACACAGTGAAGTTCATATAGGCAGCATAAGCCAGGAATATTCTGATGGCTTCAAGTCTTGCAACTGGAGCAAATGTTTCATCATAATCAATTCCTTCAGTCTGAGTATACCCCTGTGCCACCAGCCTGGCCTTGTTTCTGATGATGTTCCCAATTTCATCCATCTTATTTCTATGGATCCATCTAGTGCCTGTGATATTCTTTCCAGGTAGAGCTGGCACTAGTGTCCATACTTTGTTCCTTTTGAACTAATTGATTTCTTCTTGCATAGCAGCTACCCACCCTTCTTCTACCAGAGCCTCAGTTACTCTCTTAGGTTCAATTTGTGAGAGAAATTCAGCAAAGAGACATTCATTGGCTGAGGCAGAATCAGAGTCATGAATTCGCTGTCTAGTAGTAACCCCTGCATTAGGTTCCCCAATAATGTTGAAAAGAAGAATGTGTTGATCTCTTGACCACTTATTTTGAGGAGCTGGGGACTCAAGGACAGGAACACTTGTGGGCACAGCTAGTACAATTTGAGTTTCATCCTGCTGACTAGGAGGGCTTTCTTCAAAGACTACTTCAGTGTCAGGGTCTTCTTCAGCCATATCAAGAGGTACAACTTCATTAACAGCAGGAGATTCTTCAGGGATTTGAAGAATTGGTGAGTCATCAATAGCAGTAGAAGAAGAAGGACTACCAGAGGTCTGTGGTTCTTCTTCATCAAGTTCCTGAGAGGTAGGAACTTCTATGTTGTGAGTAGACATAGGGTCAAAGGCAGGAACATAAGGAGTGAGAGTGTTGGAGTGATGATGGTGATAACTGGTAGGTCTTGGTTCTGAGAATTCATCACTTGGGAAAGACACATTTTCATTAAAATCAATTTCATCACCCTCTGTTCCTGTTCTCTGTATGACTTCATCATCTTCATTGAATCTGACATGAAAGGTTTCTTCTACTTCTTGTCTTCTGATGTTAAATACTCTGAAGGCTTTGGCTGTTGGAGAGTATCCCAAGAAGAAACAATCATCAGCTTTTTCATCAAACTTTCCAAGTTTATCCCTGTAGTTGTAAATGAACACAGGACATCCAAACACATGAAAATAGCTGACATCTGGAGATCTTTTTCTGAAAACTTCATAGGAAGTTTTACCATGTCTTTTGACAATGATTGATCTGTTTTGTGTGTAGCAGGAAGTGTGAACAGATTCCCCCCAAAGTTGCTTTGGTAAGGCTGCACCATTCAACATAGTTCTGGCTGCTTCAATCAAAGTCCTGTTTCTTCTTTCAGCCACACCATGTTGTTCAGGGGTGCCAGCTGAAGAGAAGTTCCGTGAAATACCTTTTTCATCACAAAAAGATTCAAGTTGATGATTCTTGAATTCAGTACCATTATCACTTCTTAGAGCTTTGACTCTAACATCATTCATATTTTCAACCTGTCTGATGAAGGACATGATGGTATCAGCTACATCACTTTTCCTTCTGAAGAAGAAGACCCATGTGTATCTTGAAAATTCATCAACTATGACCAAGGTGTATTTGTTGTGATTAATGGTCTGAGGTTTGACAGGCCCAAACAAATCCATGTGAAGGAGATGTAAGCACTTGTCAATGGAGAATGATTGCCTAGTCTTGAATGAAGACCTGTGATGCTTTCCTTTGACACAGGCAGAACAAGTCTTGTCTTTAGAAAACATTACAGAAGGTAGACCAGCAACCAGGTTTTGTGTAGCTATCTTGTTGATGTTCTTGAAGTTGAGATGAGACAGTCTTTTGTGCCACAGCCAATTGACACTTTCAGAGGCTTTAGCAAGAAAACAATTTGAGCTGTCTTCAGAGCAAACAGCCATGTTGATGACATAGACATCTCTCCTTCTAGGTGCAATCAACACAACATCATTGTTTTTGTTGAATATGGTTCCCTGAGTCTTAGTAAACAAAACCTTATAATCGGCATCACACAATTGGCTGATGCTAATACGATTGTGTTTAAGACCATTCACATATGCAACCCTGGTAAACGTAATCCCATTGCAGTTCACTGAGCCATATCCATCTGTGTCACCTGAAGAGTTATCTCCAAACACCACTTTAGGACCTGGCTCCTTTGAGTATCTGTGCAGGTATTGTTGAATCCCTGTCATGTGTCTAGAACAGCCACTGTCTAGATACCATACCGATTCCTTGAGATATTTCTGCACATATACATAGAAACAGGTTAGTTCCTATGGTGAACCCACTTTCCAGTGGGTTCCCTGAATTGTTGATTAGCAACTCTTGTGTTCCTATAGAACTTTTGGCGTTGGGAGGGACAATTCACTGTTTCATGGGTATAACTTCCACAGATATCACACCCAAGGAAGTCACCACACTCGTCTGAGTGATGTCTGTGAATCCATAGAATTTACAGGGAGGATAAGGTCTGTAGTTTCCCTATTGTCTTTTGGAACCCTGTGGTCTATCCCTAGAGGGTGTTTGAGCTCTCTTAACTGCCATATGTCTATCATGATCTAAGGTCATGTGGTGAGAGTTTTTACATATATTGCAATAAGGTTTGATTAACCTTTCCCCTTTGGGTTCACCTAGGACTGACTTAGGTTCATGAGAAGTAGAGCATTCAGCGGAAGGCTTAATGTGTTGTTTCAAGAGTTCTACTTCTTTCATTAGAGACAACAGGCGTTCTTCAGTGGTAGTGTCAACCTTATTCATAGTTTTAGTAGAGACATGCTTAAAAGCAACTTGTTTACCAGATTGTTTAGCCGGCACATGAAAAACTTTAGCTGGAGGTTTCTCAATATCTGTTCTAAGTTCACCCTTAGCAGCTCGTGAGGAACTGCTAGGTTCAACTCCAGAGAGTTTGGGCAAAGGTGATAACTCAGCCACATCTTCAGAGACATGGTCATTAGTCAAAGTGGTATCTGACATATGAATAGTCTCTATAGATTTGAAGACAATGTCTTTGGGTTTGGTGAGAATTCTGAGCTTATTTTTCTTAGCAGATATATCCCTTTTAATGTCAGCAGGCAATTCATCATTAAGCAATTGATCTATTGTGAACCTAGCACACAGCCATTTTTCAATAACCTTGTTTAATTCAAAAACTTGATCATTTAAGGCAATGTTTTTCAAGGTTAACCTAGTGACTTCATTTTGCAGGGATATTTTCTCTAAATTAACCCGTCTGAGAGTTTCACATTCAGATTTAGCATTTAGCAGTTCAGTTTTAACAGAGTGAAACTTATCAAGTAGGTTCTTTCTTTGTTCCTCAACAAAGTGCAATCAACAATGGTGTAATCAAGGACATGCTTGCGTTCATCACTATCAGACATAGATAAAAGCCAATGTACCTTTTTCATTGTGATGTCAACCCATTGTCCTGATCTTGCATCACCTTTTCCAACAGCCGGTTCATCCTCAGCTATAGCCATGAAAGCCCTGACTCTAGTAGTATCTTCCTCATCTGAAGTCAGTGGCTCATCATTTCAATCATAAGCTTCAGCTACCAACCCTTTCTCTGTCTTTTTATCACCTCCCTTCTTCTTAGACAGAGCTTCAAGCTTCAAATTCATCTGTTCTAACTCAGCTTTAAGTGCCTTGTACTTGTTTTTGTAATCCTTCTTCTCAGTGTCTGATGAATTGGATTGGTGAGATGAGTTGTTGTGTTGTTTGAATTTGTAAGGTTTGGATGAAGATGATGGATAGGAGGGTGAGGATGTCTTGGTGGAAGGACAGTCTTTTTGGAAGTGTCCAAGCTTTCCACAGGCAAAGCAAGTTTCTTTTGACCTGTCAGTTTGTTTACTAGCTGATCCTATTCTCCCTGATCTTTTGAAGAATCTTCTTTGGTTGGCTAGTAAGGCTCTTTCATGAAACTCTGCATTAAGGTCTGTCAAGAACTCTTGGCTGCTGCGGGTCTCTTCTTCAACATCAGAGTCGCTGTCATGAGGATGTGGTGCAGAGATCAAGGCTTTGGAAGATGCTCCTTGAACTATAAATCTTTCAGTCTCTGACTTGTAAATAGTATCAATCAGCCCTTCTTCATAATTATACTTTCCATAAAGCTGAGCTAAGGTGTCATTCTTGATTGAGTTATTAGCTCTCTGAGTCTGATTCATACTCAGCCACTTTCTTGGAAGGCTGTTGACAAATGTGGCATTAATCTCAGCTTGACCAATGGTGACATCATTCATTGCTAGGTCATTGAGAAGAATCTTCAGCCTTGTATAGGTTTGTTGAACCTTTTCACCTTCAAGTGACTTGAAGGCATTAAACTGAAGTCTGAGTGCCTGGATCTTTGTCTCTCTTGTTTCAGAGGGTCCTTCATGGCCAAGGATGAGGTCTGTCCACATTTGCTTGGCTGTGGGACACTGAATGACAGACTTCATGATATGTTTGGGAAGACAGGATATGATGATGCTTTTGAGACGTTTATCTTGGTTTGCTAATTTTCTATCAGCTGGAGTCCATTGTTTGAGAGGTTTGGGAAGAGGGTTTTCTTCAGTGGAGGTAAGCACCATGGGAATATAAGGACCATTTTCTAAAATTTTTAGAAGAAAAGGTTCAAGTCTATCGAGATACACAAGAAATTGACTCTTCCAACTGGCAAAATCTTCTTCATTAAAGACTGGTACACTTGTGACATGTGATCCATCTCTTGAGTCAAGAAGTTGGGGTAGATCATCTTCATTGGCAAGAGGGTTGAGTCTTGGTGAAGATGGTGTTGTAGAAGGTGAATGTGGTGGGTTAGAAGTTTCTGCCATGGTGGATCTTGAATATAAAACTGAGAACGATGTTTCTTGAAGGTTTTAATATCAAACACCGCTATGATACCAATTGAAAGTCCCTAATCAATGCTAGAAACCTTAAACTTAACTAATCAACACAAGGTATTACTTTTCAAACGTAATCTTATTATTGTATAATAAAGAATTACAAGTGTTATGGATAACACCGTTTGATGACAATGTGTTGTGCACACTTTGAACAACTATAAACCCTAACTTATGAATACAGTCGCAGTTGTTTGATTCTATAAGTTCTAAGCAATAATGTTATGAATATACTCAAAGTGTTAAACATTAATGCATGGATACACATCCTATTTATAGTGATACGAGGTTGACCTAAATAGAACTTGATGGTGACTACATAAGACTTTCACTTTTCAGACATCAGTCACATGATGCTCTTTTATTCTTGGTAGTCTGCCATTATGCTTTAAGAAAACAGTTGTCGAAACAGTTTCCTTTTTCTTCATAGTCTCGTACACACAAATGGCATGTCCAAAGTGTACTGAGTGTTAACAGGGTATTGCCACCCCTGTTAACCCTCAACCCCTCAGAGTCCCTGATACATCTTGGCTGTTATCCATCACAACCAATGAGTATGTCTTCAAGTAATCTTTGACTTCCTTTACAATGTATCTGACATGGACTCCTCTGAGGTTGCTCACAGAGACTTGGATCTCTGTGAGTCTTGTGATACTTTCCTGCCTCCTAAGCACAGGCAAGGGACTATCTAACAGCTTAATTATGTTTAAGTCTAAGATCAGGGAATCTAACAGGCTTAGATTCCCAAGATTGGTCACAACAACGCTTGGAAAAATACTTGTCAGCGTCCAAAAATAAAAATTTATAAAAATCAAAAATGACCTTAACAAAGTAATTTATCCTAGAGAAGATAACCTATAACTTGATAATTATTATAGGGCGGCAAGCACTGTCCAGTTATGCACACTTGCTTATGCAAGATAGACATAACAGTCCTCTAGTGTCCCTTGCTAACCAAAACTCTTAACAACTAAGTTACCTCATAAAATTCCTTGTTACTCCCAGGTAAAACCCATGATAAAATCATTCCCAAGTCTCCCAACAGACCACAACCAATTCTAGGCCAAAAATGTCTTGGCAGCATGCATAGTATATCAACTTTGCATGCTACAGTGCCTCATGATTTAGTAAAACTAACTCATACTCACCTGTGGACACAATCTAGAATTGTGATAAGAGTATCATAAGGATACCCAAAAGTCCTAAAGGTTCCTAAAACCTCCCCTTAAACTGATACATATGTTGCCAAAAATATGCATGAACATAAAACAATTTATGTCAAGATAGGAATAGAAAATTCCAACCATCATCCATACATAAAAACATGCTCAAATGCTTCTCCAATGATCCATAAGTAAATTTGTATCCAATGGTATACTGCTAACACCACCTGCACATTTAGATTAAAAACCACAAAACTAACATTGTTGCTAACAACGCCCCGATAACGCTTGTCAGCGTTAAGGAAACCTTTGTCAGTGTTAGACAAATATATTGCTGACAACGTCACAATAACACTTATCAGCGTTAAAGTAACCTTTGTCAGTGTTAGAAAAATATAGTGGAAAATCTAAATCCTCAAAAATACCAATAACAATGCATTATCCTGTACACACTTTTACAAAAAGACCCCAAAACACATATTATGTGAGATTGATCATTCCAATACTTGTTACCAAATATTGAAATCTTCCAGCATCAAAAGGTTTAGTTAGTAAATCTGACACATTTTCTTCTGTGTCAACCCTATCTGGTTGTATTAAACCCTTTTCAAAACAATCTCTTATAAAATGGTGTCTAATTTCTATGTGTTTATTTTTAGAATGATGTACAGGATTCTTAATAATGTATAAAGTGCTGTTATTGTCAACAAATATCTTGGTATGCATGAAATTATACCCATAATCCAACAGCTGGTTCTGAATCCATAAAACTTGTCCACAACAAGCAGCTGCAGCAACGTACTCTGCTTCAGTTGTAGAATTAGCCACCACTGTTTGTTTCTTGCATTGCCAAGATATCAACCTGCTCCCAAGAAACTGACATCCACCAGTTGTGGATTTTCTATCAAACTTATCACCTCCATAGTCACTGTCTGAATATGCAATAAGCTCCAAAGGTGAATCTTTTGGGTACCACAAGCCAAGACTGGGATAACATCTTAGGTACCTAAAGATTCTCTTGACAACATAAAGGTGACATTGTTTGGGAGTCACTTGATGGCGTACACATGCACACACAGTAAACATGATGTCAGGTCTAGAGGCTGTGAGATACATCAATGAACCAATCATTGATCTATAGTGCCTGACATCCACATCTTTTCCATCTCCAGTCTTTCCCCAAGGGTGTTCTCTATCCATAGGAGTAGTAGCCCTCTTTTCATGTGGAGAAAAGCCAAACTTCTTCAAGATCTCTGCCACATACTTATCATAGGAGATGAAGATACCATCTTCTTTCTGCTGAACTTGTAACCCTAGAAAGAAGTTCATCTCCCCCATTGCACTCATCTTGAATTTGTCTGTCATGAGCTTGGAAAAGTCTTCACTCATCTGTGGATTTGTGGATCCAAAGATGATATCATCAACATAAACCTGAACAAGCAAGACATCCTTACCAGCCTTCTTGGTAAATAATGTCTGGTCTATGGTGCCCCTCTTGAATCCATTGTCCACCAAATAAGTGGATAATGTGCCATACCATGCTCTTGGGGCTTGATGAAGTCCATACATAGCCTTCTTGACTCTATACACCTTTTCTGGATTCTCTGGATCCTCAAAACTAGGAGGCTGCATCACATACACCTCCTCAACAATTGTTCTATAGAGGAAGGCACTCTTCACATCCATTTGATAGACAGTGAAGCCCATGCAGGAAGCATAGGCTAGAAATATTCTGATAGCTTCAATCCTTGCAACTGGTGCAAAGACCTCCTCATAGTCTATCCCTTCCTATTGTGTATATCCCTGAGCCACCAAACGTGCCTTGTTTCTGACCACAATGCCTCTTTCATCTCTCTTGTTTCTTAGAACCCATCTTGTCCCTATAGGTCTGACATATCTGGGACAATCAACCAGCTCCCAAACATCCTGAATTGCAAATTGGTGAAGCTCATCCTACATTGCTTCCACCCAACTTGGTTCTTTGAGAGCATCAAATATCTTCTTGGGTTCCTGTTGTGACAGAAAACAGGCAAACAAGCATGATTGAACAAGAGGGGTATCAACCTTCTTGTGTATATTGGCAATGAATCCACCAAGATTCTGATGAGATCTTCTAGTCTAAACAGGAGTCATAATATCACCAATGATTTGAGAAGTAGGGTGATTCTTTATAGTAGAAGTGAGAACTCCTCCTTCAAAAAGCCTGTTGTCTTCAATCTCATTATCCAAGTTGCCAATATCTTCATCAGACTCTCTTTCATCAATAGTAGGATGAACCTCTTCATATAAATTGGAAGGTTTACCTTGTTCAAAATTAGAAGAGAAAAGATGCTCAAAAGTGTTGTCAACGCCTGATCCTTGGTTGTCAGCGTTTGGGTTGTCAACGCCTGAAATGGTGTTGTCAACGTTTGAGCCATCAACGTTTGAATTTGTCCTGTCAGCGCTAGATTTTCCTTTGTCAGCGCCTGAAGGACCATGCATGTTGTTAACTGGTGGTACTTAGGGACCACCATTATCCTTTCCAGCAGCAGCAACAGCAAAAGCATCTGTCCATATGGGAATTGTGACATACTCTTGTATGGAAGATGACTTGTCTGCTTGTGAGCCAACCTCTTCATTAACCTGTGTACCTGAAACATCAACAACTTGTTCTTCCACAACATTTGAAGTTACCTTCACAATGTCTGGATTAGTGACAGGCATATAATTTAAAGTCCTAGATAGAGGTTCCAAGTCAAACAACCAATTTGGACCACTTTTAGGATCACTAGGTTTACTCTCTAAAAACCTAACATGTACTCTTTCAAGTATACGTTTTTCCTTTTTAAGATAAACCCTATATCCCTTGCTCTGCACTAAATACCCCATGAAATAGCCTTCATCACCTTTTGTACTAAATTTACTTAAGGCATCACTAGTATCAAGAACAACTACATGACAGCCAAAAGGTTTAAGAAAACCAATATTAGGTTTCCTTCCCCAAAGTAATTCATAAGGTGTTTTGTTCTGTATCTTTTTGACCAATGCTCTATTTTGAACATAGCATGCTGTATTCACAGCCCCAGCCCAAAAAGCTATGGGAAAGTGAGCATCAGCCAACATAGTTCTGGCTGCTTCAATTAGGGTTCTATTCTTTCTCTCAGCAACCCCATTTTGCTGTGGGGTTCTGGCAACACTAAACTGCCTAGTAATCCCTTTCTTGGCACAAAAATCATCCAAAAGCTTATTTCTAAACTCACCACCATTGTCACTTCTAAGCATTTTAACTTCATTACCAGTTTTCTTCTCTATCTGAGTAATAAAATCAATTAAAGTATCAGCAGTGTCACTTTTCATAGCTAAAAAGAAAGTCCAAGTAAACCTAGAAAAGTCATCTGTGATGACAAAGCAGTATGATTTACCATTCAAACTCTCTATATTAGTTGGACCAAACAGGTCCATATGTAGCAAGTGGAGTGGTTTAGAACTAGAGTGCACCTGTTTAGACTTAAATGAGACCTTGTGCTGCTTGCCTTTAAGACATGCAACACAAGAGTGGTCATTATAGAAAGCTTTTTCAGGCAAACCATCAACCAAGCCAAGTCTCACAAGCATGTTTATATTCTTAAAGTTTATGTGCCTTAGTCTCCTGTGCCATAGATTACTCTCATCTACTGAAGCTTTAGCATAAAAATATGACATATTATTATTCATCCTAATCCCATTAAGATTCACATTGTAGATGTATTTATGTCTAGGTGTTCTATAGTCAATATATTTCTCATCTGGGATTTTATAATCCTTGCTTAACACCAAGCATTCAGTATCAGTAAACAGAACTTTATTTTTGTTATCACAAACTTGTGATACACTAAAAAGATTGTAATCAAGTTCCTTTACCAGAAATACGTTTTCAAAACGCCTGTTCTTGGTGAGAAGTGTTCCTTTGCCTATGATAGTTCCATATCCGCCTCCAAAGTAAACCTTATCACCATCCTTAATGGGAGTGAAGTTAGTCAGATAATCTTCCTTCCCTGTCATGTGCGTTGAGCATCCACTGTCCCAATATCCATAATCATTGACCTGTTTTGAATGGCCTGCACATAAAGAAAACAAGTTAGTTTTCTTTGGGAACCCAAGCCTTAGAAGACTTGGATTCATCTGGTTGTTCAACAAGAACAGACTTAGTTCTCATAACAACCCCTTGCTCATCCCTTTTTGGGTGAAATACCCAGTTAACCCCAATAGGTTTTGTAATGACCTTTGAAATATAATTAAATCTATTGCACGTCATAGAAATCCCATTATCATTAGGGTTTTGATCTTGCTTAGGTCTCCATGTCAAGCTTGAAGAAGCTTTAGACCCCTTACCCTTTGGTTGCAAATATTTAGGTCTGGGCACGTTTCTGTCAGCGTTGGATTTGGTCGTGTCAACGCTGAAATTACCCTTGTTAGCGTTGAACCTAGGGTTTGCTACAGAAACCCATTGCCTATTAGACCAAGTATTTGTCTTTTGAAATGGTCTTTGTCCATGAGTGTTAGACCCTCTAGTGAAGAATGGGGCTGGTCTAACCACTTGTGGACTTTGCTCCACAAAAGTTTTGGGTCTGACAACGTTTGACTTTTTAACAGCGTTGACCTTGGAAGCGTTGACACACTTATATGCTAAATGTGAAAAGCTACCACAAGTGTAACAGGCTTTTCTAGACACAACCCTAGGTCTAGAAGAGAAGAAGCCTGTTCCATCATTACTAACTTGGCTTTTAGGTAACCTAGTATTCCTATACATTTCTGCATACTTGATGCTAGGTTTTCTAACAGTGTTTGAGCCAAGGTCAACAGTCTTGCCAGTGATTGGGTTTGTTACCTTAATAGGGGTTGACTCATTTGGACTTTCACATAACAGGCCACCCTTAACAAACAAGGTAGGGTTGGCTTTCTTCCATTCATTCAAGTCAGTCAACTTCTGTTGATACTCTTCAACTAGGGTAATGACTCTTGGTGGAGGAATCAATTCCTCCTTTTGGAGTTCTGGTAGACCAGTCCAAGATAGGTCCTTTCTTTGGACACCATAGAAGTCACCAGCTGGTGGTGGAACCACAGTATAGTCTTTCATCCCAATCCCAGTCATGTCCTTAGGATCTCTTTGTTTATTAACACATTCTCCTAGGGTTTGTGTGGCCTTATCAAATCTCTGAATTTTAAGGTCAACATTATCCTTATTCTTAATGGCCTCATCTAACTTAGCTTGTAACTCACAATTAATCCTTTCCATGATGTTCCTAACATCATTACTAGCATTTAACTCATGTTTTAAGATGTTTATTTTATCTTTTAAGTCAAATTCCATTTTCTTGTACTCAGAAACTGTCTTCTCAGTTTGAGTAAGAGCAATTTGATAGTTAGACAGTTTGCATCTTTCAGTACTCACATCATCTAACAATCTTAACACCTCTTTGTTAAGTTTTTCAGTATTTAACCTACAACCCTTACTACAAAAAGCATCATCGTATACCTCATTATCTGATGAAGAGGAGGAGTGTGCCATGAGAGCATATTGAACATGCTCTTCTTCTTCTATCTCAGCAACCAAAGCTTTATCCTCTTCCCCATCTTTAGCCAAATAGCTCCAATCCCATCCCATACCATCAATTTCTTGCACTGCAACCATGGCCTTAGGATCCTGAGCCTTAACAATTTGGCTTGAGGGTTTGCCAGCATCAGATCTTCTAGGAGATCTGCATTCCCTCATGAAGTGTCCTATACGATGGCAATTGTAGCACTCAACTTTGGATTTATCAAATCCAGCCGTGTCCTTTGCATTAAAGGTCATCTTCTTCTTAAACCTTCTATTCTACCTGTTTGCTCTTATACTAGCAAGAGCCATGTTCCACTTAATATCCATCTCTTCCAAGTGCTCATCACTTATTTTCTCAAGGTCCTCATATGTAATCACTGAACCATTGGGCAAAGAAGCAATGTATGCACACACAGTATCCAGATCTAAACCAGCAGGCTTAACTCTTGGAGAATCACTTTTGTATGTGTCAGCGTCTGAATATGAGGCGTTGACAGGACATGATCCAGCGTTGACACATGTTGATCCAGTAACTGGGTGCATGTAAGAGTCCTTTTGATCAAATTGGCCTTCACTGTGTGAGAAGAAGGCCATGTTACTATTGGTAGACTTACTTCCATGCTCCAAAAGAGTTTCATTCTCCAACAGCCTCAGTTTGTTGTAGATATCATCAAAAGTAGAACTTTTATGAGTGTTATTGGCAAGAATAGATCTTGCCTCAATCTTCCATGCATCACCCAGGCTTTTCAGAAAAGTGGCATTAATGTCAACATCACCAAGTTGTGTCCCTATGAAGGACATCTTGCTTGTAATGTCAAGCAGTCTGCTTCTCACATTGCTAAGCTTCTCATTAGGTTGAGCCTTGAAAACAGCATACTCATGCATGAGTTGCTTCTTCTTCTCTTCCCTAGTGTCATCATTGCCACCATATGCAACTTCAAGAGCTGCCCAAAGGTCTTTTGCATAATCATTGCCTCTGTATTTATGCTGGTTCTCTTGTCCCAAAGAGAGTTTCAGAATGTTTAGGGTTTTCATATCAACCCTTCTTTTTGCTATGTCTTCAGCAGACACAACTCTACCATCACTAGGTTTTTCTTTCTTATCTGCTTCTAGACATCCAACAACAGCAGTTCTTGTAGCAATGGCAGCAGCAACCTTTTTAGCTTTATTATATGTGTTTCCATACTCAATTATCTCCTAGAGAGTGTAGTCATAGATTCCCAGATATTACTCAAAGTTGAATTTCCACAACTCAAAGTTGGTTGCATCAAGCATGGGAATCTTGATGTTTGGTAAAGGTGAGGAGGAGGAGGTTACTTCTGGATTTGACATGATGTTTTTAGGGTTTTGTGAAAATTAGGGTTTTGGTGATTTTAGGGTTCTTGTGTTCTTTAAGATCAAAAGTTTCTCAACAAGCTCTGATACCACTTGTTGATCCCAAACTTAGATCGATTTAGCTTTATGTATACGAGATTAGATCAAGTTATACACGTAGAGAAACCTTTGTATATGTATATGATAATCTAAGTGTTATGCGGAATTAACACTTAAACAAGAACACACAAAGATGTAAACAAACTTTCACTTGATTAATGATAACAAACTTGCTTACAATGAAAGTGTTTAACGTATGAAAACTTATATTGAACAATAACCTAAAGGTCTTCTTTTATAGACATAAGAAGCCTTGTACAAGAGTCTACGTATCAACTATTCTAGGTAAAGATAATTATAGAAAATACAATGTTGAACTTATCCTTACTAGAAACAAACTAGAAACAATATACGCGTAGACTAAATCTTCCCATCAGTGCTTGTCTTCAATGTATCAACGCTTGACTTCTTCTTGTCAACGCTTGATCTGTCAGCGTTTGTTTTCTTCCTATCAACGCTTGTTTTACTCTTGTCAGCGCTCAAGTATACTGGCTATATTTTATTCCCAACATCATTAAGTTCTTCTTGCATAGCTTCTATCCAACAAGATTGTGTAAAAGCTTCTTTCCACGTCTTAGGTTCAACTTCAGAGAGAAAGGCATCAAAGTAGCAAAACATTGCACTTTCTTATAGCTGACTACATGTGGATACCGGATGATTAGGTTCACCAATAATAGTATCCATAGGATGATCCTTTGTCCATTTGCTGTCATGTACACGAATCCTTGGATTGGAGTAGACCGTAGTAGGAGCTTCCTCTAAGGTGGTTGGTATCTCTTGATTAATGTCGGGAATTGGTACACCAAAGAATGGAAGTTCATGCATTTGAGCGAATTCCAGGTCGTGATCATCATCTTCCTCTTCATCATCAATAGGTATAAAATAGGTAGTTGATTCGGGTGTTGGTTGAGAATTACTCGGTGAAGGTGTATCTTGACCAATTATTATTGTAGACACATCTGATTGTGCTTCATGTGCTAGAGCGACAACTTCGTTGACCGGAGCTATTTCTTCAGGTTCTTGAGCTACAATACTTGGAGGAGTAAAGAATTCATCAAAGAACGGTTGAAACAACGTATCCCACTCATTCTTTGTAGGTGGTGTAAATGATGATGAAGTAGGGTTATTTGGGACAAGACTAGAGCTAATGTTACTGGGTCCCATTTCATGAAGTGCGGGTTCGGAGCTGCTTTGCTCAGAATCCATTGTTGTCAGCTTATCAAAATCAAAATTCATGGTTTCGAGTATTTTACGAGAATCACGATTGCAGATTCAGAATGCCTTCTTTGCGAGTGCATAGCCAATTAAAATACCAATATCCGCTTTTGGTTGAAGTTTTCCCAAATTGTCACTATAATTGTTCAGATAACAAAGTGCACCAAACACATGAAGATATGACAATTCGGGTAATTTTCTATGTAGAAGCTCATAAGGTGTTTTTCCATGGCGCTTGCGAATTAGTGAACGGTTTTGGGTGTATACTGCTGTAGATACTACTTCTGCCCATAAAAACAATGGAGCCTTCGCGTAAATTAACATCATTCGGGCAGCTTCCATAAGTGTGTAATTTCGCCTTTCAACGAAACCGTTTTGTTGTAGAGTGCGCGCAACGGATGTCTCATGAGATATACCAACTTCTTCATAATAATTACGCAAAGTTTGATTAACAAATCCGGTTCCATTATCTGTACGGATGCGTCAGACGGTAGTTTTGAGACGCACTTGAATCATCTTGAGAAATCCGATGATGAATTTAGGTGCCTCATCTTTTGTTGCGAGAAATTTCACCCATGTAAACCGTGAGTAATCATCCACAATGACGAGGATGTACTTTTTACCACTAAGACTCTCAACACGCATTGGCCCACAAAGATCAATATGCAACTAATAAAGTTTCTCTTGGTTGGTGTCTTCAGTCTTGGGTTTGTATGATTTCTTAGTGCTCTTCCCCGTTGAACACGCGAAACACAAATGGTCCTTGTGAAATTTAAGCTTAGGAAGACCATGAACAAGTTCGTTTGTCGCCAAATGATTGATAGCGTCAAAGTTAAGGTGAGATAACCGTCGATGCCATAACCATGACTTAGTCTTTGAAGCTTTGGAGAGAAGACATACAAGAGAAGCGGCCATCATGTCTTGTAGAGACAAAGTATACAAATTATTCCCTCGAGTACCTTTAAAAAATATACCCCTTCTAAATTGCGAATGAAGCATGTATGCTCTCGAAACGCAACTTCTAGGTTTGCATCACAAAATTGTCCCACAGAAAATAAATTGTGACCGAGTCCTTCCACATAATACACTCTTGAAATCGTAACAATCCTAATTTGATATTCGCCATAACCTATTATTTTTGCAATATGATCATTTTCGAATCAACCCTTTAGCCCTATATTTTATATAGTCGAACAAAAATGTAATAGGTCATCTTAGTCGTTAAAGGTCTTGTATAGTAATAGGCAAGTCGGTTAACCAGGCTTGGACTTTAAGCTAATATTGTCTAAGTTAGGGGATTTATGTCCAAGTGAAAGCCACGCCCTACCCAAGGACAAATCCCACGAGCCCACCAAGCTCGTGGGTATATAAACCCTCTTCCATGTGTGGAAGAGGGTGTTGGTTCATTTACTTTCTCTCTCTAAGTTTATTAACCTTTCACTATTCTCTCTAGTTTCATCTCTTTCTCTTTCTAAATATTGTGTTATGAGTTGATTTGGGATTAACATTTGGTATCAAGAGCCTATAGTAGATAGGTGATTGAAGTTTTGTGGTTTGTTTAGTTTTTGAAATTCATGGGTTTTAAAGATCAACTAAGCTCGTCCCAATAAAATTTCGTGTTTTTGAGGTCCAAAATCTTTTTAAAAATCATCTACATAGCTGTAGTAGTGATTTGGATTTTTGTTTTGGTCAAAAACACACAAAAATTGGCATTTGGCTTTTTTGTTGAAATTCCTCGAAATATCAGAATATTGCGAGTTGAGAAACCCTAGATATTGCGAGTTCACCATATTGCGAGATTAGAAACCCTTAATATTGCGAGTTTAGATTATTGCGAGTTGGCTTCAAAAATTATTGCGAGTTGGCTTCAAATATTATTGCGAGTTGGTGTTTCAAAAGTTATTGCGAAATCAGCTTCAAAAACATTGCGAGTTGAGGTTTCTTAATATTGCGAGTTGAGGTTTCCAACATTGCGAGTTCAGCCAAACATTGCGAGTTTTGTTCGAGTTATTTTTAGACTTAGCCACCCTCAAAACTAGTTCCGGAACATATTTTACCAAAAAAAAAATTCGAGTAAAATTTAGACTTGGCGGGAAAACTCGAGTAAATTTAATTTTTTCTTGACCATTTATAGATCTTTTAAGGTTTGATTTCAAATTTTGGCGATACGAAAAAAATTTCGACCTAAAATTCAAAATTTTAGGCCAAAATTCGAATTTTTTAGGATTTATTTTTCGTCAAAAATTTTCATATTTCAAATTCTTTCCCAATTCGTTTTTGGCTATTTCTAACTCGTTTTCAAAATTTGGCGATTCAAAATTTTTACGATCTACCATTATACCGGACTGAGGGATTTTATATCGGACTAAAGAATATCTGAATTTTTTGTAATTTAAACCACACCTCATCAAAAAAAATCTACTAAGATCCGTAATCCGTTCACAATCATCGACAATGTCCAACAACAGCTCGACTTCAGATACAAACGATCATGCAATCAAATACAAGATGATGAAAGCAAAAGAGCGATGTTTGGAACATTTCAAGCTACTTCAGTCACACCTTCATACTCTTTCAAATGAACTCATCAAAATAACTAATATGGAAATCTAATACAACCAGCTATTCATTCTACTACTTGGTCAAGAGGTTGGAACATTCAACAGCGTATTCACACAGCGCATTCACATTAAACATGAATCAACTTCACATGTAACTTGAAAAATATGATTTTCAACAGGATGAATCTATGGAAGCCTTTTTAGTTCTCTACAACCAGTTTCAGCAATTCATTGAGTTAAAGGACAAGGCATTCTATCTCTACAAGTTTAAAGAGAAACCCCGTCATCAGATAAGTAATGTCAAGCAGTCCATTGCTGAAAGAACACGTCATAAACGACAATTTAAAAGAAGGGTGAATAAAAGACTGATGCAGACGAAAGAAATCAGCGAGACACAATCCGAAAAGCAGCATACCAGCAACAACTCAGGGAATAATCAAACAGCCAATGATGCGGCTATCAGACCCATTTATGATGATGAGCCAATGACTGAGGTACAATTAACTGTTGTGTATGATGATCATCAACATATTGAGAAATCTGAACCCCTTTTTGACACAGATCTATTAGAAAATGTTGATAGCAATACCAAAACCCCATATGAGATATTCTGGAACAAGAAACCTTTAATAGATTTATTTAGACCCTTTGGTTGTCATGGTTTGATCATGAATACTTATGACAACCTAGGAAAGTTAATGCAAAGGGTGATGAGGGATATTTTGTGGGATACTCAATGAAGAACAAAGGGTATAGGGTTTATAACAAGAATACTAAGTTGGTGACTGAAAATATTCTTGTGGACTTCTTGGAAAATAAGCATAGTGATCCCGAATCTGGTCCAAATTGGTTGTTTGATTTAGAACCAATAACTAGATCTATGAATTATATGCATATAACTAATCATGCAGATTTGGAAGCACCAATTTCTAACCATGCGGGTATACAAGCTAAGGAGGCTATAGGATCACAAAATACAGAGATCATTTTACCGTTTAATTTATTGGATGTGCCTATTTGGAGTGAAGCATTTGTGAATGCATATGTTGCTGAGAAAAGAGAGGAGAAAAAGGAACAATAGAGTCCAAAGGATGGTATTGTCAAAGATGACAATGGATCTATACCCACTGTCAATACAGTTCTATCCTCTGTTGATGATGTCAGTGACAAGAATCCACCCACCGACAGCTCTCCTCTACCCACTATTGAGTCAGTTACTGAATCTATAAATATAACTAATGAAGTTGTTAGTGGCTCCACTCCATCAACTGACAAAAACCTAAATGATGACAATGGGTATTAAACACAAGAAAACGATGATATTGGCAACTTGGAGTCTACTATTTAAGTTGATAATTTGTTTGGGGGAGGATCAACCATATTTGTATCCAAAAATCATCCTCTTTCCCAAATAATTGGTTCTCTCCATACTCCAAGATAAACCAGAATCCAAAAGAAAAGACAAGGTGGTTTTATTGCCAACATTCACAAGAAAGACAATAATGCATGGATTCAAGAATGTTTGTTTGCTTGTTTTATATCACAAGCAGAATCCAAGAAGATTTTTTATGCTCTTAAAGATGAAAGTTCAGTTTAAGCAATGCAGGATGAGCTTCACCAATTTTCTATACAGGATGTTTGAGATCTTATGGATTGTCCCAAACATGTTAGACCAATTGGATCACATTGGGTTCTTAGGAATAAAAAGGATGAAAGAGGGATTGTGATAAAAAAACAAGGCTAGATTGGTTGCTCAAGGTTGTAACACCCCCAAAATAGGACAAGCGGAAACACACTAGTTCTGGGACCTGTTACTTCATGATTATCCGAGTCTTGATCCGAGAGAACGTCCTCTATGCCAAATATCACAAAGCAAACTCCAAATAATCATACACTCAAGCACCCGAGAATACATGCTTAAAACGGTCAACATAAAGTTGGTGAGTTCATAAGTTTTGTTAAAATGTTTATGACACTCTAAAAGTTTATTAAGTCCACTACCAAAAGTAGTATCGTAAAAGCGTTTAGAAATCGAGAGTTTCACAATAAGAGCAACACTTACAACAGAATTCAGTCATATATCAACTTTTAGCCAAAGGTATTACAGCCAACACAAAGTAATTCAGTTCATGTTCAATATTCATATCAACATCATATGCACGATTCATATCAAGATCACATATAATAAACATAGCAAGATCATAGCAAGATTCACAATTTAGATGAATACAAGATCATAACAAGATTCATCTCAAAGTCAATACAAGATCACGGTAAAAGTCACAGCCAAAATCAATACAAGATCATAGCCAAGATTCACATTCAAGATTAACCGGACCGCAAACAAAATGTTTTAGAGCATATGAATCCCATTATAGGAGGGCAAGCATAAAAAGTTTAGAAGCATATGAATCCATTAAATAATGGCAAGCATATAAAGTTTAGCAACATATGAATCCATTAAATAATGGCAAGCATATAAAGTTTAGCAGCATATGAATCCATTAAATAATGGCAAGCATATTGGGTACCCAGTTACGATGGCAATAAGCTCATGACAAAACTTCTGCGAAGTGATTCAAGACAAAACACATTTTGCGTCCATAAGCAAGCAACATAGCATTATCATCACAAAGATAACTTTAAGCATATAAGGCAGATCAAAAGAAGATATGACTCACACACATATTCAGAATATGTAGCATAAACGATATTTGCAAAGTATAACCACGTATGTATCACAAACAATTATCAAAACGTATAAACACGTATTTGACATAAACAAGCATGCATCTCCCCCAAAAGAGATTTAAAATATTTATAAAGCGATTCTGAAATAGAAAGAGGGGGGTATGAACTCACCTTGGTATGCAAAGATTCCACAGCAAGAATATGAAAATCACAGATGCAACAAACACAAGTCGCAACCTAGATATATAATGCTAAGTTAGGTCGCAATAAAAAATGCAATAATGCATTCGTCGCACGCACATGTCAACCTTTACCACGGTTTAAGTTATAAATAAAATCAACTCAAAATATTTATCGATATTATATTTGACCAAACTCCCAAGTGAAGAAGATGTCGTCTTGCCTAGATAAAATTTGACTGCCTTTCGGCGCCACATATATTTATACCATTTTAACTTTAGTTAAAATATCTTATAATTTTCTAAAAAAAAATCTGGAAACTTTTCGACGTTATTTTTAATTTAGCCATTTTAAATGACACTTATCTTACGTTAAATAAAACTTGACTTCGCTCTCAAACCCAACACCCGCTCGGTGTTTATAATAACTCGACACAAACCTTCCCAAATGTGGAAACCTTGGTTTCCTCGATCTTTTAGCTACTAGGAATGCATCATGTTCATATGATTAGATAATCAAAGCGGAATTAGAACACGACACATTAACAAGGTGTTTAGGCACAAAACACATGAATTAAACAAAGGATTGTTCATTATATTATTAACAAACAATCACTAGGTGTGTATACATTGAATCCCACACCTAGTCGACACATGCTTTAGGTTTACATTGTATATGAAAGTTATGAATAAACCTAATACCCTTGGTTCCTTTTATAGTGTAAGGATTAGGGTTTACAAGAGATAATATAAATAAACATGCATATCTTCTATTTAAATAAACTTATACAGAATATATTCTGCATATTTATCTAAATAGAAGCTTCAAAGGCTTCTTGTCAATGTTTCTGTCAATGCTTGAATTGCATGTGACAATGCTTGGATTGCACTTGACAATGCTTGCTTCTGTCAACGTCTGATTTGTTCTTGACAACGCTTGGAATACACTTGTCAACGCTTAGACAAATGCCTTCATGTTTTCTTCGTTTTTGAGTTTCTGCCACATCAACTTTTTGACCCAACAATCTTCCCCTAGTTGATGTCGGCAAAACTCTTTGTGTATCTCTTGTAAGTTGTACATGATCTTCAAATTGCTTCCCCTTAATTGTAGCATGTTTGTCTTCCCTTTTTTGTCACATCAACAGGGAAGTAAACAATGTATGCAATCTTGAAGATTCTCCAAATGTAAGCTCTGTGTAATGATTTTGAATAAAAATAACTATAATATTCTTGATGTAGAAGTAGAGGCACCCTAACCTATGTTCTATATCTTGTACGATGTGATGAAGTGTGTTGCAGATACAAAAATCCTCATCCTTTGTGAGACACTGAGCACGATAATGTAACTCCTTCAAGTGATAGAAAATATGTGCATAGAGTACCATAAGAAAAATCACATATTCCTAGATCTTGTATCACTTCATCAGTAACAATGTAAGCACAAACAAGTTACCTTAAAAGTCCATGACTGGAAGTGCACAACTTTAAGATATGATAGAACACAAACTCGCGAAAATCTTCTTCAAATATCAAACTTACCATAAGAATTCTTCCCCTTAAGCCAACACCTCTTCATGACAAGTCTTAATGAACCAATATCTTCATATGTAAAAGCTGTTAGCGAATAACTCTTTCACAAGGCTATCCCGATTACATACTCTAATATCAATCAAAGTCTTCATGAAATGTTGCTAACTTACTTAAAACTCATTTACCCCTTGTAAAAATATTCGATCCATAAATATCAACTTGATATAAAATATAAAAACGAAGATTCCATGTACCTTCGTGTGTAAATATCTCTTTTTGTGTGCTAAAAACGTACCAATTTTCTCAAACAGCAGCTATTCTTTTGTTACCCGAGAACCTTCATTGTCCATTATCTTTGTCATGTGTATTGTCCCATATCGGACAATACCTATCAACGTTTGATCAATCATTTCTCGGACAACTCATGTCAACGCTTTCTGTCAGCGTCAATTTATTCTTTGTCAGCGTCAAAACAATACTTGTCAGCGTCTCTTACTGTCACAAAAGCTGACGTCATTTGCAACAGCTATAATCTCAACAGTGGCCAAATAATACTTAATAGTGTCTAACCTAGGTCTAAACAAATATCCATTATAACTTAAGCCCAAGAACTACCATATCCAGCCCATAAATCTCACGGGATTTTCAGTAAAAGAACCAAAATACGTTCCTGACAATTAGAGAACCAAATATAATGATACCCCTAAAAATCAATAAGTGAATATCTCACTTTAAATATATCCCACGTCTGTTTCAAATCCCTAAAATTTACTTAGCCACATAACAGCCTATCCTTCCACGTGAATAAAAAACTGTCCTTTTCTTTTGATTATTGAACCAGGAATATCATGCATAACATAACCACAGGACCTATAACAACACTCCTATTGGCTCATAATTATCATCCCACGTGACTAACTTTTGCATAAGACTTGTGAACAATTTTTTTATCCAACGTGAGTATGTTAATAACCTTTGAACTTTGAAGAGACTGTTATTATCAATCCTTGTAATCGACACCATCTGCTTCAATGTATATATTCAATATACAAATAAGTACTTAAATAATACCTCACGTCATCCACACCTATGTTTGCTGAACTTTAATTTGATCTTGATAATTATAGAGCAGAACCAAACGTCTAACTGCTTTAATAACCAAATCTTCCGTTTATCCATAAAAACCCTAACACGATCATACAAACACAGCATCGATTGTCTTCATAGCAGCTCCTAATCAGACTTAGGGTTCAAAAATAAAGGAACCCTACACGACATTCTTCACACCAACACATTTTTGTCAGTTTATGTAAGCCGATCTAGGGTTTAGAAACTTAAGCACCAAAACCCTAACTTAGGGTTTATAGATTAACCTTAGATCATGTATTACCTTGAATCACAACAACCACAATCATTATAACCTTCTACTTTTTATTTCGATCTAGGGTTTGTGTAACCCTAGTTCATGATTTCATGTGAAAAAGCAAAAACATCAATACCTTAATCAGCGAACTTCGACCTTGAATAACTTTTGTATTAGAGCTCAGATCGAAGATCCCTTCGGTGATATTCTAGACACAAGTGCCAAGAATCTACAGTTCAAAAATCACGAAGATCCAACGGTTAACGAAGGAGAAAACGTGTTTTGAACATGGCTGTCCATAGAAAAACTACATGTGAACGACTTCCCTGTTGCTGACTTCGACGCATAATAACTTTTTCTTAGGGATAAATTCGACAATCCCTCCGGTGGATGTCTAGATATATGTGTATAGAATACACACAAGAAATTTCGTGACGATCCAACGGTCCAATAAAAGATTATGACCTTCTGAATACTGCTGCGCACACAAAAATGTCTAGAAAAACCCTAGACGGATTTTTCTTTTCTTCTCAAAACACGAACACCTTGTTGGTCCTAGCATCACGAGCCACGAGGCTCTGATACCAACTGTGGAAACCTTGGTTTCCTCGATCTTTTAGCTACTAGGAATGCATCATGTTCATATGATTAGATAATCAAAGCGGAATTAGAACACGACACATTAACAAGGTGTTTAGGCACAAAACACATGAATTAAACAAAGGATTGTTCATTATATTAATAACAAAAAATCACTAGGTGTGTATACATTAAATCCCACACCTAGTCGACACACGCTTTAGGTTTACATTGTATATGAAAGTTATGAATAAACCTAATACCCTTGGTTCCTTTTATAGTGTAAGGATTAGGGTTTACAAGAGATAATATCAAATAAACATGCATATCTTCTATTTAAATAAACTTATACAGAATATATTCTGCATATTTATCTAAATAGAAGCTTCCAAAGGCTTCTTGTCAATATTTCTGTCAATGCTTGAATTGCATGTGACAATGCTTGGATTGCACTTGACAATGCTTGCTTCTGTCAACGCCTGATTTGTTCTTGACAACGCCTGGAATACACTTGTCAACGCTTAGACAAATGCCTTCATGTTTTCTTCGTTTTTGAGTTTCTGCCACATCAACTTTTTGACCCAACACCAAATTAATAATTGAACACAACAATTTATAAATTTAAAACTTTTGACAAATAAATCAATAATCCCAATCAACTTGACAAATAAAATAGTAGGAACCTACGTGATGTTCTTTGAAAAAAAATTGGGGACTTTCGGTCTAAAAGGTACCTGGTTTTGCAGTTTTAAAGTAGTACTGTTGCAAGGAAAGGAAACAATAGGGCATTTCTGTGTCTCTGACACTCTCTCTCTCGCTAACTGCATATATATGTGTGATTTAACGTAGCACTCATTTCGGGTTTTATCATTTCCTCCTTCTCTCTCTCGTTAACAAAACAGTAAGCTTCACCATTTTAAAATGTTTTTCTTGACTCCAAAACTCACATTGATTCACCATAGAAACAGTGTACTCGCCTCCCTCACTCTCTCGATACGCCAACAACAGAAAACAACTTGCTTTTGCTCCTCTCCCTCTCTCGCGTATACAACCAGTAAACAAAAACCTAATTTGTAAGAAACAAGGTTTTCCCTCCACATTTTTGTAAAGCAAAGTTTCTGACTTAAGTTTGAGTATACAAAGGTTTTGACTCGACAACTACACTACTCTCGACCTCGATCTCGCTACAACAAAACTCTCAATGAAGCTTCGCCTCCCTCGCAAAGCTCACAACAATACTCATAACTCACTCTCGTCTTGCAATCATGCTCACCACGACAGTAAGCTCTCAGTCCATCTCCTAGTTCGTCTCTCTCTCGTCTCACCAACAACCTCATCGGCAAACTCTTCACTCGACTCACATCAAGCTCACAACAACGGTTCACAAACTCTCGCAAACACTACAACAAAACTGAGTTTAGGGTCGCCCTTTTTCTAGGGTCGACTTAGTCGTCCCTAGATTAAGGGGGGACCCACCTGTTTTACAAGAAAACCATGGTCAAAATGGCTGTGGGGACAAAGTGGGGACCACTTAACCTAGGGACGACTAAGTCGTCCGTAGGTGAAAAAATAAATATTTTATCTCTTTTAATTGTATACATTATTTAAAATTAATATAAATATTTTTTTTAAAAAAAGTTTAAAATGAAAGTGAGACCCACTTAACCTAGGGACGACTAAGTCGTCCCTAGGTTAAGTAAATTTATTTTCCCAGTTTTTTTATCTTTTTTATTTATTTAAAATTATTTAAAATTAATATAAATATTTTTTTTAAAAAAAGTTTAAAACAAAGCTGGGGCCCTCGTAACCTAGGGACGACTAAGTCGTCCCTAGGTTAAGGAAAATTTATTATTTCCGTTTTTTTGGCACTTTTGTTTATTTAAAATTATTTAAAATTAATTTAATTATTTTATTTAAGAAAAACTTTATTATAGTTAAAAAATAACTTTATACATATTTAAAAAAAACTTTATATATATTTAAAAAAACTTTATATATTTAGAAAAAAAATTATACATATTTAAAAATAACTTTATACATATTAAAAAAACTTTATACATATTTAAAAAAAAACTTTATACATATTTAGAAAAAAAATTATACATATTTAAAAATAACTTTATACATATTTAAAAAAAACTTTATACATATTTAAAAAAAACTTTATACATATTTAAAAAAACTTTATATTTATTTAAAAAAAAACTTATACGTATTTAAAAAATTTAGATATATATTTAACACTTAAACACGCGCTTAATTAAAAATATATATTACAACGATAATAGATTCATAAATAAGAAAAAAACACATCACAAACTAGTTAAAACTAAACGTACATATTAACACATAATAATAAAATACAAATTAACACATTAAACTAACAAATAGATTACTACTCAAAGCTAAGATTTTTCATTTCATTTAAAAGCTCATGAAGTATTGCAGCCGATTGACATGCGTGGTCTTCAGGATGCCTTTCCATTTCTAGTCTTTTCTCTAGCATCTTTATCTTTAGATCTTTGATCTTGCAATTAAAGCACTCAGTGGGTGCAGATTGAGAAGGACCTGTAGAAGAACTTGGATGTGAACCTTGAGGTAGTAAAGATCCAGGGGAAGATCTTATACGGAGTTCGAGATCAAAATCATCCTTCCATTTTAAATATTTACATCCATAATCATATGTTTTTGGCTGTTACAAAGTAAACAAATAACATGAAATGTCATTTTAATAATCACACGTATTACATAACTAAAACATTTGATTGTTTACCTTTGAAAGAGGACATGCATAGTAAAGTTTACCAAAGCTATGAGGTTGATGTGACTGTCTCAACACAATATATCCCTTTCTACATGTACACTTATAAGCTTCAAACGGATCCATCTTATGCAAAATCGGGTGGTGGTGGTGGTGAGTTTGGTATGAGAGGATAAAAGTTTGTGAGGATAAGAGTTTGTGAGGATAAGAGCTACCATAAATAAAGATAAAAATTTAGGGTCGAAACATTTAGGGATGACTTAGTCGACCCTATCTTTCCCACCAACATTTTCCCGCCAACATTTTGCCGCCATCATTTACCGCCAACATTTCCCGCCAATATTTGATCACTTAAACATGCTTAACATATCGACTCATCGGTTGAACCTATAACGTATAACCGTAAAATATCGACTCATCGTTTGAACCTATAACGTATAACCCTAGCATATTGACTCATCGGTTGAACCTATAACGTATAACCGTAACATATCGACTCATCGGTTGAACCTATAACGTATAACCGTAACATATCGACTCATCGGTTTAACCTATAACGTATAATCCTAACATATCGACTCATCGGTTGAACCTATAACGTATAACCATAACATATCGACTCATCGGTTGAACCTATAACGAATAACCATAACATATTGACTCATCGGTTGAACCTATAACGTATAACCCTAGCATATGGACTCATCGGTTGAACCTATAATGTATAACCGTAACATATCGACTCATCGGTTTAACCTATAACGTATAACCCTAACATATCGACTCATCGGTTGAACCTATAACGTATAACCGTAACATATGGACTCATCGGTTTAACCTATAACGTATAACCCTAACATATCGACTCATCGGTTGAACCTATAACGTATAACCGTAACATATGGACTCATCGGTTGAACCTATAACGTATAACCCTAACATATGGACTCATCGGTTGAACCTATAACGTATAACCGTAACATATGGACTCATCGGTTGAACCTATAACGTATAACCCTAACATATCGACTCATCGGTTGAACCTATAACGTATAACCGTAACATATCGACTCATCGGTTGAACCTATAACGTATAACCGTAACATATGGACTCATCGGTTGAACCTATAACGTATAACCCTAAATATCGACTCATCAGTTGAACCTATAACGTATAACCGTAACATATGGACTCATCGGTTGAACCTATAACGTATAACCCTAACATATCGACTCATCGGTTGAACCTATAACGTATAACCGTAACATATGGACTCATCGGTTGAACCTATAACGTATAACCCTAGCATATTGACTCATCGGTTGAACCTATAACGTATAACCGTAACATATGGACTCATCGGTTGAACCTATGACGTATAACCCTAACATATCAACTCATCGGTTGAACCTATAACGTATAACCGTAACATATGGACTCATCGGTTGAACCTATAACGTATAATCGACTCATCGGTTGAACCTATAACGTATAGCCGTAACATATGGACTCATCGGTTGAACCTATAACGTATAACCCTAACATATCGACTCATCGGTTGAACCTATAACGTATAACCGTAACATATGGACTCATCGGTTGAACCTATAACGTATAACCCTAGCATATTGACTCATCGGTTGAACCTATAACGTATAACCGTAACATATCGACTCATCGGTTGAACCTATAACGTATAACCGTAACATATGGACTCATCGATTGAACCTATAACGTATAACCCTAACATATCGACTCATCGGTTGAACCTATAACGTATAACCGTAACATATCGACTCATCGGTTGAACCTATAACGTATAACCGTAACATATGGATTCATCGATTGAACCTATAACGTATAACCCTAGCATATGGACTCATCGGTTGAACCTATAACGTAATACCGTAACATATCGACTCATCGGTTTAACATATAACGTATAACCCTAACATATCGACTCATCGGTTGAACCTATAACATATAACCGTAACATATCGACTCACCGGTTGAACCTATAACGTATAACCGTAACATATGGATTCATCGGTTGAACCTATAACGTATAACCCTAGCATATGGACTCATCGGTTGAACCTATAACGTATAACCGTAACATATCGAGTCATCGGTTTAACCTATAACGTATAACCCTAACATATCGACTCATCGGTTGAACCTATAACGTATAACCGTAACATATCGACTCATCGGTTGAACCTATAACGTATAACCGTAACATATGGATTCATCGGTTGAACCTATAACGTATAACCCTAGCATATGGACTCATCGGTTGAACCTATAACGTATAACCGTAACATATCGACTCATCGGTTTAACGTATAACGTATAACCCTAACATATCGACTCATCGGTTGAACCTATAACGTATAACCGTAACATATGGAGTCATCGGTTGAACCTATAACGTATAACCCTAACATATGGACTCATCGGTTGAACCTATAACGTATAACCGTAACATATGGACTCATCGGTTGAACCTATAACGTATAACCCTAACATATCGACTCATCGGTTGAACCTATAACGTATAACCGTAACATATCGACTCATCGGTTATTAATTATTACAAACTAAGTATAACGTATATTTTAATATTAATTATAATAATTTATTTTGATTTTTTTTATTAATTTAGATTATTAATTTTATTACATAGAAGGTAAAATGTATTTTAAATGTATGAAAAATACCTAGGGACGACTTAGTCGTCCCTAAATATCAAACAAAGTCGTCCCTAAAAAAACCCTCCAACACTTAGCAAATTTTTTGGGAAAGTTGAAATTTTTGGTGAAATTTTAAATAACCCGCTTTGGGTTTAAGTTTTCCCGGTATACACCTAGGGATGACTTAGTCGTCCCTAGGTTGCCAAAGTCGTCCCTAAGTTTCATTAATAAACGAAAAAAAAAGTATTTATATTTATCCTAGGGACGACTAAGTCGTCCCTAGGTTACAAAGGGAATGTCGTCCCTAGGCTTCAATTTCAGTAACTCGCCTTATCTTCATCTCTCTCATTCTCACTAGTTAAATAAAAAAAACCGGGGACGAACTGCAAACACCACCATCATCATCTTCTTCAATCCGACCACCATCATCTTCATCATCTTCATCTTCACCAACCCACCACCATCATCTTCATCATCTTCATCTTCACCACCAATTCGACCCACCATCACTTGCAAACGAGCACACCAATTCGACCCACCACTTGATTTCAGATTATATATTGTTTAATCACCATGAATTTATATATATTTCCCAGTTAAGGTATTTGATTTCGAATTATATATTTTTTTAATTTTGATTATTTTTGTAGTTTAATTGTTAGTATGATTATTTTATTAATTGTTAGTTTAACTGTTAGAAGGTGTTTGTTTTTCCTAGTTTAACCACCGGACCACCACCAGTCAACCACCGGACCACCACCAGTCACGACAGCAGTCACGGCAGCAGCAACCACCGCACCACCACATTTTGTTTAATTTTGTTTTTTTAAATAAATATAAAGGTAAATGATTTTTTTTAATCTATTAATTTTGTTTAAATTTGTTTATGTTTAATTATTATTATTGTCTATTTTTTATTTCCTAGCACTGCCGTCACCACCACCACCACTGCCGTCGCGGCAGCAGTAGCAACCACCACCGCCAGTAGCAGCAGCAGTAGCCACCACCACCGGCATCAGCAGTAGCCACCACCACCGGCAGCAGTAGCCACCACCACCACCAAAGGTTATTTTGGCTTATGATTTCGGATTATATTTAAGCTTAATTGATTTAGGCTTAGTTGATTTCGGCTTAATATATATATATATATATATATATATATATATATAATTGATTTCGGCTTAACTGATTTAGCATTAGTTGATTTCCGTTGCATATAGTGCTTAATATATATATAGATGATTTCGGCTTAATTGATTTAGGCTTAATAGAATTTAAGTTATATATGGCTTAATATTTATATAGGGATTCGGGTTAATATGTAGGCTTAATATGAAATAGGCATGAGTTTATTTTTTTTTATATGTTTCTCGTAGCCGAGACCCGAGTCACAGTCGAAGGGAACCGAGTCACAGCCAAGAACTGAGACCCGTGTCACAGCCGAAAAAAGGTAATGTTTTTTTTTTAAATTGTTGTGGTGTTGTTTGTTTCAAATTAGAAATTTTTTTGGAAACCAACTAATTTAGGTTTTCTTTATTTTATGTTTGTGTTTGGTTAGCGCCAGGACAGTCGGGACAACTTCCTCATCCGGACCTCTTTTTCTATCTTTATATCTTTGCTTATTTCAGTCGTGACCGAGGTGTGTAATTAATATTATGCATATGTTAATTATATTATATATATATATATGATATATGATTGTTAGTCTTTTGTAGTAAATAATTTTAGGAATATTTTAGGATTTTATCGATTAATTTCGTAAAATTCCCGTCCGAAGTTAATCAACCTATAGAAAACCCGTCCGAAATTAATTTATTAGGAATTAATTTCGGAAAGTCCCCTGTTTGGGACTGCTTTTTGATGTTTCGTCTCATTTAGGATATGAATGCGTATAACTAGTTTATTATTTGAGATGATTTCGACAGTGTTTCTCCTTTACTCCTACGAATATGTCTTTAAACACATATTTGGGGAGTAGAGGGGAAATGCTGCCAAAATTTTCTCAAATAGTAAACCGGTTATTCGCATTCATATATGGGACGAAACATTCAAAAGGTGGGTTAGGATTGCCTTCCATAGTTGCACTAGGAAGAAAAAAAAGAGTTCATATTCATTTTGTTAGTATGACATTTTACGTATAAAAAAATAATTTATCTGAGTATGTTTATTTGCAACGCAGTTATGACAATTGATAAGAGTTGGACCACTGTAAACAATCGTAATTCCAATGAGTTTTTAGATGGTATTTTTGGATTCATCCAGTATTGTGAGAAATTTTTGCACCCCATCTCACCAAAGCTCCGTTGCCCATGTAGTCGTTGTTGTAACCGTGAAACGTTGGTTACCCTCGGCCAACTTGAGGCACACATATCCAAATTCGGGTTTGACAAACATTACACCACTTGGATATATCACGATGAACCAATTCTTCCGTTACCTCCACTATTACCACATTCACCTGATCGAATTCACATGGATGCGTTCTTCAAAGATATTTCTGCAAATAATATTCCAAATCCACCATCTGAAACTCCACCCTCTCAAACTCCACCAACTCAAACAACCGGTCCTCAACCAACCCAAACATCGGGTCCTAGTAACGAGTTTGAAGAGTTACTCGCTAGGTCTGCCCAAAAGTTGTACCCGGGTTGTGATATGACCACATTGGAATTTACATCAGAGATTTCGCACATCAAGGTTTTACACAAAATAACTGATGCCGGGTTTAACAAAATTCTAGCTCTTCTCCAAAATGCATGTTCCCCTAGTAAAGGATACAATTTCCCGTCTTCATACTATGAAATAAAAAAGACACACAAAAAGATCGGGTTAGGATACGAATCGATCCATGCTTGTATAAATGATTGTTTTTTTATATTGGGGATCACCGGAAAATAAGGCGAGGCACACTTGTCCAATCTGTAACGCGAGCAGATGGAAAAACCCATAGAAGAAAAAGGGGACGCAATTAGTTGCCAACAAGGTGGTGCGTTACTTTCCGATAACACCTAGACTACAACGTATGTTCAACACAAAAGACATAGCAAAGTGGATGACTTGGCATGCGACCGGACAGTCTAAGGAACACGGTAAAATGAATCACCCATGTGACGGCAAAGCATGGAAATATTTTGACATGATGAAACCTGAGTTCTCTTGTGACCCTAGAAACGTTCGATTAGGGTTGGCTGCTGATGGTTTTAATCCTTATGGCATGATGAGCAAAACTTACAGCATGTGGCCGGTTATATTGACAACATACAACACACCACCGTGGATGTGTTTGAAAGAAACTTCTTTAATGTTGACGATGTTAATTCCCGGCCCTAAATCAGCTGCAAAGGACATTGATGTTTACTTGCAGCCTCTAATTAAAGAACTCAAAGATTTATGGGAGGGAGTCTGGACGAAAGACGCTGCTACGGGTACTCATTTCAAAATGAAAGCGACGGTTTCATGGACCATCAATGATTTTCCAGCTCGAGGTAGTTTGTCTGGGTGGACTGGGCAAGGGTACCTCGCATGCCCTACTTGTAATGTTGACACTCCATCGATGCGTATCAACAGCAAAATCGTTTATGTTGGTTACAGAAGATGGTTAAGAACAAATCATCCAGATCGGAAAAAATCCAAGGAATTCTACGGTTTTCCCGAAAATAAGGCTAAACCAAGAAAGTTTTCAGTTGTTGATATCCAATTGCAGATTAGTAAAGTCTTTAAACGTAAACCGAGGAAACATAAACCAATTCTCAGAGAGAACCGCCCCCATAATCGAGATGTTGAATTGAACTGGAGTAAGCGTTCTATCTTTTGGGATCTTGAGTATTGGCCCTTTCTTCTACTAAAACACTGTTACGATGTCATGCACATCGAAAAGAATTTCCTTGAGGCTTTACTGAATACCCTGTTACAGAACGACGAATCCAAAGACACGCCAAAGGCAAGGCTAGACATGGAAAAAATGGGAGTTCGAAAGGAGTTGTAGTTAGTTAAAAATGATAACGGGAAGTTCGATAAGCCTCATCCAAAGTTCTCTTTCACTCCAGAAAAAATAAAACTTTTTTGTAAATTCATTAAAGGAGTCAGACTACCTGATGGCTTTGGATCCAACTTCAAGAAAAAAGTGACCGCTGATGATGACAATATAACAAACTTGAAATCTCATGACTGTCATATAATGATGCATCGGTTATTTCCTTATGGAGTGCAACAATACTTGCCCAAAGACGTTGCAAAACCTATAATCGACATTTGCTTATTCTTTAAGCAGCTTTGTGCTTGAAGTTTGACTGTGCACGACATGAAAGAAGCTAAAAACAAATTGATCATTATGATGGTTAATTTAGAGCAAATCTTTCCTCCTGCTTTTTTTGACATAATGACTCATTTGGTTATACATCTACCCGATGAGGCTATTCTAGGTTCCGTTACTCACGGCAGGTGGATGTATCGATTTGAAAGATACATGAAAAAGCTAAAGAATTATGTACGAAATAAAGCAAAGCCTGAAGGTTCTATTGTTGAGGGTTATGTTGCAGAAGAGGCATTAACTTTTTGTTCGCGTTACCTTAAGGATGTCGAGACGAGATTTAACCGCCTTGGCAGAAATGAAGACGATTTTCCTGGACAACTAGATAAATTTGAGGTGTTCCGGACCGTATGCACACTGACGGGTGGAATCAAACCAACTCGTATGACTAATGACGACATGCAGGCAGTTACGTGGTTTATACTTAACAACAGTCCTGAAGTCGAAGCCGACATCTCAACTTACAGCGAGTATGTTTCTTCCTTTTTTTTATAATTTTGAAAATTCTTCTTTCTCGATGACTTCTGCTAATATCATGAACCTTTGCAGAGAGGCGCCTGATAATGTGGAAACGAGTTTTCCTGCGTGGTTTAATAACATGGTAAATACATTAGATATATTACCTTGGAGTTATTCCTCATCTAATAAACCTTTTTGTATCTCATTTTTGTAGACTCGTGAAAAAAAAGTGAGTGTGGGCTGTAGTGACGAGTTATTCTCTTTGGCATGTGGACCTATTAGTTCATATACATACCCCTCTTGCATAGTGAACGGTATGAAGTTTGTGGTACGTGAACGCGATATACTTCGTACCACTCAATGCAGCGGAGTTTCTACACCCGGGGTTGATGGAGAGATGTATTATGGTCATCTCGAAGAAATTCTGGAGCTCACTTATATCGGCAACCGCAAGGTTTTGTTGTTTCGATGTAAATGGTTTGACACAATTAACCCTACCAATTGCACCAAACGCAACAGACGTTCTTACACTGAGCAAGGCATACATCATATTTTGACCGATAGGCTATTTCACCAAAATAACCCATACATTTTCCCGACACAAGCAACACAAGTATTCTACCTTGAAGACCTTTCTAGACGACCGTTTCATTGGAAGGTCGTCGAACAGGTTTATCATCGAGATGTGGCAGAGTCCGATGAAGATGTTATACATGGTAGCAGTTCATCAGATGTTACACTGTCTGTTGCTTTGCCTAATTTGGGTATTACGGATTTGAGTGTAAATACTCAACCAACGGAAGTGGACGCCCCACCGGTTGATGATGATATTATTAATATTGAAGATGAGATAGTTGCACACGTCATTGGTGATGTTGATGATGATGATTTAGTGTCGGATGATGATGAAGTGAACCCTAATAATGATGTTCAAGAAGTTTTATCTAGCAATGATTCTGAAGATGACAATTGATATTAAGTTGTATTTTGAATGAAACAGTTGTTATATGCTTTAATGTGTAATTTTTTATTTGTAAACGATTGTTATATGCTTAAGTTGTAGTTTGAATGAAACAATTTTTATACGCTTAAATGATGATGAGTTATTTTTATTTGTTTAAATGCGTAATTTTGTATTTTAATGAAAATGTTTTTATATGTTAAAATGTGTATATTGATATGAATTTGTGTATTAGTATTAATTGGTTAATTAAATTGTGTAATTTTGTTTTTTAATGAAAATGTTTTTATATGTTAAAATGTGTATATTTATAAAATGTGTATACTGATATGAACTTGTTATTTTACAGATGGCATGTGTAGCTCCTAGGTCACACGGTGGGGATGCTGGTGGTAGTCCACCCAGACGGCCCACACGTCCTGTATCGGCCCACTACCAGCGTAAGAAATCATTATATTTTTTTATAACACTGATATTTATAATTTATGTCACTTGAATTTTTACGAGTAAATAACATATCTTTTGTAGCTGCAAATCAACGCTTTGTGACCAACCTAGGAAAATTAAGGACGGCGTACAGAAATAATAACGAAAAACCTTTGCCAATTGGCTTTGAATTTAAAGTTCTGCAAACCTTCCATTTTCTGGGCAATTATGCATCCCTGATGTCTCATCTTATGGGGGAATTAGTCCGGTCACTTCCCCTGAACTGCGAATGGGACGAAATTCCAGACTCTGATAAAGCTCATATTTATCCTACACTTGAGGTCAAAATTGTTTATTTTACTTATATTGTTATTGTTATCGACATTTAGATATGTGTGTTATGTTTAATTTGTTTGTTTATTTAAATTCATATGTTTTTATGTAGACATATTTCGACCTCCAGCCATGGTACAATGATCGTACTCAGGTGGTGTGTGACAAAGGTGTGTATGAGGTGTCGACTCGGGTTAGGCTTGCGTTGGAACTCCATCTGAGGTTGCTGTATAGAAAATACAAGAACAGGATCAAGAAAGATTTTTATTCGAAATATGAGACGCCCGCACTGGCACAAGAACATGTACCGCCGTCGAGTGTGTGGGAAAATAGAACCGAAGGTGATTGGGCTGACTTGGTTGAGTGGTGGTCAGAGCCAAAGAGGGTGGCAAGAAGTCAAGTTAGTACTGTTAATCGTTCCAAAAACACGGTACCGACCACTCAAGGCAAAAAACCATTCACCCGAGGAAGGAATGAATACGTAAGACTCTTTATAATTTTTGTGATTTATTTAAAAGCGTTTATATTGTTTATTTATTATAGCTCGTTATTAATTTATTTGAGATTTTACAGAAAGTCAAGGAAGGGGTTTACGAGGACCTGGTTGAAACATGGAGGAAGGGGCACTCAAGTAATGGCACGTTTAAAAGTAAAGAAAACGAGGAAAGATATGTAAGTAATATAGAACTCTTTACATGCCTTAGTAACTAATTTCATTTGTTTTAAATCGTTTTTTTTTCTTTCCCAGCAAAAGATGAAAGCCCTCAGTGACCAAGTGAGCGCCAAGGTCGTCCCGTACATGTCTGATAAACAAATAGTGGCTGAAATCATGCCAAGTCAAAATAAGCAAAATGTGTCGGGACAAGGCAGAAAGTTACCGGGTGGTGCCAATAACACTTCTCGCAGGTTATATATCCTCAATAAAACAAAATGTAAATCAATTGTTCATATTTATGTCTTGTTGTATATAATGAAAAATTGTTGTTGTAACTTATCGCAGCGGGGTGCTCCACGTCGACCAGATGTTCCCTCTCGTAGTGAATTTCTGGAAATGATGGAACGAAATGAGCGACAGATGGAGCTGCTGAGGAAAGAGAATCAGGAGGCGCAGCAACGGGCTTACTTGGCAGCGTTAAAGGCAGATGCGACGCAACAATATACTCAGACGTCGTACCAGCATATGGCGCAATATCAGAGTCAATTGGGTGAGTTTTTCCAGAACTACAACTCAAATACTGATCACCCAATTAACCCTCCTACTTTTGTACCCCCGCCCCGACCCTTTGTTATGCCCACCCTAGCTCCTGATTGGGCTCATTTAGTCCAACCCCTATCCTTGGGCACAACCAGTGCAACCTCCTTCCATCGAACCATACCGACCATCTTTGCCCGACAATCTCCAACCACTCTAACCTCCCTATACCGGCACTTATCCTCTTGCTCCCGTCACCAACAATAACACATTTAACCATTGCTATCGTCCCACCACACACTCGACTCATGAGATCGGCTCTACTTCACAATCCATACCCAGAGGTTCTCGTGTAATCATAAATCCCCATCAGCACTATTACCGGTCCGTTGACGAGTTGGGTCGAGATAGGAATGTACAAAACAGTGGTGACGACTTATCAGGCGATGACGAGGGGGATGACGAGGGGAGTGACGAGGGGGGTGACGAGGAGGGTGACAAGGAGGAAGGTGACGAGGGGGTGACGAGGAGGCAGGTGACTTTTCACCTAACGAGGATGCGGAGTAGAGGTTGTGGTAGTATTTTTCTTATTATGCATGTTTAATAAAGTTTGAGACTTGTAGCGTGTGAAACATTTGATTTAGGATTGAATAAGTGTATTTATGAATATTGTATCGTGATGTTGGAAAATTTATCTTAATATGGTATTGTAACGTTTATTGATTTGTTATTGTTCTGTATTTGTCGAATTCTGCCATTTTGAATTGTGGATTTTGTCCGGAAAAAGTTCCGGAAAAAGTTCCGGAAAAAATCTGGAAACTGCAAAACAGCCCAGTTTTTTTTAGCCCCAAGTACACCTAGGGACGACTTAGTCGTCCCTAGGCTTCAAAAATTCCTCCAGGTTTTAATCCTAGGGACAACTTAGTCGTCCCTAGGTTTCAATATTGGCCAGGTTTCAAAACCTGGGGACGACTTAGTCGTCCCTAGGTTTTGAAAACCTGGGCAATATTGAAACCTAGGGACGACTATGTCGTCCCTAGGATAATAATTAACCTTTTTTTTATTTTCTGAAAATGTTTTTATGAATTTTCATAAATAAGATTTTATTAAAAATAATAAAAAAAGAATTTTTAAGAAAAATTTTAAAAAGATTATTTTTATTAATAACCTAGGGACGACTTTGTCGACCCTAGGTTTCAAAGACAAGTCGTTCCTAGGTTTGTCAAATTTTCAACGTAGTGGGTAGTGGGACCCACAGAGTCGTCCCTAGGTTACAAAGGGGTGTTCGTCCCTAGGATACTGGAGACGAATTTTTAGGCACTAAGTCCTAGGGTCGACTTAGTCGCCCCTAGGCGTTTAGGGTCGAAAGAGGCCCTACCTTGGGACGAATAAGTCGTACCTAGGCTTCAGAATTGTTGTAGTGAAAATTTCTCGCAACGCTCATCAAAACTCTCACAAAACTCTCGCAAACTCGCATTCAAACTCGTAACAAAACCTATGGCAACACTCATAAGACACTCATAACCCTCGTCTCACATTTTCTTGTGTGTATTCACGACTTATAAACTCGGTTTTGACGCATACCCATTTAGCTCGACACATACCCAAAACATGTACCAACGTGGGTTTTTAAAGACACTGTTTAAAACGTGGAACCCATTTCAAATGATTCTGAAATCTTGTAGATTTAAAGCTTATGTTTTGCATGTTTAATTTCTGAAAATCGGTGGTAAGGTGATGACATATATGCATGAAAAAGGGACGCAACAAGAGAAAAGAAATGAAGATGAAAGGGGACGCGAGGTAACCTTGATGGACTCGTTAGTATGGTAATGATGCACACGACAAGCAAACTAGGAACCCACGTCAATGATGAAACCCACGAACAACCCAATAAAACTCGCTCTAAAATTAAGAACCCCGAGAAACCCACTTCGTGAACGAATGGAACCTTCGTCGTCTTGTACTCACGTCGACGACAGCTAGAAACTTCAAACGCCTTCGAAGAGAAGACCCACGTCGTCTTGTACTCGCGTCGAAAACACCCGTACCCACTTCACGTATGTGTAACCCTCGGACGACGTAGCCCAGAAATGATATCCAAATGATGGTGTTTTGTGAATAGGTGTGTTTAACGGTTGTGCGAGTTTTTAGAAGGAATAGCGAACCTCTTTGTGATAATGGAGTTGTATTATTTGAAGAAAATGGAGGTTGAATGATGAGATTTGATGGCTTATGGTGGAAGTGAGAGTGAATGTTGAAAATAAGGATGAATGAGTTTGATAGACTCAGTGTTTATGCCTGGGAAGGAATGAGAGGGATGTTGGTAGTAAGCATGTATAATGTATGATGGGGGGACCAAAACAATCGGCCAGTAGCAAAATTGTAAGGAGGTACTAGTCTTAACTATAGGAAAGTTGTTGAAATTTTGAAATTCAAAAGTGAGGTATTGTGGGTGTCTCGGTGAGGAGAATGAAAGAATATCCTAGGCATGACAAAAGATATGTAGTTTAGGTGCTAGATGTCACATTTTGTAGGAAAGCATTTATTTTATTTCATAGGACAGACACTTTTAAGAGTGATGTTGTGTAGTTGAACAAAATAAATGCAACCATGCCTAAGTGTTGTGAATGGTAGGCGGAGGGGTCGTGTATCTCGTGATCGTACAAGAAGACGATTAACGACGATATAATTTATAAAAATAATATTTGAACTCGATCGCACGCGTCATATAAATATAATTAATGACATGTAGTTACGTAAATCGTGTGATACGTAAATAAATTAGTTATAGCAAGAATTTCCTGCGAATAATTATTCGTACAGATAAGAAATCAACAATAAAACTACAGATAGTTTGCGCAGCGCGGCTCAGGTAAATCTTACACAGATTATGCACACGTATAAGAATTAAATTTTTAGATGAGTTTGAATATTTATCGTAATAATTTACACAACCAATAGTGACACACTCACAGTGTTCACAGCAACCCAGATTGAGCACAGTCAAAACATGATACACGCCAGCATACGTTATTTCACAAAATAAGGGAACACTTCTTGGATAAATAGCAATTTACCACATACTTGACTAAATAAAAGGTTAAAGGGGTAAAATAGTCATTTAACGAGCCACGAAAATTTCTCGGGTGTTACAAAGGTTACTGACGTTGTGTTTTTACACTTGTTTAGGAAAACAAGGTAATTAGGGTAAGTACGACGATTTAGGAAAATCGTGCACAATTGACCCAAAGTGGGGATCGTTCTCAAGGAGGCTAGTGTGTTTGTGTAATGAGATGATTAATTATATGATTATATGATTATGAGAAAGAAAATAGAAAGGGGATAAGAAGAGAATGACGGTTACGATGACGATTTAAACTAAGACGAAAAGGTCGTACACGTAAAACCATAAAAGCACCAAAATTAAAAATTTACTCTAAAAATTCCAAAAAAATTGAAATAAACCCTAAATAATGTAAATAGAGTTTACAAAAAATCAAAAATCACTCAAACCTTTTATTTAATTAAATAACAATTTTTTAATGCTAATTAAGGCCCTAAAAATCAATTTAATTAACAAAAAGCCCAAAATGAGTTTTATCACTTTGTAAACCTCTATTATGACCTAACTTAATTTAAAACTATTTTTGAAAATTTAAAAATTAATTAAAACTATTTAAAAACAATTAAAAACTTTAAAACTTAAAATAATTATATAAATTAATCTAAGGACAATAAAAATATTCTAAAAGTTGTAAAATTCCTAACTTTATGTTTAACCTAAGAAAAATATAAAAACTTGAAAAATCTAAATTTTAATTTTTAATAATAAAATAATATTAAAAATCTAAAATTTATAAAAAATTCTAAAAACTTGCGAACTAGCTTAATTTAACCTAAATAAACAGAAAATGAAGTTTAAATTACAAAAATACCCTTAATGGGCCTCCAAATGGGCCAAAAGTCCAAACAGTCCCCTTATTGGGCTCAAATAGGCCCAATAAGCAAAAAGTTATCCAATTAAGCCCAAAAACACCTATCTGACTCAAAATTTGATTTTAAAGACAACTTTTCAAAGGCCCAAAAGCTGAAAATGTGAAATAAGCTGACTTATACCAAACAGCTTATTCTTAATGGGCTTTTTGGCCCATTAAGATATAAGTTGATGCCATAAGCTCAAATTAGACACACAAGCTTCTTTTGAGTTGCTTAAGACTTTTGTAAAAAGAAATTTGAAATAAGCCAAAGGAATAAGCCTGAAAATGCAAAAAGCAATGTACAGAAAACGACAAAATAGTCGTTTTTGAGTTCTAGGCTATCTTAAGAGCTGATTCAAGTTTCTAAAGCTTTTAAATGACTTAACTAAGCTTAATCAACAAAAAGTTTTCAAATAAGTTGACTGAATAAGCTGGAAAATGCAAATAAGCACTTATGAAAAAGTCAAATAAGTTGGTTTTCTAGCAAAAAGTCAAAGTCAAAGTCTAATAAGCTCCAGTTCAATCAAATGGGTCAAATAATGAAGATCTATCACAAAAAATAAGTTGTTGCAGGTCTGGATAAGCTAAAATGGCTTATTGATAAGCTAACTGAAAAATTGCACTAGTAGGGGCTAGTTTTGGGTGTTGAGCAGTGGAAACTTTTTCCACTGCTTGACTTCTTGACTTTTTTGTCTTTAGTGACTTTTTTGGAGATTCAAGTTACACAAAGGCACCCAAATGATCAGTGGATCATAAGGAGTCAATAACAACAAAGAAATCACAATCACAATCAGCCAATTTGTATAGTTAATTCAATCAATCACCAGATATGCACCAGACTTAGAACAATAAGCAGTTATGGTTCAATAAGCACTTATAGCACAATTCATCCAGCCAAACTTAACGAAATGCATACACAAGCAATATTAAACTTAAATAAGAAAGTCTAAACAGGTTTCATGCATTGATTCAAAGTATTAAGCAAGATTCAAGCACTTAAAGTTACTGATGAACTATGAACATGCAGTTTTTTCACTTTGTTGATGCACTTGACCAACAAGCCAGATTCAAATACTCAAATCTCTAAGATATGTTATGATAACAATGATTTAACATCTTATATCCCTAAACATGCATATACTCTAAGTATTCCCAAAATTTTAGGTCAAAAACAGTCAAACTCAAGTAGTTATAGCACAATCTTTGATTTCAAGGTTCAAGCCAAAAAACTTGCAGCAAATAGCACTCAACCAAGTCAAGAACAGATAACAAGCATAAACACAAACTTCTAACAACACAATAACCACTTATGATCTCAAACATGTAATCCCAAACACCCCTTTAAATTTTCAAAACCAAAATTTTCAAATCAAAAGTGTATTTCGAGACCACCCAAGCCCAAATAAGCACAATAACAGATATATTAAGCAGATTTAAGCAAGATTAGACCATAGAATCAGCAAGAACACAAGTAGCACACAAATTCACCAAAAATCAAGATTTTATCAGATTTTGGGTAGAAAGGTGTGTACCTCATGGATGTACATCTACACCCACAAATGTTTGAGCTTATGTACTAGCAAGAACAAGTACAAGCTTCCACAAACAACCCTGCTAAGAATCAACAAGGTTAAGAGCACAATATGTACACTCCTTTTGAAAACAGGTTTTTGATTCAAGAAAAAGTAAACATTAACAACAATAAACAGATTATAAGAGTGGCACTTGAGCTTTCTTCAACATATTCAAACACATTTCATTGATATGAATATGAGATTTACAGATTTGTGAACAACTGAAAATTCAAGAGCAAACTGAAATGTAATGACCTAAGGCCTTTATATAGGCATACAATGAACTAGTTAAGAGCTAAAAAACGTAAACCCTAATGTAGTGAAGTCCTCATTATGCCCTTTGCAGATTTTGAACTTTGAAGATCATGCGACTCTTTCTTGTTTGTTTGTGGAGCTGGCATGGTGAAAACTTGATCAAATGGTGTAAAATAAGCTTAGGATGTAAGCTGGAATCTCACACGTTGGATGACTGGCCTCTTTTGGCAGTTTCTTCTTTGTTGCAACAGGGGAATCTCTTGTGGGACAAGGGAGTGATGTGGCAACTATTTTCAAGGTTGAGTTATGATTAAGGCATGCTTAATAATAAATCTGGAAGGTTTGGTGGGTTAATTGTTACACAATTGAGAAAACCCAATTTTCATAAGAACACTTAAGAACAGCTCCTTTGATCTTTGTTTTGGGTTTAGGGGGTGTTTAGCGCCATTTTATAATATTAATTAACTTTTGAAAAGTTAGTTAATAATAAACGGTGAGTGGAGGGTGATGTGGAGGAAGGGGAAATCTGATTGGTTGATGTGGGTGAGTGGGGCATGTGGCGTGCAAGGGTTGGTTAAGGTAAGTAAGGGTGTCGGCCAGCTTTAGCCCCTCTTCTTCTTTTCTTCCTTTACTTTGTAAATAATGCACCAAAATCCGTTTTCCTTTGTTAATGAAGTTTCAAACTTCATACTTTTGCCCCAAATACTTTTCTAAAGTACTTTCAGGGGTATTTCTTGCCATTTTGTGATTCTTGAAGGACTGTTTTGGAATTTTCTTGATTGATAATGGTCTTAACTTGTATGATTGACCTTTTGGAGGACTGAAATTGCCAAGTTATGATTAATGAGGGACCATTCTTGCCATTTCTTTAAAGTCAAGGGTCCTTTTGGTAATTTTGATATTTTCAAAGGACCAAATTTGTAATTCTTGAAACTTGGAGTCCTTCTTGGTATGTTTGACTTTGAGGAGGATAAATATTGACATTTTAGTTTTGTTGAGGGACTAAAATTGCCAATTCTTCAAAGTGGAGGGCCCTTTTTGCAATATTGACAAACTTTAGGGACCAATCTTGTAATTATGAGGATACAAGGGTATAAAGTGTCAATTCTTCAATATTGGAGGACCTTTATTCATAAATCTTCAAATCTTCAAGGGTTTTCTTTGGAAAATTCTTCATTAGGGCTTGGTTCAATGTGCGGCTTCGTTTCCCGTGTTCGTTTTTGCATGATTCTTGTGATCTTTTGTCATTTTCTCAATATCCGTACCTAAAATACACAAGCAACAAACACAAGCATATATTTGGTTATTTTCATGATATTTAATGGTTTTAAGCCCTTTTTAGACGATGAGACTATGTATAAAAACAGTGTCATCACTCGCCCATACTAAACCATTGCCGTGCCCTCATGCAATGCTAGAACAAAGTATCGTAGCACCTTAAAAATTCATTTTTATTCACTTTATTGAATGATAAACTAGCTACACTACTACTATTACTACTACTTGCGTTTTAGACATAATGTATGATTTTCATCGCAAAATGGGACGTTTAGGTTCATAGAATAAGAACACGTGAATGCTTCGTTAGAAATAATTTCATCGTCCTCGATTTTCACCCCAATTCCATGACAAGCGTGCAACGAGATCATTGTCATTATAAGTTAGTAATGCTAACACTACTCATATGCCCTAATCATGTACTTATCCTCCCAATTCCTAAATTGTATCTCTTATATTTTATTATGTCTTGAATGTTTCACGAGGATACATTATTTGACTTATGCGATAATAGAGATTTAGGTCTAAAAATAGAGTCCTAACGGTGTAACCAAGACCATCAAATCAATAACCCCTCCTAATAGACAACGATGTCAAAAAATTAAGTCAACAAGAAGGATCGATAAACACGGTTTTATAACGGTTTTGAACATGAGACTTATTACCAAGAATTTTATACGCCCCCTAACGGAAGGGCCTTATTATCTTAGGTTTACCTCCATCTTTTATTCAACTCTGACATGGAGCTTTTATTATGACTTCGGTCTTGCCTTGCCTTTTATTATCCACCTCATCGGTAGTTTTATTAGCCAAAGACGTATATCCTCACGCTAAGGCGAATTTTGGATCTTTAAAGCTTCAAAGATTAAGGCTTGATTCACTTTCAATTTTGCATAGATTTTTCGGCCTTGTGGGGCTTCAAATTGTTTTCTTGATTTAGGTGAGCACTTGAAATCTTATTATTGGGTGAAGCTTTTGATTATTCGGGTGCCAATACTTCAAAATCGTGACGCTGGCGATACCTTAATGTCTTCCCAGTTTAATTACACGGAAGCTACTAGAAAAGACTAGAAACCCAACAATCAAGACTAAACCTGTTGGAAACTCACTTTATGTGACGACATTTAAGAATTCCCATTAGTTATCATAGTCACACACGTTTAGACTAGACTAGGTTCGTTGTATAGTTTATGTTGTGTGTGTGGCTATATATACCCCTCCTTTGCTTCCAAGGAGGGGTGTTGCTTGTGTCATTTTCTTGTTTAATACATTTTTCATTTCTCACACACAACCTATCTTCTCTCTCTCTCTCTTTAACAATGGCTTCCACCACCATATTTCACCATGTTAGACCACCGGATCACATTTAGCAAATCTACATTTGGCATTAGAGCCTCGGTTCCATCCTTGGATCGTGTTTATGTTTTCGATTTAGGTGGTCTAAAATTTTTTTTGGTCTCGTTCTATAATTTTTTTGGTCTGAATCTTTCATTCTTTTGTCACGTTCACATGTTTTTATATCCACCATTTATAACCTTTTTGTCCTTGTTTGTCATTTGTATGTCATCAGTCAAAAACAGATTCATCCATGGTCAATTTGAGTTTTTCGTGGTCAAAAGTTATCTTGTTGTTTTTGATATTCAAAAAGTGGTCAAAAGTGGTAATCTGGTATTCATATCGTCTACTGTTTCTGGCTTAATTTTTGATCTGGTATTTTTTACTGGGTTTATCTTGTTGTCTCTGATGATAAAGTTACCTAGAAAAATATTCAGAGTACCATTCCCGGATTTTCAGGAACAAGGACTACTCGTGGATAAGGTTTCAGCTTCAGGTACATCGCATTGACTGCGATGGTACCATTGCGATGGGTTCCATCGTAATGGGTCATCATTGCGATGGACATAATACTGTTGTGATGGACATGTTTTATTTTGACTGCGATGGGTCTATAGTTTTAGACTGCGATGGGTAAGACTGCGATGGACTCTCATTGCGATGGGTTCCATCGTAATGGGTCAAAGTTTTTGACTGCGATGGACTCACAAGTTTAGACTGCGATGGCTCAAAGTTTTTGACTGCGATGGACTCACAAGTTTATACTGTGATGGCTTAAAGTTTTTGACTGCGATGGACTCACAGGTTTAGGCTGTGATGGCAATTTTTTTAATGTTTGACTGTGATGGTTAAATATTTGACTATGATGCAGTTTCAAAATTCATGACCATGTATTTTAATCTTAACACTTGACCAAAACCAACACAACCGAGTCAACTCGGTCACTACCGAGTTGACTCAGTTAACTCACTGAGTTTGACTCAACTGCCAACCTTATAACTCCACCAATCCTCATCTAATCCTAATCCCTTCGTCTCCTAATCCCATCTAGACTCAAACCAAAACAAATCAAAACAGTAAATTAAATTGATCTCAGATTTATAAGTCTTTCGTGTGTTGACATTCAAGCCGAGATCCATTAAGATCTAAACACGAAAACATAACTCATCATAGACCTGCATGTCGTTGCCTAAAAACAACTTTGATATTCGAAACTAAAAAGGATATGAACATAGACAATTTTGTTTTGTTCCTCCTTGATTCGTTCACTAAGCACAAAGAAATTAAACATACACATCAACCTACCCGAGACCTTAACAAGATCTTATGGATTTATGATGTTGTGTGAAAATAGAAATGTATTGAAAATGTGAAAGTAAACACAAGAAACACCCCTCCTTGGAATCAGAGGAGGGGTATATATAGCCACACACACAACATAAACTATACAACGAACCTAGTCTAGTCTAAACGTGTGTGACTATGATAACTAATGGGAATTCTTAAATGTCGTCACATAAAGTGAGTTTCCAACAATCTTCCCCCATGGGACGACGTGTACACATTGAACGCACAACGAGTACATGTGATGAACTTCATACCTTCTTTTGATTTGAAGACATTCCGGGATGACATTTGTCATAACCGCAGAGAAAATCAGTGTTTTAACTCGTGGCGTTATCAATCTCTAAATGGTACACTACTGATTCGATGTTTAATTGTTTGGTTGTTTGCAATTATTCATCATCATTATCCTATATGCATTCCCGGGACTTAATTGACTATGGTGCATCTCCGGAAGAAGATATGTGCATTTCCGGGACTTAATTGACTCTAGTGTTACGATGTCAACTTCATGAATGGGATAAAGGTCCACTTCAGTATTTGAGCTTCATAATTGGGATTGATTTACTTTCTTAAACTTTGTGGGGGAAGAAATGTCTTGATTATTTCTGGTATGCATAACTTGAACTCTCAGGGGGAAGAAAATGGGGGGCGGATTTACCTAAAAATGGGTTTAGGGTTGACTGTGAGTGCAATTAGTTAGGGAGTGAGTTATATCATGGTGGTGATGGAACGGGTTATGAGATTGATGAGCCATGGACTCTTGTTTATTCAAAATGATGGGCCATAAACACACGGGATGCTGCTATTTCATTTGGACAAACAAATATTGGGCCGAATGTTTTAAAACACAATATACACGAATTTTCATTTCAAAATTAATTATTTGAATAAAATTTTGTGGATATTGTCGGGATTTAAATGTGACATCGTGTCGTGAAAAAGTGACGTGACAAATGTGACGAGAATTTATTGAGACGAGACCAAGAAAAAATTGGGCGATTTTTTAGTGGCTACATATTTCGTTTGATCGGGTATTAATTACGTGACGTTGAAGACGGATTTTTTCGAAGGCGTGTATTTATTTTATCTTTCAAAGATAACTTGCTCGTGCTTCATATTAGAATGAAGACTTGGTTATCTGGTTTCCGGGTTCGGGGTGGTTGGTTGATGACTCGGATAACTATCACTTAAAGGGGTTACATTGTTGTACTCAGTGTCACGTGCTTAGTCGACGTGGATAATTACAAGAGGTGTTGTGCTTATAGACTTCTTCAGTGATGCATTGAGTACTTAGAGATTTCTCCACCGTTCTTCATTCAACAATAGTGCAAGCTTAAGTCACAAGATCGAAGGATTCTTATTCAGTTTCACGTTTGATGTATCTGGTTCATTCTTTTAGTGGTCACTTCAAATTGCTTTCGCGTGGGTTTGTAAAGGTGGCCATGGAGAGTTTATGAGAAGAGATTTTCGATCAACAGCTAATTCTCACAAAATATATAATTCAGCTTATTTATTATTCTCACGAGATTTCAGGTTCATGTGCATACGGTTTGTTGATGGTTCCGAATTTCGAAACCATCAAGGGGGAAGAAGAAGACACATTGAACGCACAACGAGTACACGTGATGAACTTCATACCTTCTTTTGATTTGAAGATATTCCAGGATGACATTTGTCATAGCCGCAGAGAAAATCAGTGTTTTAACTCGTGGCGTTATCAATCTCTAAACGGTACACTACTGATTCGAGGTTTAATTGTTCGATTGTTGCAATTAAACATCATCATTATCCTATATGCATTCCCGGGACTTAATTGACTCTGGTGCATCTCCGGAAGAAGATATGTGCATTTTCGGGACTTAATTGACTCTGGTGTTACTATGTCAACTTCATGAATGGGATAAAGTGTCCACTTCAGTATTTGAGCTTCATAATTGGGATTGATTTACTTTCTTCAACTATGTGGAGGAATAAGTGTCTTGATTCTTTCTGGTATGCATAACTTGAACTCTCAGGGGGAAGAAAAATTCAGAAGAATTATTCAAGCGTGAGAAGAGAAGTTGTTGATCTACTTGGTGTACCCCTTACTTTCAATTCCTCTTAGCAACGTTATCATGTTATATGATGGGATTTGCTTGTTAGATTCCGTTGTGCGCTTAATCATTCTAAGCTTTATTGAAAGCTTTGAATTTGCTTACGAGGATTGTCGATTTAGGGGGAAGCTATTCAAAAGCTTCTACATCTAGTTTATGTGGCATGAATTAGGGGGAAGCTAATTCAGAAGCTTCTCCTTAACTAGAAGTGTATGGGTTACTTAGCTCGTGCCGTTACAGTATTTCTTCTACAAGTTACTTTAAAGATGAGTCGTTTTGAAGACGAAGGCCTCAGAAGACTTCATCAGCATTGGATGCTTCATGAAAGCTCTTGTTCTTAATCATTTTGTACTTGTTAGGAAGAATATTATAAGGAATTCTACACGTCGTCCCATGGGGGAAGATTGTTGGAAACTCACTTTATGTGACGACATTTAAGAATTCCCATTAGTTATCATAGTCACACACGTTTAGACTAGACTAGGTTCGTTGTATAGTTTATGTTGTGTGTGTGGCTATATATACCCCTCCTTTGCTTCCAAGGAGGGGTGTTGCTTGTGTCATTTTCTTGTTTAATACATTTTTCATTTCTCACACACAACCTCTCTTATCTCTCTCTCTTTAACAATGGCTTCCACCACCATATTTCACCATGTTAGACCACCGGATCACATTTAGAAAATCTACAAAACCGCTAAGTCAATATTTATTAAGCAAAAAATATTTACAAGCGAAGGGAGAATAAGCAAACAACGAGAACACATGAGTTTTTGAAAGAATACGAGTACTCTACGTTTAGCATAGTAACTTATAATTAACCCTATCATTTATCGTCCTCATTTAAGAAACTTAGCCTAATGTGAAGTTAAGGAATCAAAGCTAAGTGCTCAACACGCACGGTCGAGTCAAAAATTACTCTTATTCTCGCCATCGGAAAATCTACATTCGTGTCTTCAAACACTTATAAAACATGAGAAAAATTTTTAAATTTGGCCATTTTTAGCCTTATTTTGCAACAAAACGATAAACAAAAAGATAAACTTTGGAAAGCGTGAAGGTTTGGCAAGTCAAGTATCTATTCACCTCCTCCATACTAAAGTTAAACATTGTCCTCAATGTTTCGAGTCTAGGGGTGCAAACACCCCCATACTAGAGACGTAGTCGAATGCCTAATCTAGCATGGAAAGGGTGTAACCGTTAAATTTAAAGCCGTTTATGAAGTGTGCTATAAACCTAAGGTTAGAACATCAAAGGATATATCATGGATATTGAGAAAGTCTTCAAAGCAACGATCGAGTGCTCCCATCAAACGAACACGAGAGGCTCCAATCGTGAAGATCATGATCATCTAAAATCCACAATTCACAAACAACCACGGAACAAAGGTTGGAAGGGCACAAATCCCCACACATTACAACATTAGAAAGCGATAATATGTACATAGGATAAGCATGGGACTCCCCCACGAGGCACCTCGTTTTTGATTACCGAGTCATGAGCTCGACTCGATCCCCTCAATACTAATTATCATTGGGGAAGGTGATTTGGTCGAGGTAGTTCAAGGATGGAACTTCCCCGCCAAAGTAGTGCTTCAACCTATGTCCATTCACATTGAAATTGGGGCCATCATTTTGAGCTAGCTCGATGGTCCCATATGGAAAAACTTGAGTCACGGTGAATGGACCGGACCAACGGGATTTCAACTTACCGGAAAAGATTTTCAAACGAGAATTAAAAAGCAAAACTTGATCCCCAATGTTAAAAACCCGGTTTTTGATTTTTGAATCATGCAACTTTTTAGTCTTTTCTTTATAAATCAATGAATTTTCATAAGCAATATCCCTTAATTTATCCAATTCATTTAATTGCATTTTCAGGTGTTTTCCCGCGGTCTCCATGTCATCATTACAATGCTTTAGGGCCCAATAAGCCTTGTGTTCCAATTCAATTGGCAAGTGACAATTTTTCTCATACACAAGCTTATAGGGAGTGCACCCAATGGGCGTCTTATGAGCGGTCCTAAAGGCCCATAAAGCATCGTCCAACTTATCCGACCAAGATTGTCGGTTTTCCCCAACGGATCTCTCCAAGATCCTCTTCAACGCTCGGTTTGAAACCTCGACTTACCCACTCGTTTGTGGGTGATAAGCCGTAGAAAGCCGATGTGTAACCCCATATTTCCTTAGGACCCTTTCGAATTGGTCGTTACAAAAATGGGTTCCACGATCGCTTATGATCGCATGAGGGGTTCCAAACCAAGAAAACAATCTTTTCAAAAACTTGACTACCACGCGATCATCATTGGTGGGCAAAGCCTTAGCTTCCACCCACTTAGATAGATAGTCAACCGCAACAAGGATGTACTTATTACCACGAGATGATGGGAACGGCCCCATAAAGTCGATGCCCCAAACGTCAAAGATCTCACACACTTGGATGATATTCTGTGGCATTTTATCTTTTTGTGAGGCTTTTCCTTGTCGTTGGCATGAGTCACACGACTTCACAAGCTCATGTGCATCTCGGTAAATAGTAGGCCAAAAGAAGCCAGCATCAAAGACCTTCTTAGCCGTGAGATTAGCACCATGGTGACCACTCGTGGGTCCCTCGTGACAAGCTCTAAGGATGTTAGAAGCTTCGGTGCCAAAGACACAACGTCGAATGATTTGATCCACACAAGTTCGAAACAAGTAAGGGTCGTTCCAAAAGTAGAACTTGACGTCACGAAAGAATTTTTGTTTTTCTTGAGTCGTCATACCCTTGATGATGAAGTTGCCCGCATGGTAATTTTCGATGTCCGCAAGCCATGGTGTGGAAGAATCAAGCTTAGAATTCACTACACCAAGTGTCTCGAGCGGAAATGTTTCGGTGATTTCCTTGGGCTCGTAAACACTTTGGTGAGGAGCTTCAAAACGAGAAAGATGATCGGCTTCTAGATTCTCAGCTCCTTTTTTGTCAACAATTTTGTGATCAAATTCTTGAAGGAGGAGAATCCAACGAAGTAATCTCGGCTTTGCATCTTGTTTAGCCATAAAATACTTGATAGCCGAATGATCCGTATACACTCTGCATTTCGTCAAGACTAGATAAGGTCGGAATTTCTCAAATGCATACACCACGGCAAGGAACTCCTTTTCCGTTGTAGTGTATTTTAGTTGAGCCTCGGTCATCGTCTTGCTAGCATAGTGAATAGGCAAGAAGTGCTTTTCATGACGTTGCCCCAATACGGCCCCTATAGCGTAGTCACTAGCATCACACATGAGCTCAAAGGGGAGGTTCCAATTGGGAGCAACAAGAATGGGAGCTTCAGTAAGTTTCCTCTTAAGGATTTCAAAGGCTCGTACACAATCTTCGTCAAAGACAAAACGTGCCTCTTTTTCAAGAAGATGTGTAATAGGTCGAGAGATCTTTGAAAAATCCTTGATGAATCGACGATAAAAGCCCGCGTGGCCTAGGAAACTCCTAACTCCCTTAACGGTTTTGGGATGAGGTAATTTGGCGATGACGTCTACCTTAGCTTGATCTACCTCAATCCCCGCTTTCGAGACCTTGTGCCCTAAGACGATTCCACTTTTAACCATAAAATGACATTTTTCCCAATTGAGCACAAGGTTGGTTTCCTCACAACGCTTCAACATTCTCTCAAGATTTGACAAACACGAAGTGAACGAACAACCAAACACGGAAAAGTCATCCATGAAGACTTCCATCGTCTTCTCGATCATATCATGAAAAATAGCCATCATGCACCTTTGAAAGGTTCCCGGTGCATTAAAAAGTCCGAATGGCATTCTACGATAGGCAAACGTTCCATATGGACACGTAAACGTAGTTTTTTCTTGATCACGAGGATCGATGGGGATTTGGAAGTAACCAGAAAAACCATCTAAAAAGTAATAGCAATCGTTTCCCGCAAGACGCTCTAACATTTGGTCCATGAAGGGCAAGGGAAAATGGTCTTTACGAGTGGCTTCATTCAACTTTCGATAGTCAATACACACTCTCCATCCGGTCACGAGTCTAGTGGGAATTAACTCGTTGGCATCATTTGGCACAACAGTCATTCCTCCCTTTTTAGGGACACAATGAATAGGACTCACCCAAGGGCTATCGGAAATAGGGTAAATCATTCCCGTGTCAAGGAGTTTAAGGACTTCCTTTTTAATGACGTCGTGAATTTTGGGGTTCACCCTCCTTTGACATTGGATTGCGGGCTTGTAATCTTCCTCCATTAAGATTTTGTGGGTACAAAATTTGGGATCGATTCCCTTAATGTCGGATAACTTCCACGCAATTGCCCCTTTGTGATCCTTTAGAACATCGACAAGTGCGGTTTTTTCATCATTCGAAAGTTCTTTCGCAATAATAACCGGTAACTTGTCGCCCTCCTCCAAAAAGACATATTCAAGATGAGGTGGTAAATCTTTCAACTCAAGGATAGGTGGTTCCTCAATTGAAGATTTGGGCTCGATACTCATAAACTCCTCGGGTGGGGGAAATGGAAAATCGTTAAGAAAATCCTTGATAATCGAGAAGTCCTCATCATTGTCGAGGTCTTCGTTACAAGTACGTGGAACATCGAATTATTCCAATGTAAAACCACCACCTTCAAATGGAGTGAAGGTTGGTTTCAAGTTATCAATAATGGATCTAACATAGTGGGATTGCCACTATTTTCATCATCACCAAAACCTAGAACTTCTTGTGAAAATTCCTCGTAAACCACGTGAATCATATCAACGAGGTTTGTGGTTGCAATGGAATAAACATGAGAAATTTGAGAGTTTTGAGTTGCGTTTATAACAAGTTCCTCGTCGTTGAAACGTAAGGTGATCTTTCTAGCATGAACATCGATCAAAGCCATAGACGTGTCTAAAAACGAACGACCTAAAAGGAGAGGAACTTGAGGATCCGTGGGAATATCGACAATGATAAAGTCTACCGGATAATAGAACTTTCCCACTTTCACAAAAATGTCTTCCGCCAATCCTCATGCGGGAATCGTGGAATGGTCGGCCAACTCGATAGACATTAGTGAAGGAGTAAGATTAGGAAGATTGAGCGACTTGAAGATTGCAAGAGGCATCAAGTTAATGCTAGCACCAAGATCGGCCAAGGCAAAGCATTCTTCCATATCTTGGATTGCACAAGGGATCAAGAATTTACCGGGATCACCGACTTTTTGAGGTATGCGATTAAGATAAACCGATGAACAACTAGACAATTGATGCAATTTCTCCTTGTTGTTCAACATACTTTTAAAGTTAGCGGCAAATCGAGGCATCATGACCAAAGCATCGGCGAAACTCACATTAAAGTGCAAATCACAAAACATTTTCATAAAAAGCTCAAATTGGTAATTGTCGTGCTCTTGACGTTTCTCCTTTCTAAGTCTCGATGGATAGGGAAAAGGTGGTGTGGGTTGAGGCATAGGCATAACCTTTGGAATCTCGGGTTCCAATGTTGGTAATGGGTCAACCGTAGGTGTGGCATGAGCGGTACTTCGTGGGATTGGAACATGCTCCTTTTGGACCACCACCTCGGGTTCTTCCTCAATTGTTTCCTCCGTAGGAGCAATTGGTTGAGGAGTCGGTTCCTTAAGTGTCTTACCACTACGTGTGGTAATCACTTTCATCTCACCCTTAGGGTTTGATACGGTGTTGCTAGGAAGACTACTCGAAGATGGTTTGCACATAATTGCCTCAAACATAGATGAAATTTTGTCCTCAAACATGGATTGCCTCTTCTCGGCTTTAATCATCTCTTGCTTAATTTCATGTTGCCCTTGTTCCATTTTTTGTTGGTTTTGTTGTAACCTAGTTACATTTCCTTCCATCTTGTTGGTATGGATTTTAAGCTCATTTGCTAACTCATTTTTCAACTCTTTCTTCAAGTCGTTCTTAAACTCGGATCTTAGGCTAATGATTTCTCTTTGAATGTTGTCAAACCTAGCATCGTTCCCATTAGCGTATTCAACAAATTCATTTGGAAGATCTTTCAACGTTTGCAAACTTTTGTTGTTGTTTTGAAAATCATTTTGATTTTTGTTTAAAATTTGATTATTAGCCCCTTGATTACCATAGTTTCCCTTGTTGTAATTGTTTTTGAAACCAACTTGATTGTTGCGATAGTTGTTGTTAGCATTTTGATTTGAACCAAAACCCGGTGGAGTCAATTGATTAGAGCGGGTAACTTGACCGTTTTGGTTGTAAGTTCCCTTGGCCGCGTAGGCACTCGAAGTGTTACCATCGTTGGTAATGCACTCAGAGAAATCATGACCTCCACCACAATACATGCATGAAACCTCAACCGCTTAGGCCGTAGCGGGAGCACTTGGTTCTCCAACTTTGAACTCAATCAAAAGACCTTTAAGCTTATCAAAGATTTTGTTTTCCAAGTTCGCCTCAATTTGGCAAGCATCGATGGTAGTAGATAAAGAAGGTGAAGCCGAATACGAAGCCTTACAAACACTCGACGTGCTACGAGGACTATACACCTTAGATCTATTCTCAATTATCATCGAAGCTTCCTCAACCGTTTTACACAAAAAATTACCACCCGCGGCGGCATTAAGATAATCCCTTTCATGATCATTAAGTCCATTGTAAAACGTGTCAATTTGATGCAAGTCGGAAAAACCGTGATGAGGACACTAATGTAACATTTCCTTAAACCTACTCCAAGCCGTTGAAAAACTTCCATTAAACTCTTGTGAAATTTTGAAATCTCGTTTTTCAAATGCGTAGTCTTAGAGGGCGGAAAAAATTGGTTCACAAATTTAGACACGAGATCCTTCCACGTCAATATAGAATTGGGTGGCTCTTTATCTAACCAAATTTTAGCGGGCCCCGCTAAGGAATACGGAAAAAGCATCATCTTAATCGAATCATTAGCAACATCCTTAAATTTGCAAGTGGCGGTAAGACGATTGAATTGGCGGATATGGTTGTGCGGGTTGTCCTTCTCATCACCACGGAATTTGTTGTTTTGGATCATCGACAACAAACCCGTTTTCACCTCAAAATTCTCCGCGAGGATAACGGGAATCACAATAGCCTCTCCATAACCCTCGGTGGCTGCTTGAAGTAACTCCATCATAGTTCGATTCGCCATGGTTGGTTCTTCTCTTACAATGGGTTCGTCAATAGGAGACTCCTCACTAGAAAGATTAGGAGTAGGTGTTGACTCCTTTCGGTTTTTTCGTTTACATGCACGTCTTGCTTGATTACGAGTAAGCATAAACGTCACGTACAACGTGGGGGTGAGCAAAGAAGATTCTTTTTGGTGTTTTGTATTTTTCCAATTTTTTGTGTTTTTGAGTGTTTTTACTTTTTTTTGAATTTTTGTGATTGTATTAAGTAGACCAAAATCTACAAATCTCCTCCTTAATCAAATTTCTTGATTAAAGAAGCCTCAAGGAATAAAAACGATCACGTGAAGTGAACGCCTTCGATGACTTTAGAACGTTGGTGGAACACCAAAACGTTCAAGAGGGTTTAATCAAATGAAACCAATAAAGTATATATGATACTTAATAATACTTTGGGCGGCAAAACCCTCGATTAGCTCTCAAAATCAAATACTCACAAGCAAGCGGGGAAACGAGGCGGCGCGATGCACTTAAGAGCCTTTTTCCTTAGGATATATTTTATAATATCCGCCTTATACCCACCTTATAGTTTGTATTTTTCAAAATCGAGCTTCACGAAAGTATTTATCTATTTTTGCCTTTCTTTCTTGTTTGAGATTCGAATAAAATGATTGGGTAATGACCTCCCAAGTCAAGGTTGTGTTTTCACACTTTTGGAGTACTTGTGAATTTATTGTTCTACGTATACAATATAGTAATAGTATTCACACAAAAAACGAAAAATCGATAATACGTATTAGTAGAGTGCTACTAATACTATAGATATTATGGATATATATAAAACAACAATTGCCAAATCAAAACACAACACGCCTCCCCGGCAGCGGCGCCAAAATGATGTTGTGTTTTTACACTTGTTTAGGAAAACAAGGTAATTAGGGTAAGTACGCCGATTTAGGAAAATCGTGCACAATTAACCCAAAGTGGGGATCGTTCTCAAGGAGGCTAGTGTGTTTGTGTAATGAGATGATTAATTATGTGATTATATGATTATGAGAAAGAAAATAGAAAGGGGATAAGAAGAGAATGACGGTTACGATGACGATTTAAACTAAGACGAAAAGATCGTACACGTAAAACCGTAAAAGCACCAAAATTAAAAATTTACTCTAAAAATTCAAAAAATTGCAATAAACCCTAAATAATGTAAATAGAGTTTACAAAAAATCAAAAATCACTCAAACCTTTCATTAATTAAATAATGATTTTTTAATGCTAATTAAGGCCCTAAAAATCAATTTAATTAACAAAAAGCCCAAAATGAGTTTTATCACTTTGTAAACCTCTATTATGACCTAACTTAATTTAAAACTATTTTTGAAAATTTAAAAATTAATTAAAACTATATAAAAACAATTAAAAACTATTAAAACTTAAAATAATTATAAAATTAATCTAAGGACAATAAAAATATTCTAAAAGTTGTAAAATTCCTAACTTTATTTGTTTAACCTAAGAAAAATATAAAAACTTGAAAAATCTAAATTTTAATTTTTAATAATAAAATAATAATAAAATAATATTAAAATTTTAAAATTTATAAAAAATTCTAAAAACTTGCAAACTAGCTTAATTTAACCTAAATAAACAGAAAATGAAGTTGAAATTACAAAATACCCTTAATGGGCCTCCAAATGGGCCAAAAGTCCAAACAGTCCCCTTATTGGGCTCAAATAGGCCCAATAAGCAAAAAGTTGTCCAATTAAGCTCAAAAACTCCTATCTGACTCAAAATTTAATTTTAAACACAACTTTTCAAAGGCCCAAAAGCTGAATATGTGAAATAAGCTGACTTATACCAAACAGCTTATTCTTAATGGGCTTTTTGGCCCATTAAGCTATAAGCTGATGCCATAAGCTCAAATTAGACACACAAGCTTCTTTTGAGTTGCTTAAGACTTCTGTATAAAGAAATTTGAAATAAGCCAAGGGAATAAGCCTGAAAATGCAAAAAGCAATCTATAGAAAACGACAAAATAGTCGTTTTTGAGTTCTAGGCTATCCCAAGAGCTGATTCAAGTTTCTAAAGCTTTTAAATGACTTAACTAAGCTTAATCAACAAAATGTTTTCAAATAAGTTGACTTAATAAGCTGGAAAAATCAAATAAGCACTTATGAAAAAGTCAAATAAGTTGGTTTTCTAGCAAAAAGTCAAAGTCAAAGTCTAATAAGCTCCAGTTCAATCAAACGGGTCAAATAATGAAGATCTATCACAAAAAATAAGTTATTGCAGGTCTGGATAAGCTAAAATGGCTTATTGATAAGCTAACTGAAAAATTGCACTAGCAGGGGCTAGTTTTGGGTGTTGAGCAGTGGAAACTTTTTCCACTGCTTGACTTCTTGACTTTTTTTTCTTTAGTGACTTTTTTGGAGATTCAAGTTACACAAAGGCACCCAAATGATCAGTGGATCATAAGGAGTCAATAACAACAAAGAAATCACAATCACAATCAGCCAATTTGTACAGTTAATTCAATCAATCACCAGATATGCACCAGACTTAGAACAATAAGCAGTTATGGTTCAATAAGCACTTATAGCACAATTCAGCCAGCCAAACTTAACCAAATGCATAGACAAGAAATATTAAACTTAAATAAGCAAGCCTAAACAGGTTTCATTCACTGATTCAAAGTATTAAGCAAGATTCAAGCACTTGAAGTTACTGATGAACTATGAACATGCAGTTTTTTCACTTTGCTGATGCACTTGACCAACAAGCCAGATTCAAACACTCAAATCTCTAAGATATGTTATGATAACAATGAGTTAATAACTTATATCCCTAAACATGCATATACTCTAAGTATTCCCAAAATTTTAGGTCAAAAACAGTCAAACTCAAGTAGTTATAGCACAATCTTTGATTTCAAGGTTCAAGCCCAAAAACTTGCAGCAAATAGCACTCAACCAAGTCAAGAACAGATAACAAGCATAAACACAAACTTCTAACAACACAATAACCACTTGTGATCTCAAATAGGTAATCCTAAACACCCCTTTAAATTTTCAAAACCAAAATTTTCAAATCAAAAGTGTATTTCAAGACCACCCAAGCCCAAATAAGCACAATAACATATATATTAAGCAGATTTAAGCAAGATTAGACCATAAAATCAGCAAGAACACAAGTAGCACACAAATTCACCAAAAATCAAGATTTTATCAGATTTTGGGTAGAAAGGTGTGTACCTCATGGATGTACATCCATACCCACAAATTTTTGAGCTTATGTACTAGCAAGAACAACTACAAGCTTCCACAAATAACCCTGCTAAGAATCAACAAGGTTAAGAGCACAATATGAAAATCAGAAAAAGTAAAAATCCTTGATTAATGCAACCTTGTTTCCCCACACTTGATTATCCCCAAGTTATAGGCTTCACCACACCTTGATAACTTAATATCAGGATGCTATGATCAGCTTTATATCCCAAGAATTGCAAGGTTTGAACAAGTCTTAGCAAAATATCAAGAAAAGTGGAAAATGTGCAAACTTTTGCACACTCCTTTTGAAAACAGGATTTTGATTCAAGAACAAGTAAACATTAACAACAATAAACAGATTATAAGAGTGGCACTTGAGCTTTCTTCAACAAATTAAAACACATTTCATTGATATGAATATGAGATTTACAGATTTGGGAACAACTGAAAATTCAAGAGCAAACTGAAATGTAATGACCTAAGGCCTTTATATAGGCATACAATGAACTAGTTAAGAGCTAAAAACGTAAACCCTAATGTAGTGAAGTCCCCATTATGCCCTTTGCAGATTTTGAACTTTGAAGATCATGTGACTCTTTCTTGTTTGTTTGTGGAGCTGGCATGGTGAAAACTTGATCAAATGGTGTAAAATAAGCTTAGGATGTAAGCTGGAATCTCACACGTTGGATGACTGGCCTCTTTTGGCAGTTTCTTCTTTGTTGCAGCAGGGGAATCTCTTGTGGGAAAAAGGGAGTGATGTGGCAACTATTTTCAAGGTTGGGTTATGATTAAGGTATGCTTAATCATAAATCTGGAAGGTTTGGTCGGTTAATTGTTACACAATTAAGAAAACCCAATTTTCATAAGAACACTTAAGAACAACTCCTTTGATCTTTGTTTTGGGTTTAGGCGGTGTTTAGCACCAGTTTATAATATTAATTAACTTTTGAAAAGTTAGTTAATAATAAACGGTGAGTGGAGGGTGATGTGGAGGAAGGGGGAAATCTGATTGGTTGATGTGGGTGAGTGGGGCACGTGGCGTGCAAGGGTTGGTTAAGGTAAGTAAGGATGTCGGCCAGCTTTAGCCCCTCTTCTTCTTTTCTTCCTTCACTTTGTAAATAATGCACCAAAATCCGTTTTCCTTTGTTAATGAAGTTTCAAACTTCATACTTTTGCCCCAAATACTTTTCCAAAGTATTTTCAGGGGTATTTCTTGCCATTTTGTGATTCTTAAAGGACTGTTTTGGCATTTTCTTGATTGATAATGGTCTTGACTTGTATGATTAACCTTTTGGAGGACTGAAATTGCCAAGTTATGATTAATGAGGGACCATTTTTGCCATTTCTTCAAAGTCAAGGGTCCTTTTGGTAATTTTGATATTTTCAAAGGACCAAATTTGTAATTCTTGAAACTTGGAGTCCTTCTTGGTATGTTTGACTTTGAGGAGGATAAATATTGACATTTTAGTTTTGTTGAGGGACTAAAATTGCCAATTCTTCAAAGTGGAGGGCCCTTTTTGCAATATTGACAAACTTTAGGGACTAATCTTGTAATTATGAGGATACAAGGGTATAAAGTGTCAATTCTTCAATATTGGAGGACCCTTCTTCATAAATCTTCAAATCTTTAAGGGTTTTCTTTGGAAAATTCTTCATTAGGGCTTGGTTCAATGTGCGGCTTCGTTTCCCGTGTTCGTTTTTGCATGATTCTTGTGATCTTTTGTCATTTTCTCAATATCCGTACCTAAAATACACAAGCAACAAACACAAGCATATATTTGGGTATTTTCATGATATTTAATGCTTTTTAAGCCCTTCTTAGACGATGAGACTATGTATAAAAGCAGTCTCATCAGTTACACACAAGAAAAGGGTATTGATTATGAAGGAGTTTTTGCACATGTTGCCGGAAATGAAGCAATAAGGATTTTCCTTGCTTATGCTTCTTGCATGGGATTCATAGTGTATGAAATGGTCTTGAATAGTGCCTTCTTGTATGGAACCATTCAAGAGGAAGTATATGTTATGCAACCTCCTGGATTTAAGGATTCAGAGCATCTAAACAAAGTGCATATAGTGAAAAAGGCAATGTATGACCTTCATCAAGACCGGTACTTTCTCCACCTATCTTGTGGACAATAGATTCAAGAGAGGGACCATAGACCAGACATTATTTATTAAGCATAAAGGGAAGGATTTTTTGGTAGTTCAAGTCTATGTGGATGATATCATCTTTGGATCTTCAAATCCATAGATGAGCAAAGAATGTTTCCAAGATAATGATTGATAAGTTTTGGATGAGTGCCATGGGAGAGATGAACTTCTTTCTTGGGCTTCAAGTACAACAAAGGAATGATGTTATCTTCATCTCTCAAGAAAAATATGTAGCTGAAATTTTGAAGAAGTTGGGTTCTCAACACATGAAAAGTGGGCTAGCACACTACACAACCATAGATAGAGTACACCCTTGGGGAAAGCTTAGAGAAGGAAAAGATGTTGATGTCAGGCATTATACGTCAATGATTCGTTCATTGATGTATCTCACAACTTCTAGACCTGACATTACATTTGTTGTTTGTGCATGTGCACGCCATCAAGTGACTCCTAAAGAGCGTTACTTTCATGCTGTAAAGAGGATCTTTAGGTACCTTAGGTGCTATCCCACTCTGGGAGTATGGTATCCTAAAGACTCTCCCTTGGAGTTGGTTTGATATTCAGACAGTGACTATGGTGGTGACAATAGGGATAGAAAGTCAACCACAGGTGGATGATAATTCTTGGGGAGCAGATTGATATCTCGGCAATGCAAGAAATAGACTATTGTGGCCAATTCAACAACTAAAGCTGAGTATGTAGCTGATGTTGCATGTTGTGGTCAAGTGCTATGGATTCAAAATCAGTTGCTAGACTATGGGTACAATTTTAGGCATACTGAGATCTATATAGATAATAACAGTGCTTTGTCTATCATTAAAAATCTTGTACATCATTCTAAAACTAAACACATAGATATTAGACATCATTTTATTAGGGATTATTTTGAAAAAGGTTTGGTACAACCAGAGAAAATTAACACAGAAGAAAATGTGTCAGATCTTTTAACAAAACTTTTGATGTTGGGAGGTTCTAGTACGTAGTGGCAAGTATTAGAATGATTAATCCTTGAAAATGTTTTTCTTAATGTTGTAAAAGTATGTATAAGGTGTAACGACCCACTTTGACAAGAAGGGCGTTATGTCATAATCATGGCGTGTCATCAAAGCATAATAAAGGCATCAAGTCATAAAGACATAAAAGACCAATAGGAAAGCCGGAGTCAAACATCAGCTTCCATCAGAAGCTCAACATGAAAAAATTAAAGAAATCTAAAGGACGAAACATGTGTCCAACAATGCATGAGTTTTAACAATTTATTAAGGAAAAGAGTCTATGAGTAGCTCTAATCCTAAGCACACACTATCATGACCAAATCCCACCTTTAGGTACCTGCCGTATGAGACATGAAAAGAAAATATGGCTGAGCAATACGCTCAGTGAATGGATATAAAGACAAGATAAAGAAAACAGTAACAAGAATAATAAACATGATAGCAGCGGAAAGAACATCCATGTCCTAAGGAAAGCCTAGGAGATAAGTTGTGAAGAATATAGAATATTTGCTATGAATGGTATAAGTGATACAAGGAAATTCTCACGAGCTCATATACATCATAACATGTCATGCATAATAATATCGTTAACGTGCGCATGATAAATAGAGGGGATCCCTCATCATGCAATAGAGGGGTAACCTATAATAATAGTAACATGGGTGGGGGGATCATATCCAATGTGATGGGGTGTAGAGCACACACCAAACCAATCAGCCTAAACGTGTAAACATGTAAACTAGGATGCACCCATACGCTCCGTAATAATAATAATGGCCAACAGATAAATATAACATGTAACATGAAGGGACGCCGCGAGAAATCACTCTCATCGTGAAAAAGTCATAACATAGGTGCCTCATATGTCATGGTCATGGTACCTCCATGACTAGGTGGTAAATCATGCACATCATGGTTATGCATGTAAATAGCTTGGGCAATATGTGGGCCATGAAGTAAAACTACTGGAAAACATGGCATTCATGAAAAGGTCTATAACATGAAAATGAGGAGAACTTGTTGCATAGCAATCGGGAAATCCTAATCATGAAAAGAGATGAATGTCCCTACTGAAAGGACGGAATATCCGTACCTTGTGTCCAGCAAGCAGTGAGGGAGATTGATAACGGAACTAAACTACTCCAACTTCACATGATCTACATATTAAATGACATGAGTTACTTGTTCATGGTATGAGTTACTTGTTCATGATTTATCGTGTCTTTCCTTCTTTAGTAGTTTTATAAATTTTAGTAACTTTCCTTAATGTTATACGTTCATGTTTTCCTTATTAGCGTATTTCATGACTCGTGTATTGTTATACTTTGGTATTTCCATAAATAGCAACTTTCCAAAAATAGTAGGTTTCTATAATAGTAACTTTCTAAAAATAGCAGGTTTCCATAAATAGTTACTTTCCAAAAATAGTAGGTTTCTATAAATAGTAACTTTTCAAAAATAGCAGGTTTACATAAATAGTAACTTTCCAAAAATAGTAGGTCTCCATAAATAGTAACTTTTTAAAAATAGCAGGTTTCCATAAATAGTAACTTTCTAAAATATAGCAGTTTTTCATAAATAGTAACTTTCTAAATATAGCAGGTTTCCATAAATAGTAACTTTCTAAATATAGTAGGTTTCCTTAAATAGTAACTTTCTAAATATAGTAGGTTTTCATAAATAGCTAATTAGCTCGTTTTTAATTTACGTAGATAATTTAACTTGTTTCATTATATAACGATTTATTTAATTAAGCTGAAATCAATAAGCCGATATTAAATAACCGATTACTTAATAAGCCGTAAATTAATTAAGTCAAAAATCAATAAGCCGATTTTAATTAAGCCAAAATCAATAAGCCAATATAAAATAAGCAAATTTTAAATAAGCTAAAAATTAATAAGTCCATTTAATTTAGCAAAAAATTAATAGCCAAACACCCCCTTCTGTGGCTCTCGGCTTGCCGAGCAATAAACCACCGAAACACCCCCTTGGGGTTCTCGGTTTGCCGAGCTAAAAACCACCGAAACACCCCCTTGGGGTTATCGGTTTGCCGAGCCAAAAGCTACCGAAACACCCCCTTGGGGTTCTCGGTTTGTCGATCAACAAACACCCACCGAGACCCCTTTGGGAGCTCTCAGTTTTCCGAGCAACAAACCCACCGAAACACCCCCTTGGGTTTCTCGGCCTCGGTCTGATCCAACACACACGGGCCATAGGCTCACTACCAACCTGATTCTTTCTTGTTTGATTATACAAAGCATGTATTCATTTCATTCTTAATTAAATTCATTGATGATTTCTTGAAATTAAAATAAGGAATTAAAATTTTGAGACATACTGAAAAAATAGAATAGATGTATGATAAACATGAACACACACACATAGAAGTCACGATCAACAATCAAAGTCCTCCTCCCCCTTTTGGTTCTTTGTGGCCGGCGGCTTCCACACACACACACTAGGTTTTTTTCTTTCTAACTTGATACAAATGAGAAGTGGACGGGTTTTGTTAGTTAGTTTCCTAGTGGTCTGAGCCTTGGGCCATAATTAGACTTGTAAGGTTTATGCCTAATATAATGTTCCTTTAATTTGTTTCGCGTCATAACTTTAGTTCTCGTGTGTTCGTATATTTACGAATTTTTAATTTCGTGTTATATCTTGTCATGTTGTATTTAATATACTTATATACTAGTCGTGAATTATTTAAATATTAAAAGTTGTAATTTAATGGTATTTTCATGCGGGTTTTACATAAGGATACACACTGTTATTATTCTATGCACTGTTAGTCTTTCCACTATTCTTTTTATCCACTGATAGGCTTTCTCTATCCACTGTTGTGGGAAGTGTAGCCTTTGTTGGTGTCTTTTTGTCTAACAATGCAGGATATTGGAGCAATGTGGATTGGTGGTTGCTCCTTGTTGGGTGTAAATGTTGCAAATATTTATTTATGATGGTTGGAATGCTTTGCATTCCTATCTTGAAATAATAATTTTTTTCTATGGTTGTAGAAGTTTGTAAGTATATGCATACTTTAATGGGAGGTATTAGGGTACCTTTAGGACATTGTGTACTCTTAAAGTGCTCGTATCACAATTCTAGACTGTGTATACTAGTGAGCGGGGGCTAGGAATAGTGAAGGCTTTTCTTATGGATTGCTGGAATTCTTAGTCCTTGAGGCACTGTAGCATGCAAGTCTATAACAAGATTTGTATGTTGCTAAGACTTTGTAGACCTAGATTTGGAATTGGTCGGATGGAGACTTGGGATATACATTTTTGGGTTACCTTGGGAGTTACAAAGGTTTTATATGAACTAACCTTATCTATGGGGCATTTGTGAACAAAGGACTCTAGAGTTCTTGCATGTCTCTCATGCTTTTGCATGTGTGTATGCATGGACAGTGTTTGTTACTTCTGCTTATTAGAGACTAGTTTATTCCCTTAGGACTATTGCTTTTGTTTGTGTTTTAACTTTAAATTTTCTTCCTTTTGATGGTGGATTTCTACCCACTGTCATGTATTTTCTACACCCTGACAAAACATTTTCTACACACTGTCAAATATGAGCGTTGACACTGAAAGGAAATTTGACCGTTGAAAAACACTAAGTCCCACTCAGTTGTAATTTTTGAGATATTTTGGGCCGTAATTTTAGTATAGTAAGTATTTTTATTAATGTTAAGAGATAAATGTATTTTTTTCCAAGATTTACTTGAGTATATTTTGAACTTTTATGCACTTACCTCTTTTTCAACCAATAGTATCCCTACTTGTCTGTTATATTTACCCAATTATGTCTCCTAATATTGCCACTTGCAATTTTCACAATATTAATCTTCCAAAATTATATTTTTCATCTTTCTTTCATGTTAAGATTTTCAAATCTTCACAATGGCAACACTTTTCAGACCTACAAATCTTGATCTTCAATTCAAACCTCAACATAATATGATTGCTATTCTGACTAAGGATGACCGGAATCCATAATACGATGGAATGAGTGATTACTTGAGGGCGTCTAACCTAAGGTTTGCACTTCTTCATAAACCTCTCATTCCTATTTCACATATTAAACAGTTTTGGAACACTGCTCGTTCTAGAACAATTAATAATGTGAAAACAATTGAAGGCTCTGTTCATAGGAGACTAAAACTGTCACATAAGCCCTTATTCGTCAAGCTTTAAGTCTTGATGATTTGGGTGGAGTGGAAGTTCTTCCCATTGAAGAGCTACATGCAAGGTTGACAGGCTTGGAATACAACCTTCCACAAGACGGTCGTATTTCACAATGTGATAAAACCCAATTTCCCCGAGCCTGGAAATTCTTTATTCTTGTCCTTCCACAATGTTTTAGTCTAAAGTCTTCTACTTTCAATAATATTAGCCATTCGATTGCTAGTGCTCTTGTTTGCATGGTCTCTGACAAAGATATAATTTTTCTAAAATGATTTTCGAAGGCATGATGAACAACAAGGGTAGTAAAATGTCTTTGCTCTACCCTAGATTTTAGAAATGGGTTTGGGCTTCAAGGGGAATGCAATGTTGACCATTCACATTTTTATGATCCCCGTGTGCAACAAAGCCGATTGTTTAACATATTGAACACCCATCATAGACTATTGCCCTTAACCCAACCCATGCTTGACCTTATTCAAGTTGTTGAATTGATTCCTGACCAACCAGCCCAACCACCATCACCTGACCATGAAGTTGCCATGGAAATTGACAACCCTTTACCAGATCCCCTACCCGTTGTCACACTTACTCTACCCCCTGACACCCAAACAATACCCACTGTTGAAACATCTGTTGATCCAGACACCCCTTCATCGTCCTTACCTTTACAATTTAGGATCTCTAAACGCCAAAGGCTCACTGGGGTGTCTCCCCTATTGGTTCTAACCTTGTAGCAGAGGAGACCACTAATACTAGGGTGGTTAGTGACTTGAGGATGGCTAGCACTGTTGTCTCTAGCTTAGATGCAGGACAAGTCAGTGTTACTGTCATTAAGCCCATCCTCATGCCTAATGAATCTACATTGAGGGTCGATTCCCCGAATATGGATGAGGGCAGTCTGGTATCATTGACCAACATGGAATTGACGAAACTTTGTATTAGCTTGCAAAATCAAAATACAGAGTTGGTACATGCAGTCAAGTAACAGTGTCTTGAACTTATTCAATTAAGGGAAAGACTCTCTAATTTTGAAGCCATAGGTATACCTAGGAGGACATTTGTGGTTCAGTTCTTAGATGAGCATATTGGAGAGGAGTCCTACAAAGGGGAGGAGGACTATAATTTGAGTGATAAAGGTTCCAAAAAAGGCTCAAAGGATTCAATTGTTGACACAATAGAAGCAGTTGATGATCTTACAGGTTTAATAAAACAAAGGGGATCTGATTCTTCTTTGATGACACCAGTGAAGCTTTCTTTTGTTCAAAATCATGGAGCAAGTAAGTGATGGAAGAGTTGCATCCACTGACAGTACTGGTGTATCCACTATCATGACTAGTCTACCTATTGTTGGCCTGTTTGATCTATCCAGTGAACAAAGATCTATATCCGTTGTTGGTGTATCCAACCACCATTCATCAATAGAAAGTGATGAGACTGCTTTTATACATAGTCTCATCGTCCAAATAGGGCTTAAAATGCATTAAATATCATCAAAATACACATATATATGCTTGTGTTTGTTGCTTGTGTATTTTAGGTACGGATATTGAGAAAATGACAAAAGATCACAAGAATCATTCAAAAACGAACACGGGAAACGAAGCCGCACAAAGAACCAAGCCCTAATGAAGACTTTCCCAAGATTAAACCTTGGAGATTTGAAGAATTATGAAGAAGGGTCCTCCAATATGGAAGAATTGACACTTTATACCCTTGTATCTTCATAATTACAAGTTTGGTCCCTAAAGTTTGTCAAAATTACAAAAAGGGCCCTCCACTTTGAAGAATTGGCAAGTTTAGCCCCTCAACAAAGCTAAATTGTCAACCATTATCCTCCACAAAGTCAAATATATCATGAAGTCCTTCAAAGTACAAGAAATTACAAGTTTGGTCCTTTGAAAATCCCAAAATCACAAAAAGGACCCTCAACTTTCAACATTTGGCAAGAATGGTCTCTCAATCATCAAGACTTGGCAATTTCAGTCCTCCAAAATGCTCAAAATACAAGTCAAGACCATTATCCATCATCAAAATGCCAAATAAGCCCTTGAAGAATTCAAAAATGGCAAGAAATACCCCTGAAAATACTTTGGAAAAGTATTTGGGGCAAAAGTGTGAAAAGAAAAACTTAGCTAACAAAGGAAATCCGGTTTTCATGTGTTTAATTGCAAATGAAAAGAGAATAGAAGATGGGGGTTATTTCTGGCAAGACAAGATTGTTACCTAGACCAGTGAGTGGGTGACACCTGTCCCTCTCACACTCTCCACCAATCACATTACACCATTCATCCATGTCACACCCCACTTAACCCGGTTTATATTAAACTAATCTTGGCGCCATTAACAAGTTTTTAAATTTAATCCAAACTAAAAACGGATTAAACAAGGCACTATTCACCTCAAGAACACAATTAGGTATTCTTAATTGTGTTGTAATTAGGCCCTAAGATTATCCAGATCCATGATTAAGCATCCCTTAATCATAACCCATCACCCAAAACACATGCTACATCACCAAGGAACCCCACATGAGATTCCCCTGCTACACCTTTGAGCTAACTGCCAAATTTTGGACAGTCATCCAACGTCCCACAATTGTGCTTACTTTCTAAGCATCATACAAACCCTTTGATCATATTTTCTTGCCAGCTATCACCACAAACAGCCAAGAACTCTTCACAAGACTCCAAGGTTTTCAAAATCTGCAAGGGCAATTTTGGAAGTTCAAGCATTAGGGTTTAGCATTTTTTACCTGTTCTTAGCTCACTTATAAGGCTATATATAAAGCCATAGGGTCTCACTTAGACGTTTGCTTTTGGTTTTTCCTTGTTCAAGCACTTGTAAATCCCTTTTCAGTTTTATGAAATTTGAGTTAAGTGTTTTGAAGAAAGACCAAGTTCCATCTTATTATTGCTTGCTTATGTTCTTAGTTTACTAATTTTGATGTTAAAAACCTGTTTTCAAAAGAGGAGTGTGCAAAAGTTTGCACATTTTCTTCATTTTCTTGATATTTTGCTAAGTTCTTGTTTCAACCTTGGAATTCTTGGGTTATAGGGCTGATCGTAGCATCCTAATTGTGTTGATTAAGGTGTGGTGAGGCTTATAACTTGGGGATAATCAAGTGTGGGGTAACAAGTTTGCATTAATCAAGATTTTTCAAGTTTCTGATTTTATACTTGTGCTTCTAACCTTGTTGATTCTTAGCAGGGGTGTTATTGGAAGCTTGTACTTGTTCTTGCTAGTACATAAGCTCATAAATTCATGGGTGTGGATGTACATCCATGAGGTTTGCATACTCAATCCTAAAATCTGCTTAAAATCTTGATTTTTGGTGATATTTGTATGTGGCTTGTGTTCTTGTGAATTTTATGGCTTGAATCTGTTAATCTTACTTGTTATTGTGTTTATCTGAGCTTGGGTGGTCTTAAATCTCACCTTTCCTTTGAAAAATTTGGATTTGAAAAGATAAAGGGGTGTTTGGGTCTACCTGTTTGTGATTGCATCTTGGTATTGTGTTGTTAGAAGGTATTGTTTATGCTTGGTATCTGATATATGCCTTGTTGAGAGTGTTTTGCTGCAAGTTTTTGGGTTTGAAGCCTTGAATCAAACAATATGCTATAGAACCTTTGTTCTTGCCTGTTTTGACCTAGGATTTTGGGAACATTTAGTGTGTATGCATGCTTAGGGCTAAAAGTGGTTTAAACAAAGTAATTATAACCTGTTTGAGAGATTTGAGGTGCTGAATCTGGCTTATTGGTCAAATACATCAGCAAAGTGTAAAACTGCATGTGTTAGTGTTCATCAGTAACATTCATTGGCTTGAATCTTGCTTAATTCTTTGAATCATTGCATGAAACCTGTTTTGACTTGCTTATTTGAGTTTAATATAGCTTGTGTATGCATTTGGTTGAATTTGGTTGGTTGATTTGTGCTAAAACTGCTTATAAGTGCTCAACTTCTTATTTGTTCATGTCTGTGCAATATCTGGTGATTAATTGATTAAACTATATCAATTGGGTGTTTGTGATTGTGATATTTTGATTGTTCTTGACTCCTTTTGATCCAAAGATCATTTGGGTGCCTTTGTGTAATCTGAATCTCCAAAAAAGTCACTAAAGACAAAAAGTCAAACAAGTCAAGTAGTGGAAAAAGTTTCCACTGCTCAACACTCAAAACTAGCCCCTGCTAGTGTAAAATTGAACTCAGCTTATCAATAAGCTATTCTAGCTTATCCAGACTTGCAACAACTTATTTTTTGTGATAGATCTTCATTATTTGACCCATTTGAGTAGACTGTAGCTTATTGGACTTTGACTTTGACTTTTTACTAGAAAACCAACTTATTTGACTTTTACATAAGTGCTTATTTGCTTTTTCCAGCTTATTGAGTCAGCTTATTTGAAAACTCTTTGTTGATTTTGCTTAATTAAGTCATTTAGAAGCTATAGAAACTTGAATCAGCACTTAGGGTGGCCTAGAACTCAAAAACGACTATTTTGTCGTTTTCTGTAGATTGCTTATTGCATTTTCAGGCTTATTCCTTGGGCTTATTTCAAATTTCTTTTTGCATAAGTCTTATTTAGGACAAAAGAAGCTTGTGTGTTTAATTTCAGCTTATGGCATTGGCTTATAGCTTAATGGGCCAAAAAGCCCATTAAGAATAAGCTGTTTGGTATAAGCTAGCTTATTTCACACTTTCAGCTTTTGGGCCTTTGGAAAAAGTTGTTTAATACCAAAATTTTGAGTCAACCAGTGCTTTTTGGGCTTATTTTGAACACTTTTTGTTATTGGGCCCAAATTTGGCCCAATAAGGTACTGTTTTGGGTTTAGCCCATTTTCTAGGCCCATTAAGGGTATTTAGGTAATTTCACTTTCATTTCTGAGTTATTTAGGTTAAATTAAGCTAGTTTGCAAGTTTTTAGAATTTTTTTATGATTTTTGGATTTTTAATATTATTTTAATATTATTTTATTATTAAAAATTAAAAGTTTGATTTTCTAGGTTTTTATATTTTTCCTAGGTTCTAAACACTTAATTAGGATTTTTGCAACTTTCCAAATATTTTTAGAGTCTTTTAATTATTTTCTAGAATTAATTTAAGTTTTAATTGATTTTAGTAGTTTTTAATTGTTTAAAAATAGTTTTTAGTGATTTTATAATTTTGAAAAATACTTTTTAGCTTAATTAGGGTATTTTGAGGTTTACAAACTTTAAAATCTTGTTTGGGACTTTTTAATAATTAATTTTAATTTTTAGGGCTTTAATTAGCATTAAAAAGTCATTATCTAATTAATTAAAAGGTTTTAGCAAGTTTGGATTTTTTGTAAACTCTTAGAATATTATTTTGGATTTTTGTAGTTTTTAGGATTTTTTAGGGTAAAATTTTAATTTTAGTGCTTTTTACGGTTTTACGTGTACACCTTTTTCGTCTTAGTTTAATCCGTCTTCGTAACCGTCATTCTCTTCTAATTTCATTCCTATTTTTCTTTCTAAAAAATATAATCACAAATCTAATCCAAGTCATTACACACATAACACACTAGCCTCCTTGAGAACGATCCCCACTTTGGGTCATTTGTACACGGTTTTCCTAAATCGTCGTGCTCAATACATGCCACTTTTGATCTCTTTTCCTAAAGAGTAGTAAAATGACTACATCATTTTGGCGCCGCTGTCGGGGAGGCGTGTTGTGTTTTGATTAGAATTGTTGTTTTTATATACTAACCATAAATAGTATTTGTATTAGTAGCACTCTACTAATACGTATTATCGGTTTTCGGTTTTTGTGTGAATACTATTACTATAGTGTATACGTAGAACAATAAATTCACAAGTACTCCAAATACGTGAGAAATCACAACCTTGACTTGGGAGGTCATTACCCAATCATTGTATTCGAATCTCAAACCAAAGAAAAAGGCAAAAATAGATAAATACTTTCGTGAAGCTCAATCTTGAAAAATACAAACTATAAGGTGGGTATAAGGCGGATATTATAAAATATATCCTAAGGAAAAAGGCTCTTAAGTGCTTCGCGTCGCCTCGTTTCCCCGCTTGCTTGTGAGTATTTGATTTTGAGAGCTAATCGAGGGTTTTGCCGCCCAAAGTATTACTAAGTATCATATATATTTTCTTGGTTTCCATTGATTAAACCCTCTTGAACGTTTTGGTGTTCCACCAACGTTCTAAAAGTCATCGAAGGCGTTCACTTCACGTGATCGTTTTCATTCCTTGAGGCTTCTTTAATCGAGAGATTTGATTAAGGAGGAGATTTGTAGATTTGTGTCTACTTAATACATTCACCAAAATCCAAAAAGGTTAATACAATCAAAAACCACAAAAAAATTGAAAAATACAAAACACCAAAAAGAATCTTCTTTGCTCGTCCCCTCATTGTACGTGACGTTTATGCTAACTCGTAATCAAGCAAGACGTGCACGTAAACGAAAGAACAAAACTCCCACTCCCAATCTTTCTAGTGAGTCTCCTATTGACGAACCCATTGTAAGAGAAGCACCAACCATGGCGAATCGAACTATGATGGAGTTACTTCAAGCACCCACCGAGGGTTATGGAGAGGCTATTGTGATTCCCGCTATCCTTGCGGAGAATTTTGAGGTGAAAACGGGTTTGTTGTCGATGATCCAAAACAAAAAATTCCGTGGTGATGAGAAGGACAATCCACACAACCATATCCGCCAATTCATCGTCTTACCGCTACTTGCAAGTTTAAGGATGTCTCGAATGACTCGATTAAGATGATGCTTTTTCCGTATTCCTTAGCGGGGCCCGCTAAGAGTTGGTTAGAGAAAGAGCCACCCAATTCTATATTAACGTGGAAGGATCTCGTGTCTAAGTTTGTGAACCAATTTTTTCCGCCCTTTAAGACTACGCACTTGAAAAACGAGATTTCAAAGTTTTCACAAGAGTTTAATGAAAGTTTTTCAACGGCTTGGAATAGGTTTAATGAAATGTTACATGAATGTCCTCATCACGGTTTTTCCGACTTGCATCAAATTGACACATTTTACAATGGACTTAATGATCATGAAAGGGATTACTTGAATGCCGCCGCGGGTGGTAATGTTTTGTGTAAAACGGTTGAGGAAGCTTTGGTGATAATTAAGAATAGATCTAAGGTGTATAGTCCTCGTAGCACGTCTAGTGTTCGTAAGGCTTCGTCTTCGGCTTCACCTTCTTTGTCTACTACCATCGATGCTTTCCAAATTGAGGCGAACTTGGAAAACAAGATTTTTTATAAGCTAAAAGGACTTTTGATTGAGTTTAAAGTTGGTGAACAAAGTGCTCCCGCTACGGCTAAAGCGGTTGAGGTTTCTTGCATGTATTGTGGTGGAGGTCATGATTTCTCCGAGTGAATTACCAACGGTGGTAACACTTCGAGTGCCTTCGCGGCCACGGGAAATTACAACCAAAACGGTCAAGTTTCCCGCTCTAATCAATTGACTCCACCGGGTTTTGGTTCAAATCAAAATGCTAACAACAACTATCGCAACAATCAAGTTGGTTTCAAAAACAATTTCAACAAGGGAAACTATGGTAATCAAGGGGCTAATAATCAAGTTTTAAACAAGAATCAAAATGATTTTCAAAACAACAACAAGGGTTTGCAAACATTGAAAGATCTTCCAAGTGAGTTTGTTGAATACTCTAGTAGGAATGATGCTAGGTTTAACAATATTCAAAGAGAAATCATTAGCCTAAGATCCGAATTTAAGAACGACTTGAAGAAAGAGTTGAAAAATGAGTTAGCTAATGAACTTAAAATCCACACCAACAAGATGGAAGGAAATGTCACTAGGTTGCAACAAAACCAACAAAAAATGGAACAAGGGCAACACGAGATTAAACAAGAAATGATTAAAGCCGAGAAAAGGCAATCCGTGTTTGAAGATAAAATCTCGTCTATGTTTGAGGCAATAATGTGTAAACCGTCTTCGAGTAGTGTTCCTAGCAATACCGTATCCAACCCTAAGGGTGAGATGAAATTGATTACCACACGTAGTGGTAAGACACTTAAGGAACCGACTCCTCAACCAATTGCTCCTACAGAGGAGGCAATTAAGGAAAAACCCGAGGTGGTGGTCCAAAAAGAGCATGTCCCAATCCCACGAAGTATCGCTCATGCCACACCTACGGTTGACCCATTACCATCATTGGAACCCGAGATTCCAAAGGCTATGCCTACTATGCCTCAACCCACACCACCTTTGCCCTATCCATCGAGACTTAGGAAGGAGAAACGTCAAGAGCGCGACAATTACCAATTTGAGCTTTTTATGAAAATGTTTCGTGATTTGCACTTTAATGTGAGTTTCGCCGATGCTTTGGTCATGATGCCTCGATTTGCCGCTAACTTTAAGAGTATGTTGAACAACAAGGATAAATTGCACAAATTGTCTAGTTGTTCGTCGGTTTATCTTAATCGCATACCTCAAAAAGTCGGTGATCCCGGTAAATTCTTGATTCCATGTGTAATCCAAGATATGGAGGAATGCTTCGCCTTGGCCGATCTTGGTGCTAGCATTAACTTGATGCCACTTGCAATCTTCAAGTCGCTCAATCTTCCTAATCTTACTCCTTCACTATTGTCTATCGAGTTGGCCGACCATTCCACGATTCCCGCATGTGGTTTGGCGGAAGACGTTTTTGTGAAAGTGGGGAAGTTCTACTATCCCGTAGACTTTATCATTGTTGATATCCCCACGGATCCTCAAGTTCCTCTCATTTTAGGTCGTTCGTTTTTAGATACGTCTATGGCTTTGATCGATGTTCATGCTAGAAAGATCACCTTACGTTTCAACGACGAGGAACTTGTTATAAACACAACTCAAAACTCTCAAATTTCTCATGTTTATTCCGTTGCAACCATAAACCTAGTTGATATGATTGACGTGGTTTGCGAGGAATTTTCACAAGAAGTTCTAGGTTTTGGTGATGAAGAAACTAGTGGCAATCCCATTATGTTAGATCCAATTCTTGATAATTCGACACCAACCTTCACTCCATTTGAAGGTGGTGGTTTTACGCTGGAAGAATTCGATGTTCCACGTACTTGTAACGAAGACCTCGACAACGATGAGGACTTCTCGATTATCAAGGATTTTCTTAATGATTTCCCATTTCCTCCACCCGAGGAGGTTATGAGTATCGAGCCCAAATCTTCACTTGAGGAACCACCTATCCTTGAGTTGAAAAAATTACCTCCTCATCTCGAATATGTCTATTTGGAGGAGGACGACAAGTTGCCGGTTATTATTGTGAAGGAACATTCGAATGATGAAAAAACCGCACTTGTCGATGTTCTAAAGGATCACAAAGGGGCAATTGCGTGGAAGTTATCCGACATTAAGGGAATCGATCCCAAGTTTTGTACCCACAAAATCTTAATGGAGGAGGATTACAAGCCCGCAATCCAAAGTCAAAGGAGGGTGAACCCCAAAATTCACGACGTCATCAAAAAGGAGGTCCTTAAACTCCTTGACGCGGGAATGATTTACCCTATTTCTGATAACCCTTGGGTGAGTCCTATTCATTGTGTCCCTAAAAAGGGAGGGATGACCGTTGTGCCAAATGATGCCAACGAGTTGATTCCCACTAGACTCGTGACCGGATGGAGAGTGTGCATTGACTATCGAAAGTTGAATGAAGCCACTCGAAAAGACCATTTTCCCTTACCCTTCATGGATCAAATGTTTGAGCGTCTTGCGGGAAACGATTTCTATTGCTTTTTAGATGGTTTATCCGGTTACTTCCAAATTCCCATCGATCCTCGTGATCAAGAAAAAACTACGTTTACGTGTCCATATGGAACGTTTGCCTATCGTAGAATGCCATTCGGACTTTGCAATGCACCGAGAACCTTTCAAAGGTGCATGATGGCTATTTTTCATGATATGATCGAGAAGACGATGGAAGTCTTCATGGATGACTTTTCCGTGTTTGGTAATTCGTTCACTTCGTGTTTGTCGAACCTTGAGAGAATGATGAAACGTTGTGAGGAAACCAACCTTGTGCTCAATTGGGAAAAGTGTCATTTTATGGTTAAGAGTGGAATCGTCTTAGGGCACAAGGTCTCGAAAGCGGGGATTGAGGTAGATCAAGATAAGTTAGACGTCATCGCCAAATTACCTCATCCCAAAACCGTTAAGGGAGTTAGGAGTTTCCTAGGCCACGCGGGCTTTTATCGTCGATTCATCAAGGATTTTTCAAAGATTTCTCGACCCATTACACATCTTCTTGAAAAAGAGGCACATTTTGTCTTTGACGAAGATTGTGTACGAGCCTTTGAAATCCTTAAGAGGAAACTTACCGAAGCTCCCATTCTTGTTGCTCCCAATTGGAACCTCCCCTTTGAGCTCATGTGTGATGCTAGTGATTACGCTATTGGGGCCGTTTTGGGCAACGTCATGATAAGCACTTCTTGCCTATTCACTATGCTAGCAAGACGATGACCGAGGCTCAACTAAAATACACTACAACGGAGAAGGAGTTCCTTGCCGTGGTGTTTGCATTTAAGATGTTCCGACCTTATCTCGTCTTAGCTAAATGCATAGTGTATACGGATCATTTGGCTATCAAGTATCTCATGGCAAAGCAAGATGCTAAGCCTAGATTACTTCGTTGGATTCTCCTCCTTCAATAATTTGATCACAAAATCGTTGACAAAAAAGGAGCCGAGAATCTAGCCGCCGATCATCTTTCTCATTTGGAAGATCCTCACCAAAGTGTTTACGAGCCCAAGGAAATCACCAAAACATTTCCGCTCGAGACACTTGGTGTAGTGAATTCTAAGCTTGATTCTTCCACCCCATGGTTTGCGGACTTTGCAAATTACCATGCGGGTAACTTCATCATCAAGGGTATGACGACTCAAGAAAAATGAAAATTCTTTCGTGACGTCAAGTTCTACTTTTGGAACGACCCTTACTTGTTTCGAACTTGTGCGGATCAAATCATCCGACGTTGTGTATTTGGCACCGAAGCTTCTAACATCCTTAGAGCTTGCCATGAGGGATCCACGGGTGGTCACCACGGTGCTAATCTCACGGCTAAGAAGGTGTTTGATGCCGGCTTCTTTTGGCCTACTATTTACCGAGATGCACAAGATCTTGTGAAGTCATGTGATTCATGCCAACGACAAGGAAAAGCCTCACAAAAAGATGAAATGCCACAGAACATCATCCAAGTGTGTGAGATCTTTGACGTTTGGGGTATAGAATTTATGGGGCCGTTCCCATCATCTCGTGGGAATAAGTACATCCTCGTTGCGGTTGACTACCTATCTAAGTGGGTGGAAGCTAAGGCTTTGCCCACCAATGATGCTCGTGTGGTAGTCAAGTTCTTGAAAAGCTTGTTTTCTCGGTTTGGAACCCCTCGTGCGATCATAAGCGATCGTGGAACCCATTTTTGTAACGACCAATTCGAAAGGGTCCTAAGGAAATATGGGGTTACACATCGGCTTTCTACGGCTTATCACCCACAAACGAGTGGGCAAGTCGAAGTTTCAAACCGAGCTTTGAAGAGGATTTTGGAGAGATCCGTTGGGGAAAACCGACAATTGTGGTCGGATAAGTTGGACGATGCTTTATGGGCCTTTAGGACCGCTCATAAAACGCCCATTGGGTGCACTCCCTATAAGCTTGTGTATGGAAAGAATTGTCATTTTCCTATCGAGTTAGAACACAAGGCTTATTGGGCCCTAAAGCATTGCAATGATGATATGGAGACCGCGGGAAAACACCAGAAAATGCAATGGAATGAATTAGATGAATTGAGGGACATTGCTTATGAAAATTCATTGATTTATAAAGAAAAAACTAAAAAGTTGCATGATTCTAAAATTAAAAACCGGGTTTTTAACATTGGGGATCAAGTTTTGCTTTTTAATTCTCGCTTGAAAATCTTTTCTGGTAAGTTGAAATCCCGTTGGTCCGGTCCATTCACCGTGACCCAAGTGTTTCCGTATGGGACCATCGAGCTAGCTCAAGATGATGGTCCTAACTTCAAGGTGAATGGACATAGGTTGAAGCACTACTTTGGCGGGGAAGTTCCATCCTTGAACTACCTCGACCAAGTCACCTTCCCCAATGATAATTAGTATTGAGGGGATCGAGTCGAGCTCATTACTCGGTAATCAAAAACGAGGAGCCTCGTGGGGGAGTCCCATGCTTATCCTATGTACATATTATCGCTTTCTAATGTAGTTAACGTGTGGGGTTTTGTGCCCTTCCAACCTTTGTTCTGTGGTTGTTTGTGAATTGTGGACTTTAGATGATCATGATCTTCACGATTGGAGCCTCTCGTGTTTGTTTTATGGGAGCACTCGATCGTTTGCTTTGAAGACTTTCTCAATATCCATGATATATCCTTTTGATGTTCTAACCATAGGTTTTTAGCACACTTCATAAACGGCTATTAATTTATTGGTTGCACCCTTTCCATGCTAGATTAGGCATTCGACTACGTCTCTAGTATGGGGGTGTTTGCACCCCTAGACTCGAAACATTGAGGACAATGTTTAACTTTAGTATGGGGGGGGGTGAATAGATACTTGCCTTGCCAAACCTTCACGCTTTCCAAAGTTTATCTTTTTGTTTATCGTTTTGTTACAAAATAAGGCTAAAAATGGCCAAATTTTAAAATTTTTCTCATGTTTCATAAGTGTTTGAAGACACGAATGTAGGTTTTCCGATGGCGAGAATAAGAGTAATTTTTGACTCGACCGTGCGTGTTGAGCACTTAGCTTTGGTTCCTTAACTACACATTAGGCTAAGTCTCTTAAATGAGGACGAGAAATGATAGGGTTAATTATAAGTTACTATGCTAAACGTAGAATACTCATATTCTTTCAAAAACTCATGTGTTCTCGTTGTTTGCTTATTCTCCCTTCGTATGTAAATATTTTTTGCTTAATAAATATTGACTTAGCGGTTTAGTTGGGATTGTTGGGTTTCTAGTCTTTTCTAGTAGCTTCCGTGTAATTAAATTAGGAAGACATTAAGGTATCGCCAGCGTCACGGTTTTGAAGTATTGGCACCCTAATAATCAAAAGCTTCACCCAATAATAAGATTTCAAGTGCTCACCTAAATCAAGCAAACAATTTGAAGCCCCACAAGGCCGAAAAATCTATGCAAAATTGAAAGTGAATCAAGCCTTAATCTTCGAAGCTTTAAAGATCCAAAATTCGCCTTAGCGTGAGGATATACGTCTTTGGCTAATAAAACTACCGATGAGGTGGATAATAAAAGTCAAGGCAAGACCAAAGTCATAATAAAAGCTTCATGGCGAAGTTGAATAAAAGATGGAGGTAAACCAAAGATAATAAGGCCCTTCCGTTAGGGGGCGTATAAAAGTCTTGGTAATAAGTCTCATGTTCAAAACCGTTATAAAACTGTGTTTATCGATTCTTCTTGTCAACTTAATTTTTTGACATCGTTGTCTATTAGGAGGGGTTATTGATTTGATGGTCTTGGTTACACCGTTAGGACTCTATTTTTAGACCTAAATCTCTATTATCGCATAAGTCAAACAATGTATCCTCGTGAAACATTCAAGACAATATAAAATATAAGAGATTCAACTTAGGAATAATGGGAGGATAAGTACGTGATTAGGGCATATGAGTAGTGTTAGCATTACTAACTTATAATGACAATGATCTTGTTGCACGCTTGGCATGGAATTGGGGTGAAAATCGAGGACGATGAAATTATTTCTAACGAAGCATTCACGTGTTCTTATTCTATGAACCTAAACGTCCCATTTTGCGATGAAAATCATACATTATGTCTAAAACGCAAGTAGTTGTAGCAATAGTAGTAGTGTAGCTAGTTTATCATTCAATAAAGTGAATAAAAATGAATTTTGGAGATGCTACGATGGAATGAGTGATTACTTGAGGGCGTCTAACCTAAGGTTTGCACTTCTTCATAAACCTCTCATTCCTATTTCACATATTAAACAGTTTTGGAACACTGCTCGTTCTAGAACAATTAATAATGTGAAAACAATTGAAGGCTCTGTTCATAGGAGACTAAAACTGTCACATAAGCCCTTATTCGTCAAGCTTTAAGTCTTGATGATTTGGGTGGAGTGGAAGTTCTTCCCATTGAAGAGCTACATGCAAGGTTGACAGGCTTGGAATACAACCTTCCACAAGAAGGTCGTATTTCACAATGTGATAAAACCCAATTTCCCCGAGCCTGGAAATTCTTTATTCTTGTCCTTCCACAATGTTTGAGTCTAAAGTCTTCTACTTTCAATAATATTAGCTATTCGATTGCTAGTGCTCTTGTTTGCATGGTCTCTGAAAAAGATATAATTTTTCTAAAATGATTTTCGAAGACATGATGAACAACAAGGGTAGTAAAATGTCTTTGCTCTACCCTAGATTTTAGAAATGGGTTTGGGCTTCAAGGGGAATGCAATGTTGACCATTCACATGTTTATGATCCCCGTGTGCAACAAAGCCGATTGTTTAACACATTGAACACCCATCATAGACTATTGCCCTTAACCCAACCCATGCTTGACCTTATTCAAGCTGTTGAATTAATTCCTGACCAACCAGCCCAACCACCATCACCTGACCATGAAGTTGCCATGGAAATTGACAACCCTTTACCAGATCCCCTACTCGTTGTCACACTTACTCTACCCCCTGACACCCAAACTATACCCACTGTTGAAACATCTGTTGATCCAGACACCCCTTCATCGTCCTTACCTTTACAATTTAGGATCTCTAAACGCCAAAGGCTCACTGGGGTGTCTCCCCTATTGGTACTAACCTTGTAGCAGAGGAGACCACTAATACTAGGGTGGTTAGTGACTTGAGGATGGCTAGCACTATTGTCTCTAGCTTAGATGTAGGACAAGTCAGTGTTACTATCATTAAGCCCATCCTCATGCCTAATGAATCTATATTGAGGGTTGATTCCCCGAATATGGATGAGGGCAGTCTGGTACAATTGACCAACATGGAATTGACGAAACTTTGTATTAGCTTGCAAAATCAAAATACAGAGTTGGTACATGTAGTCAAGTAACAGTGTCTTGAACTTATTCAATTAAGGGAAAGACTCTCTACTTTTGAAGCCATAGGTATACCTAGGAGGACATTTGTGGTTCAGTTCTTAGATGAGCATATTGGAGAGGAGTCCTACAAAGGGGAGGAGGACTATAATTTAAATGATAAAAGTTCCAAATAAGGCTCAAAGGATTCAAGTGTTGACACAATAGAAGTAACTGATGCTCTTACAGGTTTAAAAAAACAAAGGGGATTTGATTCTTCTTTGATGACACCAGTGAAGCTTTCTTTTGTTCAAAATCATGGAGCAAGTAAGTGATGGAATAGTTGCATCCACTGACAGTACTGGTGTATCCACTGTCATGACTAGTCTACCCATTGTTGGCCTGTTTGATCTATCCACTGAACAAAGATCTATATCCGCTGTTGGTGTATCCAACCACCATTCATCAATAGAAAGTGATGAGACTGCTTTTATACATAGTCTCATCGTCCAAATAGGGCTTAAAATGCATTAAATATCATCAAAATACCCATATATATGCTTGTGTTTGTTGCTTGTGTATTTTAGGTACGGATTTTCAGAAAATGACAAAAGATCACAAGAATCATTCAAAAACGAACACGGGAAACGAAGCCGCACAAAGAACCAAGCCCTAATAAAGACTTTCCCAAAATTAAACCTTGAAGATTTGAAGAATTATGAAGAAGGGTCCTCCAATATGGAAGAATTGACACTTTATACCCTTGTATCTTCATAATTACAAGTTTGGTCCCTAAAGTTTGTCAAAATTACAAAAAGGGCCCTCCACTTTGAAGAATTGGCAAGTTTAGCCCCTCAATAAAGCTAAATTGTCAACCATTATCCTCCACAAAGTCAAATATATCATGAAGTCCTTCAAAGTACAAGAAATTACAAGTTTGGTCCTTTGAAAATCCCAAAATCACAAAAAGGACCCTCAACTTTCAACATTTGGCAAGAATGGTCCCTCAATCATCAAGACTTGGCAATTTCAGTCCTCCAAAATGCTCAACATACAAGTCAAGACCATTATCCATCATCAAAATGCCAAATCAGCCCTTGAAGAATTCAAAAATGGCAAGAAATACCCCTGAAAATACTTTGGAAAAGTATTTGGGGCAAAAGTGTGAAAAGAAAAACTTAGCTAACAAAGGAAATCCGGTTTTCATGTGTTTAATTGCAAATGAAAAGAGAATAGAAGATGGGGGGTTATTTCTGGCAAGACAAGATTGTTACCTAGACCAGTGAGTGGGTGACACCTGTCCCACTCACACTCTCCACCAATCACATTACACCATTCATCCATGTCACACCCCACTTAACCCGGTTTATATTAAACTAATCTTGGCGCCGTTAACAAGTTTTTAAATTTAATCCAAACCAAAAACAGATTAAACAAGGCACTATTCACCTCAAGAACACAATTAGGTATTCTTAATTGTGTTGTAATTAGGCCCTAAGATTATCCAGATCCATGATTAAGCATCCCTTAATCATAACCCAACACCAAAAACACATGCTACATCACCAAGGAACCCCACATGAGATTCCCCTGCTACACCTTTGAGCTAACTGCCAAATTTTGGACAGTCATCCAACGTCCCACAATTGTGCCTACTTTCTAAGCATCATACAAACCCTTTGATCACATTTTCTTGCCAGCTATCACCACAAACAGCCAAGAACTCTTCACAAGACTCCAAGGTTTTCAAAATCTGCAAGGGCAATTTTGGAAGTTCAAGCATTAGGGTTTAGCATTTTTTACCTGTTCTTAGTTCACTAGTAAGGCTATATATAAAGCCATAGGGTCTCACTTAGACGTTTGCTTTTGGTTTTTCCTTGTTCAATCACTTGTAAATCCCTTTTGAGTTTTATGAAATTTGAGTTAAGTGTTTTGAAGAAAGACCAAGTGCCATCTTATTATTGCTTGTTTATGTTCTTAGTTTACTGATTTTGAAGTTAAAAACCTATTTTCAAATGAGGAGTGTGCAAAAGTTTGCACATTTTCTTCATTTTCTTGATATTTTGCTAAGTTCTTGTTTCAACCTTGGAATTCTTGGGTTATAGGGATGATCATAGCATCCTAATTGTGTTGATTAAGGTGTGGTGAGGCTTATAACTTGGGGATAATCAAGTGTGGGGTAACAAGGTTGCATTAATCAAGATTTTTCAAGTTTCTGATTTTATACTTGTGCTTCTAACCTTGTTGATTCTTAGCAGGGGTGTTATTGGAAGCTTGTACTTGTTCTTGCTAGTACATAAGCTCATAAATTCGTGGGTGTGGATGTACATCCATGAGGTTTGCATACTTAATCCTAAAATCTGCTTAAAATCTTGATTTTTGGTGATATTTGTATGTGGCTTGTGTTCTTGTGAATTTTATGGCTTAAATCTGCTTGAATTTGTTAATCTTACTTGTTATTGTGTTTATCTGAGCTTGGGTGGTCTTAAATCTCACCTTTCCTTTGAAAAATTTGGATTTGAAAAGATAAAGGGGTGTTTGGGTCTACCTGTTTGTGATTGCATCTTGGTATTGTGTTGTTAGAAGGCATTGTTTATGCTTGGTATCTGATATATGCCTTGTTGAGAGTGTTTTGCTGCAAGTTTTTGGGTTTGAAGCCTTGAATCAAACAATCTGCTATAGAACCTTTGTTCTTGCCTGTTTTGACCTAGGATTTTGGAACACTTAGTATGTATGCATGCTTAGGGCTAAAAGTGGTTTAAACAAAGTAATTGTAACCTGTTTGAGAGATTTGAGGTGTTGAATCTGGCTTATTGGTCAAATACATCAGCAAAGTGTAAAACTGCATGTATTAGTGTTCATCAGTAACATTCATTGGCTTGAATCTTGCTTAATTCTTTGAATCATTTCATGAAACCTGTTTAGACTTGCTTATTTGAGTTTAATATAGCTTGTGTATGCATTTGGTTGAATTTGGTTGCTTGATTTGTGCTAAAACTGCTTATAAGTGCTCAACTGCTTATTTGTTCATGTATGTGCAACATCTGGTGATTAATTGATTAAACTGTATCAATTGGGTGTTTGTGATTGTGATATTTTGATTGTTCTTGACTCCTTTTGATCCAAAGATCATTTGGGTGCCTTTGTGTAATCTGAATCTCCAAAAAAGTCACTAAAGACAAAAAGTCAAACAAGTCAAGCAGTGGAAAAAGTTTCCACTGCTCAACACTCAAAACTAGCCCCTGCTAGTGTAAAATTGAACTCAGCTTAACAATAAGCTATTCTAGCTTATCTAGACTTGCAACAACTTATTTTTTGTGATAGATCTTCATTATTTGACCCATTTGAGTAGACTGGAGCTTATTGGACTATGACTTTGACTTTTTACTAGAAAACCAACTTATTTGACTTTTACATAAGTGTTTATTTGCTTTTTCCAGCTTATTGAGTCATCTTATTTGAAAACTCTTTGTTGATTTTGCTTAATTAAGTCATTTAGAAGTTATAGAAACTTGAATCAGCACTTGGGGTGGCCTAGAACTCAAAAACGACTATTTTGTCGTTTTCTGTAGATTGCTTATTGCATTTTCAGGCTTATTCCTTCGGCTTATTTCAAATTTCTTTTTGCAGAAGTCTTATTTAGGACAAAAGAAGCTTGTGAGTTTAATTTCAGCTTATGGCATTAGCTTATAGCTTAATGGGCCAAAAAGCCCATTAAGAATAAGCTGTTTGGTATAAGCTAGCTTATTTCACACTTTCAGCTTTTGGGCCTTTGGAAAAAGTTGTTTAAAATCAAAATTTTGAGTCAACCAGTTCTTTTTGGGCTTATTTTGAACACTTTTTGTTATTGGGCCCAAATTTGGCCCAATAAGGTACTGTTTTGGGTTTAGCCCATTTTCTAGGCCCATTAAGGGTATTTAGGTAATTTCACTTTTATTTCTGAGTTATTTAGGTTAAATTAAGCTAGTTTGCAAGTTTTTAGAATTTTTAATGATTTTTGGATTTTTAATATTATTTTAATATTATTTTATTATTAAAAATTAAAAGTCTGATTTTCTAGGTTTTTATATTTTTCCTAGGTTCTAAACACTTAATTACGATTTTTGCAACTTTCCAAATATTTTTAGAGTCTTTTAATTATTTTCTAGAATTAATTTAAGTTTTAATTGATTTTAGTAGTTTTTAATTGTTTAAAAATAGTTTTTAGTGATTTTAAAATTTTGAAAAATACTTTTTAGCTTAATTAGGGTATTTTGAGGTTTACAAACTTTAAAATCTTGTTTGGGACTTTTTAATAATTAATTTTGATTTTTAGGGCTTTAATTAGCATTAAAAAGTCATTATCTAATTAATTAAAAGGTTTTAGCAAGTTTGGATTTTTTGTAAACTCTTAGAATATTATTGTGGATTTTTGGTAATTTTTAGGAATTTTTAGGGTAAAATTTTAATTTTAGTGCTTTTTACGGTTTTACGTGTACACCTTTTTCGTCTTAGTTTAATCCGTCTTCGTAACCGTCATTCTCTTCTAATCTCATTTATATTTTTCTTTCTCAAAAATATAATCACAAATCTAATCCAAGTCATTACACACATAACACACTAGCCTCCTTGAGAACGATCCCCACTTTGGGTCATTTGTACACGGTTTTCTTAAATCGTCGTGCTCAATACTTGCCACTTTTGCTCTCTTTTCCTAAAGAGTAGTAAAATCACTACATCAGAAAGCCACAGACACATGTAACTAAAACTTTACCTTCCATTGATCCATTAGATAAAGGTAAAGGGGTATTGGTAGAAGAACACGTTTCTTCAAAGAAATATGCTAGGACTGCATTTGATGCACAATTGGCCCAACAATTACATGAGCATGAGTTAAAGGAATGATGGTTGTATTTTTACCCCTTTAGGAAAAGGAAGGTAAATTAGGGCAAGCGTGCACGACGATTTAGGAAAACCGTGTGTGAATGACCCTTAAGGAAGTGAGTTCGTTCTCTCGAGGAGGCACGTGTGTTGTGTAATGAATGATTGATTAATGTTTTTGGTTATTAACAAGAAGAAAGGAGAAGAGAAAATGACGAAGACGAAAAAATAGAAAAATAGGCAAAAACACTACTAGAAAGTTAAGACGTAGAACGTAAAAACGACAAAATTTAAAATTTTAACCTAAAAATTACTAAAAAATCCACAATAATATTCTAAGAGTTTACAAAAAATCAAAACTTGCCAAAACCTTTTAATTAATTTAATAATGACTTTTTAATGCTAATTAAAGCCCTAAAAATCACTTTTAAATATTAAAAAGCCCTAAACAAGATTTAATAGTTTGTAAACCTTAAAAATGACCTAATTAAGCTAAAAACTATTTTTAAAAATTTTAAAACCAAATTAAACTATTTTTAAACTCCTAAAAACTATTAAAATCTATTAAATCTTAAATTAAATCTAGAAAATAAATGAAAAGCCTAAAAAATATTTGGAAAGTGAAAAAGTTCCTATTTTAATGTCTAGAATCTAGGAAAAATGAAAAAAAGTTAAAAATAAAACTTTGAATTTCTTCTAATAAAATAATAATAAAATATTCCAAAAATAAAAAGTTCCTAAATAAATTCTAAAAAATTCTCAAAAATCCTAAATATTATAACTAAGATAAAAATGCAAGTTAAAGTTTCTAAAACCTCTTAATTAATTTTATATTAATTTTTAAAGTTGTCTAAAAAACCTAAAATCAAATAAAATTAAAAATTAAAGTTTTTGGAAACTTTTTGATATGTAAACCTCAAAAATATAAATTAAAACCTAAAAACTAATTTTTTGGATTTTTTAATTACTGTTTACTATTTATAAATTACTTTCTAAATTTAAAACTAAAAATAATCCTAATAATTAATTAAATAATAGGAAAAATAAAACTTTTAAACAGAAAAATCCTAAACTCTAATATTATCCTAGGAAAAATGAAAGGAAGCAAAAATGCTTATTCAATAAGCCAGAATAAGCCTAAAAGCCCACGGCTTATTTAAATGAGAACAAAACAAAGACACCTTATATAACTATTGAAATGAAAGGTTAACATAAAAACTCATCTGGATCACTGGTAGAACCCCTCACTCTTGAGCTGCAGGTCGGGGGTTCGAGTCCAGGCAGGGTGAAGTTTTGCAAAAAATTTCTTCTTTTTTTTTTTTTTACTTTTAAACCTCAATCAGTAGCACTATTATAGCTTATAAACACAAACCAAATCCAGAATTATTAAAGATTAAACAATCTGAAAGAAAAAACGTGCCCAGTTGGGCTTTGGTTTCTGATGAACAAGTGATGAGTTCACCACTTGTGCCAAGACCAAGAGGAGCTTGGTTGTGAGATTTTGGTGGATGTTTTATGGGACAAGCAGGCACCCTTGTGCTCTTTGGAGCACAAGGAGTCAAGGCAAATACAAATCAAGCAGTACTTAGCCAAAGATCACAAAAAAAATTGCACACCAAGGCAAACTTAAGTTGCTGATACAAATATGCAAGTCTGGTGGTATTTTAAGCTTATGCAACTGCTCAAAAACGAATTTAAATCTCCTAGATCTAGCACACAACCAATCCAAACAACACACAAGCAATCTTCACTCCTATAACTACCTCTATTCTAACAGTATGCAAGATCCAAGCTCACCACTTCATGAAAATCAAGCAGAAAATGACTATGCAGAATTTTTGCTATCTTTTTCAAACTATTTCTCACACAAACTTGTTTAAACTAGCACCAATCTAAGCTAAAACTTTCATGCAACCCTAAACAACCCTATTCAATGTATTTAAACAGGTTTTAAACAGTTTTAATGTCAATCAATCCTGCTAAAACCTATATCCAAACACACCTTAAAAACTGTTAAGCAATTTTTTTTCAAACAAATTCTTCCAAATCTATACCAAACTGCTCAAAAACCTTCCTAACAATCATATATCATCAACTTCACTCAAATCCAACCAAAAGAACTCACATGAACAGCTTTGCACAATAAATCATTCCAATCACCAATTTTAGCTAAGAAAACTTTTAACAAGGAAATACCTTGTTGGTCTTACATCCAAGACCAACAGTGGTAGCAATACCACCTCCCAATACACTCGGGTGTATGCAGAACTATGATCAACAACAATCTTCAACCTGCTAATAAAAAAATTGAAAACACAAGAACAAATGCTATATTCACCTTTCTGTTTTCTTTTTTTCTTTCTTAAAATCTTTTTCAACCAATAAACTTTATAAACCTTGAAACACACGTTTTAGAAAACAACTCTAACTTCAAAAATCAAATCCTTCAGTCCACTTTCACTTCATGAAAGATTGGATTTTTGAAAATTAAAACACTTTTTTTTTGGAAAACTTGAAAACTTGAAAACTCACACAAGTCTTTCACTCTTTGAAAATGGAACTCAGTATTAGCAATCCAAACACACAACTTTTTATAATTAATAAAAGGAATTACAATTTATATCAAAAAACACCAAACTTTATAAATATATAAAAAAGGAATTACAATGTGATTGCTAAAAAACTGGAACCAAGGCTACCAACAGGTTTGGAGCTCTTTTTATACTACTTTAAGACTATTCTAGAACATGGAATTAAAAAATCATAAAGCTAAACCCTAATACAATGGAAATCCGAAAATGCCCTTTGAAGTCTTGTGATTCTTGGTCAAAAGCTGATACATGTGATGCCAGGCTGTGGAATATTGATCAAAGACGTTGGATGGAACTTGGGGACCAAGGGGAGTGATCCTAGTCGCTTAAATGGTCGGGTGTGGTTTTTGAGTGAAAACGATGTAGCAGGGGAGGTCTGGGGAGGGGTCCACATGCCATGTGATGCTGTTTTGTTGGGTGGGAAATGGTGAGGTGGAGGGTAATTAGCATTCTGCACGCTATTGGGATTTACCCCTTTGATTTGAAATAAATTGGAGCTGGGGCTTAATTAGGGTTCGTGTGGGATTAGGGTCAGTTTAATCTAAAAAAGGTATAAACTGATTTTTAAAATTATGTTTAGGTGGGAAAATGGGATTAAGTGGGGTTTTGACCATTGACCATTTATTTAAACCGGGTATTAAGATGGTGGGGTTTTGGGCTTAGGTGGGATATTGGGCCAAGTGGTGGTAATTTTGGTGCCAGTCCAAAATGGCTAACAGCAGTTTGTTTTTGTTTGCAAGCTTAGTCCAAAAGCTAACATCCAGTTAAGTTCCTTTCACCAACAGTCCAAAATGAATTGCAAAGTTAGTCCTTTTGTGATTTAGGGTTAACTTAGCAACTTTGATCAATTCCCAAGGGGTTCTTTTGACATGTCTTCAAACTTGAAGGGGCATACTTGTACATATGACTTGTGGAGGGTCAAATGTGACAAGTTCTTCAAAGATGAGGGGCCATTTTTGCCATTTCTTCAAACTTGAGGGGTCTTTTTGCAAAATTCCAAATTTGAGCTTGGTTCATTGTGCGTCTTCGTTTCCCGTGTTCGTTTTTGATTGATTCTTGTGATCTTTTGCCATTTCCTCAATATCCGTACCTAAAAATACACAATTAACAAACACGAGCATATATTTGGCATATTTGATGATATTTTATGTTTTTTAAGGCCGTTTTGGACGATGAGACTATGTATAAAAGCAGTCTCATCACTCCCCCATACTAAACCATTGCCGTGCCCTCACGCAATGCTAGAATAAAGTATCAAAGCATCTCCAAAATTTAATTTTATTCACTTTATTAAAATGATAAACTAGCTACATTACTACTATTACTACTACTTGTGTTATAGACATAATGTATGATTTTCATCGCAAAATGGGACGTTTAGGTTCATAGAATAAGAACACGTGAATTCTTCGTTAGAAATAATTTCATCGTCCTTGATTTTCACCTTAATTCCATGCCAAGCGTGCAATGAGATCATTGTCATTATAAGTTAGTAATGCTAACACTACTCATATGCCCTAATCACGTACTTATTCTCCCATTATTCCTAAGTTGTATCTCTTATATTTTATTATGTCTTAATGTTCACGAGGATACATCATTGACTTATGCGATAATAGAGATTTAGGTCTAAAAATAGAGTCCTAACGGTGTAACCAAGACCATCAAATCAATAACCCCTCCTAATAGACAACGATGTTAAAAAATTAAGTTGACAAGAAGAATCGATAAACACGGTTTTATAACGGTTTTGAACATGAGACTTATTACCAAGACTTTTATACGCCCCCTAACGGAAGGGCCTTATTATCTTTGGTTTACCTCCATCTTTTATTCAACTTCGCCATGAAGCTTTTATTATGACTTCGGTCTTGCCTTGCCTTTTATTATCCGCCTCATCGGTGGTTTTATTAGCCAAAGACGTATATCCTCACGCTAAAGCGAATTTTGGATCTTTAAAGCTTCGAAGATTAAGGCTTGATTCACTTTCAATTTTGCATAGATTTTAGGCCTTGTGGGGCTTCAAATTGTTTGCTAGATTTAGGTGAGCACTTGAAATCTTATTATTGGGTGAAGCTTTCGATTATTCGGGTGCCAATACTTCAAAACCGTGATGCTGGCGATACCTTAATGTCTTCCCAATTTAATTACACGGAAGCTACTAGAAAAGACTAGAAACCCAACAATCCTAACTAAACCGCTAAGTCAATATTTATTAAGCAAAAAATATTTACATGCGAAGGGAGAATAAGCAAACAACGAGAACACATGAGTTTTTGAAAGAATACGAGTACTCTACGTTTAGCATAGTAACTTATAATTAACTCTATCATTTCTCGTCCTCAATTAAGAGACTTAGCCTAATGTGTAGTTAAGGAATCAAAGCTAAGTGCTCAACACGCACGGTCGAGTCAAAAATTACTCTTATTCTCGCCATCGGAAAACCTACATTCGTGTCTTCAAACACTTATGAAATATGAGAAAAAATTTAAAATTTGGCCATTTTTAGCCTTATTTTGCAACAAAACGATAAGCAAAACGATAAACTTTGGAAAGCGTGAAGGTTTGGCAAGGCAAGTATCTATTCACCCCCCCATACTAAAGTTAAACATTGTCCTCAATGTTTCGAGTCTAGGGGTGCAAACACCCCCATACTAGAGACGTAGTCGAATGCCTAATCTAGCATGGAAAGGGTGTAACCATTAAATTATAGCCGTTTATGAAGTGTGCTATAAACCTAAGGTTAGAACATAAAAGGATATATCATATGGATATTGGGAAAGGCCTCCAAAACAAACGATCGAGTGCTCCCATAAACGAACACGAGAGGCTCCAATCGTGAAGATGATAATCTAAAAACCACAATGCACAAACAACCACGGAACAAAGGTTGGAAGGGCACAAATCCCCTCACATTAAACTAATTAGAAAGCAATAATATGTACATTGATAAGCATGGGTCTCCCCCACGAGGCACCTTGTTTTTGATAACCGAGTCAAAAGCTCGACTCGAATCCCCATAAATGTGATCATTTAGGGATAATCATGGTATGGTCAATTTTTGGTGGGGCTTACATGATAAACAAGGCCCAAAAGCACGTGGAGTACTTTAAAAACCTGATAAACGTATACCGGGGTCAAAGATAGCGTCCTCGTTTTCGGATGAAAGACGAGACAATACTACTCCAACACAAACCCCAATGGGGTAGAAGAAAATAGGAGAGAAGAAATAGAAGGGTGGGACAATGGGTAAGTCAAAACATTGAGCTACTCGAGGTAGACTCGCACCAATCAAATGAAAAGATTTTCCATTTATTGCATCGGTGGAAGACCGAGATTTCCCTATATAAGCAATTCCAGGATCAAATATCTCGTCCTCGGTGGAGAAAGGGAAGGGAACATAAGGGGCTTCCCCCACACTAAGTCCACACAAAGCATCGTCAAAAGGAGAAGACGAGCTTGTAGTACTCAATAAACGCGGTGATGACGGAGTTAGAATTGTAGAAAAATCTTTAAAATTAAATTCAAAGTCTTTTCCTTTTTCATCTTTAACACTCTCCTTGTAAAAACCCGATTTAATTATGTCAAAAATATTTGGTGTATCTAAAACAATGTTAGTCACACTAAAAATTCTCACATTTTGAAATCTTTTTGGTTTAGGTGGTGGCAAGTTTTCAAATCTTTTGTCAACAAAGAAAACCTCCCCATCGGGATCAACGTATTCATCATCCGAAGAATCACTCGAGATTGGAATCATAGGCTTAACACTCTTAACCTCCATCGGCGGAGGGGACGGAACTTCATTTTTCTCAACAACTCCTAAAACTCTATTTGAAATCTTTTTGCAAATGCTTTTGATGGGATTGACATTGTACAAAGATGTGATAGAATACACATGAGAAAGAGTGGAGTTTTGGGTTGCATTAATGACGAGTTCTTCCTCATTGAAACGAAGAGTGATTTTTCTTCCATGCACATCGATAAGTGCTCTCGAGGTATCCAAAAAAGATCGACCTAAAATTAACGGAACTTTAGGATCGATGGGAATATCAACAACAATAAAGTCTACAGGGTAGTAGAACTTTCCAACTTTCACAAAGACGTCCTCGGCAACTCCACAAGCTAGAATCGTAGAATGATCGGTCATCTCGATTGACATTCTTGAAGGAGTGAGATTTGGAAGATTGAGCGATTTAAAAATCTCAAGAGGCATCAAATTAATACTAGCACCAAGATCGGCCAAGGCGTAGCATTCTTCCATGTCTTGGATAGCACATGGGATTAAAAACTTTCCAGGATCACCGACTTTTTGAGGTATGCGGCTTAGAAAAACCGATGAACAACTAGACGATTTTTGCAATTTTTCTTTGTTATTCAACATACTTTTGAAGTTCGCGGCAAATCGAGGCATCATGACTAAGGCGTCGGCAAAACTTATATTAAAATGCAAGTCACGAAACATTTTCATAAAAAGTTCAAATTGATAATTATTTTGTTCTTGTGCCTTTTCCTTGTTTCGTCTTGATGGGTAGGGCAAAGGTGGTGTGGGTTGGGGCAAATTAGGCATAGGCATCAGCCTTGGAATCTCGGGTTCCATGATTGGTATTGGTTCAACCGTAGGTGTGGTTTGAGCGGTACTTCGTGGGCTTGCAATGTGCTCCTTTTCAACCACAACCTCAGGTTCTTTCTCTTTTTCCTTCTCCATAGAAGTACTTGGACGAGAAATGGGTTCTTTGAAAGTTTTACCACTACGAGTAGTAATAACCTTCAATTCTCCTTTCGGGTTCACGATGGTATCACTAGGAAGACCACCCGAAGAAGAGGGCTTACACATGATAGCTTCAAACATTTTAGCCATTCGGTCTTCAAACTTAGATTGCCTAGCATCCGCTTTTAACAATTCTTGCTTAATCTCATGTTGTCCTAATTCCATCTTTTGTTGATTTTGTTGAAAACGTTGGACATTTCCTTCCATTTTGTTAGCATGAGTTTTAAGTTCATTAGCAAGTTCGTTTTTAAGCTCGTTTTTCAACTCGGACCTTAAGCTAATCATCTCACGTTGCATGTTATCAAACTTAGCATCATTAGCCTTAGCATAATCTAAAAATTCTCCTTGCAAATTTTTAGTGTGAGCATTTTGAAAACCTTGAGTAGGAGTTTGAAAATCACGGTTTTGGTTTTGGTTTGAAATTTGCCCATTACCACTTTGATAATTACCCTTGTTATAATTCCTTTGATTTCCTTGGTAATTTCCACCTTGATTGTTGTTTCGATAGTTATTAGCATTTTGATTTTGTGGAGCTTGATTTTGGTGGGAACCTTGACCGATTTGGCTATAAGTTCCCGTGGCTACATAAGCATTCGAAGTGTTACCATCCGCGGTAATGCACTCGGAAAAATCATGAGCTCCACCACACGAAACACAACTCTTAGCAATCGCTTTAACCGAAGCGGAATTTGAAGCTTCTTGAGCTTTCCAATGAGACATAAGAGTCGAAAACCTATCGAAAAACCGATTCTCCTCATTTGCTTCATCTTGCAAGGCATTAATGGAACGAGATGATGACGAGCCCAAATTGGCAACACTCGGTGTGTTACGAGGGCTATAGACCTTAGACCTATTTTCTATGATTTTCAAAGCCTCATTGGTCGTTTTGCACAAAACATTACCACCCGCGGCGGCATTTAAGTAATCTCGTTCATGATCATTAAGCCCATTATAAAACGTGTCAATTTGATGCAATTCGGAAAAATCATGGTGTGGACATTCATGTAACATTTCTTTAAACCTTTCCCAAGCCATTGAAAAACTTTCATTAGGTCTTTGTGTAAAACGTGAAATCTCGTTTTTCAAATGTGTTGTCTTAGATGGTGGAAAAAATTGATTCACAAATTTAGACACGAGATCGGCCCATGTCAAAATCGAATTCGGTGGTTCTTTCTCAAGCCAAATCCTGGCGGGTCCATCTAACGAGTAAGGAAACAACATCATCTTAATGGCATCGTGTGGTACATCCTTAAACTTGCTTGTCGCGGTAAGACGATTAAATTGCCTAATGTGATAATGTGGGTTGTCTTTTTCGTGACCGCGAAACTTGTTTGCTTGAAGCATAGACATTAAACCCGTCTTGATCTCAAAGTTCTCCGCAAGGATGGCGGGAATCACAATGGCCTCTCCAAAACCCTCGGTGGGTGCTTGAAGCAACTCCATCATAGTACGATTAGCCATGATAGCTTCTTGTTCAACAATAGGTTCCTCACTTGGAGACTCCTCACTAGAATGAGTTGGAGTGGGAGTTTTGTTCTTGCGTCTACGTGCACGTTTTGCTTGATTACGAGTGAGCATAAACGTCACGTACAACGTGGAGACGAGCAAAGAAGATTCTTTTTGGTATTTTGTGTTTTTTCAATTTTTTTTTTGTGGTTTTTGATTGTATTAACTTTTTTGGAAATTGGTGAATGTATTAAGTAGACAATGAGTCCACAAATCTCCTCCTCAATCAAATCTCTTGATTAAAAAGGCCTCAAGGAATGAAAACGATCACGTGGAGTGAACGCCTTCGATGACTTAAGAACGATGGTGGAACACCAAATCGTTCAAGAGGGTTTAATCAATAGAAACCAAGAAAATATATATGATATGTAGTAATACTTTGGGCGGCAAAACCCTCGATTCACTCTCAAAATCAAATACGCACAAGCAAGCGGAGGAAACGAGGCGGCGCGAAGCACTTAAGAGCCTTTTTCCTTTAGGTCGTGAAATACAACCGCCTTATACCCACCTTATAGTTTGTATTATCAAGATTAAGCTTCACGAAAGTATTTATCTATTTTTGCCTTTTTCTTTGGTTTGAGATTCGAATACAATGATCGAGTGATGAAATCCCGAATCAAGGTTGTGATTGCTCACGTATTTGGAGTACTTGTGTATTTATTGTTCTACGTATATAATATAGTAATAGTATTCACACAAAAAAACCGAAAAAACGATAATACGTATTAATAGAGTGCTATTAATACAAATACTATTATGGCTAATATAAAAAACAACAATGTTCAATCAAAACACAACACGCCTCCCCGGCAGCGGCGCCAAAAATGATGGTTGTATTTTTACCCCTTTAGGAAAAGGAAGGTAAATTAGGGCAAGCGTGCACGATGATTTAGGAAAACCGTGTGTGAATGACCCTTAAGGAAGTGAGTTCGTTCTCTCGAGGAGGCACGTGTGTTGTGTAATGAATGATTGATTAATGTTTTTGGTTATTAACAAGAAGAAAGGAGAAGAGAAAATGACGAAGACGAAAAAATAGAAAAATAGGCAAAAACACTACTAGAAAGTTAAGACGTAGAACGTAAAAATGACAAAATTTAAAATTTTAACCTAAAAATTCCTAAAAATTACTAAAAAATCCACAATAATATTCTAAGAGTTTACAAAAAATCAAAACTTGCCAAAACCTTTTAATTAATTTAATAATGACTTTTTAATGCTAATTAAAGCCCTAAAAATCACTTTTAAATTTTAAAAAGCCCTAAACAAGATTTAATAGTTTGTAAACCTCAAAAATGACCTAGTTAAGCTAAAAAATATTTTTAAAAATTTTAAAACCAAATTAAACTATTTTTAAACTCCTAAAAACTATTAAAATCTATTAAATCTTAAATTAAATCTAGAAAATAAATGAAAAGCCTAAAAAATATTTGGAAAGTGAAAAAGTTCCTATTTTAATGTCTAGAATCTAGGAAAAATGAAAAAAAGTTAAAAATAAAACTTTGAATTTCTTCTAATAAAATAATAATAAAATATTCCAAAAAATAAAAAGTTCCTAAATAAATTCTAAAAAATTCTCAAAAATCCTAAATATTATAACTAAGATAAAAATGCAAGTTAAAGTTTCTAAAACCTCTTAATTAATTTTATATTAATTTTTAAAGTTGTCTAAAAAACCTAAAATCAAATAAAATTAAAAATTAAAGTTTTTGAAAACTTTTTGATATGTAAACCTCAAAAATATAAATTAAAACCTAAAAACTAATTTTTTGGATTTTTAATTACTATTTACTATTTATAAATTACTTTCAAAATTTAAAACTAAAAATAATCCTAATAATTAATTAAATAATAGGAAAAATAAAACTTTTAAACAGAAAAATCCTAAACTCTAATATTATCCTAGGAAAAATGAAAGGAAGCAAAAATGCTTATTCAATAAGCCAGAATAATCCTAAAAGCCCACGGCTTATTTAAATGAGAACAAAACAAAGACACCTTATATAACTATTGAAATGAAAGGTTAACATAAAAACTCATCTGGATCACTGGTAGAACCCCTCACTCCTGAGCTGCAGGTCGGGGGTTCGAGTCCAGGCAGGGTGAAGTTTTGCAAAAATTTTTTTTTTTTTTTACTTTTAAACCTCAATCAGTAGCACTATTATAGCTTATAAACACAAACCAAATCCAGAATTATTAAAGATTAAACAATCTGAAAGCAAAAATGTGCCCAGTTGGGCTTTGGTTTCTGATGAACAAGTGATGAGTTCACCACTTGTGCCAAGACCAAGAGGATCTTGGTTGTGAGATTTTGGTGGATGTTTTATGGGACAAGCAGGCACCCTTGTGCTCTTTGGAGCACAAGGAGTCAAGGCAAATACAAATCAAGCAGTACTTAGCCAAAGATCACAAAAAAAATTGCACACCAAGGCAAACTTAAGTTGCTGATACAAATATGCAAGTCTGGTGGTATTTTAAGCTTATGCAACTGCTCAAAAACGAATTTAAATCTCCTAGATCTAGCACACAACCAATCCAAACAACACACAAGCAATCTTCACTCCTATAACTACCTCTATTCTAACAGTATGCAAGATCCAAGCTCGCCACTTCATGAAAATCAAGCAGAAAATGACTATGCGGAATTTTTGCTATCCTTTTCAAACTATTTCTCACACAAACTTGTTTAAACTAGCACCAATCTAAGCTAAAACTTTCATGCAACCCTAAACAACCCTATTCAATGTATTTAAACAGGTTTTAAACAGTTTTAATGTCAATCAATCCTGCTAAAACCTATATCCAAACACACCTTAAAAACTGTTAAGCAATTTTTTTTCAAACAAATTCTTCCAAATCTATACCAAACTGCTCAAAAACCTTCCTAACAATCATATATCATCAACTTCACTCAAATCCAACCAAAAGAACTCACATGAACAGCTTTGCACAATAAATCATTCCAATCACCAATTTTAGCTAAGAAAACTTTTAACAAGGAAATACCTTGTTGGTCTTACATCCAAGACCAACAGTGGTAGCAATACCACCTCCCAATACACTCGGGTGTATGCAGAACTATGATCAACAACAATCTTCAACCTGCTAAGAAAAAAATTGAAAACACAAGAACAAATGCTATATTCACCTTTCTGTTTTCTTTTTTTCTTTCTTAAAATCTTTTTCAACCAATAAACTTTATAAACCTTGAAACACACGTTTTAGAAAACAACTCTAACTTCAAAAATCAAATCCTTCAGTCCACTTTCACTTCATGAAAGATTGGATTTTTGAAAATTAAAACACTTTTTTTTTAGAAAACTTGAAAACTTGAAAACTCACACAAGTCTTTCACTCTTTGAAAATGGAACTCAGTATTAGCAATCCAAACACACAACTTTTTATAATTAATAAAAGGAATTACAATTTATATGAAAAAACACCAAACTTTATAAATATATAAAAAAGGAATTACAATGTGATTGCTAAAAAACTGGAACCAAGGCTACCAACAGGTTTGGAGCTCTTTTTATACTACTTTAAGACTATTCTAGAACATGGAATTAAAAAATCATAAAGCTAAACCCTAATACAATAGAAATCCGAAAATGCCCTTTGAAGTCTTGTGATTCTTGGTCAAAAGCTGATACATGTGATGCCAGGCTGTGGAATATTGATCAAAGACGTTGGATGGAACTTGGGGACCAAGGGGAGTGATCCTAGTCGCTTAAATGGTCGGGTGTGGTTTTTGAGTGAAAACGATGTAGCAGGGGAGGTCTGGGGAGGGGTCCACAGGCCATGTGATGCTGTTTTGTTGGGTGGGAAATTGTGAGGTGGAGGGTAATTAGCATTCTACACGCTATTGGGATTTACCCCTTTGATTTGAAATCAATTGGAGCTGGGGCTTAATTAGGGTTCGTGTGGGATTAGGGTCAGTTTAATCTAAAAAAGGTATAAACTGATTTTTAAAATTATGTTTAGGTGGGAAAATGGGATTAAGTGGGGTTTTGACCATTGACCATTTATTTAAACCGGGTATTAAGATGGTGGGGTTTTGGGCTTAGGTGGGATATTGGGCCAAGTGGTGGTAATTTTGGTGCCAGTCTAAAATGGCTAACAGCAGTTTGTTTTTGTTTGCAAGCTTAGTCCAAAAGCTAACATCCAGTTAAGTTCCTTTCACCAACAGTCCAAAATGAATTGCAAAGTTAGTCCTTTTGTGATTTAGGGTTAACTTAGCAACTTTGATCAATTCCCAAGGGGTTCTTTTGACATGTCTTCAAACTTGAAGGGGCATACTTGTACATATGACTTGTGGAGGGTCAAATGTGACAAGTTATTCAAAGATGAGGGGCCATTTTTGCCATTTCTTCAAACTTGAGGGGTCTTTTTGCAAAATTCCAAATTTGAGCTTGGTTCATTGTGCGTCTTCGTTTCCCGTGTTCGTTTTTGATTGATTCTTGTGATCTTTTGCCATTTCTTCAATATCCGTACCTAAAAATACACAAGTAACAAACACGAGCATATATTTGGCATATTTGATGATATTTTATGCATTTTAAGGCCGTTTTGGACGATGAGACTATGTATAAAAGCAGTCTCATCAAGGAACAACAACAGAAATTGGTTGAAGCTCAAGTAATTGGTACAAATTCAAAAAACATGGAAGTATCAGGTTCTGATCAGGAAGATAAACCAGAATAGGTGGAATATGGTGATGATAAGGAAGCTCAGGAGAAGCTTAGAAGTTTAGCCTTATTATTTAACTATGATATGGAGCAGATTGCAAGCCTATATTTTAAGTATGAAAGAGAGGATATAGAGCATGATCTTCCTTATTCTCTTAGGATATGGGGAGTTGAGGGATTGTGGAGAGTTCAGAATGATTTGAAGGTAATACAAGCAAACAAAGCTAAGCATGTTCTGTTGAAACCCAAGTCACATAGGAAAGAATTGTATAAATTGTTGTTAAGAAGCAATCAGACTAGGTGGACATGGAAGAAGTTTAGAGGCATGAATTTTGAAGAGCTTGAGTACAAGTCATATCCCATTTGGAGTGAGATATGCAAACACAACACCAAGATCAAACTCTCAGCTGAAAGACAAGAGGAATTGGAACAGGAAATGAAGCCGAATCAAGAAGCCCAGGTTCTAAAGCCAAATAAGAAAGGTGTCAAGCTAAATTTGCTAGAATTTGATATGTTAGTCAAATTTGCCCGATGATAGATTATTGAAGGAAAATATGGAGCTTGTCACTTTAGGAGAGATTATTGTAGATATTGTGGAACTTAGAAACCCTATAATCAAATATGAGAAGGATGAAGGTACAAGTTTTTACTTCCCTTCGTTCTTTGTTTGGCAGTATGGACAGGGGAGACTTGAAGACCATATGGTGTTTGTTATTGACATAATATAAAGCCAATGTTCCAACAAGTGTTGGAGAAAGCAGAATCTGGTCAACTTTTAGGAGAATGTTTGACCATGATCAAGATGATCCAGTATGATTGGATCTAGAAGATTCAGATAGCTTAGATTGGAGATTTTTTTCTACCGCTGGTGTTTATCATTTAAGTACTTCCAAGTTTTCAAAATACTTGTTGGTGGATAAGGTGTATCCACTGTCATAAGAGAATTTAAAGTAGATGATCAGGATCAAGCTGAAGGTTGACTACACAAGTGATTTGAGTGTTGACTTTTTGAGATTTATTCATCCTCAAATACAAGGATAAATATGATAGTAAGAATCCTCTTTGTACATTTTGTTTTATTCAGAAACTTGATAGTTAGGGTAAATATCAAGTTTAAGGGAGGATTGTTGGGAATAAAATGACCAAGTCCTTAGATGCTGACAAGAGGATTCTATCAACTGTTGAATATTATTCTATCCGTTGTCAATTGTTGTGTAGCCGCTGTCATGAAGCCACTGACAAGAAGACTCCCACCTACTATAGGATTGCATGGATCAACATGTTTTGTAATATTAGGAAGATATAGTCGAAAAGTTATTTTATGTATTTATCTTTATGTAACTTCCTATTATAGTTGATCTTAGCTTAATGTACAAGGCTCCTTTGTTGGGAATAAATCTATGCTTATTTGTTTCCCCTGCTAGTTGATTATTCATACCCCTGCTAGAGTAAGTTCCCCCTGCTAAATAACAAAGGCAGGGGGATCCGTTCCCCTGCTAGAGTCAAAGGCCCTGCTGTCAAGATAAACATGGAATAGATCTTTACGCGTTTCAGTTATTATTCCTTAATACTTTCCATAGTTTGTTAGTAGTGATCTTGTACGTGGGTCCTTGTATCTATAAAAGGACTCACTAGGTTAGCATGCAAAGTGTGTCTTTCTCATTTCGTTTTTCATTATTATTACTTTAAGGTTTTGTAAACCCTAATACCACTTTGGGTATTCGTATATCTTTGATATATTAAAGTTCAACGTTTGAATCTTATTTGTTCTTGTGCTAAACATTACATTCCGCATCTTGTTTAGTTACTTTGCTTTGCAAAGTTTCTCTAGTGTTAGATTGAATTCTTTCTCTCTATCACAACCCTTAAACAAGCTATTAAGGTTTAAGATCTGACTTTGGGATCAACAAGTGGTATCAGAGCTTGTTGAGAAACTTTGTCTAAATCAAGAACAAAATCCTCATTGCAAACATGTCTTCAGATTCATCCACAAATAGCAACAACCACAATAACCTCAAATTACCCATGTTGGATCCTGAAAACTTTGAATTATGGGAATTCAGGATCCAACAATACCTGAAAATGGAACACTATGTTCTCTGGGAGATCATAGAGTTTGGTGATCAATTCAACAAAATGGTGGCAGTAGAAGAAGGCAAGGATGAAGGTGAAAGTCCCAAAGGTAAGGACAAGAAGAAGTCTGCTGCTCTATGTGATAAGGAAATACTGGCTAGAAGGCGTGATGTTAGGGCTCACAGCTCGTTGCTGTTGGCCCTACCTGATAGACATCAACTCAGATTCAGGAAATACAAGACAGCTAAGGAACTATGGGAAGCCATAGGCACAACCTTTGGAGGAAATGAAGCCACAAAGAAGAAGAAGAAGAACCAAATGCTGGATGATTTTGCTTCTTTCAAAGCAAATAGTGATGAATCAATTGGAGCTATTTACAATAGGCTTCAAGACATGGTGGCTCACTTGGAATTCTTTGATATTGAGGTGACAAGAGAGCAGGTCAATACCAGGTTTCTTAACAGCCTCCAGAAAGAATGGTTTGTCTATAAGGCAATCTGGCAGAATAAGGATGACTTGGACAACAAGAATATTGATGATATATACAATAACTTAAAAGTTTTTGAACCTATTGTCAATGAAATGAAGTCAAAAGGGACAATTCCCACCAACTCAAGTGGAGTGGCTGATCCCCCTACTAACATGGCATTCATATCACAAAGCAGTGGAATCGCCAAGAACAGTGGAATAGAAGTAGCCCCTGCTACTTATTCCCCTGCTACCAGGTCTGGACCTTCCTATGATGAAGAAAGACCAGCTACATTCAGCCTTGATACTACATGTGCCTTCATAGCATCTCAAGGGCCACTAGGATCTACAGTGTTACATGAAGATCTGAATCAAATCAGTAAGCAAGCACTAGAAGAATTGGATATCAAGTGGAATATGGCTTTGCTAAGCATGAGAGCCAACAGGTTCCACAAGAAATATGGGAAGAAGATCACAATTAATCCATCTGATGTGGCTGGGTTTGATAAAGCAAAAGTTGAATGCTACAATTGTGGCAAGAAGGGTCATTTTGCCAGGGAATGCAGAGGACCTAAGTCTGGAAATAGCCATAGAAAGGATGAGGATTCTGGTGCTAAAGCCATGGTAGCAATGCAGGGGATAGATGGAGCAAATGGATGGGACTAGAGCGCTATGACAGAAAGTGTGGAAAGAAATCAAGCCTTGATGGCTGAGGAGAAGGAAGAAGACTTTGCACTTATGGCCATGTCAAGTTCCAGCTCTGACAATGAGGTATATGATGACTCATACTGTACTAAAGCTTGTAGGAAAAATACTGAATCTTTAAATGATCAAATTAGAAAGGTAAAAGCTGACTATATCAATTGTGAAAATGATCTTGATAATTACAAACGTGCTTTAGAACAACTAGAGTCCACCATAAGAGAGTATAGGCAAAGAGAAAGTGATTATATGGATCACATTGTGATTCTAGAAAGAGATGCCAAGGAGAATAACCAATCTATAAATGTTTTAACTGCTGAACTTGAAACTTTCAAAGCTAACCAAAAGATAGATGAGGAAACTGTTAAAAAATTTGGAAAAGCTTCAAAAGATTTAACCAAGGCATTTGAAATTGGTCAATCTCCTAAGGACAAAACAGGGTTTGGAATTAAGAACATGAATGCTACTATACCTCCACCCCCTGCTAACATCCATGCTGCCTATCCTAGAAAAGACTTGTCATGGACTGGTCTCCCTTGTTTTGAAAAACAGAATGACATTGAGTTTGACTTGAGTGCTTATATACCTAATAACCTTGATACAGAAGAGTCTCTAGTTAAAACTAGTGTTATTAGGGATGTTAAACAGGAACAGGTTGGATTAAAGCAAATTGACAACCCTGTTAGATTTTCAAAAGAAGGAATTTCTAGCAGCAATCCAAACTCTTCCAAATCTAAGGCTAGGCCACAGTCTCCTAAACCTACCATTAAATATGCTGGTATGTACAGGAATGTCAGAGGAAATCAAAGAAATTGGAATGATCAAAAGTCTCATCAATTAGGAAAAGACTTTGTGATCAATACCAATCTCTGCTTCACATGTGGCAGTTTTGAACACACTTATCAGGAGTGTAAGGCACCAATGGAGATGGTGGCTGCAAATCCCTTAAAGGATATGCAACCTAGAGCCATTCTTCTAAATGCAGGGGCAAAATCCTTTTCCCCTGCCAAGTATGTTGCCCCTGCCTTGAGAAATAGAGTAGCTGAGAAATATGTTGCTCCAGCCCTTAGAAAGGAAAATGATGTTCACCCAAAGCCCAACACCTCTGTGACCACCCCAACAACCTATACTGCATATAGATCTGGCCCTAGACCTTACCAACACATGAACAGAGGCCAAAACAAAAGGTGGGTTCCCTCTGCTAAGCATAAGGATTCCCCTGCTAAAACTGGGGTATCCCCTGCTAGAAAAGTTGTACCATCTAGGAACATGGGAAGATGGGGAAAAGCTGTGAAAGCCTCAGCTCGTTGGGTTTGGGCACCCAAAAGGGGTACTCAATCTAATGGTGTATCTCTAGTTTTTGATAAGCTATCCTACATTGATACACGAGGTAGATCCAAGTCTGTAATGGCTTGGGTCCCCAAGAAAAACTAATTTGGTTTTCCTTTTGCAGGTGACAAAGAAGACAAGGGATGATAGAGCATATTGGGATAGTGGATGCTCAAGAAGTATGACTGGACACAAAGCCTACTTGTCTAACTTTGTACCCCTGCATGACAATGATGGTGTTTCTTTTGGAGATGGGCATGGAACTATAACAGGAAAAGGAACTATTGTCACAAATGGGATGACTTTTGACAATGTGTACTTGGTGAAGGAACTCAAGTATAATCTCTTCAGTGTGTCTCAGATGACTGATAACAAGAATTTTGTCTTGTTTACTGACACTGAATGCTTGGTATTAGGAAAGGAATTTGTCTTACCAGAAGACACTCCAATTGTTCTCAGAACACCAAGACAGAAGAACATGTACACAATTGATCTCAAGGACATCTCTCTTCAAGACAATGAAACATGTTTCATTGCCAAAGCTTCAGCAGATGAATGTAAGAAATGGCATAGAAGACTTGGTCATCTTAATTTCAAGAACATGAACAAACTAGTAAAACATAATCTGGTTCATGGTCTTCCTTCCAAGTCTTTTGCCATTGAACATACTTGTGCAGCATGTCTAAAAGGGAAGCAACACAGAGCATCTTGCAAGTCAAAAACAAGTATGTCCACCACCAAGCCATTGGAACTATTGCATATGGATCTTTTTGGTCCTACTTCTGTGGCAAGTATAATGAAGAAATGGTACTGCCTAGTAATTACTGATGATTTTTCAAGATTTACATGGACATTCTTTCTGTTTGAAAAGAGTGACACTGCTGATATACTCATTGGGTTTATCAATCAAATTGAACTGTCAAAAAGCATGAAGGTAGTTACCATAAGATCAGACAATGGTGGTGAGTTCAGAAATCAGAAACTGGATTCTTTCTGCATAAACAAAGGCATCAAGAGGCAATTCAACATTGCTAGAACACCTCAACAGAATGGAGTAGCAGAAAGAAGGAATAGGACACTCATTGAAGCTGCAAGAACCATGCTGTCTGATTCCAAACTTCCAGTTATCTTTTGGGCTGAAGCTGTATCCACTGCTTGCTATGTGCAAAACAGGGCCTTGATTGTCAAGGCACACAACAAGACCCCTTATCAGCTGTTTAATGGAAGACCTCCTTTAATTGACTTTTTCAGACCTTTTGGGTGTCATGTTATCATCTTGAACACTATGGACAATCTTGGTAAGTTTAGTGAAAAGGGTGATGATGGATACTTTGTGGGTTATTCCTTAAACAGCAAGGGATATAGGGTCTTCAACAAGAAGACAAGCAAAATCACAGAAAATCTTCATGTGAACTTTGACAAACCTGAAGATGTTCAAACAGGTCCTGACGGGTTCTTTGATATAGATGTACTTTCTAAGTCCATGAATTATGTACCTGTTGTCTTGCAGAACACTAACATTTCAGGTACTCAAGAAACAATTGATGCTGAGAAGTCACCTCTGAGGTACATGAATGTACCCTCATTGTTTCCTAGTGAAGCTGATACACAAGAAGATAATTCTGCTTCAGGAAAAGAACAGCTAATCTCATCCCCTGTTATGTCTGAAGGCAGTGGAATGGCTGAAAGCAGTGGAATCCTGGATTCCCCTGCTAGAGGAATTGATTCCTCTCTCACAAAGGATCATGATACTAATGAGAATACTGATGCAGAAAGAGAATCCCCACTCATCTCATCATTTACACCCATAACTGATGGTCCTATCATATCCAGCAGTGGAAGCAGAATCATCAGAAGTGGAGGTCCTAGTTATTCAGAGCTTCATTCTGCTCACAAGCACCCATCCTTAGGTCATGCTGTCTCTTTTGGAAGTTCCTTTGAGGACTTCTTTCCTAATCAAAATAGCCCCATCAATTCTGATTTGGAAGAAGATGAAACAGAAGTCATCATGCAGCCTACCTATAGAATCAATAAGGATCATCCTATCTCTCAGATCATTGGTGATCCTGAAGCTCCCAGACACACAAGGTATACAGCAAAGGAGCACAGCTTCATTGCTAACATCACTATGAAGTTCAATCATGACAACATGCAATGTTGTCTGTTTACTGCATTTTTGTCACAAGAAGAGCCAAAGAAGATTTTTCAGGCTTTAAATGACCCAAGCTGGGTTGAAGCTATGCAAGAGGAGCTCTTACAATTTGACATACAAGAGGTTTGGATTCTGGTTGATTGTCCCAAATGGGCAAGGCCTATTGGGACCAAGTGGGTGCTCAGGAACAAAAAGGATGAAAGGGGAATAGTTGTCAGGAACAAGGCAAGGTTAGTAGCACAAGGGTATACTCAGGAAGAAGGGATTGATTATGAAGAGGTATTTGCCCCAGTAGCAAGGATTGAAGCTATTAGATTATTCCTTGCTTATGCCTCATTCATGGACTTCACTGTTTTCCAGATGGATGTGAAAAGTGCCTTCTTATATGGAACCATTGATGAAGAAGTCTATGTCATGCAACCACCAGGGTTTGAAGATCCAGAACATCCTGACAAAGTATACAAAGTGAAAAAGGCCATGTATGGCCTTCATCAAGCTCCCAGAGCCTGGTATGGTACTCTTTCCAAATATCTCCTAGACAATGGATTCAGCAGGGGGAAGATTGATCAGACCCTGTTTACAAAGAAACAAAAGGGTGACCTTCTGCTAGTACAAGTCTATGTGGATGACATCATTTTTGGATCAACCAACTCCATGCTTAGCAAAGAGTTTGCCAAATTGATGCAGGATAAATTTCAAATGAGTGCTATGGGAGAACTAAACTTCTTTTTGGGGTTACAAGTTCAGCAGCGGAAAGATGGGATATTTATCTCACAAGACAAATATGTAGCTGAGATTGTAAAGAAGTTTGGCATGTCTGATGGGAAGAAGGTGTCCACTCCCATGGACAAGGATCATCCATGGGGCAAGGATGGTCCTGGAAAGCCTATTGATGTCAGGAATTACAGGTCTATGATTGGGTCTCTTATGTATCTCACTGCTTCCAGACCTGACATCATGTTTGCAGTCTGCCTATGTGCAAGATACCAGGTGTCACCAACAGAGTGTCACTTATTTGCTGTGAAAAGAATCTTTAGGTATCTTAAATGTCATCCCACCCTAGGACTCTGGTATCCAAAGGAGTCACCATTTGAGCTGATAGCTTATTCAGATAGTGATTATGCTGGTGACAACAATGATAGGAAGTCTACAACAGGGGGATGCCAATTTTTGGGGAGCAGGCTTATATCTTGGCAATGTAAGAAGCAGACCATCATGGCAACATCCACAACTGAAGCTGAGTATGTAGCAGCTGCTGCATGCTGTGGTCAAGTTCTTTGGGTGCAAAATCAATTACTTGATTATGGGTACAACTTTCTTAAAACCAAGATATTCGTTGACAACAACAGCACAATTTGCATCATAAAGAACCCTGTTTTTCATAGCAAAACCAAACACATTGAAATTAGACATCACTTTATCAGAGATTGTTTTGAAAAAGGACTGATTGTTCCTGAGAAAATTGATACAGAACTTAATGTTTCTGATCTTTTAACAAAAGCTTTTGAGGTAGGGAGGTTTCAGTATCTGGTTGCAGGTATTGGAATGGTTACTCCTTAAAATCTGATGTCTATTTGTGTTATGTGGGTCACTTCATTGCTGTTGTTGTATAATTGTTAGTCAATTTTACCATTTCTTTCATTCCACTGCTTTTTAACACTGATTCCCCTGCTTGGGGTTTATTCCCCTGCCAAGAGAATTTTTCTCTTAAGCAGGGTGTGTTCTGTTTACAAAAGTGGTTTTATGTGGTTTTAGACTCACAATGCAGAGGTTCATATTGGTGCATACTACTCTCCTTGGTGGATCAGGTATACACTCTATGTTTGAGGGGAGGTTAGGTCAAACCTTTAGGATTCAGGGTATTCTTAGAATGCTCATATATGATCTTAGATCATATCCATTGGTGAGTGGGGGTTCAGGGCAATGATGACCTGCTGCACAGCTTGTCTAAACTCTGAAACCTTGAGGCACTGTAGTGTGTGTTTGCATTTCTTTATTCAAGCAGCTTGCTGTTCAAAATATAGATGTGTGGCACACATTGCCAAGACTAACTGACCATAGGTAAGGGACAAGGTTGGGATGGTGACTGGGGTATGCATGATTTCTTGGGATTACCTGGTGTAGGGGGACTTATGTATTAACTTTTTGTATTGGGACCATTGCTGAATAGAGGACTCTTGAGATTCTATGTATCTATCTTGTGTATACAAGTGTGTGCATTAGAGCAGAGCTAGTTAGCATTAGTCCCTTCATGACTAGTTTAATACCCCTAGGAAAGTTTCCCCTGCTTTTATTTTTTATTCCCCTGCTTTCACAACATTCCCCTGTTTGACCATTGACCGACAATACCGTTACCCTGTTCATAGCCGTTGGGCCTGCTTGCATAAATTTTGGTTAGGGAATATTTTATTCTTTTTAAAAGATATTTAAGGCGCTTTCTTAGCTGATTGGTAATCTTTTCCTTTTATTTCAAATATATTAATTTTTTATCAAGATTTATTCTTGATATTTTTGCAATTTGAAAATTTTGGTCCAATCACAGCTCTTCAATTCGCCTATATAAACTTAATTCCCTTTACCAGCAGGTTCACAAATCTCTTTCGACCTAATCCCACTTACCTTCATCTCTATAAACCTTTAAACTATTTTCTAAATTCATCATGACCCTTAAAATTGCTCCTAATCATAACCAAATTGCTTTGCTTCATGATGAACCAGCCGAGTTTGCTGAGGCTGTGGCCTTCCTAAAGTCCTCGTACTTCAAAGTGGCACTTCTCATCAATCCTCGCATTTATACCTCACACATTCAACAGTTCTGGTCTAAAGCCATGACCAAAACAGTGAATGGAGAGGTCATAATACAAAGCACAGTTGATGGTCATTCCAAGGTAATCTCACTTGCCTCCATTAGGGAGAATCTTCTCCTTGATGATGAGGATGGAATAACCAACTTTTCTGAGGCTGAAATCTTTGAAGGTCTTGAAAAATTGGGGTATAAACTTTCTGAAAATCAAAAATTAAAATTTGCTAAAGGCCAGTTTGCCCCTCATTGGAAACTTATGATTCATACTATTATGCAATGTTTGTCACCCAAAACCACTGCTTTTAATGAAGTTGGTAGTGAGATAGCTTCTGCCCTGATCTGCTTTGCAACAGGAAGGAAGTATTGTTTTTCTCAAATGATTTTTAAAGGCATGGTGAAAAATGTTTCAAGCACCTCAAAGTTTTGTATGTATCCAAGGTTTATAGAAGTTTTGCTGAATATGAGTGATCATGGTCCCATTACACACAGAAACTATTTTTCAGCAACCAAACACACAACCAAACTTTTCACCACATTACTTGCACCATCACCTTTGTTCTCTGGCAGAAACATTCCATTCACTTCAATCATGCTAGACCAAATCAGACGGGAAGAAGCCAAACATCAAACAGCCATAAATCCACCTGCTGAATCCCCTGCCAAGAACCTACCCCCTGCTGATCCATACCAAGAAAGGCGTTCAAAATCCAGGTTTGCCAGGTCTCCCTTGCCTGGTGAATCTTCACAAGCAGCAGAGAGGAGAGTCTCCAAGAGTTTGGAGCAACCTGGGGGTTTGGCTGCCACTACTGTCTCATCCTCAAGGGGTGAGCAGGATAGTGACACCATCAATAAGTCCTCTCCCCCACTCCATGATATCCAACAAGGGGAGCAATCCCCTTCTAGGATTGAGAGCAGTATGAAACCTTTGACAAACTTGGAATTGACGAAAATGTGCATGAGCCTGAAAAGGCAGAATGCACAACTTGTACAAGATGTCAAAAAGCAAGGTCTGGTCATCTCTCATTTGGAAACCAGACTTGCTACTCTTGAGGGGAGGAGAAAGCTCAGATTGATTCTTTCCACAGATGAGGATGCTTCCAAAGGGGAGGAAATTCCAACCAAAGAAGGATCTACTGAGTATTATTCGTGTCCTGGTAGGGAGCATGGAAAGATAACAGGTACTAAGGAAGGAATGGAGAGGGAAAGTGCTGATAAAGGAAGTGACAAGGGAAGTGCAACCAAAGATATTGCTCAAACATTGCTCACCATGGGCAATCAAGAAGAAGCCCCTGCTTCAAAAGTTTCCCCTGCCATTGCTGATCTCACTGCTGTAAGTTTATCCCCTGCTAAGAACATAACTCAAACATTTGTTAGGAAGAACAGAAAGCAACCAGCTCAGAAGGGGATAACAATCAAAGAACCTGCAACTAAAGCAAAACCAGCACCAGCAGTGGATCCAAAAGACAAAGGAAAAGGAATCACGGTGCAACAGCCCAAGAGAAAATACAAGCATCTGACTCCTGAACAGCAGAAGATCCAAGAAGCTCATGATGCACAAGTAGCTCTCAGGCTACAACAAGAGGAAATGGATATGCAGGATCAAAGGATGGAGAAGATGAGGCCCAAAGATATGCTAAAACAGGTTGAGATTATGCATAGGGAACTAGATGACAGGGTACCTCATGTTGGAGAATTTCTTGATCAATGGGAGAAGGAGTTGAAAAATGCTCCTTTGGAAGACAGGTATGAGTTGACTTGTCTTGTTTACAAATTTCAAACTGATTATCTGGAAAGAAGGGCAATGCAAATTCAGAGTGAGAAGTATAGAACATCAGAGAAAGGGCAACTTGATCACTACAAAGTTCTGCTTAAAAGGCATAGAAAGTGGAAGGATGGTGACTTCAGAGATATGAGCTTTGAAGCCATAAAGAGAGCAGTCAGACCAGTTCTAAAGTTGTATGATGTGGAGGATTGGATGACTATCAACACTCCTGAGGAAGCTGAGTATCTTAGGAGACAAAGTGAAGTACTACAGAAAGCTGGAGCAACAAAGAAAAGAAAAGCTGGAGAGACTACACAAGCAGGTGCATCATCCCCAGCAGGGGGATCACACCAAGCAGGTGAAAGTCTTCCAGAAGCACTTGAGAAGTCTGTACTTAATGCACAAAGAGCAGCAAAGAGACTCAAGAGAATGGAGCAAGTGGGCATAATCACTAAAGAGTCTCAAGGGCCATCAAATGATGAAATTGACAAACAGCTGATTTTACAGGAAAATGATGAAATCTCACCTAGTGAACTTGGAAAGAAGTTTGCTATTATAGAGTATGCTGTTTATGAACACAAAGGGAGAACTTGGTGGAAGCTTACAAGGGCTGACAATACAGCACAGACATTTCTAAGTCTAGATGTCATGTTTCAAATTTTGGATAGTGAAGACTTAGAAGATCTGTGGAAAATATTGAAGAAAACATTTGCTGCAAAACCTCCTACCATGGATGGTGTTGAAAAGGATTGGGTAATCTGGGAGTGCATGCATAGAATGTATGAACACGAATTATTTGATCCTCTATTTGATGCAGTGAACAAAGGAGATTTGGTGTATTGGAAGCTGTTTACAAATTCTGGCGTTTATGAGGTAGTAATGGAAGGTGTGAGTGTTTATTTACTCAATCATAGGTATTATCCTTTCTCTCAGGAAACCTTGAAGAAGTTAGCACAGGCTAAGTTAATTGTTGATGCCAAAAAGCCTGTTGCTTATGATCTGGTGAGAATGGTTCATAGTCAGATTTGGCCAGAGAGTTTGTAAGCATCCTCATCAACTAGCATTTATTCAGAAACTTGTCTTTAGGGGAAAGCACAAGTTTAGGGGAGGATTGTTGGGAATAAATCTATGCTTATTTGTTTCCCCTGCTAGTTGATTATTCATACCCCTGCTAGAGTAAGTTCCCCCTGCTAAATAACAAAGGCAGGGGGATCCGTTCCCCTGCTGGAGTCAAAGGCCCTGCTGTCAAGATAAACATGGAATAGATCTTTACGCGTTTCAGTTATTATTCCTTAATACTTTCCATAGTTTGTTAGTAGTGATCTTGTACGTGGGTCCTTGTATCTATAAAAGGACTCACTAGGTTAGCATGCAAAGTGTGTCTTTCTCATTTCGTTTTTCATTATTATTACTTTAAGGTTTTGTAAACCCTAATACCACTTTGGGTATTCGTATATCTTTGATATATTAAAGTTCAACGTTTGAATCTTATTTGTTCTTGTGCTAAACATTACATTCCGCATCTTGTTTAGTTACTTTGCTTTGCAAAGTTTCTCTAGTGTTAGATTGAATTCTTTCTCTCTATCACAACCCTTAAACAAGCTATTAAGGTTTAAGATCTGACTTTGGGATCAACATCCTTATGATATAAAAGAAGGCCTTAGGGTTAGATGTGATATACGCTTTTCATACACTGTTCTGGTAATTATTATTAATCGATTGGAAAGTTTAGTAATCGTTTATGTTACTTTGTTCTTTGTTCTAAGTGTTAAATTTCGCATAACACTTAGATTATTAGTTACACAAAGTTTCTCTACGTATTATACCTGATTTATCTCGATAATACAAAAGCTAAATCGATCTAAGTTTGGGATCAACTGCGAGTTCAACACATCGAGCCATGATACCACAAGTAAACGAAATGTACTGCATGTTCTTAAGTGTGTGTGTGTGTGTGTGTGTGTGTGTGTGTGTGTGTGTGTGTTTCAACCTAATATATGTAGAATTGAAAAGTTTGCTTTCGTTGCAAATCTAGTCCTTAGAACAAAAGATGTCAGTGTAATATTGACGGGAAGCTTTAATCGTAAAAGGTGGCCAAATGGCTTCGGGGACTATTTTTGCACAAAAGTAAAGGTGGAAGAGTGCTGGCTGTCTGGGATGATAAGAATTGACGAAAGTGCCCTCACGTGCGTGGCACGTAAGGGAGTTAACGTGAGATAACCGCCGAAAGTTAGAAATCATCGTCAAGGTTTATTTTGCATGAAATTATAAAGTTCAATGGCAAATATCTCTACCTTTACACTCAGAAGTTTATTTATCGATTTGACAAAGTTAAGAAACAAAATTTACAGTTTACGGAATTAATAAATAGTGTGTTAGATTGTTGTGATATTCGCTATACTGCTAATCTGCTATAGATCGAACTAATCAACAAAGTAACAAAATCATCAAACTAATCAACAAAGTAACAAAATATGAGCACAACTAAAAGTTGATCTTGCATTAATTTGATGCATCTAAAGTTATTTATCATGCACATGAATGATACACCTACCTTTAGTTATGACTAATTGCTTACTTGGTACCCGATTCACATGCCTACATTTCAACTCCATTCTCATGTTGTAACTTTTCTAAGAGTTTATACTTGTGAACTATATTTTCATGATTATGTACATATACGTTCATTTCACAATTTCCACTTGTTTACATAACCTTTTTCTTATGTTCTGTATTCGTTTATAATCATATCTTTCGTTCCCCTTATACTAGCTAATAAAATTGATGGAAACAATCGTCACAGCTAGATTAGTCAAGGATATTATTATTAAACTGTAAATCTCCTTCCCATAAGTATGCAGGCGGGATTATTTGTGACTGTTGCATGAATGTAGTAGTTTATTGTCTTACGAACTTACTCTCAATTTGCAGTTGCTACATAATTAAACAAAAACTTAAGCAATATCGAGCGTTCGTTCTAGATGCACCTATACGTACATACAGGGACGGAACCAGGGTGGGTCCCGAGGGGTCCCGGGACACCCATGGATTTTTGTTACATAGTGTTAAATTTGTTAAAAAACTTTGATTTTTGTTAGATTTGCAATAAATGCACCTGGTCCTCAAAAATTGCGAATGTAGTATTGTTTAGTTTAATGTAAGTGCACCTGGTCGTTTTGTGTCCTGGTTCCGTCCCTGCGTACATACAAAGCATATACATATTGATTATACACACACTATGGAAAGTATCTTATTTCTTTTGTTACTCGAGTTTCCAGCTCATCTTGCAAGCTGTGTGTGATCGTTGAAAAAGCTAGCTATGTATTACCATTCCACTCAAACCTGAATCTGAATTCATTCAATAAGAAGATCATGAGCACTTCAGCTAGCAAACATTGTGCCAGTATAATATGCATGTTAATTAGCATGTACATATATGGATGCCGCATACATGCATGATTTTATAAATGGGAAGCGTATACTAGGACTTAAAGTTAATTAAGGATCTTATTAAGGCAGAATGTTTTTCAGCCACTTAATTAGAGTTACAGTTGGATAGAATAACCAAATAGAGAAACACATATTGGAGTTAAATTAAAAGAATGAAATGACAAATACTAAGCCATATATAGAGAAGTCATTAGTTTACTTGCTGTTCTATGGCCCCGTCAAGCTGGCTTGCGGATTCATCCAGAAGCCACCTTTCAAAGAATGCCATAGGGGGATTATTGTTCAAGCTTTCTTGTTTCTGAAGCTTTCTTTCATGCAAGATAGTTGAAGCCTTCTCATCGTAGGCATACCCACCCTTTTGGTAGTAATCACCACTCATCATCTTGTCCCAGCATCCGTTATCAAATGAAAGAACAGACTCAAATTCAAGGTCAACACTTTCTACAAGACTATTTAGGCACTCTTTTGCGGGAACTTGTTCTGCAAGTTTCTTTTGTGGAGTTGATGATGAAGATGATCTCATCCACCCGTCTAACAATCTTGAGATGTTTTGCGTGCTTGAAGCATAGATGTTGGTATGATGGTGAGGATTTTTTGTGCTTGTCACATTCTGATGACTTTTGTCTGAAGACACCTTGGACACCAATTGAGGAGGGTATTTAGTCGAATCATGTGGCACGGTCATCTGTGAATCGAAGGCTGATTGTAGCTTCTTGATCTTTTTTTTCAAGTGGGTATTCCAGTAATTCTTAATATCATTATCCGTTCTCTGTGGAAGATAAGATGCTATGGCTGCCCATCTGCAAAGTATAATTTCTGTGTTACTTATAGTAGCTTTATTAATTAATTGCACAAGTCTTAAATTTTAGAAACAAGAATATAGAGAAACAAATAAGAAAATCAAGGTCGAGTCTAGATCCCAGACTCCAACCAGCGTGTTTGGTTTAGGATAATCGCAAATAATGAACTAAATACACAAGAAACCTCAACAAAGATATGATGTGTGAACTTACTTGTTACCCAATAAAGCTTGGAGATGAACGATCATTCCTTCTTCATGTGAAGTGAAGTTTCCCCTTTTGATACCGGGCCTTAAGTAATTCGTCCATCTCAGTCTGCAACTCTTGCTGCATCTTAACAGACCTTATATATTGATTCAAGAGACAAGATTTCAGTTCTAAGACTTTGGCAAGTACAATATTGATCAATAAAGCTTACCAAAACACATCCAAGAAAACCAATATTAATTATTCAGCAAGTTAAGAAGATTGTCCACTTGAGCTCATTCTTAAAGTATAGTAGTGTAGTAAACTACGTAAAAGACAAGCCTGCATGTAGCACATTGTATTTTCAAACAAGCATATAACCATTCGTACATTCTGGTGCCATTTTCCAGCTATTAGGGAGGTGCATATATAGCTCCTGGTTTAAAGGTAAGTCCACTGTGAAGAACAACTAATAGAATCCATTGCATTTTAAGATATACATCAATGTTATAACGAAATATAGAATTTACATGATACATAGATTTAAATGTTATTGGAAATTAACATGTTTTCCAGATCTTGTTAAAAGAATATTAACCAGCGCGCAACTTTGAACCCAGTTATGACATTCCTAGATCTTGAAAGTATAATCCTTAAGTGCTATGCTAACAAAACCTTTCATAAGGTGACATATTAGATGTTAAGTTTGAGTTGTGAATCATAATATGTAGCTAGCTAGTTCTGATAATCATAGATTTGGTTACATGTGTCGTGAACGGATTTTATTAGAACTACCTTGTAATATGCATGGATCGAATACCTGCTTATATGTCAAAGTTGCATGGCTTTGAAGAAAGGAAAAAGGATGATATATTTAATTACCAGTGTTTGTAGGCACTGATCTCCAGTTTCCAGCACCATGTTCTTGGATGTATGTGACCAAAATAATGTCTTCTTCAGGGGTCCATGGGCCTTTCTTGATGCCAACCTTATCACAGCATGGTGGCCTACCCATGGCTTCACCTAGCTAAATTACCCCCTCCTCTAAACACTCGCTATTTTTGATGCTATGTATTTATACACCTAGAAATAAAAGCTATTTTTGTTGATGCATATTTTCACACGTCCCTATAAGTTTGAGGTATATACAATTTTGACATAAATATGATACTACCAATAATAGTGTTGTTCTATGTACAAGGCTTGTCTGTAGTCGCTAGCTTGCTATTATTATATTCTTAAGCGCAGATCGTGTACGAGATTGGGCATCATTGTTGTTAGTTTTTGTTGTTGTAGTATACTTTCAAGTCATATGCATACTATGTTCTGGTTCCTGCTTGTTGCAAAAACAAATATACAAAAGAAAGTATATATATTAGCTAAACGCAAACAAAAGCTGAATAATAAGCAGCTTTGTGCTTCTTCAGCCAACCACCACAAGTCTCCTTTCGTTATTTGCATATAGTGTCTGTACATTGTTGACTTTCGGTTAAAAATGCTGAGAATGTGAGTTTCACATTCATTTTAATTTCCATCTGATTTTTTGCAATGAAATTATATATTTGCTAGTTAATTTAATTTGACGACATGGTATTATTTCTATCTGTACTAGCTGTCAGACTAATTGAATTGTCTCTGCTTTCGGACAAGCCTACAAGGAAACATGAGACCACTGTTACATGGTTTCTCAAGCAGGTAATTTTGCAACTTGGGATATCAAACAAGGGTATCTCACATCTTAGACCTTATTTGATTATATGTTAATGTGGAGGGACTCATATTGATCACATCAAGTATTTGCAGGAGTAAAGAAAAATATTTCTGATTTTTTATTGTATAAAAGCCAGTTGGTGACAATTATTCAATTCACAAGTCAATTGGGTGGCAAATTAAAAAAGAAGAGTTAAATATCTTGCCCATCTTTTTCTTTACTTTTAAAGGTCACATGACACACCACCTCCATTTCTCTATAACTTAATGATTTATAGTATAGTATGTTTTCTGTTTAAAATGCATAATATTGATAAAAGATTTATAGTGTCTATTAACATATTGACACCTTATATCAAAACAGAATTAAAAGACGAATATGTTAAGAGGTGGTTGAAATTACTTATTCAAAATACATTATTAATTTTAAAAATAATTAGTTAATAATTAGTTAAGTCCTATATATAACATCCATCAATAAAGAATAAAAAAATCAATCTGAACCATTTATTTTTTAATAAAAAACAAAAACTCATTTTTCATTTTTTTTCTTAGAAAGAACATATCTTTCAATCGTTAGATTACAAAAAATACACCATCGCGACGAAAAAATTATTATCTTTCGGTAGACGAGCAATTTGATATAGACGATTTTTTATTATTGAAATCTTCGACTACAAAAAGCACATGTGATTTGGAAAAATCATTTGTAATTTTTTTTAAAAGTTTTTTTCAAAAAAAAAAATTAGAATAAATAAATAACTTTTATATTATTATTTATTAGATTACTTATTTACATAGTCGAAAGCAAACAAGTAACAAGTTATGCCACTAACTTTTTTTAATTGAAAAAATTTATTCTTTTGAAAATCACTTTTACATATCTATATGTCATAACACTATTGTGCATACCTCATTGGCAACGGTCGAGTAACACTAACGTTTGAAGTTTAAAGAAAATACAAGTTTCAAACGCGAAATTCAAAATAAATCATGTGTAATTTCATAAAATCACAAGTGATTTTACCAAATCACATGTGATTTTATAGAATCACATGTGATTTTTAACATGATAATCAAAATAATTTTTTCATTTAGTATACGATCATTTTCATATAATTTCGATAATTTTTTGTTAAAATTTTCATGAAAAAAAATTGCACGTGATTTTGTAAAATACTTGTCATTTGTAAAATTACTTGTGATTTGTTCTTTTAAATACATGTGTAATTTCATATATCGCATGTGATTTCACGAATTTACATGTGATATATAAAGTAACAAATCACGTGTGATTTCAGAAATCTATAAATCACGCATGATTTTACAAATTCACATGTGATTTTTAAAGCAATAGATCACCTGTGGTTTTTCCGAATCACATGTGATTCGTGTGTGCGGAAGTTGAAAAAAAAATCGTCAGAAGTATATAGAAGTGCATATCTATAAAAAGATAATTTAATTCTCTTCGAGATGGTATAATTTTCGACTACAAAAATCACATATAATTTCAAAAAAACACATGTGATTTCACAAAATCACATTGATTTCACAAAATCACATTTGATTTCACAAAATCACATGTGATTTCACATAATCACATGTGATTTTAAAGTAATGTCGTGAACATTTTTGTCATTTAGTAGAGGATCATTTTCATATAATTTCGACGATTTTAAAATGTTGAAACTTTCGCTAAAAAATTACACGTGATTTGTAAAATCACCTTTGATTTTTTGTTTTAAAATTCATGCGTGATTTTATAAATTCACATGCGATATTGAAAGTAACAAATCACATGTGATTTTATATCCCACAAATCGCATGTAATTTTACAAATTCAAGTGTGATTTTTTAAATAATAAATCACATGTAATATTTCGAGAATCACATGTAATTTTTGAAAGTTTATGGACTTATATTTAATAGTCGTGTGATAGGATCGAACTCGAGATTACGAGATTGCACTCAATACGTAAAAATTTAAATTATTTAATAAATATATTTATTGTATTTATTAATTTATTTAATAAATATATATTTATGTATTTATTAAATTAAATCGAGATATAACTTTAACGATCGTTAAACAATTAAGAGTTAAGTATTAACGAGCGTTATAGAATATATAGTAAGTGAAATAAATAGAAAGAAGAACGGAAGGTTCCGGAACACCCCTTTGGGGTGTTTCGACCATCGGTTATGGAGGCAAAGGGAAGGGGAAAAAACTTTCCTTATATTTGTTTTGACTACAAGAATTAGGTTTATATAAACAATCCCTCACCTCATAATTCAAGACACACAATAATCTCTCCCTCTCTCTTTCTTTTGGGTCGGTCGCAAGAAACATCCACAAAGGATTTTTGGTTGGTTTTCTTGTTTGCTCAATTTTGCTTATAATCTTGTCATAGCCCCTCTATAGGGTTGTTGGGTAGATTTTCTACAAGCGTTAAAGCTCGGTTTACACGTGCTAGAATCACGATTAGCTCGTTGTATTACGTGTGTACAAGATCGTAATATAGTCTTACATTAGACTATATCTTTGTTGTGTTCGTTATAAATCCTAATTGGTGATTCGTTCTTCCTCTTGTGGATTTGCTTTAGCGTAAAGGTATGTAACCCTAATTGGATTAATTATAATTGTGTTAATTATGATCTTGTTAAATCGCTTCCGCTATATGTGTGCTTTGATCTCGTTTATGATTTTATATAATTGTTATGATGTTAATAAAACTTCAGTGGCATCGAGAGCCGTTTTTTATAATTATCAAAAATTTAAAGCTTTTTTTAACTAATAACTGTTTTGAGTTAAAACTAAGGTTTTATTAAAATTAGGGTTTTGTTTTTAAAAAATTAGGGTTTTGGCCGAATTTTTATAAGAAAAAGAATTATTTTGAAACCCTAAATTACATGTGGGATGATTTTAGATTAAATTGCATGATTAATGGTTATGTCATGTATAGTTACAATCCGTAGAGATTTAATTGTTAAGATTTGTAGGAGAATCCATGATAACGTGCATGTTTTCACGGATTGTAAAATTATATGTTTATATGATTTTATGTGCTACGTGATTATTTGATTCAATAAATCTTGAATTAGGGAAGACTTTTATATGTATATAAAACCTAGATGTGATTATTATTGAATAAATCGTATGCATGTGGCTATTTGATTTATTTATTGCGCATATAAATCGTTATTATGTGTTTATGATTTAGTTTTTTTACTTGTTTATATTAAAATTGTTGAATTGTTGTAAACACGAGTTTTTTTGAAAATAAATAATATGGACTAAATCATATTAAAATAAACATTTGTTAGAGATCTAAATTACATAAGATTACGTTGATTGGTGAATTGCAATAATAATCTAACAGCCTACTCCTTTTGACAAACTATAAAGTGGGTATAATGCACCGTTGGTCATGTACCCGGTTAAGGAAGGAGGCGTTAAGCCATTAGTCGCTGACCAGATTTCCGGCTCGCCTGTGCGTCAAATTGAAATTACCTACGATTATTATTTGAATTATACCTTAAGGTTGATTTACCACAAATTCACATCTGAAACACAATGAATAAGAGTATTGCTTTGTGCTTTAGCCGAGTTCTAGAAAAAGTACGTTGTGAATAGTTGTGGGAAAATTATTTGATTGGTTTAACCAATACCTCAACGTAATATATGTAGAAATTTAGTCTCGTGAAAAAGTTTACTAAATATTTTTTAAACTTATGCTATGGAGTTGTATGCATGCTTCTCCATACATTGATTTTGACATCAAAATTATACCCTTAAAATTTAAGCCGAATGCTATCTAATTGACGAACACTTGAAATTACTACGTCGTCAAATGAGATTTTTGGGTGATGTTGTAATGGAGAGAAAACTTTCATAGAATGAGAATTCGTATGATGGTTTTCCGTTACTCAGATTAGACGACTTAATTAAGTTACTCAGTGAGATCTGGAAACTTAAGGCATTCAGAAGGGATGAAACATGTTTACAATGCAAAACGTTCTTTTGGCAATGTAAATCCCTTAAAAATATAGAAATTAAAAATTGTTTGTCAATTGAATTGTTCGACAAGTCGCTATGTTGAGTACATTCATTACAAGCATATCAACAGATGTAATGGATCTATGTCGATATAGTTCTAGGATTCAAGGAAAATACTATGGTTTTTATACCGGGGTAATTTTATTTCTTGAAAGTATTTTGTTATCGGAAATACTAATATTTGAACTTATTTATGTAGAAATGGATCAACCCGACAATAACACTGTAAGTTCTGCGTTCAAAGCGTTCTTTGATCGTCCTGAACTTACTGTCCCAAACTTCAATGATTGGTACCGCTCACTAAGGATTGTCTTGAGAGTAGCGGGTACTATTGATATTGGTTGTAGTGTTTTTGTATCCTTTAGGAAAAGGATGACAAAATAGTGGTAAGCGTTAAGTGTCGGTTTAGGAAAACCGAGCACCAATGACCAAGCAAGTTCGTTTCCCAAGGAGGCAAGTGCGTTGTGTTAAGAATTGATATATGATGTTTGTGATTATGATCAAGAAGAAAAGAAATGAGAAAGGAAAGAAAAGACGGTTACGAAAACTAATTAAACTACGACGAAAAAGGCGTAAACGTAAAACCGTAAAAACGACAAAAATAAAAATTTTAACTTAAAAATTCCTAAAAATTACTAAAATTCCACAATAATGTTCTAAGAGTTTACAAAAAATCCAAACTTGCTAAAACCTTTTAATTAATTTAATAATGACTTTTTAATGCTAATTAAAGCCCTAAAAATCACTTTTAAATACTAAAAAGCCCTAAACAAGATTTTATAGCTTGTAAACCTCAAAAATGACCTAATTAAGCTAAAAACTATTTTTAAAAATTTTAAAACCAATTTAAACTATTTTTAAACTCCTAAAAAGTATTAAAATCTATTAAATGTTAAATTATATCTAAAAATTAATTGAAAAACCTAAAAATTAATTGGAAAGTGAAAAAGGTCTTATTTTAATGTCTAGAATCTAGGAAAAATGAAAAAAAGTTAAAAATAAAATTTTGAATTTTAATGAATAAAATAATATTAAAATATTCCTAAAAATAAAAAGTTCTCAAATAAATTCTAAAAAATTCTCAAAAATCCTAAATATTCTAACTAAGAAGAAAATGTAAATTAAAGTTTCTAAAACCTATTAAATAATTTTATGTTGAATTTTAAAGTTGCTTAAAAATCCTAAAATCTTATAAAATTAAAAATAAGCCAAATTGAAAACCTAATAAGCTGTAAACCTCAAAATATTATTTTATAAGCTAAAAATTATTTTTCCTAAAAATTAAAACTCTCTTTACTATTTTTTAATGATTTTTTAAATTACGGCTAATAAATAAATTCTAGAAAATAATTTAATAAAGGGAAAAATTTAAAACCAATCTAGAAAAATCCCTAAGTCTAATAAGGTCCTAGGAAAAATCAAATAAGCCAAAGACTCAAATCAAATAAGCTGGAAAAGATTGTAATAAGCTACGGCTTTATTATAAGCTAGAAAGAAAGAAACAGGTTAAATAACGTTTGAAAACACACTATGACGTAAAAAGTCATCTAGATTAACGGTAGAACACGCTACTCCTGAGCTGCAGGTCGCGTGTTCGAGTCCGTTACGGGTGAACTTTTTGCCAATTTTTCTTTTTTATTTTTTTAACTTTCCAATCCAAACAGTGACCTTTAATAGCTTAGAAACTCAATCCATTTTCACTTTTTACCAAAGATTAAGCCAAATTGATCAACAAAAACGTGACAGTTTAAACAAGAACACAAGTTCTTGTTCTGTGTTTCTTCACAGATGGATAAAGCCAAGAGGGGCTTGGCTTTTGAGCTTACTTGGTGGATTTTGTGGAACACAAGGGCACCCCTTCACTCTTTCTGAGTGAAGGGAGTCAAATATAACACGAAATAAACACTTAGCTCAAACACAAATCTAAGATCAAGGCATACATAGCATTTTCAAGTTGATGTGGCCCTAAGACTAGGTCTGTGGGTGTTTGATGCTTTTTACTTGCTCAAAATTCAACTTCAATTGTCCAAATCTAGCATACAATCTCACAAAAAGTTACACAATACACTTGCAAGCCTACAATGCTCTAAATCCTAACAGAATGCAGGATTCAAGTTCATAATACCAAGAAAATCAAGCACAAAATGACATATGCAGGATTTTATAAGCTTTTTCACTTTTAGAATGCTCAACTTGCTACAAATCCTACCCACACTTATCCAAAACTAATATAAAACTCAACACAAACCTTTTCAAAGATTATAACACGTTTTCAAAGCATAAATCAAAATCTTTAACCTGCTAAAACACTTATCCAAACACCCTTTTAAAACTTAAAATACAACTTTTTCAAATCAAAACTTATAAAAACTCATTCAAACTGATTCATATAGTATCTAACATGCATACACATAACATTTAAACACAAATCAAACCAGTTTAAACAACAATGAACACCTTAGCATACAAATCACATGAACTACTCTTTTCTGAAAATTTCAAAAAGGTAAAAAGTAGTTACCTTAGAACCCTACATCCAGGGTTCTAGTGGATGTAAATCCACCTCCAAATACACCCGGGTGTATGCTGAACATTGATCAACTCCCTTAACAACCTGAGAAGAAAATAAAAAAAAAGGAAATACAAGCAATATCCAATATTCTGTTTTCTTTCACTTTCTTAAAAATCTTTTTAAAACCTTTCAAAACTTCTCAGTGATATTCTTCAAAGCATTAACACAATAAATTGAAACTGGAAATACCAAATCTTGACACAAGTTCTTACCAAGAACTTGCTCAAAATCAGAAACTTAAAAACCTTTTTTGAAAACTTTTTAAAACACAAACTTGAAGAAAGATGAACAAACTTTAAAATTTAAAATGCTGGAAAGTAAATGGATCACAGTTTCATGTAGGTAGAAAAACTTTTCATTAATTGAAAGAAAATAAAATTACATAAAAACTGGAACAACTTAAAATAGGGTACATGACACCCTATTTATACTAAACTACTGAAGTTTCTAGATTACATGAAAAGCAAAACCCTAGTTGCTGAATTTCCTAGAATGCCCTTTGGTTTGAATCCGAATTTGGTCAAGGATGGAGTCTTGTGACTTCTGAGATGAAACAGCTGTCTAGGCATGATCTTGAGCGTCCATTCATCCTTTGGGAGCACGTTTTGAATTTTGGACGTTGATGTGGTCAAGTGACACGTGATGGGTGTAGCAGGGGAGGGGACAAAAGATGGAGTGGTCGCTTTCTGGGTTGTGGGAAGTGTTGGGAGTGGGGTTGGGGTAATATCCCCTATGGTTAATTGGATTAAGGTAAAGAAATGGGGTTAATTATTTCTGGGTGTGTTAGGGTTTATAGGCTAAGAAGGAGATAAATAGTGAAGTTTAATTCGTTTGGAAGTTTTAAACAAGTTTAAAAAGTGTTTCCCCCACTAATTTCCTTAATAAACTGATTTTTAAATAAAAATAGTTAATAAAGATTAAGTGGAGAATGACGTGGGTGATGGGGCGAATTTGATTGGTTGTTAGCTTGGGTGGGGTGACGTGTCATGGTGGGATAGGTGGAGGATAGTTTGGTGTCTGGTCATGAATGCCCCCTTAACTCTTTCTCCTTTGTCTCTTTGATTTAATCAGCTCAAAACTCAACTCCCTTTGTAAATAACTTTATAGATTTGTCATTTTTGGCACAATCTTTTTGTAATCTTGAAACAAGGACTAAACATGTAATTTCTTCATATTCCAAGGACTGAATTTGCCATATTTTCAAACTTCAAGGCTTTGACTTGTTGGTTGACTTCTTGGAGGACCATATTTGACAATTTAGATTTGATGAGGGACTAAATTTGCCAATTCTTCAAAGTTAAGGGTCCTTTTTGTAATTTTGACAAACTTTAGGGACCAAACTTGTAATTATGAAGATACAAGGGTATAAAGTGTCAATTCTTCAAACTTGGAGGACCAATCTTCAATATTCTTCAAATCTTCTAGGGTTTTCTTTGGAAAATTCCTCACTAGGGCTTGGTTCATCGTGCGGCTTCGTTTCCCGTGTTCGTTTTTGCGTGATTCTTGTGATCTTTTGTCATTTTCTCAATATCCGTACCTAAAATACACAAGTAACAAACACAAGCATATATTTGGGTATTTTGATGATATTTAATGCATTTTAAGTCCAAAAAGAACGATGAGACCATGTATAAAAGCCGTCTCATCACTCCCCCATACTAAACCATTGCCGTGCCCTCACGCAATGCTAGAATAAATTATCGTAGCATCTCCAAAATTCATTTTTATTTACTTTATTGAAATGATAAACTAGCTACACTACTACTATCACTACTACTTGTGTTATAGACATAATGTATGATTTTCATCGCAAAATGGGACGTTTAGGTTCATAGAATAAGAACACGTGAATGCTTCGTTAGAAATAATTTCATCGTCCTCGATTTTCACTTCAGTTCCATGCTAAGCGTGCAACGAGATCATTGTCATTATAAGTTAGTAATGCTAACACTACTCATATGCCCTAATCACGTACTTATCCTCCCATTATTCCTAAGTTGTATCTCTTATATTTTATTTTGTCTTGAATGTTTCACGAGGATACATTGTTTGACTTATGCGATAATAGAGATTTAGGTCTAAAAATAGAGTCCTAACGGTGTACCTAAGACCATCAAATCAATAACCCCTCCTAATAGGCAACGATGTTAAAAAATTAAGTTGACAAGAAGAATCGATAAACACGGTTTTATAACGGTTTTGAACATGAGACTTATTACCAAGACTTTTATACGCCCCCTAACGGAAGGGCCTTATTATCTTTGGTTTACCTCCATCTTTTATTCAACTTCGCCATGAAGCTTTTATTATGACTTCGGTCTTGCCTTGCCTTTTATTATCCGCCTCATCGGTGGTTTTATTAGCCAAAGACGTATATCCTCACGCTAGAGCGAATTTTGGATCTTTAAAGCTTCGAAGATTAAGGCTTGATTCACTTCAATTTTGCATAGATTTTAGGCCTTGTGGGGCTTCAAATTGTTTGCTTGATTTAGGTGAGCACTTGAAATCTTATTATTGGGTGAAGCTTTCGATTATTCGGGTTGCCAATACTTCAAAACCGTGACGCTGGCGATACCTTAATGTCTTCCCAATTTAATTACACGGAAGCTACTAGAAAAGACTAGAAACCCAACAATCCTAACTAAACCGCTAAGTCAATATTTATTAAGCAAAAAATATTTACATGCGAAGGGAGAATAAGCAAACAACGAGAACACATGAGTTTTTGAAAGAATACGAGTACTCTACGTTTAGCATAGTAACTTATAATTAACTCTATCATTTCTCGTCCTCATTTAAGAGACTTAGCCTAATGTGTAGTTAAGGAATCAAAGCTAAGTGCTCAACACGCACGGTCGAGTCAAAAATTACTCTTATTCTTGCCATCGGAAAACCTACATTCGTGTCTTTAAACACTTATAAAACATGAGAAAAATTTTAAAATTTGGCCATTTTTAGCCTTATTTTGCAACAAAACGGTAAACAAAACGATAAACTTTGGAAAGCGTGAGGGTTTGGCAAGGCAAGTATCTATTCACCCCCCCATACTAAAGTTAAACATTGTCCTCAATGTTTCGAGTCTAGGGGTGCAAACACCCCCATACTAGAGACGTAGTCGAATGCCTAATCTAGCATGGAAAGGGTGTAACCATTAAATTAATAGCCGTTTATGAAGTGTGCTAAAAACCTAAGGTTAGAACAATAAAGGATATATCATGGATATTGAGAAATGTCTTCAATAGCAAACGATCGAGTGCTCCCATAAAACGAACACGAGAGGCTCCAATCGTGAAGATCATGATCTAAAAACCACATATCACAAACAACCATGGAACAAAGGTTGGAAGGGCACGAATCCCCACACGTAAGCTACATTAGACTAAGAAAGCGATAATATGTACATAGGATAAGCATGGGACTCCCCCACGAGGCACCTCGTTTTTTATTAGCGAGTCATGAGCTCGACTCGATCCCCTCAATACTAATTATCATTGGGGAAGGTGACTTGGTCGAGGTAGTTCAAGGATGGAACTTCCCCACCAAAGTAGTGCTTCAACCTATGTCCATTCACCTTGAAGTTAGGACCATCATCTTGAGCTAGCTCGATGGTCCCATAAGGAAATACTTGAGTCACGGTGAATGGACCGGACCAACGGGATTTCAATTTACCGGAAAATATTTTCAATCTTGAATTAAAAAGTAAAACTTGATCCCCAATGTTAAAAAACCGGTTTTTAATTTTTGAATCATGCAACTTTTTAGTTTTCTCTTTGTAAATCAATGAATTTTCATAAGCAATGTCCCTTAATTCATCCAATTCATTTAATTGCATTTTCCGGTGTTTTCCCGCGGTCTCCATGTCATCATTACAATGCTTTAGGGCCCAATAAGCCTTGTGTTCTAACTCGATAGGCAAATGACAATTCTTTCCATACACAAGCTTATAGGGAGTGCACCCAATGGGTGTCTTATGAGCGGTCCTAAAGGCCCATAAAGCATCGTCTAACTTATCCGACCAAGATTGTCGGTTTTCCCCCACGGATCTCTCCAAGATCCTCTTCAATGCTCGGTTTGAAACCTCGACTTGCCCACTCGTTTGTGGGTGATAAGCCGTAGAAAGACGATGTGTAACCCTATATTTCCTTAGAACCCTTTCAAATTGGTCATTACAAAAATGGGTTCCACGATCGCTTATGATAGCACGAGGGGTTCCAAACCTAGCAAACAAACTTTTCAAGAACTTAACTACCACACGAGCATCATTGGTGGGCAAGGCCTTCGCCTCCACCCACTTAGAAAGGTAGTCAACCGCAACGAGAATGTACTTATTACCACGAGATGATGGGAACGGCCCCATAAAGTCTATGCCCCAAACGTCAAAGATCTCACATACTTGAATGATATTTTGTGGCATTTCATCTTTTTGTGAGGCTTTTCCTTGTCGTTGGCATGAATCACAAGACTTCACAAGATCTTGTGCATCTCGGTAAATAGTAGGCCAAAAGAAGCCGGCATCAAACACCTTTTTAGCCGTGAGATTAGCACCGTGGTGACCACCCGTGGGTCCCTCATGGCAAGCTCTAAGGATGTTAGAAGCTTCGATGCCAAATACACAACGGCGGATGATTTGATCCGCACAAGTTCGAAACAAGTAAGGGTCGTTCCAAAAATAGAACTTGACATCACGAAAGAATTTTCGTTTTTCTTGAGTTGTCATACCCTTAATGATGAAGTTACCCGCATGGTAATTTGCAAAATCCGCAAACCATGGGGTAGAAGAATCAAGTTTGGAATTCACTACACCAGGTGTCTCGAGCGGAAATGTTTCGGTGATTTCCTTAGGCTCGTAAACACTTTGGTGAGGATCTTCCAAACGAGAGAGATGATCGGCCGCTAGATTCTCGGCTCCTTTTTTGTCAACGATTTTGTGATCAAATTCTTGAAGGAGGAGAATCCAACGAAGTAATCTCGGCTTTGCATCTTGTTTAGCCATGAGATACTTGATAGCCGAATGGTCCGTATACACTATGCATTTTGTCAAGACGAGGTAAGGTTGGAATTTCTCAAATGCATACACCACGGCAAGGAACTCCTTTTCCGTTGTAGTGTATTTAAGTTGAGCCTCCGTCATCGTCTTGCTAGCATAGTGAATAGGCAAGAAATGCTTATCATGACGTTGCCCCAAAACGGCCCCAATAGCGTAATCACTTGCATCACACATAAGCTCAAAGGGGAGGTTCCAATTGGGAGCAACAAGAATGGGAGCTTCGGTAAGTTTCCTCTTAAGGATCTCAAAGGCTCGTACACAATCTTCGTCAAAGACAAAACGTGCTTCTTTTTCAAGAAGATGTGTAATGGGTCGAGAAATCTTCGAGAAATCCTTGATGAATCGTCGATAAAAGCCCGCGTGGCCTAGGAAACTCCTAACTCCCTTGACGGTTTTGGGATGAGGTAATTTGGCGATGACGTCTACCTTAGCTTGATCTACCTCAATCCCCGCTTTCGAGACCTTGTGCCCTAAGACGATTCCACTTCTAACCATAAAATGACACTTTTCCCAATTGAGCACAAGGTTGGTTTACTCACAACGTTTTAACATTCTCTCAAGGTTCGACAAACACGAAGTAAAGGAATCACCAAACACGGAAAAGTCATCCATGAAGACTTCCATCGTCTTCTCGATCATATCATGAAAAATAGCCATCATGCATCGTTGGAAAGTTCCCGGTGCATTACAAAGTCCGAATGGCATTCTACGATAAGCAAACGTTCCATATGGACACGTAAACGTAGTTTTTTCTTGATCACGAGGATCGATGGGAATTTGGAAGTAACCGGAAAAACCATCTAAAAAGCAATAGAAATCGTTTCCCGCAAGACGCTCCAACATTTGGTCCATGAAGGGCAAGGGAAAATGGTCTTTTCGAGTGGCTTCATTCAACTTACGATAGTCTATGCACACTCTCCATCCGGTCACGAGTCTCGTGGGAATCAACTCGTTGGCATCGTTTGGCACAACGGTCATCCCTCCCTTTTTAGGGACACAATGAATAGGACTCACCCAAGGGCTATCGGAAATAGGGTAAATCATTCCCGCGTCAAGGAGTTTAAGGACCTCCTTTTTGATGACGTCGTGAATTTTGGGGTTTACCCTTCTTTGACTTTGGATTGTTGGCTTGAAATCTTCCTCCATTAAGATTTTGTGGGTACAAAATTTGGGATCGATTCCCTTAATGTCGGATAACTTCCACGCAATCGCCCCTTTGTGATCCTTAAGAACATCGACAAGTGCGGTTTTTTCATCATTCGAAAGTTCCTTCGCAATAATAACCGGCAACTTGTCGTCTTCCTCCAAATAGACATACTCGAGGTGAGGAGGTAAATCTTTCAACTCGAGGATAGGTGGTTCCTCAAGTGAAGATTTGGGCTCGATACTCATAACCTCCTCGGGTGGAGGAAATGGGAAATCGTTGAGAAAATCCTTGATAATCGAGAAGTCCTCATAGTTGTCGAGGTCTTCGTCACAAGTACGTGGAACATCGAATTCTTCCAACGTAAAACCACCACCTTCGAAAGGAGTGAAGGTTGGTGTCGAATTATCAAGAATTGGATCTAACATAGTGGGATTGCCACTAGTTTCTTCATCACCAAACCCTAAAACTTCTTGTGAAAATTCCTCGCAAACCACGTCGATCATATCAACGAGGTTTATGGTAGCAACGGAATAAACATGAGAAAGTTGAGAATTTTGAGTTGCGTTTATAACAAGTTCCTCGTCGTTGAAACGTAAGGTGATCTTTCTAGCATGCACATCAATCAAAGCCATAGACGTATCTAAAAACGAACGACCTAAAATAAGAGGAACTTGAGGATCCGTGGGGATGTCAACAACAATAAAGTCTACGGGATACTAGAACTTCCCCACTTTCACAAAAACGTCTTCCGCCAAACCACATGCAAGAATTGTGGAATGGTCGGCCAACTCAATAGACATTCGTGAAGGAGTAAGATTAGGAAGATTGAGCGACTTGTAGATTGCAAGTGGCATCAAGTTAATGCTAGCACCAAGATCGGCCAAGGCATAGCATTCTTCCATATCTTGAATTGCACAAGGGATCAAAAATTTACCGGGATCACCGACTTTTTGAGGTATGCGATTAAGATAAACCGACGAACAACTAGACTTTTGGTGTAATTTCTCCTTGTTGTTCAACATACTCTTAAAGTTAGCGGCAAATCGAGGCATCATGACCAAGGCATCGGCGAAACTCACATTAAAGTGCAAATCACGAAACATTTTCATAAAAAGCTCAAATTGATAGTTGTCGCGCTCTTGTCGTTTCTCCTTCCTAAGTCTCGATGGGTAAGGCAAGGGTGGTGTGGGTTGGGGCATAGGCATAGCCTTTGGAATCTCGGGTTCCAAAATGGGTGATGGGTCAACCGTAGGTGTGGCATGAGCGGTACTTTGTGGGCTTGAAATATGCTCCTTTTCGACCACCACCTCGGGTTCTTCCTCAATTTCCTCCACCGTTGGAGTAATTGGTTGAGGAGTCGGTTCTTTAAGTGCCTTACCACTACGTGTGGTAATCACTTTCATCTCTCCCTTCGGGTTTGAAACGGTGTTACTAGGCAAACTACTTGAAGTAGAGGCTTTGTTTCCCATTACGGCTTCTAAAATTGCATTAAGCTTAGCATCTTGACTACTAAACTTCAAATCTTGGCTAGCGGCTTTTTGGTCAATTCTTTGTTCAAGCCTAGCATGACTTTTCTCTATCTTGTTGTTTTGACCTCGAATTTGGTTAGCAAAATCATTTTTCAATTCATTCCTCATGGCTAGATTTTCCTTAATGAAATTAGCTAACTCCTTTGCGTTCTTAGCCGTCTCCTTAGCTTGATTAGCCATTTGCTCTTGAATGTTTTCCACAATCTTATCATTTGAAGTAGCGTAATTCAAAAAGTCTATTGGAAGTTCTTTATTATTTTGAAGACCTTGACTTGCATTTTGAAAATTACGGTTTTGATTTTGATTTTGCAATTGGCTACTACTACTACTCCCTTGATTCCCATAGTTGTTATTACCCTTATAATTGTTCCTTTGATTGCTTTGGTAACCAACTTGATTGTTTCGATAATTGTTAGCATTTTGATTTGGTGAAAAACCCGGTGGAGTCAATTGATTAGTGCAAGGAACTTGACCGTTTTGGTTATAAGTTCCCGCGGCCGCGAAGGCACTCGAAGTGTTACCACCGTTGGTAATGCACTCGGAATAATCGTGAGCTCCACCACAATACATACAAGAAACCTCAACCGCTTTAATCGTAGCGGGAGCGGGTTGTTCACCAACTTTAAACTCAACTAACAAGCCTTTCACTATATCAAAAATTTTATTCTCCAAATTAGCCTCGACTTGGCAAGCATCAACGGTGTGTGACAAACTAGGTGAAGATGAAGACGAAGCCTTACGAACACTCGACGTGCTACGAGGACTATACACCTTAGACCTATTCTCAATAATTACCAATGCTTCCTCGACCGTTTTACACAAGAAAATACCACCCGCGGCGGCATTAAGATAATCACGCTCATGATCGTTCAAGCCATTGTAAAACGTGTCTATTTGATGTAAGTCGGAAAAACCATGATGAGGACATTCGTGCAACATTTCCTTAAACCTATTCCAAGTCGTTGAAAAACTCTCATTAAACTCTTGCGAAAACTTTGAAATCTCGTTTTTCAAGTGCGTAGTCTTAGAGGGCGGAAAAAATTGGTTCACGAATTTTGAAACGAGATCCTTCCACGTCAATATAGAATTGGGTGGCTCTTTCTCTAACCAAATTTTTGCGGGCCCCGCTAAAGAATACGGAAAAAGCATCATTTTAATCGAGTCGTTTGAGACGTCCTTAAACTTGCATGTGGCGATGAGACGATTAAATTGGCGAATGTGGTTATGCGGGTTGTCCTTTTCGTCCCCTCGAAACTTGTTGTTTTGAATCATGGACAACAAACCCGTCTTAACCTCAAAATTCTCCGCAAGGATAGCGGGAATCACAATCGCTTCTCCATAACCCTCGGTGGGTGCTTGAAGCAACTCCATCATAGTTCGATTAGCCATGGGTGCTTCTTTCACTATAATGTGTTCGTCAATAGGAGAGTCCTCACTAGTAGGAGTGAGTGATTTGTTTCTTCGTTTACGAGCACGTCTAGCTTTAGAGCGAGTTTGCATAAACGTCACGTACAATGAGAAGGCGAGCAAAGAAGATTCTTTTTGGTATTTTTACTTTTTCAATTTTTTTTTGTGGTTTTTGATTGTTTTTAACTTTTTTGGATTTTTTGGAATGTATTAAGTAGACCAAAATCTACAAATCTCCTCACTAATCAAATCTCTTGATTAACGAAGCCTCAAGGAATGAAAACAAACACGTGAAGTGAACGCCTTCGATGACTTTAGAACGATGGTGGAACACCAAATCGTTCAAGAGGGTTTAATCAAATGAAACCAAGAAAATATATATGATACGTAAGTAATACTTTGGGCGGCAAAACCCTCGATTCACTCTCAAAATCAAATACGCACAAGCAAGCGGAGGAAACGAGGCGGCGCGAAGCACTTAAGAGCCTTTTTCCTTTAGGTCGTGAAATACAACCGCCTTATACCCACCTTATAGTTTGTATTATCAAAATCAAGCTTCACGAAAGTATTTATCTATTTTTGCCTTTTTTATTTGGTTTGAGATTCGAATACAATGATCGAGTGATGAAATCCCGAATCAAGGTTGTGATTGCTCACGTATTTGGAGTACTTGTAAATTTATTGTTCTACGTATACAATATAGTAATAATATTCACAAAAATCGAAAAACGATAATACGTATTAATAGAGTGCTATTAATACAAATACTTTTATGGCTAATATAGAAAACAACAATGGTTCAACCAAAACACAACACGCCTCCCCGGCAGCGGCGCCAAAATGGTTGTAGTGTTTTTGTATCCTTTAGGAAAAGGATGACAAAATAGTGGTAAGCGTTAAGTGTCGGTTTAGGAAAACCGAGCACCAATGACCAAGCAAGTTCGTTTCCCAAGGAGGCAAGTGCGTTGTGTTAAGAATTGATATATGATGTTTGTGATTATGATCAAGAAGAAAAGAAATGAGAAAGGAAAGAAAAGACGGTTACGAAAACTAATTAAACTACGACGAAAAAGGCGTAAACGTAAAACCGTAAAAACGACAAAAATAAAAATTTTAACTTAAAAATTCCTAAAAATTACTAAAATTCCACAATAATGTTCTAAGAGTTTACAAAAAATCCAAACTTGCTAAAACCTTTTAATTAATTTAATAATGACTTTTTAATGCTAATTAAAGCCCTAAAAATCCCTTTTAAATACTAAAAAGCCCTAAACAAGATTTTATAGTTTGTAAACCTCAAAAATGACCTAATTAAGCTAAAAACTATTTTTAAAAATTTTAAAACCAATTTAAACTATTTTTAAACTCCTAAAAACTATTAAAATCTATTAAATGTTAAATTAATTCTAAAAATTAATTGAAAAACCTAAAAATTAATTGGAAAGTGAAAAAGGTCTTATTTTAATGTCTAGAATCTAGGAAAAATGAAAAAAAGTTAAAAATAAAATTTTGAATTTTAATGAATAAAATAATATTAAAATATTCCTAAAAATAAAAAGTTCACAAATAAATTCTAAAAAATTCTCAAAAATCCTAAATATTCTAACTAAGAAGAAAATGTAAATTAAAGTTTCTAAAAACTATTAAATAATTTTATGTTGAATTTTAAAGTTGCTTAAAAATCCTAAAATCTTATAAAATTAAAAATAAGCCAAATTGAAAACCTAATAAGCTGTAAACCTCAAAATATTATTTTATAAGCTAAAAATTATTTTTCCTAAAAATTAAAACTCTTTTTACTATTTTTTAATGATTTTTTAAATTACGGCTAATAAATAAATTCTAGAAAATAATTTAATAAAGGGAAAAATTTAAAACCAATCTAGAAAAATCCCTAAGTCTAATAAGGTCCTAGGAAAAATCAAATAAGCCAAAGACTCAAATCAAATAAGCTGGAAAAGATTGTAATAAGCTACGGCTTTATTATAAGCTAGAAAGAAAGAAACAGGTTAAATAACGTTTGAAAACACACTATGACGTAAAAAGTCATCTAGATTAACGGTAGAACACGCTACTCCTGAGCTTCAGGTCGCGTGTTCGAGTCCGTTACGGGTGAACTTTTTGCCAATTTTTCTTTTTTATTTTTTTAACTTTCCAATCCAAACAGTGACCCTTAATAGCTTAGAAACTCAATCCATTTTCACTTTTTACCAAAGATTAAGCCAAATTGATCAACAAAAACGTGACAGTTTAAACAAGAACACAAGTTCTTGTTCTGTGTTTCTTCACAGATGGATAAAGCCAAGAGGGGCTTGGCTTTTGAGCTTACTTGGTGGATTTTGTGGAACACAAGGGCACCCCTTCACTCTTTCTGAGTGAAGGGAGTCAAATATAACACGAAACAAACACTTAGCTCAAACAAAAATCTAAGATCAAGGCATACATAGCATTTTCAAGTTGCTGTGGCCCTAAGACTAGGTCTGTGGGTGTTTGATGCTTTTTACTTGCTCAAAATTCAACTTCAATTGTCCAAATCTAGCATACAATCTCACAAAAAGTTACACAATACACTTGCAAGCCTACAATGCTCTAAATCCTAACAGAATGCAGGATTCAAGTTCATAATACCAAGAAAATCAAGCACCAAATGACATATGCAGGATTTTATAAGCTTTTTCACTTTTAGAATGCTCAACTTGCTACAAATCCTACCCACACTTATCCAAAACTAATATAAAACTCAACACAAACCTTTTCAAAGATTATAACACGTTTTCAAAGCATAAATCAAAATCTTTAACCTGCTAAAACACTTATCCAAACACCCTTTTAAAACTTAAAATACAACTTTTTCAAATCAAAACTTATAAAAACTCATTCAAACTGATTCATATAGTATCTAACATGCATACACATAACATTTAAACACAAATCAAACCAGTTTAAACAACAATGAACACCTTAGCATACAAATCACATGAACTACTCTTTTCTGAAAATTTCAAAAAGGTAAAAAGTAGTTACCTTAGAACCCTACATCCAGGGTTCTAGTGGATGTAAATCCACCTCCAAATACACCCGGGTGTATGCTGAACATTGATCAACTCCCTTAACAACCTGAGAAGAAAATAAAAAAAAAGGAAATACAAGCAATATCCAATATTCTGTTTTCTTTCACTTTCTTAAAAATCTTTTTAAAACCTTTCAAAACTTCTCAGTGATATTCTTCAAAGCATTAACACAATAAATTGAAACTGGAAATACCAAATCTTGACACAAGTTCTTACCAAGAACTTGCTCAAAATCAGAAACTTAAAAACCTTTTTTGAAAACTTTTTAAAACACAAACTTGAAGAAAGATGAACAAACTTTAAAATTTAAAATGCTGGAAAGTAAATGGATCACAGTTTCATGTAGGTAGAAAAACTTTTCATTAATTGAAAGAAAATAAAATTACATAAAAACTGGAACAACTTAAAATAGGGTACATGACACCCTATTTATACTAAACTACTGAAGTTTCTAGATTACATGAAAAGCAAAACCCTAGTTGCTGAATTTCCTAGAATGCCCTTTGGTTTGAATCCGAATTTGGTCAAGGATGGAGTCTTGTGACTTCTGAGATGAAACAGCTGTCTAGGCATGATCTTGAGCGTCCATTCATCCTTTGGGAGCACGTTTTGAATTTTGGACGTTGATGTGGTCAAGTGACACGTGATGGGTGTAGCAGGGGAGGGGACAAAAGATGGAGTGGTCGCTTTCTGGGTTGTGGGAAGTGTTGGGAGTGGGGTTGGGGTAATATCCCCTATGGTTAATTGGATTAAGGTAAAGAAATGGGGTTAATTATTTCTGGGTGTGTTAGGGTTTATAGGCTAAGAAGGAGATAAATAGTGAAGTTTAATTCGTTTGGAAGTTTTAAACAAGTTTAAAAAGTGTTTCCCCCACTAATTTCCTTAATAAACTGATTTTTAAATAAAAACAGTTAATAAAGATTAAGTGGAGAATGACGTGGGTGATGGGGCGAATTTGATTGGTTGTTAGCTTGGGTGGGGTGACGTGTCATGGTGGGATAGGTGGAGGATAGTTTGGTGTCTGGTCATGAATGCCCCCTTAACTCTTTCTCCTTTGTCTCTTTGATTTAATCAGCTCAAAACTCAACTCCCTTTGTAAATAACTTTGTAGATTTGTCATTTTTGGCACAATCTTTTTGTAATCTTGAAACAAGGACTAAACATGTAATTTCTTCATATTCCAAGGACTGAATTTGCCATATTTTCAAACTTCAAGGCTTTGACTTGTTGGTTGACTTCTTGGAGGACCATATTTGACAATTTAGATTTGATGAGGGACTAAATTTGCCAATTCTTCAAAGTTAAGGGTCCTTTTTGTAATTTTGACAAACTTTAGGGACCAAACTTGTAATTATGAAGATACAAGGGTATAAAGTGTCAATTCTTCAAACTTGGAGGACCAATCTTCAATATTCTTCAAATCTTCTAGGGTTTTCTTTGGAAAATTCCTCACTAGGGCTTGGTTCATCGTGCGGCTTCGTTTCCCGTGTTCGTTTTTGCGTGATTCTTGTGATCTTTTGTCATTTTCTCAATATCCGTACCTAAAATACACAAGTAACAAACACAAGCATATATTTGGGTATTTTGATGATATTTAATGCATTTTAAGTCCAAAAAGAACGATGAGACCATGTATAAAAGCCGTCTCATCAGATATCTTGACCACTCCTTATCTAGAGGATCTTGTTGAAGGAGCTTCTGAAGCGCAAAGTCTTAAACACGCTGCTTAATTTTAAGAAGCACTCAGAGGTGGCTTGCTTAATGTTAGGAAAAATGGTTCCTCCGCTTCAACAGAAGTATGAATTATTTTCACCAAAGCGAATGCTTGATGAACTCAAGGCTATGTTCGAGAAGCCTCCAAGCTATAGAGATCTACGACTTAATAGATGCTTTGCATAGCTGCAAGCAAACTCCTAGAAAGTCTATTAGTGCCCATTACTTGGAGATGAGGGGTTATATGGAACAACTCATTATACTAGGACATCCCTATGATCATAATATGGCTATCATTATCAATAGGTCCCTTAACAAGGACTTCAATGATTTTGTTCAAAACTATAATATGCATTGCATGGGGAAGACAGTTAATGATTTGCATGCAATGCTCATTGACAATGAAAAGGGGTTAAAGGACAAGGCATCTACTTCTACTCCTCCTGTACTAACCATACAAAAGGGTAGAGTGAGTAAGCCAAAACCGCAAGCGAATAAGAAGAAAGGCAAAGGCAAGGGTGATAAGGGCAAGCAAGTTGCGATTTATTCAAAACCTAAGCAGAACTTTGTCGAGAAGAATAAATCTCAAAAGGATGAGACTTGTGACCATTTCAAGGCAAGTGGTAACTAGAAGAGGAATTGCCCTCTTTACCTCGAAGAGTTGCGAGAAATAAAGAAGAAGTCTGAGCAGAGCGCTACAGCTTAAGGTACTTTATTTATGATTGAATTATTCAATTTGACATACAAATTAAATTCTTGGGTATATGATAAGGGATGTGGTATTAACATTTATAATACGCTGCAGGGATTTAATCTGGAAAGGAAGCTATCCTACGGGGAACAATTTCTGCAAGTGGGCAATAGTGCACAAGCAGTAGTTGAAGATATGGGAACATTTAATTTAGTTTTACATTCGGGTTTACTACTGATTTTAAATAATTGTCATTATGCACCTACAATTGTTAGGGGTGTTATTTCCTTTTCTTGTTTGTTGAATAATGGATTCGTTCACACTATTGATAATAATGGAATTTCTGTTTGGAAAGATGGCATTTTCTATTTTAATGCAATTTTTGTGAATGGTGTGTTTGAAATAGACATGCATGATAATGAATCCAAGAATAATAATAATTTTGTCTTTAGCATGAATAAGAAAAGAAAGTTTGACAAAAACTCTTCTTATCTTTGGCATGTAGACTTGCCCATATTGGGAAGACTCGTATACAAAATCTTCAGCGTGAAGGACTTTTGGAAAATATCAATGATGAATAATTTGATAAATGTGAGTCTTGTATCTCTGGAAAGATGACCAAGAAACCTTTTAATAGCAATATTGAAAGAGACTAATCTACTTGGTTTAATACATACTGATGTCTGCGGGCCACTTATACATGTGTCAAGGAAAGGTGCTAGCTACTTCTTAACATTTATGGATGATTATAGCTGTTATGGTTATGTTTATTTACTTAAGCATAAACATGAGATATTTGAAACATTTAAAGTGTTTAAAGCAGAAGTAGAACTGCGACTAGGAAAGAAGATTAAAGCTCTTCATTCTGATAGAGGTGGTGAATATTTAAGTCAAGAGTTTATAGATTATCTAAGTGAGAATGGAATTTTTCAGCATCTTACTTCTCCCTATACTCCACAACAAAATGATGTATCCGAAAGGAGAAATCATACATTATTAGATATGGTGCGATCTATATTTAATCTTACAACTTTATCTTTATCCTTTTGGGATTATGCTTTAGAATCTGTTGTTCGCATTTTAAATATGGTTCCTACAAAGAAGGTTGATAAGACATCATATGAACTATGGCATGGCAAGAAGCCATATTTGTCTTATTTAAAGGTCTGGGGTTGCGAGGGATATGTGAAACGTGACTCGGGAGACAAACTCCAACAACGATTTACGAAATGTATCTTTGTAGGATACCCTAAGGAAACTATGCGTTACTACTTTTTATTATCCACCTGAGGACAAAGTGATTGTTGCTAGGTATGGAGACTTCCTTGAAAGTGATCTTGTAAATCAAGAATTCAGTGGGAGAAATTATGATCTTGAAGAGAGTTGTATAGATACATTACCTTCTGAAAACACTAGCGAAATAATTCTTGTAGAACCAGAAAGTCTGACGGTTCCATCGGAATTAGTTTCTTTGCGTAGATCCACAAGGATTAAAAACGCAAATAACAATATATGTCTTAATATAGAGGATGATGATGAAGTAGGGGATCTTGGTGAACCTACAAATTATACCATGCTTGATCCTGAGAAGGATAAGTGGATGGTTGCTATGGATGAGGAAATGAAATCCATGAAAGTTAATGATGTTTGGATTCTTGTAGATCAACCACCAAATGCTAAAGTAGTGCGACATAAGTAGATATACAAGAAGAAAATCGACATGGACGGAAAAGTACAATCATATAAAGCTCGTTTAGTATCTAAAGGTTTTACTCAAACTTTTGGCGTAGACTACGAGGAGACATTTTCTCTTGTAGCAGACTTAAGAGCTATTAGGATTCTCATAGCTATATCAGCATACTATGACTATGAGATATGGAAAATGGATGTTAAAACTGTCTTCTTGAACGGTCTCTTAGATGAAGACATCTATATGCAACAACCAGAAGGGTATGTTGATCCTAAGAATCCAAATCACGTGTGCAAACTTCAAAGATCTATTTATGGTTTGAAGCAAGCATCACGTCAATGGAATAAACGATTTGATGAAGAAATCCAAATGTTCAGATTTATTTAAAATCATGATGAGCCATGTGTATATCGCAAAGCTAGTGGGAGTGATGTAGTATTTCTAGTCCTATATGTTGATGACATATTAATCATGGGAAGTAACATTCCAAGACTTAAAGTTGTTAAGGATTATCTTGGTAAATGTTTTTCTATAAAGGATTTAGGAGAAGTTGCATACATACTGGGAATTAAGATCTATCGGGATAGGAAAAGACGGTTAATTGGTCTAAGTCAAGATGCTTATATAGATAAGATATTGAAGAAGTATAATATGCATAATTCCAAGAAAGGTTTTCAACCTATGGAAGTTAATCACAATATGAGTCATGAGATGGATGCATCAACTCTTGAAGAGGAGGCATACATGCAGAAGGTGCCTTACGCTTCGGTTGTAGGATCTATTATGTATGTTGTAAGATGCACAAGGCCTGATGTGGCGTTTGCTCAGAACTTGGTCAGTAGATACCAACAGAATCCAGGGAAGCTCCACTGGACTGCTGTTAAACATATTCTAAAGTATTTGGGGAGTATGAAAGATATGTTTTTGGTATTTAGAGGGAAACCAGACACAAAACTGAATGTGACAGGTTTTTATGATGCGTCCTGGCAATGTGATAATGATGATACGAAGTCTCAAACGGGTTACGTTTTTGTTATCAATGGAGGAGCAGTTGACTGGAAGAGCAAGAAGCAGACAACGATTGTAATGCATGCTACTCAATCTGAGTACATGGCTGCTTTAGAAGCTGCAATGGAAGCTGTATGGATTAGGAAGTTTATTGGAGATCTTGGAGTGATGCCTTCAATTAAAGAACCTATTGCTATATATTGTGACAATTCTGCCGCAATAATATTCGCCAATGATTCTGGAGTCATAAAAGGCATCAGACACTTTAAACATAGACATCACTACGTCCAAGAACAAGTTGAAGCTCGTGAAATCAAATTAATAAAAGTTCACACAGATGATAGCGTATCTGATCCCTTAACTAAGGCTTTGCTTAGACCAAAGGTAGTTAAGCATGCCAAGGCTATTGGGCTGCAACTAGCTAGCGAACTCATGCAATAAATATGTGACCAGTCTTTGGATAAAGGATGTTATGACATTATTATTTAATAAAAATAAAGATTGGGTTTCGTTTATTCTTATTATTTAATTTTGTATCCTATTTTACATATTTTACTTAATCCATGAATAAATTGTTATGCTAATGTCCGTTGTCGATTAATAATATGGGAATATTATTAAATTAAGACAATTCAAAATAGCGATAGAGTATACTTGAAAGTATATTGATCGATTTTGGATGATATTCGACGAATCGAATATTGGACTTATCCCAACTATATTATTTTACTTTGTGGATCTTTGTCATCAAGTAAATCATAAATAGTTATCCTTAGAATTGAGATACCAGGAAACTGTTATGAATCTAGTGCATCTCTGTGGAATAATCTAGCGCTAAACGTAACTGGTAGCTATAAGGATTATTTTCGGAAGTGTTGCAATATTTATAAGTTTTGCTTGTAGTCAATATGGAATTTATTTCCTCCAATTTTGTTTTGGAGTTTAATACAGCTGGGGCCCTCGTGGGATTAGTAAGATGTTTGTGTGACCACACCCAAATTTGTTTTGGTAATCTTGTTGAATATGTGAACGAGAACCATAATGGTTAATGAAAAGAATGACTATGATCCATATCCTTATTAACAAATAAAAGGATAATAATAATGATGAACCATTAAAAGGTTTTATCCAGGAGACCTTACTCGAGTTGTACTAGATACATTGCTAGTGTAACTAGACGCTAGTCAATTTAATCACGATATTCGAAATATGTCCAAGTGGGAGCTGAAAGTTTATGGACTTATATTTAATATTCGTGTTGTAGGATTGAACTCGAGATTACGGGATTGCACTCAATACGTAAAGAGTAAATTTATTTAATAAATATATTTATTGTATTTATTAATTTATTTAATAAATATATATTTATGTATTTATTAAATTAGACCGAGATATAACTTTAACGATCGTTAAATAATTAAGAGTTAAGTATTAACGAGTTTTGTAGAATATATAGTAAGTGGAATAAAAAGAAAGAAGGTCGGAAGGTTCCGGAACACCCCTTTGGGGTGTTTCGACCGTCGGTTATGGAGGCAAGGGGAAGGGGAAAAACTTTCCTTATATTTGTTTTGACTACAAGAATTAGGTCTGTATAAACAACCCCTCACCTCATAATTCAAGACACACAATAATCTCTCCCTCTCTCTTTCTTTTGGGTCGATCGCAAGAAACACCCACAAAGGGTTTTTGGTTGGTTTTCTTGTTTGCTCAATTTTGCTTATAATCTAGTCCTAGCCCCTCTCTAGGGTTGTTGGGTAGATTTTCCACAAGCGTTAAAGCTCGATTTACACGTGCTAGAATCACGGTTAGCTCGTTGTATTACGTGTGTACAAGATCGTAATATAGTCTTACTTTAGAATATATCTTGGTGGTGTTCGTTATAAACCCTAATTGGTGATTCGTTCTTCGTCTTGTGGATATGCTTTAGCGTAAAGGTATGTAACCCTAATTCGATTAATTATAATTGTGTTAATTATGATCTTGTTAAATCGCTTCCGCTATATGTGTGCTTTGATCTCGTTTAGGGTTTTCTATAATAGCTATGATGTTAATAAAACTTTAATTTTTCTATGCGAAAATTATAAAAAAAGTTTGCTAAAAGTATATAGAAGTGCCTATCTTTAGAAATATAATTTAATTCCCGTCGCGATGATATAATTATTTTGCGTAATGATTAACGGTTTGAGAGATATTTAATTTTTAAAATTTAGAATGAAAATGAGTTTTTTAATTGAATTTAAAATAATTAATATAGGTTATTAGATTATTTATGAATGGATGGTTGAGATTGAAGAAATTATATTTTATTTGGAGAGTGTTCCTTATGGAACTTTTCTCATCATCTATAAGGTAAACATAGGCCGGTTTTGAGCGGTTTTATGCTAAAACCAAAAAACAAACCGTAAACTACGGTTTTTACATATCGTAAACCATTTGAATTCGGTTTTTTCGGTTTAGGTTTTTCGGTTTTTTCACTGTAGCGGTTCAGTTTTGGGTTTAATCAAATCAATAGTCAATCACTTTCGACACAAATTAATAACGACCTACATATACATATTCAACCCGTTATGATAATGCCACTTTGTATTATAAATAAGAGCTTTCGATACTTAATATATTGCGTTATATATGCAGCCTGCAGGTATGAAGTATGAAGAAGCAAAGTGAAGAAAACACAAAGAAGGGTCCTTATTGTGCAAATAAGCAAAACTATTGGAAGAAGATTCTGGAACGCACAAAAGTGCGGCGCACATTGACAAACGTGCGGCGCACATTCCCGTATCCAAAGTGTGGCGCACTTTCGAAGAAGTGCGGCGCACATCTCCTCTCAGCCAGCACTATAAATAGGAGCCACTTCTACACATACAACACATCTCATCTTTCAACTACTACTCTATAATCCGATTATTCTTAGCTTTTAGTAATATTTTCAGTATTATCCACTTTTGGGAAATACTTGTAACGAGAGTATTCCACTCTTCGATTCTTGGAGGAACGATACAATGGTGACACTTCTGTACTCGTTCATTCGACCAAATCTAAGTATGATGTTCTCTTACTCTTTTCCATTTGTTACTTTGATTACTATGTTAGGCTAAGCTATTTGTGACTATATGGGTATGTGACTATGATTAGTGATGATGCTATGATATGATCCTTTACAATTGATTTCAAGCTATTGTAGAACCATTTTGCCACCTCGTTCTATAAACCATATTTTATCTAAGAGTTGATTTGTTAGGATAGTTTGGCGTTGAGAAACGCAAATTGTTATAATAAGTTTTTAAAGACTTGTCTATGGTTTTGAATCTTTGGTTGGAGAGATCCGCTTAGAAACCTTGATAAAATATTGAACTCGTTGGAAACTTTTTTTGAGCTTAGTCGCTTGAATAAACATAAGTCTTGAATCACCCTAAAGTAAATTGTGCAAACACCATTTTGACGAAAAAGGATTATCACTCTTTACCTACATAAACATATCTCGGTCATTATTATCATCATCACGAATTCATACGAACTATCCCATATTAGTCATACTTGTTACTATTGATATTTCAATCATTTCTTTCTTCAATTATTATATTGATTACCAAAACGAAACTAAGTCTCAGCGAACGATCCTGGCTTACCACTACAAGATATATTACGAACGAAAGGGTATACTTGCCCGTTTTGTATTCTAGTCCCTTGTTTTGTCTAAACCTTTTAATATAAATTTAAGACTTGTGAAACGAACATCAAGTTTTTGGCGCCGCTGCCGGGGACTTATAATCCTGTTTTGTAACCAAAGTTTTCGTAATCTTTGAAGAATTGAACCGTTTCCCACCCAAACAAACCAAATTTTTCCTGCAGTACAGAAAGTATTCCGCACAATTTAAAAAGTGCGCCGCACTTCCTGTAGCGAACCAAAGTACGTCGCACATTTCACAAAGTGCGACGCACATTTCCTGCTGTAACCCAAAACCTTTGTTGGATGCACACTTGTTCATCCGAAACTCCACCATTAACCGTTATCAGAACCTGAACTACCCTTAACCGAAGGTTACGTAGACTTCACCTTCGTGTACCTTTCGATAGGAGACACGACCAACCTCAACCTCGCGAAATCAACCAACCTTTTGACAACCTTTCTCAATTCCTATTTCTCACCAAAATCATCAACCGTTACGATCCAATGTTGGACAACGATGATTAACCAATATGGTCAGCCGATAGAGTTGTAGCACCAACTCCTGGCTCCGCAATCGTTTTACCTGAAATTGCAAACGATTTTGCAATCAAAGGAAACCACTTGACACTTGTCAAAAACCACCAATTTGATGGTCGAATCAAAACTGATCCTCACAAACACATCCATGAATTTATCGGAATATGCAAAATGTTTAACTATAGAGAAGGAAAAGCCGAAGCCGTTCAACTCATGATGTTTCCATCATCCCTTACTGGAGAAGCCAAGTCATGGCTTGACGAACTTAACGAAGGAACCATTCGAACATGAGAAGATCTTAGAATCGATTTCATTAGCCGATTATTTCTTCCTGCCCTATTTGAAAAACTCTTCGGAGAAATCCAAAGCTTTTGCCAACAAGATCGAGAATCTCACTGACGCATGGTTAAGAATGAAAGAATTACTCAAAAACTGCCATGGTCATGGACTTAAAAAAGAAGGAATAATCAAGATTTTCTATCATGGTCTTGACGATGCTACCCAAGATGCATTGAACACCGCAGCGGTCGGTATTTTCCTTTACAAAACCCCTAATCAATCCTACCAATTATTAGATGACAAAGTCTTACTCAAGCTTGATTGGTCCAAAAATCACAAAAACAAAAACTTCCGAAAAACCGTAGCTTTTGCCGAAGAAAGCAACAACCCAACCGACACTGAAAAATTATCGCTCGTATGGACGCCATGTCTCTCAAAATCGACACTCAATACAAAAAGATGAAAAACAAAAGTCTTGAAACTTGCAAACACTATGGAGGAAACCATCCTTCTAGTGAATGTGATGACGATGACACGCCTATGACAAAGGAAGAAGAAGCCAATTTCATGAACGGCTTTCGTCAAACTCGATTTTATAACAATTATCGTAATCGTGACCGTGATTGGAGATCTAACGATAAACCAAGTTACGATCAAGACGAAAAGAAACCGAACCAAACCGAAGACAAACCCAACCTCGAAACCAAGCTCAACAATTTTATTGAATCTCAAAGAAAAACCAACCTTTTCGTGCGAGACACATTCACTAACCTCAAAACAAAGTTCGAGACTTCAAACAAAAACCACCAAGATTCCATTCAAAACCATGAAGCTAAGTTTGATCGTTTTGCCGATAAGCAATCGAAACGCGCTTCTGGTTCTTTACCAAGCAAAACAAATCCAAACCCCAAAAACAACAACAAATATCAACCACCACAAGCTCGTAATGAACATGTGAATGTCGTATTCACGCGGAGTGGTTTATCCTACGAATCACCTACCAAACCTACCCAAGACACACCAATTGAAAATCCACTCGATAGTGACGATGAGGATGAAGCTCAACCAACCAAAACCAAACCCACTGAAAACTCAAACCCAACACCTAATCCATATAAACCAAAAGTACCATACCCCCAACGCTTACGCAAGCAAAAGATGCAAGCTAAGTATGGTAAATTCCTTGACTTAATCCAAGAAGTTCGAATCAACATGCCTTTAGTCAATGTTCTGGCTGGAATGCCAAACTATGGTAAATTTCTCAAAGAACTTATCAAAAGCAAACATAAGTTTGAAGATGTATCTTCAGCTTTTCTAAATGATGAATGTTCTGCCATTATCCAAAACAAAGTACCACTAAAACTTGGAGATCCTGGAAGTTTTCTAATTCCATGTACTTTCCATCACTCATACTCTTGTAATGCCTTGGCCGATCTTGGCGCTAGTATCAACCTCATGCCATACTCCTTGTATGCTAAACTCTCAAAAGATGTTCTCAAACCCATAAAAGTGAGTGTTCGCCTTGCGGACCGTTCTTTTCAATACCCAATGGGAATTGCCGAAAACATGCTCGTTGGAGTGGAAAATTTTGTTTTTCCTGTCGACTTTGTAATCCTAGAGATGGAAGATGATAGCAAGGTACCACTTATCCTTGGTATATCTTTCTTGCATACAGCTGACGTTGTGATTCGAGTAAAACAAAAACAACCCAACCTTGGAGTTGGAGAAGATAGAATTTCCTTTTCTATCGATGAAGCAATGAAACACTCTTATTCTATGACGATACTTGCTTTAGTATTGATGTCATTGACGAAGTCGTTGAAGCCGATTTCGACGCTCTTCTTGATGAAGGAAGCGAAATTTTATATTCTATCGAAGGAACCATACTCGAAGAAGAACTTTTTGCTAAATTTGACGCCTTCATAACCGTTTATATCGACGAACCTATAGAACCCCCTAAAAAAGAAGAAGAAACACCATTTGAAACCATAACTTTCGAAACCGATTTCAAAGTTAAGAAATTTGTGGAAGAGTCCCCTACAGATTTAGAACTTAAACCTCTTCCTAAACATCTGGAATATGTGTTTCTTCATGAAGAAAAATTACTGCCTGTAATTATTTCATCCCAACTTTCAGAAGAACACAAAAACGATCTAATTGGAGTTCTCAAGAAGCATAAACAAGCTTTTGCTTAGAAAACTTCTGATATTCCTGGCATATGTCCATCGTTCTGTAAACATAAAATCCAACTTTTGGATAACAAGAAAACGATTGTTTCTTTCGTTTCGAAGTATTACAAGATCGGGGCTCTCTCTATCTAATAAGGTAAGGGATCTTATTACTGATGGTATTTGGCAGTGGCCGCAGGATTGGTATGCTAGATTTCCAAACATTGTCTTTATCCCGGTCCCTGTTATTAATGATGCTCAGGATGATGATTTGATGTGGCGGGATATAAATGGGGTTCTACATCCTTTTTCAGTTTCTTTAGTTTGGGACTCCATTCGAGATAGGGCTTTCATGGTTGATTGGTATCATGCTGTTTGGTTTGCTCATTGTATTCCTCGTCATTCTATCCACTTATGGTTAGTGGTTAAAAGAAAATTGAAGACACAAGATCGGCTTAGGCAATGGGATGTTGGCCCTTTGGTGGATCTAAGCCTTCTACGATGTCCGTTGTGTAAATTGGTGCCGGATTCTCATGATCATCTTTTCTTTGAATGTTCTTATTCTATGCAGGTTTGGTCTAAGGTTCGGAGCCTATGTGATATGGATAGCATCCCCCCTCGGATTGATGATATTTTAGCCTATGTTATTCCAATTTCTAAGGGAAAGTCTTGTCCTAGCATCCTTGCCCGTCTTGTGTTGGCTGCTACTGCGTACTTTATATGGATGGAACGTAATTCAAGACTTTTCAAGAAAAAGCTGTTGGCCGTTGATCAGATTGTTCAGCTTATTTGTGATACTATTCGGTTGAAGTTGATTTCATTTTGTTTTAAGAAGTTGTCTGCCAGGTCGAGTTTTCTGCTTGACAAATGGAGGGTGCCGAGCTCTAGAGTTCTTCATGATGGGAGTGCCGGGTGAGGGTTGTACTCTTTTTTCCCTGTCCAAGGTTTTTCCCACTGGGTTTTCTTTGGCAAGGTTTTTTAAGGAGGCATGCTCATTTGGATATCATTTGCTCCTTTTGTGCTGTTGGTGGAAGCTGAAGACAATGTGTGACTTCATGTTTGCATCTTGGTTTCTTTCTAGTTTACTTGCATTGTAGTTCTAGATTAGTCTGTGTTTATGCCATGACATAATCACGTGTTAACATGCTGCCTGTAGCATGCGGTTAATGTGGTATCTTAGCCACATTCCTTTGTACTTCAACGCTTTTTTGGTTAATATATTTACCGGGGAAACCCTTTACCAAAAAAAACGATTGTTGAAAAGCAACGAAGTTTAAATCCTAACATGAAGGACGTTGTTAAAAAAAAGAGATCCTTAAACTCCTCAATTCTGGAATAATCTACCCAATCGCAGATAGCCCCTGGGTTAGTCCTATTCATTGTGTACCTAAAAAGGGAGGTATCACTATAGTAACTAACGAAAACAATGAGTTAGTACCAACACGAACCATCACCGGATGGAGAGTTTGTATTGACTATCAAAAATTAAATAAAGCAACCGCGAAAGATCATTTTCCTTTGCCCTTTATGGATCAAATATTAGAAAGACTGGCAGGAAATGAATACTTTTGTTTCCTCGATGGTTTTTCTAGATATTTTCAAATACCAATCAACCCTATGGATCAAGAGAAAACCACATTTACTTGTCAATTTGGAACTTACGTGTATAGGCGCATGTCTTTTGGCCTATGCAATGCACCTGCTACTTTTCAGAGGTGTATGATTGCAATTTTTCACGATATGATTGAAGAATCAGTCGAAGTCTTCATGGACGATTTTTCCTTTTTTGGAAATTCTTTCGACACATGTCTTAGCAATCTTGATAAAATGTTAGCACGATGTAAAGAAGCAAATCTTGTGCTAAACTGAGGAAAATGTCACTTTATGGTCAAAGAAGGAATTGTGCTTGGACACAAAGTGTCTGACGCAGGCTTAGAAGTTGACAAATAAAAAATAAACGTAATCTCAAAAATCCCACCACCTACTAATGTGAAAGTAATTAGAAGTTTTTTAGGTCATGTTGGTTTTTACCGACGATTTATCAAAGAGTTTGCGAAGATCACAAGACCTTTAACTCAACTTCTAGAAAAAGAAAGAACATTCTATTTTAATGATGAATGCCTTTTAGCATTTGAAACTCTTAAAGCAAAGCTTACATGCACACCAATTATTGCAAGCCCCAATTGGAATCTTCCATTTGTGCTTATGTGCGATGCAAGTGAACATGCCCTTGGAGCTGTCCTTGGACAAAAAGATGGAAAACAATTTCACCCCATCTACTTTTCTAGTAGAACTCTAAACGCAGCCCAACAAAAATTACACCATCACGGAAAAAGAACTCATGGTTGTAGTTTATACGTTTGACAAATTTCGATCATACCTCGTATTGTCAGAAACAATAGTTTACACCGATCACTCAGCCTTAAAATACTAGTTTAAAAAGCAAGATGCAAAACCTCGTCTCATATGATGGATATTGCTTTTACAAGAATTTGATTTAGAAATTAAAGATAAAAAAGGAGTTGAGAATGTTGTTGCCGATCATTTATCTCGCATAGTGAATGATGACTCTAGCGATGATGAAATCGATGATTTTCCCGATGAACACATAATGCAAATAAATACCAACATTACACCATGGTACGCAGACTTTGCAAACTATTTGGCTGTAGGTATTTTACGAAAGGGAATGACATATCAACAAAATACAAGATTCTTTACTGAACTTAAAAAATACTTTTGGGACGATCCTCATCTGTTTAGAATCTGTTCTGATGGAATGATCCGACGTTGTATTTTCGGATCCGAATCTCGAAAAATTCTCGATGAATGTCACTACGGACCGACCGGAGGACATTATGCAGCGAACACCACCGCTAAAAAAGTGTTTGACGTTGGTTTTTACTGGCCAACGATTATTCGTGAAGCTCATACCTTAGTACAATTATGCGAAGCATGACAACAGACTGGAAATCTTACAAAAAGAAATGAAATGCCTCTAAATAATATCCAAGTCTGCGAAATCTTTGACGTGTGGGGTTTCGACTTCATGGGACCATTTCCTAAATCTTATAAATGTGAATACATTTTAGTCGTTGTCGACTATGTATCGAAATGGGCCAAAGCTCAAGCCTTGCAAACTAACGATGCAAGAGTTGTTATAGCATTCTTAAAAAAGTTATTCTGTCATTTTGGAATTCTAAAAGCTCTAATAAGCGACATAGGAACTCATTTCTGTAACAAACGCATGGAAAAAATCATGAAAAGATATGGAGTTAACCACCGATTTTCCACATCTTACCACCCTCAAACGAGTTGCCAAGTTGAAAACACTAATAGAGCTCTTAAACGAATCCTTGAAAAGACCGTCCAAAACAACCTAGCTTGTTGGTCTAAAAAATTAGAAGATTCTCTATGGGTCTTTCGTACCGCATTCAAAACACCAACTGGAACCACACCGTACAAACTCTTGTATGGAAAAACATGCCACTTACCAATAGAAATTGAACACCGTGCATATTGGGCACTTAAGAACTGCAACCCTGATCTTATTGCAGCTGGAGAAAAACGTATATTTCAACTTCATGAGTTAGATGAATTTCGAAATCAAGCTTATGAAAGTTCACGTTTATATAAAGAACGAACCAAAGTGTGGCACGATCGCAAACTGCGACAAAGAAAAGAATTCAAACATGGAGAGGAAGTACTTCTCTTTATCTTGAAATGTAAGTTCAAGCAACCTAAGCTTACATCAAGATGGACTAGACCTTATATAGTAAAACACCAATATCTATCCGGATATGTTGAACTCTACGGGTAGAGACAATACCACTTTTATTGTCAATGGACATAGACTCAAGCTCTACCACGAAGAAGAAAACTGTAATGAATTCGATGAAGAAGAAATCCCCTTCTTTTTGAAATAAAACCAAGTAGCCGAGTCTGGCTGAAGACTCTAAACTTAGCTCTATTAGAAAGGCAATCCATATTTTATCCCCCACTTTTTACTTTAAGTGTAGAGGAGGACCTGTTAAATAAATAAAAACCGTCCATGTATATATTTTGTTAGACTTACTTTTTGGTAAGCTGGCGCCTTTCACGTGAGTTAGACTAGATATATGCCTATTGCTATACGCATGGACTAAAGTTGTCTACAAGGGATAGTCTAGATTAGATAGGCCTATAAATACCCCCATGACTCTCTATGGGGGTGTGGAAGAATAGTGTCTTTTTCTTTTGTTATTCATTTCACTTGAAATAAAACACACACTTTCCTTCACCTCTCTCTAACTTTCTCTCACTGGAATAATATTGTAACACCCCATTTTGATAGATGGAATATCACAGGATAATTATGGTGTGCCATCAAAGCATGCAAGGTAATATGTCATAAACATACATGACCAAAGGGATTACCGGAATCAAACATCGGTTCCCAAACATAAGCCCAAAACATAAATGAAATAAATGAACTAAATGAAGACTAAACAAGCATAAATATATGAAGGCAATAGGAGAAGAAGTCTAAGGTAGCTCCCATACTATGCATGTCCTCCAAATGCTCCAATCTAACCTTAGGTACCTGCCGTTTTGGGACATGGAAAGAAAGTAACGGCAGAGCAATACTCTCAGTGCACGGATATATGACATAACAAATAAAGAACTGTAAAGCATGAATAGCAGCAGAAATGAATAAGTCCTAGAAAACCTAGTTGTCTGTCATGTTAACTGGTTTTAGTTCTGAAATCATAGTGTTGTCCCATATTATTATGATGATTAATGATAGAAAATTGATGAAAAGAAATGGATTCCTAGAGAGAGAAAGTAGTGAGAGAAAGTAGAGAGAGAGATGATTAACTTGGTAAATATTAGATTAGAAGTGAGAATAAAAATGACCAACCAACCCTCCTAACATGCTAGGAGGGTAGTATATATAGTCCACCCACATGCGGGCTTTAATGGGCTATATATATTGGGTCGGGCTTGTCTTTTAGACTTTAATTAGTTTAAATCCAAGCCCGTGAACCACGACTATTTAACTATCTATTACAACGTTCTAATAAATATCACAATAGAAACCTATGACCGAACATTCTTGTTTGACTCAATATTTTGAGGCTAACAATCTCCCCCAATGTGAGGTCATTCCTCTTCGATATTTGGATTCCAATGGAGATTTATGAATTTCGTCATATATGAGTCTTGAACGTGTAACAATAGTTTTGTTCCTTCATGTTGTGATCTTTGAGCCTTTGTCATTGTCTTTCGACTTTGTCTTTTATCTTCAAATTATTCTTGACTTGTATTTTCCATCTTGCGATCTTGTGTCTTTATCCACATGCTCACACTATTAATTGTTGAATAAGTCTTTGGGCATGAATATGTGGTTTTGAATCTTTGACTTTGCTGAGTACACAGTGACGCCACCTTCTCGAGACAAAACATAGACACGGACTGAATGGCTTTGACATTCGTCCTAAATCGGTAGCGTTTTACCTCCGGTCGGTGAAGACCGTTATACGATATTAAATACCGTACCTGTGATTAGGTAGATTCAATTAAGAATCTCCTTGACAGGGTTTCGCGGCTGTACTAGCCGTTCTCTTTACTTGACCGTCTCAAAGCAAGACTGCCAACATAAAGAGTGAATCAATTGGATAAATATCCGCTTGATTAAAGTCGTCAATTCAAAATTCTTGGAACAAGTTTGATTCATCAAGAATCTTACCATTGTTGCTTTCTAGTTGACACAAGTTTGATTTATAAGAATCTCACAAGTCACCTACCGTAGCGCTGTTTGATGTTGACGCTAGAAGGATTTCCATTCGTCACTGTGAATATTAATGAATATCACTCTGAATGTTCTGGAAAGACCATAAAGATATTGCATAGAAACCTGAAACGAGTTTGAACCAATTCAGAATCAAACCACTGTTGCTTTTCAGTTTTACATATGTTCAATTCATAAAGAATCTTACATATGACCTACCGCAGTGCTGTTTGATGTTAACACTGGAAAGATTTCCACTCATCATTGTGAATACTAAGTAGTATCACTCTTAGTGTTCTAGCAATATCGTAAGGATATAGCGTAGGACTCTCTTTATCTTCATTCGTGTGTCCTAACGAGATTTGAATGATCTCTTGGCTCTAGACTCGATTTGTGTACTTTTAGTGGTTAGAGGCTGGAGCAGATGCCGCCTTTTCAATATCAACTATCTCGAAGTGAGACAGTCAAGAGAAGTCATGTTGTTCTCCGTGACAATAAAACAAGCTTCTTTTGAGAGAAGCCTGAGTAGCTAGGAAAGGGTTGTGCTTCACATAACTGGGTCCATGATGAGTTTGTCTTCATGATGAGTTGACCCGGTTTCTGCCTAAGTTGTATAGAGGGCTTCTTTCTTTAGACCCTTTATCCTTACATTTCTTTTTCATTCTTCAACCCCTTCAATGGTTACCAAGACATCATTAATAGCACCTTGTTGTGATTGTTCCAGTGCTATCATCAGTACTTAGTCGGCATTCAGCTTCGTTCACATTCTACTCCATCTTTTCTAAGGACTTCTAATAATCTATTGGATTGTCCCTTGGAAGATCCCTCTGGTTCTGGTTGGATCATAGGACTTAAACCTAACCACCCTTTTGACACCAATAACGTCGTGAATTAAAGATGTTGTGGGTATTTGATCGAAACCATGAGTGCTTGAGTCTTTAGATCACATTTTAATCACATTTTCTCCCCATATCTCTAATATATAAAATTGTTTGATATTAGAGATACCAAATTTGATTAAAATATATTTTGAAAAAATAGTCTTGAAAATCTTCGGGAGAAAAATGTGTCAAACTTAGCATGAATTTTGGAACGATCCCCCTTAAATATTGATCCAATGGAATTGTCATTACGAGGATTTGATCCACATTAAACTTTTGAGGATAGGAGTTGTTGAACACACAATTTTTGAAAGATTTTGAATATCATTGAGAAATTCTTGAAAAAATTGTGTTCAACGCTTTTTGAAAAATCAATTCTTTTTGTCGAAAAGGTTTTTCTAAAGCATAAACTTGAGTTCATAGACTTTGAATGTCTTGACGAATCCACTCAATTGTAAGAAGATTGAACTTCTTTTGCTAAGGGTAAGGGCACGAAATCGTACACTCCCCCGTGAATATAGTTCCGGGTTGCAATCTGAAAGTGATTACAAGCCATTGTGTTGAGCTCAAAACGTTGAATGTTTTGTGACAAGCTCAACCTGTGATAGATTTCTCTACCCGTTTGTTAGGATAAGTTTATCTTTAAAGAGATAATTTCCTTTATTTGATGTTCGAGTTCAGTCTGACATTTAACTGTAAGTCGTTTACATGAGCTTAAAAACTTTGAATGTTTTTAATGAGAGCTCATGACCGAGAAAATTTATTTTCCCGTTGTTAAGGATAAGTTATCATTCGTGATCAACTTTCCTTTCTTGGAAGTACGAGTCACAATCTGAGGTAATTGTATATCATTTTACATGAGCTTAAAAATGAATGTTTTTAATATAGCTCATGACCGAGAAATTTTTAGTTTTCTGTTCAGAGGATAAGTTATCATCGGGATGAACTTTCCTGTCTTGTGAGCCCGGGTTACAGTCTATGAGTTGACTATAAGCCATTGTGTTGAGATTATTTGTGAAACCCCTGAGACACATATTTCGCTGATATTTGTTTCTTCAGCAACCAAACTCTGAGAGTGTCTTTTGTTGAACGGTATGAATAAGGAAAAACTTTATGTTCTTGTTGAACCATTACTTTATTACCTGCACTTTCATCAGTAGTTTGTATGCTTGCATGTGGGTTAGCGATATCTTGATGAGAACCATGTGGGTGTTCACTTTGAACCTTTTTCGTGCTAGAGGGAAATATCTTTCCAGTAGGAACCCATTTAAGACCAGTTGTTTTGAAGATTCTACCCGTTGGTATCCACTTTAGACAAGGTCTTGGAAATGTAGTTTTCTCATGCACAGCGGAAGACTTAATTGGAGAAAATCTATTTCCTATCGGGTTTCGTCCTTGAGATGCTCTAGCGTTTTGGTTCACCTTGTTCAGGACTTTTGTGATACAATAATCATGAATGGCATTAAACACGCATTTGTTACATTTCGTGCAAACAAAGTGCTTAGCATCTGAGAAGGATCTAGTGTTCCTAGGATAGGCTGATTTGGGCACATCATAGAAGGGTCTAGAATTCCTAGATGTGTGATTAGCGCTCCTAGGTTTCGGTTGGGTCCTATATCTTGCTTGTGTCTTTATCTTAGCATCCTCTAGATAGCTTTTATGACCCGTGTCATTTGAACTACTCTGAGGCATGTTCTTGGAGCTATTTGTAGAGTTGCTTGAAGCATTCATGTGATTGGGTTTTGCATAGGCAAAATGTGTTAAGAGGGATCTAGATAGTGGATGACTGTTTTTGGCAAATTGCTAAGCACGTCAACTTGGGATGCAAACCTCGAGTTCGATGTTTTGGCTTGTTCAGATTTAAACGCATTCGGTTGTCTAGCAACTGAGCAGTTTCTGAATGGTTGAGTAGGAGGTGTTGTCCCTAATATGTGATGATTATATAATACGAATTAAAGAAAGAAAGGTAGATATGAGAAGAATTCTAGAGAGAGAAAGTAGTGAGAGAAAGTAGAGAGAAAATGGTTGGTGAAACTTGTGGAATATTAGATTAGAGAAAATGAAATGACCAACACCCTTCCTAACATGCTAGGAAGGGTTTATATAGCCTTTGCTTACATGTAGCTTAATGGGCTATATGATCATGGGCCGGGCTTTCCTTTTGGGCTTTGGTTACTTATTAATGAACCTTAGCTTAAAGTTAAGCCCGTAATAACACGACTAATATACTACCTATTACAACGTTCTAAATATATGATACATAATAAACATATGACCGAGCATTCTTGTTTGGCTCAATATTTTGAGGCTAACAATCTCCCCCAATGAGAGGTCATAAACCTTAGTCATTTAGGAAATTTGTAGAGATTACTAATCTCGCCATAAATGAGTCTTGAACGTGTAATAGTAGTAGTCTTGTTCCTTCATGCTGTGATCTTTGAGCCTTTGTCGTTGTCTTTCGACTTTGTCTTTAAGCTTGAGATCTTCAAATCATCCTTGACTTGTCTTTGCCATCTTGCGATCTTGTGCCTTCATCCACATGCTCACACTATTAATTGTTGAATATGTCTTTAGGCATGAGTATGTGGTTTTGAATCTTTGACTTTGCTGTGTACACCGTGACGCCACCTTCTCGAGACAAAACATAGACACGGACTGAATGGCTTTGACATTCGTCCTTAATCGGTAGCGTTTTACCTCCGGTCGGTGAAGACCGTTATACGATATTAAATATCGTACCTGTGATCAGGTAGATTCAATTAAGAATCTCCTTGACAGGGTTTCGCGGCTGTACCAGCCGTTCTCTTTACTCGACCGTCTCAAAGCAAGACTGCGAACATAAAGAGTGAATCAATTGGATAAATATCCGCTTGATTAAATTCGTCAATTCAAATTCCTGGAACAAGTTTGATTCTTAAAGAATTTACCATTGTTGCTTTCCAATTGACACAAGTTTGATTCATAAGAATCTCACAAGTCACCTACCGTAGCGCTGTTTGATGTTGACGCTAGAAGGATTTCCATTCGTCACTGTGGATATTAAAGAATATCACTCTGAATGTTCTGGCAAGACCATAAATATATTGCGTAGAAACCTGAAACGAGTTTGAATCAATTCAGAATCAAACCACTGTTGCTTTTCAGTTTTGCACATGTTCAATTCATAAAGAATCTTGCATATGACCTACCGCAGTGCTGTTTGATGCTAACACTGGAAGGATTTCCACTCATCATTATGAATACTAAGTAGTATCACTCTGAGTGTTCTAGCAATATCACAAGGATATAGCGTAGGACTCTCTTGATCTTCATCCGTGTGTCCTAACGAGATTTGATTGATCTCTTGGCTCTAGACTCGATTTGTGCACTTTTAGTGGTCGGAGGCTGGAGCAGATGCCACCTATTCAATATCAACTATCTCGGAGTGAGAAAGTCAATAGAAGTCGTGTTGATCTCCGTGACAATAAAACAAACTTCTTTTGAGAGAAGCCTAAGTAGCTAGGAAAGGGTTGTGCTTCACATCACTGGGTCCATGATGAGTTTGTCTTCATGATGAGTTGACCCGGTTTCTGCCTAAGTTGTATGGAGGGCTTCTTTCTTTAGACCCTTTATCCTTACATTTCTTTTTCATTCTTCAACCCCTTCAATGCTTACCAAGACATCATTACTAGCACCTTGTTGTGATTGTTCCAGTGCTAGCATCAGTACTTAGTCGGCATTCAGCTACGTTCACATTCTACTCCATCTTTCCTAAGGACTTCTAACAATCTATTGGATTGTCCCTGGGAAGACCCCTCCGGTTCTGGTTGGATCATAGGACTTAAACCTAACCACCCTTTTGACACCAATAACGTCGTGAATTAAAGATGTTGTGGGTATTTGATCGTAACCATGAAAACCACTTTAAATTCTAACAAAGTGTTTGAAAAACATTTAACACCTTGCTAGTTTTATCGTTTCAGAAATGCTCCCCCTTCACATGTGCATCGATAATCGAAAGTGTTTCGCACATGTAGGTAAGAGTTAAAGTGCTTGAGTCTTATATTAGATCACATTTTAATCGCATTTTCTCCCCTATCTCTAATATATAAAATCTTTTGATATTAGAGATACCAAATTTGATTAAAATATATTTTGAAAAATAGTCTTGAAATCTCCGGGAGAAAGATGTGTTAATCTCATGCATGAAGTTAAAATGCTCCCCCTCAAAAATTGATCCAATTGAATTGTCATTGTGAGGATATGATCCACATTTCGCTTTTTGAGGATGGGAGTTGTTGAACACACAATTTTTGAAAGATTTTGAATATCATTGAAAAATTCTTGAAAAAATTGTGTTCAACGCTTTTTGAAAAATCAGTTCTTTTTGTCGAAAGGTTTTTCTAAAGCATAAACTTGAGTTCATAGACTTTGAATGTCTTGACGAATCCACTCAAGTGTAAGAAGATTTCTCTTCTTTTGCTGAGGTTAAGGGTACTAAATCGTACACTCCCCCGTGAATATAGTTCCGGGTTGCAATCTGAAAGTGATTACAAGCCATTGTGTTGAGCTCAAAACGTTGAATGTTTTGTGACAAGCTCAACCCGTGATAGATTGCTCTACCCGTTGTTTGGAAATATTTGTCCAAAATAGACAATTTCCTTTATTAAAAGAAGAAATGACATGTTTTGAAAAATATTTACAACTTTCATTCGAGCTTTATGTACACACCCGTGTCGTTATTGAGCGACATTTCTAGGCACGTCCATATTATCGATACTGAAAGACATGTCGAGAAGAATATTTTTGGATTTTGAAAGATTTTTTTTTTTGTGTTTTGCTTTTATGTGTTTTATATTTTTGTATTTTGCTTTTTCAAAGATATTTACAAGTTGATGTTTGATAGATAAATCAAGCAGGCACCTTTGCCAGAATCTCCAGGTCTGCTGGAGTCAAACATCTCATACCAATTTGCCTAACGAGGTACTCAAACCTATCTTTCGACAGAGCTTTCGTAAACAAGTCGGCTAATTGGTAATCCGTTCCAACAAAGTATAATTCAACGATACCTCTTTCAACTTGTTCCTTTATGAAGTGGTATCGGACATCGATGTGCTTCGTGAGGGAATGCTGTACTGGATTGCAGGAGATGGCTATGGCCGACTTTGAGTCACAGTACATAGGTACTTTATCAAAGTGGAAACCATAATCCGTGAGTTGTGTTCTCATCCATAGAACTTGAGCACAACACGCAGATAGAGACACATACTCCGCTTCGGCTGATGAAAGTGACGTGCAATCCTGCTTCTTGGAAGACCATCCCACAAGCTTATCTTGACCTAGAAATTGTGCACCACCAGAAGTACTTTTTCGTGTATCAAGACACCCTGCATGATCAGAATCTGAATAGGCCGTTAGAAAGAAACCGGTTTCCCTCGGATACCAGAGTCCCAAATGAATGGTATTCTTGAGGTACCGAAAGATCCGTTTAACCTCCTTGAGGTGCTTTTCAGTGGGTCGTGCTTGATAACGTGCACAATAACATGTAGCATGATGAATATCTGGTCTGCTTGCTGTCAAGTACATGAGGGAACCAATCATGGAACGATATCTAAGTCAGCATCTAGCGATGTGGTTGATAATGGTGTCCCAACGGGGTCACATGAAGTCATACCATGCTTTTTGATTATCTCTTGACAATACTTAGTTTGGTTTATAAAGATACCACTTGGGGATTGGTGAACTTGAATTCCTAGAAAGAATTTTAGTTCGCCCATCATAGACATTTCAAATCTGCTGTGCATTACTTTTTCAAACCATTTTGAAAGTTTTGGGTTTGTAGACCCGAAAATAATGTCATCAACATAAATTTGCACAAGCAGAATGTCATCCCCATATTTATAAGTGAACAAAGTTAAATCAATGGAACCTTTTGAGAAACCTTTGGAGACCAGAAATTTCGAGAGCTCGTCGTACCACGCCCTTGGAGCTTGCTTGAGTTCGTAAAGTGCTTTGTGGAGACGATACACCTTGTCAGGAGAATGAGGATCGACGATTCCTTTCGGCTGCGTGACATAGACTTCTTCCTTCAAAGGACCGTTAAGAAATGCCATCTTTACGTCCATTTGATAGACAGTGAATCCCTTATGTGCAGCATAAGCAAGAAAAATCCTGACTGCTTCCATTCGAGCTACTGGTGCAAATGATTCTTCAAAATCAATTCCCTCTTTCTGGCCATACCCCTTAGACACTAGCCTAGCTTTGTTCTTGATGATCGTATTCTCTTCATCCATCTTGTTTTTCCAGATCCAACGAAGATTTAATGGAGTCACATCGTATGGTCTGTCAACAAGTTCCCAGACTTTAAGTCTTTAAAATTGTTGAAGTTCATCCGTCATCGATTCAATCCAAGCATGATCAGCCATGGCTTCTTTGATGTTTTTCGGTTCAGCTGTACTCACGGTGAGTGCGAACATACAAACATCGCCATCGGTTGCTAGTTGTCGTCTTGTACGAACAGGCTGTGAAGGGTTTCCAATTACGTGAACCAAAGGATGATCTCGGGTCCAATGATGTGTCGACGGATGTCGTTGATAGAACGTATGCATATTTGACGGATCAACATGGCGAGTAGAAGACTCTCCAGTTTCGTGTACCGATGTACCGAATGGGTTGTGAAAATCGTCATCGTCAGATAATGCACCGTCTGCTTGATTTGTGTTCTCTGGAGCAATGACAGTAGTTGTGGATGTTGTAGGATCGATTGTTGAAGTGATATTCTGAGGAGGTAAATCTGCAACAACCCGTGTTGAAGTAGATGAAGTTGTATCCTTTTGTTGATGATGATCGGTATCATCATTCGTATCATGAGTGACAGCGGAAGACTTCGATGCAACTTGTTTCTCCCCCGTGAAATATTCATCATACATTGGTCCATATAACATTTCCAACTCTTCAAGTGTCGTGTCCACTGTCATATCTGCTCTAGGAACATGTTCAGGAACCAGCTTTGAACTTGACGGTTCATTGCTGTGGTCTTGAGTTCCGAGTTCCGTGCGGTTGTGAACGGAAGTCGTGTGTCGTTGTGGATCGGGACTTAAACTGCTTTGTTCAAGTGCCATTTCTTGCAATTCATCAAATCTGATATGAATAGTCTCGACTATCAATTTTGTTCTCTTGTTGTACACTCTGTATCCCTTTGACTGAGTTGCATATCCCACTAAAATGCATGCATCACCTTTCTCTTTCATCTTGTCCAGATTTTCACCATCTCGAATAATGTAACACGTACATCCAAAAACATGAAGGTGTTTGAGTGAAGGTTTGCGATCATTAATTATGTGATATGGTGTCTTTTCGTGTCTTGGGATAACTAAGGAGCGGTTTTGTGTGTAGCATGCGGTTGACACGGCTTCGGCCCAAAAGTATAGTGGAAGTTTTGAAGCGGATAATAATGTTCGAGCAGCCTCAACTAAAGTACGGTTTCGTCTTTCAACAACGCCGTTTTGTTCGGGTGTTCGAGCAATAGATGTTTCATGTTCAATTCCTTCAGCTTCAAAATAGTTTCTCAGTTTTGAATTCAAAAATTCAGTACCTCTGTCAGTACGAACCACTTTAACTTGAGCTTGAAGACCACGTTGTATCACTTTAAGGAAGTTGATGAGAACATCGGGTGTTTCATCCTTGGACCTCAAGAAGTGAGTCCATGTGTACCTTGAGTAGTCATCGACAATTACCATAACGTATTTCTTCCCATTGATACTTTGAACACGCATGGGACCACACAAATCTATATGAAGAAGATCTAACCGTCCTTTAGAGCTAGGTGTAGTCTTTGTCTTAAAACTACTCCGTTTAGCTTTACAAAGCTCACAAGAAGAACAAAGATGATCTTTGATGAATTTCAAGTTAGGAAGGCCTCGCACAATATCTTTCTTAGAAAGCAAGTTGATGGTATCGAAGTTAAGATGAGATAAACGTTGATGCCATAACCAAGCTTGAGTCGTTGAAGCTTTAGCCATGAAACAGATTGGAGTTGAAGATGTGGAGTCTTGTAGTGAAATAGTGTAGAGATCAGTACCCCGTGTTCCGGTAAGTAAGTCATTCCCATCATAATCACGAACAAAACATGTCTTCTTTCTAAAAGCAACCTCCAAATCCGCATCACAGAATTGACCAACCGAGAAAAGATTATGATTGAGCCCTTCGACGTAGTAAACCCTTTTGATAGTGATATTCCCCTGAACCAAGTCTCCATATCCTAGGATAGGTGCAAATTGATCATTTCCGAATCGGACCGTACCCAGGAACTTCTCCACGAAGTTAATTAGAAGCTTGAGATTCCCCGTCATGTGCTTCGTGCATCCGGAGTCCATTATGAAGAGAATTACTTCGATCACCTGCAGAAGAATTAGAACACGATGGAGCATTTGATAAATTGGATTCCATGTTAGTTGTGATTTCCGATTCATTAGTTTCCCTAGTTTCATCACTTAGAGGCACACTAACGCTCGTAGTCACATTTTCTGTCCTAACCTTAGGCATTCATTTATATCCTGGAGGACATTGATTAGCAAACCACCATTTCCAAGGCTTGCTAGCAGACTCATATAATTCCCTAATTCTGCTTCTAGGGTTCTTAGTGGTGGAGTCTGATGCAATACTTTTCTTAGGGGGGGTTGCACCAGAATGGTTCACTTTGCGTTTGGGTTTTCTAGCACTAATAGGCATCACAGTTTGCTTCTTAGTTCTAGTTTCTACGCCTTTGACATTATTCGAAACACACATAGCATGATTAGCATTAGCACACTTTCCACATTTCACACAAACAAACTTAACTTTCATAGCATTCAAAGTCGAATCATTCAAATCGTCATTACACGCGATTACAGACGTTTTATTCTTAGAAACATTGAAAATCCTAGGGTGGTCTTCTACTTGCTTCATCTTCCCTTGACTTTTGTTTTGCCAGACCTTTTCATTCATGCGAGTGCTCTTAAGCTGGGGCGGCTAACACTAGCAGTGGGGACTACTCCTGTAGTAAAAGACACACGTCTATTAGTGTTTCTAGAAGTCTGAGGTGATTGACTTTCTTTGTTTTGTGTGGGTTTAGTGGTCAATCTATACATCCCTGGTTTAACCACATTTGTGTTCTTAATGCTTTGTGATCGAATATTTGTTTTGGGAGTGTTTTGTGGTAACCTATCCTTCCCATCCGTCTTGGGGGCAAACGCAGGTTTTGCAAATGCAGAATTAGAGAAAACAGATGGTTTTCCCAAGACAGAGGGTCTAGTCACTTTTTGAGCATTGGGTTGTCTTACAATAGGTTTCTTAACACTAGGTTCCACAATCTTCCCACCCATCTTAGCAATGAGTTTCTGCAACTCTGCTATCGCTCTGTCCCTGTCTTGTAACTGAGCTTTCAACCCTTTAATTTCCAAATTATGTTCGTTCATTTCTCGAAACGTTTGGGAAAGTTTTTCTTGCAATTTATTATCATGTTGAAAACTACCAACGTCTTTTTGCAAAGCAAGTTCAAGAGAATGACAATGTTTTTGAAGGAAATCAGTTTTGTGTTGAAGTAACTCAAAAGCCTTTTTATCAACATTTTCTTTATGTTTCGAAAGCTCAAGTTCAAGACGCTCAAACTCTTTGATTTTATCAAGATATTTGCATGCAACATCAGAATATTCATCGATATCAGCACATGATTGAAGAGTAACACACAAAATATCTTTGGAGAGACATTCTTCTAAGAGTAGATCATATTCGTTTGAAAATTCTAATTTGTCATTTTGAAGGTCATCAATTGCTTTTTCAAGAGACTCAATATATTTCAAATCATCAAACATTTTAGACTGAATTAAATTTTCAAACTCAAGAACATGTTCTTTTATTATCTTCGTATTTGGTATTAAAAGTTCTTTCACAAGCACAGTTATGTCGTGAGGAATCTCGGTTTTCCACTTATCCTTTTGACGTTTCTCCCAATCGCTTTCAACAATTGATTGAACATTATTAACCTGGTGTTTAAGAAAACCAAGTATTTTTCTACTTTTGCTTTTAGAAGCATCTAGAGGCAAATAATTAATATATTTAAAAACATTAGTTTTCCTCTTAATGGCAAAAGCTTTTTTCCATTGAATTCTAAAAATAATTCCTCACGAGACTTCTGTTTTTGTGGAGTGAAAAGACCATAAAGACTGTTTTCATAAGCATAGTTATATGGTTTCACAAAATCTTTATTGACCTGTGATCTACTCTCCTCATCCCAAAGGGACGTCTCTTCACTATCGAGGTTAGCTACAGGGCAATCATGATTGGTCCATTCGGACTCGTCAAGATATAAATGGAGGTTTGCAGCTTGAGCTTGTTCGAGGTACTTGGGGGTGGCAAAGCTAGGTTGACCCTTGAAAAATGACCGAGGTGCTATCATTCTTACGGTTTGAATAGAGTCATGTGTATTATAAACAACTTTTTTCAAAAAATCGACTTGTTCTTCGAGATCCTTTACTTTTTCAGTATCTTTGCTTTGTCTATTTTTGAAATCTTGTTTTAATGTTTCAACCTCTTGTTTCTTCTCGTCAAGAATTTTAGCAGAATCGGTGGTGTTCATAGAAAGCCTTTGTTCAAGTTCATTAACTTTTGTTGTGGCAAGATACGTTTTTTGACGTTCATCACTTAATAAAACATTAAATTGACGTTTTTCTTTAGTTAACAAAGCAAGAGCTTCATTGTATTTATTTTCAAAATCGTCCTTTTTAACGTTGATGACGCGACTTTTGTACCCCTCAAGCTCGTTGGTCTTTTGAAGAAGCTCAGCCCTATAACTATCAATAGTCTCACTAGATTTTATAAGAGCGGCTTTGCATTCTTCAAAGTTTTGAGTGAGCGCTGCGTTTTCCTTCTTTAATTGCTTTTGATTCTTTCTATTTTTATTGACATCTTTTTGTAAACTAGCAATTAAATTAGCAAGCGCGACACGCTCCTCGTCATCATACTCATTTGCATGTTGATCATCCTCAAACCCATTATTGCACATGTCTGATGAATCGGGTGTGGTATTGCTATCAACCGTTTCCATCATACACGTGTCAGTAATTGTTGTTGGTGGATCACTATGCTCATGTGTATCACCAAACACATTATATTCAGCATCATCTTGTACCTTATCAGTTAGCTCGGTATCAAAGATAGGACCATTGTCATCTTCAGTGACGTTAAGGACCTCATGAATCTTTGCCATGTATGAATAATGTGCCTCGAGTTCTTGGTCGGAGAGTTCCTCATCTGTGTCGTCAAGCATTTCTCCTTCCTCAGCTAATAACTTGATTCCAGCTTCCATTTTCTTGCACAACAGCATCTTTTCCTTATGATAACCATAATCTTTAACCCTCTTTGGCTGCCTGCATTCCTTGGCCAAATGCCCAAAACCTCTGCAGTTAAAACACTGAATCCCACTTTGTTGCACAACTTGAGTCCCAACAGTTTCCCGATTTCCAACAACAGTAGCCACCCTCTGATTATCATACTTGGGTGGTCGATCATACTTTGGAGGACTCTCAGCACGTCTTCGTGTGTCATACCTTGGAGGACTCTGTGCATGGGTGTTCCTCGAGTTTGAAGATGTTCGAAGGTTGTTGTTGGTGGGTTTGTAGATTTTCTTATATTGCTTCATAACGAAAGCCATTTGTTGCTTGAATTCCCTATCCCTTTGAGCTACTTCTTCATCACTGTCCTCTTCGGATGATTGCTCAGGTATGGGTGATGGTGCTCTGGAAACTTCTTTGCCTCGGGATCGTGTTGGAGCATGTGACTTAGAGACAATGGATGATCGTGGTGATGATGATTGAGTAGAGTAGGTCTTTGAAGTACGGGAGTGATATTCTGGGTAATGTTGAGTGGTAGACACCAAAGCAAGTGGATCGGAGATCTTTGCAACTCGTTCAGCTCAAGTTCATTTGCCTCATTTTGAAATTGTTTCAAGATGTCAAAGAGCTTGTGATATGAAACTTCGTCTAACTTTTGTTGTTGTTTGACCAAGGTGACAAACCGTGTCCACTCTGGTTGAAGTTGCTGTAGAAATTGGACATTGACTTGCATGGTGGAAACTTGCAAGTTGTTTCGGGTCATATCATTCATCATCTTGTAAAATCGGGAGTAATAAGAATCAATTGATTCCCCATCCTTTGATGTAAACTTGCCAAAGTTCCAAAACATCTTAGTTTTCACATCTTGTTTGTTAAGTGATTCACCTTGTTGCAATCTTTCAATGGCCGTCCACATTTCTTGAGCAGTAGGACATGCGTCAACCGTAGAGTAAATCTCATCTCCAATGCCACTGAGAATTAAGTAGATTGCTTCCTTCTCTGCATCAAACCACGCACGGTTCTCTGGGGTGAGGTCGGTCCTCTTCTCATCACGTTCATATGCGGGTTGTGCGTCACTTGTGTCTGTGGCTGGTACTGCAGGAACTTGAATCCTTGAGAGTTTATAGGGTCCTTCCAAAATACATTGCCTTAAAGCATCACCGTTAGGTTTTGTGTCAAGGTAACGTATAAAACGGGATTGCCATTGATCATATCGACCCGACACTAGCATTGGTGGTCTTTCCTTGTTACCTGCCACCATTATGTTGTTGTTCGTCACACGGTATTCGGCAGTAGAATCCATCTCAATATTTTCTGAAATGATGAATCGAATGTGGATCTTAAGTAGTTGTGTTGTGATTGTTTGGTTGTTGAAATTCCGAAAATTGCGATTTTTTCTCAGCCCGACAATAAATTCCTCAGTCCGACAAAACGGTAGACCTAAAAAATTTGTAATCACCAAATTTTGAAATTGAGCTAGAAATGTCCTAAAACTAGTATGGAAAAAATTTGAATTTACTTGACCTAAAAATTTTAACTCTTTTTTTTTTTTTTAATCTTCGTGTAAACTACGTTCCGAAACTAGTCTAGATGGTGGCTAAATCTAAAAAATACTCAAACAAAATTTAGCTAAACATGTCATCGGAATGTGCCATCGGAATGCCCATCGGAATGTTGCTTAGATCGGAATGTCCTTTAGATCGCAATGTGCACCTGTCGGAATACTTAGATCGGAATGTGTACTTGTCGAAATCCTTCAGATCGGAATGTTCAGATCGCAATGTGTACCTATCGAAATCCCAGATCGGAATATTCAGATCACAAAGTGTACCTATCGCAATGTGGCTGTGGCAATGTGGGCAGAGTAACGTTTCAAGATTGCCTTAAATCCGTCGCAATCCAGATCGCAATAACGATCGGAATGTTCAGATCGGAATAAGGGGCTATCGCAATACTGATCGCAAAGTAAAACCCTAGGGTTATTGCGATCGAAACCGTACTACCTTTTCCGAAATTCAAGCTGTCGCAATAAGGGACCTTGTTTTTCCAACTTTTTAGGCAACGATTATAACAACTTTTAGGCAACAAATTTAGCAACTTTTAGGCAACAAGATCGTGTTTTTAACCAAACCAAAACAACCAAATCTCTACAACAAGTATATAGAAGATTTGTAGCAAGAGATAGAACACGAAAAACACAAAAAAAATCGAATTCGAGATGATTTATGGATTAAATCACACGAATCATATGAAAACACAACAACCAATCACAAAACTACTCCATGACGATTGATACCAATTGTTGTCCCTAATATGTGATGATTATATAATACGAATTAAAGAAAGAAAGGCAGATATGAGAAGAATTCTAGAGAGAGAAAGTAGTGAGAGAAAGTAGAGAGAAAATGGTTGGTGAAACTTGTGGAATATTAGATTAGAGAAAATGAAATGACCAACACCCTTCCTAACATGCTAGGAAGGGTTTATATAGCCTTTGCTTACATGTAGCTTAATGGGCTATATGATCATGGGCCGGGCTTTCCTTTTGGGCTTTGGTTACTTATTAATGAACCTTAGCTTAAAGTTAAGCCCGTAATAACACAACTAATATACTACCTATTACAACGTTCTAAATATATGATACATAATAAACATATGACCGAGCATTCTTGTTTGGCTCAATATTTTGAGGCTAACAGGAGGTTTCCCCAAGATTGACTGATTTGCTATCTTAGTATCCACACTATTTCCTTTTAGCTTCCTTAGTTCATTTTTCACCGCTGTTAATGCAAAAACCTTTTCCTAAATCTGAGCTTTCAATTGCTCATTTTATAGAAGTAATTGAGCGACACGTTGTTCTAACTTAATGTTCATATTATCAAATATGTCGTTATCAGCATTCACGTCAGTACTATCTATAGTGTCGATAGGTTGCACAGATATTTCACTTAATGAAGCAGGCGGAAGACTTGGATTTTGAGAAGCCAACTTTGATTCTAACAAATTTATTTGTTTCACAAAATGTTCTTTTTCCGTATTGAAATCTTGAATTTTACGATCTAGTTTTTGTTCAAGAACAAAGTTTGCTTTTTCAAGTTTTTCAAAATAGGCCTCAAATTTGTCATTTTTCTTTGAAAAATCGAGTTTGGCATCCTCAAAATCTTTTGTCTTTTGAGCTAACATAGTTTCAAGGTCATGAATCTGAGAATCATACACACCAGTTAATTGTACCTCAGCCATTGTCTCTTCATCATAAATGGGTCTGATATCTGCATCATCGGCTGCTAGATCATTCCCTGAGTTGTGGATGGTTTGTTGCTGTTCTGATTCTATCCCGCTGCTTTCTGTGATAATCGAACAATCATCCAATGTTTGACCATCATCGACATTGATCTCGTTCGTTTGCATCAGTCTTTCATTCACCCGTCTTTCAACTGGTAGTTTATGACGTGTTCTTTCGGCAATTAACTTCCTTACATCTCTCATGTGTTGAAGAAACGTCTCCTTAAATTCTTGAACTTGTAACCGAGTATATTCAAAGAAGTATTTGTTTATGAATTCTCGATCATAGTGTACAGACACCTGTGTATCAATGAATTGCTGAAACTGATTTTCGAGAACCAAAACGACATCTATGGATTCAACCTCTTGAAATTCATCGTTGGCAAGTTGTTGTTCAAGGTGAGCTGCATTGAGTAACATTGTTCTTGTGAATGTCTCAACATCTTGACCAGTTAGTGACATGAATACCCGTTTGAATCCAAGTTCGACGTGAGTGCCTTTTAAATCGTCATTTGAAATAACTTGAAGGTGTGACTGGAGTGATCTAAAGTGTGTCATGCATCGTTCTTTTGCAAGCGACATCTTGGATTTGAGTGCATTCACATCTTGTGTTACGGAATCCATAACGGGTGACATAGTTGATGAATTGACTTTGGATCTTAAGTATATATGGTGTGATTGGGTTGTGGTTTAAATTCTGAAAATTGCGATTTTTCTTCAGTCCGACAATAAAATTTCAGTCCGATAAAACGGTAAACCGAAAAATTATGAATCACCAAATTTTGAAAATGAGTTAGAAATAGCCAATAACTAGTAGGGAAAAATTTTGAAAAATGAAAATTTTAATGAAAAATAAAACCTAAAAAATTTGAAATTTGTCCTAAAAATTTGAATTTTGGTCCGAAAATTTGAATTTTTGGTCGAAATTTTTTTCGCATCGCCAAAATTTGAAATCGAAGCTTAAATGGCCTAAAAATGGTCTAGGAAAAAATAAATTTTAAAATGGTTTTCCCGCCAAAAAACTCTTTTTTTTCTTTTTTTTTTGGAAACGATGTTCCGAACCTAGTCTAGATAATGGCTAAGTCTAAAAATGCTTCAGTCAAAAATACCATCAGACATTTTTAGAATAGTTGGGGTTTTTCGGAATAATGGACATTTTCAGAGAATTGGACCTTTTTCGGAATAATGGGTGTTTTCAGAGAAACGGACCTTCTTCGAAATAATTGATGTTTTCAGAGACACGGCCTTTCTTCGGAATAACGGATTATTTCGGAATAACATACATTTTCAGAGAAATTGGCTTTCTTCGGAAAAATGAATGTTTTCAGAGATTTGAGCTTCTTCGGAATAGTTGATGTTATCAGAGAAATGAGCTTCTTCGGAATATTGATGTTTTCATAGAAACGAACTTCTTCGGAATATTGATGTTTTCAGAGAAACAAGCTTCTTCGGAATATTGATGTTTTCAGAGAAACAAGCTTCTTCGGAATATTGATGTTTTCAGAGAAACGAGCTTCTTCGGAATAAACCAGTTTTTCAGAGAAAATGACCTTCGGATAAATCACCTTTTCGGAATAATCACTTTTTCAGATAAAGGAAAGATTTCAGAAAAAACTTATCTTCTTCGGAATTATCACTTCTTCAGAATTTTCTTCGGAATAGAGGCTTTTTCGGAATATACTAAATTAAGAGAAAAGACTTTTTCGGAATCCTAACAAACCTGAAGTCTTCGGAATAGTAAACCCTTATCCGAAAATCCTTTTTTCGGAATAATTAACCCTTTTCTGAAAACCTTATTTCGGAATGATCTTGAATCAATGACCGTAACTCAAAAATGAATCCAAACACCTCAAAATCTTGCGATTTTACCACAAAAACCAAACCAAATCCCTACCAAATCGATATAAAGGATTTATATCAAGATTTCTAGCCCGAAATACTAAAAAGAAATTCAATTCGGGATGATTTAGATGGAAAAATCAACCGAATCAAACTCAAACCAAACAACTAAACACAATCTACCCCGTGGCGATTGATACCAAATGTTGTCCCATATTATTATGATGATTAGTGATAGAAAATAGATGAAAAGAAATGGATTCCTAGAGAGAGAAAGTAGTGAGAGAAAGTAGAGAGAGATGATTAACTTGGAGAATATTAGATTAGAAGTGAGAATAAAAATGACCAACCAACCCTTCTAACATGCTAGGAGGGTAGTATATATAGTCCACTCACATGCGGGATTTAATGGGCTACATATATTGGGCCGGGCTTGTCTTTTGGACTTTAATTAGTTTAAATCCAAGCCCGTGAACCACGACTATTTAACTATCTATTACAACGTTCTAATAAATATCACAATAGAAACCTATGACCGAACATTCTTGTTTGACTCAATATTTTGAGGCTAACACATAGCTTATGTTACTTATGAAAATCTGTATTCGTTAATATACCAAAAGCCAATATAGGTCATGAGGTCAACAACGTGCATGAATACTTGGAGGGGTGACCTCGTCATGCAAATTAGAGGGGATGCCTCTAATTAATTGGTAAGTGGGTAGGAGGGATCAGCTCCTTGTGAAGGATGCAAGGCACACACCACATTCACCATGAAATCCTGACTGAAACATGTAACTAGGATGAACCCATAAGCCCCACATGATAATATAATAAATACAATGGCCAAATAACTGAAAGGGACGTCACGAGCTATCACTCTGCCGTGGTGAAGTCATAACACTAGTGCCTCTAGTGTTATGGTTATGGTACCTCCATAACTAGGTGAAACTGGTCATGCATGTATATGGCTAAGGTAACTAATAAACATAAGCATTTAATCTATAACTACTAGGGAAAACAGTTGGCTGCATACGGGAAATCCTAATGAAGGAAGAAATTGTCCTTACTGAAGAACGGGAAATCCGTACCTTATGTCCAGTAGAAGCTAATGAAAACGATGAAGACTACTCCGCCTTGACGGATAATACTACATAAGAAATATGGACGTGTATGAGTTGTCTGAATTACATGTGTTTTACTGGTTCTGGGTGTTCTTAGCTTATTATACGTATTTTGTCATGTTTTAATTGTTTACGTGTTATCTGTAGTTATTTTGGTGTTCTATTGTGTATTATTCATGTATTAGTGTATTATAATACTTGGATTGTAATACTAAGTAACTTTCTAAAAATAGCAGGTTTTCTAAAATAGTAAGTTTCCAAAAATAAAAAGTTCCCAAAAATAGTAAGTTTCCATAATTAGAAATAAGCTGGATTATAAATAATAAGTAAAGTTTAAATAGTATAATACAAGTCATGGTTATAGCTTATTAATTAAATAACTGGTTAATTAATTAAACTATACATTATATGGAATTTAATTAAAAATACATGTTTTAATTAAATTAAGCTAAGTAAAAATACTTTAGGTTATACATGTAATATTAATTTTAATATTTAACCTACGTCATAAAATTAATTAAATTAAAAAGTCTAGTAATTAATTTAATTAACATGTTTTCTTATTTTAATTATTTCCCGAAACCCGAATCCATGTTTTAAAAATTAACCCAAGCCCGTACCCCTTGTTTCTTAATAAGCCGAGCCAAACATCCCCTTTGACAGTGGCTAACCCACTGCCAAGACACGCTAGTCGCTGCCCGGTTCACACCGGTTTAGCACCGGTTCCCGTCGTTTTCATCAAAAGTCCCACCGAGTCTTGGAGGGGTCTCGGTTGACACTAAACTTAATCAAAATAAACCCTAAACATACCCCGACCCTTGGTCGGGGTCCCTTGGTGCTGCGTCCGAACACACAAACCAAACCGAGACCTTTTGGTCTCGGTGGTGTCGAATCAAAAACAAGCCGAGACCTTGGGGAGGTCTCGGCTAACCCAAAACCGAACCAAACATCCTTAAGTCCAAGATTTAATTAATCCCACTTGTTTTAATTACATGTTTATAAGATTAATTAAATAAAACATGAATTCCATAAAAATTAAAAGAAAAGAAAAAGGTAATTCATTATACCGAACTCATGTAGGAATAAGTATTAGATCACGATCATGTACAACCCAAAATCAATAATCAAAATCGTCTCGAACCCTCCTTGGTGTTGATGGTAGCCGACGACAAGAAGAAAATGAGGCAAGGGTTTCTTGTTTTTCTTAAACCTAAAATAATGATAAAAAGTTCCATGTGTTTTCATGTTGTTAGTTTATTTTGTGTCATGGGCCAAAAGGCCCATCTTGTTCCCTTCTTTCTTTCTAGCCGCGGCCACATGGGGACCACAAGGGAAAACTGAAGCTTTTAATTGATAAATGTTATGGTCGTGTATGTTCATGTTTTATTTGTCGTGAATTCGGTAATCACGATCATGTCACATTTATAATATTCGTAAATGTTCGTTAATAAATGTCGTGTCACGTGTATTAATATTATAAAAGGAAAGTTTTATTTTTATTGGGTTTTCATGTATTTACTGTTCACGTGTACTGTTCATAGGATTTTAAAGCGGGTTTTACAACTCTTTCCCTCTAAAAGAATAATTCTTCCTCGAATTAGAGTCGTGAAAATGTTGCGGATTTTACCATTCTTCCCCTCTAAAAGGACCGTTCGTCCTCTAATTAGAGATACCAGAAGCTGTAATGGACGTGACATGACTGGAAAAGACATGAAGCGTGACATGACTAAAGAGGATGTGGAACGTGATATAATTGAGGAGAATATATATCGCTCATGGATAGAAAAGAGGATAAGGATCCAGATGGACTCCTCCGTTCCAAGTGGCTTCTCGCTCGGAACGATCCTCTACCAGGTCTTGACGAAAACTGGTAAACCTTGGTCTTCATGACTTTGCCTTGATGATACAGAGACTTTCTGGTTCGCCAACGTGAGATGGATCATCATGAATTGGATCGAATGACTAAGAAACAACGTATAAAAATAACAAAACGTTATGATGCGAAATAATCTGGAATAATTGACATAAGGAACTTCTTAGTAATGATGTACAAGACATACTGAAACGTAGTACGTGAACAATTGTGAACATGATACGTGAACAATTGCGAACGTGATACGTGGACATATGACGAATGATGATACGTGCAATATATCGTAAACGTGATACGAGAAATGTGGAATGAACATGACATGTGAAACATATCGTGAACATAGAATAACTGGGGTGGTAACGCCAACGGTATGTGGTAAGACATGAAATAAGACGTGAAGCGTCCATCTGAAGTTGGAAAGTTTATCAAGCTCGAGTGTGGTCTCCCAAGCTTGTTGTAAACTTCCTAGAATAAAGTGAAACTTAAATCATAAGCTAGAATGTGATCATGAACATGAATAGTGTTGTGGACGTAAATGCGAAAGCAAAACATAAAATTTAACAAGGACGTGAACATAATGATGAATGAATGCGTACGCGAGTCGTCATTTGAACTGATAGCCGAGAGAGTACCAAGTGATCGTACAATCTCTGGATGGAATGTCTAAAAATCTGCTAGCTGTGATCCTTACGGATGGAAGGATCTTGCAGACTTGGTCAAACGGTTGTAAATAACCTAGATAGCATCATGTTTCATCTGCATGCGGTGGTCCAAGAACAGAACCCATAAAGATCATGTCCCTTAGTCTGTTGGTGTTCTATCTTAGCCTGCCAGTATGACAGATACTTAGATATGAACTTAACTGCATCTTGCTTCATAGAAACTGGATACCTAGAAGTTTGGAAAACTGTGAGTCTCTACAATTAGACTACTCTTAGTGTGGGATTGCTCGGAACACATAACTTAGTACATGATTCTCTCCTCTACGCATAAGCTGAGTCATGGTAAGATTAACCGTGAGAATCAATGTGATTTAGCGTGTCACTGTAATCGACCAAAGTTCATACGGAAAAATTTTAGAGTGAAATTTCTTCTGTCATGGAATTTGCAACATAGTGGAAATGTGGTCTTCGTACCCTTCTATAGCTTAAAGCATATTCAGGTTGTCATGGATGAAAATACCAACGAACTTTGAGTATGAATCTATGGAAACTCCATTTAAAAATCTACAATGTTGCTGAAGTATTCGAGAGACTAGAACAAAATCACGAATTTAGCATGACCAATTTGTGTGCAAAGAGCAGCCATGGACATGTCCTACTCTTTCACTCGCCACAACTGTTAGCACGATTGTAAATTGTTCTTGTATAAGTGCATTAACACCTTGCAATCCATCGTATACGTCGAAAATGCGTGGAGGGAGATAGCGGTCATTAAGGGTGATTTGTTTACATCGACGGTAGTCGACACATAATCTCATGTTACCGTACTTATCCTTACTTAAACAAGACCGGTGCACATCAGGGTGATGCACCTGATGGATGAACCCTGTCCAGGCATCTCTGTAGCTGACCATTTAACTCTTTAGCTCAAGAAGGCCATGTTATGAAAAGTCTTAGAAACTGGTTCTACTCCCTAACCTGCTTGATGTTATGTTCCACCTTGCAAATAGGAAGTAAATTTGGAGGTTTTTCTGGAAATACATCTAGGAATTTAGAAATATCCGGCTGATTCTGCGTAAGAGGAGTTTTAGAAGTCGTGTCATAAATGTTAGCTAGAAAATCCTCGCATCCATGGAATGACGATCATATGTTTGTAAAACATAATGACTTGTACAGATTTTTGATGGAAAACCATGCTGAATATATTCAGGAGCCTGAACATCGCTGTACATAATCTGATATGGATGACGGCTTATCGCAACATGGGTTGTTGTTCATAGTCCATAGACGAAGTCATATTTAACTCCCATCTATCAGAGGGAAGTGCGTTAGCAAAATGGATCCTACCGCCATAGTGAATGAATGAGTTCGTACACATGGATGATACGAATGACGTCTCTATGATCATGGACATATGAAATATGAGACCAAGAAATGAAAGTGACATGGTAATATATGAGGTAAAAATGTTGCAGGTTCCTACTGAATGTACTTCACTTGCCTCTCGCAGAACGAACACTGCGGGTTTAAACGTGAACAACACTCCGGTGATGAGGATGAAATTCTTATGGCCTGATTCATTTATGGCACAACAAAATGGTTTTACCCCTTGGAGGGTATTCTGAATTACGTATGGTTGTTTCAAATGATAAACGTGAGTCATGTGTCCTGAATCGTGTCTTGAAAAGATATGCGTGTGAGACAATGAAATTTTAAAATTTTTGGTCATCTTACCAGAATTTGGCGGATCCGTTGGACTGCTAACCCTTTGTATTTCTGATCATGTCCTTAACCAGAGTTTCTATCGTTATTGTCAGAGTATTTGTTGTCACGGTAGTTGTCACTATCTCTTTGACTGTTAGTTAAACGACGGTCATTATCATGACTGTGATTCATGTAACTTTCCAGCTGAGTGGCCGGCTGGTACCGGTTCCCACTCATATGGAATGAAACGATACATCTGGTGGTTTAAATATAACTCTAGTTAGCTTGCTCCGATCTATCGCCTTCGTCCTTGTTTTGTAAAATCTCTAAGCTGAGAGCGGTATCATTTTTAAAACAACATTTGTGAGAAAATGTCTGAGAAAATTGAAAATGGATTAGTATCACACATGGGGTGCGGTAACTGAAATACGTCTGGAGTATGGTACATGAAATAAACATGGAACATGGTACATGGAGTACACATGGGATTCACATGAGATGATCGATGCGGTATCAACCATCTGACATGGTCAAGGAACACGTGATAGCCTATAATTTAGCTTAGACATAATTCTAGTTTCATGAGAGGCACAAAACATGATTAAATGGAATCGAATGATTGCCAGCATGAAAACATGATCAATGAAAACCGACCATGATTATCATGAGAACATTATTAAATATAATCCATCCGTGTCTAGCATGAAAGCGTAAGCAACATGAGGAACCATGAGACAAAAATTAACATAGAGGAGTATGAAAACATAATCACCATGAAAACAACGTTAACCATGATAGCATGACGGCATAATTGACGTAAATCGTAACAATAAAAGAGGGAACGTGAAAAAGTTATGACTGTAATGAAATAAATTTTGAAAATTAATAGTGTGGACGACTATGAGTCGTTTCACCATGCAAACAACGTAACATAAATGATAAGTCCAATAAGGTATGCAGTGAACATAGTATATGCATGAATAGTTTATAAAGCATGAAGTAGTTTATAATGCATGAAACAGTTTAAATGCATGGTTAATAACTATGATGATATGTACATGAGTGAACGCCTATGGGTCGGTTCACAAAACAAAATACAAGTGTGGACGCCTATGGGTCGGTCCACTAATCAAACAAAAGTTTCGATAGAAGCACATGCGACTAAATAGGGTCAGTCCTGTACCAACCATTACTTAGTCAAAATTCCTGCGACAATGAGATGAATGCATGAAATGAATACATGAAATGATATGAAATGCATGCATGAAAACCAACTGTCTACACCTAACATAAATACGCGACTAAGTATGAACTACTATGATTCAGTTCATACTTGTCAACATACACAAGAAACATCATGCATGAAATAATGACATGTAACTAAGTATGGATGACGGTTGTTCAATCCATATTAGTAAAACAATTCCATAGAAAACATCATGGTTAAAACAACGAGGTTCCGAAAATATCAATACGTGGAAATCAGACGTCGTCTTAGGAAGATCCTGGTGACTACCCACTAGTCACAGGTCAAATTTTAGAGCCTACAGGTCGAAACCTTGGGCTCTGATACCATAATTGTAACACCTCATTTTGATAGATGGAATATCATAGGATAATTATGGCGTGTCATCAAACCATGCAAGGTAATATGTCATAAACATACATGACCAAAGGGATTACCGGAATCAAACATCGGTTCCCAAACATAAGCCCAAAACATAAATGAAATAAATGAACTAAAGGAAGACTAAACAAGCATAAATATATGAAGGCAAGATAAAAAGAATTCTAAGATAGCTCCCATCCTATGCATGTCCTCCAAATGCTCCAGTCTAACCTTAGGTACTTGCCGTTTTGGGACATGGAAAGAAAGTAACGGCTGAGCAATACGCTCAGTGCACATATATATGACATAACAAATAAAGAACTGTAAAGCATGAATAGCAGCGGAAATGAATAAGTCCTAGAAAATCTAGTTGTCTATCATGTTAACTGGTTTTAGTTCTGAAATCATAGCTTATGTTACTTATGAAAATCTGTATTAGTTAATATACCAAAAGCCAATATAGGTCATGAGGTCAACAAGGTGCATGAATACTTGGAGGGGTGACCTCGTCATGCAAATTAGCGGGGATGCCTCTAATTAATTGGTAAGTGGTAGGAGGGATCAGCTCCTTTTGAAGGATGCAAGGCACACACCATATTCACCATGAAATCCTGACTGAAACATGTAACTAGGATGCACCCATACGCCCCACATGATAATATAATACTCCGTAAATATAATGGCCAGTCGGAACTGAGCCCCAAGGAGCAGCAAATGAGTCAAGTTCCCCAGGACCTAGTAGGAACACGGGCACTGGAAAAAGATTCAATCGATCCAGCTCTGATAACAAAGCTGTAGGCAAGCCTTAGGACCATCCATACCTCTAAGCCCGAGACTTTTTCCCGGAGCGCATCACAGAATGCTTTGTGAATAGCCCCCTCTATTTCATACTGATACCTGTCAGATTCCATAGCTAATGAATCTCTTTCTTTTTCAACTCTTTCCCGTCACGCAAGAAGATTTTCTTGCACAAACCTAGTAGTTATTTGTCATGCCGATCTTGGGTGAATTGAAGGGACGCCACGAGCTATCACTCCGCCGTGGTGAAGTCATAACACTAGTGCCTCTAGTGTTATGGTTATGGTACCTCCATAACTAGGTGCAACTGGTCATGCATGTATATGACTAAGGTAACTAATAAACATAAGCATTTAATCTATAACTACTGGGGAAACCAGTTGGCTGCATACGGGAAATCCTAATGAAGGAAGAAATTGTCCTTACTGAAGAACGGGAAATCCGTACCTTATGTCCAGTAGAAGCTAATGAAAACGATGAAGACTACTCCGCCTTGACGGATAATACTACATAAGAAATATGGACGTGTATGAGTTGTCTGAATTACATGTGTTTTACTGGTTCTGAGTGTTCTTAGCTTATTATACGTATTCTGTCATGTTTTAACTGTTTACGTGTTATCTGTAGTTATTCTGGTGTTCTATTGTGTATTATTCATGTATTAGTGTATTATCATACTTGTATTGTAATACTAAGTAACTTTCTAAAAATAGTAGGTTTCCTAAAATAGTAAGTTTCCAAAAATAAAAAGTTCCCAAAAATAGTAAGTTTCCATAATAAAAATAAGCTGGATTATAAATAATAAGTAAAGTTTAAATAGTATAATACAAGTCATGGTTATAGCTTATTAATTAAATAACTGGTTAATTAATTAAACTACACGTTATATGGAATTTAATTAAAAATACATGTTTTAATTAAATTAAGCTAAGTGAAAATACTTTAGGTTATACATGTAATATTAATTTTAATATTTAACCTACTTCATAAAATTAATTAAATTAAAAAGTCTAGTAATTAATTTAATTAACATGTTTTCTGATTTTAATTATTTCCCGAAAACCGAGTCCGTGTTTTAAAAATTAACCCGAGCCCGTACCCCTTGTTTCTTAATAAGCCGAGCCAAACACCCCCTTTGACTGTGGCTAACCCACTGCCAAGACATGCTAGTCGCCGCCCGGTTCACACCGGTCTAGCACCGGTTCCCACCGTTTTCATTAAAAGTCCCACCGAGTCTTGGAGGGGTCTCGGTTGATACTAAACTTAATCAAAACAAACCCTAAACATACCCCGACCCTTGGCCGGGGTCCATTGGTGCTGCGTCCGAACACACAAACCAAACCGAGACCTTTTGGTCTCGGGGGTGTCGAATCAAAAACAAGCTGAGACCTTGGGGAGGTCTCGATGTGTCTTGGCTAACCCAAAAACGAACCAAACATACTTAAGTACAAGATTTAATTAATCCCACTTGTTTTAATTACATGTTTATAAGCTTAATTAAATAAAACATGAATTCCATAAAAATTAAAAGAAAAGAAAAAGGTGATTGATTAAACCGAACTCGTGGAGGAACAAGGATTAGATCACGATCACATACAACCCAAAATCAATAATCAAAATCTTCTCGAACCCTCCTTGGTGTTGATGGTAGCCGGCGGCAAGAAGAAAAGGAGGCAAGGGTTTCTTGTTTTTCTTAAACCTAAAATAATGATAAAAAGTTCCCTATGTTTTCATGTTGTTAGTTTATTTTGGGTCATAGGCCAAAAGGCCCATCTTGTTCCTTTCTTTCTTTCTAGTCGCGGCCACATGGGGCCCATAAGGGAAAACCGAAGCTTTTAATTGTTAAATGTTATGGTCGTGTATGTTCATGTTTTATTTGTCGTGAATTTGGTAATCGTGATCGTGTCACATTTATAATATTCGTAAATGTTAGTTAATAAATGTCGTGTCACGTGTATTAATATTATAAATGGAAAGTTTTATTTTTATCGTGTTTTCATGTATTTACTGTTCACGTGTACTGTTCATAGGATTTTAAAGCGGGTTTTACAAATATCATGTTCATCATGTTCTTCGATCATCCTCGACCCCCGATCTAGGTGGTTTTTTATGCTTGTCAATTGGTATCAGAGCTAACCGGGGGTATTTTGTATCCGTATGTTTGTGTTCGTGTTTGATTAATGGTTCGTATTTTTCTTGTTCATTTTTTCTGATTTTATCATGTATCGGTATTATCGTTTTTTTTAATCATTTCCAGTCAACCTTTGTCCTTATCATCGTCATCTCACATCCATCATTTGTTATTGTTTTCATCATTTTTTGTCCACTTTACATGTCTTTTGTCCCATCATACATCGAAAAGATCTAAAAAAAATTATTCGGGAAAAGGACAAAAAATTATCCCAGATCCATTTTTTCGATGTTACCAAAGTACCTGTCTAAACCCTTTTGCGGTGCATTTATTGCGATGGGTTGTATTGTAACATTGCGATGGGGAGTGGGGTTATTGCGATGGGTTTCAGCTTGGTATTGCAATGGGTTTCAACTTGGTATTGCGAAAGAGATGTTGGCTTTGCGACATAATTTTTTTCATGACTTTGCGATACTAGTGTTTTTGAAAAACATTGCGATTGCATTTTTGAAAATCATTACGATACTGTCTGAAAACATTGCGATGGAGAGAGTAACACTAATATATTGCGACATTGTGCCCTCATCTCAAACCTGCCCAAAACTTTGCGACAGATTGTGACATGATGTCTTTGAACTCATTTCGAGTTTCTTTGACCTAGCCAAAACTCAACCCATCTACATCACACCGTGTCAACTCGGTAATTACCGATTTGACCGGGTTAACTCACTGAGTTCAGAACTTTTAATAAGAAAATATGACTTTTGAATATCCATCTCAATCTACATCATCATCATACTCGAAACCATAACAGTTAAACGAGATCTCAAATATTGTTTGTGGTGGGACATGCAAGCCCCGATCTATAAAGATCTATCACAAATAATATTATCATCATAGATCTCGTGTGAAGGTATAAACCTCCTATTAATATTTGAATCGGTGGCAAGAACTTAAACATGAAGTTTAGTCCAGTTCGCCTAGATTCACGAACTCAACATCAAATTAAAATTAAACATACCTACCCGAGACCTTATGTTTCAAGATCTTGAAGCCATGGTCGAATTTATCTTGGGGTTTTGGTTATTCGATTTTCATTCAGATTAACAGATGAGATGTGATGCTTATTGAGATGGTTTTTTGTGAAACGTGATTGATGATTATATATCTTTGGTACTAATCTTGTCATGCGTTTGGTGATGGGAGAACAGAAAGAAAAAAAAGAGGCGGAGAAAGATGTGATTAGGGTTGCTAATAATTAGGGTAACAAGCTTATATCCCATCCTTTGTACCAGGTATTGTTCTGATGGGCCGATTATATGTATTGGTATTGCACTCCAAGTTGTGTCATGGGCTGCGTCCTAATTGTTATAAATATGAACTTCTCGTTTAAGTTGGGCACTTTGTTGAAGTTGGGCCCTATTTGGATGACAAGTAAAATTGGTAACCAGTGGGAATTAAAAAAAACATAGTCTCGTATCTCTCTTAACGTTAATGTTAAGAGAATTTGAGCTAGTTTTTTTATATATACTAATACAAGAGATTTTCCCAGTATAAAATTTTATCGTCCGATCTCTTCGAATTGATTACTGGTTTAAGTGCGACTCAGTCGTCTTTTGGTGGATAACAATTAGATTGGTCGTTGTAGTAAAGTAAATTTGCAAAACGTTAAAGTAAATGACGGTAATTAAAACTAAAACTAGTTAAAACGTAAATGGTGCAATATTAAAAACTAGTTGAACGGATCCCAAAATTCAACGCGTCTCTCACAGAAAACCGTTAATCTTTACGAAAAGAGCCGGCAGCGGCGCCATTTAATACAAGATTTACCAAGTATAAAAAGTTATCGTCCGATCTCTTCGAATTGATTCCTGGTTAACGTGTGACTCAGTTGTCTTTTGGTGGATAAAATAATAGTTTGGTCATTGTAGTAAAATTAAATTGCAAAACTTTAAAGTAAAGGACGGGTAATTAAAGCTAAAACTAATTAAAACGTAAATTGTGCAATATTAAATCTTTTAAAATTAAATGACGTAAAATTAAAACTCGACAAAAAGTAAATTAGACAATGATATAATAAAAATGAAAATTTGAAAACTTAAAACAATGCAAACTTGAAAACTTAAACTAAAGCAAAAATATTAAAACAAAACCCAATCCGTCGGAATCCCGTCGGAATGCTGTCACCACAAAGCCGTCGGAATACTTATCAGAATGTAGGTATCGGAATAAGTAAGAACAATTCTATCGGAATGTCTAAACCTAGAGTCTATCGGAATGTATTAAGACAGTTCTATCGGAATGAATAAAAATCAAAACTATCGGAATACTAAAAAGAAACCATCGGAATAAATTTAAAACAAAGCTTTCGGAATGTTGGCTAAAAAGGAAATCTATCGGAATATAGTAAAGATTGAAACCATCGGAATGTAGCTATTGAAAATTGGGCAGCACTTCGTTTCAATAAGACCTTAAGACCCGTCGCAATGTACGATCGCAATGAGCGATCGCAATCACGATCGGAATAGGGGGAAAGAACCGTCGGAATCTCAAATCCCTTAGCCGATTGTCACGATCGGAATAGTAAAAGTTGTCGGAATCCAAAGTCCCATTCCGATGGAAGTAGATACGTAATAAGAAAAACTAAATAAGCTCAATTCAATAAGCACAAATCAAAATTTTACCAAAGCAATAATAAGACGAACACAATAAGCACAACTTTAAAGATTTTCAAGACACAAAATAAACAAACTTTATAAAATGGACTTTAAAAAGATAAAACTGTTAAGAAAAATTTAAAACAAATAAGCTAAATACAAAATAAGCCAATAAGTATGTCAAGCTTAAAGCTTAAATCGTATAAAATCCTAGATAGAAATAAAAAGATAAACTTTTTAATTTAATAAGCAATAAGATCAAGCAAATGAATGCTTAATCCGAATTAATAATCAAAATCAAAAGCAAGAAAAGTAGAATAAGATGATTAAAAAGCTTGATTAAAGGAAAACAAAGATGCAACAACAAAATTAAAAGACTTACTTGGAATTAAAGGCAAGAAATTTAAGGTGCAAAATAAGGTAATTAAATTGACAATTAAGTAATGACATGAAATTAAAGTGCATGAAAATGAAAATGGTGGAAGACTAGTTTGTCAAATTAGCCAACACCTCCTAATGTGACATTAGGAGGGTATTTATAGGAGAAGGGAGGTTAGCATGTGTTGGAAGCTTCCTTCTTTCTTTCTTTCTCGTCTTTTCGTCTTCTAAATTCTTCGACTTTTTCGACTTTGTCTCGGGATTATTTGAACTCGTCTTATAATTTCTTCATTTATTAGACTTGAGTTCTTCGACTTCATTAAACTTCCGTCTTTAGACTTTTTCTTCGATAAATCTTCATAATAGGCCTTGGACTTCCGTTCTTTTTGCACTCTTGATCTTTTGACTTCGTCTTTTGTCTTTTTCTTCGATAAAAGCCCGCGAAAGCCCGTGTTTTCTTCCCTTTTCACATTTTATTCCTAAATCACAACAAAAACATAAACCACGCATAATTCCGACATTTACGACATAAATACACGTTTTGGCTTGGTTATTATTATAATTAAGTGGTAAAAGGATAAGTATTTTCACACTTATTATATACCAAAGTGGTGGATCGGGTTATTTTAACTTATGATGGGTCGAGCATTATCAAAAAATTGGATGTCATTTGACGGGCCGATCACTACATTAACCGAAGGCATAAAGTGGGTCGATTATTTTTGCAGTTGAATTCGGGATAATCGATTATATATCTGAATGTTGCAAAATTAATCATTTTTGGTTAATTGGTTTACAGTGTTATCGGATTGAGCCTGATTATTCGAAAGAACCTAGTAGTAAAATATTTGACGGGTAGAAAGCATTTGTGACCGGATTTTATTACTTTGGTGGGCCGTTTAAACAGTAACATTCAAGGTAGGGTATCTGTTTTTGATCATAACCTTTCTTCTCGGACAACAAACACAACAAACACTACAAACACGATACATTACACTAAAACGATCCTTTTCAAAAATTCACCTAAATTCTTAACGGCTATTATGGTTTATGTGATTACGAAGATGATTCGATGCTACTTATTTGAGGTTGAAGTGAGATTTTTCAGAGGCGTTCTTATTTTATCTTTAAAGGAGTACTTATGACTTTACAAGATAACTTGCTCGAGAATATACGGTTATGAATAATACTTGAAGTATCTAGTTTCCAGTTCAAGGGGAGGATGGTCGACAACATGGATAACTATCATTTTTGGGAGCTTCGTTGCGGTTCTCAGTCTCACACGCACTTGCTGTTGTGGATATCTTCAAGAGGTGTAGTACCTTTTATTATACCGTCTGTTTTGGTATAGGGTACTTTAGAGAAGTTGTACCTTTTTTATACCGCCTTTTGGTATAGGGTACGTTTAAGACTTCTCTGCATCGCTCTTCATTTTATAATCGTGCAAGCTTAAGTTCAAGTTTGGGGAATTCTACTTCAGTTTCAAGTTAGGATTATCGGGTTATCTTCAACAGTGGTCACTATCAATAGCTACAGTTTGACTTCATGTTCGGGATAGAGTGTGTACTTCTGGTAATCTCTAAAAGAATCAAGACTGGGATTGCTTCAAATTGTGAGAAAATGTTGATGACGTTATCACCTCCCACATATTTCCTCAGAAGTGTCTGTTTGGGAGGGAGCAGTCTTTACTGCTAGTTTAATGAAAGGCCTTTTAGTTGGGAGGGAGTAAAACTCAACTAGATTCTACAAGTTGAAGAAATAGAGCTGGAGTATTCAAGAAGATGAAGGTCGTTGAAGATTGTCTCAAGGAATGCTGGAATTCACGTTTATTATTTTTCTTTATTTTTGCTTGTAGGAATCATTGTAACCAACTCACGTGATTCACCATCTTTGAGGGAGATTGTTAGACTTTCTTCTTGGTAAGTTGGCGCCTTTCACGCGAGTTCGACTAGATATATGCCTATTGCTATACGCAGGGACTAAAGTTGTCTATAAGGGATAGTCTAGATTATATAGGCCTATAAATACCCCCCATGACTCTCCATGGGGGTGTGGAAGAATAGTGTCATTTTCTTTTGTTTTTCATTTCACTTAAAATAAAACACACACTTTCCTGTACCTCTCTCTAACTTTCTCTCACTAGAACAATATCATGTCCATCATGTTCTTTGATCATCCTCGAGCCTCCGATCTAGGTGGTTTTTGATGCTTGTCATATTTTACATGTGTTTTTTGTCTTATAATAGCATGCAGGAAAAATAGCAAACTTGGAGCTCTAAGCTGGATTCATCTATTGAAGTCCCGCAATTTTCTACTTATCCCCGGGAAGTTCTCGTTTCCCTTTGCATTTTTCCTATTTTTAGCTTTTATCAGTTATCACCTCAAGGACGATGTTCACCTTCAGTGTGGAGGAGGAGACAAATATGAAAAATAATAATAAATAATAAATTTCTCCACATGAAAATCTGTTTGAAAATAAAATAAAAATAGATATACTTTAATTTAAATAAAGTTTTAGCAAAGCAAAAATCTTATTGATTGACACTATAACAAAGCACAAAAACCATCCACCAAATATGTGAGGAAACCTAGCCTTATATTTCTCTATTTTGTGTGAAAGCCGATAATCTAGTATGCTTCAGAATTTGTGCTTGATCATCATTTACTAAACCGTAGTAAGGTTAATTTATATATATTTTCGAAAAGAGGCAAAATAAATCACCATTTTATCATTTTAGTTAAGCTACACTGGCTTGCTAAAATATGTTGCACTCGTACCTATGTGCTATATTATCCCTTGTGCTATTATCTAGATATGATGCCTATCCATTTGTCAAGTCGAAAAAGTATATATGATGTTCACTAAAAAAAGTATTCTAGTATAGTTGTTCTACGACTTTGACAAGGCATATTTTGTTCCAAACCCTCATTATTATCACGTTTTGTCTCTTTGAAAATTTATCTGGTGCTTACGCCACAACGGTTATGTTTATGTGTCATGTACAAGCCTCTGGTAGCTATCTATTTTATGTCCGAGGTATTTAAGTGTTATCTTACATTTACCCTTTGTGAGTGACATTTGTATGAACTTAAAATCCAAACACTATCCATGTGAGGTGCTGAAATTATCTTGTCATTTGCTTTTGCTACTTATAAAAATTTAATCATTTTCCTATCATACTTCATAACACTTAAAGCAATTTTGAAAATCTAATTTGTTTTCTCGCTTTGATTTCTTGAGGGCAAGCAATAGCTAAGTGTGGAGGAATTTGATAATGACCTAAATATACATATTCAACCCGTTATTATAATGCCACTTTGTATTATAAATAAGAGTTTTCGATACTTAATATATTGCGTTTTATATGCAGGTATGAAGTATGAAGCAGCAAAGTGAAGAAAATACAAAGAAGGGTCATTATTGTGCAAATAAGCACAACTATTGGAAGAAGATTCTGGAACGCACAAAAGTGCGGCGCACATTGGCAAAAGTGCGGCGCACATTCCCGTATCCAAAGTGCGGCGCACTTTTGGAGAAGTGCGACGCACATTTCCTCTCAGCCAGCACTCTAAATAGGAGCCACTTCTACACATACAACACATCTCATTTTTCAACTACTACTCTATAATCCGAGTATTCTTAGCTTTTTAGTAATATTTTCAGTATTATCCACTTTTGGGAAATACTTGTAACGAGATTATTCCACTCTTCGATTCTTGGAGGAACGATACAATCGTGACACTTGTGTACTCGTTCATTCGATCAAATCTAAGTATGATGTTCTCTTACTCTTTTCCATTTGTTACTTTGGTTACTATGTTAGGCTAAGCTATTTGTGACTATATGGGTATGTGACTATGATTTGTGGTGATGCTATGATATGATCCTTTACAATTGATTTCAAGCTAATGTTGTAGAACCATTTTACCACCTCGTTCTATAAACCATATTTTATCTAAGAGTTGATTTGTTACGATAGTTTGGCATTGAGAAACGCAAATTGTTATAATAAGTTTTTAAAGAATTGTCTATGGTTTTGAATCTTTGGTTAGAGAGATCCGCTTAGAAACCTTGATAAATTATTGAACTCGTTGGAAACTTGTTTTGAGCTTAGTCGGTTGAATAAACATAAGTCTTGAATTACCCTAAAGTAAACCGTGCAAACGCCGTTTTGACGAAAAAGGATTATAACTCTTTACCAACATAAACATATCTCGGTCATTATTATCATCATCACGAACTCATACGAACTATCCCATATTAGTCATACTTGTTACTATTGATATTTCAATCATTTCTTTCTTCAATTATTATATTGATTACCAAAACGAAACTAAGTCTCATCGAATGATCATGGCTTACCACTACAAGCTATATTACGAACGAAAGATTATAATTGCCCGTGTTTGTATTCTAGTCCCTTGTTTTGTCTAAACCTTGTAATATAAATTTAAGACTTGTGAAACGAACATCACAAATTAATCATTATAATTGTAACTTACAATTAACAATACCAGTTTCAATAAGTTACATACACTACAATAATAGCAACATTAGCTACCATCGAATTATATAAAACCAAAAATCATAATAAAAATGCTTATATAGTAATCACAAATCTAACAAAGTTATTATGATTAATTATTTTAATAGCTTTTACAAATGTGTATATTTAAACAAAAAGAAAACAACTAAACATATAAAAATATCACATATGTAACTATTTAAAGATATAAAAATTGTAGACCTAAGTGGGGCGGGTGGTTTTTTCGGTTCGATTTTATACATGAAACCAAAAGCCGTCCCAAACATTCGGTTTTCAAAAATGTAGAAACCATCCCTTTGGTTTTTCAATTGAGACGGTTTTAAAATATGCTCACCTTTAATCAGCAATTATAAAACGTGATCTTGAAATATGATGTTTGGTTTTGACTATTCAACATAAGATCGCAATAATGAGATAAGCTCTTCTTTTTTGGCAAATCATAATGTCTAATTACTTATAAGAATAAAAAAAACAAAATGAACATTTGAATAATATGAAGTTGTGAACATTACATGTAATATATAATTAAAAGATACACAAATAAATAATAAATAAAACACAAAGTTGTAACTTTCGAATGACAAAATTTACACAACAACATTTTCTTAAAAAGGAAAAAAATACTACTTTAATAGATAAATTCCAAGTAACAACAATACTTAGTGACTCAGCAAATTTACACAGCTTTTTTCCTTCATTAACCCTCATCACCGTATATATATCGACTCATACCAAACAATCACCTTTAACCTCGGTTAACCCATATTATCAAACAATCAGATTCTTGTTAATTTAACATCAATCAACCCATATCACCAAAAAATCAGCGTCTTGTTGATTTTTATCTAAGTCGATTAAAGGATTAATTAGCGGCTGTAACGAAAATATGATGAGGATCTGTTTGAATTGAATGAAGGTCGTAAAGTGACACAGAGATTATTGAGGAAGAAGGCAAGGCAATGTAGGTGTACTTTGAGGGGAAATTTGGTGATTATAGTGAATAATGAGTTTTCCCAAAACTACGTTTTGCAGCTGTAGGTCCCCTACTGTTCATCCATGACTCTATTTTAGAGCCATCCAGACGTAAAAAATCATTTTTGACAGTTTGATATCCAAACACTAGTTTTTGGTTTTTTCCTTTTTAAAGTCGTGATAATCAAATAATTCGGATGCAAAGGCAACCTCAAAGACCCCCTTAGTAAAATTTTATTTTGAAATTTGCTAGTGATGGAAGTGTTCCCATGTCAACTAGAAAAATGCGGCCTCGAATTAAAAAAATATCTATTTTATTTTGACATGTGAACTTTTTTCATAGATAAGTAGAACATTAAACAACGAAAAAACTTAAATAGAAAATATGTTTTGATAGATCAAATGTTCGTCAAGATGTTAGACCAACTTAAACAAAATACAAAAATTTAAATACATTTGGATATCAAAAAATTAGGATATTAAGGGTTTCATCTCCACCCTCCATCTTCACCTCATCCACTAAATGAGATTAAATCCCTAATTTACACTAAGGGGTATCTTATTCTTTTTACACGTGCATTATATAAATTTTTTTTTTAACAAACCCTCATTTATTCACACACATAAATATTGTTTTTTCTTTCTCTCTCTATAGATATACTTTCTTATACAAGGTTTTTGCCAAGTATAAAAATTTATTCGTCTCGATTCAATTCGAATTGACTATTGGTTTAAAGTGTGCGACTCAGTCGTCTTTTGGTGGAAAACAAATAGATTGGTCGTTGTAGTAAAGTAAATGTGCAAGATTTTAAAGTAAATGACGATAATTAAAGCTAAAACTTATTGAAAAGTAACTGGTGTAATATTAAAAACTTAAAAAGGTAATTTAATTAAATGACAAAAATTAAAGCTTGACGAAAAGTAAATAAACGATATTAAAAACAAATATGAAAACGAAACAATTAATAAAAATAAAACTAACGAAGAAATTAACTTTCGACTCGAAAATAAAGTTTACTTAATGAAAAAGGAGAGAATAAAACTAAGATGGTACTTTAAAGCTAAACGAGGCAAAACCTAAAGCGGGTACTAAATAAAAGATAATACTTAATCTTTACGAAAATATATTAATACTAAAAATTGACGAAAAATTTTACGTAACTTTCAAAATTAAAATCGGAACAACTTTCAGATTAAACTAAACAATTACGGAACAATACTAAATAATAAACAAGCTAGCAAGCAAGCAGCTCAAGCTAGCTGCTCAATTTTTGGCGCGAAAAAATAAGCAGGCAGGTAAGCATGACACTTTTCGGAATCTAAACAGTATTCTTCGGAATACTTATACTATTTAGGAAAAAGTTTGTTTCTTCGCAATAACTTGTTTCTTTTTTGGGAATGTGACATTAGAATAAATCTTCGGAATCTTTATTTCTTCGCAACTTCTTTTTTTACGGAATAAATGATTTCAGAACTTTACTCTTTTTCAAACTTTTGTGTTTTTTTGGAAAAAGAAGGATTTTCAGAGAAATCAACTTTTTCAGAGTTTTGATCTTTTTCGGAAGATTAACTAATTTCAGAGAAATCAAAATTTTCGGAATAATGAAGTAATTTCAGAGAAAACAAATTCAGAGAAATGAACAATTTCAGGAAAAATAATTTCAGAAAAAGGGAGATCTTCGGAATAATAAACCCTAATCCGAAGAAGTGAAAACTCAGATAAACAATTACAGTAAAAACTAAAAATCGGAAAATAAGCTACAAATAAGCAAATATCAAATAAACAAATAACCAAAACTTAATCTAAAACACTTTTAAGAAAAACTAATTAAACCACAAATTAAAAACTTGAAAAACACTAATAAAACTAAAAATTAAAAATCAACTTTTAATAAAATAAACTAATAAAAACACTTAACTAAAAGCAAATCAAACACACAATAAACTATAAAATCAAAATGCTAACACAATCAAAAACATAAAAACATAATAATTAATCAAATAAGCATAACAATAAGCACATAAACATAAAGATTACCAAAAATAAGAAAGGTAGAAGGAGAGATTAATATAAAACTTGATTAAAATTAAAGATTCAACAATAATTAAAGGTAAAATTAAAAGACTTACAAATTTAAGGTGCAAGACAAGGAATGTAAATTGACAAGAAATTAAATGACATGAAAATTAAATGTGGAAGAACTATGTGTCAAATAGCCAACACCTCCTAATGTGTCATTAGGAGGGTATTTATAGGAGGATTAGTATGCCTTGATGCTTTCTTCATTTTCTCGTCTTTTCGTCTTTATAAATTCTTCGACTTTCTCGACGTTGTCTCGGGATAAATTGAAATCGTCTTATAAATTCTTCATTAATTAGACTTGAGTTCTTCGACTTCATTAAACTTCCGTCTTTATACTTTTTCTTCGATAAATCTTCAGAATAGGCCTTGGACTTCCGTTCTTTTTGCACTCTTGATCTTTTGACTTCATCTTTTGTCTTTTTCTTCGATAAAAGCCCGTGAAAGACCACATTTTCTTCCCTTTTCACATTTTGATCCTAAATCACAACAAAAACACAAACCACGCATAATTCCGACATTTACGACATAAAATACACGTTTTGGCTTGGTTATTATTATAATTAAGTGGTAAAAGGATAAGTGTTTTCACACTTATTAAATCCCCTACACTTGACCATTGCAATGTCCTCATGCAATGCATTAATTACAAAGCAAGTTTTACATTTTTCATCATAATCAATCCATCTTGGCCTTTATTAAACACAAGACATAAAAGAGATAGAAAACAAGTAAAACGATCAAAAACTTACCTTAGGGTTTTGGAATGTCATGAATGATTATCACCCTCAAGTTTCACGTTCCCCAAACTAAGCTGAAAAACAAGATCATTGTTATTATAAGTTAGCAAACTATCACAAACTCATGTGGGCCAATTATTTACTTAGACTCCCTTATTCCTAGGTATATCTCTTATATTTTAATATTGTCTTGAATGATCGCAAGGATACATTGTTGACTTATTTCGATAGTTATTTAGGCTGAAAATAAAGTAGGACGATTTAATCAATAGTTAGCTAAAGGACAAAATCTTTTAAAACTGCTTCTCGGGACCTCATAAAGTTCATATCTTGGCATAACTCGCTTCACGATTTGAGACCTTTCTCGGACCGATATTTGGCAGCGACTTCATACTTCAAATCTTGAGAGACGTTAATGAAATAATGGTCTTCTCTTCATAATAGGAATTTCTTCACTTGAACTTTTTGAAAGATTCTTCATATTTGGACCATGACTTCTTCATTTTTCTCCAATCTTTATTTGGGATTTTGATATACAACGATCCGCCTCCTTTTAGTACTTGGATCTATTTATCCTCATACCTTGTTAGGGCATTTTTAGATAGACTTCTCCATGATCTTTAGGGGAGTATTTGCTTTTCGTCGTGTGTCTTGATCCTTCATATTGATTTTTGATAAATGATTCTTCACATCACTTTTGGATCTTTAGCAACAAAATGTAGCCCTCATGCCTTGTTAGGGCCTTTTCTGACTCGCCGATCTTCGCATCCCGCTTCAATAAGTTATGCCTTGGCTATGAACTCTAATTAATACCGAGCAACTTTTGAACGATCTTGGGCTAGAAGCTAAGTAACTTTTCAAATCGTACGACCTTATTTATTGCAAATATATTTATTAACAAGCGATGGGAGAAAAAGCTTATAATCAACTCACATAAATTCGTGAAAGAATACCAAACTTATAATTGACTCTATCATCTCTCGTTCTCCACAATTTAAAATCTCAAGGAATGAGACTCGTGGATGCTTAGCCAATTAAATCAAAGTTTTGGGTTTTCAAGTCATCTATAGGATCTTGCAACTTCTTAGACTTTTTCAAGTTTAGAATTCGCATTTTAAAGTTCCCTTGATAAATGACTTTCTAGGATCAATTATAGAAACTTGCGAAAAGTTCTTGTTCTTAACCCGTGAGAGTTAAGACTTTCGCGTTTTAAAGTTCCCTATATAAAGCCTAGCAAAACTTGACTTAAACACGTTAAGGATACTAGCTAGAGAAAACTTGGATAAGTAAACTCGGGTTGAGTCAAAAAATTCACAACGTTTTTAAAAAATTAAAACCACTTTATTAAAATTTATTCTAATGAAAGAAAATAACTATAACAAAGGTAAATACGACTGGGCCAAAATAGATCAAAAATTTTGAAAAATGTCAAAAATCCATTTTCTGGTTAAAATAAGGACAAATACAAGGAAAAGCCCACTTAACTTCGATAGAAGTCCCCCCTACACTTAATATAAACATTGTCCTCAATGTTTAAGCATGTGGAAGTAAACTCCCCTACACTTAGGACATTGTGCACTTTGTTTAAATCTTGCTAAGGAAGAGACAACTAAAGTGATTCCTATTTTAATATTGAAGAATATAAAATAGAGAATCAAAAGAGTTTAGGATGAAACCGGGAAGACGGGTACACGGAATCACAGGTCATCAAAAGTCATCAAGAATGGATCTTTGAAAGCTCGAATCCATGCACATGATAAGAAAGAAAACAACAAACACGTACTAGGGTCTCCCCCTACACTTATTATAAAAATAAAGAAAAAGGATAGATACTCGAGTTGCCTCCCGAGAAGCGCTTGTTTTTGTTAACCGAGTCGTGAGCCTGACTCGAACTTGATTAGCATAGGAAGAAGCTTGAAACACATCCACCGGGATCAAATACATGGTTTCCGTCCATCAAATAGCATAATCTTAAGGCGAACAAGGCAAGCCAAAGAAGAGTAGGCAAGGTTCCCTTAAGCAGTTGTGGAGCACGGTGGTAGCAAGTGTGATGAGGTGCATGCATATCTCCATGGTTTCCAAAAGTCTTTCCTTTTATTTCATCAGATGGATACTGAGATGGTTTGAAAATTACAATACCGGGATCGAACACCTTTTCCTTTAGGGGAAAATAACACTCAGCCTCAGTAGACCTTGAAGATGATCCGCTCATAAATCGCACAATCTCATCCTCAGAAGGTAGATAGAGAGGTGTCAAGACATAGGTACTGCGGATATCGGTGTCGACCGGATTCTTCTCCTTTGAAACGGGTTTCTTAATATCTAAAGGAGGATAAAGACCAAAATCAAAGTCCAAAGGAGGAGAATCACTCTCATTGGGGAAGTAGGTATTGAGAAAAGTAGCAAAGTCTTCCTCAAATGAGTAGTCATCCAAAGTAGGATCAAGCATAGTTGGTGGAGGATCTTCATCAAAAGTAGGTGCAAGGTCATCATGTGAAGAATCACTCGAAAGAGTATCGACATCCTCAAAATCATCATATGTTGGCATGTCTTTATACTCAGAAGTAAAATCATCAGAATCATCTATGTCAAAACTAGAATCATCATCATAGTCATCATAAATTAGAGGAGACTCATGAATTGGTGGGGGGTCTAAATTGGAGAGAGAATCATCCACATCATCTTGGAAAAGTGGATTGTCATAGCAAGTATCGAAAAGAGGATTGTTGTAGGCGACAAAATCATCAAGCACATTAATCATATTCGCTGATTCTCTTCCATTGGGTTTGGTTGTGATCTTCCTCATTTTAAAAACTTGTGCATCATTCCTGACTCTTAAGATTAACTCACCTTCGGCAACATCGACTAATGCTTTTCCGGTTCTCAAGAATAGCCGACCAAGTATTAACGGAATACGAGGGTCCATTTCAAAATCAACAACGACAAAGTCGAACGGAAAAGTGAAGGTGCCAACTTTAATGAATACATCTTCAGCAATACCAACGAGGTAAGCGAGAGTGCGATTTGCTAGCTCAAGAGTCATCTTTGTTGGTGTAAGGTCGGGTAATGATAGTGTTTTCCAAACACTTAAAGGCATCAAATTTATACTTTCCCCGAGATCAGCTAAGGCAGTAAATTCTTCGGTTTTGTTAAAAATGCAAGGCAACACAAAACGACCGGGATCTCCATGTTTTTCCGGAAGTTCTTTAAGAATGACTGCAGAACAGTTTTCATTTAAGCGTGTGTTGACAAACTCAGCCATCTTTTCCTTCTTGTTAAGCAATTCCTTGAATGCTTTGACGAATTTCGGCATTTGGACAAGTGCTTCAACGAGGCTAATGTTGAAGGTCATTTGTGATATCATCTTCAGAAAAGAAGTGATTTGAGCATCCTCTTTAGTAAGCAATTTGCTTTTGTCTAACCGAGAAGGATAAGGGATGTTGGGTTTATAGGTGGAAGGTGGGGTTGGTGAAGGGTGTTTCTTGGGTACTTCTGCTGGTAGAGGTGGAGACGGTAATGGAGAACTAATACTAGGCGTGGGAGTAGGAGGGATAAATGGTGGTGGAGGAGGTGTAGATTGGGTAACTGGGGAAGGGATAGATGGTCCTACTAAGGTTGCTCCACTGCATGTAGTAATAGCACTCATATTCGCTCATGGATTGGTGACGGTATTTGAAGGAAGAGAGCCCGAAGTAGAAGGTTGAGTACTTGGAAAGAAACTAGCCATCATATTTTTCAAATCATTTGTTTGATTGCTGAAGGAGGTTTGCATATCATGTCGAAGCTCGGTTCTAATATAATTCCCTTGCTTAGTGATATCTCCTTTCAATTTGATGATTTGGCTTTGCAGATTCTTAACTAGCTCTCCTTGGGTCCTCATGAAAGTTTCCACATCATGATTAATAGGTGGTGCTTGTTGAGCGGGTGGGTGATAAGGATTAGAAGCTCGAGGTGGGTTTCGATTGCTTCTATTGTAGTTGTTGGGGTTGTGGTTTTGAGGAGAAAAACCGGGTGAAAGAAAGTTGTTAGAACGGTAACTTAGCAAGTTACGATCACCTTGAGGTCGGGCTTGGTAGTTTTCCGTTGAATAGTTACCATAAGCCGCATATACATTTTCCGGATTGTCATGAGTAGAAGGACAATCAGTGTATGAATGAGGACCGCCGCAAGTCTCACAAGAAAGTGCTACAGCTTTAACTTGTTGTTGTTGATTTGTATCCAAAAGTTGCATATTCTTGCTCATTTTGACCATTGCGCGGGTCAATTCGGTGATATTAGGGTTTGAAGAAGTAGAAGACACATTGAATCTCGGGTTTGATCTTGAGGATGCGGATGAATCCTAATTTTTGTGATGAGTAGTCATGTTCTCGATAAGCTCTCTACACTCCTCAGGTCTTCTTTTCATAAATGTGCCACCAGCGGCTGCATTAATCGTATCACGATCACGAAAAGTTAAACCGTTGTAGAAAGTATCAATTAAGGTGACGGGGAGCATGTTGTGGTTTGGACATCAATCGATCAAAACATTATATCGTTCCCAAGCATCAAAAAGTGATTCATCAGGTTCTTGAGTAAATACACTAATTTGATTCCGAAGGCTCGTGACCATGGATGGTGGAAAGTAGCGCGACAAAAATCGTTGAGTCATCTCATCCCAAGTATGAATTGAATTCTTCGGAAGACGATCAAACCATTTTTCGGCATGGTGGGATAAGGTGTGTGGAAATAGGTGAAGGCGAAGAAAATCCATAGTAACCCCGGGCAACTTCATGCTTTGAGTAACGGTAATGAATTTGTCGAGGTGTTTGTTGGCATCATCATCCGGCAATCCGCAAAATGGACAAGTGTTTTGAACTTGTTGGATCATGTAATGCTTCAACGAAAACTCCGGAGCCATGCTTTGCATCGGCGCAATCGGTCCTCCTCGTCCATTCATCGTAGGTTGACAAAGCTCCTCCATTGTTCGAAGATCGGGTGGGGGAACATTGTTGTTATTATTATTGTTTAGGTGCGGTGGGTTATTGTTGTTGTTCACACCTGCCATATCTAAATCTCCACGAGTCTCGGGCTCAGAATAAGTGGAAGATCTAGTACGCATACACCTGCAAAAGCAAAAGAAAAAGATACCAAAGAAATAGAGAATATATATACACTTATAAAAATAAAATCTTTTTGGTTCAAAACTTTGAAAAAGAAATGCTTTTTATATGTTTTTTAATGTTTTTGTATTTTTGAATTTTTAATTTTTATGGATTTTTGAAAATTTCTGACACGAAAAATAACGCTCACGAGTGAACGGATCCCAAAATTCAACGCGTCTCTCACAGAAAACCGTTAATCTTCACGAAAAGAGTCGGCAGCGGCGCCATTTAATAACTAGGTTTTACTTAGTTATGAAATTTCGTTGATATCGGTCTAATCGAATTGATTACTAGTTTAATTGTGCGACTCAGTCGTCTTTTGGTGGAAAACAAATAGATTGGTTGTTGTAGTAAGTAATGTGCAAGATTTTAAAGTAAATGACGGTAATTAAAGCTAAAACTAATTAAAAAGTAATTGATGCAATAATAAAAACTTAAAAAGGTAATTTAATTAAATGACAAAAATTAAAGCTTGACGAAAAGTAAATAAACGATATTAAAAACAAATATGGAAACGAAACAATTAACAAAAATAAAACTAAACGAAAAAATTAACTTTCGACTTGAAAATAAAGTTTACTTAATGAAAAAGGAGAGAATAAAACTAAGATGGTACTTTAAAGCTAAACGAGGCAAAACCTAAAGCGGGTACTAAATAAAAGATAAAACTTAAACTTTAAGAAAAAATATTAATACTAAAAATTGACAAAAATTCAACTAAAAATACGTAACTTTCAAAATTAAAATCGGAACAACTTTCAGATTAAACTAAACAATTACGGAACAATACTAAATAATAAACAAGCTAGCTGCTCAATTTTTGCGCGAAAAGAAATAAGCAGGCAGGTAAGCATGACACTTTTCGGAATGTAAACAGTATTCTTCGGAATACTTATACTATTTCGGAAAAAGTTTGTTTCTTCGCAATAACTTGTTTTTTTCGGAATGCGACATTAGAATGAAATCTTCGGAATCTTTATTTCTTCGCAACTTCTTTTTTTTCGGAATAAATGATTTCAGAACTTTTAGCTTTTTTCGAAACTTTACTCTTTTTCAGACTTTTGTGTTTTTCGGAAAAAGAAGGATTTTCAGAGAAATCAACTTTTTCAGAGTTTTGATCTTTTTCGGAAGATTAACTAATTTCAGAGAAATCAAAATTTTCGGAATAATGAAGTAGTTTCAGAGAAAACAAATTCAGAGAAATGAACAATTTCAGGAAAAATAATTTCAGAAAAAGGGAGATCTTCGGAATAATAAACCCTAATCCGAAGAAGTGAAAACTCAGATAAACAGTTACAGTAAAAACTAAAAATCAGAAAATAAGCTACAAATAAGAAAATAACCAAAACTTAATCTAAAACACTTTTAAGAAAAACTAATTAAACCACAAATTAAAAACTTGAAAAACACTAATAAAACTAAAAATTAAAAATCAACTTTTAATAAAATAAACTAATAAAAACACTTAACTAAAATCAAATCAAACACACAATAAGCTATAAAATCAATAAGCTAACACAATCAAAAACATAAAAAAACATAACAATTAATCAAATAAGCATAACAATGAGCACATAAACATAAAGATTACCAAAAATAAGAAAGGTAGAAGGAGAGATTAAAATAAAACTTGATTAAAATTAAAGATTCAACAATAATTAAAGGTAAAATTAAAAGACTTACAAATTTAAGGTGCAAGACAAGGAATGTAAATTGACAAGAAATTAAATGACATGAAAATTATATGTGGAAGAGTATGTGTCAAATAACCAACACCTCCTAATGTGTCATTAGGAGGGTATTTATAGGAGGATTAGTATGTCTTGATGCTTTTTTCATTTTCTCGTCTTTTCGTCTTTATAAATTCTTCGACTTTCTCGACATTGTCTCGGGATAAATTGAAATTGTTAGCCTCAAAATATTGAGTCAAACAAGAATGTTCGGTCATAGGTTTCTATTGTAATATTTATTAGAACGTTGTAATAGGTAGTTAATTAGTCGTGGTTTACGGGCTTGGATTTAAACTAATTAAAGTCCAAAAGACAAGCCCGGCCCAATATATAGCTCATTAAAGCCCGCATGTGGGTGGACTATATATACTACCCTCCTAGCATGTTAGGAGGGTGTATGGTCATTTGTAACTCTAATCTTTCTTAATCTAATATTCTACAAACTAATCCTCTCCTTCTCTCTACTTTCTCTCACTACTTTCTCTCTTTAAAACTCATATCTTTTCCATCTCATTTCTTAATCTATCATATTATTAGGGACAACAATTGGTATCAATCGCCATGGGGTAGATTTGTGTTTCGATTGTGGTTATCAACTTTTTGATTTCGTGTGATTTTTCATCTTAAAAGTCATCTCGTATTAAAAAGTTTTATTTTTTATTGCTTAAAATCTTCATACAAATTGCCTACAAAGTAGTGGTAGGAATTTGTGTTTATCATTGTTCTTGATTTTTGATAAAAAAAAGTTGCTAAATTTGGTTTCATTTTCGGAAAATTTTGGCTAAATCACGTTTTTGGAGAGTTTGAGTCTTTATCCGGAATTTAAGGGTTTCTGGATTTCGGATAACATAGCATATTCTTGTTATCCGGAATAAGAGGGGTTAACTATTCCGGATAAGCTGAAGTTGGGGATTCAGGATAAGCTAGTGTTGCACGTTATTCCGGATAAGGAGGTTGCACGTTACTCCGGATAAAAGGTTTCTAATCATTCCGGATAAGAGGTGCTCAAGGTATTCCGGATAAAAGGGTTAAATCATTTCGGATAAGAGTTTGCTGATTTTTCCGGATAAGAGTTTATTCCGGATAAAAGGTTTCTAATTTTTCCGGATAAGAGTTTATTCCAGATAAGAGGTTTCTAATTATTCCGGGTAAGAGTTTTGTTAGATTATTCTAGATAAGAAAGTATTCCGGATAAGCCACGGTAGACTTATTCCGGATAAGGAGAATAACACTAATCCCGGATAAAGAAGGAAATAAACATTCCGGATAAACAGTTTTTCCGGATAACGGCAGTTTTGTATTATTCCGGATAAGTCGAAGAACAACTATTCCAGATAAGAGAGAGAACATTTATTCCGGATAAGAAGAACATTCAACATTCCGGATAAGAAGAACATCAAACATTCCGGATAAGAGAACGAAATATTTCGGATAAGCTTTGCTTCGAAGTTTTCCGGATAAGGTATCATTGAAATATTCCGGATAAGTGAAAGATATTATTTTGGATAAGTGCATTGTCATATTCCGGATAAGTACTTGTTTTTCCAGATAAAGTTTTTTTTCACAATTTCTTCAAGTTTCAACCACAATCTTTTCACAATTTCATCTACTTAAGATCCTATTCACTTCACATCAACTTTGAGATGGATTCTACTCAAGAATATCGTGTCACTAACAACAATATCATGGTGGCGGGTAATAAAGAGAGACCACCAATGCTTGTGTCTGGTAGGTATGCTCAATGGCAATCACGTTTCATACGATATCTTGATACAAGACCCAATGGTGATGCCTTGAGGAAATGTATTACTCATGGACCATATGTATTCAAGAAAATCTCAATTCCTCCAAGAGCTGCCACAGCTACTACTGATCCAATACCTGCAAGTGAACGTGATGAAACAAGAGCCGATCTCACACCTGAAAATTGTGCTTGGCATGATGCGGAGAAGGAAGCCATATATATGGTTCTCAGTGGAATTGTAGATGACACGGTTGATGCATGCCCCACAGCACATGAAATGTGGACTGCTATTGAACGCTTGCAACAAGGCGAATCACTCAACAAACAATATGTCAAAACAAACTTGTTTTGGAATTTTGGCTAGTTTACTTAAAGGGATGGAGAATCAATTGACTCTTACTACTCCAGGTTTTATAAGATGATGAATGACATGACAAGAAATAATCTGCAAGTATCCACCATGCAAGTAAATGTCTAATTTCTTCAACAACTTCAACCCGAGTGGACAAGGTTCGTCACTTTGGTGAAACAACAAGAAAAGTTAGACGAGGTCTCATATCATCGACTCTTTGATATCTTGAAGCAATTTCAGAATGAAGCAAATGAGATTCGAGCTAAAACGTGTTGCCAAGACGGCTAATCCACTTGCTTTAGTGACTACAACTCAACATGTTCAAGGTCATAACTCTCGTGCTCCTAAGTCATATTCCACTACATCATCTTCACCACGATCTTCCACATCATCTAAGTCTTCATTATCCACAAGATCTCGAGGTAAAGTGCCAAGAGCACCATCACCACCATCTGAGTCATCATCTGAAGAAGATAGTGATGAAGATCAAGCTCAAAAGAACCGAGAGATGAAACAACAAATTGATTTCATAATGAAGACTTACAAGAAAATCTACAAATCCACCAACAACAATCTTCGCACATCCTCTAACACCAAGAACCGATATGTTGAGAGTCCTCCAAGGTATGACACACGTCGACATGGTGAAAGTCCTTCTAGGTATGATCGACATAATCCAACGCATGTTGAGGGTTCTGCAAGATATGATCGACAAACTGCAAAGTATGATACTCAAAGGATTGCTGCTGCTACTGGGAATAGGGAAACGGTTGGAAGTCAAGTGGTTCAGCAGAGCGGGATTCAATGTTTTAATTGCCAAGGATATGGGCATATGGCAAAGGAATGCATGAAGCCAAAAGGGTTAGAGACTCCAGCTATCACAAGGAAAAGATGCTGCTATGCAAGAAAATGGAAGCATGGGTTAAATTGTCAGCCGAGGAAGGAGCAATGCTTGATGATACTAAGGATGAAGATTCTGATCAAGAGCTCGATGCACATTACTCGTGCATGGCAAAGGTTGAAGAAGTTCTCAAAGTCACTGAAGATGACAATGGTCCTATCTTTGACACTGAGCCAATCGATAAGGTACATACTACTGATGAATATAATGTGTTTGGTGATATTCCTAAGCATAGTGATCTACCCAATGCCATTAATGACACGTATATGATGGAAACGGTTGATAGCAATACCACACCCGATTCATCAGACATGTGCAATAATGAGTCTGAGGATGATCAACATGCAAATGAATATGATGAAGAGGAACGTATTGCGCTTGCTAATTTAATTGCTACTTTACAAAAAGATGTCACTGAAAATAAAAAGAGTCAAAAGCAATTAAAAAGGCAAACGCTACGCTCACTCAAAGTTTTGAAGAATGCAAAGTTGTTCTTACCAAATCTACTGAGATGACTGAAAGCTATAGGGATGAGCTCCTTCAGAAAACTAAAGAGCTTGAGGGGTACAAGGGTAGTACGTTAAAAAGTCAAAAGGATGATTTTTAAAACAAATACAATACAACTCTTGAGTTACTAGCCAAAGAGAAGCGTCAATATAATGTTTTCTTAATGGATAAACGTCAAAAAACGTACCTTGCCAATACCAAAGTTAATGAACTTGAACAAAAGCTCTCTATGACCACTACAGATTCTGCTAAAATTCTTGAGGATAAGAAACAAGAGGTAGATGCGTTAAAACAAGACTTCAAAAGTAGATATGATAAAGAAACTGAAAAAGTAACGAAACTAGAAGCACAAGTCGAATTTTTGAATAACGTTGTTTATAAAACGCATGATTCTATTCAATCTGTAAGAATGCTGGCACCTCCTTCGATGTTTAAGGGTCAAGCTTGCTTTGCAAGTCCTGAGTACCTTGCCAAAGCTCAAGCTGCGAACCCGTGTCTTTATCTTGATGAGACTGAAAGAACCGATCTTGATTGCATGTCTGTTAGTTCTGATAGTGAAGAGACTGCCCTTTGGGATGATGATAGTCAACCTCTTGTCAATAAGGAGTTTGTGAAACCATATAATTATGCTTATGAGAATAGTCTTTATGGTCTTTTCAACAAAAAAACTCAGAAAACTCGTGAGGAAGTGTTTCTAGAATGCATACAAAAGAGAATTTAATGGAAGAAAGCATTTGTTCCTAAGAAATCTAATGTTTACAAATACATAAACTACCTCCCTCTAGATGAATCTAAAAGCAAGAGTAGGAAAACATTAGGTATTCTTAAACACCACATAGATAATGTTAAATCTATTGTTGAAAGAGACTGGGCAAAATGTGAAAATGCTGAGTGGACACGTCCGATTCCTCAAGATATTACCTTGCTTGTGAAAGAACTCTTAATTCCTAACACGGCGTTGATTAAAGAAACTGTTCTTGAACTTGAGGAGTTCATTCAGACTGAAATGTATGATGATTTAAAATATGTTGAATCTCTTGAGAAACACATTGAAGATCTTCAAATGGAGAAGTCTGATTTTTCAGATGAATATGATTTACTCTTGCAAGAATGCGTTTCTAAAGAAGTTATGTGTGCTTATTTTACATCTTGTGCTGATATTGATGAATATTCTAAAGTTGCATGCCAATATCTTGATAAAAGAAAATAAAGTGAACGTCTTGAAATTGAGCTTTCGAAACGTAAAGAAAATGTTGACAAAAAGGCTTTTGAGTTACTTCAACACAAAACTGATTTCCTTCAAAAACATTGTCATTCACTTGAACTTGCTTTGCAAAAAGACGTTGGTAGTTTTCCACATGATAATAAATTGCAAGAAAAACTTTCCCAAACGTTTCGAGAAATGAATGAACAGAATTTGGAAATTCAAGGGTTGAAAGCTCAGTTACAAGACAGGGACAGAGCAATAGCAGAGTTGCAGAAACTCGTTGCTAAAATGGGTGGGAAAATCGTGGAACCTAGCATTAAGAAACCTGTTGTTAGACAACCCGATGCTTCTAAAGTGAATAGATCCTCTATCTTGGGAAAACCATCTGCTTTATCAAATTCCTCGTTTGCAAAACCTGTGTTTGCCCCCAAGATAGATGGAAAGGAAATGTTCCCACAAAATCAACCCATAAGGAATGCCATAGCACCAAGCGTTAAGCACACTAATGTGATTAAACCAGGGATGTATAGAATGACCACTAAGCCCACAAACAAAGTTATTCAATCGCCTCAGACTTCTAGAAACACTAACATTCGCGTGTCTTATACTACATGAATAGTCTCCACTACTAGTGTTAGCCGGCCTCAGCTTAAGAGCACTCAAGTGAATGATAAGGTCTGGAAACACAAGAATCAAGGGAAGATGAAGGAAGTAGAAGCACACCCTTGGAATTTGAATGTTTTTAAGAATAAAAAGTCTGTAATCGCATGTAATGACGATATGAATGATGTGAATGATTTGAATGATATGAATGTGAAATTTGTTTGTGTCAAATGTGGCAAGTGTGCTAATGCTAATCATTCTATGTGTGCTATGAATAATGTCAAAGGCGTAGAAACTAGAACTAAGAAGCAAACTGTGATGCCTATTAGTGCTAGAAAACCCAAACGCAAAGTGAACCATTCTGGTGCTACCCCCACTAAGAAAAGTAATGCATCAGACTCCACCACTAAGAATCCTAGAAGCAAAATTAAGGAATTATATGAGTCTGCTAGCAAGTCTTGGAAATGGTGGTTTGCTAATCAATGTCCTCCCGGATATAAATGGATGCCGAAAACTAGGACAGAAAATGTGAAAACGAGTGTTAGTTTGCCTTTAAATGTTGATAAGGACACTAATGATTCTACTATCACAACTACTGTGATATCCAATTTAGCAAATGCTCCATCGTGTTTTAACTCTTCTGCAGGTGATACAAATAATTCTCTTCTAGGGATGAGCTCGGGACCAGTCCCGTCCCGAACCCGTCCCGATTTAGTGCTCCTGATTTTTTCCCGATATAAAAAGTTATGTACCGATCCCGTACCGAATGGGATTCGGGAATCGGTACCGGTACGGGTATCGGTACCGGTACCGGGAAATCGAGATTTTCCCTTTTTTCGGGAATTTCCCGATTTGGTACCGGTCCCGTCCCGAATTATTGGTCCCGAATTGTTTTTCACATTATTTCGTAGTCCCGGTCCCGTACCGAACGTGATTCGGGTATCGGGAATCAGTACTGTTCCGGGAACGGTTCGGGTTCGGATTCGGGATTCGGGTCAAAATGCTCATCCCTATTCTCTTCATATAGGACTCCGGATGCACAAAGCACATGACGGGGAATCTCAAGCTTCTAATTAACTTCGTGGAGAAGTTCCTGGGTACGGTTCGATTCGGAAATGATCAATTTGCACCGATCCTAGGATATGGAGATTTGGTTCAGGGGAATATCACAATTAAAAGGGTATACTGCGTCGAAGGGCTCAATCACAATCTTTTCTCGGTTGGTCAATTCTGTGATGCGGATTTGGAAGTTGCTTTCAGAAAGAAGACATGTTTTGTTCGTGATTATGATGGGAATGACTTACTTACCGGTACACGGGGTACTGATCTATACACAATTTCACTTCAAGACACAACTTCATCAACTCCAATTTGCTTCATGGCTAAAGCTTCAACGACTCAGGCATGGTTATGGCATCAACGTCTTTCTCATCTCAACTTTGATACCATTAACTTGCTTTCCAAGAAAGATATTGTGAGAGGCCTTCCAAGCTTGAAATTCATCAAAGATCATCTGTGTTCTTCTTGTGAACTTTGTAAAGCTAAACGCAGTAGCTTCAAAACAAAAGACTACACCATGCTCTAAAGGACGGTTAGATCTTCTTCACATGGATCTATGTGGTCCCATGCGTGTTCAGAGTATCAATGGAAAGAAATACATTCTGGTAATTGTCGATGATTACTCAAGGTACACATGGACTCACTTCTTGAGGTCCAAGGATGAAACACCCGATGTTCTCATCAGCTTCCTTAAACTGTTACAACGTAGTCTTCAAGCTCAAGTTAAAGTGGTTCGTACTGACAAAGGTACAGAATTTTTGAATTCAAAACTGAGAAACTATTTTGAAGCCGAAGGGATTGAACATGAAACATAATTGCTCGAACACCCGAACAAAACGGAGTTGTTGAAAGACGAAACCGTACTTTAGTTGAGGCTGCTCGAACATTATTATCCGCTTCAAAACTTCCACTGTACTTTTGGGCCGAAGCCGTGTCAACCGCATGCTACACACAAAACCGCTCCTTACTTATCCCAAGACACGAAAAGACACCATATCACATAATTCATGATCGAAAACCTTCACTCAAACACCTTCATGTTTTTGGATGTACTTGTTACATTATTCGAGATGGTGAGAATTTGGATAAAATGAAAGAGAAAGGTGATGCATGTATTCTTGTGGGATATGCAACTCAGTCTAAGGGGTATAGAGTGTACAACAAGAGAAAAAAATTGCTTGTCGAGACTATTCACATTCGATTTGATGAATTACAAGAAATGGCACTTGAACAAAACAGTTTAAGTCCCGATCCACAATGACCAACGACTTCCGTTAACAACCGCACGGAACTCGGAACTCAAGACCATAGTAATGAACCGTCAAGTTCAAAGTTGGTTCTAGAAAATGTTTCTAGAGCTGATATGACAGTCGACACGACAATTGAAGAGTTGGAAATGTTATATGGACCAATGTATGATGAATATTTTGCGGGGGAGAAACAAGTTGTATCGAAGTATTCCGCTGACACTCATGATAAGATTGATGATACTGATCATCGTCAACAACCAGATACAACTTCATCTACTTCAACACGGGTTGCTGCAGATTTACCTCCTCAAAATATCACTTCAACAATCGATCCTACAACATCCACAATTACTGTCATTGCTCCAGAGAACACAAATCAAGCAGACAATGCATTATCTGACGAAGACGAATTTATCAACCCATTCGGTACACCGGTACACGAGACTGGAGAGTCTTCTTCTCGCCATGTTGATCCGTCAAATATGCATACTTTCTATCAACGACATCCTTCAACACATCATTGGACCCGAGATCATCCTTTGGTTCATGTCATTGGAAACCCTTCACAGCCCGTTCGTACTAGACGAAAACTTAACACCGATGTCGATGTTTGTATGTTCGCACTTGCCATGAGTTCAGCTGAACCGAAAAACATCAAAGAAGCATTAGCTGATCATGCTTGGATTGAATCGATGACGGATGAACTTCAACAATTTGAAAGACTTAAAGTCTGGGAACTAGTTGACAGACCATACGATGTAACACCATTAAATCTTCGATGAATCTGGAAAAACAAGATGGACCAAGAGAACACGATCATCAAGAATAAATCTAGGCTTGTGGCTAAAGGGTATGGACAGAAAGAGGGTATTGATTTTGAAGAATCATTTGCACCAGTAGCTCGAATGGAAGCGGTCAGGATTTTTCTTGCTTATGTTGCACATAAGGGATTCATCGTTTATCAAATGGACGTAAAGACGGCGTTTCTTAACGGTCCTTTGAAGGAAGAAGTTTATGTCACGCAGCCGGAAGGATACGTCAATCCTCATTATCCTGACAAGGTGTATCGTCTCCACAAAGCACTTTATGGACTCAAGCAAGCTCCAAGGGCGTGGTACGACGAGCTCTCGAAATTTCTGGTCTCCAAAGGTTTCTCAAAAGGTTCCATTGATTTAACTTTGTTCACTTATAAATATGGGGATGACATTTTGGTTGTGCAAATTTATGTTGATGACATTATTTTTGGGTCTACAAACCCAAAACTTTCAAAATGGTTTGAAAACGTAATGCACAACAGATTTGAAATGTCTATGATGGGCGAACTAAAATTCTTTCTAGGAATTCAAGTTCACCAATCCCCAAGTGGTATCTTCATTAACCAAGCTAAGTATTGTCAAGAGATAATCACAAAGCATGGTATGACATCATGTGACCCCGTTGGGACACCATTATCAACCACATCCCTAGATGCTGATTTGGAGGGATTACCCATAGATCAAACGAGATATCGTTCCATGATCGGGTCCCTCATGTACTTGACAGCAAGCAGACCTGATATACATCATGCTACATGCTATTGTGCACGATATCAAGAACGACCCACTGAAAAACACCTCAATGAGGTTAAACGGATCTTTCGGTACCTTAAGAATACCATTCACATGGGACTCTGGTATCCGAGGGAAACTGGTTTCTTTCTAACGGCCTATTCAGATTCTGATCATGCAGGGTGTCTTGATACACGTAAAAGTACTTCTGGTGGTGCACAATTTCTAGGTCAAGACAAGCTTGTGGGATGGTCTTCCAAGAAGCAGGATTGCACGTCACTTTCATCAGCCGAAGCGGAGTATGTGTCTCTCTCTGCGTGTTGTGCTCAAGTTCTTTGGATGAGAACACAACTCACGGATTATGGCTTCCACTTTGATAAAGTACCTATGTACTGTGACTCAAAGTCTGCCATAGCCATCTCCTGCAATCCGGTACAGCATTCCTGCACGAAGCACATTGATGTCAGATATCACTTCATTAAGGAACAAGTTAAAAAGGGTATTGTTGAATTAAACTTTGTTGGAACTGATTACCAATTAGCTGACTTGTTTACAAAAGCTCTTTCGAAAGAGAGGTTTGCGTATCTAGTTAGGCAAATTGGTATGAGATGTTTGACTCCAGCAGAACTGGAGGTTCTGGCAAAGAAGCCTGCTTGATTCATCTATCAAACATCTACCTGTAAATACTAATCAAAAAGCAAAATACAAAATTAAAAAATCTTTGATAATCCAAAAATATTCTTCTCGACATGTCTTTCAGTATCGATATTATGGACGTATCTAGAAATGTCGCTCAATAACGACACGGGTGTGTAAATAAAGCTCGAATGAAAGTTGTAAATATTTTTCAAAACATGTCATTTCTATCTTTTCAAAAGGAAATTGTTTATTTTGGATAATATTTCCAACAACGGGTAGAGCAATCTATCTTGGGTTGAGCTTGTCACAAAACATTCAACGTTTTAAGCTCAACACAATGGCTTGTAATCACTTTCAGATTGCAACCCGGAACTATTTTCACGGGGGAGTGTAGGCTTTTGTGCCCTTATCCTTAGCAAAAGAATTTAAATCTTCTTACACTTGAGTGGATTCGTCAAGACATTCAAAGTCTATGAACTCAAGTTTATGCTTTAGAAAAACCTTTTCGACAAAAAGAATTGATTTTTCAAAAAGCGTTGAACACAATTTTTTCAAGAATTTCTCAATGATATTCAAAATCTTTCAAAAATTGTGTGTTCAACAACTCCTTTCCTCAAACGTTTAATGTGGATCATATCCTAGAAATGACAATTCAATTGGATCAATTTTTGAGGGGGAGCGTTCCAAAATTCATGCAAAGTTTGACACATTTTTCTCCCGAAAGTTTTCAAAACTATTTTTCAAAATATATTTTAATCAAATTTGGTATCTCTAATATCAAAAGATTTTATATATTAGAGATAGGGGGAGCAAATGTGATTAAAATGTGATCTAAAGACTCAAGCACTCATGGTTACGATCAAATACCCACAACATCTTTAATTCGCGACGTTATTGGTGTCAAAAGGGTGGTTAGGTTTAAGTCCTATGATCTAACCAGAACCGGAGGGATCTTCCCAGGGACAATCCAATAGATTATTAGAAGTCCTTAGGAAAGATGGAGTAGAATGTAAACGTAGCTGAATGCCAACTAAGTACTGATGCTAGCACCGGAACAATCACAACAATTTGTTAGTAATGATGTCTTGGTAAGAATTGAAAGGGTTGAAGAATGAAAAAGAAATGTAAGGATAAAGGGTGTAAAGAAAGAAGCCCTCCATACAACTTAGGTAGAAACCGGGTCAACACATCATGAAGACATCTCATCATGGACCCAGTGATGTGAAGCACAACCCTTTCCTAGCTACTCAGGCTTCTCTCAAAAGAAGTTTGTTTTATTGTCACGGAGATCAACACGACTTCTATTGACTTTCTCACTCCGAGATAGTTGATATTGAATAGGTGGCATCTGCTCCAGTCTCCGAACACTAAAAGTGCACAAATCGAGTCTAGAGCCAAGAGATCAATCAAATCTCGTTAGGACACACGGATGAAGATCAAGAGAGTCCTACGCTATATCCTTGTGATATTGCTAGAACACTCAGAGTGATACTACTTAGTATTTACAATGATGAGTGTAAATCCTTCCAGTGTTAACATTAAACAGCACTACGGTAGGTCATATGCAAGATTCTTTATGAATTGAACATGTGCAAAACTAAAAAGCAATAGTGGTCTGATTCTGAATTGATTCAAACTCGTTTCAGGTTTCTACGTAATATCTTTATGGTCTTGCCAGAACATTCAGAGTGATATCCATTAATATTCACAGTGACGAATGGAAATCCTTCTAGCGTCAACATCAAACAGCGCTACGGTAGGTGACTTGTGAGATTCTTATGAATCAAACTTGTGTCAACTGGAAAGCAACCATGGTAAGATTCTTTACGAATCATACTTGTTCCAGGAATTTGAATTGACGACTTTAATCAAGCGGATATCTATCCAATTGATTCACTCTTTATGTTCGCAGTCTTGCTTTGAGACGGTCGAGTAAAGAGAACGGCTAGTACAGTCGCGAAACCCTGTCAAGGAGATTCTTAATTGAATCTACCTAATCACAGGTACGGTATTTAATATCGTATAACGGTCTTCACCGACCGGAGGTAAAACGCTACCGATTTAGGACGAATGTCAAAGCCATTCAGTCCGTGTCCATGTTTTGTCTCGAGAAGGTGGCGTCACGGTGTACTCAGCAAAGTCAAAGATTCAAAAACCACATATTCATTCCCAAAGACTTATTCAACAATTAATAGTGTGAGCATGTGGATAAAGACACAAGATCGTAAGATGGAAAAGACAAGTCAAGAATGATTTGAAGATCTCAAGATAAAAGACTAAGTTGAAAGACAATGATAAAGGCTCAAAGATCACAGCATGAAGGAACAACACTACTATTACACGTTCAAGACTCATTTATGACGAAATTCATAAATCTCCATTGGACTCCAAATATCGAAGAGGAATGACCTCACATTGGGGGAGATTGTTAGCCTTAAAATATTGAGTCAAACAAGAATGTCCGGTCATAGGTTTCTATTGTAATATTTATTAGAACGTTGTAATAGGTAGTTAATTAGTCGTGGTTTACGGGCTTGGATTTAAACTAATTAAAGTCCAAAAGACAAGCCCGACCCAATATATAGCCCATTAAAGCCCGCATGTGGGTGGACTATATATACTACCCTCCTAGCATGTTAGGAGGGTGTATGGTCATTTGTAACTCTAATCTTTCTTAATCTAATATTCTACAAATTAATCCTCTCCTTCTCTCTACTTTCTCTCACTACTTTCTCTCTCTATTACTCATATCTTTTCCATCTCATTTCTTAATCTATCATATTATTAGGGACAACAGAACTCGTCTTATAATTTCTTCATTAATTAGACTTGAGTTCTTCGACTTCATTAAACTTCCGTCTTTAAACTTTTTCTTCGATAAATCTTCAGAAGAGGCCTTGGACTTTCGTTCTTTTTGCACTCTTGATCTTTTGACTTCGTCTTTTGTCTTTTTCTTCGATAAATCCCGTGAAAGACCACGTTTTCTTCCCTTTTCACATTTTGATCCTAAATCACAACAAAAACACAAATCACGCATAATTTCGACATTTACGACATAAAATACACGTTTTGGCTTGGTTATTATTATAATTTCGACATTTACTACAATAATGGATTTATCTTACATGGAGATTGTGACAACCGTCAAATTTTCGCCTATATTTACCCTCGTTATAATATTTAAGTTGTGAACCTATCGATTTAGCCGTTAGGAGTTACCTTTAACTTTTCTGTATGTTGATTATTTTGCACTTAGCATCACTTGGAGTTATTAGAAAATCGTGACTTTCATCACTTAATCAGTTGAGCCGAATATCCCATGTTAACTAGTTAATTTAACAATTAAAAAGTTTTACTCTACACAAAAATACGTATACTCTTCACATTCCTATTTTTGCCTACCAGTACATCTCAACACTACATCTTGTTACTTCATCTTACCAAAACAACAACTACTACACTTATCATCCTAATTAAATCAAAAATTTCCCACTAACCTTTACAATTAAATAATATTTATCTAAAAGAAACAACTATGACAGATTACTTTCTACCCTTAAAAATTCAACTTGCCTTCCCTCTATTTTAACCTACGGTTCACTCTCAAACCAAAGAAACACCATGTGCAACTCTTTGTCACTTTCCTAAATTGGCCTAAACATTTTATACTTGATTAAAGTAAATACAACAACATACCCTATTTTACTATCACCCATCAAATTAAAATACCCCTCGATCATACACTTAGTATGAACCGGATGAGACTTCTATTGTGTCCTATAAAACATACATCTCAAACACACAAGACCAAAACTTTGCAAAGCTAATAAACACAAATATATTACCATCATTCTTTCCTCTCTCTCTGCTCTCGAAAACAAAATAACCATCAACAACAACAACAAAAGACTAAACTTCATTTCCATCCTTGTAACTCCATTTCATTCCATCTTGTTTACAAAACCTTATGTTAGCCTCAAAATATTGAGTCAAACAAGAATGTTCGGTCATAGGTTTCTATTGTAATATTTATTAGAACGTTGTAATAAGTAGTTATTTAGTCGTGGTTCACGGGCTTGGATTTAAACTAATTAAAGTCTAAAAGACAAGCCCGGCCCAATATATAGTCCATTAAAGCCCGCATGTGGGTGGACTATATATACTACCCTCCTAGCATGTTAGGAGGGTGGATGGTCATTTTGTAACAACTTCTTTTCTTAATCTAATCTCACCAAGTTAATCATCTCCTCTCTACTTTCTCTCACTACTTTCTCTCTCTAGGAATTCATCTCTTCTTCATCTATTTTCTTTCTTCTTTCATTGCTTAATCATCACAAATACATGGGACAACATTTGGTATCAGAGCCATGGGGTAGTTTTGTGATTTGTTGTTGATTTTACTTGGTTCGTGTGATTTTCTATCATATTCATCTCGAATTCAAAGTTTTTTTGTGTTTTCCGTGCTCTACTTCTTCATCTACATCTCCTACATAAGTGTGGTAGTGATTTGGTATATTTACTTTGGCTAAAAACACAAAATTTTTGGGTTTTTTGATCATTTTTGGCTTAAAATCACGTATTGGTTGAGTTTTGTCCGAGAAAAGGGGGATATATTCCGATCAGTGCAATCGGAAAAGGGTTTTAACATTCCGACCAGCTTTTCCGATCAACATTCCGATTGGTCTTCGAACATTCCGATTGGACTTCGAATATTCCGACTGGACTTCAGATATTCTGATTGGCATTCCAACAAGGTATTCCGATTTGGTATTCCGATTGGTATTCCGATTCGTCATTCCGATCATACATTCCGATCATTCCGATCATACATTCCGATCATACATTCCGATAACATTCCGATTGGTGCATTCCGATAACATTCCGATTGGTGCATTCCGATAACATTCCGATTGGTTATTTCGATTAGATTATTCCGACGAAGTGATTCCGATGATGTGTTTTTGCTAAATTTTGTTTGGGTATTTTTTAGACTTAGCCACTATCTAGACTAGTTTCAGAATATCGTTTCCACGAAGATCAAAAAAAAAATTTTAAAAAAAAAAGAGTTAAAATTTTTTCGTCAAGTAAATTCAAATTTTTTCCATACTAGTTTTAGGACATTTCTAGCTCGATTTCAAATTTTGGCGATTACAAAATTTTTGGACTACCGTTTTTGTCGGACTGGAGAATTTATTGTCGGCCTGGAGAAAAATTGCAATTTTCGGAATTTAAACCACAACAACAATCACAACAAATCTACTTAAGATCCATATTCACTTCATCATTTCAGAGAATTTTGGGATGGATTCTACTGCAGAATATCGTGTGCCGAACAACAACATCATGGTCGCGGGTAATAAAGAGAGACCACCAATGCTTGTGGCTGGTCGATATGCTCAATGGCAATCACGCTTTCTTCGCTATCTTGATACAATACCTAATGGTGATGCCTTGAGACAATGTATTAACCATGGCCCATATGTTTTTTCTGAAATTGATGTTCCTTATACACCAGCCACAGACACATGTCCAGAAGTACCTGCAACAAAGAAAAAGGAAACTTTATCTGACCTTACACCCGAGAAACGTGCTTGGCATGATGCAGAAAAAGAAGCGATCTATATGATCCTAAGTGGAATTGGAGATGATATTTATTCCACAGTCGATGCATGTCATACAGCACAAGAAATGTGGACGGCCATTGAACGCTTGCAACAAGGAGAGTCTCTCAACAAGCAAGATGTCAAAACAAACTTGTTTTGGAACTTTGGTAAGTTTACTGCATTGGATGGAGAATCAATTTAGTCCTATTATTCAAGATTTTACAAGATGATGAATGATATGACAAGAAACAACTTGGAAGTCTCCACCATGCAAGTCAATGTGCAATTTTTACAACTCCAACCAGAGTGGACACGTTTTGTCACTTTGGTGAAACAACAGAAGCAGTTAGACAAGGTAAACTATCACACTCTCTTTGATATCTTGAAACAATTTCAGCATGAAGCAAATGAGATTCGAGCTGAACGAGTTGCAAAGACGGCTAATCCACTTGCTTTATTAACTACCACTCAAAATGTCCAAGATCATCGATCTCGTGCTCCTAAGCCATACTCTGGCCCATCATCCTCACCACGATATTCCACATCATCCAAGTCTTCATCATCCACAAGATCACGCGGCAAAGCACCAAGAGCACCTTCACCACCATCTGAGTCATCTTCTGAAGAAGATAGTGATGAAGATCAAGCTCAGAAGAATCGTGAGATGAAACAACAAATTGCTTTCATTATGAAGACTTACCAGAAGATCTACAAACCCACCAACAACAATCTTCGAACATCATCTAACACAAAGAACCGATATATTGCGAGTCCTCCAAGGTATGACACACGTCGACGTGGTGAAAGTCCTTCTATGTATGATCGACATAATCCAACGCATGTTGAGGGTTCTGCAAGATATGATCGACAAACCGCAAAGTATGATACTCAGAGGATTGCTGCTGCTACTGGGAATAGGGAAACGGTTGGAAGTCAAGTGGTTCAGCAAAGCGGGATTCAATGTTTTAATTGCCAAGGTTTTGGGCATATGGCAAAGGAATGCAGGAAGCCGAAAAGGGTTAGAGACTCCAGCTATCACAAGGAAAAGATGTTGCTATGCAAAAAGATGGAAGCAGGGGTTAAATTGTCAGCTGAGGAAGGAGCTATGCTTGATGACACTGATGATAAAGCCTCCGACCAGGAATTAGAAGCACATTACTCGTACATGGCACATGTTGAAGAAGTTCTCAAAGTCACTGAAGATGACAATGGTCCTATCTTTGACACTGAGCCAATCGATAAGGTACACACTACTGATGAATATAATGTGTTTGGTGATATTCCTGAGCATAGTGATCTACCCAATGCCATTAATGACACGTGTATGATGGAAACGGTTGATAGTAATACCACACCCGATTCATCAGACATGTGCAATAATGAGTCTGAGGATGATCAACATGCAAATGAATATGATGAAGAGGAACGTATTGCGCTTGCTAATTTAATTGCTACTTTACAAAAAGATGTCACTGAAAATAAAAAGAGTCAAAAGAAATTAAAGAAGGCAAACGCTACGCTCACTCAAAGTTTTGAACAATGCAAAGCTGCTCTTATCAAATCTACTGAGATGACTGAAAGCTATAGAGATGATCTCCTTCAGAAAACCAAAGAGCTTGAGGGGTACAAGGGAAGTGCGTTAAAAAGTCAAAAGGACGATTTTGAAAACAAATATAATACCACTCTTGAGTTATTAGCTAAAGAGAAGCGTCAATATAATGTTTTCTTAATAGATAAACGTCAAAAAACGTACCTTGCCAATACCAAAGTTAATGAACTTGAACAAAAGCTCTCTATGACCACTACTGATTCTGCTAAAATTCTAGAGGATAAGAAACAAGAGGTAGATGCGTTAAAACAAGACTTCAAAAGTAGATATGATAAAGAAACCGAAAAAGTTACGAAACTTGAAGCACAAGTCGACTTTTTGAAGAACGTTGTTTATAAAACGCATGATTCTATTCAATCCGTAAGAATGCTAGCACCTCCATCGATGTTTAAGGGTCAAGCTAGCTTTGCAAGTCCTGAGTACCTTGCCAAAGCTCAAGCTGCGAACCCGCATCTTTATCTTGATGAGACTGAAAGGACAGATCTTGATTGCATGCCTCTAAGTGCCAATAGTGAAGAGACTGCCCTTTGGGATGCTGATAGTCAACCATCAGTTAATAAGGAGTTTGTGAAACCATATAATTATGCTTATGAGAATAGTCTTTATGGTCTGTTCCACAAACAAACTCAGAAATCTCGTGAGGAAGTATTTTTAGAATGCAGGCAAAAGAGAATTCAATGGAAGAAAGCATTTGCCACTAAGAAAACAAACGTTTCTAAGTTCATCAACTACTTGCCCCTAGATGCTTCTAAAAGCAAGAGTAGGCAGATATTTGGGTTTCTTACTCATTACATAGATAATATTAAGTCCATTGTTGATAATGATTGGAAACAACGACAAAATGACGAGTGGAAGAAACCAATTCCTCAAGACATAACTGTGCTTGTCAAACAAATCTTAATACCGAACGCGGCCACACTAAAAGAAAATGTTCTTAAATACGAAAGCTTAATTCGGTCTGAAATGTTTGATGATTTACAATATGTTGAGTCTCTTGAGAAAGCAATTGATGATCTTCAAATGGACAAGTCCGTTTTTTCTGATGAATATGATTTACTCTTGCAAGAATGCGTTTCTAAAGATATTATGTGTGCTTATTTTACATCTTGTGCTGATATTGATGAATATTCTGAAGTTGCATGCCAATATCTTGATAAGATCAAAGAATGTGAACGTCTTGAAATTGAGCTTTCGAAACGGAAAGAAAATGTCGACAAAAAGGCTTTTGAGTTACTTCAACACAAAACTGATTTCCTTCAAAAACATTGTCATTCACTTGAACTTGCTTTGCAAAAAGACGTTGGTCGTTTTTCACATGATAATAAATTGCAAGAAAAACTTTCCCAAACATTTCGAGAAATGAATGAACAGAATTTGGAAATTAAAGAGTTGAAAGCTCAATTACAAGACAAGGACAGAGCGATAGCAGAGTTGCAGAAACTCATTGCTAAAATGGGTGGAAAAATTGTGGAACCTAGCATTAAGAAAAATGTTGTTAGACAACCCAATGCCTCTAAAGAGAATAGATCCTCTATCTTGGGAAAACCATCGGCTTTATCTAATTCCTCGTTTGCAAAACCTGTGTTTGCCCCCAAGATGGATGGAAAGGAAAGGTTACCACAAGCTCAACCCATAAGGAATCTTGTAGCACCAAGAGTTAAGCACAATAATGTGATTAAACCAGGGATGTATAGAATGCCCACTAAGCCCACAAACAAAGATACTCACTCGCCTCAGACTTCTAGAAACACTAATATTCGTGTGTCTTCTACTACAGGAATAGTCTCCACTACTAGTGTTAGCCGGCCTCAGCTTAAGAGCACTCAAGAGAATGATAAGGTCTGGAAACACAAGAATCAAGGGAAGATGAAGGAAGTAGAAGAACACCCTAGGAATTTGAATGTTTTTAAGAATAACAAGTCTGTAATCGCATGTAATGACGATTTGAATGCTGTGAATGATTTGCATGCTATGAATGTGAAATTTGTTTGTGTCAAATGTGGCAAGTGTGCTAATACTAATCATTTTATGTGTGCTATAAATAAAGTCAAAGGCATAGATACTAGAACTAAGAAGCAAGTTGCAATGCCTATTAGAGCTAGTAAACCCAAACGCAAAGTGAACCATTCTGGTGCAACCCCCACTAAGAAAAGTAATGCATCAGACTCCACCACTAAGAATCCTAGAAGCAAAATTAAGGAATTATATGAATCTGCCAGTAAGTCTTGGAAATGGTGGTTTGCTAATCAATGTCCTCCCGGATATAAATGGATGCCTAAAGTTAGGACAGAAAATGTGAAAACGAGTGTTAGTTTGCCTTTAAATGTTGATAAGGACACTAATGATTCTACTATCACAACTACTGTGGTATCCAATTTAGCAAATGCTCCATCGTGTTCTAACTCTTCTGCAGGTGATACAAATAATTCTCTTCATAATGGACTCCGGATGCACGAAGCACATGACGGGGAATCTCAAGCTTCTAATTAACTTCGTGGAGAAGTTCCTAGGTACGGTCCGATTCGGAAATGATCAATTTGCACCGATCCTAGGATATGGAGATTTGGTTCAGGGGAATATCACGATTAAAAGGGTATACTACGTCGAAGGGCTCAATCACAATCTTTTCTCGGTTGGTCAATTCTGTGATGCGGATTTGGAAGTTGCTTTCAGAAAGAAGACATGTTTTGTTCGTGATTATGATGGGAATGACTTACTTACCGGTACACGGGGTACTGATCTTTACACAATTTCACTTCAAGACACAACTTCATCAACTCCAATTTGCTTCATGGCTAAAGCTTCAACGACTAAGGCATGGTTATGGCATCAACGTCTTTCTCATCTCAACTTTGATACCGTTAACTTGCTTTCCAAGAAAGATATTGTGAGAGGCCTTCCAAGCTTGAAATTCATCAAAGATCATCTTTGTTCTTCTTGTGAACTTTGTAAAGCTAAACGAAGTAGCTTCAAAACAAAGACAACACCAAGCTCTAAAGGACGGCTAGATCTTCTTCACATGGATCTGTGTGGTCCAATGCGTGTTCAGAGTATCAATGGAAAGAAATATATTCTGGTAATTGTCGATGATTACTCAAGGTACACATGGACTCACTTCTTGAGGTCCAAGGATGAAACACCCGACGTTCTCATCAGCTTCCTAAAATTGATACAACGTGGTCTTCAAGCTCAAGTTAAAGTGGTTCGTACTGACAGAGGTACAAAATTTTTGAATTCTAATCTGAGAAAGTATTTTGAAGCCGAAGGGATTGAACATGAAACATCTATTGCTCGAAAACCTGAACAAAACGGCGTTGTTGAAAGACGAAACCGTACTTTGGTTGAAGCTGCTCGAACATTATTATCCGCTTCAAAACTTCCACTATACTTTTGGGCCGAAGCCGTGTCAACCGCATGCTACACACAAAACCGCTCCTTAATTATCCCAAGACACGAAAAGACACCATATTACATAATTCATGATCGAAAACCTTCACTCAAACACTTTCATGTTTTTGGATGTACTTGTTACATTATACGAGATGGTGAAAATTTGGATAAGATGAAAGAAAAAGGTGATGCATGTATTCTTGTGGGATATGCAACTCAATCTAAGGGATATAGAGTGTTCAACAAAAGAACAAAATTGATTGTCGAGACAATTCACATCCGATTTGATGAATCTCAAGAGATGGCACTTGAACAAAACAGTTTAAGTCCCGATCCACAACGACAAACGACTTCCGTTCACAACCGCACGGAACTCGAAACTCAAGACCACAGCAATGAACCGTCAAGTTCAAAGCTGGTTCCAGAGAATATTCCTAGAGCTGATATGACAGTCGACACGACCATTGAAGAGTTGAAAATGTTATATGGACCAATGTATGATGAATATTTCACAGGGGAGAAACAAGTTGTATCGAAGTCTTCCGCTGTCACTCATGATAAGAATGATGAAACCGATCATCGTCAACAACAAGATACAACTTCATCTACTTCAACACGGGTTGCTGCAGATTTACCTCCTCAGAATATTACTTCAACAATCGATCCTACAACATCCACAACTACTGTCATTGCTCCAGAGAACACAAATCAAGCAGACAATGCATTATCTGACGAAGACGAATTCATCAACCCATTCGGTACACCGGTACACGAAACTGGAGAGTCTTCTACTCGCCATGTTGATCCGTCAAATATGCATACTTTCTATCAACGACATCCTTCAACACATCATTGGACCCGAGATCATCCTTTGGTTCATGTCATTGGAAACCCTTCACAGTCCGTTCGCACAAGACGACAACTTAACACCGATGCCGACGTTTGTATGTTCGCACTCGCCGTGAGTTAAGCCGAACCGAAAAACATCAAAGAAGCATTAGCTGATCATGCTTGGATTGAATCGATGACGGATAAACTTCAACAATTTGAAAGACTTAAAGTCTGGGAACTTGTTGACAGACCATACGATGTAACACCATTAAATCTTCGATGGATCTAGAAAAACAAGATGGATGAAGAGAACACGATCATCAAGAATAAATCTAGGCTAGTGGCTAAAGGGTATGGACAGAAAGAGGGTATTGATTTTGAAGAATCATTTGCACCAGTAGCTCGTATGGAAGCGGTCAGGATTTTTCTTGCTTATGCGGCACATAAGGGATTCATTGTCTATCAAATGGACGTAAAGACGGTGTTTCTTAACGGTCCTTTGAAGGAAGAAGTCTATGTCACGCAGCCGGAAGGATTCGTCAATCCTCATTATCCTGACAAGGTGTATCGTCTCCACAAAGCACTATATGGACTCAAGCAAGCTCCAAGGGCGTGGTACGACGAGCTCTCGAAATTTCTGGTCTCCAAAGGTTTCTCAAAAGGTTCCATTGATTTAACTTTGTTCACTTATAAATATGGGGATGACATTCTGCTTGTGCAAATTTATGTTGATGACATTATTTTCGGGTCTACAAACCCAAAACTTTCAAAATGGTTTGAAAAAGTAATGCACAGCAGATTTGAAATGTCTATGATGGGCGAACTAAAATTCTTTCTAGGAATTCAAGTTCACCAATCCCCAAGTGGTATCTTTATTAACCAAGCTAAGTATTGTCAAGAGATAATCACAAAGCATGGTATGACATCATGTGACCCCGTTGGGACACCGTTATCAACCACATCCCTAGACGCTGATTTGGAGGGATTATCCATAGATCAAACGAGATATCGTTCCATGATCGGGTCCCTCATGTACTTGACAGCAAGCAGACCTGATATTCATCATGCTACGTGTTATTGTGCGCGATATCAAGCACGACCCACTGAAAAGCACCTCAAGGAGGTTAAACGGATCTTTCGGTACCTTAAGAATACCATTCACATGGGACTCTGGTATCCGAGGGAAACCGGTTTCTTTCTAACGGGTGTCTTGATACACGTAAAAGTACTTCTGGTGGTGCACAATTTCTAGGTCAAGACAAGCTTGTGGGATGGTCTTCCAAGAAGCAGGATTGCACGTCACTTTCATCAGCCGAAGCGGAGTATGTGTCTCTATCTGCGTGTTGTGCTCAAGTTCTTTGGATGAGAACACAACTCACGGACTATGGCTTCCATTTTGATAAAGTACCTATGTACTGTGACTCAAAGTCAGCCATAGCCATCTCCTGCAATCCGGTACAGCATTCCCGCACGAAGCACATTGATGTCAGATACCACTTCATAAAGGAACAAGTTGAAAGAGGTATCGTTGAACTATACTTTGTTGGAACGGATTACCAATTAGCTGACTTGTTTACAAAAGCTCTTTCGAAAGAGAGGTTTGCGTATCTAGTTAGGCAAATTGGTATGAGATGTTTGACTCCAGCAGAACTGGAGGTTCTGGCAAAGAAGCCTGCTTGATTCATTTATCAAACATCTACCTGTAAATATTAATCAAAAAGCAAAATACAAAATTAAAAAATCTTCGATAATCCAAAAATATTCTTCTCGACATGTCTTTCAGTATCGATAATATGGACGTACCTAGAAATGTCGCTCAATAACGATACGGGTGTGTACATAAAGCTCGAATGAAAGTTGTAAATATTTTTCAAAACATGTCATTTCTATCTTTTCAAAAGGAAATTGTCTATTTTGGACAATATTTCCAACAACGGGTAGAGCAATCTATCTTGGGTTGAGCTTGTCACAAAACATTCAACGTTTTGAGCTCAACACAATGGCTTGTAATCACTTTCAGAGTGCAACCCGGATCTAAATTCACGGGGGAGTGTACGCTTTTGTACTCTTACCCTTAGCAAAAGAATTTAAATCTTCTTACACTTGAGTGGATTCGTCAAGACATTCAAAGTCTATGAACTCAAGTTTATGCTTTAGAAAAACCTTTTCGTCAAAAAGAATTGATTTTTCAAAAAGCGTTGAACACAATTTTTTCAAGAATTTCTCAATTATACTCAAAATCTTTCAAAAATTGTGTGTTCAACAACTCCTATCCTCAAAAGTTTAATGTGGATCAACTCCTCGTAATGAAAATTCCATTGGATCAATTTTTGAGGGGGAGCAATTCAACGTCATGCAAAAGATTAACACATTTTTCTCCCGAAGATTTTCAAGACTATTTTTCAAAATATATTTTAATCAAATTTGGTATCTCTAATATCAAAAGATTTTATATATTAGAGATAGGGGAGAAAATGTGATTAAAATGTGATCATATATAAGACTCAAGCACTTTAACTCTTACCCACATGTGCGAAACACTTTCGATTATCGATGCACATGTGACGGGGGAGCTTTTCTGAAACGACAAAACTAGCAAGGTGTTAAATGCTTTTCAAACACTTTGTTAGAATTTAAAGTGGTTTTCATGGTTACGATCAAATACCCACAACATCTTTAATTCACGACGTTATTGGTGTCAAAAGGGTGGTTAGGTTTAAGTCCTATGATCCAACCAGAACCGGAGGGATCTTCCCAGGGACAATCCAATAGATTATTAGAAGTCCTTAGGAAAGATGGAGTAGAATGTGAACGTAGCTGAATGCCGACTAAGTACTGATGATAGCACTGGAACAATCACAACAAGGTGCTATTAATGATGTCTTGGTAAGCATTGAAGGGGTTGAAGAATGAAAAAGAAATGTAAGGATAAAGGGTCTAAAGAAAGAAGCCCTCCATACAACTTAGGCAGAAACCGGGTCAACCCATCATGAAGACAAACTCATCATGGACCCAGTGATGTGAAGCACAACCCTTTCCTAGCTACTCAGGCTTCTCTCAAAAGAAGTTTGTTTTATTGTCACGGAGATCAACACGACTTCTATTGACTTTCTTACTCCGAGATAGTTGATATTGAATAGGTGGCATCTGCTCCAGCCTCCGACCACTAAAAGTGCACAAATCGAGTCTAGAGCCAATAGATCAATCAAATCTCGTTAGGACACACGGATGAAGATCAAGAGAGTCCTACGCTATATCCTTGCGATATTGCTAGAACACTCAGAGTGATACTACTTAGTATTCACAATGATGAGTGGAAATCCTTCTAGTGTTAACATCAAACAGCACTGCGGTAGGTCATATGCAAGATTCTTTATGAATTGAACATATGTAAAACTGAAAAGCAATAGTGGTTTGATTCTGAATTGATTCAAACTCGTTTCAGGTTTCTACGCAATATCTTTATGGTCTTGCCAGAACATTTAGAGTGATATTTATTAATATTCACAGTGACGAATGGAAATCCTTCTAGCGTCAACATCAAACAGCGCTACGGTAGGTGACTTGTGAGATTCTTATGAATCAAACTTGTGTCAACTGGAAAGCAACAATGGTAAGATTCTTAATGAATCAAACTTGTTCCAGGAATTTGAATTGACGACTTTAATCAAGCGGATATTTATCCAATTGATTCACTCTTTATGTTCGCAGTCTTGCTTTGAGACGGTCGAGTAAAGAGAACGGCTAGTACTGCCGCGAAACCCTGTCAAGGAGATTCTTAATTGAATCTACCTGATCACAGGTACGATATTTAATATCGTATAACGGTCTTCACCAACCGGAGGTAAAACGCTACCGATTTAGGACGAATGTCAAAGCCATTCAGTCCGTGTCTATGTTTTGTCTCGAGAAGGTGGCGTCACGGTGTACTCAGCAAAGTCAAAGATTCACAACCACATATTCATGCCCAAAGACTTATCCAACAATTGATAGTGTGAGCATGTGGATAAAGACACAAGATCGCAAGATGGCAATGACAAGTCAAGGATGATTTGAAGATCTCAAGACTTAAAGACAAAGTCGAAAGACAACGACAAAGGCTCAAAGATCACAGCATGAAGGAACAAAAACTACTGTTACACGTTCAAGACTCATTTATGACGAAATTCATAAATCTCCATTGGAATCCAAATATCAAAGAGGAATGACCTCACATTGGGGGAGATTGTTAGCCTCAAAATATTGAGTCAAACAAGAATGTTCGGTCATAGGTTTCTATTGTAATATTTATTAGAACGTTGTAATAAGTAGTTATTTAGTCGTGGTTCACGGGCTTGGATTTAAACTAATTAAAGTCCAAAAGACAAGCCCGGCCCAATATATAGTCCATTAAAGCCCGCATGTGGGTGGACTATATATACTACCCTCCTAGCATGTTAGGAGGGTGGATGGTCATTTTGTAACAACTTCTTTTCTTAATCTAATCTCACCAAGTTAATCATCTCCTCTCTACTTTCTCTCACTACTTTCTCTCTCTAGGAATTCATCTCTTCTTCATCTATTTTCTTTCTTCTTTCATTGCTTAATCATCACAAATACATGGGACAACACCTTAAAATACATTACATACATAAACCACCAAACCAAATGCATCATTAAACCTCTGAGGTTTTGCTTAAGCTATATATTTTCGTGGGTTTTCATTGTAAAACGTGGGATACTAGTTTTTAACGTGGGTTTTGATAGTTAGCAGTGGGTTTCAAGCTCGATTTAGGGTTTACTCGTAAGTTAGAAGCTCTTGGGTTACTATCCTCACATCTCATCGCTCATAGCCTCGTAATCCATTTATATATATTTCGTTTTGCTTCAAACTACTCAGTTACTTGTACTTGCCTCTAAAAATGTTTTGAAAACACTCGAGTCTAAGATATATTAAATATATGTGCGTGTAGCATGGGTTCTTGGGTGAACCATACTCCACGAGGGGAAAGATTGTGTTTCAAAAACGGGTTATAACGTGTAACATAAGATGATTTTGCTAAGTTTTGAGTCACGGGGTACTAGACGACGTAAGGGATTTAAAGTTCTTTACGTGTGTTCGTTTTTAAGCCAATCATAAAACCTACTTGAGTCATATTTATGCCATTCGAGTCATGTAAAATCAAAGATTATAAGATTTGGAGTTTTTGTAAAAATGTACAACTTCTTTCGAAAAATGACGACCCAAATGACGTTCAAACATGGCGTTTTCGTCCTGGGATTCGTAGTCAGGTTCGTAAGGTTTATCATACAGCTTGTATTTCTAAAAATCATCGAGTAACGAAGTCGCGATTTGAAAGAGAAGTCACGATTGAGTTTTTAAAAGCTGTGGTGTTCTTCCTTTTGGTCTAACGAGAGTGAGGAGAAAGAAAAGAGAGTGTTTTGGACTTTTGTTTCTTTGTTTGTGTTGGAGTCAGACGAACAGAAAAAGAGAGGGGAGGGACCCAATTGCTTTTGTGCCTTGTACCATTTTATGAGACAAACATTAGTAAACTAGGCTACAAAGAAACAATGAAACCTAGGTTAATTAAAAGATCTATTAAAAATTGACCCATTAATTAATTTAAGCTTTATACCTAGAATGTAATAAATAAAAGTAACTAGTATAATTTAACTCGGACTAAATTGGTATCACGGTTCGTCCGTGGAGCGTGGGATTAAGCATTCTTTGATTTATTCGTATATGCCGAGTCCCATTGACTCTATTTATGTAACCCAGACTAAATTGGTGTCACATTTAGCGCGTGGAGCGTGGGATTAAGCATTCTTCGATTTATTCGTATATGCCGAGTCTCATCGGCTCTAACCGAACTAAAAGACCCAATTAAGCGGGTCCCCGACAAGGGCCTCACGATTTATTCGAAGACGACCCAAAAGGGATCTTTGCTATATTTTGACCTATAAATATATTATTAAATGAACACATAAAATAAATAAAACCTAGAGGACTGATATCATTGTTGGACAAAAATTAGGTTTAGGACCGTATTATTTCTGGACTGTGATGGACTTGGACTTAGAAAATTAGTGGACTTATTTAGTGACCAACTGCCGTTTCACCGAATTAAATTGTAATTATTTGTTGTGTCTATTTTTCCTAAAAGTTTGTCTTTGAGTCGTCTAAACTATTTTGTGTGCGTTGACCCATGGATTCGACCTTTTTAATAGACTTTGACTTTTTAATAAAAAGCAAATGTTTTCCATAAATAATTTAAAAAGGGCAAGTATAATGTAACGACGGTGTAATTATTTAGTTGCATTACTTATTTAGATAGCTATTACTTATTCTAGGTTGCGGATAAAGTTGGAATAATTTGCGTGTATTTTCTCTGTGCCTCATACTGTTAAACTTACTTGCCTATCAATTGAGGTGAGTTTATAGCCCCACTTTAACTTATTTATATCGTTTTTATGAAATCATGGGGTGAGATACATTGCTCGTTTTAAACTGTCGGACATCAGCAGAACATGAAACAAAAACTTAACTATTGATGTTGCCTAGGTAGCTGAATCTGAAACTGTAAACTGTGCCCATAATCATGAACCGTTAGTTACTGAGAGTAAGCGTGAATGAAGGTGGATAGATCTATTTTAGGGTGACGCCCACATCCGGGATTGGCAGGTCATATGTCCATCGGGTGCATTTGAAATTCTGGAAACTGTGAAACAATGAAACTAGGGCATACTTATGTTAAAGTCTCGGTGTCATGAGCTTAGGGCATCAATAGTGATTATTTTTACATGTGCCATTATATCATTTATAATGGATCATATGTATAACTCAGCTTCTTATGTTCCGACTTATAAATTTAAATAAACCTATGAACTCACCAGCCTTTGTGTTGACACTTTTAGCAATGTTTTATCTCAGGTGATTAAGCTGCTTGCTATATGAAGTAATCTGGAGTCTGCATGCATCATGATTTTGTCTTCGGATACTTATGTCATTTAAAACTATTATCTCGTTGTTATCTTAAAACTTTATTTGCTTCTGTAATCCTTGATTTGAACTTATAAAACCTTGTAATCTTGTTAACGTTAACTAAATCAACGAGAAATTTTCGAAAACGACTCATGTAGAGGTCGTTCTTTATATTCTGAGTGTATGATGTTCATGAAGTCACATGGCCCCGACTATTACCAAACTCTGATTTTGGGGGTGTGACAGATTGGTATCAGAGCCTGGTTATAGAGAACTAGGTTGCATTAGTAACTCTAGGCTATAACTGATTCTCATTCGCATGTATTCATTTCATCATACATATCTTATGCCAGTTTTAGTTTATTGCTTGATAGGATTTCATGATTATATGACTTATATGTTTATGAGTAGTTCCCGACGATGATAAAATTCATCAAAAAGGTTGAGATGAGTAATAGAACTTAATAAGACCTTAAGGCTGTTCTTGTTTGATTGGGTTGCGAGGTGGAGTTAAGTTCTAAATGTTACTTAGCTTAAGGTTTTTGATTAATTTACTCAGAGACGGGTAAGACTCATATGATCTAGGTAAGTTGCATATTAACTTTCTAAATGTAACAAATTGCTTATGTGTATGTAATTATTGTCACAACTGCGCCTTATAAGTATTTGCATACGTTATAACTATTATGTCACGAGTATGTATATATAAATGTCTCCCCCTTAATCCTGTAAATTCTCGTGCCTATAAGAAGACTAATCGTATGCTTTGCTTTTGAAGATCATGGCTCCCGCTACTAGAAGTGGAACGAACCTTCCCGAACTGGAGCAGTTGATTGCCGACCGAGTGGCTGCAGCCTTGATTGCCTATGAAGCTAACCGAGCTAGTGGCAGTGGAAATAGAACTCCACGTGAAACAAGCAACACCTCTGGAGGATAAAATCCCCCAACCCGACAGTGCTCCTACAAAGATTTTCGGAACTGTAACCCCCATGACTTCAAAGGAACCGAAGGTGTAATAGGACTGACTCGTTGGTTCGAGAAGATAGAGTCTGTCTTAATATCAGTAACTGTGCTGAAGCCTGCCATGTTAAGTATGCCACTTGTACCCTTCAAGGTGAGGCATTGACTTGGTGGAACTCTTTTGTGAAGACCGAAGGTCTGGAGACTGCTTACGCTATAAGATGGAAAGAACTGAAGGAAATGATGATCGATGAGTACTGCCCGAGCCATGAGATTCAGAACATGGAAGTGGAACTTTGGAATTTGACGGTGCAGGGAGCAGATGTAGGGGCTTATACCCGAAGGTTTCAGGAGTTGGCATTACTATGTCCTAGTGTGGTGCCTACGGAAAAGAAGAAAATTGAAAGGTACATATGGGGATTGACTGATGACATTCAGGGGAATGTCAGTGCCTCAAAACCTGCTAAGATTGGGGAAGCCATCCGTATGGCTCAAGAGCTGAACAAAAAGAAAGTGAGAGCGCGAGCTACTAAGGATGTTGAAAACAAGAGGAAGTGGGAAGGAACCAACAACCATCAAAGCAACAATCATAATCAGTCTAACCTGCAGAACAAACGACAAGAAATGGTTAGGGTTTATACAGCAGGAGCTGAGAAAAAGAGTGGGTACAATGGGAAGGCACCCTACTGTGCCAAATGCAGACTTCACCATTTTGGAGCATGTGGTCAGAAGTGTGGAAAGTGTGGACGTGTTGGCCACAAAACTGAGGAGTGTCGCAAGACTGATAAGGCTAATGTCACTTGCTTTGGATGCGGGGAAAAGGGATACTACAAGAGTGAGTGCCCCAAGGGGAAGAATCTCGGAGCTATAATCCATGTTGAAACTGAAGAAACCCGCCCGTGGGTATACCAATTGCGTGGAAGGTCAGGAATCTCAGAGACTGGGCATAACTAAGGGTACGTCCCTATTAACGACCATTAAATATTTATGATTTTTTTTACTTGATATTATCCGTTACTATCTTTATTGATAAGAACGCCATTGTGTGAATCACAAAGAAACGACTATAGACTGATAGACTATTAGTAAACCTGATACTATTATATCCATTCTTAATACTTATTACGAATATCAATGAATTAATTTTGCGGACAAAATTCTCTAACTTTGGGGGACTGTGACAACCGTCAAATTTTCGCCTATATTTACCCTCGTTATTATATTTAAGTTGTGAACCTATCAATTTAGCCGTTAGGAGTTACCTTTAACTTTTCTGTATGTTGATTATTTTGCACTTAGCATCACTTGGAGTTATTAGAAAATCGTGACTTTCATCACTTAATCAGTTGAGCCGAATATCCCATGTTAACTAGCTAATTTAACAATTAAAAAGTTTTACTCTACACAAAAATACTTATACTCTTCACATTCCTATTTTTGCCTACCAGTACATCTCAACACTACATCTTGTTATTTCATCTTACCAAAACAACAACTACTACACTTATCATCCTAATTAAATCAAAAAATTCCCACTAACCTTTACAATTAAATAATATTTATCTAAAAGAAACAACTATGACAGATTACTTTCTACCCTTAAAAATTCAACTTGCCTTCCCTCTATTTTAACCTACGGTTCACTCTCAAACCAAAGAAACACCATGTGCAACTCTTTGTCACTTTCCTAAATTAGCCTAAACATTTTATACTTGATTAAAGTAAATACAACAACATACCCCATTTTACTACCACCCGTCAAATTAAAATACCCCTCGATCATACACTTAGTATGAACCGGATGAGACTTCTATTGTGTCCTATAAAACATACATCTCAAACACACAAGACCAAAACTTTGCAAAGCTAATAAACACAAATATATTACCATCATTCTTTCCTCTCTCTCTGCTCTCGAAAACAAAATAACCATCAACAACAACAACAAAAGACTAAACTTCAATTCCATCCTTGTAACTCCATTTCATTCCATCTTGCTTACAAAACCTTAAATTACATTACATACATAAACCACCAAACCAAATGCATCATTAAACCTCTAAGGTTTTGCTTAAGCTATATATTTTCGTGGGTTTTCATTGTAAAACGTGGGATACTAGTTTTCAACGTGGGTTTTGATAGTTAGCAGTGGGTTTCAAGCTCGATTTAGGGTTTACTCGTAAGTTAGAAGCTCTTGGGTTACTATCCTCACATCTCATCGCTCATAGCCTCGTAAGCCATTTATATATATTTCGTTTTGCTTCAAACTACTCAGTTACTTGTACTTGCCTCTAAAAACGTTTTGAAAACACTCGAGTCTAAGATAGATTAAATATATGTGCGTGTAGCATAGGTTCTTGGGTGAACCATACTCCACGAGAGGAAAGATTGTGTTTCAAAAACGGGTTATAACGTGTAACATATGATGATTTCGCTAAGTTTTGAGTCGCGGGGTACTAGACGACGTAAGGGATTTAAAGGTCTTTACGTGTGTTCGTTTTTAAGCCAATCATAAAAACCTACTTGAGTCATATTTATGCCATTCGAGTCATGTAAAATCAAAGATTATAAGATTTGGAGTTTTTGTAAAAATGTACAACTTCTTTCGAAAAATGACGACCCAAATGACGTTCAAACATGGCGTTTTCGTCCTGGGATTCGTAGTCAGGTTCGTAGGTTTATCATACAACTTGTATTTCTAAAAATCATCGAGTAACAAAGTCGCGATTTGAAAGAGAAGCCACGATTGAGTTTTTAAAAGCTATGGTGTTCTTCCTTTTGGTCTAACGAGAGTGAGGAGAAAGAAAAGAGAGTGTTTTGGACTTTTGTTTCTTTGTTTGTGTTGGAGTCAGACGAACAGAAAAAGAGAGGGGGGACCCAATTGCTTTTGTGCCTTGTACCATTTTATGAGACAAACATTAGTAAACTAGGCTACAAAGAAACAATGAAACCTAGGTTAATTAAAAGATCTATTAAAAATTGACCCATTAATTAATTTAAGCTTTATACCTAGAATGTAATAAATAAAAGTAACTAGTATAATTTAACTCGGACTAAATTGGTATCACGGTTCGTCCGTGGAGCGTGGGATTAAGCATTCTTTGATTTATTCGTATATGCCGAGTCCCATTGACTCTATTTATGTAACCCAGACTAAATTGGTGTCACAGTTAGCGCGTGGAGCGTGTTATTAAGCATTCTTCGATTTATTCGTATATGCCGAGTCTCATCGGCTCTAACCGAACTAAAAGACCCAATTAAGCGGGTCCCCGACAAGGACCTCACGATTTATTTGTAAACGATCCAAAAGGGATCTTTGCTATATTTTGACCTATAAATATATTATTAAATGAACACATAAAATAAATAAAACCTAGAGGACTGATATCATTGTTGGACAAAAATTAGGTTTAGGACCGTATTATTTCTGGACTGTGATGGACTTGGACTTAGAAAATTAGTGGACTTATTTAGTGACCAACTGCCGTTTCACCGAATTAAATTGTAATTATTTGTTGTGTCTATTTTTCCTAAAAGTTTGTCTTTGAGTCGTCTAAACTATTTTGTGTGCGTTGACCCATGGATTCGACCTTTTTAATAGACTTTGACTTTTTAATAAAAAGCAAATGTTTTACATAAATAATTTAAAAAGGGCAAGTATAATGTAACGACGGCGTAATTATTTAGTTGCATTACTTATTTAGATAGCTATTACTTATGCTAGGTTGCGGATAAAGTTGGAATAATTTGCGTGTATTTTCTCTGTGCTTCATACTGTTAAACTTACTTGCCTATCAATTGAGGTGAGTTTATAGCCCCACTTTAACTTATTTATATCGTTTTTATGAAATCTTGGGGTGAGATACATTGCTCGTTTTAAACTGTCGGACATTAGCAGAACAGGAAACGAAAACTTAACTATTGATGTTGCCTAGGTAGCTGAATCTGAAATTGTAAACTGTGCCCATAGTCATGAACCGTTAGTTACTGAGAGTAACCGTGAATGAAGGTGGATAGATCTATTTTGGGGTGACGCCCACATCCGGGATTGGCAGGTCATATGGCCATCGGGTGCATTTGAAATTCTGGAAATTGTGAAACAATGAAACTAGGGCATACTTATGTTAAAGTCTCGGTGTCATGAGCTTAGGGCATCAATAGTGATTATTTTTACATGTGCCATTATATCATTTATAATGGATCATATGTATAACTCAGCTTCTTATGTTCCGACTTATCAATTTAAATAAACCTATGAACTCACCAGCCTTTGTGTTGACACTTTTAGCAATGTTTTATCTCAGGTGATTAAGCTGCTTGCTATATGAAGTAATCTGGAGTCTGCATGCATCATGATTTTGTCTTCGGATACTTATGTCATTTAAAACTATTATCTCGTGGTTATCTTAAAACTTTATTTGCTTCTGTAATCCTTGATTTGAACTTATAAAACCTTGTAATCTTGTTAACGTTAACTAAATCAACGAGAAATTTTCGAAAATGACTCATGTAGAGGTCGTTCTTTATATTCTGAGTGTATGATGTTCATGAAGTCACATGGCCCCGACTATTACCAAACTCTGATTTTGGGGGTGTGACAGAGATCCATGGATCACAACAATTTAACTCGATCTAATCGATCAATCTTCAGTGGCGGTTATAGTGGTAAGTACCACCGTTATAAACAATAACGGTTTTTTCATAATAACTTTATTTGGCATCATTTGTTTACGTGTTTATGTGAATTTGAACATGTTTATGATGTTGAAAAGAAACTTCACTAGTTTTGTATATTACATTTTTGCTCCTTACCTTTTTGTGGTTTTTCGAAATGTGTCCTTAATCAATCATGAACATTTTAGGTTTTTAAATTCAATAAGCTTATTATTCAGCTTTTTATATGACTTGTGTTAATTTAGTGTCCTTATGCCACTTTTTAATAAGCTTGTTATCTATGAGCGTCTAAAGTTAATGTGTTGAAACTAAAAGCTAGCTTTATAAGCTTATTTTGATTAATTATCATATATATGGATTTGGTGAATTAGTAGATTATTGTGAAGAAGCTAATTCATGTGAATTAGAGGAGAGTTATGACTAAGCTATCTTATTAGCTTATTTTGATGAATTATCAAGTTTTATAAATATGATATATGATATTTATGAATAAGCTTATGTTAGTGTGAATAAGATATATTATTAGGCAATTTCTGTTCTAAACAACTTTTTAGCATTTAGTTATAATTAATTTGATGATGTAAGCTAAATTAAGTTTGATGTATCATATATGATACCTCGTTTATCATACATGATAATTATATGATATGTGATGTATGATAGGTATATCATATATGATATATGAGGTATCATTTATGATGTATCTAACAAACCATAAGAAAAACTAAGACTTTATGACTAATAACACAAATTATTCTTCAAACCTGCCTTCTATCATATATGATATTTGTACATGACTTTTTACACTTTTGACCTATTTTTTGTAGATTGGCCATAAAACTCCAAAGTGACTATGGATAGCTATGGTGAGTGGTATGTGGCTTACAGTTGTGAATCAAATATGTGGATCCTAAGAAGAGAACGTGCATGGATATGTTTAAGGATCAAGATGAAGTCGATGTGGCTCATGAGAAAGTTGATCAAGAAAAAAGAGTTGATTGTTGAAGAAGAGTAGTAGTTTTTATAATAAGAAATGTTTTGGTGTTAATCATGAATTCATTAGACTCTTTTGTTTTTGTATCTTTTGATCATGTTAAATTTAGAATACTTTTAATTTTACATTATCATATATGATACTGTTAAAAAGTACTTTTTTAATTTTATGAACAAACCTTTAATCATGAATCCAACAGACTCTTTATTTTAATCATGAATTCAACAAACCCTTTGTGTAATCTATCAAACTTTTTTTAGTATCATATACGTTGATGTATTATCATATATGATAATACAATATCAATGCATTATCGTATATTTCAAAATTTAAGAGTTACATGTATTATCATATATGATATTGTATTATCATATATATTATTGTATTATCATATTTGATACTCAAAAACGATAAAAACTATGCTTCATAAACAAGAAAAAACTTTAACAAAATAGCCATATTATACTAAAGTTACATCCGCAGATGTTTCGTTATTTTCATATTCAACAAAAAATATAATGATTTAGTAGCAGTAAAAAGTTAAAGCATTAAATCAACATAAAAAACATTTAAAATATAAAATATTTAAACGCCTAAAACAATGGATGTTGATCTCATGCATCAATATTTTTGTTGCAAACTTGGCACTCGTCTTTTGCATTTCATTCCTTGTTCTTTTCCAGCCGAGAATCCGATGTTTCACTTCTTGGCATTGTACTTTTGTAGCTCACTTTTGTCTAATGATTGTTGCTTTTTATGTTCAGTCTTTGGCCTTAATTTGATTGAACACTTAAAAATTCATTGTAAACAGCTTCCACTACACAAATAAAAACATTTGGTTTTAGTTTCAAGCATGTTGTCATATATGATATATTACAGAAGTTAATTTTCAAATCTATGATAATGTACACACAGCTAACTTTTAGTTACCTATTAGGATATCACATACTTGCTTGTATTTTGTTTTCAAGCATATTATCATATATCATATATTATAGTGTTAAATAAATTGACTTGCAAACAAAATATCATTTATGATACCTTTGTATATCATATATGATATATCTATCATATACGATATATTGAGGTATCATAAATGAAAATCAGTTCACTGTAAATTAAACCTTAAACTTCGTCTTATGTTGGGGATCCCTAAGCCAAAAGGATTGAAGCAAAGGCGCAGTCATCACAAGACTCGGTCCAAGAGACAGAGGGGTGTTTAGAAGGTTAGGCGGAAAGGAGAGAGAATTGCCTGAGGCAACTCCTAGGAATCAACCGTCATACCGTATGAACTCAGAGATACAAAGAGATATCAAAGAAACGGGCGAACACAAAGAACAACCAGAGACTATGGACAAAATCGCAACCCTCAACCAGACAAATTCCTAAGGAAGAGGAATCCCTCGACAAGCATAACACACTACGAAGGAATCATGCTACAAGAGTACGAGCAATATTCCGAAGCCGAAGACAGTGAAAGCGGACATTAGAAGTCCAAAAAGAAAAAACAAAATACAGAACAAGAAGACTCGTCCAAACCATGGATAGACAGGGGCGTCAATCCTTTCACGTCCCACATAAGGAACTTCGATCCTCGGAAGAAGATCCACAAACCAGAACAAATCAAAGTATATGACGGCTCTGGAGATCCAAAAGATCATGTGATGGTTTTTGAAACACGGGCTTCGGTAGAAAGATGGGCTATGCCAACATGGTGCCACACGTTCAAATCCACACTCATTGGCAGCGCCAGAACATGGTTCAACAGCCTCCCGTCAGACACGATCGACAACTACGAAGAACTAAGAACAATGTTCTTAACTAACTATCGTCATGGTATCAAAGGTCAAAAAGAGTGTCATCACATAAAGCAGAAAGAAAAGGATTCGATCGAAGACTTCGTAGAACAATTCAAAAGAAAGAGCATATATGCCGAAATCGTCCCGAAAGACATTCAAATCTCAAGATTCATGGATGGGATAATGCATCTCAGGTTAATCAAGCGCCTTTGTGCCGAAGAACCCAAAACAGTGAATGAAGCAATGAGAATAGCATAAGCCTTGCTCAGAGGGGAAGCAAGAGTAGCAAACAAATTTGGAAAAGAACCCAACCCCATGTGGGAGCAGAAAAAAATTCAAAAGCGTCAACCTAATAAAAAGCCCAACTTCCAGAGCTGCAAGAAGTCGCAGATGCGACTAGTCATCTTATATTTCTTAAAATGCCTACAGAAATCCTGTTACTAGAAAGGAAGAAACTCAAGACACCACCCCCCCATGACTACTCTGGTATAAGAAAGGAATGGGAATGGATTTTGTGAATTTCATAAAGAAATAGGACACGACACCGATGAATGCACACACCTAAAAAGGGATATTAACGAACTAGCCATAAATAAAAAAACTACCCTTGTGGGTAAGGAAAGAAAGGAAGGGAAACAGACCCGAGAAAGGCAAAGCTGCAACCATCCTCATGGTACACTCAACAGAAAAGACGACAACACAACAAGTAACAATAATCTTCTCACCAAACCCATAAATATCTTTCCCATCGCTTGATGGATCAGAAGCTGGAGAGGAGCCAATGGTAATCGAGGCAGAAGTAGAAAGACATTGCGTCCACAGAGTGTATGTGGATGGAGGATCAGCGTCTAAAATAATGTACGAACGCTGCTTCAGCCGCCTCTGGCCATAGATGAAAAAACATATGATCCCAGCCACAACCTCCCTAGTGGGGTTTAATGGCAAAACAATGTGGCCGATGGGACAGATAGAGTTACTAGTAACAATAGGGAATGAAAACCGTTCATCGACAACGCGAATGAACTTCATGGTAGTGCGGTCGCCTTCACCCTAAAATATCATTATCGAAAGACCCAGAATCCGTCAAACAAAAGCGGTACCATCAACCACAAACAGAATGATCACATTCCCAGTGGATATAGGCGTACTTACACTCCATAGGAAAACAACAACACCAAGTGAATGCGCAACGATGAAAAAACCGACTGCAACTTCAAAAAAATCCCCACCTACAGAGGTTCACCTAAAAATAGTAATTCACCCAGAATGCCCAAAGCAAACAATCACAATCGAAAGAAATCTATCAGATGAAGGAAAAGAGAATTTGTGCAATCTATTAAGAAAAAATTCGATATATTTGCATGGGAACCCGAGGACATGACGGGCATCCCAAAACACATAGCAGAACTCCATATCAAGATCATGGATGGATATCCCCTAGTCGGACAGAAAAGAAAGGGGCAAGCCCCCGAAAGGAACAAGGCAATTCATGAAGAAGTAACAATGCTACTAAAAGCATGGATAATAAGGGAAGTACACTACCACAACTGGTTATCTAGCCCCGTAATGATAAATAAAAACGATGAAAACTGGAAGATGTGCATAGGTCTTCACAAACCTCAACAGAGCATCCTCAAAAGACTACTACACACTCCCTGAAGATGACTGGAAAGTAGAATTGCTATGCGGGTATCCTTTGAAGTGTTTCCTGGACGCTTACGAAGGATGTCATCAGATACATATAGCAGAGGAAAATGAGGAAAAAACGGCGTTCGTAACAAGTCAAGGCATCTTTTGCTACAAAAGAGTACCCTTTCTACTGAATAACGTTGGAGTCACATATCAACATATGGTAGAAAAAATATTCGAAAGACATATAGGCCGCAACCTAAAAGTCTACATAGACGACATAGTCATCAAAAGTCGAACAGAGCAAGAAGTCCTCAGGGGCATTGAATAGCCATACCAAAATCTAAGAAAAACGAACATAAAACTCAACTCGAGAAAATGCACATTTAGGGTAGAGGAAGAAGAATTAATGGGCCATATAGTAAATACAAAAGGCATAAGGCCATCCGTAGAAAGGATAGCGACAGTCATAAAATTTCCTTCACCAAAGAACCTCAAAGAAGTTCAGGAACTAAACAAAAAGCTCGCAAGCCTAAACAGATTCATGTCAAAGCCACTCGGAGAAATCCCTACCACTATTCGAGACACTGAAAGGATGTATAAAGAAAAATGAGTTCCTGTGGACAAAAGAAGTCGAAAAGGCATTTCAAGATATTAAAGAACATATTGCAAAATTGCCAATGTTAGCCGCCCCAATTCCCAAGGAAGAATTAATAATGTACATATCCACTTCTAAAGCAGTAGTAAGCGTGGTCTTGCTAACAGAAAGGAACTCAAAACAATTACCAATCTACTTCATAAGAAAAACCTAACATGGCCGGAAAAAAGCTACTCTCCAATTGAGAAAATGATCCTAGCTCTGGTCTACGCGATTGAACACAAAACTAAACAATTTCAAACAACCATCTAGAAAAAAGCGGGCAAAAAGAGAAAAAAAAACAAATGTATAAAATAAAATAAAAACATAAACTCGAGGACTAAATTTGTACAATTAGTAACAATCTATGACTTTTTTAAATACAACTAGAAACAAGCGGAACCATTTGTCTTGATCATTAAAAAGATTTAGCCAAACGTTCTTGCTTTTAGTTATTGTGTGTTGAGACTGGTCTCGAATCGAAGAAAGCATGACCCAAACATTCTTGTTTGAGGTCTTTTCTTTTGGATTCGTATAGAAAAAAATAGATATATGATGAGTTTGTTGTCGTGTTATTGATCTTTAATAGATCAATTGCATGCAAGCAGGAAACTGAGATCTTGATTAATTATATTTTCTTGTTCGAGTCTAGATGTGGAATGGAGATAAGAGACGATGGGATTCAGATATAATGATTTGGTGGATTTGTTGGAGTTATAAGGTTGATGTAGTATCAGTTTTGGTATTCGTACAAACATGATCTCGGTATGTTTTTGAAAACAATTACGGAATGTTGTGATAAAACATTTTCGGAATGTTTGGATGAAGCATTTTCAGAATGTTTTGATGAACATTTTCGGAATGTTTTGATGAAACATTTTCGGAATGTTTTGATGAGACATTTCAGAATGTTTTGATGGAACATTTTTGGAATATGTAAAAAATACATGATTTCGGAATATGTGTCATAGAAACAATCTCGCAATACCAGTCCACAATCTTGCAATATTCTTTCTTCATGATTTCGAAATGTGTAAAATGATACAACATCTCGCAATAACTAACTTCAACTTTTTGGAATACGATAAACCTTATCCAAATGGGTACATTTTTTCCGTGATTTCCGGATCTGGTTTCATGCCTTATCTTATCTTTTAAAATAGGAAACAAGAAACCCAGAAAAACAACTTTACAAAGTTGTTTTTAGAACATTATCACGCTGTGAAAAGTCAGAACAATATTAGATCCGAAAAAGTAATAAGTTGGGGCATATTTGAAACCAAAAAGATGATGAAAGTGACAAGGTTTTTGAGACTGTTGGACTAAATGTCCAACAAAAGTGTATGGACAATATGACAAAGAACAATGGACACCATGGATAATACTAGATCTGACAAAAAAGTTATCAAAAAAACTATCATGACAAAAAAGTTGTACCAGATTGAGACAAAAACATTTGACCACCAAATCAATGATAAAAACACGCTTCGATCCAAGGATTGAACCGTCGACTCTGATATCAATTGTGGGTTTGCTATAAACTAAGATCCGGTGGTCTAGTTGGGTGGTAGATGGTGGTAGCCATGGTTAGAGAGAGAGAGAGAGAGATGGAAGTGTGTGTTAAAGAGAAAAGAAGACAAATTGAATAAAAATGAAAAGAGAAAACACAAACAACAACCCCTCTTTAAAAGCCTTGGAGGGGTATTTATAGTCACACGCGTATTTACTATACAAAGTTTCCTAGTCTAGTTCCTGCGCGTGTGACTATGATAACTTATGGGAATTCTTAAATGTCGTCACATAAAGTGGATTTTCAACATATCTAAATATTTTGTCACCCTTTGTCAAGACACTCTTTGTGAGTGTGTTGCCTTTTGTGCAACCAAAGCATGATCTAGTGCTAAAAGAGGTAAAAATCTAAGATTTGAAACTTTTTGAAAAAGTCTTATTTTATCTCAAAACTTTGTAAATTTGCATTTTCATGTCCACTGTGTGCGGATCCTTAAAGTCGCACCATTCCTTATATATAAGGAACTTCATGTTCTTTTAAAGAACCGCGGACAGAAATCCAATATGTGGCTCGTTTTTTGTCTTTCTTCTTTGACCACGGTCTTTTTCAAGATTCTTTGTTTGCCAATTTTGGCTAAAAATTCCTTGAAACCTTTTTGTTTTCATTTCAAATCTTTGCCTTGTCTATTTTCTTTAAATTCTCTTTTTGGGGATTTCTTCTTCTCGTCCCTCACAATGTCTAACTCTTCTAATCTTAACCTTGAAATTCTAGGACATTCCGATCAAGAGTATTCTAGGACATTCCGATCAAGAGTATTCCAGGACATTCCGATCAAGGGTATTCCGATAGGCTTATTCTGACAACTTTCCGATCAACATTCCGACAATCAACTCACAACAACAAACACATTTACTTTCCGATAGACTTAGAATTTTTGGTTTACTGAGAACATATTTTAGGGGATTTTAACATTGTTTCTCGACTTTAACTCACAACAACAAACACATTTACTTTCTCTCATTGTTCGATCGATATTTGTAAATCTTAACTTATTGTAATGGAGTACACATCTCTTACGGATAAGTCCATCCTCTCGGGTACGGATAATCGTCCACCAATGTTGGTGAAGACTATGTATGAGGAATGGGCTTCCCGAATGGAACTTTATATGTTGAACAAGGAGAATGGACATTTAATTTGGGCATCGGTGCTCAATGGACCATTGGTATATGGTACTGTGACGGAAGGTGCTGTTACTCGTCCTCGCACTACGGGTGAACTAACTGGAGATGCTAAGATACAAGACAAGTGTGATAAACAAGCTACAAATATCATTCTCCAAGCCCTTCCTCCAGATGTCTACAAACTCGTCAGCAAACATATAGTTGCCAAAGAGTTATGGGATAGAATTTGTGTTCTCATGCAAGGCACCTCGTTAACTAAACAAGAACGAGAGTGTAAGCTTTATGATACTTTTGATAAGTTTGCCTATGTGCCAGGGGAGACTCTCAATGATTACTATCTGAGATTTACCCTATTGTTGAATGAGCTCAATATCTATGGCATGGCAATTCCTACCTTTCAATTGAACACCAAGTATTTGAACACTCTTCCTTCAGAATGGAAAAAATATGTGACGGATGTTAAATTGGCTAAGGACTTGCATAACACCAATGTGGATCAACTTCAAGCTTTTCTTCAACAACACGAGTGCCATGTGATCGAGGCTCGGTTGTCTACACCTCAAGTTCATGATCCACTTGCAATGTATGCTTCTCAACAAAACATGACTTATACTTATCAACAACCATCATAATTGCAACAACCACCACCACACACCTATCAGCAACCATCTTATCAACCACCAGTAATGCCACAACAAGCATTTCAACAAATTGTTCATCAACAATCTTTTCCACAGCAACCACCATATCAGACATCACCATCACAAGCCAACACTTCTCCAATGGGCTATACTCCTCAGCAAGGATATTTTCCAATAGAAGCACAACCAGCACAAGCTTTCTACTCTAATGAACTTCCACCAATCCAAGCACCGGTCTTTACTCCAAATGATACGCCAGCTGATGTTCTAAACCATCTCACTGCCTACTTGTCAAAACTTGTTGCAACTAGAGGATTTCCACCAACAAACAATCAGCTCCGCACCTCTTCAAATCCTCGACAACAAGCTACTATTCAAGATGTTCAAGTAACAGTGTAACCTATTTAGGGAAGGCAAAATTCATATGGACCTCCTACAAGGACTGTGAATGCTCAAGCTGTGAATTCTCAAGCTAATGGAAATGGAAGCCCCATTGGTCCTAAAAAGGTTGTGACTTGCTACAATTGCCGAGGACAAGGTCATATGGCTAGGGAAAGCACTCAGCCGAAAAGGAGGAGGGATGATGCATGGTTTCGTGAGAAGATGTATTTGGTCGATGCTCAGTCAAAGGGAAAGATTTTGGATTCAGAGGAGTTAGCATTTCTTGCAGACCCAGGGGCAGCAGACAATGAAGGCATTGCAGTCGTTTCCACTTCTAATGCAGCTTATCAAGCTGATGATCTTGATGCATATGATTCGGATTGTGATGATATTCACTCTGCCCAAGCTGCTCTCGTTGATAATCTCTCTTACTACGGTTCTGATGTCGTCAGTGAGGTACCAACCACATCTAATAATATTGATGATAACCAACATCAAGTTGGGCATGAAAATGACAACCTCGAACAGCATTCGGGAACTAGTAATTCAAATGATGTGGTACCCAATCCTACACATTTGAGTGAACCTCAACCAAATGCTACGACGGGTATGGAATCTTATGCTCAACATGATTTGGTCATGGTGCCTAAACATATTATTGATCAAATGCATATGGCTCTCAGACAATCCGTAGATACGAATTCCACCCTAACTGTTGAGCTTGCGTTGCATAAAGAAAAGGTCAAAGCTTTTGAAATGGTCCCTCAAGCTGAAAAAATAACTTATTCTGAATTTGACCAATTTCGTTTTAAAAAGCTTGAACACTTGAAAGAAATATAATCATTAAAAGCTAATCTTTCCAATGAATTAAAAGCAAAAGAGTCGGTTGTCAATGATTTTCAGAAACTTAAAATGGATTTCGAAACTCTCAAGTCTAAAAAGTTTGAATCGGAAATTAATGCTACCAAACTTCTTAAATTCAAAGAACAACAGCTTTTAAAACAATACGATTCCACAGAAAAGGTTCATCTTTTAACTAAATCATTTAAATAACTCGAACTTAAGCGTCTTCAAGATTTACCACCTAATCCCGGTTATGCAAAACAAGCTCAGGAATATATTCCCTGTCTTTATGATATGACCCTAATTGGCAAATCGAAAGAAGCACCTTTTGTTCGTAGCACTGAGGAGACACAGTCACTTGCGGAAGAAACTCATTCTAAAATGTTTTCAAAATTCCATACGATTGATTATGATCAGTATAACAAAGATCAATTGTCTAAAAAGACCCGCATTCGCTTACAAAAGGAATTAGCTGAATTGACTGTTCTTGTGCCCCAAAGTTTGTCAAATGAAAACCCTCCTAGTACGTCTCCGACACTTGTCAAAACGGATTTAACGAAGTTAATTCCACCGGAAAGTAAGGCGTCCGTTAACTTAAATGCGGTACACCAACACTTAGCCGATATTGACAAGGTCATTTTGGAACGTATGACGGCTTCGGCCATAACGGAAGGTGAATGGAATTTTGAGCACACTAAAGCTGCGTTTCGAGACGAAATTTTTCCTTTCGTAAAGAATGTTAAAGCTTGTCTTAGTAATCTTGATCAAGATTTGCTTTTGGAAATAGAAGAAGTTAGACGTGTTTTCAATGAAATGGATGATGCTTATGAAAATAGTTTACTTGAAATTGAACGGGTTTCACGCCAAAATGATCAGCTTCTGAAGCAAGTGATGTCTCATGATATTGTTTCCGTCTGTGTGAATAAAAGTGTTGATAATGATTCTATTGTGCATAATGTTGAATCTGTGGATAATGTGGTAGATAGTACTTGTCACGAATCTGACACTGAATTTTTAAAGCTTCAAGATTCATATTCTTCGCTTTCAAAAAGTTTTGATGAGATTCAAACACATTGTATTTCGCTTGAATGCAAGCAACAATTTATTCAAGAAATCTTTGAAACGTCATTCGAAGGTGTTAATATCGATGATGCAAACTTTGAAAAGAATTTTCGATTGAATTTACAATCAAAACAGCGTCAGCCAAGTGACAAAGTTGCTAAATCTTTGCCGATAGAAATAGAGAAATATAAGGAGCTTAATTGTGTGAACGTACTTGAGGCCACTGAGAATTTTAAACTTGATCTAGATAATCGAGTTTCCAAGATTTTGTCTAAAGTTGACAACTTAAAACAGAAAGATACACGACTCTTCGATTCAGTAAAGTCTGCATGTGCTAATACCACTGCACAGAATCAATCCTTGATTGAACAATTGAATCGAAAGTCGGTGGAAATATCTGATTTGAGGGAACAATTTTGTGATAAAAATATGGTCTTGGTTGAGTTAAAGGAAACACTTCATACTCTAAAAGGTAAGAATGTTGTGGATAATGCAGCCACTATCTCAGCATCGTCCTCTAGTGCAATCAAAAGGAACCTTATAGCCGTCACACCATTTAATAAGGGCCCTAGGACTAAACCATCTCAAACTTTGGTCACTAAAGATAAGGCGGAATCAAAACCAACTTCTAATATTCCCGTGTTGCCTTCTACAGGAGTAAGCACCACTACTAAGGCTCAAAGATCTAAGCTTAAAAGAAACAAGAAGATTGATAGGATCTTGCCCCCATCTAGTAGTCAAGTGTAGAAGAAAGTAGAAGCCCATCCTAGGAATGTTATTTATGTTTTGAGTAAAAAGAATCATGTAGCTAAACCTAAAGGCTCTGAGGTTGTGCAGCGTTCTAAGCCTAGTGTGAGTTCTAATTTGAAATGTTGGAATTACAATGAATGTATGTTTTCTAGTCGTCATGATTCTTGCCTTATTGACCATGTGAATGAGATGCACGCCCGGAAAAATGGATTAGAATGGAAACCGACTGGGAAAGTGTTAACCCAAGTCGGTTGGATGTGGCGCCCCACTGGTAGAACTTTCACTATAGTAGGAAATATGTGCCCTTTGACTAGGATCACTCCCACTAAAGCGAAGAAAGCGTGCCCTTTAACTAGGAGTACCAAGGCTACCAAAACACAAGCGTGTCCTTCAACTAGGAACACCGACACTACTGTAGGAACCAAGTGCCCTTTAGATAGGTCTACTCCCACTGTAGTGCCCGCGAATAATCCAAAACCTAAGAAAGTTGGAACAGTATAACCTGTTAGTGCTAAAACTCACATTAGAAAACGCAGGAAATCTAAGGGTCACAAACATGTTAGCAATTCTGATAATATTTTATCTGTATCTGCTAGCACTCCGGAACCAATAGTTTCCAATGCATTGTCTACTGTTGTTGTTTAAAACAGGTGGTCCAAATTGTTCTCTGGTATTTGGACTCTGGTTGCTCCAAGCATATGACCGGAGATCGCTCTCAGCTCATAAATTTCGTCAGCAAGTTTCTTGGTACGGTTCGATTTGGAAATGATCATATTGCAAAGATAATGGGTTATGGTGAATATCATATTGGGAATGTTACAATTTCAAGAGTGTATTATGTGGAAGGTCTCGGTCACAACTTATTCTCTGTGGGACAATTTAGTGATGCAAACCTAGAAGTTGCTTTTCGAGAGCATACCTGCTTCATTCGTAATTTGGAAGGGGTTGATTTATTGAAAGGTACTCGAGGAAACAATTTATATACTTTGTCTCTACAAGACATGATGGCCGCTTCTCCCGTATGTCTTCTCTCCAAAGCATCGAAGACTAAGTCATGGTTATGGCATCGGCGGTTATCTCATCTTAACTTTGACGCTATTAATCATTTGGCCAAAAACGAACTTGTTCGTGGTCTTCCTAAACTATCATTTCACAAGGATCATTTGTGTTACGCGTGTACAATGGGGAAAAGCACTAAGAAGTCATACAAACCCAAGGGAAGACACCAACCAAGAGAAACTTTATCTGTTGCATATGGATCTTTGTGGGCCAATGCGTGTTGAAAGTCTTAGTGGTAAAAGGTACATCCTCCTTATTGTGGATGATTACTCTCGGTTTACATGGGTGAAATTTCTTACAACAAAAAATGAGGCACCGAAATTCATCATTGGATTTCTCAAGATGATTCAAGTGCGTCTCAACACTAATGTCCGACGCATTCGTACAGATAATAGAACCGAATTTGTGAATCAAATCTTGCGTGATTATTATGAAGAAGTTGGCATATCTCATGAAACATCTGTTGCACGCACTCCACAACAAAACGGTGTCGTTGAAAGGCGAAATCGCACACTTATGGAAGTTGCTCGAACGATGTTAATTTACGCAAAGGCTCCATTGTTTTTATGGGCAGAAGTAGTATCTACAGCAGTGTACACCCAAAACCGGTCACTAATTCGTAAACGCCATGGTAAAACACCTTATGAGCTTCTCCATGGAAAAATACCAGATTTATCATATCTTCATGTATTTGGTTCTCTTTGCTATCCAAATAATGATGGTGAAAATTTGGGAAAACTTCAACCAAAGGCTGATATTGGTATTTTCATTGGTTACGCACCCGCAAAGAAGGCATACCGAATCTACAATCGTAAGTCTCGTAAGATCCTCGAAACTATGAATGTTGATTTTGATGAGCTGACAGCTATGGCTTCTGAGCAAAGCAGCTCTGAACCCGCACTTCATGAAATGGGACCTAGTAACATTAGTTCTGGTCTTGTCCCAAATAACCCTACTTCATCATCATTTACACCACCTACTTGGAATGAATGGGATACGTTGTTTCAACCGTTCTTTGATGAATTCTTTACTCCTCCAAGTAATGTTGCTCCAGAACCTGAAGTAACAGCTTCGGTAACCGAAGTTGTAGCTCCAGCAACCGAAGTACAACCAGATATGTCTGCACCTACAATTGGTCAAGACATACCATCAACGAGTAATTCTCAACCAACACCCGAATCAACTACCCATGTCATGCCTATTGATGATGAAGAGGATGATGATGATCACGATTTGGAATTCGCTCAAATGCGTGAACTTTCATTCTTTGGTGTACCAATTCCCGACCCTAATCAAGCCGGGTCGTCCACCTCAGAGGAAGCTCCTATTACGATTTACTCCAATCCACGGATTCGTGAACATGACAACAAGTGGACAAAGGATCATCCTATAGATTCTATTATTGGTGACCCTAATCGTCCGGTATCCACACGAAGTCAGTTATAAGAAAATGTAATGTTTTGTCATTTTGATGCTTTTCTCACTGAAGTTGAACCTAAGACATGGCAAGAAGCTTTTACTCAATCCTGTTGGATAGAAGCTATGCGAGAAGAACTTAATGAATTTATACGTCTTGATGTATGAGAACTTGTCCCATGCCCGGATCAAGTGCAGTTACTCACTTTGAAATGGGTTTACAAGGTGAAACTCGATGAGTTAGGCGGAATATTGAAGAACAAAGCTCGACTAGTAGCTCGTGGATACAAGCAATTATTGGGCATCGAATTTATGGAATCCTTTGCACCTGTTGCCCGTTTGGAAGCTATTAGACTATTCCTCGCTTATGCAGCCCACATGAATATGATCGTCTATCAGATGGATGTGAAGACGGCATTTCTTAATGGTGAAATCAAGGAAGAGGTCTATGTTCAACAGCCGGATGGTTTTGTGAATCCTAATTATCCTAATCATGTGTACAAGCTTAAGAAGGCTCTCTATGGGTTGAAGCAAGCTCCACGCGCATGGTATGATCTATTATCACAATTCCTCATTACACAAGGCTTCGCTAAAGGCAAGGTGGATCCCACGCTGTTCATTCAAAAACGAGGTAAAGATATGATTATGGTACAAATATATGTTGATGATATTATATTTGCAGCCTCGACCCAAACCTTATCCGACGAATTTGGGAAACTCATGTCTTCCAAGTTTAAGATGTCAATGATGGGCAAGGTATCATTCTTCTTAGGTCTTCAGATATCTTAGAGTCCCAGAGGCATCTTTATCAATCAATCCAAGTATGCCCTTGAATCTCTTAAGAAATATAAGATGGAATCTTGCGACCCCGTGGATACTCCAATGGTGGACCGTGTGACAATCTAACATTTTCAGGTAGTGAATTATTTTCTCGTATAATATTTTGAAACTTATTTTTGTGTTGGTTGATGAACTCACAATTTACGGATTTAAATTTGGGCTTACGTGCATAATTTAGCGTCCTTTACGATTAAACCGGAAACCTTAGGATTATGTATTTACGTTTTTGAACTCCGTTTTTGATGAGACAAATTTTATTGGATTCGTTTTGTGTCGTTGATTCATAATTTATAAAAACGTTTTTCGTGAAACGACCCGAGGGCACGCAAATCGAGGAAACTAGAATCGAGGAATACCCGTAAATTAGTGAGGTGGGACAAAATACATTATCCCACCCCACTACACATGGACGGCCTAAACATGACACCACATCAAAGATGTGGCATCATGTTAACTTGTAACTTACAAGTGTAAGCTTAAGCTTACAAATTAAGCTACCACTAACACAAAACCAACAACTAGCTACACATACCTCCATTCCACACATGCAAACCAACTAGAAACTCTCTCAAAACCACCACCATTGCCGTCCCACTTTAAGCACAAGCACCCCTTTTTGATCTTTTCTAGCCACAAAATACTTGTTATCTAGCTAAATCATGGAGTTACCTTGAAGCCTTGATCACTTGGTGGCCATTTTAACAACAAAGGAGGTGATTTGCTTGTGTCCTAGGGCTGATTTCTCAACTTATTTTCTTGGTGTTTGATGATCTTGGAGTTACATTTGGTGTTCATCAAGTTCTTGTCTTCCAAAAACAAGATATACTCTTGGTTGGTAAAGAAGATCATCCTCTCCATTTTCTCTTGTTATTTTTGTAAAGATCAAATGTATTTTCTTTCTTGTTTTATATGTATATGATGAATATATGATGATAAAAATGTTGTGTGGGGATCAAGTGTTGATAAATATGCTTAAAAAGATTAATAACCATAAGAAACAAGGCTAGAATCATGATTAATTTGTTGGCTGTATAAAAACAGTATGTAACCAAAACTTGAACTGATAAACTTGCATGGTAGAATCCATTTACATTAATTACAATATGTCATACACATGTGAGAGTTGGCCATGCAATGGAATCATTAAAATGAGTGAGATATGATCAAAACAAGATGAGTGTGCTAATCTGAATAAGCTGTTTTGTAGGGACTGTTAAGGATAGATAAACTTAAAATGAGCAGTAGCTATAACTAAGTTAATTGTAGCACATAATATGAAGTTCATGCCACCCAAAAATGAGCTTCTAATTCATTGTAGAACTCTAGATATGATAAAAATGGTGAAGATGAAAATAAAAATCAGATTTTGAAGAATTAATGTTTATTACTATTATATAAGCACTCAAATTATATAGTATAAAATATGAAATTAAAACCCACTAACTTATGAATTTCATTTATATAAATATGTATAAGGTTAAATAAATGGATAAATTATAAAAATGGTAGTGGAATAATATTTATAAGTTATAAAAACTATAAACTTGATTTTTACGACTTTTTCGGTTATTACCGTAAAATTAACGTTTTTCGCCAATTAAAACTTAGACGATCAAACCCGTCTAATGTAAAGTTTTTAAAAGTCATATACTGATATATAAGTATCTAATACAAGTAAAAACCGATAAAACCCGAACTATAGGACATACGGACATTAACGAGCTAAGTAAGCATATTGGACTAATAATTGGACTAAATAAGTTAAACACTTATGAAAAGTACTTATTGGGCTTAACCCATTTGGGCCCAACATGAAAAGTTTGAATACTGATAATATAAGTATAAAATGGATTAAAACAATTTAAAGAACTTATAATGAGCTTATTGGACTTAAAATAGGTAAAAATGTAAAACTAGTAAACTAGTAAAAAGTTACCAAAACGTAAACACTAAAATGAGTAAACAAGGATATATAAACCCACTTGATCATCATCATATGTACAAAAATAATCATATGTATATTGTTATTTGGATAAAGTCATTGGACAAAAGTCTAAGACCGATTATTATTTATATAGGTTTCCGTGACCGAAGCACGCCCGTAGCCGATAATCCGCCTTTCATTATCAACGTGAGTTCATAGCCTCGCACTCTTTTAAATGTTTTATAAAATGATTTGTAAACCCGCGAGGGAGATAACATGCTAGTTTTTGATAAAAATAGAACACAAGTAGTCCCGATGGTATGCTTAATGATATGGACCCGAATGATGCTATGACCCTATAAACGAGACAAAAAGGATTATTAGTAGTTAGGTTATGTCACTTAAAGTCCCATTAGCATGAATTGTGAACTACCGGGATTTGGTAGACGCTTATGCATTTGATAGTACTATTTGGGGACGATCACCCCAGTTCGCGCCTTGACGGTTGATCCCCGTCGTACCACATTGATTGGTAAGCGAATTTATGTATGAGAAGATTTCCATAGCATGATTTTTGTGATAACACGCTAACTTAGATGGGCAAATTGTTTGTCGGGTTCGCGGCCCGTTGTTTTCACAGTAAGGTAACAATGTCATGCGGCTAATAATAATCCAAATGTATCCTATATAATCTATATATAATACAATAACGATGCCAATAACGATGAATATATTACCTATTATGGTAATATTGAGGCTACGGTCTCATGGACGATTTAAGATGTATGCTTGATTTATATATTTCCTGACTAGCAATACGAGGACTTACTTCCGATATTATACTTGTGTTCTGATTTTAACGATTGTTTTATTTAACGGTTTTTATTAAACTCTATGAATTCACTCGGCATTCGCTGATATGATTTTTGCATGTTTTTATCTCAGGTGCTTGAAGGTAATCCGGATGGAGATCGACTCTGATTGCCCACATAATATTAAAAATGTTCATTCGATCTATGTTTTGTAATCTTAATGACCTGTATAATTTGGGACATGTTGTACACTTTAAAACTTTTTATCGAATGAATGTATGTTGAACCTTGTACAACCATTTTTATGTGTTGTCTATGATTAGAGTTATTGTGCTATCCCGTAACACTCTGAAAGACCCTTCCGCAATACCGATACGAAAATTGAGAGTGTTACAGTTTGGTACCAAAGCTCTCCTTATAGAGAACAAAATATTTTAGAAACCAAGGTTTTGAACAAAACTTTTCAAAATCTTTTGACAATGAACATTTGAGAAAATATTTGAAAAATCTTTTGACTATAACGGTGCCAGAGATCTCTGACGTTACCAACAAGCCCTATTAAGAAGATATATATTTTGATATATATAATTTAATTTTTATATATGTATATATCGTGATTTCAGTATGTAATTGTTTAAATAGTATGTTATCCTAATACGAGATATATATATATATATAAATGCAGATTGTCATGGCTGACCCTAATATTCCTGTAGAAAACCATGCTATTCCCGAACCTAATGTAGATGATGATCCTTATTTAGACTTAGTAGATTATGATATGGATGATGAGGAGGAACCATTTGAGGATCCCGAGCCCGAGATAGGACTAGGAGATCAGATTGCCCCTCGGGTTGATATGGTAGAAAATGAGATTGATAACGTTGTTATAGAGAATGATGAGGATATTGGGATAGATAATTTAGATGATGAGATTGACGACGAGGATGTCGAGGAGGATGTAGGTATAGACGATGAGGTTGATGACGATGAGGAAGCTGAGCTTATTTATCCTTATGATGTTCCAGAGGGCGAGCCTTTGCCCCCACCAGTTTATTTGTCTGATTCTGAGGTTGAGCTACCTAGGGATGAAATGTCTGAATCGTCTGAATCTGATTCTGAATCAGATGAGGATGATAATGCACCTGACGGTACTGATGGTATTGCTACTCATAGACGTGAGATAGGAGAGTCGTCTAGTACTCGAGAGGCTACTCATATTGATGGTCTTGCACCATGGGCCTTGAGACGTGATCTAGATGCTTCCCGTGTTAAGAGTAGTATGACAGAGATTGGATTAGTATTGTTCAGACTCAAGTTGCTTATTTGGAGTCGAAGACTAAGGTTGGCGAGAAAGAGAAAGAATTGCTTAGTTTGTATTTGACTGATGTAGAGCGCGGTTTGAATGAGGCTTTTAGGAGGTTATCGGTGTTAAAAAGTGGTGAGTTTGCTGAAATGAAGAAAAAGGTGAATTCTATGGAGATTCAGTTGAGTGTAGCTCGTGCGATGCGTGAGAAAGCTGAAAAGGAGTTGAATATATCCGTGGGTTGGAATAGTAGATTTTATGCTGACATGGTTGAAAGAGGAGTTATCCGTAAGCGCCCAGCTGAAGATGTGTCTAGTGATCGTCCGACAAAGATACAGAAGACGATGGATGATGGACCATCTGGCGGTTCTCAGTAGACCAGTCTGTGTTTAGTAGTGACCTTTGTATCTTTTGTACTTTTGTAGCTTTGACTAAACCGACTTGTTAGTAGTAGACTTGGCACGAATTTTGAGTATATATAGTGCTAGAACTTTGATATGGGATGTAACTAAGACAATGCTTTTGTTTCAAATCGAATGAATATGTATCTTGTCTTAAATTCCATATTGTGCCTTATTTGTATCTTGATTATGAATTCAATCCATATTATATGAATCCTTTGTTGGGTGAATGCTTAATACTTTGAAATTGTGGAATTATAGAACTATGCCGCCCAAGAAGGCTGTGACTGAGGATGATGTACGTAGGATTATTACGGAGCAAGTTACCGCATCTATGACTGAATTTATGGCAAAAGCTAGAAATGAAGCTGGCGGTAGTGGAGCTGGCGGTAGTGAAGCTGGCGGTAGTGGAGCTGGCGGTAGTGGAGCTGGCGGTAGTGGAATTGGCGGTACTAATGTGAATGTGAATGCTAATAATGTGAATGCTAATGTTGGAGGGAATGTAGGAGGACTTGGAACTAATGCACCTGAAGTTGGTGGCTGTACTTATGTGACGTTCATGAAGTGTGAACCTCTACCTTTTAATGGAACTGAAGGTGCTGTAGGATTAAGCCACTGGATTGAGAAGATTGAGTCGGTGTTTCGGATTAGTAAGTGTAAGGAGGAAGATAAGGTGACTTTTGCTATGGCTACTCTTAAAGGTCGTGTGTTGACTTGGTGGAATGGAAGAATTGCTTTCATGGGTCTTGATGCTGCTAATGCTACTCCTTGGGCTAAAATTAAGAAGTGGATGACTTTGGAGTTTTGTCCTCGTAGTGTGATCATTAGGTTAGAACAAGAGTTGATTCATTTGAGAATGAAAGGTGTGGACATTGATAGTTACACAAACCAATTTCATGAGTTGGCCTTGCTATGTCCTCGATTGGTGGAACCCGAAGAGATCCGAATTGAGAAATATACTAAAGGGTTGACCAGGAATATCTGGGGGGACGTGACATCATCTAAACCACTGACCATTGATGATGCTGTTCGAATGGCTTACCAACTCATTGGACAGATAATTCAGGATAGGGAAGATGAAGCCCGTGTAGGTGAGAAAAGAAAGGGAGACTGTGATCATGTAGATAGAGGTAATAATAGGAAGAATTTCAATCGCCGTCAGAACCAGAGAAAGGGGAATGCAAATGCTCTTACCAACAATACACCGCGCAACGATGATAGATGTCCTAAGTGTGGCAACAAGAGGCATGCTGGCGACTGCTGGAAGTGCCGAAATTGCGGAAAGCTTGGACACAAGGTTGAAAGGTGTAAGAAGGGAACCATTTGCTTCAACTGTAATTAAGAAGGTCATAGGAAATCGGAATGCCCCAAGTTGAAAGCGATTGTACCTGGAAGAAACCCCCAGGGTGGTATCTATCAACTTGGAACAATTGAGGTGAAGAAAGAGGATCCGAATGTCGTTACTGGTACGTTTTTACTCAACAATCATTATGTTGTTGCTTTATTTGATTCGGGTGCTGATAGGAGCTTTGTATCCACTAAATTTAGTGCCCTTATTGACATTGAACCTGTTGAGATAAATACCAGCTACGAGGTGGAATTGGCTGATGGTAAATTAGTGAAAACTAATAAGCTATTAGAAGGATGCTCTCTAAATCTCTTGAACTATTCCTTTCCGATTGATTTGATGTTGATAGAATTAGGTAGTTTTGATATTATTATTGGTATGGATTGGTTGTCGTTGAATAATGCTACTATTTTATGTGGAGAGAAGAAGGTTAAGGTTCCTCTTAGGAATAGGACGTTAGTAATTGATGGTAATCGAGGTGAATCCCGTTTGAAAATCGTTTCATGTATTAAAGTCCAAAAGTACATCAGGAACGGTTGTGAGTTATTCTTAGCTCAAGTAACCGGGAATGAGTCTAGGGAGAAACGATTGGAAGATGTACCTATTATTTGTGAATTTCCTGAGGTATTTCCTAAAGATTTACCCGGACTTACACCGATAAGGCAAGTAGAGTTTCGAATCGATTTAATTCCTGGTGCTGCACCGGTGGCACGTGCGCCTTAACGATTAGCCCCTTCTGAATTAGGTTTTATTCGACCGAGCTCGTCGCCTTAAGGAGTTGTCTGATAAAGGTTTTATTCGACCGAGCTCGTCGCCTTGGGGAGCTCCAGTCTTGTTCGTTAAGAAGAAGGATGGATCTTTCCGTATGTGCATTGATTATAGGGAACTGAATAAGTTGACAATTAAAAATCGATATCCTTTACCTAGGATTGATGATTTGTTTGATCAACTACAAGGATCTAGTGTGTATTCTAAGATAGATTTGCGGTCAGGATATCAACAACTTCGCGTCCGTGACGAAGATATTCCTATAACTGCATTTAGAACTCGTTATGGACACTATGAATTTCAAGTAATGCCATTTGGGTTAACTAACGCACCTGTGGTTTTCATGGATTTAATGAATCGAGTGTGCAAGCCCTACTTGGATAAATTTGTGATTGTGTTTATTGACGATATTCTAATTTATTCTAAGAATGAAGATGAGCATAGAGAACATTTAAGGATTGTTTTGAATTTGTTGAAGGATGAAAGGTTGTATGCTAAGTTTTCGAAATGTGATTTATGGTTAGATTCTGTGCAATTTCTTGGTCATGTGATTAACAAAGATGGAATTCATGTTGATCCTGCAAAGGTTGAAGCTATTAAGAATTGGTCTGCACCGACAACGCCAACGGAAGTGCGACAGTTCTTAGGATTGGCTGGCTATTATAGGCGATTCATTAAAGAATTTTCTTTGATAGCTAAAACCTTGACTAAGCTTACCCAGAAGGATAAACCTTTCGTTTGGGGAAGTGATGAAGATGGAGCATTTCAGACATTGAAGCAAAAATTATGTAGTGCGCCAATCTTATCATTACCCGACGGGAGTGAAGATTTTGTAGTGTATTGTGATGCATCTCTTAGAGGCTATGGAGCTGTTTTGATGCAGCGAGAGAAAGTGATAGCTTATGCTTCTAGGCAATTAAGGAAGAATGAGGATAATTATACTACTCGTGATCTTGAGTTAGGAGCTGTAGTCTTTGCTCTTAGGTTGTGGAGACATTATCTGTATGGCACGACGTGTACGGTATTCACCGATCACAAAAGCCTACAGTATATTCTCGACCAGAAGGAATTGAACATGAGGCAACGAAGATGGATAGAGTTGTTAAGTGATTATGATTGTGATATAAAATATCACCCAGGAAAAGCCAATGTTGTTGCCGATGCATTAAGTAGGAAAGATAGAGAGCCTATCAGGGTACGTTCTCTAGTCTTAACCGTGCACAATAATTTGCCTGAGCAAATTAGAAATGCGCAAATAGAAGCTTGTAAGAAGGAAAATGTTGATAATGAAGGGTTCCGAGGAGAAGGATATCCTTTAGAGGTTAGAGCTGATGGAGTGAAATGCTTAAGAGGTCGTATGTGGATACCTAAGTTTGGAGGCTTAAGAGACTTGATTATGTTAGAATCCCATAAATCTAAGTATTCCATTCATCCGGGATCTGATAAGATGTACCATGATTTGAAGAAGTTGTACTGGTGGCCGAATATGAAAGCTGACATAGCTATGTATGTTCTTCAATGCTTGACTTGTGCTAGAGTTAAAGCTGAACATCAAAAGCCATCAGGACTACTTCAACAGCCAAAGATTCCTGAATGGAAGTGGGAGCGAATTACGATGGACTTTATCACCAAGCTTCCTAGAACATCTTCTGGAAATAACTCGATTTGGGTTATTGTCGATAGACTGACCAAATCAGCACACTTCATTCCGGTTAAAGAGCAGTTCTCACTGGAGAAGCTGACTCGTATATACCTTGAGAATGTTGTATGCAAGCATGGAGTGCCTGTATCAATCATTTCAGATCGAGATCCTAGATTCGCATCGAATTTTTGTAAATCTCTTCAAAGATCTTTGGGAACGAATCTTGACATGAGCACTGCTTATCACCCCCAGACTGATGGGCAGAGTGAAAGGACGATACAAACACTAGAAGATATGTTGAGAGCTTGTGTGTTAGATTTTGGTAAGAATTGGGATAAACATTTGCCGTTAGCAGAGTTTTCGTATAACAATAGTTACCATTCTAGTGTTAAGGCTGCACCGTTTGAAGCTTTATATGGTAGGAAGTGTAGATCTTCTGTATGTTGGAGTGAAGTTGGGGATACCCAGCTCACGGGACCGGAATTGATCCGGGAGACTACGGAGATGATAGTTCGGATTAAGAATAGGTTGTTGACTGCCCGTAGTAGACAGAAAAGTTACGCGGATGTGCGGCGGAAGCCAATGGAGTTTAAAGTGGGTGACCAAGTAATGTTGAAAGTATCACCATGGAAAGGCGTTATAAGATTTGGAAAGCGAGGGAAATTTAATCCCCGTTATATTGGACCCGTTAAGATTTTATCTAGAGTAGGTCCGGTGGCTTACAAACTAGAGTTACCCCCAGAACTTCATGGTGTTCACAACACATTCCATGTATCTAACCTGAAGAAATGTCTAGCAGTGAGTGATGAGAAAATTTCATTAGATAAGGTTCGAATATATGGGAAGTTGCATTTTATCGAAGAACCCGTAGGGATTATGGATCGTGAGGTAAAGCAACTGAAACAAAGTCGGATGCCTATTATCAAGATCCGATGGAATTCAAAGCATGGACCGGAATATACTTGGGAACGAGAGGATGAAATGTGGAAGAAATATCCGCACCTCTTCGATTTCAATAAGAAACGGACATCAAAATGAAATGGATCACGAGGACGTTGATCCCTTTTAGGAGGAAAAGCTGTGACAATCTAACATTTTCAGGTAGTGAATTATTTTCTCGTATAATATTTTGAAACTTATTTTTGTGTTGGTTGATGAACTCACAATTTACGGATTTAAATTTGGGCTTACGTGCATAATTTAGCGTCCTTTACGATTAAACCGGAAACCTTAGGATTACGTATTTACGTTTTTGAACTCCGTTTTTGATGAGACAATTTTTATTGGATTCGTTTTGTGCCGTTGATTCATAATTTATAAAAACGTTTTTCCTGTAGATTGTCATGGCTGACCCTAATATTCCTGTAGAAAACCATGCTATTCCCGAACCTAATGTAGATGATGATCCTTATTTAGACTTAGTAGATTATGATATGGATGATGAGGAGGAACCATTTGAGGATCCCGAGCCCGAGATAGGACTAGGAGATCAGATTGCCCCTCGGGTTGATATGGTAGAAAATGAGATTGATAACGTTGTTATAGAGAATGATGAGGATATTGGGATAGATAATTTAGATGATGAGATTGACGACGAGGATGTCGAGGAGGATGTAGGTATAGACGATGAGGTTGATGACGATGAGGAAGCTGAGCTTATTTATCCTTATGATGTTCCAGAGGGCGAGCCTTTGCCCCCACCAGTTTTTTGTCTAATTCTGAGGTTGAGCTACCTAGGGATGAAATGTCTGAATCGTCTGAATCTGATTCTGAATCAGATGAGGATGAGGATGATAATGCACCTGACGGTACTGATGGTATTGCTACTCATAGACGTGAGATAGGAGAGTCGTCTAGTACTCGAGAGGCTACTCATATTGATGGCCTTGCACCATGGGCCTTGAGACGTGATCTAGATGCTTCCCGTGTTAAGAGTAGTATGACAGAGATTGGATTAGGTATTGTTCAGACTCAAGTTGCTTATTTGGAGTCGAAGACTAAGGTTGGCGAGAAAGAGAAAGAATTGCTTAGTTTGTATTTGACTGATGTAGAGCGCGGTTTGAATGAGGCTTTTAGGAGGTTATCGGTGTTAAAAAGTGGTGAGTTTGCTGAAATGAAGAAAAAGGTGAATTCTATGGAGATTCAGTTGAGTGTAGCTCGTGCGATGCGTGAGAAAGCTGAAAAGGAGTTGAATATATCCGTGGGTTGGAATAGTATATTTTATGCTGACATGGTTGAAAGAGGAGTGATCCGTAAGCGCCCAGCTGAAGATGTGTCTAGTGATCGTCCGACAAAGATACAGAAGACGATGGATGATGGACCATCTGGCGGTTCTCAGTAGACCAGTCTGTGTTTAGTAGTGGGTTGGAATATTGACACTTCGCCATAAATAGAGTTCGTACAAAAGTTGTAAATATTTCATAAAACATGCCCTTATGGCTTGTAGTTATTTCAGACTGCAACCCGGTTTTCACATTAAAGTCAAGTATTTCTTATGAAAGCTTTGGCTCACAACGGGAATTAATTTTCTCGGGCAAGGTTTACTTTAAAACCTTGTAAGGGATCAAGTTTACTTTATAACTTGGTCTAACACAAATATATGTACGTTTTAGTGCATTTATTTGTTAAAACAAGAGAAGTCTTGTTTTTATGAAGTTATCATCTCGACAACCATAGTAATCTACAATTGGTATCTACATACTCAACGATGCGACTACTCAACCGACGACCACAGCTCTTTCAATAGAACACGGGTCAACAATTGAGGGGGAGCAATTGTCAAGCATTCAGAATCTTCGATGCTGAACGTGCCAAGCTCACTAACTGGTGTTAAGACAACAATACCAATCGTACACGTGGTGTCAAGAGATGACTTCAGACGTGACGAGGCGACCAACATATGCTGAAAAGAACCATTTGATCTTATCATATGATGTTCTCATCAATCAGGTCCAACCTTGTCAATTTTTTTCTAATATGGTGAATATGTGATCATGTTACAAATCAGTATCATATCTCATACATTTGGTATCATGAAGATAAAACGGACTTGCATTTTTTTCCTAAAACCTTTGTTAAAACTTTATTAAATCAATTGATATTAAAAACATCGATTGGGTTAATATTTTTAATATGGGGGAGAAAATGTGATTTGATATGATAAATTATCAAAAATGGTTTGACTTAACGTGATGGCTCATCCCGACATGTGCGAAATGTTTTCGAATATCATGGTATATGTTAAGGGGAGCAAAACGGATTTGCATATCAAAATGGATTTTCGTGGTGACATATACTTACCCAAAACCCATTTATTTCACGACGATGAAGATTGTGGTGACATAAGGATGGTAGGATAGGTTAAGTCCTATGACTCTTCCAGAACCGGAGGAATCTTCCCAAGGACATTCCATAGCTAGAAATAGTAGTCCTTAGGAAAGTTGGAGAAAAGATTGTGAATGTAGCTGAATGCCGACCAAGTACTTAAGTTAGCACTGGAACAATCACAACAAGGTGCTAGTTATGACGTATTGGTAAGCATTGAAGGGGTTGAAGAATGAAAAAGAATTGTAAAGATAAAGGGTGTAAAGAAAGAAGCCCTCCTTACAAACTTAGGCAAAAACCGGGTCAATACATATGCTATTGAGATCATTTTTAATGATTCTTGATATTGAAGATAGACATCATGGACCCAGTGATGCAATGCACAACCCATCCCAGCTAACTCAAATATCTCTTAAAAGATATTTGTTTTAATCACACTGAGACAACGCATTATCTATTGATTTATTCACTCCGAATAAATTGGTATTGAAAAGGTGGCACTCTTCTCCAGCCTCCGATCACTAAAATCCAAAGTGCACGATCGAGTCTAGAGCCATTTGAGATCATCAAATATCTCATTAGGACACACTTTCATATTCCTTGCTTCTTCACACACTGTGAAAAGTAAGAAAGATTTTAAGAGTCCTACGCAAAATCTTCATGATCTCGCCGGAACATCCGAGTAATACGAAAGTATTTACAATGAAGATGGAAATCCTTCTTGAGTGAATATCAAAAAGCTCATGGTAGGTGACTTGTGTGATTCTTTATGAATCAAACTTGTGATAACTGGAAAGCAACAGTGGTTTAATTCTTAAATGAATTTAAGCCGTTCCAGGCCTCTACGCAATATCTTAGTGATCTTGCCAGAACACTCAGAGTGATACCTTAGTGTTCACAGTGATGAGTGGAAATCCTTCTAGTGTTAACCTCAAACAGCACTTGGTAGGTAACTTGCAAGATTCAATATGAATCAAGCTCGTGACAACTGGAAAGCAACGATGGTGCGATTCTTTAATGAATCAAACTTGTTCCAGGAATCAGAATTGACGGCTTCAATCATGCGAATAATTTTATCCAAATGATTCACTCTTTACATTCGCATTCAGCTTTAGACGGTCGAGTAAAGAGAATGAGTTTACCCGCGAAATCTTGTCAAGGAGATTTTTAATTAAATCTACCTACCACAAGTACGATATTTTATATCGTCCAATGGTCTTCACCGACCGGAGGTAAAATGCTACCGAATTAGAATGAAATGTTCAAAGCCATTTTGTTCGTGTCTACTTATGTTGCGGCATTTGAAGACGGTGGCGTTGCGGAATCCGAGAAGAAGTCGTCCCCGCATGCTTATACTTTATGTACTTAATACCTCATCTAATTCATGAAAGCCTAAAAGTTAAGTCTTCCGCTGTATTGAACTCTGAAGCTTTCAAGAATTACAAAGGTATAAGTATGTGGGACATGGTGTCACGAGGAGGCGAAGATCACAAGTGATGGATGCACAAGATCAAGGCAAGAGATTAATGCTAAAGATTGATATCAAAGATCACATTAGCATGTTCACCAGAAAAGAAAAAGAAAAGAAAGACGAAGACTATGAGCTCAAGACAAGCATAGTATGCTAGGTTTATCTTATTATTGTAACTTGGGTAATGCCCTTGTTTGGAGTGACCTCCCTTAGGGGGAGATTGTTGGAAATACGTTTTACGTATTAAGAAGGATCGGTCACTCCAACAATAGTCCATGTAATAGCTCGTAGTTTAGTTACTTATCTTTATTTAACAAACAAACCCAAGACTAGCCTACAACATGTGTAGGCCGGCCCAAATGTAAGCCCAAGCCCATGACAAGGGCTTGGGTATATAAACCCTCTCCTTAGATGGAGAGGGTGTGTGGTTATTCATTTTACACATAGTTCTTCTTATTTTCTCTCTCTAGAATTGTGTGAAATCCACCATCTCTCTATCTCTTTCTCTCTCTAAAACATAAGCAAGATTTACATATCCTACAGGTACAACGGACATGTAGCGGTACATGGAACATACTCGATACTTGAACTTTTGCTAGCGGTACTTGGAGTTATAACGGTACCTCGCAATTTTGACCAGTTCATGCATTCCACTATCATTATAACCTCTTTTATCTTTTTCTATCAACCTGTAATCACATCAAAATCACAAAACATAGACTATAACTATACAATAAAAATCAGTATAAAAATTATAAAGTTGTTACCTCTCCTCAACATATGCAGCAGTCTATTGGTTGATCATACCAATATGTGTCACCAAGAATTCAAATCTCTTTGCATCAAATGCCTTGGTCAACAAATCAGCTACATTGTTGTCTGTATGAATCTTCGAGACTTGACTAAGCTTCTTGTCATAGGCATCTCTTATGAAGTGATGTCTTATTTCAATATGCTTGGTCTTGGAGTGAAATACTGTATTCTTGACAACGCATATAGTACTTTCATTATCAATGTAAATCTTGGAGTTCATGAAGTTAAACACATAATCTAACAATTGATTTTGAACCCAAAGTACTTGTCCACAGCAATATGCAGCAGCTACATATTCAATTTCAGTTGTAGATGTAGCAATAATGGTTTGCTTCTTACACTGCCATGATATGAGCCTTCTGCCTAGGAATTGACAACCTCCTATTGTGGATTTCCTATCATGATTAGCTCCAGCATAATCACTATCTGAGTAAGCTTCCAATTCAAAGGTGGAATCTCTAGGATACCATAATCCTAAATTGGGTTGACTTTTAAGATACTTAGGGGGTGTTTGGATGTGCGGTTAGGAGGAGATTATCTCCAAATCTCAGTTCCAAAATGGAGATAAGTTAAAAAAAGTGTTTGGGTAATAAACGGAGATAAGTGATTATTTGCGTTTAGAAGCTCCAAAATGGAGTTTTGAAAAAGTTAGTGGGGAGCTACTTATTTCGTTTTCAAAATGGAGTTTTGGAAAAGTAAGCTTTCAAAATGGAGTTTATTATCAAATAATCAAATTTGTCAAACACTAAAAAAAGTGATTATTTGATTATTGCGATTTCAAACTGGAATATCAAATCCAAACACTATTTTTTAAAATGGAGTTTTCAAAATGATGATTTTTTAAAATGGAGTTTTCAAAATGAATAATTTGTTTTCAATAAGCACATCCAAACACCCACTTAAAAATCTTCTTCACAGCATGTAGATGTGTCACCTTTGGATTGACTTGAAACCTTGAGCAGGCACACACATCAAACATAATATCTGGCCTTGAAGCAGTAAGATACATCAATGAACCAATCATTGATCTGTATATAGATGGATATCAACATTTTCACCATGTTCATCTTTTGATAAAGACTTCTTAGCCTCAAAAGGTGTGCTTGTACTCCTTGTATCCATACATGAAAATTTCTTCAAGATTTCAGCAACATACTTATCTTGGCTGATAAATATTCCATCTTTCCTTTGTTTGACTTGCAGTCCTAAAAAGAAAGTTAGTTCTCCCATAGAACTCATTTGAAATCTTCCTTTCATCAAAGCCTCAAACTCTTCACACCATGATTTCTTGGTAGAACCAAAAATGATGTCATCAACATAGACTTGAACTAGAATAATATCCTTAGCATTCTTCTTGATGAACAGAGTTTTGCCAATGGTCCCTCTCCTATATCCATGCTCTAACAGAAAATTGGATAAAGTTGCATACCAGGCCCTTGGAGCTTGATGCAGACCATAAAGTGCTTTGATAACCTTGTAGACTCTGTTGGGGAATTTAGGATCTACAAAACCTAGAGGTTGTGAGACATATACCTCCTCTAAAATAGTACCATAAAGAAAGGCACTTTTCACATCCATCTGATAGACTATAAAACCCATTTATGATGCTAAGGCTAAAAATAACCTAATGGCTTCTATCCTTGCCACTGGTGCAAAAACCTCATCATAGTTTATCCCTTATTCCTGTCTATAGCCTTGAGCAACAAGCCTTGCCTTGTTTCTCACAACAACTCCTCTCTCATCCTTCTTATTCTTGAAAACCCATCTAGTACCAATTACTCTCTTACCCGAGGGAAGATCCACAAGAATCCAAACCTTTTGTAGCTCAAATTGTGTTAGTTCTTCTTGCATGGCATCTACCCAACTTTCTTCATCAAGAGCCTGAGAAATGTTTTTGGGCTCTACTTGTGATAAGAAACAGGCAAACAAACAATGCTGAGTATCCTTATGATTAGTTCTCTGCTGTTGTTTGACATAACTCACAAGTGCATGAGTTTCAGTATTGGTTTGAAGTTGTCTTCTGGTTTGTACAGCAGACTTAGGATTTCCAATGATCTGTGTAGTATGATGGTTGTTGTTGACTCTATGAGTGGGAATAGAACTGACTCGAATTTTAGTTTCCAAATTGTTGAAATCAGTTACTGCACCCTGCTCATCAAAGGAAGCTTTGGAGAAGATTCCTTCAGCTGGACTAGCATACACATCTTCATCGTCCATAGCTTGTAAAATATCTTCTAATAAATCAGCAGACTTTGCAGATTTTGACTTAGCAGTACTTGCAGATGAAGTACCGCTAGGTGTAGTATGTACTGCTGAGTGTTGTGACTCAAAATATTCTTCTCCTGAATGCTTATTAGCAGATGTAGCATTCTTTTCTTGATCTTGAAGCCTCTGAAGCTCTTGGGAGGCTTGATCATCTGTTGATGGCATAGTTTGCTTCTTGGGAGTAGCAAACATGGGAGTAACAGTAGGCATATTGGGTACATAGATATGAACATCATCATCTGATGAAGAAACTTCTTCTTGAGTACCTGCATTAGTTGCACTAGACTCCTCACCTGCATTGTTAGTTTGAAAATCCTTTTGCATATAATAGTAATCCATTGAATTAGTCAGATAATCTAAATCAAACATCCAAGCATAACCTATTCCTGGGACATTGGGTTTATTTTCTAAGAAATTAACATGGGCGTTTTCTTCAACCCATTTAGATGCCAAATTGTAAACCCTTTATGCTTTACTTTGCAATGAATATCCTACAAGATATCCTGGATCAGACTTTCCATCAAACTTTCCCAAATGATCAAGAGTATTTAGTATAGACACATGACACCCAAAAGGTCTTAAATGACTTATGGTTGGTTTAACACCAGTCAAAAGTTCATAAGGTGTTTTGTTTTGAGGCTTGGTCACTAAGACTCTATTTAACACATAACATGCAGTATTGATTGCTTCTGCCAAAAGGTATTTGGCAAAAGAGAATCAGCCAGCATAGTTCTAGCAGCCTCAATTAGTGTCCTATTCTTCCTTTCAGCTACTCTATTTTGTTGTGGAGTCCTAGGATTACTAAATTGTCTCTTAATGCCTTTAGACTTATAGAATTCATCAAGTTCAACATTCTTGAATTCTGTCCCATTATTTGTTCTAATGATTAAAACTTGTTTAGTGAACTGCTTTTCAATTAAAGTGATAAAATCCTTAAGTAATTCATTGGTTTCACTCTTAAGAGCTAAAAATAAAACCCAACTGGATCTACTATAATCATCAGTTATGACTAGACAGAAGGTCTTATGACTAATGCTTCTTACAAAAAATGGACCAAACAAATCCATATGCAAGAGTTGCAAAGGCTTTATCACAATATTAACAGTCTTGGTCTTATAAGAGGCTCTATGTTGTTTACCTTTTTGACAAGCATCACATGTGAAATCATTTTGAAAAGATTTGTTAAGTAACCCTCTAACCAAATTCCTATTCACTAATCAGTTAAGATTCTTGAAATTCACATGACCTAACCTTCTATGTCATAAATTAGACTCATCATAAAAAGCCTTAGCTAGAAAACATGTAATACCACCTGTTGGAGTAATAGTATGAGGATTAAAGGTGTACAAAGTACTAGAGTTTGAGGTATTTTTAACATTTGGTTCTTCTAACTCTATACTTGTATTATTACTAGGGGTCATGAAAATTCTTGATAATGGTGGAGGAACTGCCTTCATTCCTTCAGTATATCTATCATTCTCAGGTGTACTATCTGACTCACTAGAACTATCAAAAATCCCCTTTGATAATTCCTTGTCAGTTAAAGTTATCCCAGGTTATACCTAGAGGTGGCAAAATGGTTGGGTTGGGTTGGGTTGGGTCATGGGTCTTAGATGGGTTTGAGTTTAGATGGGTATGGGTTGATGGGTCTTTTAAGAGGTTGGGTTTAGATGGGTTGGGTCTAGATGAGTTTGGGTCTAGATGGGTTTGGGTGTAAATGGGTCTTTAGGAAAAGTTTGGGTTTTTTTGGTTTTTTAGGTTTAAATGGGTTTTTGGTTTTTTTTTTGTTTTAAATGGGTTTTTAGGAGGTTAGCCTTTTACTTTATGACGTTTTGTTAATAACTTTACGTTTTCATCAGTAAATTTACGTTTTCGTCAGAGATTTCACGTTTTCGTCAGTAAATTTACGTCTTCATCAAAAAATTTAAGTTTTCATCCGTATTTTTACGTTTTCATCAAAAAAATTTACGTGTTCGTCAGAAGTTTTACGTTTTCATCAGGAATTTTACATTTTCGTCATAAATTTTATGATTTAGTCAGAAACTTTACGTTTTCGTCAGAAACTTTACGTTTTCGTCAGGAATTTTACGTTTTCGTCTGAAATTTTACTTTTTCTTCCGTATTTTTACGTTTTCATCAGAAATTTTACGATTTCGTCAGATATTTTACGTTTTCGTCAGGAATTTTACGTTTTCATCAGGAATTTTACGTTTTCATCAAAAATTTTACGATTTCGTCAGAAATTTTACATTTTTGTCAGGAATTTTACGTTTTCATCAGGAATTTTACGTTTTCATCAGAAATTTTACGATTTCATCAGAAATTTTACGTTTTCGTCAGGAATTTTACGTTTTCATCAGAAATTTTACGTTTTCGTCAAAAATTTTACGTTTTCATCATAAATTTTACGTTTTCGTCAGCAATTTTACGTTTTCATCAAAAAATTTAAGTTTTTGTCAGAAAATTTACGATTTCGTCAGGAATTTTACGTTTTCATCAGAAATTTTACGGTTTCGTCAAAAATTTTACTTTTTGTCAGAAGTTTTACGTTTTCTTCATAAATTTTACGTTTTCGTCAGAAATTTTACGTTTTCATCAGAAATTTTACGTTTTCGTCAGAAGTTTTACGTTTTCATCAGGAATTTTACATTTTCGCCAGAAATTTTATGATTTCGTCAGAAACTTTACGTTTTCGTCAGAAATTTTACGTTTTCGTCTGAAATTTTACGTTTTCGTCTGAAATTTTACGTTTTCATCAGAAATTTTACGTTTTTGTCAGCAATTTTGCGTTTTCATCAGAAATTTTAAGTTTTCGTCAGAAATTTTACGATTTCGTCAAGAATTTTACGTTTTCATCAGATATTTTACGTTCTCGTAAAAATTTTACTTTTTGTCAGAAGTTTTACGTTTTCTTCAGAAATTTTACGTTTTCATCATAAATTTTACGTTTTCGTCAGTAAATTTACGTTTTCGTCTGAAATTTTACGTTTTAGTCTATAAATTTACGTTTTCGTCAAAAATTTTAAGTTTTCGTCATAAATTTTACGTTTTCATCCGTATTTTTACGTAATCAGAACTTATGACGAAAACGTAAAATTTCTGACGAAAACGTAAAATTTCTGACGTAAACGTAATATTTACGGACGAAAACGTAGAATTTCTGAGGAAAACGTAAAATTTACTGATGAAAACGTAAATTTACTGACGAAATCGTAGAATTTCTGACGAAAACGTAAAATTCTGACGAAATCGTAAAATTTCTGATGAAAATGTAAAATTTCTGACAAAAACGTAAATTTACTGACGAAAACGTAAATTTTTTGAAGAAAACGTAAAATTTCTGACGAAAACGTAAATTTACTGACGAAAACGTAAAATTTCTGACGAAAACGTAAATTTACTGACGAAAACTTAAATTTACTGACGAAAACGTAAAATTTCTGACGAAAACGTAATATTTACTGACGAAAACGTAGAATTTCTGAGGAAAACGTAAAATTTACTGACGAAAACGTAAATTTACTGACGAAATCGTAGAATTTCTGACAAAAACGTAAAATTCTGACGAAATCGTAAAATTTCTGATGAAAATGTAAAATTTCTGACAAAAACGTAAATTTACTGACGAAAACGTAAAATTTCTGACGAAAACGTAAAATTTACTGAAGAAAACGTAATTTTTTTGAAGAAAACGTAAAATTTCTAACGAAAACGTAAATTTACTGACGAAAACGTAAAATTTCTTACGAAAACGTAAATTTACTGACGAAAACTTAAATTTACTGACGAAAACGTAAAATTTATGACGAAAACGTATAATTTACTGACAAAATCGTAGAATCTCTGACGAAAACGTAAAATTCTGACGAAATCGTAAAATTTCTAATGAAAATGTAAAATTTCTGACAAAAACGTAAATTTACTGACGAAAACGTAAAATTTCTGACGAAAACGTAAAATTTCTTCCGAAAACCTAAATTTACTGACGAAAACGTAAATATAATGATGAGAACGTAAAACTTCTGAAGAAAACGTAAAATTTCTGAAGAAAACGTAAAATTTCTGACGAAAACGTAAATTTACCGACGAAAACGTAAATTTTCTGAAGAAAACGTAAAATTTCTGACAAAAACGTAAAATTTCTAATGAAAATGTAAAATTTCTGACAAAAACGTAAATTTACTGACGAAAACGTAAAATTTCTGATGAAAACGTAAATTCCTTACGAAAACGTAGAATATTTTTACGAAAACGTAAAATTTCTGACGAAAACGTAAATTTTTTGACCAAAACGTAAATTTATGATGAAAACGTAAAAATACGGTGAAGACGTAAAAAAATAACAAGTGTGTGAAATTTTGACAAGCTTGTGAAAAAAATAGAAAAAAAAACACTTTTAATATTACTAAACCTATTGGGTGACCCATCTTGACCCATTAGTAATATAAAGGGAGACCCATCTAGACCCATGTGACAAATGAGGAGACCCAAGTAGACCCATTTATGATTTTAAGAAGGAGCTTGTTTGACCCATCTAGACCCATCTAAGATTTTAAGGGAAACCCAACTAGACCCCTTTCTTTTTCTAATTTAACCAAGTTGACCCAAAAATTAACCATGGATCAAAAATTGCCACCTCTAATAATACCCCATTTGTGAATTAATCAGTTTTCCCAATCCTTTAGAGGACTTTTGCCAATGATTAATCCCTTCCCTTTTATTATAAAGACTGGATTTTAAAGCTTTATTTTCTGCTGACACTTTCAAAAGTTGTCTTTCAAAGGCTTTAATTTCCACATCTTTTTCCCTCATTTGAAGAGTTAAAATTCTTATTTTCTCTTCATAGTTTTGTTGACCTTTTTTAGACAAAACTATATTTTATTCTAACTTAGCAACACCTTGTTTAAAAGCATTTAGTTCTACATTGCATGGGTTGACTTTTTGATACTGTTCATCTAGTTCTACTTTTAAGCTATTAAATTTAAGAACACAGTCTTTAGAACAAGGATGTACCTCAGTATCTTCATGTGAGAGAGCCATCAAACCAAGCTCTTCTTCTTCTTCATCTTCAGCCCAGTTCACCACTCCATCTACAGTCACTAATGCTTTGGTTCCTTTAGGACTCCTGATGTTTCCTTTTGGAAAACTTTTAGTTATTCTTGGACTGGTTCTATAGCTGTTCTTGGACTTTTGACTGCTACTCTCAGCTTTGTCTCTAGTGCATTCTCTTGCAAAGTGTCCATTCCTTCCACAGTTATAGCATTCAACTTTGGACTTGTCATATCCTAATGGTTTATTAGGATCAACTGTCGTCTTTCTTCCAGTCTTCTTGAAGAACCTGTTAGATCTTACTGACGCCATAGCAGCTTGTCATTTAAGATTCTCTTCAACATCAACATCCTCTATTTGAAACAAGTCATTGAGTGTTAGTCTAGGCATGTTGTCTTGTCCAGCAAAGAATGAGAAGGCATTATTGTCACTAAACAATGGTGAAGATCTTCCATATGAATTTTGAGAGACTATAGGGCTGCCTTTAGTACTTTGTGGGTAAGTACCGCTTGTAAGTCCCCCCAGCGATATTTGTGAAGTATGTACCGCTGCTTGATCCACTAGCGGTATTATGAAAATAAGTACCGCTATTTCCTTCTGACACAAAAGCCAAGTTAGACTTTGTTGTAGTTGCTGCTTTGGTCACCTCAATGCCTTTTACATCCATCTCGTATGCTCTAAGATTGTTGTAGAGATGATCAAAAGGAATTGTATCCTGATCATCTCTTGTGATGAAGTGCATAGCCATTGCTTTCCACTCTTGTAGAACACTCCTTAAGAATTTTAGATTAGCTTCTTCATTAGGAATTACTTGTCCATAAACTGCCAATTGAATAAGCAGCTTACTGAATCTTCCATAGCCACCATGTATTCCTTCTATACTGGAAAGTGAGAAGTTATCAAATTCTTGCTTAAGAACAATCTTCTTCATCTTCTTAGATTTGTCATTACCTCCAAATCTAAGTTTGATGGCCTCCCACATAGCCTTGGCATCCTTATAATGATGAAAGCTAGGTACGATGTCTTCTGAAAGAGCCATAGCCAAAGCAGTTCTGGCTTTTCTCTCTCTGATCTCTACTTGTACCTCCTTAGCAGTAACAACAGGTAGAGCATAGCATGTACCGTCAGGCAACCAGTGTAGCTTCTTAGGTGTATTCCCATTCTTGATAACTTGCCACACAGTGTGATCTGTGTGATTCAAGTAATGTTTCATCTACATAGCCCATGTCTCATAATTGTCACCTTTGAGCACTGGGAGTTTGACAGCAGAAAGAGTATGAGAAGGTGTTGTAGTTGTAGAGGTAGCTACAACATTCACGGCTTGAACACCTTGTGCTGGTGCAGGATGCACAACTTGAGGTTGTCCCTGTGGTATTGGATCAGGATTTTGAACATCATCCAAGTGAGCGTCATCACCATGTTGAGACATTGAGTTTTGGTGTGGGTGGAGTGTATGGGGTTGTGTTCTTCTTTTTCAGAGTTTCTCAACAAGCTCTGATACCACTTGTTGATCCCTTTGATTGGATCTATATTCTGTTAAGAACTAGTATAGTAGTTTGTAATCAAACTAAAACACTTTGAGAACTCTTACTCAAGCTAAATAAGTTATGCGAAATCTAACTTATAAAGCACAGAAGAACAGAATTACTTTTAACTATTCGATTCTCTTATTAATCGACTTGAATGAGGTACATGAATGACATTGTACCTATGTTCCTTTTATAGAGCAAGGAACCCTAGAAACCTTAGAATATTCTATAAAGATAACTATATCACAGACGATATATTACCAATATTCTAACTATTTAAGTATATCACATAAGATATACTCTAAGTATAACTATGACATATCTTATACAAAGATATATTCGTCCTAATTAATATAGCAGTACTTACTTTATAAGTAACAGTACTTACTATGTACCGCGTTAACACTAACGGTACTTGAAAGATACTAACAGTACTTCAATAACACTAACGATACTTGACACTTAACAAATAATTCCCAACACTCAATGATTGGTTCGTCAGGGTAGGTGACCTGTTTGGGAGCAGTTTGTGTGTCTAGTCCCCTTAGTTTCTCTTCTCTTCTTTGCTTTCTCTGCTCCTGGCGGAGCTCCTTGTTGGAGGTTGACCCCCTCAAAGCTCGTAGTTCCCTATCAAAGTCCAAGTTGACCCTTAGGTCGGTCACTGGGTTTGCTTTCATCTGCGCGACCATGAGCGGGATTAAGGCCTCAAAGTTTTTTGTGACATAGTCGCTCATGTCTGGTTCTGGGCCAGGAGGGATTTCCGTTCTGGCTTGTAGCACCATCTTAGTGTTTGAGTTTAACGATACTTCATTTTGGGTCGCGCCAGGAGCTTCCTTCGAGGAGGAGGTTTCCCTTGTCGCGAGAGGGCTGGGAGGCACGAACAGGGGAATCGGCACCTGTGGTACCCTTCCTTATGTACCTCTTCCTAAGTTGTTGTGTGGTTCGGAACCCTACGCTTTCTTGGTTCTGCCTTTTTGGTTGAACAGACTTGTGCAGCTTTTACTCATGTTGAGAGTTTAGTGTAGGGTCCCACGGATGGCGCCAAATTGTTGAGAAAGAAGTTGGATGGACCGTGCTTGACCCGAATTAGGCTTAATTCGGGGTCTTGTGGGCTCCGGATCTTGCACCAAGTGAACTTATTTGAAGAACCTGCACACTAATAACAAACACCGTTAGGCTTACTGTGGGCGCGTGTCCCACGATTAGACTCCGGCGTGAGAGTAAGTAATCGGTTTGAGTATAGGTGAGGGTTAGATTATTGTGAATAGCGTACATTTGTGGAACCTCAAGGTTCCTTTTATACCCGAGGGAGTCCTACTTGGGCTTTCCTACTCTTGCGGCCTAAGCAAGAGATAACTACCGAGTATAGAATGATCCTTATCTCGTAAATAAGGATGGTTTATATCTCTTTACTTTAGGCGAATAATAATCTTATTTATATTATATTATGTTTGATCATGTCCGAGTGCGGTCAGGACGCGGCTAAGATGTAACCGCGTGCGACAGCGATCTATTTGGCCTTTTGGGCTTTAGGCGCTGTCTACGTATGATCCATAGGTAATGGATACGAGTAGTACCCATGGGTCGGGCTATCCTGTCCGACTAGGGACTGTACATCATCATTATACGTTATTAAAAATGACTACTATCATGACGTCATTATAGACTCTAATGATATAAGGCTACCTGCAACGGTAGTATAAAAACTCGGTCGCGACCGAGTCGTCAACCGGTCGTCCCGTTGTGGCGACCGGGTCGTGTGAAATTTGGACCCAACTAGGTCGTCCAAACGATCGAGTGCAAAAACTTTTAAAACTATCCGTTATTTTCAAAGTTTTTTTTTTAATTTAACCTTTTATCCCTATGAGAACCTCATTTATTCAACCATTTTTTCACACATTAAACTTACAATTCTTCAAACTTCAATTTTTATACTATCTAAAATAATGAGTTCTCAATTTTCGTAGACTACCGAAGAGGCGGTAGCTTTGTGTAAAGCTTGAGTACACGTTACGGAGAATTCCCCTCCAGGTCGACATCATAAGTTGAAAGGGTTTTGGTAGGAGGTACGTGACTTCTTTTATCAAGAAACGGGTGAGCAAAAAAGAGGTTATGACTCAATTATCAGCAAATGGAAAACTTCGATTCGTCCTAAAGTTGATCAATTTACTGCGATTTACAATAACGTCGTACGTAGGCACCCGGTTGGGACTTATACTATTTATCAAGAAGCCGCACTTGAATATCACACTCTTCGTCATATGGATTTTGAATACAATGAATGGTGAAATTTTTTGAAACAAAACCGGAGCACCATTGAAATGCCACACTTCGATAATCTAAGAGTTTATGTTTTTAAGTTTTACTATTTATTATTATTATTATGTTTCGTAATGTTTATTTTATTTTATGTACTTTTTTTTTGTTTTATGTAATGTTTTTCATTTAGTGTAATGTGTTTTTTATTGAATAAAATGTTTTTTTATTGAATAAAATGTCTTTTAATAAAATGTTATTTTTATTGAATATAAAAAATTAAAAGAAAAATTAAATTAGGTTATATTAGGTCGCCTTGTTGTTGGGGCAAATATGTTGCTATAAAAAAAAAGCTGAAATTAAAATTACATAGAGTCGTTGTTGCATGTAGCCTAAAGGATACCACCTAGTTAAAAAATCTCAACTTCAAAAAAAAAAGTTAAAAAATCTCGGTCCTATTTTTTTTATTTTTTTTTTTGAGCAAATCGATCCTATTATTATTAACAAGAGATTCTTTTATTTCTTTTTCTTGAAGTAAAAGTTGAGTTTAGAGAGTTACTTTAAAAAAACATCACAACTAAAATATATAAAAATAAAATAAAATAAAAAACCATAGAAACACGAAGCTAAAACCTAAAGAGGTGTTCTTGAAAGTTGGGTGACACACACACACACGAAAACAGCAGAAGACAAAGACAAAGAGAGAGATGTCAAGAAGAGAGAATAGTTGTTTGTCGAAAGTAACAGCCGGATGTGCTATGGGTGGTGCTGTTGGTGGCGCTGTTGGTAATTAATTTTATCTCTTTCTAATCCTTTTTTTTTTAATTAGTTGCAACATTTGTGTCAGTCGACTAAAACCCTAAACTTTTTTATTTCTTTAACTTCCCTTTTTCAGATCTATAAGTGCTTATCTTTAAACAGATTTATCTATAAGCCAAAACAATAAGCAATTGCGATTGCCCTCTCATTTTTTCTACTTTTTATATTGCTGGAACGTAGTTTTGAAACCTTAGGTTTCTCAATCTTTTGGCTTTGATATTGTGAGTTTTATTGATAATGACTATGTGTTTTTTTTATTAAAACCCCCTTTTTCTTATACAAGAAATAGTTTATTACCGGGGAAGCTTTCTCTACCCTTTGCAAAATGACCGCTAATCATGAATACTAACACAAAAGAGCGGTCATCTTTTTACACAGTTATACTTCTACCATAAGAGAAGTGAAAGATACAATTTGTTCCACATGAGTTTTTTTTTTTTTTTTTTTTTTTTTTGGTAAAGGGGTTTATTCCGGTAAATGGGTATTAACATTGAGTTAGAATCATATGATAAATAAATTTAAAATGATAAGGTCAGAAGCAATCACAACCGCACATTTTAGATGCACCTACATACTTCCGTAGTGATAAAGTATATAGGCCTCGTGAACTACAAAAGCAAACTTGACTACTTTGCAAGTCAAATGTCAATCTATAATGAAGTTAACCTAGTATTATGTATCTCTGTATCTCATCGCATAATCAAAAGACTTGCATAAGTATCTTCCAAAAGTTTCATAAGGTATGCATTGCTAATATCAAATTGATTTAATCACCAATAAGGAATAGTAGCTCGAGCTATAGATTGTTACTCGTCTACAAGATTGAGAATAAGTGCCCAGGCCGTCTTTTCATGTGGGGTGTAAACCTTCAGGTCATAAGGTAGTCCGGAAGTATAAAGGTTGATGCCTCTCTTTTGGGGTTGAAGTACAATACTCAAATCTAAGTCTGCAGTCTCTTTTAACTTAGTTATGCCTACTGCTTCTTTCGACTACTCTGTTTTTTGTTGCTATTTTCTCCTGTTTTGCTTAACTAAGAAGTTTAGAGTTGGCTGATTTTTTAGGTAATTCATACTTCGTAGATGTATGTATTGATTTGGAGGCATTTGTTCAAATATATAATCTGAGTTTTGATATCTAAAGTTTTAAATGTAACTGGTCTATAGTATGTGCTACTGACTTTTGTTTTCTTTAACTTAGGCAGAGCTTACAAACTAGGTATTGTCATTCAGTTACATGCTATAGTTTTTGTATGCCAAGTAGTTTGGTTACTGCATTACATGGTTTCTCCTTGGATATAAATTGTATTTCATAATTCAGTATTCGAGATTTGGATGAATGTATACCTAATTTGACTCGTTGATTATCTTTTACATATATTTTTTTCAACACCGATCTTAAGGATTGGATGTCATTTAAATGACCTGGATCACTTTAAACGCTGAGCTTGATTTGGTATGCTTTTCTGTTATCATCTGATATTCTGATAATTTATATGTCAATTTTCAGGCGCTGTATATGGAAGTTATGAGGCCTTTAAGTTGAGGGTAAGATATCATTCTTGAAGCTTTTATTTTATAAAATTAAGCAGCTTTGTACTGTCATTGTCATTGTCATTATCCGCATCACGTTAATGCATATTCAAGAAACAATTGTCATCTGTGGTTTGTGAATTATTAGCTTATATTAGCTGATGATAATCTCAAACCTCCAACAATTTGACTTTAGGCTGTTGTTTTGACCAATTATATATATGTATGGGCTAGGGTAGGAAATGGTCCTGCGATTAGTGATCATATTTTGACAGACAAATAAGTTTATAGCCGGCTGACTGTAATTCAGGTTACCCAAAAAAAAAAATTAAGCCGTGCAAAAGCTCAACTGTTTTGGCAAACTACCCAATCATTTCATTCCGTCTATAAATGTGACTTAGAAGTGCGTTAATGGTTCGTGAAACTTTTTCTTAACCATTGCACTTCGTTTATCTGTTACCATGTAATGATATATTTTTATAATGCAGGTCCCTGGACTTATGAAGATAAGATACGTTGGACAAACAACGATTGGTAGTGCTGCACTTTTTGGTCTTTTTCTGGGTGCTGGGAGCTTGATACACTGTGGGAAGTCCTATTAAGAGTTTTTTTTGGATATTACAAGCACAATAAAACCTTTAGTTAACTTTATAACTTCCTATTGCTGATGTGTACAATTCTCCTTTTTTAATTCCTTCACTAGTGGAGTACTCTTGTTGGCCTTTTCTTGTTTCTTCAAGTTCTTTCCTGGTTTTTAGTCTGTGTAAAGTAAAACCAGTTTGACTCTGCAACTGTGGTTTGCTGCAAGTGTTTTTGGTTTTTGTGATGGTGTGTTTTTATCTCCAGAGTCTGGTGATGAGTGTGAATAAAATTGATTGTGTTATTTCTTTGGGGGTTTTCTAAAGTTGGTCACAAGAGATTGTTTTGCGCATGTAGGGTGAGAATGTGAGATTATTTAGCAATTAGCAGTGTGTGTTAGTAGGGCTGAGCGCTACCCAAAATTGACCTGGATTAGAGGACCAGACCAACATGAACCGGACAATTTCGGTCCGGGGTTTTGGCCTATTTTGGTCCTAGGCCCGGTCAGTCCGGTTTGGTCTTGCCAAAAATCCCAGTCGATTATATCTAATAAGACCAGACTGGACCAAGGATAAAATCGGACCGTCTTGTCCGGTCTGGTTCGGCGCTTCGGACTATTTCGGTCCAGTCTGGGCCCGATGCTTAGCCCTGTCTGTTAGGCATTAAAACAGCAAACAGATTGCAATCTTAGTGAAATGTGTGCCAATTTTTCTCTGTGCAGGTACCTGCTAGTTTATATAAATATCTCTACTATAAATATCTCTACTATAAATATCTCTACTGCATTATAAAAAGTAATCGACCTGTTGAAAATTAAATTGGAAATGTACAAAATTGCCCTTAAGTTTATATTCGCATAGAAAGCTCAAATTCAAAAATTACTTATTTACAAATTCTAAATTCACCTTATCTAACCAAAAAATGTTTTCCGCCTATAAAATAAAAACTATACCGATTACAGACTTTTTTTGAAGATTCTACAACACTTGTTGACTTGCTTGATGTTCGTTATAATCATAAGACAGCAAAAACTCTCCTTACGTGCTTGCAAAGTAAAGGTAGGAAAAACGGTTTATAAACCGATCCAGAAAAAGTAAAACTGGTTTTTGATAAAACTGGTTTTTTTCAAACCGAGCCGGCACATTGCAACCAGTTTAATAAAATGGTTGGAGCCGATTTAAAAACCGGTTAAAATTGTCCATACCGGTTAAACCTATCCAGTTAAAAACCTGGTTCAAATCTAACTAAAAAACGGTTCAAGCTGATTCATATTTAGTCAAACCGGTTTTGCTGACTGGTTGACTCAAACCAATCTGGTTTAAAAATCGATCCAATTTAGAAAAAAACGGACTTGCTCACGTTTACTTGCAAGTAACGACCTGTTTATTGAGTTAGGGACTCACTACAAACAAAGAATAAAAGCGATATATTGTTGTATACAGCCAAAATTGATTAGAACAAAGTACTAGTAGTTTTTTCAACTGTGACGAACTTATCTTCCCTTTTGTTGTCTTTAATTATTACGTGGCTAGTCAGTAACTACGACCCCGAGCTGTAAACTTACCCTACGGTTTGAACGACGTCAGACTAGAGTTCGTGAGTGTTTTAACATAAGCTATAAACTAGGGGCGTCTACGGTTCGGTTTAGGTCAATTTTTGGCTAAGACCAAAACCGAACTGAAAAAATGGAAAAAACGAATCGAAACGGACTAAAAGCCAAGGAAACCGAACCTGTTTTAACCAAAATCCACCCAAGCCGAACCATGAACACCCATAAACACCTTCGAAATGTGGGCAGTTTATATTGTTGACACACTTGCACAACACTCAACTCAAGAGGTTCCAAATCCAATATAGTAAAAGTTTGAAGAACCCGTTATAAGTTGTTAAACCGAACTTTGATGTAGTAAGAATCAGAATGAGGCTGGGTGGACCAAACATTTTTCCTTCAAAAACAAAAAGACCAACATTCACGTTTTAGATGATTTCTCAAACTGAACCAATTGGCATCTTAAACTTATAACATAACTTAGAAATTTTAGGGTGGAAACCTCCTCGAACAATCGTCGTTTTTGATGGTTTTTCCGCTTCTCACAGCTGCTCTTTCCACACCTCTGGATATTTGGTGCCAAATCGTCGCCCCTTCCATGATTTTTTCGATAATAGTGTTGGCTATCTTTGTGGCATCGATGTACAAGTTGCATTTTCCAACTGAAATGACTACTGAAATTGCATTGTACATTCAAAATAGTCCTAAGAAGACATGGTCCCAAGCGGATACTTGACATGTTCTTTCTTTATAGTTCGACTAAGTGACTCTGTAACCGCAACAGACTTCTTTTCTTACCGTAGCATAGGCGCCTTCACCACTTTAAACTGATTTTCTGGTGACTTTCAACTGAGATAATCTGTTCAATTTAGTAATTCTGAACTTTACTTACGTGACCTGCCCACATTGACCAATAACTAACTAACTAAAGCTACCAGACTGCCAGTAATGACCTTAGTGTACTTGCAAGTTAAACATTATACCAACAAACAACATGCAACCACACAGGTTTAGGGAGGGAATACAAACTTGGATATAAGGCAAACTATGTGTGCTCTATTATGAATATACATGGCAATGGCTTTCAAGAATAAGCCAAAATACCTACTAATTACCCCATTTTCCTCACCCTTAACCCTTTCGAAACCACGTATTGAGCGGGAAAAAGAATATAAACCAATAGGAGTAAGCTCAAAATATCAATAAAAAAAGAAAAGATGCAACCAAAGCTCTATGTAATGCTCTTTCTTGTGTTAAAAAAAACCTTCGCTTCCACCCTTTTGATGACATGTAGTAGCCAAACCGCCAATCAGTATGACCACCATCTTTTATGATTTCTGAAAAGGATAATTAGGAAAATTCATTTACATATGATGTCCCTACATGTCAATGTGCTAAGTCTTCATTCCCAATGCCTACACTTGATTTATCAATCATTCGAACATTATACTGTTCATACACTCTTGTGCGATTCTCTGCCCACCACTGTTCTGCTTGCTTCTCACTGAATCGCTTCCGGCTGCAACAAATCAATTCAAGTCATGTTAAATGTTCTCAGATAAGATCAAGCATGGTTTGTTGATACATTTCTGTGCAACCATCCACCCTCGAGATTCATATTGATCAACTGATCTTCGCATCCTGCTAAGTGTGGAAAAATTGAAAAAAGGGTGGGTTGGGCAAGCTGGGAACATGAAATGTTTCTGGTTGAAACAAACTGTTACTGTATTTCTACATTTGACCCATATGACCAATAGGAATCAAGCATACGCAAAAGTAAATAGGTCAAAATGTCCACCTCTCAAGTTCAGATCATGATAATACAGTAAGGTGACTATTCCGGTCTATTCGGGACTTCTATCAAATTTCACCAGTTTTAATGAACTTCCTACATCAGTTCATCTTAGACAATCAACCGGTTTCGGCTATTTTAATTTCTTATAGTTTACTTGTAAGCTTTTTGGCAAGTCCTATTTAGAACTGATTAGTTCTATTTGGCTTGATTTTATACCTATTTATCCAGGTTTAAAATGAAGAAATTTTGTGAATGTCAAGTAAGAATGGTAAATAGGTGGAGCATGGTAGCTGGTCAAAAAGGGTCCGACTCATAACAGTATGCACATTTGATCCCCACACAGACACTTTTGTTTTTTTTCATATTAGAGAAATTGATGCGGTATAAAACTAAACAACTACAATAATTAACATGAGAATAAAGGTATTTAGGAGGTTTGATGCGTTCTGAATACACTTAGGGGCCGTTTGGTTCAAGATTTTTAAATTCTAGAATTCTAAATTCTAGCATATTAAAATTCCTCAAAATTTAAAATTCAAGAATTTAAAATGCCTACGCCTGTTTGGTTCGCAAAAATTTATAATATTTTGAAATCTTGATTTTGGTTTGAACCAGTTAACGAATAAATATTTTTATATAAATTTTCTATTTAAAAGAGTAAATATCAAATTTTTACTTTTTATATAAATTTGCTAAAAAATCAACTTTTTACTTTTTATATAAATTTTATAAAAAATTTATATTTTATAAAAAATTTATACAAATTTTTATCCATTTTTATAGAAAAATTATATAAATTTTATAAAAAATATAAATTTAATAAATATAAATTTTATCAAAATATTTATAAAAATATTATAAAAAGTTAATATAAATTTTATTAAAAAAATCATAAAAATTAAAAAAAAACTTATATAAATATTATTAGAAGATATTAAATTTTATTAAAAAATTATATAAATATTTATAAAAATTTTATATAAATTTTATAAAATTTATATAAATTTTCAAAAAATATTTATATAAATCTTATAAAAAACTTATAAAAGAAATTATTAAATTTTTTAAAGAAAAACAATATAAATTTAATAAAAAAATTTATATAAATTTTATAAAAAAAATTCATTAAATTATATAAGTTTTTTAAGAAATTTCTATAATATTTTTATAAAATTTATATATTTTATAAAAAATCTATAAATTTTATAAAAATTGATATAAATTTTTATTTAAAATTTATATAAATTTTATAAAAAAAAATTATATAATTTTTTTTTATTTTAGAATTTTTTATATAAACATAAAACCCGAATAATAACGATTAAAAAAAAGTTTATAAAAAATAATTTTCAAGTAAATTAAAATTCCTCACTTATTGGAGGAATTCTAATATCCTCCATTTTGAGAATTCGGGGAATTTTAAATTCTTTTGTTAGTCTTACCAAACATAATATTCGGGGGATATTAGAAAGTAAATATTTTGAATATCCCCCAACCAAACGGATGTAACCCTTTCCATTTTAGATATATTCTAGAATTACCCGTTTGGCTTGTTAAGAGAAAAAAATTGCATACCTGAAACGGACTCGTTTAAGATCTTTGGCGCCTCCTGGTAAGGATGTAAGTGTAATATAGACACCAGGCTCATCCTGCTCAACCCAGTCATCATCAGCCTGAGATTCACCATCTTTGCTTTTGCTGCTATTTCTTGCTGTAGCTTCTGAATGGGCAGGTTTGTTGAGGCTTGACCTGAGGTTATTAATGGCAGTTGGTTTTAACTCGTTGTTTAAACCATTGGAATCTTGTTCTTCGTATGGTACTATTTGACCATTGGGTCGGTCAACTGGGGCATCCGGTAAAACATCGTTGGGAGCAAGATTAGATCCAAAGGAAGTAAAGGAAGGAGACTTGATGTTCCTGGCAGATCCCACAGGCAGCCTTTCCGCCATGTCTTTCAGCTATTAATACATACAAAATAAAGGATCAGGATATCATCAGGAAGGAAATCTGAAGTCATTAAAGTTAGATAGCTTTTTTCAGAGGAAATTTGCAGTACTTCACTACTCCGTATTTCACATGCTCATCTTCGAATTTTTTTCTTTATAAAAATTGTATTTTTTGGCTGAGCTTTAGATAGTTCTTGTTACAATAAAAAATTCACATCAATACATAGGGTAGTGATGATGCTTTTTAGAATGACTTGCCGCTCGTATATGAATAAGAAATGAACTCCAAGATGTAAAATACCTCACTGAAATACGTAAGAAAGCCCAAAATATTGATATCAACGAAAAACAGCAAATCGAATGCAAAATCCACTCCCTTTTAAGAAGAGTTCTCAATTCTCTCTGTGTGATTTAAGATCAAAATTTAGCGTGCTTTATATATTTTTCTTCTCACAACATTTTTTTAGAGAACTGTTCTGTATGGTCATTCCACCATCCCAAAATAATTGGTCACCTTACTATTTTAGTTTATCTCAATATAAACGTCCAGTTCCAAATTACAACCAATTAACCAATCAAAAAGTTCATAAAATTACACACAATATAAGAACTTATTTAACAAGAACAAGAGTTGCCCCACCCAGTTCAAAATAACCATAGTAATTTTTTTATATATGCTAAATGCTAAGAAAAAGAAAAAATAGAATGAATTCTTGTCGAATAGATGTGCAGTCCAAACTTATATTGGTGACTTTGATATTTGCCGACACTACAAACTTCACTAAAATTTCTTTCTGAAAGGGTATTATGGATATTTGACCAATGACCAAATGATATAATTAACCCTATACAAATCCAAATGTTACATTTTTCCTACAAACAGTAAACTTTATTGGGTAACATAAAACCAGTGGGAAATAATGATGTAGGTTTAATCAATACTTCTTGTAGGCCTGCTTCGAATATGTAATGGCCCGTAGGGATGAGCTCGGGACCAATCCTGTCCCGAACCCGTCCCGATTTAGTGCTCCCAATTTTTTCCCGATCTAAAAAGTTATGTACCGATCCCGTACCGAACGGGATTCGGGTATCAGTACCGGTACCGGGAAATCGGATTATCCCTTTTTTTGGGGGAATTTCCCGATTTGGTACCGGTCCCGTACCGAATTAGTGGTCCCGAATTGTTTTTCACCATAATTCGTAGTCCCGGTCCGTACCTAACGGGATTCGGGTACCAGGAATCGGTAGGGTTCCGGGTATAGTTCGGGATTCGGGTCAAAATGCTCATCCTTAGTAATGGGTCAATATCAACATTGTGTAAGAAGAAAATGGATTGGATTTAGACACTGGAGCAATGCTGCAACAAAACATAAAATTCTTAAACAGTGATCTTACTTGGCCAGTAAGCGACTTAATCACTTCTTTCGCAGCTTTGCATTTTGAGCTCTCTTCCCCTGCAATAGCTATTGCCTCCTTCAGTTGTTTAGAAATTCTTTCCAGCTCAATATCTTGAAGTTCTGCTTTACGTGTAAGACTTTCTACCTGCGGTTTGGCCGTTTTTAATGAAGAAAGCAAACAATATATAGATCAATTTACTATAGATACAACTTGCAAGTTGCAATCATATTCCAGCCAACCAAATTTGTTCGATTCACAACGAAATATGCAACACATATGATCCAAACATCATGCAATACCACATTCATTTTTTTCTACTGCATCCTCATTTTTCTATCAGATGCACAAAGTGGTATTCCCTCTGTTCCACACAAACTATAACAGGATTTGCATTGCAACCTCATTACCGCGGGATGAAATTTAAGATTAATAGTAGTACATTCTAACCAAGCATTACGTATTCCACATAACAATCTTGTAGGTCTACCTCATTTGGTAATACTCCATCTAGGCGTGACACAAGAACAATAATAGATGACACCTAAAGTTGGTTAATATCACCATGATCTACAATTGCAACATAAGAACAATTTCCTTTATATATTATTTACTATTGTGTGTCTTCAAGAATCCTTGAAGTGCATATATATATGGATTTTAGTAATTTTGTAGTACAACAAACAGATCCATGTAATCACGATACTGCACCAATATTATGCAGCTATACATACCTGTGCTCTTAGTTTCACAACTTCTTGACTGATGCCATCATTTGTCCTTTTATCATCATCCATTACAATTTTAGGTGAAGATAACCCACCCAGTGTTGGGATTGGTGTTGTTGCACGAGGAGGGCTTGGCCGTCTTGATACTGGAGATGTTGCTCGAGATGCAATTCTTGAACCAGGAACTGAAGCGGAGAAGAACTTTTTGGATGATTCAAATACTGGGTTGAGGGACTTAGAAATGTTAAGACCTCCCCATTGAGAGCTTCCATTAGGTATAGGTGAGACACGACTGCTATTAAACTCTAGTTTCTTATTGCGCTTTGAAGTCCGGTTGTCAGCTGGTTTCAATGACTCCATCGATGAAAACCTAGCAAGACGGGGACGGAAGCTTTGATCTGACTTATCATCTTTCTCATTTAACTCATTCACACCCTGATTTAAACTTCCTCTTCTACTCACAGAAGACTGTGATGAGGCATCACCATCGATAGCTTTCTTCAATTTATTTACACAGTTGTCACAAACACGATATGGTTTGTTTGGGTTCAATGCCATAGAGGCTCTTAACGACTTCTTGCTACTGCATGAATGACAGAAAACAAGTCCACAGTTATAGCAATTATGTCGTTTTCTTTTAAATTTGAATGGTAGGTGGCAGCCAGAACACATAGACTGATCAGTTCCTGAAACCCACTTATGAAGACATATAGCTGCAGTAAAATTAGTACCGCATGCTATACTTTTAACCTGCTTATCTTTTAAAGCTTCTACTAGGGTGGGAGTATTTCTATCATCTATGTCTCCATGACCAAGCCGGCCATTAGCACCCTTACCCCAAGTATAAACTTCTGTCCTCGAAGTTAAAACCGCAACATGATAGGCACCACAAGCTATCTCCTCGACAAAACTCTTTGAGAGTTTGCCTTCAACACGAATAGGGAGCTTTCCATCAGCATGAGGATTTCCTAGTTGACCATAAACATGACTCCCCATTGTGTAAACATGCCCCGAGGTTGTAAGTGCTACTGTCATGCTATGTCCACAAACAACTTGACAAAAGTTGGGATCAACGAGTGCAGCAACACAAGTAGGTACCAGTTTATTTTCCTTGTCACCGTGACCAAGTCGACCTTTATCGCCATCTCCCCATGTAAATATTTTTCCTGAGGAACAATTACTAGAACTTGAATTCCCAACCATAACTTCTACAACTGCAGCAGTATGCCAGGCGCCACAAGCAGCTCTTACAGTTCGAAGTCCCTTAAGAGATTCTACTTCTCGGGGCTTTGAAACACTTTTTGTGTCTCCATGACCTAAAACACCAAATGTACCATCACCAAAAGTAAACAGTTGCCCCGCAGAGGTCACCACAGCCGTATGCCAGGGTCCACAAGAGATGAATGAGACATGGATGCCCTCTAGTGGGCCATTTACTCTTTTTGGAACCCAGTGGCTTACTTCATTTCCATGCCCAAGAATCCCAAAATGCCCATCACCCCATGTGTATAGATCGCCAGAGAGTGTTACAGCACATGTATGATACTCACCACATGCTACTAGCTCAATGTTTGTATTGCTGAGGCCATCAATAAGTTTCGGGTGCAAAACATCTGTATCAACACCATGCCCGAGTCTCCCCCCAGATTCCTCACCCCAAGAGAATATCTCCCCTTGTTTGGTTACTAATGCAGCATGTCTTCGACCACAAGCAATATTCTGAACATCAAGTACTACTGCAGATTCTAAAGATTTGGGTAACAAAGAATCCATCTTAGCACCAACTGAACTCCCCACTCTGTGAGATCCACCATCTCCCGTAATTTCACCCCAAAGAAAAACATCTCCTAACGCATCCCCATCATCATGACCAGAACCTTGACTCGAAGAACTAACAGCACTTGATAAGCTTACTCTAAATGCATCTACGCCCATTAGCCTCGCGCGGCCATGCATGCTATCAGAACCTCGAGATGACAACGAATGGACAGAACCACTGGTAGAATCTGAAGGGAAAAAGGACTTGGGAGGAACCTTATAGAAGTTCATGTCTTGAACACCCTTAGGAGGGCTTCCATATGGACTTTGAAGGGGGAGTTGATCGACAGTGTCCTGAATAGGGAAATATAACATTGCATGTTACCTGCTTTGGAAAGTAATCATGACTTGACCATATAGACATCTCTTTGCAATGTACAAACAAAAATATACAGATTGGGAAAAACATAAAAGTTCTAAACGTTTAAATGTCTCACTTCCTGTACATTAATCTAAGAAGGGAAGATGCACCTTGTGTGAGCTATCGCCACTACTAAATGGAGAGTGTAATGGAGAGCTTCTACGGGTATAGGCCCTAGGACTATTAGCTTCAGATGGGATACCATCACTCCTTGATTCTGTTCTCCATTTTCTTTGATGACCACGTGATATCAGTGCCTTAAGACCACTAAACCATACCTCAGCTTCATCCTTGTCCTTGCAGATCTGAAGAAGAAAAAAAACAATTCAGGCAGTGACTTCCTTTATGTTCAATAAAGTTACCAAAACATACTATTAACTGTCAGAATATACTTCAACTGCATCGAGAAGATTCTTACCAAATCTAAGGACCTGTCATTATATATTAGAGAAAAGGATTGATACTCCTTCTCAGGCCGCGGATACCTTTGAAAGATTGGCTGTACAAGACAAAACAAAACAAAACATTTTAATATGGGAATCCATGACAATGAAACACTGCCAATGAAACACACATACAGTATGAGTTGGCTTTTAGGTTCCGGATATGATCTTCAGTGTGTTATAAAAGATCCTACTCCAGTGCTCCTTAATGATTTGAATTAACAGGTTTACTGACAGATCTAGTTTTTCTTAATTAAAACAATTGGAATATAAAGTTCACGTGTTAGGTTTAGAGAAAAAAAGATCTATAGGAGATAAACCTGAGGCTGTGTTTTATATTAAAAACTCACTAGAGCTGTGAATGAGTACAGTGGTGCCTTAAACTATATTAATGAACTCTTTATTTATATTCTTTCTGGAATAGTGTACTAATGCACTCTTGCCTCCTGAAGTATACATGGTGTTCTGTGATGCCATCATAGATTGACCTATGATTTCTTAATTGTTTATTCACGTTAGATTATTAAGTCCACGAGTCTGCATAGAAAAATTATATGCCCTTCTTTTTTTTGGACCATTTCTCGATTTGTAGCTATAGCATTGGTTAAATTTAACCCCAGATTTGAACCCTTGTGACCAGGTGAGAAGGAGATCCATACTCGATTAAGTGTGCACATAGGTACGCATTACATATAGGGATATGTCTGGTACTCCTTATGTGTTGTTCAAAACGGCTACATATCCAGCTCAGCTTATAACTTAGTTTTGGGGAACTAAATATTAAAGCTGGTTGCTAAATGCTTGTCTAGGACTGAGAAGAGTCACAGACTACCGAGTTTCAAGTGCTGCTTCAGAAACATTAGTTAACAAGAATTATCTTTTGCAAAGAAAACAGCTTACGGTTCGCTGGCCTGAAACAATTCTAGAGACATGGCTCAATTTAAGGTGTTTTTCCTCTTTTCCAGAAATCCATATGAGAACAGATTCGTCCTGAAACATCAGAAGAAATCCAGAACAATTTAATGAGCTATCATATAAAAGTTTATAACAAAATTACACCGTTAGTTGGAAAGGATGGCAATCACACGTTACTACAAACATATAGGGAAGAAAATAACCATTAAAAATGATCTCAAACTTACATTAGCCAGCCTGAATGGACAGAACTTAGGTTTCCCTCTTCTCCCATATTTGAGAAGATAAGCCCCCTTTTTTAAAGCAGTAATTGCCTGCATTTAATACCAGCCATTAACCGATGTTAAAAAGACCTTAGCCTATTTTCCAAATAGAAGAAACATACTAGAACATGATATAGTCACTTCACAAGGTAATATTATAGCATATAAAGAAAAGTTAACAATCCTTACAAAAGTAGCAGATGTTTACCACCACAACTGCACTAAGTTCATCTAACCTACCACGATCAGAGTCAGAGGGGCTCAAGGGGTGTGCAAGTGGTGCCATCGCACCAGGCCTCCAGTTAAAAGGGGCCACATTTTTCTTAATATTTATATATATATATGTTATATAGTAAACACATACGAGTCCTATAATTCAAATTTACAAGGAATTTATATTTAGTTTACAAGTGTAACGGGCCTCCTTCGTTATGCCTAGGGCCACCGGAACCATGAGACTGCCCTGATCAGAGTCAAAGCTAAGACCAGGAAGAAGTTTGACAAAGACCAACTGAACAAAGTAATAAAGGAGCCTTTTGATTTCGAATGTAGAAACTCAATTCATAAGGCAATTAAAAGCCCACTCATCAGGGCCTGTAATTAATTCAAAGAGAGATAGAACATTGTACGTTTGATGATCTTGTCCTAGTTATACTAATTTGACTCTTTAGTCACAGGGAATGTTTAGAAGATCATACATATGCAGAAGTTCATATTAATCCATGAATATCAACTATAGTGATTCAATACTGGAAACCATAACTTCATAAGCCAGTTTATGCTGCATGGATCCTAAGTCCATCAGATCTTATCCTCCTGTATATAGGGATTCACTTACTATCGGGTTAACAGCAAACTTTGCACTCCCTTGGCTAAAATTACTTTAGAAAGCCAATCTAAACTTTAGCATGACAAATAAATAAAATTTGTACCACTAAGATTGCAGAGTACTAAAAAAGTATCATATTAGTAGTCCAGAAAAGGCATACTATCTGAAAGTTCATATCTATCAGTATCCAACGTTTTCAGTTACAAGCATTCTTAAAAAGATATTTTTTTCATATCACCTTGGCAATTGGCATACCATAAAACCTTCAAAGTGCGTTACTATAGTTAGATATGCACTTAAATTACATACAATAGCTTATGTAAAAGTAAGCTTAAGGGTGAAACTATTTTGGCCAAGATCTAAGGGTTTGCCACCTTTGGTGCTACATATCAGTAATGACACAAATAATAACGGATGTCGTGTTTTGAAATTGGTGCAAATTTATCTGCATTCAATAGTATGCGAGAAATGGATACATGAGTTTTCATACTCAACAACTCCCACATGTCTACGGGATCGGATACCTTGGTAAAACCTAACTAATGCTTTGATATACACAATCAAAGACATTAACTGTTATAAAAATTATGATTGATGTTTAGGCCTAAATTTCAGCAAGATGGATAATGTGGGGCGTGATGTACATATACATGGCACAAACTAAAAGGCATGGTGTCACCAATTTGGCATGATTAGCACAAAACACGGAGCCAGAATCCAGGAATATGACAAAAAGTCAGCCTGAGCGTAAAACTAAATCTAATTCAAAAAAGCAGCAGGTTAATTAATTGGTAGAGCATAACGCAACATCCTTGTCACCTACATCATATTTAGCAGCAAAACCACCTAAGTCCAATAAACATGACTACTTAGTGACGCAACAATGCAACATCTATATTGATTTTGTTACTATAAATGGCAGTGAAATAAAAAGAGAGATTCTAGAAAAAAAGCTTAAACAACTTTGGGGCGTATCGCATTTTTAGGCCTCTCGATCATTTTTCAAAAAATCATAATGACATAAGTATAAATATGAATAAAAACCTGGTCAATATCTCGTTGGACTTGACTAGTAGTAGCAGTGGTAGAATCTGACGTCATCATCATCATCCTGGGAGTCTGCAACATCATCACCTCCTAACTAACTAACTAACTAACTAACAATATCTCATCATCGTCATCATTAACTAACTAATTAAATATAATTAATTACACCACTGGCAATAAGCTGTTTGAATAATAAAAAATAAATGACCAATAAGCTGTTCGCTATAGTAGTAGCAGATTCAAATAATCAATTTCACGCTACTTAGATCAGATTAATTCATTCGTAAATGTCTAATAAGCTGTTTGTTTGACGGTGAATGAATAAGGTCTGTGTTTGTTTGAAGGAGAAATGGAGAATGAATTTGACGCTACTGAAATCAGGTGAATAAATTAATGTGAATGAAGGTGAATGACAAAATAATAATAAGCTGTTTGTTTGTTTGTTTGATGGAGAATGAATAAGCTGAATAAGCTCTGTGTTGTTATTGAGAAATGAATAAGCTCTCTGTTTGTTTGTTTGATGATGAAGAGAGAAGAAGAAGAAGAAAGAAAAGGTGTGTTTGAAAGAGTAGAGTAGTATCTGAGTAAGAATCAAATTCTTTTTTTCTACTTGTACTCATTTCATCATCAATTGATTTTTTTTATTTTTTTTTTTTAAGAATTTACTACTATTATTCCTTCATTTATAACCAACCATTTATTTCATTTCAATGGTGGTAGTACAAAATTATATATACATACACACTTTTTTTTTTTTTCATTTTCCGAAACAGGTAAAAATTTTAGTGCAATCACCCTTTGACTCCTTTGACCGAATACCAACAGTGTTCAACATTTATTAGTCATAAAATGTTCTCACGTCCTTTAGACATAAATAAAGAAACTAATATTTAAAAAAAATCACTTTTAATTCTTTTTATCAATAAAAAGGAATTCATTAATAATAATAAAATATTACATTAATAATTAATTATTTATATAATAAAAGATATCATTTAATGTTGTTAATTATAAAAAAAATAACCATAAAAACAAACCTCAAAAGTTTAAAATATAAGTTAATTATTTATAAAATAATAATAATAATAAAATACGTTTTTTCTTCTTATATTATGAGTGTGATGCAATAAAATAAAATAAATTACTATATAAAACCTCACCAACGATCGTGTTAGTAAATGAACATGTCAGCTAAGTCCGACTAACATGGTTCACTCTCACCAACGATCGTGTTCAATAAAGGAACGTGTCAGCTAAGTCCGACTAACATGGTTCACCCTCACCAACGATCGTGTTCAATAAAGGAACGTGTCAGCTAAGTCCGACTAACATAGTTCACCCTATTGTGCCTAACATTAAGATTATAGCTTTCGATGCAGAAATTGTATCCAAAGCATACCGACATGTTCTATATAATAAAGAAAACACATTTAAGATGTATCGGAAAAAAGGTTTGAAACCAACGTTTTCTCGCTATATCAGCGGTAACGGTCAAGTAAAAAAGAGACACCATTTTTTATCGTGATCCTTTGTTGGGCATTCACAAATCACAACCATGTAATTTAGTGTGGTGAGACGTAAATACTAAGACTACGTTTAGTTTGATGGAAAACACTCTGTTTTCTATAAAATATAATCTAGAAAATAAGGAAAATAGAAAACGCGTTCAAATCATCGTTTTTTAGAAATATTTTCTAGAAAATGCAAAATCTCTGTTTTACCCTTTTGCACACAAAACAAAAAACTCTTTTTTTTTTGTTTTCTAAGTTTTTCGTTAGACATAGAAAATTCATTTCTCCCTTTGTTTTCTTTATAGTTTCGGAAAATATAAAACACAAATTTCTCCAACAAAACACGTTTTCTAAATTTTTAAATGTTTTGTAGAAAAAGAAATCCCTTTTTTTTTTTTTACAAAATAGAAAATGATAGAAAAATGTTTTCCAACTAAACCCTAAACTCTTTTGTTTTTTTAAGGATAACGGGAAAATAAGAAAAAAAAAGTACCATACAAATCATCCCACTTCGATTAACACACTAATTAAAAAAAGGAAGGGACCTGAAAGATAAAACTCAAAAACAAAATAATCTTTGATTTGTAATTATTGTTCTATTGAATGTAAAATGTGGCATGATAATTGTCATAACACCCATGCTCAATGATAGGTTACATATCTTTAAATGATGTGTTTCTATTGCATCATGAATTCGTGATATGCAGTAAATACAATTTGATGGTAATGACATAAAATAGATAGAATCTAACACAAACAAAGCCAGAAACCTCATGAAACGAGTTGCGATGGATTCATGACTATGAAAACTCCTTTTGGGCACCCAAAATCATTGATAGAGAACTACACTGTGGGGGTGATGACCCTTTTCAAAAGACTTTTGGGATGGCTTAAAAGGAAAAAAGGTATAATTGTGCCCACATCAAATTCAAATGGTCCTTGTTTGCTTTTTCACATGTCCATGTTCATGCACTGCACCCATGATATGAAATTGCCTTTTATCATTTTCCATAACCAAACCAAACATTGCCACAACCATAAAAGGTCAAGTTGTAGCAGCTTATTCCCTTTCTTCACAACTCTTTTATTGGTACATGTACATCTGCCATAATCATTTATGCATCTTATTATGCTCTGGTAATGGGACTCGGGGATGTGATGTTTAACCGAACTATCTATACCCAATCATTGTTTCTTAAACACCTTTGGTTCTGTGGCGTATGCTTTAATCGACAAAGATGTGTGTCTCAAAGAGATTTCTAAACTGCAATTACAAAAGTCAATAAAAAAATACAGTTTCTGAGCATGAACACAAACCCAAGGACGCATCACGCATGCATCACGCATGCATCTCGGAAAGGCGGTCATAAGGTCTGCAGACCAGAATACGTTAGGACTGCCCTATTTTGGGCTATGAACACTCGATAACAAAAAAAGACCATCCGAAACCCAAAACCAAGAAAGCATATGCATTTTCCTATAACTGATACTGTCAATAGCGAATACAGAAAGTTTGGCAACTAATGATGGATCTTAAGAGCCATAGATTACAAGTTCAAATATCTTTAGATACATGATTTAGGAAGAAAAAAAAACCTCCAACTGAGAATCGTGAGGCTGTGTCCACATCAATTTGACAATTAACCTATATGAGCACGAATTTGGACAAAAAAAACTGCTGATATATACAACTTTAAAGAAAAGGTTAAAGCAGCGCAATATATGGGTTGCAACTTTAAATCTGAACAAGTAATGGATCCTGCTACAATGTTACTACACTCAGCTTCACAGAGTTTCAACTATCAAACATCTAAACTTTCCTTCCACAACATGATAACATCTCACATTAATCAACCACCCGAAGAAGTAGCTACTGCAGTTTCATCGTCACTAAATCTAGAGATCGTATGTGCAGTCGACCTGAGTATATAAAGTGACTTATCAGAAAATAGACAATCAGAATTTTAGTTTTCTAAAGGTCTTAACTCAATCATACAGCATGGATAGAGCCCTTTCTCTTAGTAATTAGGATGACATCTAAGTTGCATGTCACCTTTCCCATCACGCCAACCCTTCCCCTCCCCATCATGATTTGCAGTGTACTGCCTTAAAAGTTAAAGGTGTAAAATTTGCATGATAATTGTTGCATACGTGTTTAGGTTCATAAATTAATTAAAAATATGTTTCATGAGGTTTCTAAAATGAGGTTCGTGTGCAATTTGATTTTCCATGTGGTTGATTTTAATTGTGATTGTTTGTGTGTGTGGCTAGCCCGTGTGTGACTTCAGTTGTTCGATCCGCTAGGAATCGAGAGGGGGGCTTTCACGTCTGTTTCCTGTGAAAGTAAAGCTGAAGGTGCCGAAGATGGCCGGTGATCGTTGTTCATTGGCTGTTCAAATCTAGCATTTCACTGACAGTTGTGATGGTGAAGGGATTTGTGATTTGGTGACGAAGAGGCTGTTTGATTTTTGTTTGATTTGGTGATAAAGAGGCTGTTTGATCGAGAATGGTGACGGCGATTAAGGCAGTGTTTATAGGTGAGCTTCCTGACGGGTAATTAAGGTGATAACAATAAAACTAATAATAATTTATATTACAATTTAAAAAGAATTAAAAAATTTAAAAAGAAAACAATAATAGTAATATTAGTGAAAAACAATTATATAATCCAAATTAGCAATTTTAATAAACCACTTATCTACATAATCAGTTTTGTCACCTTAAATGCCACAACATCATGAAAAACTGTTTAGATTTGAATAAATAAATCAATAACTGGTGAAAGTTAGTTGGCTAAATCCTATCTAAACCCTTGTTGTTTGCTAGTCAACCCAGAGACCCAAACTGTTCGACCCACAAAGTAACCACACCTGTTTAGATCCACTACTCGGCCCGCCCATTTCGCCACCCCTACATCTAAACTTCAAATCCCAAATTCCCATAAGACGTAATTATTGATGGCGGATAACTACCAGGGTTACATAGACTTGTGATGCAAAAGAAAGCCTTAGTAAACCATCTTTCCCTCGTTTTGCGAAGAGATGGTGTCTATATCTAGAACCCATGACCTTCAAATGATTTAACTTTTAACCAAATACTATGGATTGATCCTAAATAAGCATCCCGTGTGCATCAAGGCCAATGGGCTCAGTTAAGGGTTTTTGGTCTTACTACATGAATTACCTATCGGCGTATCCCATGAGAAAAAAACAGCAAAGTTTTGCTAAATCTGTTGACAGGGAAATAACTTAAGCATAGACGCACAAACACTAACCTTTTATTGTTGATTACTGGAAGGAAGTCAGCCACATCTTCTTTCTTTGGATACACTTGCTGTGTGAAGTCATCCCTACTTCGTTTATTAATCTTCAGTTAAAAGACAAATCAGTTTGGATTTAAAACATAGACGGCACAGTGCTAACAAATTTGTATTTATGCAAAGTATAATACTTACCCTCATTTCATTTCCTGGATGAACCTTTATAGATGCCAGCTTGGAGTATTTATCAATTCCTCTTCTTTCTTCATCAAACTTTCCATCCTACACATTAGTTCCATACATTATTTGTTAGATCATAAACTGTTTTCTGAAGATATAGGCAGAGTCAGAAGTGGGAGTTTAAACCCTTTTGAATGGAAACAGGTCAATTAAGGTTTTATTTAATTGATAACAAATTAAACAGGTCAAAAATACCACTTTAGACCCATTACCCAACCACTCTTTTGGCTGCCTCTACAAAATGGTAAAGATTAAAAGAGACAAAGATTAGGACCTTAGATATTTTCCTAGACAGTTCTCTGTCCTCCAATTCAGCAAATTCACCTCGCTTAACGGTCAGATCAGAATTCAAAGGCTCAATACGATCTATATAGTTAACTCTCGGAGGCCCGTTATTGTGGCTCCGGGGGTAGTTGTAGTTCTCTCCTTGCTTACTATCGAGGTTTCTCTCATAGGCAACCGGATGACGATTAGATAAAGAATCTGGTCTTCTAACTCCAGGGCTGTGCTTTATTCTAGTGTCGAAGTGCTCTCTAAGGTCATGAAATGAAGTTGCTCCAGCAGAATCATCATTTACTTCCATCTGAAAGCTTCTTCCCGCTATAGAATCTCTATGCTTAGACAAAGGAAGTGTTTGCTTATAGTAGCTGTCAGATTCTTTTTCACGATGCAGGGGTGCATGCCTTATCTCTACACCTGACTCATCCAAATCCATTGAATGATAGCTCTGTGGATTATATCTTTCATACATCTGTCATGAAGTGGGATAAACGTAAGATGATTTTACATATACAGGTGAACAAAAGAGTAGGAACAGGTGAAATCGTCACAATATAATTTGTAGAAAGCATCAGCAGTCAGTAGAGGTGGCTACGCCTAACCCATTTACTAATGCCAAAAAAAATTAATAGAAACACGATGCAAAATATATTATAGAATCATATTTGACAGAGAGCTTATTTATAAAGAATTTTAATAGAATAGAACAAATATTCAAGTGCACAACTCAAAAAATGCCCCAAGCACATTTGAAAAGTGTAAGTTATTCTTAATGTACCAGCAATTATTAATAGGACCATGATACCATCCTATTGATAAAATGAATTTCCTAATATACAAAATAAAATTAGAAGAATGCATACTTTGTTGAAATTAGGACGTTGGAATGAGTTAGATCCATCCAGTGATTGTAATGCAGTCCGGTCACTATAATAGTAGGATTCTGAAAAAAATATCAAGAGCTAATAGATAAGAGCCACAACCATAGTATCTCAATATCAAACTACTAGAAGGTATTTCGATCATCTTGTCATTTTAAAAGGCCAAACTCAGTCTCTATGTTCAACAATGAGTGCTCATATTTACATTAGCATCCCAAGTGAAGTTGTGAACAATATTGGAAAGATCACAGGCTGGCAGTTAAACTGATTATTCAGGTAAAATAAATCACATACAACTAATACTACTTACGGTTGACAGGATCCATGACCAGGTTTTCAAATGCACCAGGAGGAACCTCCTCAAATTCAATACCAAGTGGTGGACCATCTTCTCGATAATGTCTTCCCAATTGCCTTTTGACAGCTGTAATTACAGCATTCTCAACCTGACCTTTCACCTTTAAAAATCCTGATGGGCCCGTCCGGCCCTTCACACTTTTTACATCATTATGGGTAGGATATATTGATGTTAATGTACCTAAACGATCTACATTTTGAGGGCGAAAATTATCTTTTAATGGCGAGCTACTTCCCGAAGATGTATCATCATCCATATCCATGTTATTGTTATGTTGACTTACATGCTCAAATGGAACTTCCGTTGGAAAAAGACCCCCAGCTGTAAATCTTCTACTCTCAACTTCCTTTGGTTCAAAATGCTTGTTATCCCCTTGTTTGGTGCTACCACAAGAATCTTGTCTAAGTCCACTACCCCGATCCTGTATGACGCCACTTGACCGATCTTGTTTACCATGTGCTTGGATTTCATCGTTTGGTGTTTTGTTTTTGTCCTTTAATCTTCTGTGACAAAACCACCCAGATACTTGTTTTTCTGATAATCCAATTGACTCTGCAACTTCAAGTTTCATGGCCTCTGAGGGATATTTATGCTCTGCAAAACAGAATGAAAATTGTTTCTTTAGCAATTTATGGCTACTTCTAGAGAAAAATATAAGTAAACAAATGCAAAAGAGATAGCAAGATGAGTGCGTCGGCGCGTGAAAAAGGGTTCAGGTTGAAATGGACCTTATAGTATGGGACGACACTAGGTTTGGGGTTCCAGCACCAATCTAAATAAATAGAGTTTCCACACTTTTTTAACCCATTTGACATGTTTGAGATAAAACACAATCCAATAGCTCAATCATAAGAAAACGAGTTGAATTTATAATTTCTAAAAATGCAGCAACAGATGAAACGCATACCATTGTAGAAGTTCTCTAGTGCTGTAAGTTGCTTTGGTGTCTTGTGAATTCTCTTGGGTTTCTTATCAAAATGCGCTCCATTCTCATCAGCTTGAACTCCTTGGGGTTCTACAATATAAACCACAGAACGATCAGCATAAACTGAAACGTTTTACTTTTGACTCTTCACTCGCCTTAATTCCAAACTCATATTATATTACTCAGATTTACTAAAACGACGTAACGGGGTAGTAAAGAAAATGATGTCATTCTTCACCAGTCTCAGTTCTGCAGTTTCATCTAACGCATTCAACATACATAATTTCCCTCCACCCTAATAATAAGCGCCCCCTTAAGTTAGACACGCTTACTTGTTAAATAATGATCAAAGTATAATGCTAAAACTTATTTCCAAAGTGTACACTTTTACTCAAAAATCAAAAGGCACTTTCATAGGAAGACGTGTCACCATCCATAGAGGGAGTAGGAAATAAGGTGGCCATTACACATTTACACTCATGAAATATCAGAAAGGCATTCCTTTTGTATCTTCAGTTCATCACGATCATTGTTATTGTAAAGATATATTGAATAGTAGTAATTACATGAATTGTATAATCACAAGTGATATAGAAATATAAAGATGTTTAGAGATGATCAGAAGTATAAATTGTACTCATGTAACCCGTAAAATGAAACATGAATTGCTATACAGACTTCATGATGGAGAAACCTAGGTAAAAAATATTGAGATGAAGAACAAACTTAATAGTATGAAATATGGACATAAATGCGGTCATTTTGTATCATAAGCACATACTCCTAATATAGTAAACATAAATCCTACCCTAGTTATTTTATCATAACACATAAATCCTACCATCGAGAATTATATATCAACTGCAAACCACGCGATTGATGAATCAGATACTAATGTATGGATTAATATCTAAGAGATGTCGCTTTTGACATTCAACACATGGAAGGTTTAACACCTTCATAGACATAATTCTTGTTTTCTTAAACCAAATACAACATATTAGACTAAACCTTTCAGATTTGTATCGCCCTACGTACAAAAACATCATTTATTCGTGTAGAACATAAATGCCTCAACACTAAACCCACTAGTTTTAAAACAGATGTAGCAAAACATTAATAAGCAGTTCCAGTTCACAAACCCCGCCCAGAGGACTATTGGTCACTTACCAATTTACCAACTTTTAAACTAAATTACATTCAAAAAAAAGTCCAGGTTCTACATGACACGTTGGCAATACGTTTAGGTACATCGTTCCAGATTACTTGGCACATCCTACCAGAGAGATCCCAAATAAACCTACCCCCACGAAACAAAGTTTTGGGTACCGCACCAACTGTGATCCCATTCCATGCGACTATGGGAACATAGTCCTCTCCTAGGAAGCAGCTAACCTACGAGGCTGAGGGGTGGTTGCAATATGTGGCAAGGGTCTCCACTAACCTACCTAGAGGTTTCAGCAAACAGATCTAGGATTATAGCTATTCATTCATCTCCTTATTTAATAATAGAATATCACGTCTATTATATAAACATAACAACAGCTCTAAATTAATGAATAGTTGCAGTAAAATAAGCAGTTTGTAATTATGATATGGTTAAATAAATAATAGAAAAGGAGTTTGTAATAAACAGCTTAATTTGAAAAAAAGTGCTTAATTGAAATAGATTAAATAAGCAAATCGGGTTCCAGAAGTAGCTTATAAAAAAGTAAGCATGAATAAGAGAGATCTTAATAAAAAAAGAAGTGAAAGAGAAATACCTTCCATATGATATGAAATTATGATTTAGCAGTAAGTAAGTAATTGGTTAAGGAGGTATCATGAGGCGGAGAATGCAATGAGATTAATTTAGGGTTTCTTTCTTTTATTTAATTTAATTTAATTTAATTTGATGGAAGGAATGAAGAAGATGAAACGCAATTTAGGGGACAGGAATATATATAATCAATCAATGAATGAATGAATCTGCAAATTAATTTGGTGTGGTAGTTTTTTGGTTTTCGATGATGATGAAAAAATTCTATTAAATGCAGCAAAATTCAAGCTCGCTGTTTTGCTTTCTGCTTTTTACGTCAACCAAAATCCCTCCCTCCATCCCTTGTCTTTTTCCCTTATTATTCTTTTCTTTTCTTTTCTTCCAATGAATAATGTAATGTTTTTACTCCATTTTTCATTTTTACTCTTTTCTTTTTTTTTAACAAAATTCATTTTTACTCTACTTGCCTTTTCAAAATGTAATATTTTCAAACTCATTTATCTTATAATCCACTAATTGACTCAATGTTCAAACGGATAATTTGATGACTCGATTAGGTTAATTTGATAATCGAATATGTGATTCAGTAGTCAAATTCGTGACTCGGTTTTTAAACCCGTGACTCGGTAGTTGAATATGTGATCCAGTTGTCGACTTCGGTAGTTTTTAGCTATGCTTTCAAACTTTTTTATACGTGTCATATAAATTTCTTATAGTTTCCATAAATACAAATTTTTTCAACAATTTTTTATCTATATTACTATATAAAAAGTATGATTTAAGTTCATTTTGATACTAAACTTTATTTAAATACTAAAAGACAAATCATCACCTTCCATATCCATTTCGAATACTAAAGGACAAATCCTCACCTTCCATATCCATATTAATTCAATAGCTGAGATTAAACACATTATCGATTTTCACCATCTTTTTTCAAACAATTAATATCTTTTAAAGCGTTAATCGTTATACGAAAAAAAAATTTACCGTTACGAATAGCATTTAATTATCTTTATATAGATATTAAATGTCTAAAACACCTTTCATCTCTTCTTTTTTTACTATTTTTTTCTTTCTCATTTCACCATTCATCATAGGTAAAAAGCTATTATCTCCTCTTCTTAATCTTTTCTTCTCACTCACCTCCCACCACCATCGCATCTCGTCGCCACCATCCCATGCGTCACCACCATCCCATGCGTCACCACCAACATCAAGGAATCATAGCTGTGGGTTTTCTAGGCCGTCGAAAAGGTTTTCCAAATCAGTTGATAAATCGTGTAATGTATTTGGTTCTGGGGGTGCTGACGTGGTGTTAGGGTTTGTAGGGTTTGAGCAGATTATTAATGAGTGTTTTAAGGATCAGGAAGTTGGGTATTTTTTTATGAGGTCAAAGGGATTTTGTAATTGGAGATGTGTTGTGATAAGTGTCTGGTTTTCGACGATGGGGTTAAGTCAGGGTTCGAGAAACATGAGTTTGGTGAGCTTCATGGGATCCTTTTTATGTTTTATGTGAGTCCATTTTTTTGTTTTTTTCGTTTACATGAGATTTTATGAATTACGTATGCTTGAGATTTTGGTTATATTGTTTTGATAGCGAATAAGCAATTGTATACACCCCCTTAGTATATATGTATCGAACCGTATAGTGTTATCTTTAACAAAATTGTATTACGGAGAGTTTTATGATCACTCAAATTAGATAAAGTTTGTAAATTTCAAGTAGGGTTATTAATCTTTAATTATAGAACGAAATATATGTGTATATTCTTTCCTTTCTCGCTCTTGTAGTAATAGGTCTTTGGACCTAAAAAGAATCCCTGAGTTATTTTATCCTCTAGCTTAAACAGACTTAAGATAGAAGATGAAATCATTTCTTCAGGTAGTGGCTTACTTAGCAAAACAGAGTATGCGTCCATGTAGTAACAGTTCTCTATTGAGGTGTAGGGATACATATAGATCCTAGCATAGGTTGTGATTGTAGTAACAAGTTGGACCGCAGAGTTCTTCGGTGGATCCCAATAATCCATCTCGGTGTTGCTATGGTAGGTAACGATGTAGTTTGAATCGCTAAGTTGGTCACTTGACATCCCTGTTTATCTTTCGCTTTACATCATGTCAAATGTTCAGCTGACTAGATTACATAATGACAAGGTAATAGTTTCAATCGATATGATTATGAAATTAGTAAGTAGGTAAAGGACTTTGGCGATAGAGTGCGATGTACACAAAAGATAAGTGAATAATTCTCCTCATATAGTAATGATTCAGAAAATCCGCCTCTGTCGGCGTTTGTTGTATGTTGTCTAGAACGTAATTAGCCATGACCATACATGTTCAAAGATAAGCTATATAATGCATACACAAAGGTGGATGTGTTAGGGATGATATCATCGTTTCTAGTGTTAAATCTAGCTGAATAATTATGTCATTTGACGTGACACAACCTTAATTTCTCTTTACAACGATATGATCTATATTTGATGCGACAAAGATCGACATGATGATCGTTTGAATCTTTCACCGCTCGATTTTCTTGCGCTGAATATATGTGAAGGAACCACCTTAGATATGCTTTTGGGTCCGCCATTGTTTGCTTTCGGTAACGGGAGCAATACCAATTAAATGAGTGTACCCCCGAAATCAGACAAGGAACAAATAGGCAGCATGGGGGTCTCACGTCATGGTACAAAAATCAATGGTATATAATTGACATGAAATGACATAATTAAAACATTTACATTACATCATACAACATCAGAGTTTCATACAGTGGTCCCAAAGTTTTAAACAAGTTAAAAAGTACTACTACTACTTGTTTTTTTATAACATTTAGTTACCAAAAGACTTGATGGTTTAACAGCTTTTACCAAAACAAAAGTACTTAAACATGCCACAGAATCTTCCAAGCTGCCAGACATCCTGCGGGCTCTCATACGAGAAAATTATGCATTATTACATGAGATTAAACATGTAAAACGTGAACAAAATTTGAGTGACGTTCATAGGTTTAGTAATAATAAGTATGGAACACAAGTATTTAATAGCAAACAAGTAATGGGGGAATGACTATGTACATTGTCCATAGTCAGTAACAGTTATTATTGCTCTAAGCTTATGACACTGATGCACTAACGGTCGAGTATGCCCCTAGTGAGTATTCTGCCAAAATACTCTAACTATTACCTCAAATGTTAAATGGTTACACAACCGTACTACAAGTCGGGGATTGTCAGTCTCGATTGATCCACCCACAATATTCGCGCTTGCAAATGGGAAATTAATGGTTCATGATATAATAACAGGGGACTTAAGGCTATTGGTACTAAAAGCAATAATAATTATGTAGTAATCTGGAAAGCATACAGTTTTCAAAAGTTGTGTTCCAACATGTAATCTCACCCCGCGATTTGAACAAAGTATAAGTAGTAAAAGGGGCAATGAACTCACCTTAATAAATGTAGTAGTATCGATCGGTCGAGAAGTCTTGAAACAAAAGGATCGCAACAATGAACGCTTTACCGCAAGCCGCGACCTATAATGGTAACGAGTACTTTATGAATGTACTCAAAACCCAAAAAATATTTATATTATTAGAAATCAACACAAAACATACTCGTAATAAGTAATTTATATGCTTACTTCAAGAATCCATCCTAAAATTTTAAGTTTTAACTTATTTTACCATTTTTTTTTAAATTTACCACTTTCCGAGCACTCGTGTGACTTCCTAAATAAAATACCAAACGATCTCTACAATTTACCAATTTAAACTCCAGGTCCCTCCATAAGTTCTTTAATCTCAAAAAAATTCCCGAAAGCTTAAGACAAATAAAACCTATATTTATAATTTTTATTTGATAAAAGGGGACATTGGACCTACAAAAACCTACTTCTTGCATCTATTGTTTTGACTCACTTAGACAACTCCTAAATTCACGAAAAAAATCAGGGAACTCACACAAATTGTGAATAAGCTACGGTTTGAATTTTGTTGAAAAATATTAAGTTTAGACCACTCAGCTTTCAGTTTTACTACAATTGAAATTTCGGACAGTTTGACAACACAACTTATAAAATCATTTTGACTAACTTATACTTACTTTTAAAACTCACAACCACTTGTGTTTGAAAGTAGACTCGAAGTACTTAGTTCTATGATTTAAGAAATCAACAAAAGCCCTTAGTATGGTCAAGTTATTGCTATCGCAAGGTGACTCAAATTTCTGCATAAATTCGTCATGTGCAGAAATTTACCTTATGAAAACCAAATAATAAATCGAGCGTAAATAATTTGTTTTTAGGAGTTAGAAATCGAATTTTATATCAAAAGGGTCACAAGGACAACACCTATAAACCAAGACCTTAAAATTCAAATCTACGAGGCGGGTCATTGTGTATACACTCACGTTTCCCTAGACACATCGACAATTAATATCTATGATATTTAATCTATTTTCTAAAGCCTAACGTGCACACAACCAATCAAGAAGCGATAAACATATAAGAATCACATTGTAAGTTTCATGTCATCATAGACTAACACTAGCTAATATAGTCAAGCATAGCAAAAGAAGAAAAGATAAAAGACATAATCATATAAAACGTATACAAGATAAATGATAGTTGAATAAAACCTTATTCTTCTATTGATATGGGTGATAAAATGAAGTTTTTAGGGCTTTAGAAACCCTGAAGTAGTAGCTAGAAAGTAACCCTAAAATTCTACACGAATTGTATGTTTACAAATGGTTGTATATAGAATACGAGTCACGATGAAGTTGGGTTTTAGTCGTGACGTCGATTGGCCGTCGAATCTTCTTAGGGTTTCTCAGTTGATAAGTAGCGATGGCGTCAGGCTTTAAACTACGACATTGTATGGAGGGGATAACGACAATGTCGTGCTTTATCTACGATGTCATCTATAGGTATTGATGAAACTTTCTTTGTTGACTTGAGAAACTCGGTCATTCTTGTCTCGACTTCTTCCATACTGCATATATATGCTTGAAAACGTCTTTAAATTGCCCAAAGTGCTTCCAAATTTCCAAAATGACAAAAATAAATGATTTGGAGCGCTTTTAAGACACGTTTAGGCAAACATAAAGGTAAAATGACCCCACAAATATCTATAAAATTACACCTCATCGGGTATATTGAAGCCACTAATAATATGTTTTTAGGTGTTAGGATATATGTTGTGTAGTTTATCATCTTAAAGAATCGACTTGTAATGTACTTTTATTTTTATTCGTTTTTATTGTAGCAACCCTAAAATGGCACAACGGGAACATATAAGTACAAGGGACTGTTACGTCATGTATTCCAAATACAAGGAACAAGAAAACGACTTTTGCAAAACCCGCATATAAAGGCCATGAACAGTACACTACGTAAACATACGAACCATTTAAAACTTTCCATTTATGTCATGTACACGTGTCACGAATATTAAATTCAGAAACTACGTACGTGTTAGTGCACAATAATTATTAAGTATGTGGTAATACATGATAATTATTAATTATAATATTTAAAATCACGAGCATATGATCACGAACATTAATACATGAACGTGTGAACTACGTATTATATATTATTACACGATAAACAAGTATTATGTATAATGAATATATCGTGAATGTTAAAACACGAACCAATACGAACATTTAATCATACAAACGAACACGTAAATAATTAAACACGAACAAACCCTGGGAGGCTCTTTGGGCCTTATGGTTGTCGTGGACACAAAGAGACTAGAGGGGGCCCAAGCCCATTTAATTTTGACTAAAGGAGGAAAAGTAAAAACACAAGTTTTCATATTACAGAATTTTAACAAAAAGTAAAAACCCTATCTTTCTTTTCTCTCCCTCTTGCCTCCAGCTACAAGGACACCAAAGGAGGTGTTTGGTTGATTTGATTGTTGATTTTAGGGTTGATTGTGTTCGTGTTCTTAGTTCTTTTCCAAGCACGTGTTCGGTATCATAAAAAACCTTCATCTTTTATTTTTATTTTTCTTTTAATCACGTTCATGTGACTAATATTAATAACATAATTAAAAACATGTAAAACAAATCCAAGAAACATGAATTGTGGGGGTTTTGGTGGGGTTTTGGTTCGGCCGGCACCCAACCGAGAGCCACCAAGCTCTCAGCTTGGTTTGTTTCACACCAACAACCGAGACCAAGAGGTCTCGGTGTGGACTTGGTCGCTCAGCCGTAAGAATGGGGGACCCCGACGCATGTCGGGGTGTTGTTTGGTTTGTTTTGGGTCTCGGCGCAGCAACAACAGCACCACTGGCTTAAGCCGGTGGCTGTTGTGGTTTCGAGTAGGGGGAAAACGCAGCCCAGCAGTGGCAACCACCGGCTTCAGCCGGTGGTGTGTTTGGTTCGACAGCGGCAAGTCGAGCCACGACAGTGGCAACCGGCTAGATCGGGTTAGCCACTGTCGGGCTGTTTTGGTTCGGTTTATGTTTTGGTTTGTATTAAAACACGGGTTCGGTCACGGGATTATTTTTACAAGGTATATTTTTACAAGTAAAAATTAAATTAATTAAACATGACTAATAGTTAACTTAATTTAATCATGACTTAGGTTTTATTATTCATTAAAATAATACATGTTTTAACAAAAGTATTTTTACCATTTATTTAGACTATAGTTATTAATTAATAAAAAACATGGACTATAATTAATTAATAAAACATGACTTAGGATATAAGTATTTAATATAATAATTCATGATTAACCTAAGTATTTTATATGTTTTAATTTAATTTAATCATGCCTTTATTTAATTAAATCATATAACCTATAGTTTATTAAATCACCACGACATTTAATTAATAAACTATACTATTAACTACATGACTTATGACGTTTAACTGGTAAACTGTAACTTATATTATTAGCTTATTAATCCAGCTTATTTCTAAATATGGAAACTTTCTATTTAAGGAAACTTACTATTTTTGGAAAATTTCTATTTTTAGAAACTGATCTATTTTTGGAAACTTTCTATTTTTGGAAACTTTCTATTTTTGGAAACTTTCTATTTCAGGAAACCTGCTATTTTTAGAAAGTTACTTATTATTACTCAACAAGTATAATAATACAAGAATACAAGATAATACTTAATTAGAATACATGAAATTCAATATTAATACAGTATGTCATTTAAAACAGTAAAACAAGACAAGAACATATAAAACAAGCTAAGAACATGCTATAACCAGTAACGTACTCAGTAACCAGACAACTTATACATGTCCCTTATTTATGTAGCATTAGTGAGGTCGGTGAAAGACTTTTCATCCGTTCATATTTCCTCGTTCACTGGACACAAGGTACGGATTTTCCGTCCTTCAGTATAGACATTCTTTCCTTATTGGGATTCCCCGTTTGCAGCCAACTATTTTCCCAAGTATATGTTTTATATGTTTGATTACTTATGTTAGTTTTAAAGGCCTAAGTCATATACATGCATGACCAGTGTCACCTAGTTATGGAGGTTACCATAACCATAACAGTGGAGGCACCAGTGTTATGACTTCCCCACGGCGGAGTGATTGCTCCTGGTGTCCCTTTACGGTTTTGGCCTTATATTTATATTATCATGTGGGGCGTATGAGTGCATCCTAGTTACATGTTTTACAGGATTTTAATGGTGAATGCGATGTGTGCCTTGCATCCTTCACAAGGAGTTGATCCCTCCTACCCATACTAATTAATTAAAGGCAACCCCTCTAATTGCATGATGAGGCATCCCCTCTCAGAATTCATGCACGATGGAACCTCATGACCTATATGGGATATTGGCTAATTAATACAGTTTCATATAAAACCATAAGTCTTTTCAAACTATAAAACCAGTTTTATGAACATGTTCCAGGCTATCTAGGACTTATACATTTCCGCTCCTATTAGTCTTATTATGCTTATGTCATTTCATGCTATACTTGTATATCCGTTCACTAGGCGTTATGCTTAGTCGTTTTCCTTTCATGTTCCCAAACGACAGGTACTTAAGGGCGCTCGTAGACTTTAAGAGTATGTGCATACGAATTGGAAGTTATCTAGCCTTCATTACTTTATCCATACATTACGTTACTTTATTTCTTTGGACATTGTTTAGTCCTTTTCCATTTCAGTACTTAGATTCATGTGTGTTGAACTTATACTTAGACTACTGATGTTTATTTCCGGTATTTCCATTCATGGTCATTTAATGTTTTTGGACATTTACCTTGCATGTTTTGATGACACGCCATATTACTTGTGATATTCCATTTACCAAAATGGGGTGTTACAACTTTAAATGAGGCATTTTAAAAAAAAAGATACCTCGTTACATTTAATTGAGATAATAAAGTTTACAAAGCATAAGTTTCAAACATAAAGCATCGGAAATAATAAGTTCGAATTTGACAACGAGATAAATGTTTAAGCAAATTGTAGAAACTAGAAGGGGGGGGGGGGGGTTGAATAGTTTCTCTCCGGTTTATGTCCTAATTAAAATTCCTTTCAATTAGGTTTGTCTCAAAACTACCTTTTACTTGAAAGCTAGTTGCATAATGATTAGGTTCAATTCTAATGCATTAACAATGACAAGTAATAGATGTGAATGATATGATAGTAAGAATAAGTAAAGAGTAAGGAAAAAAACGACCTAATAGGAAGACACCAAGATTTATAGTGGTTCGGCAACAAAACTCTATCTTCGTTCGTACTCCACTCCTCGAGTACACCTTACTCGAGACTTCCACTATATCCTGTGAGACCCCCAAAATCTGACAAGGAACACGTAGGCAACATGGGGGGTACCACGTCATGGTACAAGAAACAATAAAATATTGTTGACACAAGTTGACGTAATAAAGACATATACATTACATCAAAAACATCAGAGTTTTTTTTATACAAAGGTCCCAGAGTTTTATAAGCGGATAAATCTATTATTTATACATGGTTTTGTAATATATAGTTACCAAAAATCCAAAATAAACTTCCGTGAGCTTTTACTAAAGTTAAACTTTAAAAATAACACAGAAATCTCCAAGCTGCGAAAATATCCTGCGGGCTCCCATCCTTGGCAAAATTAAGCATTAGTATTACCTGAGAAATAACATGTAAAAAGGTCAACATAAAGCTGAGTGAAACTCATAGGTTTAATAAGTAGTGATGTGGAATACAAACATAAATTTCATAAGAATAGCAACATGATATGATTTAGTACCGTCGTACAAAATCATTAATAATTAATTATTGCAATAGCTCACGACACTGAAGCTTTAACATAACAGTTTTACCCCTAGTAAGTATCTAGTCAAAATACTTAGGTAGTAAAATGTAAGTGCGTCAAGGTAATCGGGACGGGGATTGTCAATCCCGATGGATCTATCCACAACATTCACGCTTGCAAAATGTGAATTAATGGTTCATGATGTAGGGGCTTTTTGACTAAAGTACTAATGCAATAAGTAAATGTGTAATCTGGGGAAGCATATAGTTCTCGGATAGCATACTAAAAGTTTTAAATGATTGTATTCCACGCATGTTATTCTCACCCCCGCAATTTGTAACAAAGTATATAAGAAAAGGGGCTATGAACTCACCTTAAGCCGCAAGATCAAAAGATGCGATAGAAATCGACGGGATAACCGAAAGTTTCTTAGGAACGACCTAGAAACGAATTATGCGTCTTAGGCATATGTGTAAAATAGAATGAATGCACATGATTATACTTGATTCATACAAATTAGGCATTGTACATAGGATTTTCAAAAGTCAAAAGTCAAACTTCCCAAAAATAGTAAGTTCCCGACACTTTTAAAGACTCCGCTTCAATAGTTTTACTAATTTGGCCGAAACTTATTCGACTTGCAAAAATCATAATTCTCAAACCGTAAATCGTTTAGACTACTTCTTTACATCCTTAGAACCCTAAAAGATTCTACTTTCCTGTAACAATTACCATGAAACCATAAATCTCAGTTAAATTGGATTTATAATTTTAATACTACAAGTCAGTCCTAAAGAAAACATGTGACTGATTTTTAATGCTTACGGAAACGGGCGTAATTTGAAATCTACAAATGCTATCAAAGCAAACTCAGTGGGAAGTGATAGCCCTCTGAGTTCTCTACATGGATCAAGTTCTCTTTTTAAAAGATTGTAGAAAAATCTTGAGTTATTACCCGTTTATCAGCAGTGTGAAAAATCAGACCCGTTTTACCACAAAAATCATATTTAAATAACCGTAACACATCTCACAATAAGCTTTCTTGATACATCAATCTAAGACCTGTATCTATGTCCATACATTTTTAACTAACTATATAAACCCATTTAACATTTTCAAAATCAACCAAACATCACAGACCTTCAAAATTTATACCAAACTATAATCAGTCCACTAATGTTGATGTATCCTCCAATCTATAGACCCAATTAAGATGAGACCAATTAGAAATGAAAGATATAAAAGTCCTCTACAGGTCATAGTTTTACATATTAGGGTGTTTATGTACAAAATTTTTTAGTTATTGGCCATACACAGCAGGTGTGCAAAATCTGCGCACCTTCACCATTTAAATCATAACTAAATCATCGGACCTCGTCTTGGATTGAACGAGCCGGCAAAACGAACCTAAGACCTGGAGCTATCTCATCCTATTTTTCTCCTACAGTTCAAACCCACGAAATATTCTCAAAACTTATTTCCAACACAGTAGCGCCTAAATTAAAACTCAAAGCATATTCAATCCTAGTTTTAACCCATTTCAAATTCACCCAAATCTCATAATTGCCATAATCAATCAAATCAAAGTATAAACATGCATATATGGGTATAAATACATAAAATTAATCAAAACCCATGAATGATTATATAAAGAAAATGAATGAAAAAAAAATTGAAAGGTGCTTACTAGAGATGATGGAAGATTATTGATTCAAGAGCAACAACAATTGATCAAAAGATTGCAATCCATACATCCAATTAGATTAAAAACCAAAGATTATTGGTCATCCAAAACCAACAATAATCAGCCCTTAAATCTCCAAAAGATGATGATATTGATAATGTTGATGGTACCCACGGCAATAACAAGAACAAAATGAGAGAAATGTGTTTTTGGTTTAACTAGAAATGAGGTTATTATGATCTTAGAAGTATATGAGAGTGCAAATATGCAACTCAATCTTCCACGTGTCTACTAAAATGTACTCCTCAAAAAATTAGGCATAGTGTGGCGTTAGAAAAGAGTGAGTGGGATAGGATTTTACAAATCTTGTTTCACAATTTGCAAAAACGGGTATTATCGAAACTCCATATTTAAAAAGTTACGCGGTTTGAAATATATGCGTAAAACACGAAAAATAAACGCTCAATATAAATAAAAACGTTGACATTCGGTGAACGTTGATATTTCGATAAATAAATGAGGGCTTATGATTTAATAAATGTCAACGCGTCAAATAAACGAATGACGCTTAAAGGATTATCGAAAATTTACGAAGAATGCTCGTTAAATGAAAAATTAAAACGACGACAATAGAAAATACTTATATTTCATAATGAGTATGTTTATGGAAACATAATAATTTTGACTTCGTAGAGTCAAAATAGCCATCGGTTCTCGTTCCATCGAATCAGATAAACTTCTTATAAATCACGCACGAGTGCTTTTAAATCAAACTTTTGATTTAAATAAATATAGACCAATAGAATAGAATTTTAATAATTCCAAATAAATTATTTTGCATTGTTAGAAAAATAATTAAAATACAATTTAATTAAAATTTTGAATTCTCAAGATATACACATAAAAAGTAAAAGAAACAGGTTAAACATTATAAAATTGAAAGGTACGAATAAAAGAATAATTTAATTACCGAAAAAAAATACGAGTTCTCACAGTCGGCCCCCCTAAAGGAACTCTGGTCCCTCAGAGTTCAACTGGAGATGGAAGGAGACGAGAATAAATAAGGATACTTTGCTTATCAAGGTGTATGGTGTTTTGAAATCAAAACTATTAGTAAAGAAAAATTTTAACTATGTTACATTGGGATTAAACCGATTATAAACAATCGCTATGTCTTTTCTTTGATAAAGATGATTTTCAAAGTAAAAGTCAAACATTTCAAATATTATTTTGATCGTCTTAAGAAATTTTGGATGATTGCATAAAATTATTGTTAAAACTCGGGTTTATGGTTGCGATTAGAGAAAATCAAATTTCCATATTATTTAGAATCATTAACAGAAATATAAATTACATCAGTAATTTCATTAACTTGGAAGTATGATAAAAAAAATTCAAATACTTTAAAAGATAAGGTATGGCGTCCTTTTAAACACTAGTTATAAATCCAGCAAAGAGGATGTATAGATCCGATGTTTAACTTAAAACGGGTATTTTGGTAATTTCAACGCTTGGTAAAATGTGTAAAACGTTCTAAAAAAATTTAGAATAATTTATAGAAATCCATAAAGGTGTTAATGCATCAAATAGTAAACAAGGGACACATTCAGATTTCAAAGTTGACAAGATAGCAAACGAATATGAAACAAATAATTGTCAACAATTAGTATGCAAGCAATGACAAGAGGGAATAAAACAAAATTCATACAAATTCGTTAAATGATGCGACGGAATATAAGTGTCTATGATGAGACAAATAGAAACCAAGGATTTAGCAAGTCATTAATTCTTGAGTGTAATTTCAGTAAAATGAACAACATTAGCAATGAGAGAGCGAAGTCTACACATGGTTCAAACGAATGCATTATGAGACGATAGAGTTCAAAGACACATCATGACAAAATATACGAAATCATCGTTCGCATCTATTCATAAATTATTATCCACGTTTGGAGACGTGTCGAAGGTCTACCAAAATAGATAGAGAAGGTTGGTTGATGTAGAAACATACCAACGTTTAAACTTTCAAGTCTGGTATCAATAGTAAGAAAATTAGACAAGTGGTAACGAGAATTATATCACGAAGGAAGATGAGGTAACAAGTAAAACAAAGATTGTTAAGTAAAGATATATGTGCTCGCAGACACGTAATTCATTCAAAAAAAGAAAAGGAAACAAATGCGTATATCATGAACAGGTGCTACTCGCATAATATGTAAAAGTTTTTAAAATTTTAATTTACCTAACTTTTCAGAAACACAAGTAAAAAGTTGGTTCTTGGCCAAATATTTAAGGTGACTACTATTCGGCCTCGCATGACTCCTTCTAAATTACGCCATAGGTGATCAATCCATGCATAATTTAGGACTAGCAATGCGATGCATAGTTTCGTCGAACTAGTATTACATGTTATATATTTAAATTATATATATATATAATGCCAAAAATAGAAATCGGAATAATTCAAGAAACTTTTTGCAAGTAAGTAATTGGCTAGATATTTAAATCAATAATTTTAATGTTACACGAATTCTTTATAAGACCAATGTAGAACAATTTGTAAAATGATACGCAAACAATACCAGTTTAAGATTATATAGTGACATGGAGATATCTTATAAAATAGCGTGTGAGTTACACGAGAGTAGTAAAGAGTAGTTCATAAGAAAATCGATAAAATGGTTACAATGTGATAAGGTTTTAAAAGATTTAGCCAGAATCGTCGTGAGACACGTGTCTAATATGATGATGCAAGATGTGAAAATGAGAACTTCAAATCTTGACCCAAATCAGTGGTGCGATAGAAGAAAAGAAAGATAAAATGTAACACTCCCAAATTTACACAATTCAATACAGCGGAAGACTCGTTGGTGTTACGGGATAACACATTACTCACATCATAGACAACGCTTAAAAATCGCGTCGTTTAATAATAAAGCATTTCCATTCATAAATATCAAAATTTACATAGGTCCCAAGTCATTGTATTTCATACAAGTTTTACAAAGCATTTGAATGGAAATTATTATTTAAGTGCGGGCCATAAATTCTTGTTGTCTTCCCGAGAATTACCTTCAAGTACCTGAGATAAAACATGTTAAAAGAAAAGGTTAGCGATAACGCCGAGTGAATTCATAGACTTTAATAAAACCATTAATATATCATCGGTATATAATTATTACCGAAAATCATTTTGTACAAATATTTGTAATAGACCATAAAATAGCCAAAGTCATTTTATACAAATCCTTATCAAAAATCATAATATAGGCTTTTGCCTTAAAAATCATTATACAAACCAAAGTCGTAAAAACATCATATAATACGTTTTATAACGTTGTATGAAGTTAAATAAAAACCGTTATATGAATATGGTTATGTAAAACCAAAACACGAACATAATATCAATAATAAGACCCCGTATTGCTAGTCAGGCAATATATCGTAATTCAGTGCGTATAACAGTATTTCGTTATTTAGATTATTATAAGCCGCATGACATTGTTACCTTACTATAACAAACAACGGGTAGCTAGCCCGAAACTCAATTTGCCCATCTAAGTTAGCGTGTCGTCACAAAAATCACGCTATGGAAATCTTCTCATACATAAATTCGCTTACCAATCAATGTGGCACGACGGGGATCAACCGCCAAGGCGCGAACTGGGGTGATCGTCCCCAAATAGTACTATTATATGCATAAGCGTCTACAAAATCCCGGTAGTTCACAATTCATGCTAATGGGACATTTAGTGACATAACCTAACTTTAATAATCCATTTTATTTCATACATCGGGTCATATAATCATTCATCGGGTCATACAATCATTCGGGTCCAAATCAATAAACAAACAATCGGGACAAATGATGTCCTATTTCATCAAAACTAACATGTTATCTCCCTCGCGTTATAAAACATTTCATAAAAACATTTAAAAGAGTGCGAGGCTATGAACTCACGTTGATGTGGGAAGGCGGTTATCAACGATTTGGATGTACGGTACGTGCTTCAATCACAGAAACCTAGACAAATAATACTCGTCTTAGACTCTTGTCCAATGACTTTATAAAAATCATAACTATGTATATATATGATGATTTTATATATATGATGATGATCAAGTGGGTTTATACCTTCTTATTTACTCATTTTAGTGTTATGTATTGGTAACTTTTATACTAGTTTACTAGTTTTACTTATTTACATGTTTTAGGTCCAATAAGCCTATTATAAGCCCAATACCTTAAGTTAGTCCATTTTACACTTTCATTATCAGTATTATACTTTATATGTTGAGCCCAAGTGGGTTAAGCCCAATAAGTAAATTTATAAGTGTTTAGCTCATTTAGTTGGATTAATAGTCCAATGAGGCTAACTTAGCCCGTTAATGTCCATTATGTTATATAGTTCGGGTTTTATCGGTTTTTACTTGTAATAGGTACTTATATATCAATATATGACTTTTAAAAAGTTTACATTAGACAGGTCCGACCATCTAAGTTTTAATTGACGAAAAACGTTAGTTTTACGGTATTAGCCGAAAAGACGTAAAAATCATGTTTATAGTTTTTATAACTTATAAAACTTACCAAACTACCATTTTTATAAAATGTCCATTTATTTATCCTTATACATATTTATATAAATGTAATATATAAGTTAGTGGGTTTTAATTCACATTTTATACTATATTATTTGAGTGCTTATATAATAGTATTAAACTTTAATTTCACAAAATCTGATTTTAAGTTTCACTTTCACCATTTTTATCATATCTTGAGTTCTATAAGGAGATAGAAGCTCATTTTTGGATAACATAAACTTCATATTATGTGATAAAAATAACTTAGTTTTAGCTACTGCTCAATCCATGTCTAAGTATCCTTAACAGTCCCTACAAAACAGACTATTCAGATTGATACACTAATTTTGTTTTGATCATATCTCACTCATTTTTATGATTCTATTGCATGGCCAACTCTCACATGTGTATAACACCTAATAATTACTGTAAATGGATTCCACTATGCCATTTTATTAGTTTATCATTTGGTTACTTACTGTTTTTTATACAACCATCATTTTAAGCAATATTTTAACCATTTTACATGTGGTTTTCCATCTTTTTACCCATGTTTATCAAATCTATCAACACCAAATCCCCACATAATATTTTTAATCATCATTCATCATCATATAGATATACATAAATAAAGAAAATACAAGATTACATATTCAATATAACAAGAGGATAGGAAGAAACGATCTCTATACCACCAAAGTGATGAAATGATGAGTTTTTGGATGAACAAGACTTGGTTTTGGGTAACCAATCTTATGAGATATAAACACCACTTCTAGGATCACCAAGTATTTGTAGATTCCTCCAAAAATCAGCCCTTGATCTCCATATAAACTCCTTTTTAGTTGTTAAAATCACCTCCAATCTTTATAACTTCAATGGTTTTCATCATATGTAAATTATACATATGATTTATGGTTGAATTTTTGATCTAATGGGGTGTTTTTGGGTGATATGGGACGTTCATAGGGAGAGAGGAAGAGATAAAATGTGTGAGTTGCATGAGAGAAATGGAGGAAATAGTTTAGTGTTGGTGGTTTTTGTGAAAGATAGTTTTGATGTGTAAACTAGGACAAGTGTCCTAGTTTATACTATAAACTTGCCACATCTTTGATGTGGTGGTGGTGTGTTGGTCATCCCATAGTGGGGTGGGGCAAAACTTGTTTTGTCTCATCCCACTAATTTACGGGTATTCCTCGATTCTAGTTTCCTCGATTTGCGTGCCCTTGGGTCGTTTTACGAAAAATGTTTTTATAAATTATGAATCAACGGCACAAAACGAATCTAATAAAAATTGTCTCATAAAAAACGGAGTTCAAAAACGTAAATACGTAATCCTAAGGTTTCCGGTTTAGTCGTAAAGGACGTTAAATTATAATCGTAAGTCCTAATCTCTTCTCGTAAATTTGTGAGTTTATGAACCAACACAAATTTAAAATCTCAAAATAATATTCACGGATAAATTTATTTTCTGAAATGTCGGACTGTCACCAAAACGGTGTATGTAAACGTAAGCACGTAACGTAGAATCCTCCGGTTTAGACGTAGTCGATGCTACTTCAAGACGTAAATCCAAATTTCTTCCTAGAAATGAGTGAGTTCATAATATAACATTAAAATAATGTTTTTAAATAATATTTGAGAATAAATTATCAACCATAAATTGACGGATTGTCACAGCATTTACCGCTAAACAGGATCTTTTTCCTCAAAGATCAATTTATCTTACTAATCGCTTCTTATAGAGTTAAAGCCATGTGGGTATTTCCTCCACATTCGGTCTTTTCTCTCAAGTGTAATTCGTCACAACACGCGAGTTTCATCAAACATAACTACGGGAATAAGACCAGGCTTAATGTTGACTTACTTTCTCTATCCATGATGTTCACGGGTTTTTGATGAATGCAACGTTTCGCCGATCTAAACTTCATTAAGGAATTCAGATTTTCACTTGATAGACATTTTATCAAGTTCGATTTATGAAACATAATTCATGCAGCCCTTGATGTCAAAGGGTAGGTCTAGCTCATATGCCTTTCAAACCAATTTTTACATCATCTCAATGGTCCCATACAACGGGGACTTATTTCCCATGATCTTTTAGATCATCTATCCATTTTTCCAAGGTGAAAATTTTTGGCATAACTTCGCTACCCATCCTGCACTTCAAGATCTACATTTCATATTCATATAACCTTCTGCCCACTACTGGCAGTCAATAATCAAATCCTAATTTCAACAATCATTTCAGGTTTCACGGGTCGGGTATCTTGTAAGGTCAGGTTTGTCATCATAGGCAACCTTAAACCTAAAAGACATGTCCAACTCACAATGGGTGTATGTCGGATGTCTTCATCCCATCTCCTGCTTACAGATGCTCTCATATTTAGATCCTAACAAGATTCAATCTCGATCCTAATACGATAATTATCCATAATGATATCTCCAAAGGAAAACGATTATACGGTTTATTATCAAAGGTCAATCATTCAAAAATAAAACATCACTTCTAGTATTTTGTATTGTTACTTTACCTCGTCCCTTCGATTAGGGCGGTAAACAATACTCTCATCAAGGTTCGTTCCCAATGACTTCTGAGCAAATCTCTAGAAATTCGATGCGAAGCGAGGATCTTGATAGATATGATCGATACAGGCACACCATGCTTACATAACTCCTTTAAATACAAAAGGAGTCAATTTATTCATTGAGAATCTATCATTAACAGGAATGATATTAGCAGATTTGGTCAGTCTGTCGACGATGACCCAAATCGAATCAAATTCAGATGATGACCTTTGCAATAGTTTAGACGTTTACTAATGTATGAGGCGGTGTCTGCCTTCATAATTTGCCATCAGTACAACTTCTTCAGATAAAGATACATTTAATCAGAAATGACATGAATAGAATACTTAATCCTACGAGATTCCAACATGACTATATCTCAAAATCCTCTATATTTAGGCAACCTCAAGTGGCCTTTTATACATTTAACGCCATCGGCTCTTATTACTAATGGTTCACATTGGCCGCGAACCCTTTTTATTATCTATATTATCCTTCTTACAAGCATCAATTATTTCTAAATTGCTCGGAAATTTGTTTTGCACAGTCATTATTAAGGAACACATCCTAATTGGTTCTTTATCCTTTCTACATAATGTGTCAGTATCTACATTCACCTTTCCTGATGATGTAATTATCATGTCCACAATTCACTCAGAAATTCTTTCTACATATTTTCTAAGTTTTAGTTTCATCTCAACTATTATTTTTATCAGTTTTGCTCAATCCGACGTTTAAAGCGTCGATAAATATTACAAGTAATTAAATAATAAATATTTAATTTTTATGAAACGTAAACGTAAAAATTTTAGATTTCTTAGTTCGACCAATTATAAAAATGTTCAAAATAAATTTAAATTTAATTAACAAGATTTTTGTTGATTTATCGAAAATAATTAAAATAATTAATAAGATCCGAAAATGTTCGAGAAATCTTTGTTTATACTTTGGTCAAAATTTCTTAGTTGAAAAACAAAAATTGTCGTTTCAAATTCAAGTCATGGTTTAAATGGTTTCCTCAATCCCTCTTAGGTTGTGTTGAGGTATACACAAACATTTACCCCTAAATATGAGTTTAGTTAAATGTTTTGGGTATAAGGGAATAATCCTTTAAAAATCCTTTGTTGAAACATTTGTCAAAACATATTTGCACCTCCTTTTTTGTATAACCCTAAGCCTTAATGACTCTAATTTTTGAAGAGTCAATATATATATATATCTTACCATCATTAATCAAACGATCATTTTATGTAAAGGGTCATGCCTTAAATCACACGTTATATATTCAAGGTACATGTTTTCGTTGTTCGGCCAATTTAGGGCAGTCTATAAATAATTATTAACTCATTCTTATTCTTATAAACAAACAGATGGTTCTTAATGATCACGAGCATGAAATTATCAAATTACAGCCTACACACGTGATTCACCAAATTTATGGATGCTACATGTGTATTAGTCAATCCAAATGACATAACATGAAACTCATAATGCTCATTACGAGTTTCAGATGTAGCGATTGGAATAGATAATCTTATTCGCGGACGCGAAGTTGATGATAACCATGTCATGGATCAAATCTTCGAATATACGCTAGAACCTTGTAAATGATCGAACAAATCTATCATCTTGGGTAGTGGATATAGATTTTTGATAATCAATTTACTTAGTTCATGGTAATCAATAAATATAAGGAATGATAACACCATAGCTCTTCATGATGACGAGCTTGGTAGAATAAAAGCTTACTCCGACAACTCTTTCAGTTGTACGGTAACACTTTCGATTTAGATGGTGCTGATGTACAGTGCACATGCCACAGGTACATCACTGGGAATATAATCAGTACCAAATTTAACTTGCCTTAATGGCGAAAGTCTAGGTAATTCACTAACAAATTCCTCCTAAAGTTTCAGATAACGAAAACATCTTTTAATAAATTTTCTTTAAGTTCTTTCTAGATTATAATATCTATGACTAATTCACAACCATTCACGGTATAATTTCAGGTCTAAATGCAGGATATGGCCATCCATCAAGAATTATTTAGATCACTTTTGATAATCAACATCTTATCTTTTAGGGGAATTCTACTCGACTTCCCATCAATTAAGACAATGTCGTCATGTCATAATCAATCAATCCATTCTACTGGCACTATTAACTTTCCAGTTTCATTATCGTTGATAAGATGTGAACTTCTCAAAAGACTAATAATAACTCATAATCCTTCACAAATTCAAGGATATATGGAGACACAACTACCATTAAAAGAGTAAGGTCAACGCATAATCTACGCGAGAGAATTTCAAATCAGATACAGACGAAAACATTTAATGAATATCAATATATCCCATGTTTTCATAATTTGAGTACGCATTCGAAAGATCCTCGGATCGTTACCCAGGTCATTCAAATGAAATCAAATCAAAAGAAATGATAGGAACGTCGATACATCCAGTCGAGTATCACCACTCGGTAATCAGATACTTTTACAAAGAATCTCACCACGGGAGAATTGGACAAAGAGGGGATATCAATTGTCAATTAAGACAATTTCCACAGATGAGTAAATTCGACTCAGAAGAATAAATGGTACGGGCACATATGTAGATGTCTCTAACAATATGTCCCTATTTTTGCACTTCTTGCAGATCTCATAAAATTTAATCTTTCACAACTTCAAAGATAATTTAGTGTTTATTAATAATTTCATGGTGACTACTAATCAATCTTGCATGGTTCCTTCCAAATTGTATGTAGGCGCGCAACTATATACAATTTCAAGATTAACGATGCAATACTCAGTTCGTCAAAACTTTGTCATCATGTTTAAAATATATATTCATGCTTAATTCAAAATGAATTTACAGATATGTTCTTTATCATGGAAACAATTAAGTTTTCCAAGGTGTTTCATAAACAACTTCATTTCGATAACAATTACTTACAAATCTCACTTTGAATAATCCTTTTAGTGATGAAAATTCAATTTTCTCAAAGGATACTGTTTTAACTTTATAAAAACAATGAGTGATCTGCAAAAGAGTGATGAAAAGTTGTTCACCAAGAACTAACTACAATATGTCAGGAAATGAGCTTAGCTAATTAATCATGAGGTTCATGACCTCGATGGTGCTCAAAAAGAATAATCCACAACGTAACTCAAATCGAGATGAGTACTTGTTCAATGGTTGCATCACTAATTCAACCATTAGGATGAAGCAATAAAAGATAGATAACATCGATACATGTAGGATTTAGCAATCAGAGGTAGTCTTTTTATTAATCACAAACAAGTCAAATATGTACCGTAACACATTATGTGTCACTATGTCATACAATTCCAAGAACTCATCCTACCAACTGATGTCTCAGTTAAGTTAGGGATTATTTTTAAAAGATACCACAATGAATACTAATCTACAAGAGTCATTAGGTGTTCCACCTGTTCCATAAGATCCATCGGTCCCAATTCAGAAGAAGATTTCTTCAATTTATTTCTTGGACACTGGCCATCCTCGTCATTGGACAATGGCCTAGGAACAACCCCTAACACGAACCAACAATCATTTAAAACTTTATAATTCAATCACAGAACTTAGCGACTTCCTCTTAACAATCTCATATTCCAAACGGGTTAAATTTTACTTTATTCATTTCAATCAACTTATACTCAATGCGATATTCTACCTCATTCTTCAATACTTTTAACCTTATTCATAAACCTTAAAAGGGAAATAAAAGCTCAATATGAACAACACTTAATTTCCAATCCTATAGCTCCTTCATCAATAGTTATCAATTGAGTCACTAGCATGAGATGACTCACACATTCAATTAGATTTCTCAGAAAGGTACTAGTGGCATGAGGCTTTTGGGTAATGGTTCCAATGACAACCTCAAGTGCAAGATTCACCCTTTCGATTCTCAATTTAAGAATTGGATGACAACGACTCAGATGACATCTTTCTAGGTGGTAACGTTTTGTCAAACTCCACTCTATAAGGAATAATCGTCATGACATCGATATCAGTTTTAATCTCGCCAATTCTTCTTCAATATCACAATCAACTAATATCTACATTTCTACGAATATCAACCATTTTGTTGGTATCATAAATATCCACAACTTGGTTTAGATCTGGAATAGCTAGAATTCCTACAGAAATAGCTTAGATTAATTTGATAGGGGATTTAGGGTTCCTTGTGACAATCTACGTCGTATAAATGCCTCGTATAAATATAAAAATAATCATCAAACAATCATGTAATCAAATTACATCATATATATATATATATATATATATATATATATATATATATATATATATATATATATATATATATATATATATATATATATATATATATATATATATATATATATATATATATATATATATATATATATATATATATATATCTATATATATCTATATATATATATATATATATATATATATAGAGGAGGGTTAATGTAAGATCTAAAATAAAGTTGTAAAAGTAAGAACTAATTCATAACCGTTAGATCTATTTATTTGTCTTTGATGAGAATATTAATTGATGAATGGCAGTATAGTAAATAAATAAACTTTAAAGGGTATATCAGAAAATTAAAATTAAAAATCTGGTCTACATTTTTTGTTTCTTTTTTAGGTACACGTATTTATTTTCTTTTTATAAATAATTTACTGGTACACACCTGTATAAATTGGCATAACCTATTATTGATCACCTACTGATAAAAATTGACTAAAATTTTTTTTATACCTCTTCAATTACACAATTTCTGAACAATTGGTACAGTCTAGTACATAAGTGATACACCGAGTACATAAAAAATTGATGTAACCGATACATCAATACAATAAACTAATGTTTAACTTCCAAACAACTGGTTCAAACTTTGTACAATAAATCACTAAAACACTAACACAGTGAGTAAACAATTTCAAAATAACTGATACATTATTACGAAAAACAAATGTATCAAATATGTGAGCTTCCAACATTTAGTAATTCTTGTGATGTATCAAATAATCCATCAACTCCAAACAGTAGTCTAGCACACCGAAATTCTTGTGATTACAACTAAACAAATCATGATACATAAATGGATATGTGCATCATGGGCCCACCGAACCTGAATAATAGCATATTCGGATACAAATTAAAATCCATGTGTTCCTACCATATTATATATATGTCTTAAATAATGCCAAACTAGTCACGATATATCCTATATCCGGTGTACCACATGTATCCGGTGTACCATGATGTACCCAGGCGATATCAGCGGTGCGGTGACGACATCGGCAAAAATGAGACAATATCACTGTTTATATCAAAGAACCCAAGTATATATTTTTCATGGTACAGTGATAAAAAACTGATATAAACAAAAATACAATTGGTACATAAGTGATCTAAAAAATGATAGTACTTAACTGGTACAACCGGTAGCACCGATTACCCAGATTGAAACCCAACTTTTGCCAAGAACTAAAATACAGAGATTAACCTTACTGATTGTCGAGCTCCGCCAAAACTGATTAAACACACCAATAATCACATATCAAGTTATTACTTTACATGAGTACCAATAGAAGTTACACAAGCCCAACTGATAACCGATGTACCATCTTTTTCAACCTTGATACACGTCACTATACCATCTTTTTTTGGTATAATCGATGTATCATATATTAGCATCGATACATGCTACCATCTTTTTTAGCATAATCGATTTATCATCCTTCACTTGAAAGATGAAACCCATATCTGATGTAAAACCGGTCATCCGGGTTGTTTGACGATCACAAAAAAAGTGTCATTGGGACTTTTGCATGACAATGAAAAATGCTATCATAAGCGTTGAAGATTTAACGACGGGTTAGATGGGGTGCCGGGAGGATTTGATTTGTTGGTGGTGGCGAGATCAAGTTGCCGGAGATTGGTGGAGAAAAAATATCGATTTCAACAAGTATGATAGGTTTAATGAGAAAAAAGAGAGGCCATGTTTTATTTGAAGAGAGAGGGAGAGTAGTTTTTAGGGTTAATGAAGACAGGAGGGCATACAAAAATACCAACTATAACCTTTACTATTTATTATTATAATTTTTGTATTTAATTACCTATTTTCCACTTGTCAATATTTTATTAGGTTCTCATTTTTTAAACTTTAAAAAGTTCTCATTTGATCTAAATTCTATATGTATATATATATATATATATATATATATATATATATATATATATATATATATATATATATATATATATATGTATATAATCCAAAATATATATATATATATATATATTAAAATAACACTTCTCAGTCTGGCCTTGTCGGTAACTCAGGAATTCTTCGACACCGTTATAGTCAAAAGAGTTTTAGACATTTTGAGAAAAATGTTTATAGTTAAAAGATATTGAAATGTTTTATTCAAAACCCTGGTTTTAAAAATCCTCCGTTCTCTATAACGAGAGCTCTGGTACCTAACTGTAACACCCCAAAATTTACACAATTCAATACAGCGGAAGACTCGTTGGTGTTACGGGATAACACATTACTCACATCATAGACAACGCTTAAAAATCACGTCGTTTAATAATAAAGCATTTCCATTCATAAATATCAAATTTTACATAGGTCCCAAGTCATTGTATTTCATACAAGTTTTACAAAGCATTTTAATGGAAATTATTATTTAAGTGCGGGCCATGAATTCTTGTTGTCTTCCCGAGAATTACCTTCAAGTACCTGAGATAAAACATGTTAAAAGAAAAGATCAACGATAACGCCGAGTGAATTCATAGACTTTAATAAAACCATTAATATATCATCAGTATATAATTATTACCGAAAATCATTTTGTACAAATCTTTGTAATAGACCATAAAATAGCCAAAGTCATTTTTTTATACAAATCCTTATCCAAAATCATAATATAGGCTTTTGCCTTCAAAATCATTATACGAACCAAAGTCGTAAAAACATCATACAATACGTTTTATAACGTTGTATGAAGTTAAATAAAAACCGTTATATGAATATGGTTATGTAAAACCAAAACACGAACATAATATCAATAATAAGACCCCGTATTGCTAGTCAGGCAATATATCGTAATTCAGTGCGTATAGCAGTATTTCGTTATTTGGATTATTATAAGCCGCATGACATTGTTACCTTACTATAACAAACAACGGGTAGCTAGCCCGAAACTCAATTTGCCCATCTAAGTTAGCGTGTCGTCACAAAAATCACGCTATGGAAATATTCTTATACATAAATTCGCTTACCAATCAATGTGGCACGACGGGGATCAACCGTCAAGGCGCGAACTGGGGTGATCGTCCCCAAATAGTACTATTATATGCATAAGCGTCTACCAAATCCTGGTAGTTTACAATTCATGCTAATGGGACATTTAGTGACATAACCTAACTTTAATAATCCATTTTATTTCATACATCGGGTCATATAATCATTCATCGGGTCATATAATTATTCATCGGGTCATATAATCATTCGGGTCCAAATCAATAAACAAACAATCGGGACAAATGATGTCCTATTTCATCAAAACTAACATGTTATCTCCCTCGCGGGTTTATAAAACATTTCATAAAAACATTTAAAAGAGTGCGAGGCTATGAACTCACGTTGATGTGGGAAGGCGGTTATCGACGATTTGGATGTACGGTACATGCTTTAATCACGGAAACCTAGAAAAATAATACTCGTCTTAGACTCTTGTCCAATGAATTTATAAAAATCATAATTATGTATATATATGATGATGATCAAGTGGGTTTATACCTTCTTATTTACTCATTTTAGTGTTATGTATTGGTAACTTTTATACTAGTTTACTAGTTTTACTTATTTACATGTTTTAGGTCCAATAAGCCTATTATAAGTCCAATACCTTAAGTTAGTCCATTTTACACTTTCATTATCAGTATTATACTTTACATGTTGGGCCCAAGTGGGTTAAGCCCAATAAGTAATTTTATAAGTGTTTAGCTCATTTAGTTGGATTAATAGTCCAATGAGGCTAACTTAGCCCGTTAATGTCCATTATGTTATATAGTTCGGGTTTTATCAGTTTTTACTTGTAATAGGTACTTATATATATCAGTATATGACTTTTAAAAAGTTTACATTAGACGGGTCCGACCGTCTAAGTTTTAATTGACGAAAAACGTTAGTTTTACGGTATTAGCCGAAAAGACGTAAAAATCATGTTTATAGTTTTTATAACTTATAAAACTTACCAAACTACCATTTTTATAAAATGTTCATTTATTTATCCTTATACATATTTATATAAATTTAATATATAAGTTAGTGGGTTTTAATTCATATTTTATACTATATTATTTGAGTGCTTATATAATAGTATTAAACTTTAATTTCACAAAATCTGATTTTTAGTTTCACTTTCATCATTTTTATCATATCTTGAGTTCTATAAGGAGATAGAAGCTCATTTTTGGATGACATAAACTTCATATTATGTGCTACAAATAACTTAGTTTTAGCTACTGCTCAATCTATGTCTAAGTATCCTTAACAGTCCCTACAAAACAGACTATTCAGATTGATACACTAATTTTGTTTTGATCATACCTCACTCATTTTTATGATTCCATTGCATGGCCAACTCTCACATGTGTATAACACCTAATACTTACTGTAAATGGATTCCACTATGCCATTTTATCAGTTTATCATTTGGTTACTTACTGTTTTTATACAGCCATCATTTTAAGCAATATTTTAACCATTTTACATGTGGTTTTCCATCTTTTTACCCATGTTTATCAAATCTATCAACACCAAATCCCCACATAATATTTTTAATCATCATTCATCATCATATACATATATATAAGTAAAGAAAATACAAGATTACATATTCAAAATAACAAGAGGATAGGAAGAAACGATCTCTATACCACCAAAGTGATGAAATGATGAGTTTTTGGATGAACAAGACTTGGTTTTGGGTAACCAATCTTATGAGATATAAACACCACTTCTAGGATCACCAAGTATTTGTAGACTCCTCCAAAAATCAGCCCTTGATCTCCATATAAACTCCTTTTTAGTTGTTAAAATCACCTCCAATCTTTATAACTTCAATGGGTTTTCATCATATGTAAATTATACATATGATTTATGGTTGAATTTTTGATCTAATGGGGTGTTTTTGGGTGATATGGGACATTCATAGGGAGAGAGGAAGAGAGAAAATGTGTGAGTTGCATGAGAGAAATGGAGGAACTAGTTTAGTGTTGGTGGTTTTTGTGAAAGATGGTTTTGATGTGTAAACTAGGACAAGTGTCCTAGTTTATACTATAAACTTGCCACATCTTTGATGTGGTGGTGGTGTGTTGGTCATCCCATAGTGGGGTGGGGCAAAACTTGTTTTGTCTCATCCCACTAATTTACGGATATTCATCGATTCTAGTTTCCTCGATTTGCGTGCCCTCGGGTCGTTTTACGAAAAACGTTTTTATAAATTATGAATCAACGGCACAAAACGAATCTAATAAAAATTGTCTCATCAAAAATGGAGTTCAAAAAGGTAAATACCTAATCCTAAGGTTTCCAATTTAGTCGTAAAGGACGTTAAATTATAATCGTAAGTCCTAATCTCTTCTTGAAAATTTGTGAGTTTATGAACCAACACAAATTTAAAATCTCAAAATAATATTCACGGATAAATTTATTTTCTGAAATGTCGGGCTGTCTCCAAAACGGTGTATGTAAACGTAAGCACGTAACGTAGAATCCTCCGTTTTAGACGTAGTCGATGCTACTTCAAGACGTAAATCCAAATTTCTTCCCAGAAATGAGTGAGTTCATAATATAACATTAAAATAATGTTTTTAAATAATATTTGAGAATAAATTATCAACCATAAATTGACGGATTGTCACATAAAATGAAATGACAAATGAGTCATGTATAAAAGAAAAGATAAAGGAATCCATATGCGTACAGATAGAGAAAATCAATAGTAATACTTTATAAATTTTTGGCGACCTACAAGTGTGATCACGACCTTAGATATTTGTTTTATAAAAGTATAAAACGGTTGTATCAAAATATTTTGTAAAAATTGAGATACATAAGTAACTTGCACAAGTAACCGAGTCTAAGTGTAAACATGATCTATAAAGCTTACAATCTGTAGGAAATACTTAAAGTGAAAGCTAAGTGTCTTAGACTAATACTCTCAAACAATTTGGAACCCTGAAAACGCCAATTATACGTTAACCGCGACCTAATACGTAAAAAGTCAACAAAAGTCAAAGTATGACCCGAGTATGACTCAATAATGAAAATTTGTAAAAAATACAAGTAAGTTACTAGAATAAAAAAAAAATATTCATACAAACTTGTTTCATCAAGTTATATAGCTTAGAACTCATTTTTATAAGTTTTTACTAAACTTATAGAAAATAGTCAACTTTTGGCTTTTCCGACTTGAGGCGAATTACTAATCACTAGACCTAAATTTCACTTAAATTATGATGTTATACATCTAAGTATCAGTATCGATCATCCCAAATCCATTCCATAAGGTTTAGGCTTGCTTAAGGGGCGTTTGGTAATGAATTAGTCATTTACTAGCTTAATGAAAAAGTGTAGAAAACTCCTTTTCGCGAGGCTTAAAAATCCTATATAGACTCTTGGAAAAATTCTACAAAAATTCAGAGAAGTTATATACATAATGAAGTTAATATCTTGTGAATTTTAAGAAAAGTTTTGAAGTCTAGATGCCTTTTTTTAAAAATAAAAACCAAAACGCATTCTGCGCGAAAAGTCAAACTTTACAGTCTGTATTTTGCATTTTTGAGGGTCAAATGCCCACTTTAAAACTTCCGTTTTCGCGTTGGTGACTAAAAACATCATTCCGGACAACTTTGTAGTTTTATCCGAAGGCTGAAAACACTTTTAGGACACACTTATCCATGTGACAACAACAATAAAAGCATAATTTTATAAATTTTCAAATAAGTCAACAATACCCACTCATGTGTCAAAAACTTAAAGGTAGCTAACGGACACTACACCTTTGCATCAAAAGTCAGCATAATATGTTTCTCAAATGTTTCAAGTGAGAAATCTTTGCTAAACACTCGTTAACCATACCAAACACGCTAAACCAAACACTAGTTTACGTCGGTTGTTCCCTATTAGACTAGTTTCTAAAATGCCCGCTATTTCTTCGTTATGAAGAGATAGACGATGAACCTTATACTGTCGAAAAGGTATTTTCATACCCGACATTCCTAGCTATATGAATTTATCTCAGTTTTCCAAATGGGAAAAATTCATCCTAGAGAAAGGTTAAATTTTAGAAAATCGGTTATAAAATTAACGATCACCGTTTTAGTCATAAAATTCAACTGGTGATGGCTATTAACGCAAACTCAGCGGCCAAGATTAGCTTATAATGTATACTAACTACCCAAGGGAAAGCATAAGGGTTAAATGGGTCATAACCTGTAGCAAAATACCAAGCATACCTGCTGGTCCAGAATGGGTTTTCAACCGTATTTCGGCCATAACTTCTCATTTTAAAGAGTTAGAAAGCGAATTTTATACAGAAACGAACCTTTTGACATTAGGTTTCAACCAAGACCTTAAAACTCACTTTGGAAAAGTTTAAATTTGCCGAAATAAACCCCAAACCTGCTATCCTAAAATGGCCACATCAAAACACCTCTAAACATCAATTTCAACAACATAACTTAGCTTTCTATGTATCCTAATACCATCCTAATGTCATATCATTAATCACAAATCATCCAAGAACATCAAAAACAGAAAATCCATCAATAAAAATAAAGATTAAAATGAAACTGGATCAAGATAAGAAATCTTACAATAGAGGTGGAAATTTACAAAGAAGATTATCAAGAAAGGAATGGAATATAACTAGTCGCACTCTGGAGCGAGGAGGTTTAAAGAAAGGGAATGATACAAGTTTATGAAAGTAGAATTGTATTCCAAACAATCGCCACGTATTAGAGGATATGAATTACAAGATGACGAGGTGTTTCCAAGGTACAAACGAATGTTGTAATTCAAACTTGAAACGTAGAATGGCCAATGAAATAATGTTTAATCGATATATGTGACAATCCGTCAATTTATGGTTGATATTTTATTCTCAGTATTATTTAAAAACAATTTACAATATGAACTCACATATTTTTGGGAAGAAATTTGGATTTACATCTTGGAGTAGCATCGACTACGTCTAAACCGGAGGATTCAACGTTACGTGCTTACGTTTACATACACCGTCTTTGGAGACAGTCCGACATTTCAGAAAATAAATTTATCTGCAAATATTATTTTGGAGTTTTAAATTTGTGTGGGCTCATAAACTCACAAATTTACGAGAAGAGATTAGGACTTTCGATTTTATTTTAACGTCCTTTACGACTAAACCGGAAACCTTAGGATTACGTATTTACGTTTTCGAACTCCGTTTTTGATGAAACAATTTTTATTGGATTCGTTTTGTGTCGTTGATTCATAATTTATAAAAACGTTTTTCGTAAAACGACCCGAGGGAACGCAAATCGAGGAAACTAGAATCGAGGAGTACCCGTAAATAAATGGGGATGAGACAAGTGGGACACTTGTCCCACCCCCACTCAAAACCGGTCCAAACTAGCTAACACCCTTGAGGTGTCATTTTGAGGTTGCTAACTTAAACACTTGTCCATATTAGCTTCACTTTGAAGCTACACACCAACAAAACCATTTGCAACATACCACTCTCCTCATTCACAACATGCAAACTACTCCAAAACCCTCTCACTCCCTTGCCTTTGCCGTCCCATATCTCAATCCAAACACCCATCTCATACAAAAATTTAACCATAAACATATGTTATAATTAACATATGTTAATCTCCATCCAAAAAGATGAAGATTGGTGTAAGTTATAACATCAAAGGAGGAGTTTCCATGGAGTATTAGGGCTGATTTTCCACAAGGTGATCATAGAGATTGATGGTCTTGAAGATGGTGTTGGCTAAGCACAAGTATCTCCATCAAAATCCATGTTTTGATCACAACCTACATCATCATGGTGGTATAAAGATTGTCCTCCTCAACTTCTTGTTATTTTGATTATGTAAACATGTATTTTATTTCCTATTGTATATATTTATGATGATTATATGATGATAAAAATGTTATGTGGGGATTTGTTGTTGATAATCATGGATAAAAAGGTGAAAAACCATAAGAAACAAGGTTAAAATCTTGGTTAAATTTGATGGCTGTATAAAACAGTAAAGAAGTAAGTCATAAACTGATAAAATGATGAAGTGGAATAGATTTACAGTAAGCTATGGGTCTTGTACACATGTGAGAGTTGGCCATGCAATGGAATCAAAATAATGAGTGAGATATGATCAAAACAAGTTTAAGATACAAATCTGAAGTTACTGTTTTGGACGATTTTTAGAAAATATTTAGAAGATGATTCAACAGTAGCTATAGAAGAGTTAAATGTAGCACATATCATGTAGTTTATGTGATAAAAACTTGAGCTTCTATCTCCATATAGAACTCAAGATATGGCAGTTTTGGTGAAGATGAAGTTAAAAATCAGATTTTTGGAAATTAAAGAATAATACTATTATATAAGCACTCATATTTTAATATATAAAATGTAAAATAAAAACCCACTAACTTATAAAAATTATTTATATAAATATATATAAAAGGTTAATCAAATGGATAAATTATATAAATGGTGGTGAAATAATGTTTATAAGTAATAAAAACTGTAAACATGATTTTTACGACTTTTTCGGCTATCGCCGTAAAATTAACGTTTTTGTTAAATAAAACTTAGATGGTTGGACCCGTCTAATGTAAACTTTATAAAACTTATATACTGATATATAAACATTTATAACAAGTAAAAACCGATAAAACCCGAACTATAGGACATACGGACGTTAACGGACTAAATTAACGTTATTGGACTAACAATATAACAAAAATGGACTAAAACACTTATAAACTTATTATTGGGCTTAACCTATTTGGGCCCAACTTGTAAAGTTTAAGTACTGATAATATAGGTATAAAAGGGATTAAAATAAGTTAAATAACTTATAACAAGCTTATTGGACTTAAGACACGTAATGGGTAAAACTAGTAAACTAATATAAAAGTTATCGACATATAACACTAAAAGGAGTAAACGAGAACATGTAAACCCACTTGATCATCATATATATATAATCATCATATGTATACATACCTGTTATTTTTATAAAGTCATTGGACATGAGTCTAAGACCGAGTATTATTTGTCTAGGTTTCCGTGATTAAAGCGCGTACCGTACGTCCGAATTGCCGATAACCCGCCTTCCCACAATCAACGTGAGTTCATAGCCTCGCACTCTTTTAAATGTTTTATAAATGCTTTATAAACCCGCGAGGGAGATAACATGTTAGTTTTTAGAAAAGTTTGGACATCATTTGTCCCGATTGTTTGTTTATTGATTTTGGACCCGAATGATTGAATGACCCGATTGTATGACCCGATAAATGATTAAAGGACCCGATAGATGAAATTAAATGGATTATTAAAGTTAGGTTATGTCACTAAAAGTCCCATTAGCATGAATTGTGAACTACCGGGAGTTGGTAGACGCTTATGCATTTAATAGTACTATTTGGGGACGATCACCCCAGTTCGCGCCTTGACGGTTGATCTCCGTCGTGCCACATTGATTGGTAAGCGAATTTATGTATGAGAAGATTCCATAGCGTGACCTTTGTGACGACACGCTACTTTAGATGGGCAAAATTGGTATCGGGTTAGCTACCCGTTTTGGTTTAGTAAGGTAACAATGTCATGCGGCATGTAATAATCTAAAACTAACGAAATACTATTAGACGCTTCGAATTACGATGTATTGCCTGACTAGCAATACATGGTCATACTATTGATATTATGTTTGTGTTTTGGTTTTCATAACCATACTCATATAACGGTTTTTATTTTCATACAACGTCATAAAACGTATTGTATGACGTTTTTACGACATTGGCTCGTATAATGATTTTTAAGGCTTTTTATAGCCATATTCATATAACGGTTTTATTTAATCTATACAACGTTGCAAAACGTACTGTATGATGTTTTTACGACATTGGCTCGTATAATAATTTTTAAGGCAAATGCCTATATTATGATTTTCGATAAGGATTTGTATAAAATGACTTTGGCTATTTCATGGCCTATTACAAAGATTTGTATAAAATGATTTTGGCTATTTTACGGCCTATTACAATGATTTGTATTAACTGATTTTTGGTACTAATTTTATACCAAAGTTATATTGATGGAATTTATTAAACTCTATGAATTCACTCGGCGTTATCGCTGACCTTTTCTTTTAACATGTTTTATCTCAGGTACTTGAAGGTAATTCTCGGGAAGACGACAAGAATTCATGGCCCGCACCTAAATAACATTTTTCCATTCAAATACTTTGTAAAACTTTGTATGTAATGTAATGACTTGGGACCTATGTAAATTTGATATTTATGAATGGAAATGCTTTATTAATAAACGACGCGATTTTTATGCGTTGTCTATGATGTGAGTAATGTGCTATCCCGTAACACCAACTAGTCTTCCGCTGTATCGAGTTGTATAAATTTGGGGGTGTTACAGTTTGGTACCATAGCTCTCGTTATAGAGAACGAAAGATTTTTAAAACTAAGGTTTTGAATAAAACTTTTCAAAATCTTTTAACTAAAAACATTTTTCTAAAAATGTCTAAAAATCTTTTGACTATAACGGTGCCGAAGAATTCCCGAGTTACCGACAAGGCCAAGACTGAGAAGTGTTATTTTAATATATATATAACTTGGATTATATATATATATGATGTAATTTTATTACATGATTGTTTGATGATTATTTTGATTTTTATACGAGGTATTTATACGACGTCGATTGTCACAAGAAACCCTAACTCCCCTAGTAAATTAATCGAAGCTATTCTCGTAGGAATTCTAGCTATCCTAGATCTAAACCAAGTTGTGGATATTTATGATCCCAACAAATGGTTGATATTCGTAGAAGTGTAGATATTAGTTGATCGTGATATTGAAAAAGAATTGGCGAGATTAAATTTGATATCGATGTCATGACAATCTTTTCTTATAGAGTGGAGTTTGACAAAACGCTACCACCTAGAAAGATGTCATCTGATTCGTTGTCATCCAATTCTTAAATTTGAAATCGAAAGGGTGAATGTTGCACTTGAGGCTGTTATTGGAACCATTACCCAAAAGCCTTATGCCACTAATACCTTTCCGAGAAGTCTAAGTTGAATGATCAAGTCATTTCATATTAATGACTCATTTGATAATTGTGGTTGTAAGAGCTAATAGGATTGGGAATTAAGTGTTGATTCATATTGAGATTGTATTGCCTTTACAAGGCCGAAAAATAAGATTGAAAGTATTGGAGAATGAGGTAGAATATCGCCTTGAGTATAAATTAGTTAGAACTTGAATAAAGTAAAACTTAACCCGTATGGAATATGAGATTGTTAAGAGGAAGTCATTAAGTTCTGTGATTGAATTATAAGGTTTTAATTGATTGTTGATTCGTGTTAAGGGTTGTTCCTAGGCCATTGTCCACTAACGAGGATGCCCAGTGTCCAAGAAATAAATTGAAGAAATCTTCTTCTAAATTGAGACCGATGGATCTTCTGGGACATGTGGAACACCTAATGACCCTTGTAGATTAGTATTCATTGTGGTATCTTTTAAAAATAATCCCTAACTTAACTGAGACATCAGTTGGTAGGATGAGTTCTGAGAATTGTATGACATAGTGACATGTAATGTGTTACGGTACAATTTTGACTTGTTTGTGATTAATAAAAAGACTACCTTTGATTGCTAAATCCTACATGTATCGATGTTATCTATCCTTTATTGCTTCATGCTAATGTTCGCATTAGTGATGCAACCATTGAACAAGTACTCATCTTGATTTGAGTTACGTTGTGAATTAATCCCTTTGAGTGCCATCGAGATCATGAATCTCATGATTATTTGGCTAAGCTCATTCCCTATCATATCGTAGTTAATTCTTGGTGAACAAGCTTTCATCACTTTTCTGCAGATCACACATTGTTTTTATAAAGTTAAAACGGTATCCTTTGAGGAAATTAAATTTTCATCACAATAAGGATTATTCAAAGTGAGATTTATAAGTGATTGATATCAAAATGAAGTTGTTTATGAGACGCTTTGGAAAACTTAATTATTTCCATAACAAAGAAAATCTTTGTAAATTTATTTTTGATTCTTATTTAAGAATTAAGCATGAAAATGTTTTTATTATAAACATGGATGATAAAATTTTGACGAACTGAGTATTGCATTGTTAATCTTGAAATTGTATATAGTTGCGCGCCTACATACAATTTGGAATGGACCATGCAAGACTGACTAGTAGTCACCATAAAACTGATTAATAAACGCTACGTTCTCTTTAAAGATTGTGAAAGATTAAATTTTATGAGATCTGCAAGAAGTGAAAAATAGGGACATAATGTTAGGGACACCTACATATGTGCCTGTAGCATCTATTCTTCTGAGTCGAATATACTCATCTGTGAAAATTGTCTTATTTGACGATTGACAATTCTTTCTTGTCCAATCCTCCCGTAGTGAGATTCTTAGGAAAAGTATCTGATTACCGAGTGTTGATACCCGACTGGATGTATCGACATTCCTATCATTTCTTTTGACTTGATTTCATTTGAATGACCTGGGTAACGATCCGAGGAGCTTTCGAATGCGTACTCGAATCATGAAAACATGGGATATATTCATATTCGTTAAATGTTTTCGTCTGTATCTGATTTGAAATTCTATCGCGTAGATTATGCGTTGACCTTGCTCTTTTAATAGTAGTTGTGTCTCCATATATCCCTGAATTTGTGAAGGATTATGAATTATTATTAGTCTTTTGAGAAGTTCACATCTTATCGACGGCAATAAAACTGGAAAGTTGATAGTGCCAGTAGAATAGATTGATTGATTATGACATGACGACATTGTCTTAATTGATGGGAACTCGAGTAGAATTCCCTAAATGATAAGATGTTGATTATCAAAAATGATCTAAATAATTCTTGGTAGATGACGATATCCTATATTTGGAATTGAAATTATATTGTGAATGATTGTGAACTAGTTATAGATATTATAATCTAGAATAAACTTAATGTGAATTTATTAAAAGATGTTTATGTTATCTGAAACTTTAGGAGGTATTTGTTGGTGAATTACCTAGACTTTCGCCATTAAGGCAAGTAGAAATTGGTATTGATTATATTTCCGGTGCTGCACTTGTGGCTTGTGCACTGTACGTCAGCACCATCTAAATTAAAGGAATTACCGTACGACTGAGAAAGTTGTCGGAGAAAGATTTTATTATACCAAGCCTGTCATCCTGAAGAGCTATGGTGTTATCTTTCCTTATATTAGATTATTGTGACTGAGTAAATTGACAATCGAAAACGATATCCATAACTCGAAATGGAAGAATTGTTCGATCATTTACAAGGTTCTAGCAAATTTGATCCATAGCATGATTATCATCAACTTCGCATTTGCGAAAGAGATTATCTATTCCAATCACTACATCCGGTGCTTGTAATGAACATTATGAGTTTCACGTGATGTCGTTTGGATTGACCAATGCACATGTAGTATTCATAAATTAGGTGAATCACGTGTGTAGGCTGTAATTTGATAAATTCATGCTCGTGATCCTTAAGGACTATTTATTTGTTTGTTTATAAGAATAAGAATGAGTTAATAATTATTAATAGATTGCCCTCAGATGACTGAGGAATAAAAACCTGTACCTTGAATAATTAACACGTGATTAAAGACTTAATACTTTACATGATTTGACTATGTGATTAAAAGGATAATGGAATATAAATTGACTCTTTCAAAATTAAGAGCCCTTTTAAGACTTTGGATTTTACCAAAAAGAAATGGAAATATGTTTTGACAGATGTTTTAACAAAGGATTTTAAGGGATTATTCCCTTATACACAAACCATTTAACTAAACTTCTGTTTAGGGGTAAATGTTTGTGTATACCTCCAGATAACTTAAAAAGGATTGAGGAAAAACCATTTATACCATAACCTGAAAATTTGAAACGACAATTTTTGCTTTTCAACTAAGAAAACTTTGACCAAAGTATAAACAAAGGTTTTTCGAACATTTACGAAATCTTATTAAATATTTTCGATAAATCAACAAGAATCCTGTAAATTAAATTCAAATTTATTTTTGAACATTTTATATAATTGGTCGAACTAAGAAATTTAAAACTTTTACGTTTACGCTTCATAAAAAAAATTAACTAATAATTATTTAATTAATTATAATAATTATCGACGCTTTAGACGCTGGATTGAGAAAAACTGATAAAAATGATAGTTGAGACGAAACTGAAACATAAAGAATATGAAGAAAGAATTTTGAATAAATGCAATTATGATATTTATTTCATCAAGAGAAAGTGAACGTAATTACTGACGCATAATATAGAAAGAATATCTGAGTGAATTGTGGACATGATAATTATATCATCATGAGAAGTGAATATAGATATCGATGCATTATGTAGAAAAGATAAAGAACCAGTTAGGACATGTTCCTTAATAATGAAGGTGCAAAATAAATTTCAAAACGATATAAAAATAAACGATGTTTGTAAGAAGGATAATATAGATAATAAAAGGGGTTCGCGGCTAATGTGAACCATCAGAATTGAGAAGCCAATAGCGTTAAATATTTTAAAAGGCCACTTGTGGTTGCCTAAATATGGAGATTGTGAGATATAGTTATATTGGAATTTGTAAGTATAAGTATTATATATATGTCATTTTTGACTAAAAGTATCTTTGTCTGAAGAAGTTGTACTGATGACGAATTATGAAGGCAGACATCGCCTCATACATTAGTAAACGTCTAGCTATTGCAAAGGTCATCATCTGAATTTAATTCGATTTGGGTCATCGTCGACAGACTGACCAAATCTGCTAATATCATTCTCGTTAATGATAAATGCAAAAGAGTTATGTAAACATAGCATGCCTGTATCGATCATCTATGTCAAGATCCTCGCTTCGCATCGAATTTCTAGAGATTTGCTCAGAAATCATTAAGAACGAACCTTGATTGAGAGTACTATGTACCACCCCAAATCGAAGGGACGAGGTAAAGTAACGATACAAGGTAATATAAGTGCTGTTTTGTGTTTGAATGATTGACCTTTGGCAATAAACCGTATAATCGCTTTCCTTTGGAAAGATTATCATTGATAATTATCATGTTAGTATCGAGATCGAATCTTGTAGGGATCTGAATCTTAGAGCATCTGTAAGCAGGAGTTGAGATGAAGACATCCGACATACACCCATTGTGAGTTGGACATGTCTCTTAAGTTTAAGGTTTCCTATGATGGCGAACCTATCCTTGTAAAATACCCGACCCGCGAGATCTGAAATGATTATTGAAATTAGGATCTGATTATTAACTGCCGATAGTGGGCAAGAGGTTATGTGAATGTGAAATGTAGATCTTGAAGTGCCAAATGGGTATCGAAGTTATGCCACAAAATTTTAAACTTGGAAAAATGAATTCATGATCTGACAAATCATGGGATATAAGTCCCCGTTGTATGGGACCATTGAGATGATGTAAAAGTTGGGATTGAAAGGCATATAAGCTGGATCTACCCTAGGACTTCAAGAACCGCGTGAATTATGTTTCGTAAATCGAACTTGATGGAATATCTATCAAGTGAAAATCTGAATTCTTCTTAGTAAAGCTTAGATCGGCGAAAAGTTGCATTCATCAGAAACCCGTGAACATCATGGATAGAGAAAGTAAGTCAACATTTAGCCTGATCTTATTCCTATAGTTATGTTTGATGAAACTCGCGTATTATAAAGGATTACACTTGTGAGAAAAGACCGAATGTGGAGGAAATACCCACATGGATTTTAACTCTATAAGAAGCGAGTAGTAAGATGATCTTTGAGGACAAAGATCATGTTTAGGGGTAAATGCTGTGACAATCCGTCAATTTATGGTTGATATTTTATTTTCAAAATTATTTAAAAACAATTTACAATATGAACTCACATATTTTTGGGAAGAAATTTGGATTTACATCTTGGAGTAGCATCGACTACGTCTAAATCGGAGGATTCAACGTTACGTGCTTACGTTTACATACACCGTCTTTGGAGACAGTCTGACATTTCAGAAAATAAATTTATCTGCAAATATTATTTTGGAGTTTTAAATTTGTGTGGGCTCATAAACTCACAAATTTACGAGAAGAGATTAGGACTTTCGATTTTATTTTAACGTCCTTTACGACTAAACCGGAAACCTTAGGATTACGTATTTACGTTTTCGAACTCCGTTTTTGATGAAACAATTTTTATTGGATTCGTTTTGTGTCGTTGATTCATAATTTATAAAAACATTTTTCGTAAAACGACCCGAGGGCACGCAAATCGAGGAAACTAGAATCGAGGAGTACCCGTAAATAAATGGGGATGAGACAAGTGGGACACTTGTCCCACCCCCACTCAAAACCGGTCCAAACTAGCTAACACCCTTGAGGTGTCATTTTGAGGTTGCTAACTTAAACACTTGTCCATATTAGCTTCACTTTGAAGCTACACACCAACAAAACCATTTGCAACATACCACTCTCCTCATTCACAACATGCAAACTACTCCAAAACCCTCTCACTCCCTTGCCTTTGCCGTCCCATATCTCAATCCAAACACCCATCTCATACAAAAATTTAACCATAAACATATGTTATAATTAACATATGTTAATCTCCATCCAAAAAGATGAAGATTGGTGTAAGTGTAGAACAATGATAATCTTGTGAAACAAGGGGGTTGATGTTTTTCTAGAGAGAGAAAGTTAGAGAGAGAAATGGAAGAAAACACATATATTAAAGTGAGAGAATAAAACAACCAACACCTCTTTCCATGGTGGAAAGAGGTTTAAATACCCCAAGTCCTTAAAGGACTTGGGCTTCCGGCCCATGAACATGCTCATGGGTCGGGCTATGTAATAAATACTACTTAACTTAACTACGAGCCTATAACTACATGGTTGGAGTGACCGAGACTTTCTAAATGCGTAAAACGTATTTCCAACAATCTCCCCCAAAGGGAGGTCACTCCAAGTTTACAAAGTCCTAATCTAGCATGTTAGATTCTGTTCTTGAGCTCGTAGTCTTCTTTTCTTTCTTTTTCTTTTCTTTTGTGAATATGTATTGAATGATATCAGCCTTTTTTGCTTGGAACATGTTCTTTTGGCCTTTCACGTGCGATCTTTGCCTTTCTTGTGAATTTGCCTTCTCGTGACTCCATGTTCCACACACTTATGTCTTTTTGTTGAATTCTCGAAAGTTTCAGAGTTTGGTACAGCGGAAGACTTTATCTTGTACTTTCTTGAATTTTTGTTAAACTTTGATGCAGAAAGACATAAGCATGTGAGAACGACTTCTACTGGTACACCGCTACACCACCGTCTTCACTGGTACTCAGCAACGCCACCGTCTTCAACAGGTACACAGCAACGCCACCGTCGACAGGTACACAGCAACGACACGAATAAAATGGCTTTGAACATTTTATTCTAATTCGGTAGCATTTTACCTCCGGTCGGTGAAGACCGTTGGACGATATTAGATATCGTACCCGTGACGGATAGTTTCAATTAAGTAACTTCCTGACAGGATTTCGCGGGTAAACCCGTTCTCTTTATTCGACCGTCCAAAGCTGACTGCGAACATAAAGAGTGAATCACTTGGATAATTTATCCTTGTGATTAGAAGCCGTCAATTCATGAAACCTGGAACAAGTGAATCTCAATTAAGATTTTCACCATCGTTGCTTTCCAGTTGTCACGAGCTTAATTCATAAAGAATCTTGCACGTCACCTACCAAGTGCTGTTTGATGTTGACACTAGAAGGATTTCCACTCGTCACTGTGGTCAATAAAGAATCACTCTGAGTGTTCTGGCAAGATCATATGATAATGCGAAGAGGCCTGGAACGAGTTTAAGTTCAATTAAGAATTAAACCACTGTTACCTTCCAGTTTTTCACAAGATTGATTCTAAAAGAACCGCACGTGTAACCTACCATGAGCTTGTTTGATGTTGGCTCAAGCAGGATTTCCATCTTCATTGTAATACTTACGTATTACTCGGATGTTCTGGCAATATTACAGGAATATTGCGTAGGACTCATGAAAATCTCTTACTTTTCACAGTGTGTGAGAAAGCAAGGAATAAATGAAAAAGTGTCCTAATGAGACTTTTGATGATCTCTTGGCTCTAGACTCAATTGTGCGTTTTGATTTAGTGAGCGATGGCTGGAGAGGAGTGCCACCTTTTCAATACCAGTCTATTCGGAGTGAATAAACCAGTAGATAACGTGTTGATCTCCGTGTGATTAAAACAAATACCTTTTGAGAGATATTTGAGTTAGCTGGGAAGGGTTGTGCATTGCATCACTGGGTCCATGATGTCTTTCTTCAATACCGAGAATCATTAGCAAAAATGACCTCAATAGCATATGTATTGACCCGGTTTCTGCCTAAAGTTGTAAGGAGGGCTTCTTTCTTTACACCCTTTATCTTTACAATTCTTTTTCATTCTTCAACCCCTTCAATGCTTACCAATACGTCATCACTAGCACCTTGTTGTGATTGTTCCAGTGCTAGCTTAAGTACTTGGTCGGCATTCAGCTACGTTCACATTCTTTCTCCATCTTTCCTAGGACTTCTAATTCTATCTAGGGAATTGTCCTTGGGAAGATTCCATCGGCTCTGATGAATCATTGGACTAAACCTATTCCTACCACCCTTTTGTCACCACATCCGTCGTGAATTAAGCGTGTTTTGGGAAGGAATTGCCACCATGAAAAATCATTGAAAATCACCTAAGGTACTTGTGATATTGAAATCAAAAGTTTTGTACCTTAGGTGTTTTGTTTATCAAAAACGCTCCCCCTTAACACGTGCTTTACACATATTAAGTTGGATTATCGTTAAGTCTTTTTCATCTTTTAGCCAAGTATCACTTAAGTCTCCTTAATCCCATTTTCTCCCCTTATCCAAAATGTTAACCATTAATATTTGGGATATTGAATGGATTAACCGGTCTTTGGGTAAAAATGAAATTGATGTTTGGCCATAGAACATGTTAATGCTCCCCCTTAATTAAATAAGGGATAGTTGTAGTGCTTTAGTATGATGTATTTTGAAAGATTTAGAATCTCGTGAGAAATTCTTGAAAAATTATCATACCTTAACACTACAACAAGCCACAAAAGCTGATAAAGTAAAAAGATAACATATTCACAATAATGTACATATGGAGTTGACCTGTAATGAGACGAACCAAAATTAATCGGTTCGTTCCGTAAGCCGATGGTGAGCTCCATATGGTCGTCCACCGACGAATCGTTCTATGCTTCGTAGCAATCGGCGCTTCCTTAGCACTTCCTCAATTTTCCTGATTGCATACGAAGATCCTTTTCGGCACTGGGCTGTCCAGGTGTATGTGACCGCCGGAAGAGGTAAGTTGGAATTGAGAACCGACAAATCATCTCGAATATTCTTTAGCGTTCCATCACTGAATTTGTGCAGTTCTGAGAATCGCATGTATTGCATGACGCCAGTCTGATTCGGATAAAAGATTCCTGCTTCCGGCTTGGTAGTTCCCATGTAGACCTTCTTGTCCTTGTGGAAGTTACTAAGTGGAGTCGTATGGGGACGTTGCAGGTTTAACTTCTTCTGATAGCTTTCTACCCCAAGTTGAAAATCTTCCACCCGGTGTTGAATGACAATTTTCCTGGCATATTGACGAAAGTTTGAACTCAAGGCTATGACAATATCAGGTGATAGATGGTCAACTTTCTCTTGAGCCAAAAGCAGCAATAGATCTTCTATGTCTTCGAGTTGAAGGTACTGGAGATCACTTTCGTCAATGCGGAATTCTTTCTCATCGGTACGTTTGAGCAAGATTACATTTAAGTAATCGTAACCGAAAACCGTCTGAGTAGTTGCTCCAAGGATACTTTTGATTCTGTGAGATGAGACGATAGAAGCACCTCTCTTAGGACGATGGAAGTGATTATAGGCTAACTTCTTCTTTTTGTCCCAGTGAGATATGCCAAGTGAAGCATAGGTGTCATAAAATTTGAGCAGCTTCTTTCTCCAGATTGAGTCAGGCACTTTGTCTTCTATCCAAGGAACATTCTCCAAATTGACAGCCTTGAGCATTGTTAGTGATGTGGCATACTTCTTTGCTCCATTTTCAAGGTATTCAAGATCGTGAGAGACAAAATGCTCGATTGGAATAGTGGCAGAACTAGCGATGACCGTTGGTGTAAGAGGTTGCAATACGGGAGTTTGAATTCCTGTAGTTGTCGCTCTCATTGCTTTGGTAAGCTCATTCAGGTGATATTCTGCTTCATTATGGGTGATCTTTAAGGTATCAAAGAAGTCCACATTTGCAGCTGCCATTTTGATCAGATCCGGGGTCATCGTTGGTTTCCCATGAGAGTACCTTAGAAAAGCCGAGAAGTCGATAGGGTTGTTGAGAAATTGAGTCATCTCCATTACAGTTGCACTTTCAAATGGATGATGTGGTGCTGCGTTTGTTAGCCAAAGTTGTTCTTGTATCGTATCATCAATGATAATAGATTCTGCAAATGTCGGTTCTGGAGCATTTAAATCTTCAACTTCCATGTCATCATCATGCTGAGCTGTAGAGGATGTGGAAGGTTGAGTTTGCGTCACCGGTATATCATCGTGATGTTCTTCTTCAAGCATTGTGTCTGTCGGTTCTTCTGCTTGCATGTATTCTACAGTCTCAATATGAGAATCAGTAGTGAATTCTGGTGCAGTAGATATACCTGAAGCAGCCTGCTGAGTTTCTGATACTGTTGTTTCCAGTGGCTTATCTGTGGTGTCAGCAACCGTTTCTGCAATATCCTCGAAACCTTTCTCGGTGGCCGTTTCATTGTCATCCTTGTTTGTTTCGTCGGCATTTGTACCAGTGTTGTCATTCTTATCACCCTTGCTGACTTCATTACCCTTGTCATTATCGTCATCGTCATCCTGATCATTATCTGTATCCTCGTCCTTATCGTCATCAACATTCTTATCCTTTCCTTGTTCATCCTCTTCATCCTCCTCATCTCCTTCCTCATCCTTATCCTTATTCTCATCATTCTTTTCACCATGTTCCTCATCATCTTCCTCTTCTAACACATTCTCATCATCAGACTCAGAGTCGGTAGTGTCTGCAGGATTCTCTTCATCAATTGCGTAGTTGAGATATTGCAGAACTTTGCGTTTGTATTTTGATTTATGAGCTCCCAAGTCTAGCAGACGTTTCTGAAGCAATGTCATGATTTGAAGAGTAGATAGACCATTACCGACCAGATGTGGTAATTGTTGATCAACATAAGACTTGACTTCGCGTTGAATGATCGCGGTCATCTGCTCGTCAATTGACCCGAGAAAAGCAGCGTTTTCTTTATCCCGAGTTTTCTTCTCTTTACGAAATGCTTTATGTTGTTCTTTGAGCTTTGACACTTTGTCTGATAGTTTTTGAAGAATGGGCTCATCAGAATGCGGTTCCTTTGGAGGAGTAGCAAACCTTTCTGTCAACGTAGCTATTTGGGTAGCTTGAGCCTCTAGTTGTTGTTGAAGAGACAGGATCAACGGATCATTGATTGTGAGAAAAGGATTTGATGTAGAGGAAGCTTGTGGTTCTGTTGGTGGAGGTGTAACTAAAACCGTTAAAGTGGTCGTGGATGATACTGGTTGTACCGGGATAGGTGATGTTGTCGATGCAGTGGTTAGGACGGTGGTTAATACAGGTTGTTCAACTGTAGATGCCGGTGTAGATTCCGTGGTAATGGTGGTGGTTGATACTTGTTGTTCAACAGTTGCGGGTGTGATGGTGGTGGTCGGGACCTCACTGATAATTGGGGTTGAAAGTAGAGAAGTGTTGGTCGATGTAATAGTGGTTATAGGGACATCCACCATTTGTTCGTTTGTTGACGGATCAGTGTTGGTGACCTCAACACCCTCCCCTTCGAAATTAAGATATTTCAACACATCATCAGAATTTGAAGTAGACTTACTTTGAAGTTGTGTGTCTGGAATGAAAGTTGCATGAGCATCTTCATTTAGTACCATGTGAGTCGGTTCAGGCAGAGATGTGGTGATATTTGCATCCCGATACATCATACTTGTATCTGTGTCAGCACTGCTCTCACGTTCTTCACTTGGTTCCCGACTTTCAAGTTGAAAGGTATCAGTATCTTCATACTCATCTTCATAAGTATCTTCTTCGTCGAAGAATTCCGTATCATCATCAGGATTACCAAAATCTTCTAAGTCATCAAATACCCTTGAGCCTGATCCACCAAAGGCTTCCTGTCGACTTTGTTGAAGAATAATACGAAGTCTTTTTTCTTCAGAAAGTTGTTGTTGAACAGGATCATTTTGAGCAACACTTGCCTCTTTGCCTTTAGCTTTCCTTGCTTTCTTAGTCCTGCGGAGTGGTACTTCTTCTTCTTGTTCATCTTCAGTGTGGATCAGCTCATCTTCATCATCTTCATCAACAATTTGCATTTTTCCTGAGCGTTTATCTTTAGGAGCAACTGGTTGACGCTGTGACACTCGTTTCTTGCGTTTACCTTTTTGTTTCTCTGATGGTGGTAAATTTGCCCGCTTGAATTGTGCGTCGATGTCACGAAGCATTTCTTGGTATTTATCACTCTCCTTGATTCCATCATTAATCATCGTGTCAGGTACTAGTGCAGGAAGTAATGCATACTTTGTGGAATTTGTGTCTGCATTCATTGAGAGAATCACATAATCATCATCTTTTGTGTGATAAAAGAACTTCCCGCGAGTGTCAATGGTTGGGTCATTCTTCATAAAATAGTGGATAATGAGCTTGGTGAATCTCGGGAATGGGAGATGCACGGATTTCTTCTTCGTTCCAGTAATTTGATAGCAAAATTCTTGCCAGAGAAGAAGTGCATAATCGACTTTTGATGCAGTATACAATCCCCAAAATAAGTGAGCCTGTGGTGGTCTCATTGCATCGGTTCCCCTAGTTTTACCAGTGAGACACTTGACGATGATGGTGATAATTGCTTTCCAGGGTTGCCCTATGTGTGAAGTGTTAAATTGTGATGGACTGTTAATATCACCCTCATAATTCATGGCACGAAAAACTCGAAGCACTTCATCATTCTTTGGGTTAGGCACAAATTGTTCTCCTTGTGCCAACCTAGGGAGCTTAAACAATTTCCTAAAAATGCTCAAGTTGAGTACCCTTGGTGTTTTGTTCAGTTCGAAAGATATGATCTTGTTATCGAAAGATGCAGTATTCCAGAATTCATGGATGTAGACTTCGGGGACAGATGCAGTACGTCTGAGTGTGTCGCTGATGGGTGATATGTCTAGGATATCCGTGGCAATTTTGAAGGCAGGTAAAAGCGGATCAAAGTCATCTTGCAACCTAGTGTTGTTCTCGGCATATGGGAGCCTATGACTGAGTGGGACAAGTTCAAGATCACGGATTCGTTGTTCCTCCTCGGTGATTGACATTTTCCTGCTTTGATGACATATTCACAAATGATATATACAACACATGTAGATATGTTCAATCAATGCCAATTTTAAACACAGGAAAAATATCATTACACTTATTACCACAACATTCACACATACATCAGATGAACAAGGTCTTTACATATAGCAATGCACTTAGGAAAATAGCATGAATGCCAGCGATAATTTTATTCTAAGGAGATACCATTCTAGCCTTAGTTCTTACAATATTTGGATTTCTTGGTGGTCATGACCAAAACCTCAACAGGTTTTGGGTTGATTTCAACCAAAACTTCAGTGGGTTTTGATTTAGTTTCAACCACTACCTCAGTAGGTTTGGGTTTGATGTCTACTAATACCTCAGTAGGTCTTGGTTTGATTTCAACCAAAACTTCAGTGGGTTTTGATTTAGTTTCAACCACTACGTCAGGAATTGTAGGATTACCCTCAATCCAAATGATAGTGGGCTTGAACAAAGATGAAGCTTTGTCTGCCATGGCCTGGAAACATAAACCCAAGATATTGAGTAAGTAATTTGTATCTCTTTTGTTTACATCGGAATCAACTTATTAACTAAGATGAACTTTTGTAATAAGAAACCGTTCAAGTATTCTTATGAGATAAAAATTGGCTTGTTTCAACAACACTTGGTTTCGTTTAAATGGCCCTAAAGAACTTAAAGCTAAAGAAGGATTAGTGCAATCTAGGCGAAACTCATGGTATATCCTAAGGCAATAGCATAAGAATAAGGGACCAAATTCCATCGCAATGTAGCAAACTATCAGAATCCTAGCCATACCATCGCAATGAAACATTCATCGTAATCTTAATGAAATCCTATCGCAATATCTAAGGCTATCGCAATATGTGCATTTCCATCGGAATAACTGAATAATCATCGCAATATACTCTATCGCAATACATAGTGCGAAACCATCGCAATGTCACATCGGAATGTGCCATCGCAACATTCCATCGCAATGAATCAACGAAAGTCCATCGCAATGAGCCTATCGCAACGAACCATCGGAATGATTCGTCGCAACAACCCATCGCAATAGAACCATCGTAATGACTCATCGCAATGAGTATCGCAATGAGTCATCGTAATAACTCATCGCAATGCCCATCGCAACGAATCATCGAAATGACTCATCGCAATGATGTCATCGCAAAGCGGTATCGCAATCTGCATCGAAATCCGTGACTGGGATTCGATCTCATGTTTGACTTCACGATCTGGAGTTTTAGGCAACGTTTTAAGCAATTCTGAACAAACCCATTGTGTAATAGGGTATCCTTAACAAATCCCAGCACTAAAAAATACATGTTCATCGCAAAAAATTATAACCCTAAATCGAGAGATTTGAGACAGTCGTTGCTATGTTTGATTGATGATGAAACGAGTGTGACGAATGTTAATAAGCAATAGATTTACCTAGATAATGAAGCACTTAATCAGTCTTGAAGCAAGTTGAAGCTTTTGAATTTCTTAACAATGGCAGAAAGAGAACTTGTGTTTTGTGTGTGTTTGAAATGCGACGGGAAGGAAGGGGGGGGGGGTTTGTTTTGTTGACTTGGTCAAAGTTTGATTCAAGCCCCTCCCATTTTTGCAAGATTTGCTAAACGGGTCCCCCTTATTTTGTAAGTTCAAAAATGAGAGTTCAAGTTATCTTGGCACATGATAAACTTGTTCCCCAAACACAAACACAAGTACTTTATGCCAAAGTGTTAATGACCTATCCAAAATATACTTAATTCACACATGGCACACATAGCGAAACTGAAGATGATGGGTAGCTAATATTTTCTGAGTAACCTGTTGAACGACCAAATTTCTTAACTTTAAAGAATTAATATTTGCTCCCCCTTAATCCCTGACCCGTTTTCTAATTAAAGAGCTGTAATCAAAGATATTAGGGACACAACTATTAATGAGGACATTTGCCATTTAAGTGATTGTATAGAACGATTCTGGTGGAAATAAGATTTCTCTTATTTTAAACAAGATAAGTGCACTGAAACGTACACGAATTTGTGTTAGACCAAGTTATTAAGTAAACTTGGCCCCTTACAAAGTTTTAAAGTAAAAACCTTGCCCGAGAAACTTAATTCCCGTTGTGAGCCAACGTTTTCAAAAGAAATACGTGACTTTAATATGAAAAGCGGGTTGCAGTCAGAAATAACTACAAGCCATAAAGGGCATGTTTTAAAACTTGTACAACTTTTATACGGACTCTATTTATGGCGCCGTGTCAATAGTAATCGACATTTCTAAAGCCGTAAATATTACCGTACTAAAAGACATGCCCGAAATTTGAAAAGAAAAAATATTTTTGGGTTTTCTTGATTTTATATTTTTTATGGATTTTCTTGGTTTTATATTTTTATGGTTTTTCTAGGTTTTATATTTTTGTATTTTGCTTTTGATGGTTTAAGTATGTACTATAATATACAAGATCACGATCAAAAGGATACTCGAGAATAGTTTACCAGTACTATTCTTCAGACTCTTCTGCCAACTCCTTAAGTGTCGCTGGTGAAAATGATTTCATGCCTAGCTTTTCGATCAAAAACTCGATGCGTGCTCGATCTAAGGCCTTTGTGAATATATCTGCCAGCTGATACTCAGTGTTGACGAAGTATAGTTCGATCACTCCATTTTCCACTTGCTCCTTGATGAAATGGTAGCGGATGTCAATGTGCTTTGCTCGAGAGTGTTGAACATAGTTGCAGCATAGAGCGATTGCACTTTTGTTATCACAGTACATCGGGATTTTGTTGAAACCAAGGCCATAGTCAGTCAATTGTGATCTCATCCAAAGAACTTGAGCACAGCAACCGGACATAGCTATGTATTCAGCCTCAGTACTTGATATCGCAGCGCTTTTCTGCCTTTTGGATGCCCAACTGATAAGTCTATCTCCAAGGAGTTGCACACTGCCAGACGTGCTACGTCTTGTATCTTGACACCCGGCATAATCTGCATCTGCATATGAAATTAATGCAATAGAAGAATCCTTCGGATACCACAGACCACGATTAAGTGTTCCTTTTAGATACCGAAAGATCCTTTTCACAACATGTAAGTGCTTTTCGGTAGGCCGAGCCTGATACCGGGCACACATGCCTATAGCAAATTGCAAATCAGGCCTGCTAGCAGTCAGATAGAGAAGGGTGCCGATCATTCCACGGTAAAGTTTAGGATCGACAGCTATCCCTTCCTTATCTTCATCTAACTTGGATCGCTCCACCATTGGAGTATCCACGGGGTCACAGTTTTCAAAGTGGTATTTCTTTAAGGATTCAAGAGCAAATTTGGATTGATTAATAAAGATGCCTCTGGGATTCTGAGAAATTTGCAACCCTAGAAAAAATGAAATTTTTCCCATCATCGACATCTTAAAGCGTGTGGACATAATTTTCTCAAAACGGTCAGACAAACGTTGATTAGTAGCAGCAAATATTATATCATCAACATAAATTTGTACCAGTATCATGTCGTTGTCCTCCTTGAGAATGAATAATGTGGGGTCCACTTTGCCTTTGGAGAAGCCTTTGGAGATGAGATACGTCGATAAGAGATCATACCACGCGCGTGGAGCCTGTTTCAACCCGTAAAGAGCCTTCTTGAGCTTGTACACATGATTAGGATACTCTGAATTGACGAATCCATTCGGCTGGCTAACATAGACATCTTCCCTTAATTCACCATTAAGAAATGCCGTCTTAACATCCATTTGGTAGACGATCATATTCATATGAGCAGCATAAGCAAGGAATAGTCTAATTGCCTCCAATCGTGCAACAGGAGCAAAGGATTCTTCAAAATCGATACCCAAAGCTTGTTTATAACCTCTAGCGACCAATCTAGCTTTGTTTTTCAGCACACTACCTAACTCATCAAGCTTGACCTTGTATACCCACAATAGTGTCAGGATTTCCACATTGCTGGGTAACGGAACTAATTCCCACACGTCAAGACGTTGGAATTCATTAAGTTCCTCTTACATTGCTTCAATCCATGATGATTTGGTCATGGCTTGTTGCCAATTTTTAGGTTCAGTGTCTGACAGAAATGCATCAAAATAGCAGTATAATGCATGTTCTTGTAGTTGATGGCGTGTTAAGACTGGTCGATCGATGTCACCAATGATATTTCGGATTGGGTGATCCTTTGTCCATTTAGTGTTGTGATTTTCAATCCTTGGTGGACGGGAGTGAACGATTGCCGGAGCTTCCTCTGAAGTAGACGCACCCGTAGGGTCATCAGGTATGTGTGAACCAAAGAAAGGAAGCTCTTGTAAGTGAGCGTATTCCAGATCGTGATCATATAATTCCTCTTCACCATCATTAGGAACGAGTGGGGGTGATGATTCAGGTGTTGTTTGAGAATTGGTAGGGGATGGTACATCTTGATCAAGAGTAACAGTAGTTGCCTCGGATTCATTTCCATTATCTTGAGCAACAACTACGGGAATCGGAGCCACTGCTACGGGTACTGAAGAATCGTCACTCTGTGGATCAAAGAATTCATCAAACATAGGTTGAAATAACTTATCCCACTCGGACCTTGTTGGTGGTATGAATGATGGAGAAGTAGGGTTGTTGGGAAGTAAGCCGGAACTGATTGTACCGGTTCCCATCTCGTGTAAAGCGGGTTCAGAGCTACGTTGCTCAGAAGCCATCGCTGTCAGTTCATCAAAATCGACATCCAAAGTTTCTACAATCTTGCCAAGACGACGGTTATAAATCCGGTAAGCCTTCTTTGCAGGTGAATAGCCAATGAAAATTCCAATATCAGCCTTCGGTTGAAGTTTTCCCAGATTTTCACTATTTGTATTTGGATAGCAAAGTGCACCAAACACATGAAGAAAGGAAATATCGGGTTTATGTCCATGAAGAAGCTCATATGGAGTTTTACCATGACGTTTGCGAATGATTGAGCGGTTTTGGGTATAACATGCGGTTGCCACTGCTTCGGCCCATAAGAATAAGGGAGCATTCGCATAAATTAACATAGTTCTAGCAGCTTCCATCAGTGTACGGTTACGTCTTTCAACGACACCATTTTGTTGTGGAGTGCGAGCCACAGATGTTTCATGAGAAATACCAACCTTTTCGTAATACGTTCGAAGAGTCTGATTAACGAACTCAGTGCCGTTATCAGTCCGAATGCGGCGAACAGTAGCATTCCGACGGACTTGGATCATTTTTAAGAAGGTAATGATACACTCTGGTGCTTGATCCTTAGATGCTAAAAACTTTACCCATGTAAACCTTGAAAAATCATCCACTATGACGAGGATGTATTTTCTACCACTCACACTAGCTGTACGCATTGGCCCACAAAGATCCATGTGCAAAAGATACAGTGGTTCTTGGTTGGTGTCTTCTGCTTTAGGTTTGTAAGATTTCTTGGTGCTTTTCCCCAATGAACATGCGGAACATAAATGATCCTTGTCGAACTTTAGTTTCGGAAGACCACGAACAAGTTCGTTTCTAGCCAAATGGTTGATAGCATCAAAGTTAAGATGAGATAACCGACGATGCCACAACCATGACTTGGTCTTAGATGCTTTGGAGAGTAAGCAAACAGGAGAGGCGGCCATCATGTTTTGAATAGACAAAGTATATAGATTATCCCCTCGAGAACCCTTTAACAAATCATTTCCTGCAAGATCGCGAATGAAGCAAGTATGTTGTCGAAAGGCCACTTCAAGGTTAGAATCACAGAATTGTCCTACTGAGAATAGATTATGACCAAGTCCCTCTACATAGTAAACCCTTGAAATCGTGACATTCCCAATTTGATATTCACCATAACCCATAATCTTTGCAATATGGTCGTTGCCGAATTTGACCGTTCCTAGAAACTTGCTGACAAAATTTTTGAGCATCGAGCGGTCTCCAGTCATATGTTTGGAGCACCCCGAGTCCAAATACCAAAGAATAATTTGGACGACCTGAAAATTTTACCAAACATAGACGATGTATCGGATTCTAATTGTTCTTCTGAGTTAGCAGGTACAGATATAGTTATCTTAGATTTGCTATCAGACAAAACTTTAGGTTTCCAGATTTTCTTACTAGTGATTGGCTTAGATTCTAGTTGTCTAGTATTCTGAGGTACTTTGTGACTGGGGACATTACCACTGGTAGGCACATTAGTGGGGGCAGACCTAGTTAAAGGGCGCTTGTTCCTTTTCTTAGTGCTAGTGTTCCTATTTAAAGGACGCTTAGACCTAACTTCCGTGGATGTGATCCTAGTTAAAGGGCACGTAGTTCCATTTGCAGTAAAGGTCCTACCAGTGGGTTTCCATTGCCACCCAACGTGAGTAAATTTCTTACCTGTTGGTTTCCATTCAAGATTGTTCTTAATAGCATGCATTTCATTCACGTGATCAATAAGGCATAAATCATGATGCTTAGAAAACATACATTCGTTACAATTCCAACATTTAGCATTAGAATTCACACTTTGCTTAGGTTTCCACTCATAAAGAGGACCTTTTGTCTTAGCTACATGATTCTTTTTATTTAAAACTGAAACAACGTTCCTAGGGTGCACTTCTACTTTCTTCTTCTCAGTCCTATTAGTGGAAGGCTTGATCCTATCTTTCTTTCCTCGAGATCCTTTAGCCTTAGTGGACATTCTTACTCCTGTAGAAGCCAAGGGAACATTAGTGACAGATTTTAAAGGTGCCTTACTTGATAGTGTCAAAGACGGTTTTGCTCCTGGAGTCTTATTGAACGGAGTGACAGCAATGGGCTTATTATTAAGTAGTGCAGAACCTGGTGTACCTATGTATTGCAAATATGCTAGGCAATATTGAACTCGCTTAACATATGCATGAGCCGAATAATAGTCGCTACTTGAGGGATCTAAGGCATACAGATCGTCTAGAATATCCCTAAGAAGGTCGACATGCTTAATGGCATTCCTCATATAATCATCATAGGTAACCTGGTTTCTCTTGTGAAGTGGATTCTTATAAAGCACTACTGACTTGGTTGTTGGAGCACTAGTGGACGGTGCAGAGTCAGTAGCTAAGTTATCAACAACTTCTTGTCGGGTGACAAGAAGTGTCTCCTTTAACTCGGCCAAAACCATGTTTTTATCTATGAGCTGAATTTTTAGGTCAGAGGTTTCCTCACATTTCTTGTTCAGTTTGTCAATTAAAGACTTTCGCTCTGTCGCATTAAACGCGATGTGTTCTTCTATTGAACCAGAAATTTGTGAGTCTCCCTGCCTTACTTGTTCACGCTCTCCTAGTATAGAATTAATTCTTGTTTCTAGGACATGATTGTTAGCCTCTGCAGCCTCTAGTTCCGTTTTTGTTTCTACTAATTCTCTCTTAAGTCTCATCATTTCATCTTCTAAATTTTGAACCATCTGAATCATCTTGTCACTTGTCTCAACGGAGTTTCCACCTTCATTTAGTTTTGAAAGAGTTTCATTTATAGATTGATTCTCAATTTCAAGAGATATAGAATGTTGTTGAAGCTCGTTAAAACTTTTTGAAAGTGTATTATATGAATCCTGAAGCTTTAAAAATTCAGCGTTGGATTCATGACAAGAATGATTTTCTACAGTATTCACATGTTCAATATTATTCACAGATTTATGCACATCATCACAAATATTCACAGTAGATGAAATTTCACGAGTATATTGAGTAGTAACAACTTGCATCACTTCAAGAGACACCATATGTTCTAAAAAGCAGTCATATTCTGATAAAATCTTTTCTTTTTCAATTAAGTGTTGTTCATAAGCATCATCCATGTTATTGAAAACTTTTTGAACTTCACCAAGCTCAAATTGTAAATTACACACTAGATCATAGACTCCTTGTTTAATATGGTTCACAAACAGAACGATCGCTTCTTCAAACACCGATTTCATGTGTTCGAATGCCCATTCTCCAGCAGTTTGAGCCGTTGAAGTCGTACATTCCAAGATGACCTTGTCAAAATCGGTAAGGTATTGCCCAATCTCTTCAATACTGAGCCTTACCGTACTAACCGGGGGAAGATTCTTAGGAATTTCCTTTGGTTTGTCCGAGTGGACAAGTGTAGGAATTATACTAAGGCATTCTCTAGTCGGCATGAAAGTGGATGTTTGGAGAGTTTTCTTTTTCATATTGAAACGAGTTCTAAGATCTATTGTGGCATTTTTTGCATTCATTGAAGCATAATCATATTCAGGATATGTCAAAAGTAATTTTAACTGCTTTTCATCGTATGGTGATATAGAATCACTTGAGAACACTATCGGGTCTAATGCCAAACCTAACTTTGTTGCATCATACAGTCGGGGGTTGTGGTTAAGTGCTTGCTTTGCATAACCCGGGTTAGGTGGTAAATCTATGAGACGCGATAAGTTGAACTCTTTAAATGAAGCATGAAACAAGTGTACTAGATGTGAAGCGGCATATTGTTTTAAAAGTTTAAGTTCCGTTTCTTTTATTCTGTTAGACGTCTTAATTTCCAGTTCAAGCTGTTTGGATTCCAGAATTTCAAAATCTGTTTGAAGTTGTTGAAAATTAGTGACGACTGACTCTTTTTCTTTAAGCTCATTCGAAAGGTTTGCTCTTAAACTTTCTATTTCAAGCAGATTGTCCATTTGAACTTTCCTAAACCTATCAAATTCAGGATTGGTTAAGGTAGTGGACACAGGAGTCATTTCCAAGGTTTTAACCTTGTCTTTATGCAAAGCAAGCTCAGCAGATAAAGTCTGATTAGCATTAAGGGTTTCACGGACTGCAATATTCATTCTGCTAAGCAAAGATGCAGGGACCATAACCAAATCAGGTTGAGCAGACAAATTAATAGTCATAGGAGCTTCCGGTTGTTGTTCACTCAAAATCTGAGGACTTGCAATGTTATTGCTATCATTGTTTGTCTCATCGATTGAATTACTAACCACCGGAGGCTCTTCCGAATACTCAGACATTTGCTCAACTTGATAAGGTACAATGCTAGTATTTGTAGCAGTATGTGGTACCTCAGCAATGGTGTCAGTCCCATAGAGTGAAAGATTTGCCATAAGAGCTGCTTTAGCGGTGTTAAAATCATCACAATCCGAGTCATATGCATCCAAATCATCACATTGATAAGCAGCATTGTTGGTGATGACTGTTGTGGGATGATCAGTTTCCGCTACTCCTGGATCTGCAAGGAATGCCAATTCTTCTTCATCAAGCTCACGACCTTGGGCTTGAGCATTCACCAAGTAAATCTTTTCCTTAAACCAAGTGTCGTCCCTTCTCCTCTTAGGCTGCTTGCATTCTCGGGCCATGTGCCCTTCCCCTTTGCAGTTGTAGCAAATAACCACCTTCATTTTACCAGTGCTGTTGGCCCTTGTAGCCGTAGTATTGGATGAACGTGCACCAGCATTAGACGAATTTGATCTCCCTTAAAGTGGTTGCACCATGACCCTGCCGTCCTGAATTGTTGCCTGTTGTCGAGAGTTAGACGAGTTCCTTAACTGATTGTTAGTTGGAGCTGAACCTCGGTAACCTCTTTTGTTTAAAGTTTGACTTAAAAATGCAGACAACAGAGCTAGGACTTCAGTATGGCTATCTCCTTGTTTAAAATCAGGGACAGGGATGTCATCTTCACAGTATAATGCTGATGCTGGTTGAGCAACAAACTGATTGGTTGGAACACTTTCTTGATGTGAGTAAGGATGTTGAGGAGCCTCGAGTTGTGGATAGGTACTAACAGGGTTGGTGGGAGGTTGATACGGTGAATACTGATGTGAAGCTCCTTGTGATGATGATGTTGCTTGTTGGTGATAAGATGTTGGTGGCGGTGGCAGAATCGAGTACTGTGGAAAGCTTGGTGTTTGATACACAGGTTGATATGAAGATTTGTGTCCTACAGCAAGCTGAGAGTTGTGATATGACAGTGTAGGATGATTTGCCAATAATGCCATTGGTTCATGATAAGGTCCTTGAGAGATTCGGTTTTGGATCACATGCTTCTCATGTTGTTGTAAGAAAGCATATAGTTGATCTAAATTGGACTTGTGTAGATCACGAATCATTTTGACATCCGTCACATATTGACTCCATTCAGGGGGTAGTGTGTTCAGAAACTTGGTGTTTAACTGAAATTGTTCAATCCTTAGATTATAGACATTCATGTCATTCATCAGAGTAGTAAAACGCCAGTAAAAATCATGAAGAGTCTCCCCTGGAATGTATTGGAATCTATCAAACAAATCATATAATTGACATTCTCGTTCTTGCTTAGTGAGAGATGTCCCTTGTAGCAAAACCGCAAGTCGATCCCAAAGATTCTTAGCCACTTTATGTTCACTCACCATTCGGAAGATATCAGGTGGAAGGGCTTGAAGAATTGTTTGTACAGCCCTTTCATCGGCATCTGCAATGAGTTTGTTAGCATCGGTTAACTCATGATACTGCCTTGGCCTTGTCACATTGTTGACTGTAACCTCTCCCCAATCTAATGGACCTTTGTCAATTGATTCTAGCATAAGTCGACCACTTTGTTTGCCCATGATGTATGTTCTCATTCGACTTTGCCATGATTCAAATAAGTCTTTGATGAGCAAAGGCGGGCGAGTATCGGTACCCGAAATGATCGATATATCGGTGAGTGAAGTCATAGTTGGCATAAATGAATGTGAATTCATTTTGTGATCCCTTGAATAAGATTATCAGAGATGATCGAACAATGAAATAAAGTTATGAGTTTTTTGTGTTGTTAACTAAAAAGTATTGTTATCTTGTTGTTGTATTAGCTTTTTGAACGTTTCCAAATTAAATGCCAAATAGAAGAAAATCCACTAAGTATCTAAAACCAGTTCTGTCGTAATGTTTTTCTGTCGGAATACCTAGATCGGAAAATCTCACTATCGGAATCAGCTCAGATCGTAATGATTTTAGATCGCAATGTAACCTTGTGGCAATGATGATGGTATCGGAATGTTTCAGATCGCAATGAGATGCCTATCAAAATGCTTCAGATCGCAATGAGATATCTATCGGAATGCTTCAGATCGCAATGAGATATCTATCGGAATGCTTCAGATCGCAATGAGATATCTATCGGAATGCTTCAGATCGCAAAGTGGTTAACAAAATTTGAGCAGAGTAACGACTTAACACACCTTCCTTATACCCGTCGGAATCTCAGATCGCAAAAGCTATCGGAATGATTCAGATCGGAATAAGTAAAGAAAATCCAATGATCGCAAAGTAGGACCCTAACCCTTTCCGATGGTTAAAGTATTGCGATGGAGGCCAAAGTACTTTTTGTACTTTCCGATGGAAGCGTCTGCTGAAATTTCGGAATGTTGAAAAACACACTTTCTAGCACTTTTGATCCAAGAAACCTGAAGTTTTAATGAAATCTAAGATACCAAGAACACGTTTAAGCCCAAATTCCTAAGTTACACTACTTATCACTATGATCAAACGAAAAAAAATTTGGAAGTTTCGGCCAAAAAAAGTAGTTTATGATTTACGAATGTAAATACACAACTCAACACAAAGAACAATCCTTTATCTCATCCCATGCTCTTGATACCAATTGTAGAACAATGATAATCTTGTGAAACAAGGGGGTTGATGTTTTTCTAGAGAGAGAAAGTTAGAGAGAGAAATGGAAGAAAACACATATATTAAAGTGAGAGAATAAAACAACCAACACCTCTTTCCATGGTGGAAAGAGGTTTAAATACCCCAAGTCCTTAAAGGACTTGGGCTTCCGGCCCATGAACATGCTCATGGGTCGGGCTATGTAATAAATACTACTTAACTTAACTACGAGCCTATAACTACATGGTTGGAGTGACCGAGACTTTCTAAATGCGTAAAACGTATTTCCAACAGTAAGTTATAACATCAAAGGAGGAGTTTCCATGGAGTATTAGGGCTGATTTTCCACAAGGTGATCATAGAGATTGATGGTCTTGAAGATGGTGTTGGCTAAGCACAAGTATCTCCATCAAAATCCATGTTTTGATCACAACCTACATCATCATGGTGGTATAAAGATTGTCCTCCTCAACTTCTTGTTATTTTGATTATGTAAACATGTATTTTATTTCCTATTGTATATATTTATGATGATTATATGATGATAAAAATGTTATGTGGGGATTTGTTGTTGATAATCATGGATAAAAAGGTGAAAAACCATAAGAAACAAGGTTAAAATCTTGGTTAAATTTGATGGCTGTATAAAACAGTAAAGAAGTAAGTCATAAACTGATAAAATGATGAAGTGGAATAGATTTACAGTAAGCTATGGGTCTTGTACACATGTGAGAGTTGGCCATGCAATGGAATCAAAATAATGAGTGAGATATGATCAAAACAAGTTTAAGATACAAATCTGAAGTTACTGTTTTGGACGATTTTTAGAAAATATTTAGAGGATGATTCAACAGTAGCTATAGAAGAGTTAAATGTAGCACATATCATGTAGTTTATGTGATAAAAATTTGAGCTTCTATCTCCATATAGAACTCAAGATATGGCAGTTTTGGTGAAGATGAAGTTAAAAATCAGATTTTTGGAAATTAAAGAATAATACTATTATATAAGCACTCACATTTTAATATATAAAATGTAAAATAAAAACCCACTAACTTATAAAACTTATTTATATAAATATATATAAAAGGTTAATCAAATGGATAAATTATATAAATGGTGGTGAAATAATGTTTATAAGTAATAAAAACTGTAAACATGATTTTTACGACTTTTTCGGCTATCGCCGTAAAATTAACGTTTTTGTTAAATAAAACTTAGATGGTTGGACCCGTCTAATGTAAACTTTATAAAACTTATATACTGATATATAAACATGTATAACAAGTAAAAACCGATAAAACCCGAACTATAGGACATACGGACGGTAACGGACTAAATTAACGTTATTGGACTAACAATATAACAAAAATGGACTAAAACACTTATAAACTTATTATTGGGCTTAACCCATTTGGGCCCAACTTGTAAAGTTTAAGTACTGATAATATAGGTATAAAAGGGATTAAAATAAGTTAAATAACTTATAACAAGCTTATTGGACTTAAGACACGTAAATGGGTAAAACTAGTAAACTAATATAAAAGTTATCGACATATAACACTAAAAGGAGTAAACGAGAATATGTAAACCCACTTGATCATCATATATATATAATCATCATATGTATACATACCTGTTATTTTTATAAAGTCATTGGACATGAGTCTAAGACCGAGTATTATTTGTCTAGGTTTCCGTGATTGAAGCGCGTACCGTACGTCCGAATTGCCGATAACCCGCCTTCCCACAATCAACGTGAGTTCATAGCCTCACACTCTTTTAAATGTTTTATAAATGCTTTATAAACCCGCGAGGGAGATAACATGTTAGTTTTTAGAAAAGTTTGGACACCATTTGTCCCGATTGTTTGTTTATTGATTTTGGACTCGAATGATTGAATGACCCGATAAATGATTAAAGGACCCGATAGATGAAATTAAATGGATTATTAAAGTTAGGTTATGTCACTAAAAGTCCCATTAGCATGAATTGTGAACTACCGGGAGTTGGTAGACGCTTATGCATTTAATAGTACTATTTGGGGACGATCACCCCAGTTCACGCCTTGACGGTTGATCCCCGTCGTGCCACATTGATTGGTAAGCGAATTTATGTATGAGAAGATTCCATAGCGTGACCTTTGTGACGACACGCTACTTTAGATGGGCAAAATTGGTATCGGGTTAGCTACCCGTTTTGGTTTAGTAAGGTAACAATGTCATGCGGCTTGTAATAATCCAAAACTAACGAAATACTATTAGACGCTTCGAATTACGATGTATTGCCTGACTAGCAATACATGGTCATACTATTGATATTATGTTTGTGTTTTGGTTTTCATAACCATACTCATATAACGGTTTTTATTTTCATACAACGTCATAAAACGTATTGTATGACGTTTTTACGACATTGGCTCGTATAATGATTTTTAAGGCTTTTTATAGCCATATTCATATAACGGATTTATTTAATCTATACAACGTTGCAAAACGTATTGTATGATGTTTTTACGACATTGGCTCGTATAATAATTTTTAAGGCAAATGCCTATATTATGATTTTCGATAAGGATTTGTATAAAATGACTTTGGCTATTTCATGGCCTATTACAAAGATTTGTATAAAATGATTTTGGCTATTTTACGGCCTATTACAATGATTTGTATTAACTGATTTTTGGTACTAATTTTATACCAAAGTTATATTGATGGAATTTATTAAACTCTATGAATTCACTCGGCGTTATCGCTGACCTTTTCTTTTAACATGTTTTATCTCAGGTACTTGAAGGTAATTCCCGGGAAGACGACAAGAATTCATGGCCCGCACCTAAATAACATTTTTCCATTCAAATACTTTGTAAAACTTTGTATGTAATGTAATGACTTGGGACCTATGTTAATTTGATATTTATGAATGGAAATGCTTTATTAATAAACGACGCGATTTTTATGCGTTGTCTATGATGTGAGTAATGTGCTATCCCGTAACACCAACTAGTCTTCCGCTGTATCGAGTTGTATAAATTTGGGGGTGTTACAATATACGAGTATCGTGTAAGACGGTAGCGTAAAGGTCAATCAAGGTTACGAAAACCCACGATATATTCAACATGGATTCAAGGAATGCTTCGATATGTGTGACTTACACGATGTCCTTTAGTCTTTTCCGGGGACACACTGAGCCAAAGGTCTATAGACTCCAATCAAGAATGGTCGGAAAACAAACTGGATATCTAAATATATATCTTAAAGAGGTTTAACGATGAAAGTAACACGCACAGTAGTAAAATGGAAATCGGAAGTTTCATCGAAAGCAACACTTACTTAATCCTAAACAATGGTTTCACGAGAGTATGCACAACATATAAAGGTGAGTCAAGAAAGACAGGCGGTTCAAAACGAACAAGTATATGATGTCAGTCGTATCACGCATAAACGAATAGCAATAGTACTCAGAAAAGTGAGTATGAAAAGTCGGCAGCATACGATCTCCGAATAAAAGTATATAATGTCATTACAATATGAAATTATTGCAATAAGATCAATTCACAAGAACAAGAATTCAAGAAATGTAGTAAGGGCATATGTAATCATAGTAATATCCAATGATAATTCATAAAGCACAAAGGGTTTAGAAAGAGATAGTAATTATCGTCATTAGGCTAATGTAATATTTCAAAATGTAATCAAGAAATAAAATACTACAACGATAATTTAAAAGTAAATAATAAGGATTAGAGAGTTACCCGCGCAGATATCGAACAACAATGGCAGATTCTGTGTTTGACACTTACAAACATGAAATATTTGAACTTCTAGTTATAGAATAAGTTTTGGAAAACGACTCAGTTCCCTATAACTAAAGCTCTGATACCAATCTGTGAGACCCCCAAAATCTGACAAGGAACACGTAGGCAACATGGGGGTACCACGTCATGGTACAAGAAACAATAAAATATTGTTGACACAAGTTGACGTAATAAAGACATATACATTACATAAAAAACATCAGAGTTTTTTTATACAAAGGTCCCATAGTTTTATAAGCGGATAAATCTATTATTTATACATGGTTTTGTAATATATAGTTACCAAAAATCCAAAATAAACTTCTGTGAGCTTTTATTAAAGTTAAACTTTAAAAATAGCACAGAAATCTTCAAGCTGCGAAAATATCATGCGGGCTCCCATCCTTGGCAAAATTAAACATTAGTATTACCTGAGAAATAACATGTAAAAAGGTCAACATAAAGCTGAGTGAAATTCATAGGTTTAATAAGTAGTGATGTGGAATACAAACATAAATTTTATAAGAATAGCAACATGATATGATTTAGTAACGTCGTACAAAACCATTAATAATTAATTAATAATTAATTGTTGCTAGATAGGAATAGGATCAGATTGATTGAGTTTTAAAGTACTTTGGTTTGTTAAAAGTTGAAAAAAGGACTTTAAAGTGGTGTTTGGATAAGTGTTTTAGCAGGGCATAACATCCTTGATTATAATTGAAAACGTGTTAAAGTCAAAGGATTGAGATAGGTTGTTTGCTAGATTGAGCTTAGTTTGGAAAAGTTTTGTGACAAGTTAAGTGTTAAAAAGGGAAAAGTGAAGCTAAAAATTGCATAGTCCTTTATCTGTGAATTTTTATGCAAATTTGGTGCTTGGAATCTTAAATCTGTTAAGAATTTGGGTAACATAGGATTTGATTTGGACTGTGTACCATTTGGTGAGCCTGTGTGAGAAATTTGGCTGTTTGAATTTGGTTTTTGAGCTTGTAGGAAGCTATAAACACCCACAGACTTGCATACTTAGACCAGCAACTTGCATTTGCTTGGATTTGATTTGTGTGATCTATTTTTGTGCTAAGTGGTTATTGTTTTTTGCTTGACTTGACTCCTTTTACTTCAAAGAGCACAAGGGTGCCTGATTGTTCCAAAATCACCACCAAATAAGCTCACAGCCAAGACCTCTTGGCTAAAATCCCTTGTGAAGAAATCAGAAAACACAAGCAAACCTGCTTGTGTTCATAAACCCAACTGGCACGTTTTTTATTTCAATTCTAGCTTCATCTTGGTTAAAATAGGGATTGGGATTGTGTTTCTAAGCTTGTTAGAGTGTTAATGTTTGATTTGAAAAGTAAAAAATAAAAAAGGAAAAAAAGGCAAAAAGCATACCCGTAACAGGACTCGAACCCCAGACCTCTCGTTGGAGGAGTAAGGGCTCTACCGTTAATCTAGATAGCTTTTTACGTCTAAGGTTGATTTCAATATCTATTTAACACGTTTTTGAGTTTGCTTAATAATAAAAAGCCGTGAGCAAATAAGCTCATTTGAGCTTATTGGTTTAACGTTTTTGCTTATTTTTATTTTTCCTAGGTTATAAATAGTGTTTAAGATTTTTCTAGCTGATTTTTATATTTTTCCCTTTATTAAATTATTTTCTAGCATTTATTTATTAGCCGTATTTTGAAAAATCATTAAAAAATAGAAAAAAGAGTTTTAATTTTTAGGAAAAATAATTTTTAGCTTTTAAAATAATATTTTGAGGTTTACATTAGGTTTTGGTTTTATAAACTTTTATTTTTAATTTTATATTATTTTAAGGTTTTTTATAAACTTTAATAATTTTTATAAAATTATAAAAAAAAGGGTTTATGAACTTTAGTTTGCATTTTTCTCTTAGTTAGATTATTTTAAGATTTTAGAAATTTTTTAGAATTAATTTTATAAACTTTTTATTTTTAGTATTATTTTAATATTATTTTATTATTAAAAATTCAAAGTTTCATTTTTATTTCTTTTTCATTTTTCTTAGGTTCTTTATCATTAATTAGGACTTTTCCCATTTTTAGAATTATTTTATAGCTTTTAGATTTATTTTTATAATTATTTTAAGTTTAATTAGTTTTTAATCATTTTAAATCATTTTTAGAGTTTTAAAAATAGTTTTATTAGCTTATAATTTTTAGAAAATTACTTTTTAGTCTTCTAATAATATAAGTTAAGTAATTATTCAATAAAATCATATTTTAGACATTTTTATTAGTTGTATTTAATTTTAGGGCTTTAATTAGCATTTAAAATTAAATATTTAATTAATACAAGGTTTTAAAATATCTTTGTTGGATTCTTATCTTTATTTATATTATTTTAGACTTGTTTTTAGCCTTTTAATCTTTTATTGATTTTGTTTTTGGTCTTAGTATAATTTTTAATTTGGGTAGTTTTTCACGGCTTTACGTTTACGTCATAGTGTAATTTTAACGTAACCGTCTTTTCATCCCCATTCTTCTCAATATTAATCTCAAATAACTACAAGTTAAATCACACACATATACCTCCTTGGGAAACGAACTTTCTCTCTTTTTATTTGATTGGGTCATTAGTGTTGATTTTTCCTAAAATCATCACTCGATACTTACCGCTCATATACGTTCTTTTGTTTCCCTAAACAAGAGTCGTATTTTACTACAATCATTTTGGCGCCGCTGCCGGGGAGGTGTGTTGTGCTTTAATTTGGAAGCTTTTGTTTTTGATATTATCCATAATAAGTATTTGTGTTAAGTGGAACTCCCTTAACACGTATTATCGGTTTTTTTGGTTTTTCTTGTATAAATATTACTATATTGTATTAAGTATCACAATAAAAATACAATATCTCCAAAAGTGTGAAAACACAACCTTAATTGGGATTTGATCTCCTAATTATTGTATTCGAATCTCAAACAAAAAAGAAAAGGCAAAAATAGATAAATACTTTCGTGAAGCTCGATTTTGAAAAATACAAACTATAAGGTGGGTATAAGGCGGGTATTATAAAATATACCCTAAAGAAAAAGGCTCTTAAGTGCTTCGCGCCGCCTCGTTTCCCCGCTTGCTTGTGAGTATTTTGACATTGAAGGCTAATCGAGGGTTTTGCCGCCCAAAGTATTATTACGTATACGATTTGAGACCTTTCTCGAGCCAAATTTTTGAGACCCAAATATAGTATACGTAATAATACTTTGGGCGGCAAAACCCTCGATTAGCCTTCAATGTCAAAATACTCACAAGCAAGCGGGGAAACGAGGCGGCGCGAAGCACTTAAGAGCCTTTTTCTTTAGGGTATATTTTATAATACCCGCCTTATACCCACCTTATAGTTTGTATTTTTCAAAATCGAGCTTCACGAAAGTATTTATCTATTTTTGCCTTTTCTTTTTTGTTTGAGATTCGAATACAATAATTAGGAGATCAAATCCCAATTAAGGTTGTGTTTTCACACTTTTGGAGATATTGTATTTTTATTGTGATACTTAATACAATATAGTAATATTTATACAAGAAAAACCAAAAAAACCGATAATACGTGTTAAGGGAGTTCCACTTAACACAAATACTTATTATGGATAATATCAAAAACAAAAGCTTCCAAATTAAAGCACAACACACCTCCCCGGCAGCGGCGCCAAAATGATTGTAGTAAAATACGACTCTTGTTTAGGGAAACAAAAGAACGTATATGAGCGGTAAGTATCGAGTGATGATTTTAGGAAAAATCAACACTAATGACCCAATCAAATAAAAAGAGAGAAAGTTCGTTTCCCAAGGAGGTATATGTGTGTGATTTAACTTGTAGTTATTTGAGATTAATATTGAGAAGAATGGGGATGAAAAGACGGTTACGTTAAAATTACACTATGACGTAAACGTAAAGCCGTGAAAAACTACCCAAATTAAAAATTATACTAAGACCAAAAACAAAATCAATAAAAGATTAAAAGGCTAAAAACAAGTCTAAAATAATATAAATAAAGATAAGAATCCAACAAAGATATTTTAAAACCTTGTATTAATTAAATATTTAATTTTAAATGCTAATTAAAGCCCTAAAATTAAATACAACTAATAAAAATGTCTAAAATATGATTTTATTGAATAATTACTTAACTTATATTATTAGAAGACTAAAAAGTAATTTTATAAAAATTAAAAGCTAATAAAACTATTTTTAAAACTCTAAAAATGATTTAAAATGATTAAAAACTAATTAAACTTAAAATAATTATAAAAATAAATCTAAAAGCTATAAAATAATTCTAAAAATGGGAAAAGTCCTAATTAATGATAAAGAACCTAAGAAAAATGAAAAAGAAATAAAAATGAAACTTTGAATTTTTAATAATAAAATAATATTAAAATAATACTAAAAATAAAAAGTTTATAAAATTAATTCTAAAAAATTTCTAAAATCTTAAAATAATCTAACTAAGAGAAAAATGCAAACTAAAGTTCCTAAACCCTTTTTTTTATAATTTTATAAAAATTATTAAAGTTTATAAAAAACCTTAAAATAATATAAAATTAAAAATAAAAGTTTATAAAACCAAAACCTAATGTAAACCTCAAAATATTATTTTAAAAGCTAAAAATTATTTTTCCTAAAAATTAAAACTCTTTTTTCTATTTTTTAATGATTTTTCAAAATACGGCTAATAAATAAATGCTAGAAAATAATTTAATAAAGGGAAAAATATAAAAATCAGCTAGAAAAATCTTAAACACTATTTATAACCTAGGAAAAATAAAAATAAGCAAAAACGTTAAACCAATAAGCTCAAATGAGCTTATTTGCTCACGGCTTTTTATTATTAAGCAAACTCAAAAACGTGTTAAATAGATATTGAAATCAACCTTAGACGTAAAAAGCTATCTAGATTAACGGTAGAGCCCTTACTCCTCCAACGAGAGGTCTGGGGTTCGAGTCCTGTTACGGGTATGCTTTTTGCCTTTTTTTCCTTTTTTATTTTTTACTTTTCAAATCAAACATTAACACTCTAACAAGCTTAGAAACACAATCCCAATCCCTATTTTAACCAAGATGAAGCTAGAATTGAAATAAAAAACGTGCCAGTTGGGTTTATGAACACAAACAGGTTTGCTTGTGTTTTCTGATTTCTTCACAAGGGATTTTAGCCAAGAGGTCTTGGCTGTGAGCTTATTTGGTGGTGATTTTGGAACAATCAGGCACCCTTGTGCTCTTTGAAGTAAAAGGAGTCAAGTCAAGCAAAAAACAATAACCACTTAGCACAAAAATAGATCACACAAATCAAATCCAAGCAAATGCAAGTTGCTGGTCTAAGTATGCAAGTCTGTGGGTGTTTATAGCTTCCTACAAGCTCAAAAACCAAATTCAAACAGCCAAATTTCTCACACAGGCTCACCAAATGGTACACAGTCCAAATCAAATCCTATGTTACCCAAATTCTTAACAGATTTAAGATTCCAAGCACCAAATTTGCATAAAAATTCACAGATAAAGGACTATGCAATTTTTAGCTTCACTTTTCCCTTTTTAACACTTAACTTGTCACAAAACTTTTCCAAACTAAGCTCAATCTAGCAAACAACCTATCTCAATCCTTTTTAGTGACTTTAACACGTTTTCAATTATAATCAAGGATGTTATGCCCTGCTAAAACACTTATCCAAACACCACTTTAAAGTCCTTTTTTCAACTTTTAACAAACCAAAGTACTTTAAAACTCAATCAATCTGATCCTATTCCTATCTAGCATGCATAATAACTCATAAGAACAAAGATCAAACAGCTATAACAAACAAAGAACACTTAATCCACAAATCACATGAAACTATAACTTTTCTGAAATTTCAAAAAGGAAACAAGTGTTTACCTTAGAACCCTACATCCAGGGTTCTAGTGGATGCAAATCCACCTCCCACAGGCTGGAGGCCTGCGCTGAACAAATATCAACCACTTTCCACAACCTGTTAAGACAAATCAAACAAAAACAAAACACAAGTATAAAATCCAATATAATCTTTCTGTTTTCTCTTTTTCTTTCTTAAACCTATCCAAAAGCTTCCAAACCTTCTTAATACGTTTTCAAAACACTAAATAACCAATTAAACTTAAACCTCTTAACACTTTTCCTTGAAACAAATTCTCACCAAAAGATTCAAAATAACACAAAACCTTTAAATAACTTTGAACCTCAAAGTTACTTAACCAAATTAAAAATGGAACTCAACCTCTCTTCAACAGTAAATACCAACTTTAAATAAATATAAAAAGGAATTATATTGCTTAAAAACAAATACCAAACTTTTATTTTAATTAAAAAGGATTACAAATTTTTTGAAGAGAAATTGGAACAAGGAAGGATGAACAGGCTCATCTCCTTTTATACTACTCTTAAGAACTCTCTAGAATGCTGAAAATCAAAACCCTAATCTATGAAAATCTCCAAAATGCCCTCTAGGTCTTCTAGACGATTTTGAGGTATGAGTTGTCAAATTTGATCTCCATCGTTTATTTTTGCTTTGGGAGGACGCAATGAATCACCACTGTTGATTTTGGACACGTCAACATGCTTGGAGGCCAAGGTGTGATGTGATTGGGTGAAAGGGAATTTGGGGGTATGGCCCACAGTGAATGGGGTGAGGGTTTTATGCGTGGGATTTGCTTCTGCATGTGTGAATCACACATGTGCAAGGTTAATTGGTTTTTAACCCATGTTTAAGTAGGGTAAATTCTGGGAGTGAAAAAGATAAACAGTAACTCTGTTTGATCCGTATTTGGGGGAAAAGGGAGTGTTAGGCGCGTTTTTGGATTTGAATGTTTGAGTATGGCAACTTTGGTCCTTGTCTTTTGACATTTTTGGCAAATAAGGTTTTCAGCCCTAAAAACGTATTTGCCTTGTTAATAACTTTTACACTTTGTCATTTTTGGCACCAAACTTTGGAAAAAGGTTTCAAAGGATTGTTTTTGCCTTTTTTGAATAATTCAAGGGCTGATCTTGGACAATCTTGATCTTCAAAGGTCTTCATTGTGTCTTTTACTTCATGAGGGACCATAATTGACAAATTGATTTTGTTGAGGGACCAATCTTGTCATTTCTTCAAAGTTGAAGGACCTTTTTGCAATTTTGACAAACTTAAGGGACCAAACTTGTAATTATTAATATACAAGGGTTTTAAGTGTCATTTCTTCAATAATTGAGGATCAATCTTGTTTGTCTTCAAATCTTCAAGGGTTTTTGTTGAATATTTCATGATTAGGGCCCGGTTCTTTGTACGGCTTCGTTTCTCGTGTCCGTTTTTCCTTGTAACTTGTGATCTTTTGTCTTTTTCACGATATCCATACCTAAAATACACAAGTAAACAAACACAAGCATATATATGGTATTTTATGACATTTTTATGCATTTAAAGCCCGAAAAGAACGATGAGATCATGTATAAATGCCATCTCATCACTCCCCCATACTAAGCCATTGCCGTGCCCTCACGCAATGCTAGAATAAAGTATCTAAGCATCACCAAAGTTCAATTTTATTAACCTTTATTGAAGAGTAAAAGACTTGCAACAAACTACGATGATGTGTAAAGACATAATGTATGATTTTCATCACCATAAGGTGACTTTTAGGGTCAAAGAATAGAAACAAGTTAATGTCCCTTAGAGTAAACTTCGTCATCCTTGATTGTCATACATTCCATGCTAAGTGCAAAAACAAGATCATTGTTGGTACAAGTCACAATGCTAACACTACTCATACGTCCAAATTGTGTAATACTTTTTCTCCCCGCAATCCTAGTTATTATAAAAGGAAATGGGTTACTAGCATTTTTTATCTATTTGTCATGGATCACAAGTGATTCATATTGACTTATTTGAGTAGTTATTAGTCTGAAAGCAAAGTAGCACGATTTGATCAATAGTTAGCCGAAGGACAAAGTCTTTTAAAACGGCTTCTCGTGTATCTCCTTAAGTTCATATCTTGGCATAACTTGTTTCACGATTTGAGACCTTTCTCGGACCGATATTTGGCATGTACTTCATACTTCAAATCTTGGGAAGACGTTCTTGAAATAATGGTCTTCTCTTCATATTTTGGAATTTCTTCACTTGACGTTTTTGAGAGATTCTTCATATTGGACCACGACTTCATCATTTTTCTTCAATCTTTACTTTGGATTTTGATATACAACGATCCGCCTCCTTTTCGGACTTGGATATATTTATCCTCATACCTTGTTAGGGTCTTTTTGGATAGACTTTCTCCATTCTTTAGGGGAGTAATTGCTTCTCGTCGTGTGTCTCGATCCTTCATATTGATTTTGGAATAATGATACTTCACATCATCTTTGGATCTTTAGCAAAAATAGAGCTCCTCATGCCTTGTTAGGGCCTTTTTGGATAATCGCCAATCTTTGCGTCCCGCTTCAATAAGTTATGCCTTGGCTATGAACTCTATTCAACCCCGAGCAACTTTTAAACGATCTTGCGCTAGAGGCTAAGTAACCTTTCAAATCGTACGACCTTACTTATTGCAATTATGATTTATTCCTAATGCATTGATCTTATGGGAAGAAAAAGCCACAATTAAAAACATATGAGTTTTTGAAAGAACACTTTCATGTTCTACGTTTAGCATGATCACTTGTCTAACTCTATCATTTCTCGTTCTTCACTATATAAAGACCTCTAATTAAAGAGACTCGTGAATACTTAGCCATGCAAGTCAAAATTAAGCCAAATTTGGATTAGCTTTCATTAAGACTATATCAAATCAAAGTTTTGGGTTTTCAAGCCACCTATAGGATCTTGCACTTTCTTGGACTTTTTCAAGTTTAGAGAATGCGTTTTAAAGTTCCCTTGATAAGTGACTTTCTAGAATCAATTATAGGAACTTGCGAAAAGTTCTTGTTCTTAACCCGAATGAATTAAGACTTTCGCGTTTTAAAGCTCCCTATATAAAAGTCTAGCAAAACTTGAATTGAGCGGGTTAAGGAATGTAAATGGCTCCAAATGCCCATCAAGTCAAAAATTAACTCTTATTCTACCCATCGGAAAATATACATTCGTGTCTTAAAAACACTTATGAAAACTAAGAAAAATTTTAAATTTTGGCCATTTTTAGCCTTATTAGCAAAACAAAACATTGAAAGTTGGAGAACGTGAGGGCGTAGCAAAGCAAGTACCTATTCACCCCCCCATACTAAAAGTAAACATTGTCCTCAATGTTTCGAGTCTAAAGGTGGAGCACCCCCATACTAGAGACGAAGAGTCGAATGCTTAGGATCTAGCATGGAAAGGGTGATCAACAATATATCTAAAGCCGTTTATTAAGTATGCTAAAAGATAATTGTTAGAACAATAAAGGATATGTCATGGAATCGTGAAAAACTTCTTCAAACGAACGATGGAGGCTCACGTAAACGAACACGAGAGTCTTCAATCGTAGACGATGATGATGATCTAGATAACACAATCACAAACAACCACGAGACAACGAGTTGGAAGGGTACAAGTCCCCTTATTAGTGAATAGTAAGCATAAAGATAAGCATGGGATCTCCCCCACGAGGCACCTCGTTTTTGATTACCGAGTCATGAGCTCGACTCGATCCCTTCAAAATGTGAACTTTTAGGGAAAAACATGGTATGGTCAATGGGGCTTACATGATAAACAAGGCCCAAAAAGCAACCGGTATAAAGGACTAAGTCCTTAGATGATGCAAAATACCGGGGTCGAAAATGGCGTTCTCGTTTCCATTGGAAAAACAAATCAACGCTACTTCAACATGTGCCATAAACTCAAAGAGTTTGAAGAAAATAGATGAGAAATAGAAGGGTGGGACAATTGGTAAGACAAACTTTCGAGCTACTCGAGGTAGACTCGCACCAAGCAAATAGAAAGATTTTCCATTTATTGCATCGGTGGAAGACCGAGATTTCCCTTTACATGAAATCCCGGGATCGAAAATCTCGTCCTCGGTGGACAAGGATGAGGGAACATAAGGGGCTTCCCCCATACTAAGACCACACAAAACATCGTCAAAAGGAGTAGACGAGTTTGTAGTACTCAAAACACGTGGTGATGACGGAGTTAGATTTGTAGAAAAATCAAATAAACCACATTTAAGATCTTTTCCTTTGTTATCTTTTAAACTCTCTTTATGAAAACCCTTTTTGATTATGTCGAAAATATTCGGTGTTTCTAAGACGATGTTAGTCACACTAAAAATTCTCACATTTTGAAACCGTTTTGGTTTTGGTGGTGGCAAGTTCTCAAAACGTTTATCGACGAAGAAAACCTCCCCATCGGGGTCTACATATTCATCATCCGAAAGATCTTCCGTAGAAACCGGCAACCTATCAACACTTTTCAAGAATGAATGTTCGAGATGAGGCGAAGGATTTTTCGATTCAAGTATTGACGGTTTCTTCTTTGTAGGCTTTACACTCATAACCTCCACCGGCGGAGGAAATGGTAAATTGTTTTTGGCGACATTTCCTAAAACTCTTGGTGAAAATTCTTTGCAAATGACATTGGTTGAATCCCCATGGTTTAAAGTTGCAATAGAATAGACATGAGAAAGATTGGAGTTTTGTGTTGCATTGATGACAAGTTCTTCCTCATTGAAACGAAGGGTGATTTTTCGAGCATGAACATCGATAAGTGCTCTAGATGTATCCAAAAATGAACGACCCAAAATGAGAGGAACTTTTCGATCGATAGGAATGTCTACAACGATAAAGTCAACGGCATAGTAAAACTTTCCGACTTTAACAAAAACGTCCTCGGCTACTCCACATGCTAAAATCATAGAATGATCGGCCATCTCGATAGACATGTTCGAAGGAGTAAGAGCCGGAAGCGAAAGTGATTTGAAAATCTCGAGAGTCATTAAGTTAATACTAGCACCAAGATCGGCCAAGGCGTAGCATTCCTCCATATCTTGAATTGCACACGGAATTAAGAATTTCCCGGGATCACCGACTTTTTGTGGTATGCGGCTTAGAAAAACCGAAGAACAACTAGACGATTGTTGTAACTTCTCTTTGTTGTTAAGCATACTTTTGAAGTTTGCGGCGAATCGAGGCATCATGATTAAAGCATCGGCAAAACTTATGTTAAAATGTAGATCACGAAACATTTTCATAAATAGCTCAAATTGATAATTGTTCCGTTCTTGTGCCTTCTCTTTGTTTCGTCTCGAAGGGTAGGGTAAAGGTGGTGTGGGTTGGTCATTAGGCAACGACCTTGGAAACTCGGGTTCCACAATTGGTATTGGTTCAACCGTAGGTGTGGTTTGAGCGGTACTTCGTGGGATTGTAATGTGCTCCTTTTCGACCATCACCTCGGGTTCTTTCTCGATTTCCTTCTCCTTAGAAGTACTTGTACGAGAGATTGGTTCCTTGAAAGTTTTACCACTTCGTGTAGCAACAACCTTCAATTCTCCCCTCGGGTTGTTAATGGTATCACTAGGAAGACCACCCGAAGAAGAGGGCTTACACATGATTGCTTCAAACATCTTAGCCATTCGGTCCTCAAATTTTGATTGCCTAGCATCCGCTTTCAATAACTCTTGCTTAATCTCATGTTGTCCTAATTCCATCTTTTGTTGGTTTTGTTGAAGACGTTGGACATTTCCTTCCATTTTGTTAGCATGAGTTTTAAGTTCATTAGCAAGTTCATTTTTAAGCTCGTTTTTCAACTCGGACCTTAAGCTAATCATCTCACGTTGCATATTATCAAATTTAGCATCATTTGCTTTTGCATAATCCAAAAATTCTCCTTGCAAATTCTTTGTGTGAGCATTTTGAAAACCTTGTGTAGTGTTTTGAAAATCACGGTTTTGGTTTTGATTAGAGATTTGTCCATTCCCACTTTGATAATTCCCTTTGTTGTAATTGCGTGTGTTGCCTTGGTAATTACCTTGGTTGTTGTTTCGATAATTGTTAACATTTTGGTTTGGTGGAGGGAACCTTGGCCGTTTTGGTTATAAGTTCCCGTTGCTACATAAGCACTCGAAGTGTTACCATCCGCGGTAATGCAATCGGAAAGATCATGAGCTCCCCCACAAGATAAACAACTCTTAGCAACCGCTTTAACCGAAGCGGAATTGGAAGCTTCTTGAGCCTTCCAATGGGACATTAGATTAGCAAATCTATCAAAAAACCGATTTTCCTCATTAGCTTCATCATGTAAGGCGTTAATGCTACGAGACGATTGTGACGAAGATGACGAACCCATATTGGCAACACTCGGTGTGTTATGAGGGTTATAAACCTTAGATCGATTTTCAATGATTTGTAAAGCCTCATTTGTCGTCTTGCACAAAAAAATACCACCCGCGGCGGCATTCAAATAATCTCGTTCATGATCATTAAGCCCATTATAAAAAGTATCCACTTGATGCAATTCCGAAAAATCATGGTGAGGACATTCATGTAACATCTCTTTAAATCGTTCCCATGCCATTCAAAAACTTTCATTATTACGTTGCACAAATCGTGAAATCTCATTTTTTAAGTGTGTTGTTTTAGATGGTGGAAAAAACTTGTTCACAAACTTAGAAACGAGATCGGCCCATGTCAAAATCGAATTTGGCGGTTCTTTCTCGAGCCAAATTTTTGCGGGTCCATCCAACGAATATGGAAACAACATCATCTTAATGGCGTCATGTGGAACATCCTTAAATTTGCTAGTGGCGGTGAGACGGTTGAAATTCCTAATGTGGTAATGCGGGTTGTCTTTCTCGTGACCTCTAAACTTATTTGCTTGCAACATAGACATTAAACCCGTCTTAATTTCGAAATTCTCCGCAAGGATGGCGGGAATCACAATAGCCTCCCCAAAACCCTCGGTGGGTGCTTGTAGCAACTCCATCATAGTACGATTAGCCATGACGACTTCTTGTTCTTCAATAGGTTCAACAATTGGAGGTTCTTCAACAATCAACGATCCTTGATTTGCTTGCTTTTGAAGACGTTTACGAGCTCGTTTTGCTTGATTACGAGTGATCATAAACTTCACGAAGAATGGGAGGTGAGCAAAGAAGATTCTTTTTGGTTGTTTTGTGAATTTTCAATTTTTTTGTGTTTTTGATGATATTTAATTTTTTTGGATTTTGGTGTATTTTCGTAGACAACAATCTACAAAATCTCTCCTCGAATCAAACTCTTGATTAAAGAAGCCTCAAAGGAATGAAAACGATCACGTGGAGTGAACGCCTTCGAATGACTTTAGAACTTTGGTGAAAACCAAATTGTTCAAGAGGGTTTAATCACAAAGAAACCAAGCAAATATAGTATACGTAATAATACTTTGGGCGGCAAAACCCTCGATTAGCCTTCAATGTCAAAATACTCACAAGCAAGCGGGGAAACGAGGCGGCGCGAAGCACTTAAGAGCCTTTTTCTTTAGGGTATATTTTATAATACCCGCCTTATACCCACCTTATAGTTTGTATTTTTCAAAATCGAGCTTCACGAAAGTATTTATCTATTTTTGCCTTTTCTTTTTTGTTTGAGATTCGAATACAATAATTAGGAGATCAAATCCCAATTAAGGTTGTGTTTTCACACTTTTGGAGATATTGTATTTTTATTGTGATACTTAATACAATATAGTAATATTTATACAAGAAAAACCAAAAAAACCGATAATACGTGTTAAGGGAGTTCCACTTAACACAAATACTTATTATGGATAATATCAAAAACAAAAGCTTCCAAATTAAAGCACAACACACCTCCCCGGCAGCGGCGCCAAAATGATTGTAGTAAAATACGACTCTTGTTTAGGGAAACAAAAGAACGTATATGAGCGGTAAGTATCGAGTGATGATTTTAGGAAAAATCAACACTAATGACCCAATCAAATAAAAAGAGAGAAAGTTCGTTTCCCAAGGAGGTATATGTGTGTGATTTAACTTGTAGTTATTTGAGATTAATATTGAGAAGAATGGGGATGAAAAGACGGTTACGTTAAAATTACACTATGACGTAAACGTAAAGCCGTGAAAAACTACCCAAATTAAAAATTATACTAAGACCAAAAACAAAATCAATAAAAGATTAAAAGGCTAAAAACAAGTCTAAAATAATATAAATAAAGATAAGAATCCAACAAAGATATTTTAAAACCTTGTATTAATTAAATATTTAATTTTAAATGCTAATTAAAGCCCTAAAATTAAATACAACTAATAAAAATGTCTAAAATATGATTTTATTGAATAATTACTTAACTTATATTATTAGAAGACTAAAAAGTAATTTTATAAAAATTAAAAGCTAATAAAACTATTTTTAAAACTCTAAAAATGATTTAAAATGATTAAAAACTAATTAAACTTAAAATAATTATAAAAATAAATCTAAAAGCTATAAAATAATTCTAAAAATGGGAAAAGTCCTAATTAATGATAAAGAACCTAAGAAAAATGAAAAAGAAATAAAAATGAAACTTTGAATTTTTAATAATAAAATAATATTAAAATAATACTAAAAATAAAAAGTTTATAAAATTAATTCTAAAAAATTTCTAAAATCTTAAAATAATCTAACTAAGAGAAAAATGCAAACTAAAGTTCCTAAACCCTTTTTTTTATAATTTTATAAAAATTATTAAAGTTTATAAAAAACCTTAAAATAATATAAAATTAAAAATAAAAGTTTATAAAACCAAAACCTAATGTAAACCTCAAAATATTATTTTAAAAGCTAAAAATTATTTTTCCTAAAAATTAAAACTCTTTTTTCTATTTTTTAATGATTTTTCAAAATACGGCTAATAAATAAATGCTAGAAAATAATTTAATAAAGGGAAAAATATAAAAATCAGCTAGAAAAATCTTAAACACTATTTATAACCTAGGAAAAATAAAAATAAGCAAAAACGTTAAACCAATAAGCTCAAATGAGCTTATTTGCTCACGGCTTTTTATTATTAAGCAAACTCAAAAACGTGTTAAATAGATATTGAAATCAACCTTAGACGTAAAAAGCTATCTAGATTAACGGTAGAGCCCTTACTCCTCCAACGAGAGGTCTGGGGTTCGAGTCCTGTTACGGGTATGCTTTTTGCCTTTTTTTCCTTTTTTATTTTTTACTTTTCAAATCAAACATTAACACTCTAACAAGCTTAGAAACACAATCCCAATCCCTATTTTAACCAAGATGAAGCTAGAATTGAAATAAAAAACGTGCCAGTTGGGTTTATGAACACAAGCAGGTTTGCTTGTGTTTTCTGATTTCTTCACAAGGGATTTTAGCCAAGAGGTCTTGGCTGTGAGCTTATTTGGTGGTGATTTTGGAACAATCAGGCACCCTTGTGCTCTTTGAAGTAAAAGGAGTCAAGTCAAGCAAAAAACAATAACCACTTAGCACAAAAATAGATCACACAAATCAAATCCAAGCAAATGCAAGTTGCTGGTCTAAGTATGCAAGTCTGTGGGTGTTTATAGCTTCCTACAAGCTCAAAAACCAAATTCAAACAGCCAAATTTCTCACACAGGCTCACCAAATGGTACACAGTCCAAATCAAATCCTATGTTACCCAAATTCTTAACAGATTTAAGATTCCAAGCACCAAATTTGCATAAAAATTCACAGATAAAGGACTATGCAATTTTTAGCTTCACTTTTCCCTTTTTAACACTTAACTTGTCACAAAACTTTTCCAAACTAAGCTCAATCTAGCAAACAACCTATCTCAATCCTTTTTAGTGACTTTAACACGTTTTCAATTATAATCAAGGATGTTATGCCCTGCTAAAACACTTATCCAAACACCACTTTAAAGTCCTTTTTTCAACTTTTAACAAACCAAAGTACTTTAAAACTCAATCAATCTGATCCTATTCCTATCTAGCATGCATAATAACTCATAAGAACAAAGATCAAACAGCTATAACAAACAAAGAACACTTAATCCACAAATCACATGAAACTATAACTTTTCTGAAATTTCAAAAAGGAAACAAGTGTTTACCTTAGAACCCTACATCCAGGGTTCTAGTGGATGCAAATCCACCTCCCACAGGCTGGAGGCCTGCGCTGAACAAATATCAACCACTTTCCACAACCTGTTAAGACAAATCAAACAAAAACAAAACACAAGTATAAAATCCAATATAATCTTTCTGTTTTCTCTTTTTCTTTCTTAAACCTATCCAAAAGCTTCCAAACCTTCTTAATACGTTTTCAAAACACTAAATAACCAATTAAACTTAAACCTCTTAACACTTTTCCTTGAAACAAATTCTCACCAAAAGATTCAAAATAACACAAAACCTTTAAATAACTTTGAACCTCAAAGTTACTTAACCAAATTAAAAATGGAACTCAACCTCTCTTCAACAGTAAATACCAACTTTAAATAAATATAAAAAGGAATTATATTGCTTAAAAACAAATACCAAACTTTTATTTTAATTAAAAAGGATTACAAATTTTTTGAAGAGAAATTGGAACAAGGAAGGATGAACAGGCTCATCTCCTTTTATACTACTCTTAAGAACTCTCTAGAATGCTGAAAATCAAAACCCTAATCTATGAAAATCTCCAAAATGCCCTCTAGGTCTTCTAGACGATTTTGAGGTATGAGTTGTCAAATTTGATCTCCATCGTTTATTTTTGCTTTGGGAGGACGCAATGAATCACCACTGTTGATTTTGGACACGTCAACATGCTTGGAGGCCAAGGTGTGATGTGATTGGGTGAAAGGGAATTTGGGGGTATGGCCCACAGTGAATGGGGTGAGGGTTTTATGCGTGGGATTTGCTTCTGCATGTGTGAATCACACATGTGCAAGGTTAATTGGTTTTTAACCCATGTTTAAGTAGGGTAAATTCTGGGAGTGAAAAAGATAAACAGTAACTCTGTTTGATCCGTATTTGGGGGAAAAGGGAGTGTTAGGCGCGTTTTTGGATTTGAATGTTTGAGTATGGCAACTTTGGTCCTTGTCTTTTGACATTTTTGGCAAATAAGGTTTTCAGCCCTAAAAACGTATTTGCCTTGTTAATAACTTTTACACTTTGTCATTTTTGGCACCAAACTTTGGAAAAAGGTTTCAAAGGATTGTTTTTGCCTTTTTTGAATAATTCAAGGGCTGATCTTGGACAATCTTGATCTTCAAAGGTCTTCATTGTGTCTTTTACTTCATGAGGGACCATAATTGACAAATTGATTTTGTTGAGGGACCAATCTTGTCATTTCTTCAAAGTTGAAGGACCTTTTTGCAATTTTGACAAACTTAAGGGACCAAACTTGTAATTATTAATATACAAGGGTTTTAAGTGTCATTTCTTCAATAATTGAGGATCAATCTTGTTTGTCTTCAAATCTTCAAGGGTTTTTGTTGAATATTTCATGATTAGGGCCCGGTTCTTTGTACGGCTTCGTTTCTCGTGTCCGTTTTTCCTTGTAACTTGTGATCTTTTGTCTTTTTCACGATATCCATACCTAAAATACACAAGTAAACAAACACAAGCATATATATGGTATTTTATGACATTTTTATGCATTTAAAGCCCGAAAAGAACGATGAGATCATGTATAAATGCCATCTCATCACTCCCCCATACTAAGCCATTGCCGTGCCCTCACGCAATGCTAGAATAAAGTATCTAAGCATCACCAAAGTTCAATTTTATTAACCTTTATTGAAGAGTAAAAGACTTGCAACAAACTACGATGATGTGTAAAGACATAATGTATGATTTTCATCACCATAAGGTGACTTTTAGGGTCAAAGAATAGAAACAAGTTAATGTCCCTTAGAGTAAACTTCGTCATCCTTGATTGTCATACATTCCATGCTAAGTGCAAAAACAAGATCATTGTTGGTACAAGTCACAATGCTAACACTACTCATACGTCCAAATTGTGTAATACTTTTTCTCCCCGCAATCCTAGTTATTATAAAAGGAAATGGGTTACTAGCATTTTTTATCTATTTGTCATGGATCACAAGTGATTCATATTGACTTATTTGAGTAGTTATTAGTCTGAAAGCAAAGTAGCACGATTTGATCAATAGTTAGCCGAAGGACAAAGTCTTTTAAAACGGCTTCTCGTGTATCTCCTTAAGTTCATATCTTGGCATAACTTGTTTCACGATTTGAGACCTTTCTCGGACCGATATTTGGCATGTACTTCATACTTCAAATCTTGGGAAGACGTTCTTGAAATAATGGTCTTCTCTTCATATTTTGGAATTTCTTCACTTGACGTTTTTGAGAGATTCTTCATATTGGACCACGACTTCATCATTTTTCTTCAATCTTTACTTTGGATTTTGATATACAACGATCCGCCTCCTTTTCGGACTTGGATATATTTATCCTCATACCTTGTTAGGGTCTTTTTGGATAGACTTTCTCCATTCTTTAGGGGAGTAATTGCTTCTCGTCGTGTGTCTCGATCCTTCATATTGATTTTGGAATAATGATACTTCACATCATCTTTGGATCTTTAGCAAAAATAGAGCTCCTCATGCCTTGTTAGGGCCTTTTTGGATAATCGCCAATCTTTGCGTCCCGCTTCAATAAGTTATGCCTTGGCTATGAACTCTATTCAACCCCGAGCAACTTTTAAACGATCTTGCGCTAGAGGCTAAGTAACCTTTCAAATCGTACGACCTTACTTATTGCAATTATGATTTATTCCTAATGCATTGATCTTATGGGAAGAAAAAGCCACAATTAAAAACATATGAGTTTTTGAAAGAACACTTTCATGTTCTACGTTTAGCATGATCACTTGTCTAACTCTATCATTTCTCGTTCTTCACTATATAAAGACCTCTAATTAAAGAGACTCGTGAATACTTAGCCATGCAAGTCAAAATTAAGCCAAATTTGGATTAGCTTTCATTAAGACTATATCAAATCAAAGTTTTGGGTTTTCAAGCCACCTATAGGATCTTGCACTTTCTTGGACTTTTTCAAGTTTAGAGAATGCGTTTTAAAGTTCCCTTGATAAGTGACTTTCTAGAATCAATTATAGGAACTTGCGAAAAGTTCTTGTTCTTAACCCGAATGAATTAAGACTTTCGCGTTTTAAAGCTCCCTATATAAAAGTCTAGCAAAACTTGAATTGAGCGGGTTAAGGAATGTAAATGGCTCCAAATGCCCATCAAGTCAAAAATTAACTCTTATTCTACCCATCGGAAAATATACATTCGTGTCTTAAAAACACTTATGAAAACTAAGAAAAATTTTAAATTTTGGCCATTTTTAGCCTTATTAGCAAAACAAAACATTGAAAGTTGGAGAACGTGAGGGCGTAGCAAAGCAAGTACCTATTCACCCCCCCATACTAAAAGTAAACATTGTCCTCAATGTTTCGAGTCTAAAGGTGGAGCACCCCCATACTAGAGACGAAGAGTCGAATGCTTAGGATCTAGCATGGAAAGGGTGATCAACAATATATCTAAAGCCGTTTATTAAGTATGCTAAAAGATAATTGTTAGAACAATAAAGGATATGTCATGGAATCGTGAAAAACTTCTTCAAACGAACGATGGAGGCTCACGTAAACGAACACGAGAGTCTTCAATCGTAGACGATGATGATGATCTAGATAACACAATCACAAACAACCACGAGACAACGAGTTGGAAGGGTACAAGTCCCCTTATTAGTGAATAGTAAGCATAAAGATAAGCATGGGATCTCCCCCACGAGGCACCTCGTTTTTGATTACCGAGTCATGAGCTCGACTCGATCCCTTCAAAATGTGAACTTTTAGGGAAAAACATGGTATGGTCAATGGGGCTTACATGATAAACAAGGCCCAAAAAGCAACCGGTATAAAGGACTAAGTCCTTAGATGATGCAAAATACCGGGGTCGAAAATGGCGTTCTCGTTTCCATTGGAAAAACAAATCAACGCTACTTCAACATGTGCCATAAACTCAAAGAGTTTGAAGAAAATAGATGAGAAATAGAAGGGTGGGACAATTGGTAAGACAAACTTTCGAGCTACTCGAGGTAGACTCGCACCAAGCAAATAGAAAGATTTTCCATTTATTGCATCGGTGGAAGACCGAGATTTCCCTTTACATGAAATCCCGGGATCGAAAATCTCGTCCTCGGTGGACAAGGATGAGGGAACATAAGGGGCTTCCCCCATACTAAGACCACACAAAACATCGTCAAAAGGAGTAGACGAGTTTGTAGTACTCAAAACACGTGGTGATGACGGAGTTAGATTTGTAGAAAAATCAAATAAACCACATTTAAGATCTTTTCCTTTGTTATCTTTTAAACTCTCTTTATGAAAACCCTTTTTGATTATGTCGAAAATATTCGGTGTTTCTAAGACGATGTTAGTCACACTAAAAATTCTCACATTTTGAAACCGTTTTGGTTTTGGTGGTGGCAAGTTCTCAAAACGTTTATCGACGAAGAAAACCTCCCCATCGGGGTCTACATATTCATCATCCGAAAGATCTTCCGTAGAAACCGGCAACCTATCAACACTTTTCAAGAATGAATGTTCGAGATGAGGCGAAGGATTTTTCGATTCAAGTATTGACGGTTTCTTCTTTGTAGGCTTTACACTCATAACCTCCACCGGCGGAGGAAATGGTAAATTGTTTTTGGCGACATTTCCTAAAACTCTTGGTGAAAATTCTTTGCAAATGACATTGGTTGAATCCCCATGGTTTAAAGTTGCAATAGAATAGACATGAGAAAGATTGGAGTTTTGTGTTGCATTGATGACAAGTTCTTCCTCATTGAAACGAAGGGTGATTTTTCGAGCATGAACATCGATAAGTGCTCTAGATGTATCCAAAAATGAACGACCCAAAATGAGAGGAACTTTTCGATCGATAGGAATGTCTACAACGATAAAGTCAACGGCATAGTAAAACTTTCCGACTTTAACAAAAACGTCCTCGGCTACTCCACATGCTAAAATCATAGAATGATCGGCCATCTCGATAGACATGTTCGAAGGAGTAAGAGCCGGAAGCGAAAGTGATTTGAAAATCTCGAGAGTCATTAAGTTAATACTAGCACCAAGATCGGCCAAGGCGTAGCATTCCTCCATATCTTGAATTGCACACGGAATTAAGAATTTCCCGGGATCACCGACTTTTTGTGGTATGCGGCTTAGAAAAACCGAAGAACAACTAGACGATTGTTGTAACTTCTCTTTGTTGTTAAGCATACTTTTGAAGTTTGCGGCGAATCGAGGCATCATGATTAAAGCATCGGCAAAACTTATGTTAAAATGTAGATCACGAAACATTTTCATAAATAGCTCAAATTGATAATTGTTCCGTTCTTGTGCCTTCTCTTTGTTTCGTCTCGAAGGGTAGGGTAAAGGTGGTGTGGGTTGGTCATTAGGCAACGACCTTGGAAACTCGGGTTCCACAATTGGTATTGGTTCAACCGTAGGTGTGGTTTGAGCGGTACTTCGTGGGATTGTAATGTGCTCCTTTTCGACCATCACCTCGGGTTCTTTCTCGATTTCCTTCTCCTTAGAAGTACTTGTACGAGAGATTGGTTCCTTGAAAGTTTTACCACTTCGTGTAGCAACAACCTTCAATTCTCCCCTCGGGTTGTTAATGGTATCACTAGGAAGACCACCCGAAGAAGAGGGCTTACACATGATTGCTTCAAACATCTTAGCCATTCGGTCCTCAAATTTTGATTGCCTAGCATCCGCTTTCAATAACTCTTGCTTAATCTCATGTTGTCCTAATTCCATCTTTTGTTGGTTTTGTTGAAGACGTTGGACATTTCCTTCCATTTTGTTAGCATGAGTTTTAAGTTCATTAGCAAGTTCATTTTTAAGCTCGTTTTTCAACTCGGACCTTAAGCTAATCATCTCACGTTGCATATTATCAAATTTAGCATCATTTGCTTTTGCATAATCCAAAAATTCTCCTTGCAAATTCTTTGTGTGAGCATTTTGAAAACCTTGTGTAGTGTTTTGAAAATCACGGTTTTGGTTTTGATTAGAGATTTGTCCATTCCCACTTTGATAATTCCCTTTGTTGTAATTGCGTGTGTTGCCTTGGTAATTACCTTGGTTGTTGTTTCGATAATTGTTAACATTTTGGTTTGGTGGAGGGAACCTTGGCCGTTTTGGTTATAAGTTCCCGTTGCTACATAAGCACTCGAAGTGTTACCATCCGCGGTAATGCAATCGGAAAGATCATGAGCTCCCCCACAAGATAAACAACTCTTAGCAACCGCTTTAACCGAAGCGGAATTGGAAGCTTCTTGAGCCTTCCAATGGGACATTAGATTAGCAAATCTATCAAAAAACCGATTTTCCTCATTAGCTTCATCATGTAAGGCGTTAATGCTACGAGACGATTGTGACGAAGATGACGAACCCATATTGGCAACACTCGGTGTGTTATGAGGGTTATAAACCTTAGATCGATTTTCAATGATTTGTAAAGCCTCATTTGTCGTCTTGCACAAAAAAATACCACCCGCGGCGGCATTCAAATAATCTCGTTCATGATCATTAAGCCCATTATAAAAAGTATCCACTTGATGCAATTCCGAAAAATCATGGTGAGGACATTCATGTAACATCTCTTTAAATCGTTCCCATGCCATTCAAAAACTTTCATTATTACGTTGCACAAATCGTGAAATCTCATTTTTTAAGTGTGTTGTTTTAGATGGTGGAAAAAACTTGTTCACAAACTTAGAAACGAGATCGGCCCATGTCAAAATCGAATTTGGCGGTTCTTTCTCGAGCCAAATTTTTGCGGGTCCATCCAACGAATATGGAAACAACATCATCTTAATGGCGTCATGTGGAACATCCTTAAATTTGCTAGTGGCGGTGAGACGGTTGAAATTCCTAATGTGGTAATGCGGGTTGTCTTTCTCGTGACCTCTAAACTTATTTGCTTGCAACATAGACATTAAACCCGTCTTAATTTCGAAATTCTCCGCAAGGATGGCGGGAATCACAATAGCCTCCCCAAAACCCTCGGTGGGTGCTTGTAGCAACTCCATCATAGTACGATTAGCCATGACGACTTCTTGTTCTTCAATAGGTTCAACAATTGGAGGTTCTTCAACAATCAACGATCCTTGATTTGCTTGCTTTTGAAGACGTTTACGAGCTCGTTTTGCTTGATTACGAGTGATCATAAACTTCACGAAGAATGGGAGGTGAGCAAAGAAGATTCTTTTTGGTTGTTTTGTGAATTTTCAATTTTTTTGTGTTTTTGATGATATTTAATTTTTTTGGATTTTGGTGTATTTTCGTAGACAACAATCTACAAAATCTCTCCTCGAATCAAACTCTTGATTAAAGAAGCCTCAAAGGAATGAAAACGATCACGTGGAGTGAACGCCTTCGAATGACTTTAGAACTTTGGTGAAAACCAAATTGTTCAAGAGGGTTTAATCACAAAGAAACCAAGCAAATATAGTATACGTAATAATACTTTGGGCGGCAAAACCCTCGATTAGCCTTCAATGTCAAAATACTCACAAGCAAGCGGGGAAACGAGGCGGCGCGAAGAACTTAAGAGCCTTTTTCTTTAGGGTATATTTTATAATACCCGCCTTATACCCACCTTATAGTTTGTATTTTTCAAAATCGAGCTTCACGAAAGTATTTATCTATTTTTGCCTTTTCTTTTTTGTTTGAGATTCGAATACAATAATTAGGAGATCAAATCCCAATTAAGGTTGTGTTTTCACACTTTTGGAGATATTGTATTTTTATTGTGATACTTAACACAATATAGTAATATTTATACAAGAAAAACCAAAAAAACCGATAATACGTGTTAAGGGAGTTCCACTTAACACAAATACTTATTATGGATAATATCAAAAACAAAAGCTTCCAAATTAAAGCACAACACACCTCCCCGGCAGCGGCGCCAAAATGATTGTAGTAAAATACGACTCTTGTTTAGGGAAACAAAAGAACGTATATGAGCGGTAAGTATCGAGTGATGATTTTAGGAAAAATCAACACTAATGACCCAATCAAATAAAAAGAGAGAAAGTTCGTTTCCCAAGGAGGTATATGTGTGTGATTTAACTTGTAGTTATTTGAGATTAATATTGAGAAGAATGGGGATGAAAAGACGGTTACGTTAAAATTACACTATGACGTAAACGTAAAGCCGTGAAAAACTACCCAAATTAAAAATTATACTAAGACCAAAAACAAAATCAATAAAAGATTAAAAGGCTAAAAACAAGTCTAAAATAATATAAATAAAGATAAGAATCCAACAAAGATATTTTAAAACCTTGTATTAATTAAATATTTAATTTTAAATGCTAATTAAAGCCCTAAAATTAAATACAACTAATAAAAATGTCTAAAATATGATTTTATTGAATAATTACTTAACTTATATTATTAGAAGACTAAAAAGTAATTTTCTAAAAATTAAAAGCTAATAAAACTATTTTTAAAACTCTAAAAATGATTTAAAATGATTAAAAACTAATTAAACTTAAAATAATTATAAAAATAAATCTAAAAGCTATAAAATAATTCTAAAAATGGGAAAAGTCCTAATTAATGATAAAGAACCTAAGAAAAATGAAAAAGAAATAAAAATGAAACTTTGAATTTTTAATAATAAAATAATATTAAAATAATACTAAAAATAAAAAGTTTATAAAATTAATTCTAAAAAATTTCTAAAATCTTAAAATAATCTAACTAAGAGAAAAATGCAAACTAAAGTTCATAAACCCTTTTTTTTATAATTTTATAAAAATTATTAAAGTTTATAAAAAACCTTAAAATAATATAAAATTAAAAATAAAAGTTTATAAAACCAAAACCTAATGTAAACCTCAAAATATTATTTTAAAAGCTAAAAATTATTTTTCCTAAAAATTAAAACTCTTTTTTCTATTTTTTAATGATTTTTCAAAATACGGCTAATAAATAAATGCTAGAAAATAATTTAATAAAGGGAAAAATATAAAAATCAGCTAGAAAAATCTTAAACACTATTTATAACCTAGGAAAAATAAAAATAAGCAAAAACGTTAAACCAATAAGCTCAAATGAGCTTATTTGCTCACGGCTTTTTATTATTAAGCAAACTCAAAAACGTGTTAAATAGATATTGAAATCAACCTTAGACGTAAAAAGCTATCTAGATTAACGGTAGAGCCCTTACTCCTCCAACGAGAGGTCTGGGGTTCGAGTCCTGTTACGGGTATGCTTTTTGCCTTTTTTTCCTTTTTTATTTTTTTCTTTTCAAATCAAACATTAACACTCTAACAAGCTTAGAAACACAATCCCAATCCCTATTTTAACCAAGATGAAGCTAGAATTGAAATCAAAAACGTGCCAGTTGGGTTTATGAACACAAGCAGGTTTGCTTGTGTTTTCTGATTTCTTCACAAGGGATTTTAGCCAAGAGGTCTTGGCTGTGAGCTTATTTGGTGGTGATTTTGGAACAATCAGGCACCCTTGTGCTCTTTGAAGCACAAGGAGTCAAGTCAAGCAAAAAAACAATAACCACTTAGCACAAAAATAGATCACACAAATCAAATCCAAGCAAATGCAAGTTGCTGGTCTAAGTATGCAAGTCTGTGGGTGTTTATAGCTTCCTACAAGCTCAAAAACCAAATTCAAACAGCCAAATTTCTCACACAGGCTCACCAAATGGTACACAGTCTAAATCAAATCCTATGTTACCCAAATTCTTAACAGATTTAAGATTCCAAGCACCAAATTTGCATAAAAATTCACAGATAAAGGACTATGCAATTTTTAGCTTCACTTTTCCCTTTTCAACACTTAACTTGTCACAAAACTTTTCCAAACTAAGCTCAATCTAGCAAACAACCTATCTCAATCCTTTTTAGTGACTTTAACACGTTTTCAATTATAATCAAGGATGTTATGCCCTGCTAAAACACTTATCCAAACACCACTTTAAAGTCCTTTTTTCAACTTTTAACAAACCAAAGTACTTTAAAACTCAATCAATCTGATCCTATTCCTATCTAGCATGCATAATAACTCATAAGAACAAAGATCAAACAGCTATAACAAACAAAGAACACTTAATCCACAAATCACATGAAACTATAACTTTTCTGAAATTTCAAAAAGGAAACAAGTGTTTACCTTAGAACCCTACATCCAGGGTTCTAGTGGATGCAAATCCACCTCCCACAGGCTGGAGGCCTGCGCTGAACAAATATCAACCACTTTCCACAACCTGTTAAGACAAATCAAACAAAAACAAAACACAAGTATAAAATCCAATATAATCTTTCTGTTTTCTCTTTTTCTTTCTTAAACCTATCCAAAAGCTTCCAAACCTTCTTAATACGTTTTCAAAACAATAAATAACCAATTAAACTTAAACCTCTTAACACTTTTCCTTGAAACAAATTCTCACCAAAAGATTCAAAATAACACAAAACCTTTAAATAACTTTGAACCTCAAAGTTACTTAACCAAATTAAAAATGGAACTCAACCTCTCTTCAACAGTAAATACCAACTTTAAATAAACATAAAAAGGAATTATATTGCTTAAAAACAAATACCAAACTTTTATTTTAATTAAAAAGGATTACAAAATTTTTGAAGAGAAATTGGAACAAGGAAGGATGAACAGGCTCATCTCCTTTTATACTACTCTTAAGAACTCTCTAGAATGCTGAAAATCAAAACCCTAATCTATGAAAATCTCCAAAATGCCCTCTAGGTCTTCTAGACGATTTTGAGGTATGAGTTGTCAAATTTGATCTCCATCGTTTATTTTTGCTTTGGGAGGACGCAATGAATCACCACTGTTGATTTTGGACACGTCAACATGCTTGGAGGCCAAGGTGTGATGTGATTGGGTGAAAGGGAATTTGGGGGTAGGGCCCACAGTGAATGGGGTGAGGGTTTTATGCGTGGGATTTGCTTCTGCATGTGTGAATCACACATGTGCAAGGTTAATTGGTTTTTAACCCATGTTTAAGTAGGGTAAATTCTGGGAGTGAAAAAGATAAACAGTAACTCTGTTTGATCCGTATTTGGGGGAAAAGGGAGTGTTAGGCGCGTTTTTGGATTTGAATGTTTGAGTATGGCAACTTTGGTCCTTGTCTTTTGACATTTTTGGCAAATAAGGTTTTCAGCGCTAAAAACGTATTTGCCTTGTTAATAACTTTCACACTTTGTCATTTTTGGCACCAAACTTTAGAAAAAGGTTTCAAAGGATTGTTTTTGCCTTTTTTGAATAATTCAAGGGCTGATCTTGGACAATCTTGATCTTCAAAGGTCTTCATTGTGTCTTTTACTTCATGAGGGACCATAATTGACAAATTGATTTTGTTGAGGGACCAATCTTGTCATTTCTTCAAAGTTGAAGGACCTTTTTGCAATTTTGACAAACTTAAGGGACCAAACTTGTAATTATTAATATACAAGGGTTTTAAGTGTCATTTCTTCAATAATTGAGGATCAATCTTGTTTGTCTTCAAATCTTCAAGGGTTTTTGTTGAATATTTCATGATTAGGGCCCGGTTCTTTGTACGGCTTCGTTTCTCGTGTCCGTTTTTCCTTGTAACTTGTGATCTTTTGTCTTTTTCACGATATCCATACCTAAAATACACAAGTAAACAAACACAAGCATATATATGGTATTTTATGACATTTTTATGCATTTAAAGCCCGAAAAGAACGATGAGATCATGTATAAATGCCATCTCATCACTCCCCCATACTAAGCCATTGCCGTGCCCTCACGCAATGCTAGAATAAAGTATCTAAGCATCACTAAAGTTCAATTTTATTAACCTTTATTGAAGAGTAAAAGACTTGCAACAAACTACGATGATGTGTAAAGACATAATGTATGATTTTCATCACCATAAGGTGACTTTTAGGGTCAAAGAATAGAAACAAGTTAATGTCCCTTAGAGTAAACTTCGTCATCCTTGATTGTCATACATTCCATGCTAAGTGCAAAAACAAGATCATTGTTGGTACAAGTCACAATGCTAACACTACTCATACGTCCAAATTGTGTAATACTTTTTCTCCCCACAATCTTAGTTATTATAAAAGGAAATGGGTTACTAGCATTTTTTATCTATTTGTCATGGATCACAAGTGATTCATATTGACTTATTTGAGTAGTTATTAGTCCGAAAGCAAAGTAGCACGATTTGATCAATAGTTAGCCGAAGGACAAAGTCTTTTAAAACGACTTCTCGTGTATCTCCTTAAGTTCATATCTTGGCATAACTTGTTTCACGATTTGAGACCTTTCTCGGACCGATATTTGGCATGTACTTCATACTTCAAATCTTGGGAAGACGTTCTTGAAATAATGGTCTTCTCTTCATATTTTGGAATTTCTTCACTTGACGTTTTTGAGAGATTCTTCATATTGGACCACGACTTCATCATTTTTCTTCAATCTTTACTTTGGATTTTGATATACAACGATCCGCCTCCTTTTCGGACTTGGATATATTTATCCTCATACCTTGTTAGGGTCTTTTTGGATAGACTTTCTCCATTCTTTAGGGGAGTAATTGCTTCTCGTCGTGTGTCTCGATCCTTCATATTGATTTTGGAATAATGATACTTCACATCATCTTTGGATCTTTAGCAAAAATAGAGCTCCTCATGCCTTGTTAGGGCCTTTTTGGATAATCGCCAATCTTCGCGTCCCGCTTCAATAAGTTATGCCTTGGCTATGAACTCTATTCAACCCCGAGCAACTTTTAAACGATCTTGCGCTAGAGGCTAAGTAACCTTTCAAATCGTACGACCTTACTTATTGCAATTATGATTTATTCCTAATGCATTGATCTTATGGGAAGAAAAAGCCACAATTAAAAACATATGAGTTTTTGAAAGAACACTTTCATGTTCTACGTTTAGCATGATCACTTGTCTAACTCTATCATTTCTCGTTCTTCACTATATAAAGACCTCTAATTAAAGAGACTCGTGAATACTTAGCCATGCAAGTCAAAATTAAGCCAAATTTGGATTAGCTTTCATTAAGACTATATCAAATCAAAGTTTTGGGTTTTCAAGCCACCTATAGGATCTTGCACTTTCTTGGACTTTTTCAAGTTTAGAGAATGCGTTTTAAAGTTCCCTTGATAAGTGACTTTCTAGAATCAATTATAGGAACTTGCGAAAAGTTCTTGTTCTTAACCCGAATGAATTAAGACTTTCGCGTTTTAAAGCTCCCTATATAAAAGTCTAGCAAAACTTGAATTGAGCGGGTTAAGGAATGTAAATGGCTCCAAATGCCCATCAAGTCAAAAATTAACTCTTATTCTACCCATCGGAAAATATACATTCGTGTCTTAAAAACACTTATGAAAACTAAGAAAAATTTTAAATTTTGGCCATTTTTAGCCTTATTAGCAAAACAAAACATTGAAAGTTGGAGAACGTGAGGGCGTAGCAAAGCAAGTACCTATTCACCCCCCATACTAAAAGTAAACATTGTCCTCAATGTTTCGAGTCTAAAGGTGGAGCACCCCCATACTAGAGACGAAGAGTCGAATGCTTAGGATCTAGCATGGAAAGGGTGATCAACAATATATCTAAAGCCGTTTATTAAGTATGCTAAAAGATAATTGTTAGAACAATAAAGGATATGTCATGGAATCGTGAAAAACTTCTTCAAACGAACGATGGAGGCTCACGTAAACGAACACGAGAGTCTTCAATCGTAGACGATGATGATGATCTAGATAACACAATCACAAACAACCACGAGACATCGAGTTGGAAGGGTACAAGTCCCCTTATTAGTGAATAGTAAGCATAAAGATAAGCATGGGATCTCCCCCACGAGGCACCTCGTTTTTGATTACCGAGTCATGAGCTCGACTCGATCCCTTCAAAATGTGAACTTTTAGGGAAAAACATGGTATGGTCAATGGGGCTTACATGATAAACAAGGCCCAAAAAGCAACCGGTATAAAGGACTAAGTCCTTAGATGATGCAAAATACCAGGGTCGAAAATGGCGTTCTCGTTTCCATTGGAAAAACAAATCAACGCTACTTCAACATGTGCCATAAACTCAAAGAGTTTGAAGAAAATAGATGAGAAATAGAAGGGTGGGACAATAGGTAAGACAAACTTTCGAGCTACTCGAGGTAGACTCGCACCAAGCAAATAGAAAGATTTTCCATTTATTGCATCGGTGGAAGACCGAGATTTCCCTTTACATGAAATTCCGGGATCGAAAATCTCGTCCTCGGTGGACAAGGATGAGGGAACATAAGGGGCTTCCCCCATACTAAGACCACACAAAACATCGTCAAAAGGAGTAGACGAGTTTGTAGTACTCAAAACACGTGGTGATGATGGAGTTAGATTTGTAGAAAAATCAAATAAACCACATTTAAGATCTTTTCCTTTGTTATCTTTTAAACTCTCTTTATGAAAACCCTTTTTGATTATGTCGAAAATATTCGGTGTTTCTAAGACGATGTTAGTCACACTAAAAATTCTCACATTTTGAAACCGTTTTGGTTTTGGTGGTGGCAAGTTCTCAAAACGTTTATCGACAAAGAAAACCTCCCCATCGGGGTCTACATATTCATCATCCGAAAGATCTTCCGTAGAAACCGGCAACCTATCAACACTTTTCAAGAATGAATGTTCGAGATGAGGCGAAGGATTTTTCGATTCAAGTATTGACGGTTTCTTCTTTGTAGGCTTTACACTCATAACCTCCACCGGCGGAGGAAATGGTAAATTGTTTTTGGCGACATTTCCTAAAACTCTTGGTGAAAATTCTTTGCAAATGACATTGGTTGAATCCCCATGGTTTAAAGTTGCAATAGAATAGACATGAGAAAGATTGGAGTTTTGTGTTGCATTGATGACAAGTTCTTCCTCATTGAAATGAAGGGTGATTTTTCGAGCATGAACATCGATAAGTGCTCTAGATGTATCCAAAAATGAACGACCCAAAATGAGAGGAACTTTTCGATAGATAGGAATGTCTACAACGATAAAGTCAATAGGATAGTAAAACTTTCCGACTTTAACAAAAACGTCCTCGGCTACTCCACATGCTAAAATCGTAGAATGATCGGCCATCTCGATAGACATGTTCGAAGGAGTAAGAGCCGGAAGCGAAAGTGATTTGAAAATCTCGAGAGGCATTAAGTTAATACTAGCACCAATATCGGCCAAGGCGTAGCATTCCTCCATATCTTGAATTGCACACAGAATTAAGAATTTCCCGGGATCACCGACTTTTTGTGGTATGCGGCTTAGAAAAACCGAAGAACAACTAGACGATTGTTGTAACTTCTCTTTGTTGTTAAGCATACTTTTGAAGTTTGCGGCGAATCGAGGCATCATGATTAAAGCCTCGACAAAACTTATGTTAAAATGTAGATCACGAAACATTTTCATAAATAGCTCAAATTGATAATTGTTCCGTTCTTGTGCCTTCTCTTTGTTTCGTCTCGAAGGGTAGGGTAAAGGTGGTGTGGGTTGGTCATTAGGCAACGACCTTGGAAACTCGGGTTCCACAATTGGTATTGGTTCAACCGTAGGTGTGGTTTGAGCGGTACTTCGTGGGATTGTAATGTGCTCCTTTTCGACCATCACCTCGGGTTCTTTCTCGATTTCCTTCTCCTTAGAAGTACTTGTACGAGAGATTGGTTCCTTGAAAGTTTTACCACTTCGTGTAGCAACAACCTTCAATTCTCCCCTCGGGTTGTTAATGGTATCACTAGGAAGACCACCCGAAGAAGAGGGCTTACACATGATTGCTTCAAACATCTTAGCCATTCGGTCCTCAAATTTTGATTGCCTAGCATCCGCTTTCAATAACTCTTGCTTAATCTCATGTTGTCCTAATTCCATCTTTTGTTGGTTTTGTTGAAGACGTTGGACATTTCCTTCCATTTTGTTAGCATGAGTTTTAAGTTCATTAGCAAGTTCATTTTTAAGCTCGTTTTTCAACTCGGACCTTAAGCTAATCATCTCACGTTGCATATTATCAAATTTAGCATCATTTGCTTTTGCATAATCCAAAAATTCTCCTTGCAAATTCTTTGTGTGAGCATTTTGAAAACCTTGTGTAGTGTTTTGAAAATCACGGTTTTGGTTTTGATTAGAGATTTGTCCATTCCCACTTTGATAATTCCCTTTGTTGTAATTGCGTGTGTTGCCTTGGTAATTACCTTGGTTGTTGTTTCGATAATTGTTAACATTTTGGTTTGGTGGAGCTTGATTTTGGCGGGAACCTTGGCCGTTTTGGTTATAAGTTCCCGTTGCTACATAAGCACTCGAAGTGTTACCATCCGCGGTAATGCACTCGGAAAGATCATGAGCTCCCCCACAAGATAAACAACTCTTAGCAACCGCTTTAACCGAAGCGGAATTGGAAGCTTCTTGAGCCTTCCAATGGGACATTAGATTAGCAAATCTATCAAAAAACCGATTTTCCTCATTAGCTTCATCATGTAAGGCGTTAATGCTACGAGACGATTGTGACGAAGATGACGAACCCATATTGGCAACACTCGGTGTGTTATGAGGGTTATAAACCTTAGATCGATTTTCAATGATTTGTAAAGCCTCATTTGTCGTCTTGCACAAAAAATTACCACCCGCGGCGGCATTCAAATAATCTCGTTCATGATCATTAAGCCCATTATAAAAAGTATCCACTTGATGCAATTCCGAAAAATCATGGTGAGGACATTCATGTAACATATCTTTAAATCGTTCCCATGCCATTGAAAAACTTTCATTATTACGTTGCACAAATCGTGAAATCTCATTTTTTAAGTGTGTTGTTTTAGATGGTGGAAAAAACTTGTTCACAAACTTAGAAACGAGATCGGCCCATGTCAAAATCGAATTTGGCGGTTCTTTCTCGAGCCAAATTTTTGCGGGTCCATCCAACGAATATGGAAACAACATCATCTTAATGGCGTCATGTGGAACATCCTTAAATTTGCTAGTGGCGGTGAGACGGTTGAAATTCCTAATGTGGTAATGCGGGTTGTCTTTCTCGTGACCTCTAAACTTATTTGCTTGCAACATAGACATTAAACCCGTCTTAATTTCGAAATTCTCCGCAAGGATGGCGGGAATCACAATAGCCTCCCCAAAACCCTCGGTGGGTGCTTGTAGCAACTCCATCATAGTACGATTAGCCATGACGACTTCTTGTTCTTCAATAGGTTCAACAATTGGAGGTTCTTCAACAATCAACGATCCTTGATTTGCTTGCTTTTGAAGACGTTTACGAGCTCGTTTTGCTTGATTACGAGTGATCATAAACTTCACGAAGAATGGGAGGTGAGCAAAGAAGATTCTTTTTGGTTGTTTTGTGAATTTTCAATTTTTTTGTGTTTTTGATGATATTTAATTTTTTTGGATTTTGGTGTATTTTCGTAGACAACAATCTACAAAATCTCTCCTCGAATCAAACTCTTGATTAAAGAAGCCTCAAAGGAATGAAAACGATCACGTGGAGTGAACGCCTTCGAATGACTTTAGAACTTTGGTGAAAACCAAATTGTTCAAGAGGGTTTAATCACAAAGAAACCAAGCAAAAATTATTTTTCCTAAAAATTAAAACTCTTTTTTCTATTTTTTAATGATTTTTCAAAATACGGCTAATAAATAAATGCTAGAAAATAATTTAATAAAGGGAAAAATATAAAAATCAGCTAGAAAAATCTTAAACACTATTTATAACCTAGGAAAAATAAAAATAAGCAAAAACGTTAAACCAATAAGCTCAAATGAGCTTATTTGCTCACGGCTTTTTATTATTAAGCAAACTCAAAAACGTGTTAAATAGATATTGAAATCAACCTTAGACGTAAAAAGCTATCTAGATTAACGGTAGAGCCCTTACTCCTCCAACGAGAGGTCTGGGGTTCGAGTCCTGTTACGGGTATGCTTTTTGCCTTTTTTTCCTTTTTTATTTTTTTCTTTTCAAATCAAACATTAACACTCTAACAAGCTTAGAAACACAATCCCAATCCCTATTTTAACCAAGATGAAGCTAGAATTGAAATCAAAAACGTGCCAGTTGGGTTTATGAACACAAGCAGGTTTGCTTGTGTTTTCTGATTTCTTCACAAGGGATTTTAGCCAAGAGGTCTTGGCTGTGAGCTTATTTGGTGGTGATTTTGGAACAATCAGGCACCCTTGTGCTCTTTGAAGTAAAAGGAGTCAAGTCAAGCAAAAAACAATAACCACTTAGCACAAAAATAGATCACACAAATCAAATCCAAGCAAATGCAAGTTGCTGGTCTAAGTATGCAAGTCTGTGGGTGTTTATAGCTTCCTACAAGCTCAAAAACCAAATTCAAACAGCCAAATTTCTCACACAGGCTCACCAAATGGTACACAGTCCAAATCAAATCCTATGTTACCCAAATTCTTAACAGATTTAAGATTCCAAGCACCAAATTTGCATAAAAATTCACAGATAAAGGACTATGCAATTTTTAGCTTCACTTTTCCCTTTTTAACACTTAACTTGTCACAAAACTTTTCCAAACTAAGCTCAATCTAGCAAACAACCTATCTCAATCCTTTTTAGTGACTTTAACACGTTTTCAATTATAATCAAGGATGTTATGCCCTGCTAAAACACTTATCCAAACACCACTTTAAAGTCCTTTTTTCAACTTTTAACAAACCAAAGTACTTTAAAACTCAATCAATCTGATCCTATTCCTATCTAGCATGCATAATAACTCATAAGAACAAAGATCAAACAGCTATAACAAACAAAGAACACTTAATCCACAAATCACATGAAACTATAACTTTTCTGAAATTTCAAAAAGGAAACAAGTGTTTACCTTAGAACCCTACATCCAGGGTTCTAGTGGATGCAAATCCACCTCCCACAGGCTGGAGGCCTGCGCTGAACAAATATCAACCACTTTCCACAACCTGTTAAGACAAATCAAACAAAAACAAAACACAAGTATAAAATCCAATATAATCTTTCTGTTTTCTCTTTTTCTTTCTTAAACCTATCCAAAAGCTTCCAAACCTTCTTAATACGTTTTCAAAACACTAAATAACCAATTAAACTTAAACCTCTTAACACTTTTCCTTGAAACAAATTCTCACCAAAAGATTCAAAATAACACAAAACCTTTAAATAACTTTGAACCTCAAAGTTACTTAACCAAATTAAAAATGGAACTCAACCTCTCTTCAACAGTAAATACCAACTTTAAATAAACATAAAAAGGAATTATATTGCTTAAAAACAAATACCAAACTTTTATTTTAATTAAAAAGGATTACAAAATTTTTGAAGAGAAATTGGAACAAGGAAGGATGAACATGCTCATCTCCTTTTATACTACTCTTAAGAACTCTCTAGAATGCTGAAAATCAAAACCCTAATCTATGAAAATCTCCAAAATGCCCTCTAGGTCTTCTAGACGATTTTGAGGTATGAGTTGTCAAATTTGATCTCCATCGTTTATTTTTGCTTTGGGAGGACGCAATGAATCACCACTGTTGATTTTGGACACGTCAACATGCTTGGAGGCCAAGGTGTGATGTGATTGGGTGAAAGGGAATTTGGGGGTAGGGCCCACAGTGAATGGGGTGAGGGTTTTATGCGTGGGATTTGCTTCTGCATGTGTGAATCACACATGTGCAAGGTTAATTGGTTTTTAACCCATGTTTAAGTAGGGTAAATTCTGGGAGTGAAAAAGATAAACAGTAACTCTGTTTGATCCGTATTTGGGGGAAAAGGGAGTGTTAGGCGCGTTTTTGGATTTGAATGTTTGAGTATGGCAACTTTGGTCCTTGTCTTTTGACATTTTTGGCAAATAAGGTTTTCAGCCCTAAAAACGTATTTGCCTTGTTAATAACTTTCACACTTTGTCATTTTTGGCACCAAACTTTGGAAAAAGGTTTCAAAGGATTGTTTTTGCCTTTTTTGAATAATTCAAGGGCTGATCTTGGACAATCTTGATCTTCAAAGGTCTTCATTGTGTCTTTTACTTCATGAGGGACCATAATTGACAAATTGATTTTGTTGAGGGACCAATCTTGTCATTTCTTCAAAGTTGAAGGACCTTTTTGCAATTTTGACAAACTTAAGGGACCAAACTTGTAATTATTAATATACAAGGGTTTTAAGTGTCATTTGTTCAATAATTGAGGATCAATCTTGTTTGTCTTCAAATCTTCAAGGGTTTTTGTTGAATATTTCATGATTAGGGCCCGGTTCTTTGTACGGCTTCGTTTCTCGTGTCCGTTTTTCCTTGTAACTTGTGATCTTTTGTCCTTTTCACGATATCCATACCTAAAATACACAAGTAAACAAACACAAGCATATATATATGGTATTTTATGACATTTTTATGCATTTAAAGCCCGAAAAGAACGATGAGATCATGTATAAATGCCATCTCATCATCGTACAAAACCATTAATAATTAATTATTGCAATAGCTCACGACACCGAAGCTTTAACATAACAGTTTTACCCCTAGTAAGTATCTAGTCAAAATACTTAGGTAGTCAAATGTAAGTGCGTCAAGGTAATCGGGACGGGGATTGTCAATCCCGATGGATCCATCCACAACATTCGCGCTTGCAAAATGTGAATTAACGGTTCATGATGTAGGTGCTTTTTGACTAAAGTACTAATGCAATAAGTAAATGTGTAATCTGGGGAAGCATACAGTTCTCGGATAGCATACTAAAAGTTTTAAATGATTTTATTCCACGCATGTTATTCTCACCCCCGCAATTTGTAACAAAGTATATAAGAAAAGGGTCTATGAACTCACCTTAAGCCGCAAGATCAAAAGATGCGATAGAAATCGACGGGAGAACCGAAAGTTTCTTAGGAACGACCTAAAAACGAATTATGCGTCTTAGGCATATGTGTAAATTGGAATGAATGCACATGATTATACTTGATTCATACAAATTAGGCATTGTACATAGGATTTTCAAAAGTCAAAAGTCAAACTTCCCAAAAATAGTAAGTTCCCGACACTTTTAAAGACTCCGCTTCAATAGTTTTACTAATTTGGCCTAAACTTTATTCGACTTGAAAAAATCATAATTCTCAAACCGTAAATCGTTTAGAATACTTCTTTACATCCCTAGAATCTTAAAAGAGTCTACTTTCCTGTAACAATTACCATGAAACCATAAATCTCAGTTAATGGATTTATAATTTTAATACTACAAGTCAGTCCTAAAGAAAACATGTGACTGATTTTTAAGGTTTACGGAAACAGGCGTAATTTGAAATCTACAAGTGCTATCAAAGCAAACTCAGTGGGAGGTGATAACCCTTTGAGTTCTCTACATGGATCAAGAGCTCTTTTTAAAAGATTGTAGAAAAATCTTGAGTTATTACCCGTTTATTAGCAGTGTGAAAAATCAGACCTGTTTTTCCACAAAAATCATAATTAAATAACCGTAACACATCTCACAATGAGCTTTCTTGATACATCAAGCTAAGACCTGTATCTATGTCCATGCATTTTTAACTAACTGTATAAACCCATTTAACATTTTCAAAATCAACCAAACATCACAGACCTACAAAATTTATACCAAACTATAATCAGTCCACTAATGTTGATGTATCCTCCAATCTATAGACCCAATTAAGATGAGACCAATTGGAAATGAAAGATATAAAAGTCCTCTACAGGTCAGAGTTTTACATATTTGGGTGTTTATGTACAAAATGTTTGAGTTATTGGCCATACATGTTTGAGTTATTGGCCATACACAGCAGGTGTGCAAAATCTGCGCACCTTCACCATTTAAATCATAACTAAATCATCGGACCTCGTCTTGGATTGAACGAGCCGGCAAAACGAACCTAAGACCTGGAGCTATCTCATCCTATTTTTCTCCTACAGTTCAAACCCACGAAATATTCTCAAAACTTATTTCCAACACAGTATTGCATAAATTAAAACTCAAAGCATATTCAATCCTAGTTTTAACCCATTTCAAATTCACCCAAATCTCATAATTGCCATAATCAATCAAATCAAAGTATAAACATGCATATATGGGTAAATACATAAAATTAATCAAAACCCATGAATGATTATATAAAGAAAATGAATGAAATAAAAAAAAATTAAAAAAAATTGAAAGGTGCTTACTAGAGATGATGGAAGATTATTGATTCAAGAGCAACAACAATTGATCAAAACATTGAAATCCATACATCCAATTAGATTAAAAACCAAAGATTATTGGTCATCCAAAACCAACAATAATCAGCCCTTAAATCTCCAAAAGATGATGATATTGATAATGTTGATGGTACTCACGAGAATAACAAGAACAAAATGAGAGAAATGTGTTTTTGGTTTAACTAGAAATGAGGTTATTATGATCTAACAAGTATATGAGAGTGCAAATATGCAACTCAATCTTCCACGTGTCTACTAAAATGTACTCCTCAAAATATTAGGCATAGTGTGGCGTTAGAAAAGAGTGAATGGGATAGGATTTTACAAATCTTGTTTCACAATTTGCAAAAACGAGTATTATCAAAACTCCATATTTCAAAAGTTACGCGGTTTAAAATATATGCGTAAAACACGAAAATAAACGCTCAATATAAATAAAAACGTTGACATTCGGTGAACGTTGATATTTCGATAAATAAATGAGGGCTTATGATTTACTAAATGTCAACGCGTCAAATAAACGAATGACGCTTAAAGGATTATCGAAAATTTACGAAGAATGCTCGTTAAATGAAAAATTAAAACGACGACAATAAAAAATACTTATATTTCATAATGAGTATGTTTATGGAAACATAATAATTTTGACTTCGTAGAGTCGAAATAGCCATCGGTTCTCGTTCCATCGAATCAGATAAACTTCTTATAAATCACGCGCGAGTGCTTTTAAATCAAACTTTTGATTTAAATAAATATAGAACAATTGAATAAAATTTTAATAATTCCAAATAAATTATTTTGCATTGTTAGAAAAATAATTAAAATACAATTTAATTAAAATTTTGAATTCTCAAGATATACGCATAAAAAGTAAAAGAAAGAGGTTAAACATTATAAAATTGAAAGGTACGAATAAAAGAATAATTTAATTACCGAAAAAAATACGAGTTCTCACATATCCACAAGCTCCCTTCTTGGCGGAGAAAACCTTACAATGTCGCTTACATTATTTTCCGACACTAAGCTAAATGTCGAGACCTAATCTTAGCTAGGACTAATCTACACAACGTCGCCCACTTCACCATTTTACGACACAAGGCTAGATGTCGAGTTCTAATCGAAAGATAGAACCAATCTTCACAACGTTGCCTACTTCACCATTTAATGACACAAGGCTAGATGTCGAGTTCTAATCGAAAGGTAGAACCAATCTTCACAATGTTGCCTACTTCACCATTTAACGACACAAGGCTAGATGTCGAGTTCTAATCGAAAGGTAGAACCAATCTTCACAACTCTTTACTTTGAAGCTATGTGAGAACTTCACAAGACACAACTACAAATCAATTTATAGTTTAGTGAACTCACAAGACACAACCGCATCACTTTATAGTATAGTGAGAACTCACAAGATAAAGCCACATCACTTTATAGTTTAGTAAGAATTCACAACTCACAACTATTACAACTCAATAAAACACATATCCAAGTATACACATGTAACTTGGATCTACACAACACAAATCCAAGTATACACATATACAATGGATTTACACAAGACTAGATCCATGTATTCACAATTACATTGGATCTACACAAGACTCGAATAAAACAAATGATGAACATGACTAGATCTTTAGGAGAGGATGATCTTCATCAAGGCTTCATCTTTAATCACATCACAAGTGTGCGAGTGATCTTCTCTTTGGACAAGGTAAAGAAGGAAATCAAGGAGATAATCATAAGTAAACATACTTAACACATTAAGTGATTATTTACAAATGATTAGGAATTAGAAAGGAAAAGTATAGCAGAAAGAGTGTCCAAAAAGGGTTGTGGAAAATGCATATTTAATCCACTATTTATAGGAGACAAAGGCCAACGGCTCTCTGAGCGTGGTGCCTTAATTGTGCAAGCGGTTCTTTATGACTAAGGATCCGCATAGGCATTTAAGGATCCGTGCTCATAGACTCTGCTCCCTTTGGCTTTTAGTGGGGAAGTAATATTTGAGGTAAGTTTTTACCTTCAAAGGATATTCCTATGGCATTTGGAATATGCCATATTCAAATTTACATTTTTCATTTTAATAAAACATTTTCTTAAAAAGAAAGCTTATTAAAAAATCTTTTGTCACATTTGAAAAAATGTAAGTTTAGGATTAATCACTTTTATGATCACTGATCATGATTAAGATATGTTAGTGTAATACTTAAATGATTATTACCTTGATGATAGTGTTTGTTAAATAATTCGTCTTATGATTGTATTTGATGATAACTGTCTTTTTAATTTGTCGTGATAAAAAAACTAAGAAATATTAGTTAACACTAATAATGTTTTTAGGCATTGCTTTGCATTAACAATCTCCCCCTTTTTGATTACGACAAACTATGAACTCATTTATGTAAAATCCAAAATAGTTTGAATTATTAACGATTTTATCACTATCATTTATCCCCCTTTGTCAAAGCAAAAAGGTTAGCACAAGTCGATGAGGAAGAGAAGAAGTGACTTTGCTAGAAGCCCCCCCTTGGTGTTCACTCCCCCTTGCTTGGGGCACCAAGTGAATGAGCTAAGATGAAATGCTACACCAAAGGTTAGTAGAGAGAAAAGAAACACCAATGTATATATAGTCACTACCTACAAAGTAACTTGAGAGGGAGAAAGAAAAGAAATATCAAATTTTAAGTAAGTATTTGCTAAGAATGTCCAAGGAGGGTGTTTTGACAAAATCAAAGTTCAATTAGTGGAATAGAGGTAGAAAAGAAACATCCAAACCAATTGAAGTGATAATATCTCAAAGGGTTAGAAACTTATAATTGGTGGAATCACCCAAAAGCAATTGTAAGTTTTAACCATGATCTACTCTATACAATGTGTGAAAACGAATTAAAGGGAAAGGGAGTAACACACATAATATTCATATTACAAAAATATAAAGGAGCAAACAAAGGAAATATTCATACACACAATATGAATATTTAACACAAAATAATGAAAATAAACAACAAAAGTATAACCATACTATAGTAGTGATAATCCTCCAAGATTGCTTAAGTTGACTCAAACAACTAAAAGACAAAGTGTTCTTTAATTGGAAAAATAAGACGACGAGGCATCATTCAAAGATTTGTTCACGGGAACAAATACTTTGAGAGGATGTCGGGTGAGAAGAAATTCAAGAAATTTAGCTTGTCATACACATGAGCAAGTTCAATTTGTTAAAATCGACAACAAGCACACGAGCTTCCATGATGCAAAACAAAGTCGTTAGATGGGGGAGGACCATCAAGGTGAGAAGGTGGTGGTGGAGAGGGAGATAATGGATAAGAAATATTTTCACAATGCCTAGTGAGATTTAGGAAAGAAGATAGGTCATTGAGAGGATGTATGTTGCAAGGTTTGGTAGTGGTGGAAGAACTTCACTTTCTTTGGTAATTGGATCAATTGAGAAAGTATCATTCTAATACGCAATGCGAGAGAAAGAAGTCTTGCAAGGTTTGGAAAAAGAGGAATCATGATGATCCTTGTTCTTCTTGACCCAAATAGGTCGAACCGAGATTTTGGGTTTCTTGGAAAGCTTAGAAGAAGAAGCTTTAGGTTTAGAAGATTGTGGCAAAGAGATGTCAAGGTTAAGATTAGGAGAGTTAGACATTGTAAGGGATGAGAATAAGAAGTCCCAAAATAAGAGAATTTAAAGAAAGTAGACAAGGCAAAGATTCGAAATCAAAACAAAAGTTTTCAAGGAACGTTTAGCCAAAATTGGTAAACAATGAATCTTGAAAAAGATTATGGTCAAAGAAGAAAGAAAAAAAACGAGCCAAAAATGACATGCTGTCTGCGGTTCGTTATATATAAAGGACCGTGCGATCTTTGGGGATCCGCATACAGTGGACGTGAAAATGCAATTTTACAAGGTTTTGAGAAAAAGATAAGACTTTTTCAAAAAAAAATGCAAATTTTGGATTTTTACCATTTTTAGCACTAGATTATGCTTTGGTTGCACAAAAGGCAACACACTCACACAGAGTGTCTTGACAAAGAGTGACAAAATATTTAGATAACATTTTGAACCCATTTTAGTCAAGTTTTAAAAGGTTGTGATAGATTTAGGTTTAATTTTAAATAAAATTGAAGTTGATTAGTGTGAGAGCATAGGTTAAAACACACAAATACTAAATCAATAACATATCTTCATGAAAACTCATGAAGGAAAGGAAATACAAGAAATGAAATACAAACTAACTATTACAAGTTAGCTAAACTAGTTCTTGATAGATAGTATTCCTTGGCTTGATTTTCTTTTAGAAACATTTATTTTTAGAATATCATCATTCATCTCCTAGGAGGTGGAGGCATGGAGAATAAGGTAAGCAAGAAGTCTTGCAACCTCCTATGAAGTCCAAACATCTCCATTCTTAGGTTTTGAATGATGTCGTGTTATAGAGGCAACATGGAAAATTAGCACCATGAGCTTCTAGAAAACCAAAGAAGTATGGATCACCCATAACGTAGGGAATAGGAACACCTAAAAGAGGAGTGTTTGAGGGGGGAGAAGGAAGAGGAGGCATGGTGTCCAAGGGTGAGATAGGTGAGTTTGGTGGGGTGAAAGGTGAGGTAACCAATGGCTCAACAAAGTCATTCACAATGGGAATGCTTTGGAGAGGTTGAGGGTTCACATCCAAGAGAGGGCAAGGAGTGAATGGTGAGGACAACTCAATCATTCTAGATTGGAATGAAGAGGAGGTAGGCCCATGAGAATGGCTAGTACCATGGGTTGAGCTTGTCTTGCATGGTGCAAGAGGTGGTGAGGGTGATGAAGAGGTGAGAATTGGGGAAATCTCACTCTTAGGTGTGTGAAAAGATGAAGAATCAAGTTTAGGAAACTTGATTTTGATCTTAAGGTTTCTTTTTGATGAGGATTGTTTGGAAGAATTTGATGATCTTGTGGACACCATGGTTTTGTGTCTAGGTTTAGAAAAGGGTTTGAAGGATGAAGAAGAAGATCAAACAAGGGAGGTTTAAGAATGGAAGGGGATGATCCAAACTAGTAATGGGTTAAAAATCATTTTGGTGAACAATGAAATTAGGTAGGCTAATTTAGGAAAAAACTAGTCTTTTAGCAAAAAAATTATCAGTGTTTACAAATATTTAGAGAAAACAGTGTAAAGCAAAGATTCTGTCGAAAATGGAGCCGTAGGTATTTAAAGATCCGTGGATAGAAGCTTCAGAAAAAGGTTCCTCCAGCAATTTTCAAAACCCCAGATTTTTCACAAGTCTATATCAAGCCAAAGTAGACAATAAACCAAAATCTAGAAAGCTAACTAACAAAAGAAATGCACAAAGATATGTGAATCGAAACAACGATCACATAAGCATCCAAGGATTAAAATACTAAGCAATCCAACACAAAGTATTAGTTAGTTAACACCAAATTTTAAGAACAAGAAACATAAACAAATGTCTAAAGAAAGGAAATTGTTCAACATTTCAAAACATGTTTACAAACATGTTAATCCTTGTTCCATTACCATTGCTTCATTTCTTCTTTTTTCCAAGGTTCTTGATCATCTTCCCAATGCTCTTGAATGTTCCCCTATGCTCCGTTCTAAAATCATGTAACTCACCACGTGTTTTGAAGGTTTGAACGATAAACATGCTCAAGAGTGAGGTTTTCTGGAAGGTCACTAGTGGCAAAGTGAGGAAGAGGAACAAGAGGGTATAACCCGTCCATGAAAGTGTTCATAGATGGGGTGGAGTCACTCGAAGAGCCGAAGTGAGCACTCGTACCTTCGTCACCACCATCACTTGGTGACATATGAGTGTCCTCATCATCCAACTCTTGTTGTTCATTCCTTCTCGTACCACAATCACTTCTCGGCTTTCGTGGTTGTACCTCTCGAATAGGCATCATGACACGATTGACCGGACGAAAGCGAGAAAGATCGAGCTCGGGAAAGTCTTCACCAACCTTTTTGAAAAGGCGAGTAAGGAGCATGGCATATGGGAGATTTGTGGTTGGTCGAGAGAGAGCATAGTTGATTCGTCGAGCGATGTAAAATGCGAGATTATACTTGGCGTCGGTAAAGATACAACATAACATATGTGACATACACGCCGGGATATGATTGGTGTATTTTGTATACACCTAATAGCATGTTAATTTAGTATAATTATATATTTATTTTTCGTTATATATGTACTTTGAGTGTGTTTTGTGATTATATAGGTTACGAGCGAAATGGAATAGAATGGCCGCTTTAATTAATTTTTTTGGAGAAAAGACATTGTGAGCGCTGATAGATGAAGAAAAAAATATTGAAGAAAAAGATTTGAGCGCGTCGCGATATTTTCGGTCATCTTTTATTTGTCCGGGCTTCGTTCGAGCAATTGTTGCCGTTGGATTATTTTTTATTGGGCCAAAGTTATTATATGTCGAAAGAATAAAAAAAATAAAAAAAAATACTTTTGGCCTATTGGGCCCAAAAGCCCAATAGTAATTCAAACCGACTACAACAATTATATATATATACGATTTGCCTTGGAGATGCACGGCCGGATAGTAATAAAAAGGGAAACAAGAATTTTTTTTACACAGTGAGGGGACGATTATCAATTGTGAATAAAAAAAACAAGTCTTGGTTGGAGAATCACATTAGAGTCATCGCAAGATATAAAAAAAATAATAAACAAAGACGATTGACTACGGGGTGAATTGGTACAGTGGAGAGGCGAATATATAAAAAAAGGATCTTGCTTACACAATTGGTACATTGGATATTTAGCCGCATATTTGTTTGCAAAGAAAGAAAAAGAGGCAATGAGGTTTATTATTATTTGGGTCGAGTGTACCGCGATGTCCGGCTAATTTTGTTGTAATTCCTTCCGGTAACTTTATTTATGGTTTGATCATTACTTTTGGATTATCATATTTTTATTACATTGATTTATGATTTATTTATAAGTTATTGTTATTGACTTAATATTATATTTAATTAGTTGTGTTAGACAATTTATTGTTAGTTAACGATTCATACTTATTTTATTTAGAAAAAAAAAGATGGTCGTATAATCAACATAAGTTGTACCTAAATAAATTGTTAAAACATAATTATTGGTTGGATTAATATAAGATTTATTATTGCGAGTCGTTGATGAACATAATAAATGCCGACATTAATTCATTCATATTAAGTCAAAATAATCTTTGTAATCGGTTCTAAAAAGTTTCAATAATCCATAAGTGTGACCAACCATAAATATTAGGAGCTGGAAGGGATTGCATTTTTCTTTTAATTGTTTACATCTTTATTTTATTTTTCTAGCTTTACTATTAGTTTAATAATTATTTTAATTTTTAATCAGCATTTTTATTATTAAAAGTATTTTAGTTGTCAGATTTCAAAACCAAAACCTTTATTGATCAGTGATCACCTCAAAACTTAAACTAAAACCACATAGTCCTCGTGGTTCGATACCCATTTATCCTATCTAGTATAAGGTAATTAGGTTTATTTTTGACCGGTACTTCGACGCCGATCAAAATTTTGGCGCCGCTGCCGGGGACTTAGTGAGCTTTTCGTTTAAGTTTTTGTTAATATTTTTCTTTAATAAAATACAAAAATACAAACAGATTTTATTTTTCTTGTTTTGTTTTGTTTTGTTTGTTTGTTTTGTTTCTTGTGAGTGTGCAGGTTAGTGTATGCGCACGCGTAGATCGGGACGTACATCACCGTTAGCTTACGATCCTGAGGTTGAGAAAAGTGCAAGGTTAAGAAGAAAGACGTTTCGACAGTTTTCTACTAATCTTGATTTTTCAGGTTTAGCAGAGCTTTTCGCTGAAATGCCAGGTGACGAAGATGCTGGCGGAAGTGCTAGCGGCAGTAGTAGCGGAGGAGAATCTCCACCACAGGGTGTTGATTCTTATTACAGGCCGGGGATCTTCGAGGATCCCTCGCCTATCTTTTATCCGGATCCGGTTAAAGGGGTTACAAGTAACTTCAAGATCCAGCCGAACCTCATAGCAATCTTGCCAGTGTTTAGAGGTCGTGAGGAGCCATATGCACATCTACGAGAATTCTTCTCAATTGCTGACACACATCAGGTTAATAACATTACCAAGGATGAGGTAAGACTTCGCCTTTTTCCTTTTTCTCTTAAAGATCAAGCTAAGGACTGGTTCTCATCTCTTGAGCCAGGTAGTATTAACTCATGGTCTGAAATGCAATCTGCTTTTCTTGAGGAATTTTATTCTATAAGTAAAACTGCTGCCATTAGGAATAAGATTAAATCCTTTCGTCAAATCCCAGGAGAGCAGTTTCATGAAGCGTTTAATAGACTTAAGGAGTTATTAAGAACATGCCCTCATCACGATGTTCCAAAATGGGAGCTTGTCAAAGTCTTCTATAATGGGTTGGATTATAACAACCAACAATTTGTGATGGCCACTAGTGGGGGTATGTTTTTCTCGCGACCTATGGAGGAAGAATGGGAGTTTTTTGAAAAACTAAGCAAAGGTTCTAAGACCCAAGCTTCAGTGGATCAAAACAACCACCCATCTTCCGCCAATTATGTGTCTAACCAACGTGGCACACATTCCGAAATTAGCGAGTTAAGTAAGAAAGTTGATCTTTTGTTGAAAAATATAGGAAAAGGTGTTCCGAATGTGTCTAATGTGTCGCATAGTGGGCGTTCAATGTGTGGTGATCCGAGTCACTCTGTCGATAATTGTCAAAGTTGGGGGGTGCCACCGAATGAGGAGGTAAATGGAGTCTACGGTGGTCGTCCATGAAATGACCCATTCTCCGAAAGTTACAATCCTGGATGGCGCAATCACCCCAATTTCCGTTGGAAAGATGAAGACACTCGCCCTAATAATACCCAACAACAACACTATGGTTACAAACCAAGGTATGAGGGTGGCGATTCATCTAACTTCCAACAAAATTCTTACAATCATAGGCCACAACAACAATATCCAAATCAGGGCCAAGGCCAAGATGACAACCGTCTCTTGAACCTTGACCGAAAGTTTGATAGGCTTATGGATTCATTGTCTACCAACAATCAAGAGATCAATAGAAAATTTGAGGTCACTAATCAAAGACACGAGACCACTACTAAATCTATTGCAGCTCTTGAGAGACAAGTTGGTCAATTGGCGGATCAATTAAGCAAAAGAGACGAGGGAAGGCTACCGAGCTACCCCACCATGAATCCCGCACACAAGAAAAATGGAAATGAGCATGTGAATATGGTGACATCTCTTCGAAACGGTAAAATCTACAACAATGACAAGGGAATTCCAAATTCTCCTAATGTCGAGGATTTCGTTACCGATGACGAAATTATTGTTGAAGGTAAAAATTCTGATAATGTTAAGTCCGGTTCTGAGTTGGTAAATGATTTGTTAAATGATTTTTCTATACCAACAACACCGAATCCTAAAGCTACTGAATCTCCTGAAGTTGGGGAGGGTGGTGTGTCCAGCACACCTTACCCTACAGCTTTGGAGAAATCGACATCTGCAAAGTTAGATAAAAAGGGTCCTCATGCTGAGGATATGTGGGAGACTTTCAAGCAAGTTAAAATTAATCTCCCCCTTATTGATGCTATCAAGCAAATTCCTGCGTATGCCAAGTTTTTAAAGGACTTGTGTACCCAGAAGAGGAAGCTGAAGGCGTCTTTGCCTAAAAAGATTGACCTAACTGAGCATGTTAGTGCAGTCTTATCTAGCTCTCTTCCTCCTAAATTCAAGGATCCTGGAGCACCGTTGATTTCAGTTGTGGTCGGAAATATTGCCATTAAGAAGGCGCTCCTTGATCTTGGTGCTAGTATTAACATCCTTCCTACTAGTTTGGTTGATAAGTACGACTTAGGAACTCTTCGTAAGACATACACCATTATTTCCTTAGCCGATCGATCTACCAAAATTCCTAGAGGTATTCTAGAGGATGTAATTGTGAAAGTTGATGATTTCTATTACCCAGTTGACTTCTTTGTTATGGACACCGAGTCACAATACAAAGATGTTCAACCAACTATTATCCTTGGGCGCCCATTCTTAGCCACGATAGATGCTAGGATTAATTGTCGAACTGGCGCCATGGATATTGCCTTCAGTAATAAGAAGATAAGATTGAATGTGTTTAATTCTATGAATTCTCCTACGATGAATGAATGTTACCAAGTAGATGTGATTGATGAGGAAGTTCAAAAGTATGCATCCCGTATGCTTAAGAATGATCCTTTGGAATTATATCTAACTGGTGATAATGAGGAGATTCTTGATGTTGCTGAAGTTCTAGAGATTCAAGAGTGTTTGGTCAATTCTTTGGACCATCAAAAACCACCTTGGTCTTATAAAGTGGAGCCCTTGCCTTCTACTTTTGACACGGCTACGAAGCCGTCTTTGGAGGTGCCTCCAACTCTTGAGTTAAAACCTTTGCCATCCAATCTCAAATATGCTTTTCTAGGTCCTAATAATACGTTACCCGTTATTGTTGCTTCTGATCTTTCTGAATCACAAGAGGGAGCACTTCTAAAGGTGCTTTCCAAGTACAAAGCAGCAGTGGGATGGACGATTGCAGACTTGAAAGGGATCAGCCCTTCATTATGTATGCATCGAATTGTTACGGACCCAGATATTAAGCCAGCAAGAGATGCGCAAAGGCGACTGAATCCTAATATGAAAGAGGTAGTCAAGACGGAAGTTCTTAAATGGTTAGATGCCGGTATCATCTATCCCATCTCGGATAGTAAATGGGTAAGTCCTACTCAAACGGTGCCTAAAAAGGCCGGAATCACCGTTGTTGAAACCGAGAATGGGGAAAAGCTCACAACTCGACCAGTCACTGGGTGGAGAGTTTGTATAGATTACCGTAAGCTGAATAATGCTACATCTAAAGATCACTTCCCACTACCCTTCATTGATCAAATAGTTGAGAAGCTTTCGGGTAAGAAATTTTATTTCTTCTTGGATGGGTACTCTGGTTATAATCAAATACCCATCCATCCTGATGACCAGGCCAAAACTACGTTTACGTGTCCATATGGGACGTTTGCATTTCGAAGAATGCCTTTTGGCCTGTGTAATGCACCTGCTACCTTTCAGCGGTGTATGATGAGTATATTTTCCGACATGGTTGGAGAATCTGTAGAGATATTTATGGATGATTTCTCCATCTTTGGTCAATCTTTTGAAAGCTGCCTTGATCAGCTTGAAAGCGTGTTAAAAAGATGCACCGAAACTAATTTGGTGCTTAGTTGGGAGAAGAGCCATTTCATGGTTCGAGAGGGAATTGTATTAGGGCATGTTGTGTCTGAAAAAGGATTTGAGGTTGACCGTGCCAAAGTTCAAGTAATTTCAACCCTTCCTCCTCCCACTAACGTCAAAGGTGTGCGTTCTTTTCTTGGCCATGCCGGGTTCTATAGGCGATTTATTAAAGATTTTAGTGCAATATCAAAGCCTCTTTGCAATCTACTCTTAAAAGATGCACGCTTTGACTTTAATGAATCATGTCTTCAAGCATTCAACATGCTTAAGCAAAAGCTTGTAGAAGCCCCTATTCTGCAATCACCTGATTGGTCGAAGCCTTTCGAGATCATGTGTGATGCGAGTGATTATGCCGCTGGGGCGGTTCTAGGACAGCGGGTCGATAAGAAACCCGTTGTGATCTTTTATGCTAGTAAGACTTTTTCAGAAGCTCAAATGAATTACACCACTACTAAAAAAGAGTTGTTAGCCGTGGTTTTTGCTCTTGATAAGTTTAGGTCATATATTTGGGGGCATTCTAAGGTGATAGTATTTTCAGATCATAGTGCCTTAAGACATTTGTTGACTAAGAAAGAGACAAAACCGAGGTTGCTTAGGTGGATTTTGCTTTTACAGGAATTTAATCTAGAAATCCGGGATAAAAAGGGGTCAGAAAATGTAGTTGCCGACCATTTGTCTAGAATTATTCCTCCGCCGTTCAACCCTTCTGATGTGATTAAGGAAAGCTTTCCGGATGAAAGTTTATTTGAGGTTTCTAAGGTTCCTTGGTACGCAAATATAGTTAATTACCTAGCTGTTAAAAAGCTCCCAGATTTTTGGTCCAAGCAACAAAGAAAATACTTCTTCTCTCAGTTGAAGCATTATTTTTGGGAGGATCCGGAGCTATATAAGGTATGTGCTGACCAAGTTGTTAGGAGATGTGTTCCTGACCATGAGCATATGGACATATTGGCTCATTGCCATTCTTATGCACGTGGTGGTCACTTTGGTGCTACAAAAACTAGGCATAAAATCTTACAAAGCGGTTTCTTTTGGCCGACTATATTTAAGGATGCCCAGTCTTTTGTGAAAGCATGTACTCGTTGCCAACAAGTTGGAGGGATTTCAAGGCGTGATCAAATGCCTATGAATCCCATACTTGTTGTTGAGATCTTTGACGTGTGGGGTATTGACTTTATGGGACCATTCCCCACTTCCCATGGCAATGTTTACATTTTAGTGGCAGTTGATTATGTGTCTAAGTGGGTAGAGGCTGAGGCTACTAGAACCAATGACCATAGTGTAGTTCTTAAGTTTGTTAAGAAGAATATCTTTGCTAGACATGGAATTCCTAAGGCTATAATTAGTGATGGGGGTTCTCACTTTAAGAACTTTAAATTTGGGAAATTACTGAAACACTATGGAGTTAATCATAGGATAGCTACCCCTTATCACCCACAGACTAGTGGACAGGTTGAAGTATCTAATAGGGAGATTAAGCGAATTTTGGAAAAGACCGTTCGTAGTGATAGGAAAGATTGGTCCTTGAGGTTAGATGATGCTTTGTGGGCATATAGAACGGCTTTTAAGACTCCTATTGGTATGTCACCGTATAAGTTGGTATATGGCAAGGCGTGTCATTTACCGGTTGAGATAGAGCATAGGGCTTAATGGGCGATTAAGACCATTAATCTGGATTTAGAGAAAGCGGGTAGTTCTAGGAAACTTCAATTATCTGAACTAGATGAGATTAGACGTGATGCCTATGAAAGTTCTAGGATTTATAAGGAGAAAACCAAAGCTTTTCATGATCGACACATCACCAAGAAGTCCTTCTTGGTTGGTCAAAAAGTTTGGTTATTCAATGCTAGACTTAAGCTTTTTCCTGGAAAGTTGAGAAGTAAATGGACGGGTCCATACGTTGTGACTCAAGTATCTCCATACGGAGCCATTGAAATAAAAAATATGGTGGGTGGAGATCCTTTTAAAGTTAATGGACACCGTTTGAAGCCGTATGTTGAGTTAGAAAGTGATCAGATAGAAACGGTGGATGTGGTTTACTTGGAACCAATCCAACCGTCTCAATAGCTCATACGAGTTATGTCTGGCTGAAGACGGTAAACTTAGCGCTTCGCGGGAGGCAACCCGTGGTTTGTGGAACTTTGTGGGTGTGTTCACTACAAACCCTCACGAGACAAAACTCGTCCAGTCGGGCTGCCGAGTGGTTTAAAGGCTTGTTGCATACGCTAAATGCAACCGTGATTCCTACGAAAGTGAGTTAGGTTTTTGTTTTTTGTGTGAGTTTGTCAAATTGATTTTTAACCAAAATTTCAATTTAAAGTTTTTGCATTAGGGACAATGCAATGCTTTAAGTTGAGGGGGGGTGGCACGTGTGTTACATGCTTTTGTATGAAATTTTGGTCAAAATGGGTTAAAATGTGATTTTTGGGAAAAATTGAAAATTTTTAAAATTTTACATCACATTATAAGAGTCTTGTGCTAATTAGATGTGGAAGTTTCTTCTACATATATGTTTGTTGAGTGTTTGCAGATTCTGAAGATTAGCTTGTGGATGATTTATTGGAGCAAGCTAGAAGATTTGGCCTTAATTATCAGGTGCACCCGATTCCATTGTATATTGGTTATTAAATTGATTTGATTGTTTGCATGTAGTTAGGCATATGTATAATTAGATGATCAAACCACGCCGGTTGAATTCCCTCTACTTACCTTTGCTTAGAACGAGTAAAAAGTTTAAATAAATAATATGAAATATAGTAATGTGATAGTTGGGTTAGGACATTTAGAATTGATCTTATTCGGCTCGCCACCCGCGCACGGTGGCCTTCGAAAAGAGTTGGAGAACTGTCATAATTATTGGTGGTAGTCATATGCTGGGCTTGCCTATCTGATTCGTCACCCGCGCAAGGTGATACTTTAGTTGTTAGCATGGGTCAGACGCCAATTTTTATGATGGATAGCATTGCACTTAGCTGAGACAATTTTATGTGAAATAACCCAATCCTTGTATTGTTGTAATGAAATTAGAAAGATTAGTTTAATTTAGTGCATTGTATAATTAGACTATGTGGTAGATAATTCCATCATGTGATGTACCAGTAGGCACGAAGTATAACTGTTCCCATTTAAATAAGCAGACTTAATTAACCGGTTCTCATGTGCCAATGTGTCTTAGTATGCACCTATAGGATAGATATTCATTTTTCTGAATAATCGGTCTTTATATCAACCTTAAAAGGAGTGTATAAAGCGTTCGGGATGACTTGTATAAGAAACGGTCTCGAATGGCTAAAAAAGATAGAGCTGATGTGTGATGTGAAAAAAAAAAATGTGAAAAAAAAATGATGAGAAAAAAAAAAGTGGAAGTATGTAAGCTAAAGTATGATGGCTTATGATGTGCTCTTATGGTATAAAAACTTTAATGTTATAAAAGGTGTACGATATTCTCACCTCTTGTTTTAGATTAATGTTTATATTGATTATAGGTGTGTAATAGGTACGTTGGACACATGGTTAATTATATGAAATATAAAGTAAATGGAATCAATGGGAATGGTTATGCTAAGTGTTTAAGAAGGACAAAAATATTGGTAATCATTTTGGATTATTTGTCATGTAGGATGGTTATTAGTGTATTAGGTTGAATGTGATTTTTTTGATGAAATTTCAATAGTATGATTAAAAATTATGAAATTAACATGCTTGTATATTTTTATTTTATTTTTACTTGGGACACGTAAAAGGTTAAGTTCGGGGGGATCTGATTGGTGTATTTTGTATACACCTAATAGCATGTTAATTTAGTATAATTATATATTTATTTTTCGTTATATATGTACTTTGAGTGTGTTTTGTGATTATATAGGTTACGAGCGAAATGGAATAGAATGGCCGCTTTAATTAATTTTTTTGGAGAAAAGACATTGTGAGCGCTGATAGATGAAAAAAAAAATATTGAAGAAAAAGATTTGAGCGCGTCGCGATATTTTCGGTCATCTTTTATTTGTCCGGGCTTCGTTCGAGCAATTGTTGCCGTTGGATTATTTTTTATTGGGCCAAAGTTATTATATGTCGAAAGAATAAAAAAAAAAAAAAAACTTTTGGCCTATTGGGCCCAAAAGCCCAATAGTAATTCAAACCGACTACAACAATTATATATATATACGATTTGCCTTGGAGATGCACGGCCGGATAGTAAAAAAAAAAGGGAAACAAGAATTTTTTTTACACAGTGAGGGGACGATTATCAATTGTGAATAAAAAAAACAATTCTTGGTTGGAGAATCACATTAGAGTCATCGCAAGATATAAAAAAAAATAATAAACAAAGACGATTGACTACGGGGTGAATTGGTACAGTGGAGAGGCGAATATATAAAAAAAGGATCTTGCTTACACAATTGGTACATTGGATATTTAGCCGCATATTTGTTTGCAAAGAAAGAAAAAGAGGCAATGAGGTTTATTATTATTTGGGTCGAGTGTACCGCGATGTCCGGCTAATTTTGTTGTAATTCCTTCCGGTAACTTTATTTATGGTTTGATCATTACTTTTGGATTATCATATTTTTATTACATTGATTTATGATTTATTTATAAGTTATTGTTATTGACTTAATATTATATTTAATTATTTGTGTTAGACAATTTATTGTTAGTTAACGATTCATACTTATTTTATTTAGAAAAAAAAAGATGGTCGTATAATCAACATAAGTTGTACCTAAATAAATTGTTAAAACATAATTATTGGTTGGATTAATATAAGATTTATTATTGCGAGTCGTTGATGAACATAATAAATGCCGACATTAATTCATTCATATTAAGTCAAAATAATCTTTGTAATCGGTTCTAAAAAGTTTCAATAATCCATAAGTGTGACCAACCATAAATATTAGGAGCTGGAAGGGATTGCATTTTTCTTTTAATTGTTTACATCTTTATTTTATTTTTCTAGCTTTACTATTAGTTTAATAATTATTTTAATTTTTAATCAGCATTTTTATTATTAAAAGTATTTTAGTTGTCAGATTTCAAAACCAAAACCTTTATTGATCAGTGATCACCTCAAAACTTAAACTAAAACCACATAGTCCTCGTGGTTCGATACCCATTTATCCTATCTAGTATAAGGTAATTAGGTTTATTTTTGACCGGTACTTCGACGCCGATCAGGATATGATCCTGGTTTCCACCAAGACAAAATACATTTTCCCTAAGAATGTCGGCCAATCGGACCAAACAATCATTAAGGTCGCTTTCGAGTATCTCATGTCGATTTAAAGATCGCTTAGAATAGTGGATACTTCGAACAACGGTTGAGCTACGCTCTTTCGTAATGGTGTCAAGGATGAGGTCAAGGTCTAGCTCTCCGTCATCATTTGGAGCACAATCGGTAGACTTAATTAAAGCATCAAGTTTCCAAGCATCGATAAATCGACAAGTACTAACAAATGGCACACGAAGAGCCGCGCCAAAATCCTCGAGAGAGTATTGGATGAGCTTACCATTTAAGGTGAACCTAAAAAATACTCCATTATCATTATAGATAAGGGAATATCCGGTAAAGAACTCCAAGAGAATTCAGGGTAAATATCTTCTTTGATATGCAACAAACAATCAAAGCCAATTTGAGCAAACATTGATTCGATGTATGTATAACCCCTAATGTTCTCTTCGATAAATCTACCCTCATGAAAACAACAACTGATGAGACTGCAATTATACATAGTCTCATCGTCCAAATCGGGCTTAAAATGCTTAAAAATGTCATAAATACCCCAAAATATGCTCGTGTTTGTTCATTGTGTAATTTAGGTACAGATATCGTGAATTCACCAAAATATTACAAGAATTAAGCAAAAACGAACACGGGAAACGAAGCCGCACAAAGAATCAGACCCGAACGATGAATTTCCAAAGAAGTCCTTGAAGTTTTGAAGATTGTCAAGATTGGTCCCTCAACTTTGTAAGACTTGTCACTTTTGACCCTTGCAAATCTCAAATATTGCAAGTTTGGTCCTAAAGTTTCAAGAATATGCATGAATGGCCCTTGAAGAATATCAAATCTACAACATTAGTCCTTTATCATATGTATTACAAAGAAGGGACTTATTGTGTAATTTGACATAAGTTGATAACAAAGGAAAAGTGTGTTATGACTGTTTTTCTTATTATGAAGAAGTTTGGGAAGTTGAAGGACTAAATGTGCCAGACATAGAAACTTCTCCCCACCAATCACCTTGCCACCTCACCTCTCCCCACCAACCAGTATCCTCCACATCACCCCACCCTTCCACGTCTACATCCACTAACCCCTAAATACTAAGTTTAAACTGATTAATAAATCAGTTTAATTTTTCCCACCAAAACACTAACCGTTCCCCTTAAACAGATTAAACACACACTTTATCACCCCTCTCATCACATAAACTCTAAACACTATTCTCACTCAAACTAAAGGGGTTTTCCCTCTAAACCTCCAGAACTATAATTAACTCTCCCCTAAACCCAAACCCACACCCAAAAAACCAACCTCGTGACCATAGTGGCCCCCACACGTGTCCCCTGTCACCCCCAAAATGGAAAAGTTATAATTTTGCAGCAAACCAACGGCTAATCCATTTTCCTTCTTTCCAAAGGCATAAATCAACGTCCAAGGTCAAAAGAGACAACTTGTACATCAAGGACAGTCACAAGCATCCATTTGACCAAGATTTTTAAAGGGCACAACTAGAAATTCGTCTGCTAGGGTTTTCATATTTGTTATCAATTCTAGATAGTTCTTCTAGTTGCTATATAAGCACCTTCCAACTCGTGGATAGGATTTTTGTTCCAGTTTTTTGTAAACCCAACTTTTCTGAATATTTAATGTGGAATTTTTGGGCTTGCAATCTCTGAGTTCCATTATTTCTTCGGAATTAGATAAGTTTAATTTGAGTTGGATAATTTTCTTATCAAAAAGTTTGGTTTGTTCAAATCTTTGGCAACTTCCCTTTTTGAGATCCCTTAAAGCATAAGCTGTACATAAGCTGGTTTGACACCCAACTTATGTGAACTAATGCTTTAAGGTTACACCTTTTCTGCATATTGTTCTTGTTCACAAAATCTGGTTCCAAAAATTGCTTTCAAGTTTTATTTCAAAAATTGGTTTTCAAGTTCTATTTCAAAAGTCTTTAGAGTTTTCCTTGTTAGATCTCACTGTTTACATAAGCTTCTTATTAGCTTATGTGAACTTGAAGTTTGTTCTTGTTTGTACTCATCAGGTATCCAAGATTTAACCAAAGAGACTGTTGTAGTCTCTTTGGTGGACTGCTGTAGTCCTCTTCTTCAAGCAACCTCATAAGCCATCACCATAAGCTAGCTATAAGCTATAAGGAGAAGGCATCAGCAGCCTTAGTGGGGTCTGGATGTGGGTCCCACATGGTAAAAAGCTTGAACCCTCCTTTTTGGTTTAAAGTGAATGTTAAGTGATTATTTGTGATGAACTGTTTTGATGTTAGTTTAACACTTTGTTTATGCTTACTTATGGATTACATGTATTCTTAAGTGATTTAGTATTAAGTTGGTGTTGTTTAGCTTAAAAAGTCTTGGTTAAATTTTTTGTTCATTAGTGATAGGGGTTTTTGGATCTGAATGACAGGCTAAGAGAGTGACAAATCTTTGGCTTAATATCAGCTTAAACATACTCAAAATCGTAGTGGAAGGGTATATCAGTAGGTTGCTTGAGTTTGTTAAAAGAAAATAGAAGTTTGCATGTTCATAAAATTGGTAGAAATAGCATATTTAATTAGTAGGCTTCAATATTGGGCTTTGAGGTCTGAGGTTTTGTAGGTTGTTAGATCTGGTGCTAATCTAAGTGATAGAGTTTGTTAATTGTGATTTGGTGAGTGTGAATGGTAGTTATAGGCTGTTGAATCTCACACTTTGACCAACCATATCAGCAAAAAGTGCCTATACCCCCCTCATAGACATCAGAAACTTGAATTTGCTCATTTATGTGTATTTGATTGCCTTTGCATGTGTGTTTTTGTGTTTATCTTGACTCCACACACTCCACTAAGTGTGGGGGTGCCTTTGGTTTCCAACAAATCCAACAAAACAAGCCTAAAATCGTCTATTTGTGCTTTATGAGGTCAAGCAGTGGGAAGAAATTCCCACTGGTAGTTATAAGTTACCCACTGATCTGCTAAAGGACAAAACAACCCAAACATGTCACTATCTGCTTTTTTAGGTTTTTTTGTCTTTAGTGGACTTTTTTGAGTGTTTTTAAGATTTTTAATTTTCTTAGTCTTAATTATTTATTTTAAGAATTTTCAAAAAGTTAATTTTTATTTTCTGATTATTCTAGTATTTTTAGCATTTATTTAAGTTTTAATTAGTTTTTACTGATTTTGTCTTTTAGTGGTAAAAAGTTGTGGTTTTATATTTTTCAAATTTTCCTATTTTCAGTTAAGTAATTTAATATTTTTAGAAAATAAAGTTTTAATTTTCCAATATTTAATCTTTTTTAGAATTAATTTGAGTTTAAAATAGGTTTTTAATTAAACTGTTTTTGTCTTATTAGGCATAAAATTACTTTTTTCAACTTTTTCCATTATTCTACTATTTAGCATTATAATTTAGGATTTTTCAAAAAGTAAAATTAATTTTCTCACTATTTTATTATTTTTAATCATTAGTTTTGTTTAAAAAGTTTTTTTAGCATTTAAAAAATAGAAAAATAGTTTTAAAAATTTAGAAAAAAATACTTTTTAGTGTTTAATTAATATAAGTAATATTTTAGTTTGATAAAATAATATTTTTGGCTTTTTGTTAATTATATTTAATTTTATCTTTAATTAGCGTTATAAATTGAATATTTAATTAATAAAAGGTTTTAAAATTTATTTATTGAATTTTTATTCTTATTTATATTATTTTAGACTTAGTTTTAAAATTTAAAATTGCTTTAGCATTAGTTTTTAATTTCGTCGCATTTTACGTATTTACATTCACGTTTTACGTCATTCGTCGTAGTATAATCGTAATATAGCTCGTCTTTTAATTTTCTCTCTTCAAACCCAAAAAAGACACTAATCCAAGCTTGTTTTTTTATATAATTGTCCTAATACACATACACCTACTTCGAGAACGAACTTGACTTTTCATCTTTACGGTTTTCCTAAACCGTATCGATTAATACTTGCCCGCTTTATACTTGTTTTTCGTAAAACTTGTATAGAAATACACACATCAACGGCTTTGGAGTGAACGATAGGTATTGGCAAGGGTTGGTGAGGCACAAAACTCGACAAGGTTTGGCATATAGTTTCTAGTATTTCAGTGGTCTTTATGGTATTCCGAAGGCATGATTAGTTACCTATGAACAACAAACAAAAAAATATTTCCCAATCACTCATATGCTACATAATGACAAAAAACAAAAATCATGAGAAATGTGTTTGAACAAATAATTGTCAAACAAAGGATTAATCCTTAACATTTTCATGTTCATAATGAACCAAATTCATCATTGACAATAACATATTAAAAATGTAAGATCAACCATGAATTTTGAACAAAGATTTTTCAAAAACATTTATGGGTAAGCATTAACAATGCAATTATCAATTTGCTCATGGGTTCCTAACAAATCCATCATTTAACCAAAAATATTTAGTCGAAATTCGGACTGTTCTACAAGTGGGTTTTAGTGAAATCTCAATGAATTCTAACCTAAGGAATTATAGTGAAATAACTATGTCAATCCATATTCCTAGCTAGGTTTTATTTCAACATTGATTTTAAAAATCCCCAATTATGAAAGTAAGAACCCTATAACAAATTCATTGTAATTGAATGAAATAACTTACAATAAATTGATGTTGGAAGAGGGATGAGTTTGTTAAATAATTCGTCTTATGATTGTATTTGATGATAAATGTCTTTTTAATTTGTCGTGATCAAAACTAAGAAAGATTAGTTAACACTAATAATGTTTTTAGGCATTGCTTTGCATTAACACGAATGACAACTCTTCTAAAACTCCTCCAAGATATGCATGAGACTCGATGAAGATCATATAGCACGCAAAATCAATTACATGATATACCTTGGATCAACACAAGACTATTCCAAGTATACACATATACCTTGGATCTACACAAGACACAAATAAACAATATGATGAACATGACTAGATCTAAGAAAGGATGATCTTTATCAAGGATTCATCTTTTATCACATCACAAATGTGTGAGTGATATTCTCTCTGGACATATAAAGAATGGGATCAAGAGGATAATCATAAGTAAACATATTTAACACATTAAATGATCATTTAATCATTATTGAAATAGAGCAAAGAGATAAAAAGCAGAAATCTGTACAAAAAGGTTTATTGGAAAATGGAGAAATGAGCCACTATTTATCAGAGGCAAGGCCGAATGGCTAGTCTGAACGCGACTCATTAAATAGGCATGCAACTCATTATCACTAATGATCCGCATACACCTATATTGAGTCGTAGGCTCTAGACTATGCTCATTTTTGTCTTATGGTGGGGAAATGTAATCTCGTGAAGATTATATCCAAAATGGATATTCTTAGACCATTTGGAATATGCCAAATTCAAATTTCCATTTTCTATTTTAATAAACAAAATTCTTAAAAAAAGTTTATTAAAATATTTTTGTCTCATTTGAATAAATGTGAGTTTTAAGGTTAATCACTTTTAATGATCACTAAACATGTATGAGATATGTTTGTGTAAGACTTAATTGATTATTAACTTAATGATAATGTTTGTTAAATAATTCGTCTTACGGTTATCCTTGACGATAAATATTTTTACACTTTGTCGTGATCAAAACCAAGAGAGACTAGTTATTACAAATAATATATTTAGGCATCGGTTGCATTAACAATCTCCCCTTTTTTTATTACGACAAACCATAAACTCATTTATGTAAAAACAAAAAGTTTTCGAATTATTAACGATTTTATCACTATCATTTCTCCCTCTTTTGTCGAAACAAAAATTTAGCACACGTCTTTGAATAAGAAAAGAACCGACTTTGCTAGTAGCTCCCCCGTGGTGCTTACTCCCCTTAGCTCGGGGCACCAAGTGATCGAGCCATGGTGGCAAGCTACATACAAAGGTTAGTAGAAAAAAAGGACACACACATGCATAGGCAATAGTAACTACTTACTAAATAACTTGAGAGGGAGGAAGAAAAGAAATCTCAAATTAGAAAGTAAATATTTGCTAAGTATGTCCAAGGAGTGCATTTTCACAAGGTCAATTCACAATTGTTGGAATAAAGGTATAAAAGAAAGATCCAATAATTTGAAGATATTATGTCATATGGTTAAAAGCTTAGAATTATTGGAATCGCCCAAGAAAATTCAAGATTTAACCAAAATCAACTCTCAATAATATGTGTGATAAAGGAATAAGCAAGACAAGCAATAACACACATAACAATCATACTCAAGAAATATGAAAGTACATACAACAAGATATTCATATATGAAAATATGAATACAAAAGCAAGAAATAAGAAAATAAACAACATAAGCATAACAACTATTCTAGTAGAAGTAGTCTTCCAAGATTGCTTAGGTTATTATTTTTTTGACTCAAACGATTAAACACAAAGTGTGTTTTAACCGGCAAAATAAGATGAAGGTGCATCTTTCGGAGATTTGCTCATGAGAACAAATACTCGAAGAGGAGGTCGAGTGAGGAGAAATCCAAGAAAATTTAATATCTCAAAGAGATAAGCAAGATCAATTTGTTGAAATCTACGACATGCACACGAGCTTCCATGATGCAAAACAAAATCATGGAGATGTCCATCATTATAAAAATAAGGCGGTGGTGGATAAGGAGAATGTAGAGAAGAAATAGAGAGGTTTCCATCACAATACATAGTGAGGCCAGGGTAAGAAGATAGGTCATTTAGTTGAGGTGTGTTGAAAGGTTTAGGTGGTGGCGGAAGAGCTTCCCTTTCTCTGGTAAATGGATTGATTGAGTAAGACTCATTCCAATACTCAATTGGATAGAAGTTTAAAGTCTTGAAAGGTTTGGGAGAAGAAGGATCATAACGATCCTTGTTCTTTTTTATCCAAACGGGTTTCATCTAATTTTTTGGTTTCTTGGAAAGCTTAGAAGAAGAAGCTTTAGGTTTAGAAGGTTGTGACAAAGAGATGTCAATGCTAAGTTTAAAAGAAAAAGACATGGTGAGGGGTGAGAAGAGAAATCCCAAAAGAAGAGTGTTAATGCAATGATGCCTAAAAACGTTACTTTCATTTTTCGGCCTCGCTTTGTTTTGATTACGACAAAATATAAAAACAAGCATTTATGAAAACAACGAAAAACGAATTCTTGAGTTCAAGTGTTTTTTCATTTCAATCATTATCACTTAAGGTATGAACAAACAAGTTTACATCTTAATTAAGTGATCAAGGATTTAAGTTTTCTTAAAACTCACCTTTTATTAAATGTGACAAAGTTTTTTAATAAACTTTATTTTTAAGAAAATGTTTTATTAAATTAAATATTTAAAAATTTGAAAATGGCATATTCCATTTGGTTTCAGAATATTCTTTGAGGATAACTATTCCACCAGATGTGACTACCCCACTAAAAGACAAAAGGGAGCGGAGTCTACGAACACAGATCCTTAAAGGTCTATGCGGTCCCTTATCGATAAGGCACCGCGGGTACCAATAAGGAACCGCGTTCAGATATGGCTGTTGGACTTTTGTCCTATAAATAGTGGACCATTCTCAGATTTTCTCTTCACCTCTTTTGCACACAGATTTCCAGATTCAAACATACTTCTTAAATCATTCAAATCCTTGATTATTTGGTTGATTACTACTTGTTTAGAAGTGAATCTTTCTCCTCCCATCTCTTCCTCTCCAAGTGCAAAGAGAAGAACACTTTCATCCTTGAAGTGTTGAGTCTACCTCAAGATCTATTGAAGATCAAGTTTTATTCATTCATTTTAGTTGTGTTGTGTAGATCCAAGTAGTTGTGTTATTTGGAAGTTGTGTTGTAAAGATCCAAGTAGTTGTTTAACATTAGTTTTTAATGAAGTTATTTAAGTTTGTTATTCCTCGACTCGACTCGAATTGATTTCCAAATTATCAAAGAGATTAATCATTTTTGGTTATAATTCTTGAATGGTATCTATGTCTAATTAAGCACAAAGCAAACAAAAATGTAAAAAATTTTATACTACGTAAAAGTACTTACTAATCTAAAACAAAGTGCACGTACCGCAATTTAAACACAAAGTACAAGTAAATAAAGCACGTTAATGAAAAATAAATGCAAATATAAAGCTAATAAAATGCAAAATCTAAAAATACCCCAAAATGAAATTGTAAATATGCCAAAAGATTAAAAATGATTTTTATTATTTTTAGAATTTTTAATATTATATTTATTAAAACTATTTTAATTAATTAAATCTATTTTTAAAAATTGAAATTCAAATTTTAAAACTAAATCGGTTTTCAAAACTTGTAAAAGCCCAATATGTTTAAACAAACAAAACCAGCCCAACAACAAAGTCTGGCCCAATTAGCTCGCCCAGCTCAGGAACTATTTGGGCCTTTTAAAAATAAATCTAGAAATTAAAGGACTAAGATACAATTAACTATTTTAACCAAAAGTGAACATAGACATGAAATAAAGGACTAAAGTGCAAATAACAATAAACAAAACTTAAAAAACGGGCTTAATGAACAACTTATATCTAGCTTATTACTGAACCATTTTCCAAAATTCCAACGCCAAACTTATTTAAATCCAAAATAAGCTAGTCATTCTAAAAACCAGCTTCTAAGATAAGCTAAAACTCTAGATTCGATTTTCTAATAAGCACAAAAGTTGATTTTAGCTTATTTACTTAAGCTTATGACCTAAAACTTACCAGATATCCTTATTAGGTGAGATTAATGATGAAATGTTACTTAGAATCTTTTTAAGCACACTTAATAAGCAGTTTAAGCTAAGAATCTAATTCAGCTTATATTTAAGCTACTTTGACTTTTTGACTTTTATGAAAAAGTTTCAAAAGCTCAAGATCTACTATTTAGATGACTATAAGAAACTTTTAAAAAGGAATTAAGCTAGGTGATCACTCATTAAGCATTTATGAAAATCAATTAAGCTAATCAGTTAACATAAGCATGAACAACTGATTTGTAGCCTAGATTCAGACTTATCTAGTTGATGAAATTGAAATCTTATAACTAAGAACTTACTAAATGGCCTAAAATCTATTTAGAAATATAAATCTCATAAGCTAAAACAGATTAATGAAGGTTATATGTTGATTCAAAAGTGACTGTTTAGCAATTTAAGTATGACAGCTTATGAAATCCACATGAGCACTTTTTAACCGTTTGACTTATGTTTAGACCTAATACTTAACCGATTTTAGGTGACAAATAGAAAGCTAGTAGGATGATACAAACCTCTAACACCAACACTTAAACACAAGTCCACATAGATCAAATCCAAGCAGCATATAAGGTTGATATATGCAGATTTATAAAAGAAGATGATAGATCTAGTGGACTTAAAGCTAAAACAGATACTAATAACACTTAAACAGATCAAGTCAAGTAACTAAGAGTAATTGAATCAATCAATAACACACATTAACATATAATTCAACACTTAGCCTATTTTTGCCCAGAAAATGAAAATAAGAGAAAACCTTAGATCCAGGCCCCTTTTGATGAAGAAGCAGTCGAATCCTAACACCTATATCCTTAATCAACCTCAAACATCAACAATCAACCATCAGAATTCATAGATCTGGGTTCTATAAATTCAAATCAACACAATTCCCTCCAAAACTTGAAGCAGCTTCAAAACTTAACCAAATTTCAAACCAAAAGCTCCTAGAGCTTGTAAACATCTATAGCACGAATCAGCAACAAAATAAGCAGCAATAACAGTAGAATAAGCAGATAAATTGAAGACGATGGATGAACAGTACTTGAATGTAAATTTTATTTATATTTGTGAATTTTGAGTACAATTTGAAAGGGAAATTACATAAACTAAGCTAGCTACATATTCAAACTAAATTGAGAGAAAAATAAGCTAAAAATAAGCTGGAAAAGGGTTGTGTGTGTTGAGGGGAGCGTCTGGGTATTTATAGGAGGTGTGAGAGGGTAGGTGAGGCTGTTATGGAGTATGTGGGTGAGCTAGGAAATATAGGGTGACAGTTGTGACAGTTGGTGACAGGCAGAGTGGCCAATTACACGTGTAATTAGGGTTTGATCAAATGTAGGTAAAATTGGGTATTTTTTAATCAGTGAACGACAAGGTAAGAGGCTTGTACCATTGGATTCATCTCACCAAGACGATCATTTTTCATGTTCATAACTCTCCTTGAATCGGCCTCTATCGATCTCTACATTCTCGTGAAAGAGGCGAGTGTGAGAGTGACACGTGGCAGCTCCTGGTTGGTCATTTTCTTTGAAAAAGTAGGAATGAGTTGGCAATCCTGGTGAAATGAATGAAGCATTTTCATTGGTTGGAGGGTGTAAATCCGGATTTGAATCCGTGTGAGGGGTCATACTTGCTTTTCATTGGGCCATGTGGCTTCCACTAGCTGAATCTTTCTCCTTTGGTAGTTTTAGTCCTCATAGTTTGGTATTACTTGTTTTTAGCTTATAACTTTATTAAATCTTCATCTTTGGCCCTCCAATCTTTATTTCTTTTGCACTTTTGGTCCTCTGACTTGACTTTGACTTTATATTTGACTTTTTATTCGATAAATGTCTGTGAAATCCCGTGTTTTCTTTGTTTTTGTCCTTTTGTACCTATTTCACAACAAAAACACAAACCACGCGTAATTCCGACTTTTACGTAATTAAATTTACGTTTTGGTTTGGTTTTTCCTTGTTTTTAGTGGTTAAAGGGTAAGTGTTTACACACTTATCATTGTGCTATTTGGAAGTTGTGTTGTGAAGATCCAAATAGGTGTGTCTATTTGGAAGTTGTGTATGTAGTAGGGTTAATACTTAGTCCTCAAAGTATATTGGTGTAGATTGGTCCTAGCTAAGGTTAGGCCTCGACTTTTAGCTTAGAGTCAGAAATTGGATAAGCGACGTTGTGTACGGTTTCTCCACCTTAAGAAGTTTGGTAATTAGTAAACTCTCGAGTAAGGAGTACTCGAGGAGTAGAGTAGGGACGAGGAGTGAGCTTCGTTTCCGAACCACTATAAATCCTTGGTGTTTATTTTGATCTTTCTTTTCCCTATCTCTTTACATTCAATATTTTTTATTTGCATATACTTGTGATTATTATTCTAGTTGCACTATCCCTTGTCCATATTGTGTATAAGAAGATTTCACATAATTGCTCAAGCCTAAGTTTATTAAAAGGATTTTTGAAAACCCTCTTTTAACAAGTAACTTTTAAGAAACTATTCAACCCCCCCTTCTAGTTTCTACAATTGGTATCAGAGCGTGGTTGCTCAAGCGTTTTTAAAATATATTGTATTTTAAAACTTGAATCGATTTATGGATTCCAACAAGTACCTAGAAGGGCAATCTATGCAAAGACCACCTCTTTTTGAAACCGATAGTTTTATTTATTAGAAAAATAGATTGAGACTTATGTGAAATCAAAAGATTTAGATCTTTGGCACGTTATTACCAATGGTGCCTTTTTGCCTTATCAATATAATGAAGTTTCCAAAAAGAAAGAGTTAGTAACTTTTGAAAATTCTAACGATGACACTAAAAAGAAACTTGCTAAAAATAATGAGGCTAAAATGGTGATTTATAATGCATTACCTAAGAAAGAGTATGAAAGGATTTTCATGTGTAAAACCGCTAAAGATATTTGGAATACTCTTTTATTAACCCACCAAGGTGATAGCCAAGTCAAAAAAAGTAAAATCGATCTTCTTGTTCAACAATATGAACAATTTGTCATCTTAGAAGTTGAAACTAATGATAGTGCTTTTGCTATATTTAATACCATTATTACTAGTCTAATATCTATTGATAAAGGTTTTTCTAGCAAGAACAATGTTAGGAAGTTTCTTAGGGTGTTGCATCTAAAGTGGAGAGCTAAAGTCACGACAATTGAAGAATCAAAGGATCTCACTATGTTATCACTTGATGAACTTATTGGCAACTTAAAAGTTCATGAAATGATAATTTTGAAGGACACGGAAATGGTGAAAACCAAGAGTGAAAGAAAGTCTATATCACTTAAATCCAAGAAGGTGCAAAGTGACCATGATAGCTCTTCCTCAGAAAGTGATGATGAGGAATATGCTATGGCGGTTAGAGACTTCAAAAAGTTCTTCAAAAGGCGAGGTCAACATGTTAGACAACCTAGCAACGACAAGAAGTCAATTTCCAAAAACCGATTTGTCTAGAATGAAAATGGTGATAGGAAATGTTTTATATGTGGTGATCCAAACCACTTCATGTTGGGAATAAAAATAGCTAAGTCACTGGGACGCTGACGAGAAGAACTCAGACGCTGACAAGAGATAATCAGACACTGACAGCTGGACACTGACAAGAGATATTAAAGCGCTGACAAGAAGAAAGTTCAACCACTGATATAATACTTAGTCTACACGTTTTGTACTTCTAGTAAAGATATGTTTGACATTGTATTTTCTATGTTTATCTTTACCTAAAATAGTTGATACTTAGACTCTTGTACAAGGTTCCTTAATATATAAAAGGAGGCCTTTAGGGTTTAGTTAAATATATGTTTTCCACTTTCATTGTACGCAAGTTTTGATCAATCAATCAAAGTGAAAGTTTGGGTTATCATGTTTTGTGTGTTCTTGTTCTAAGTGTTAAATTCCGCATAACACTTAGATTGTTTCATAACACAAAGTTTCTCTAAGTGTTAATCTTGATTCAACCTCGTTAACACAAAGCTAATCGATCTAAGTTTGGGATCAACAAGTGGTATCAGAGCTTGTTGAGGAACTTTGATCTAAAAAACACGAAACCCTAAAAACCCTAAATCTCCAAAAACCCTAATTATTCAAGAAACCCTAAAAATCAGACAAGATGTCTACTCCAGATATGACCTCCTCCTCATCAAGTCACAACCTAAAAATTCCCATGCTAGACCCTGACAACTTTGAGCTATGGAAGTTTAATTTTGAACAGTACCTTCAAATTCATGATCACACTCTCTGGGAAATTATTGAATATGGAAACACATTCGATAAAGAGGCTAAGATGGATGCTGCTATTGCATTAAGATCAGTTAAGGGCTCAACTGAAGAGGATCGAAAAGAAAGACCTACGGATGGGAGAGCTGTCTCAGCTGAGGACATTGCAAAGAGAAGGAATGATATGAAACCTTTAAGCATTCTCAAACTCTCTTTGGGTCCAAGCAATCAACACAAGTATAGAGGTTTTGAGTCTGCCAAAGAACTTTGGGAAGCTCTACAAGTCAACTATGGTGGTAATGATGATATTGCCTCAGAAAAGAAGAAGCAAATCTTGCATGAGTATGCTGTGTTCAAGGCTCTTCCTAATGAGAAGCTAAGTGGGGTAAGAAGCAGGATTCTAGACATCACAAGCAAATTGTCCTTTATGGGAACAGTGTATAATGATGCTGATATCATTACCACTTTCCTTAAAAGTCTTGGTGATGCATGGAAAATTGAAGCTAGGTCTATTATTGCTACCAATGCTCACAAGAGTTCTACGTTGGATCATGGAAGCAAATCTACCTCTGGTAACATGGCTTTCATCTCACATAGTGAAGCTTAAGTTGATAAGAGAGAATTATATGTGCATCCTGTTATTGGATCACCTTGTGTCAGCGGTGGATCAACCTTTGTCAACGCCTCTCATTTAGACGCTGACACATACAATGTTGAATCACCAAGGATTAAACCTACTAGCATTGATCTAGACACAGTGTGTGCATACATTGCTGCATTGCCCAATGGTTCAGTGATTACATATGAGGACCGTGAGCAAATCAGTGAGGAAAATTTGGAGGAAATGGATATTAAATGAAATATGGATCTTGCAAGCATAAGGGCCAACAGATGGAATAGGAGATTCAGAAAGAAGACGACCTTCAATGCTAAAGACACTACTGGGTTTGATAAATCCAAGGTTGAGTGTTACAATTGCCATAGGATGGGTCACTTTATGAGGGAATGCAGATCTCCAAGAAGATCTGATGCTGGAAAGCCTTCAAGTCAAATCATCAAGGTTGAAGACACAAAGGCTATGGTCGCCATGTAAGACATTGATGGTGTTGGATGGGACTGGAGCTTTATGGCTAAGGATGTGAAAGAGAACAAGGCCTTGATTGCAGAGAAAGAAGAAGAAGAGCATGTTCACTTTGCTCTCATGGCACATTCTTCGTCTTCATCAGATAATGAGGTATATGATGATGCTTTTTGTAGTAAGGGCTGTCGTTTAAACACTGAAAAACTTAACAGAGAAATTCTAAAGTTAAAATCAGATGTTTTTGATGAAAAATGCAAGCTATCTAATTATCAAATGACCCTTGTTCAAACTAAAAAGACAGTAGAAGAATATAAGAAAATGGAATTTGACCTAAAAGATCAAATTATGTTTTGTCTTATGACCTCAAGTTAGTGTTGAGCTTAGGGATATACTGGTGAGATCCAAAGGAGTAATACAAACTAAGTTAGATGAGGTTATTAAAGACAAAGAGAATGTAGGGCTTAAAATTCAAAAGTTTGATAAAGCCTCTCAAACCCTAGAAAAATGTGTATGTGAGCAAAGAGACTCTAGGGATATGTCTGGGATTGGGCTAAAAGAGTATGCTGATGTTCCACCACCTGTTGGAAACTTTCATGGTGTCCTGAGAAAGGATTTATCTTGGACTGGTGATTGTAGTGTTTTTGCTACCCTTTAGGAAAAGAGAGACAAAATAGGGCAAGCAGGCACGACGATTTAGGAAAACCGTGTGTGAATGACCCTAAATGAAGTGAGTTCGTTCTCGAGGAGGCTAGTGCGTTGTGTGATGAATTGATTAATGCTTTGTGATTATATTGAGAAAAGAAGAAAATAGAAATGAGGTGAGAAGAGAATGACGGTTACGAAGATGGATCGAGCTAAGACGAAAAAGTCGTTCACGTAAAACCGTAAAAAACTACAAAATTAAAAATTTTAAACCTAAAAATTAATTAAAAGCTAAAATAAGTCAAAAGTAATATAATTAAGAATAAAAATCCAATAAAAATATTTTAAAACCTTTTATTAATTAAATATTCAATTTTAAATGCTAATTAAAGCCCTAAAATTAAATATAATTAATCAAAATGTCCAAAATATTAATTTATTGAACAAATAACTTTCTTATATTATCTAAAGACTAAAAAGTATTTTTACTAAATTTTCAAAACTATTTTTCTATTTTTAAATCACTAAAAACTATTTTAAAACTAAAATAATTATAAAAAATAATTAAATAATGCCAAAAATAATTTACCAATTTTAAAAATCCTAATTTACCCTAATGAACAGTAGAAAATTGAAAAAGTTTGAAAAGTATAAAATTTTTCACTAAAAGACAAAAACAGTTTAATATTAAACCCTAATTAAACTAAATTAATTCTAAAAAATAATTAAAAGATGAACAGTAAAATAATTTTTGACTAAAAATCTTAAAATGTTTTTCTTAATCTATAAAAAATGTTAAAACTGAAAAATAAGTATTTTTGGCACTAAATGCCAAAAACAGAAATATAAAAAGTTAATTAAAAATGCTATTTAATCTAATAAATACTAAATGAACAGTAATAAAAAATCTAATTAATCAGAAAAATCCCAAATTAAATAAGAAAAATACTGAAACAAATTTGAAACCGTAACTCTTGATTAAGTTCACAAAAGACAAAAATCCAATGTTTCTGAAAGTGACATGTCAAGGACTTTGTCCTTTTGCTGAGCAGTGGTAAAATTGTGCAAGCAGGGGGAACTATATTCCCACTGATAGTGTATTTTCTTGGTCAGTTGACCAATTGAGCTTAGGAAAGCTTGTGCTTGGATTTCTTGGGCAATGGGGGCACTCCCACAACCAGTTGGGTTGTGGGAAGTCAAGATCAACACAAAAACACAAGTCTCTTACACAAAATCAACCACAATTTGCACCAAAAGTTTCTGATTAAGCCTAGTATGTTTCTGATGAACAGTGACCTTTTTTACTTGCACAAAAGTGGATTTTAAAAGCTAAGAACTTGCATACAAGCTAAGCATATGACATATAACCAATGACAAACCCTGCTTAAACCTAGTATCTAACAATCAACAAGATTTGATGAACAAATTTAAATGAAAACTGGCAGAAATGAGGCTTTACTGATTTTAGCTAGTGAACACCATTTTTTACATGCAAACTTGTTTAAACTCTACCCAAACTGAAACTTAAACACTTATATCACCTAATAACACCCTATTGAGTGTGTTTAGACAGATTATAACCCAAATTGATAACAATTATCCTAAGTTAAACCCTAATCCAAACACTCCTTTAAATTTCAGATGATCAAAATTTTCAAAGCAAATCTTTTCAAATCCAAACCAAACTGATTACAATAGCTTTAAATCATGCATACAACTTCTAAACAGTATAATCAAACCAAAAAAACAACACTTAAACACTTGCATACAAATCACATGAATCCAAATTTCACAATTTTGAAACTGAAAACAAGAACAAGATTTTTACCTAGAGGGACCTACATCCAGGTCCCTCAGTGACTGAAAAGTCACCTCCCACAAGCTCGGGCTTGTGCTGAACCTTGGACAACAAGCTAGCTCCAAGTAAAACCTGCTAAGAAAAAAATGAAGAAAACACAATATGGTATTTTCTGATTTTGAAACCTTTTAAACCTTTTCACAAAATTCCTTCAAATACTTTCCTTCAAAACACTTACCAACCAACTTACAAACTGAAAAACCAAATTTGGAAACAAGATTTCACAAAAAAAAATCAATATTTCAGAAACCTTTTTCTGAAAACTTCAAACACAAAATGTTTGAAAAATGTTAATGGAACTCAGATTCTACTCAATCATTTACCAACTTTTAAAAGTAATAAAAGGAATTACAATTTTTCATAAAAATACCAACTTTATAGATTTAAAAAGGGATTACAACTTTTTGAGTAAAAATCTGGAACAAGGAAAAATGAAATGCTATGTTGCCTTATATAATGGCTACAAGAACTATCTAGAATACTGAAACCCTAACAATGAATTTCCTATCATGCCCTTGGACGAATTTTAAATTTTCAGTCAAAGTGGTATCTTGTGAAGGATGTTGACATGCCAGCTGCAATCTTCAATCTTGGACCCTTCATTTGGTGTGGAGGACAAGTAATACCGTTTGGAGCGTTGATCTTGTCCCCTCATGGGGTTTTTTGGAATGAGACGTTTGTGGGGAATCTTGGGGGTGTCACATGGGTTGAGTGGGGACAAACAATGAGAGTGGGTTTGGGTTAAATCACCCTTAATTACTTATCTAGAAGGTTGGGGCAAAAACCCCTTTGTTTTGTGCTCAATCAAACCTGGATATAATTAGGGTTTATGGGGGATGGAGGAGGTGATTTGATCTGATTTGGGGGTAAACACGTTTAAAAACGTGTTTTGGTGGGAAGTACTTAAATAACTAGTTAATTAGTTATTTAGGTGTAGTGGAAGGTGACATGGCGAAGCTGGGTAAGGTGGTGGGTGCTGATTGGAGGATTGGGGTGATGTGGCTGAATGATTGGTGGGGAAAAGTTTGAATGTTTGGTGCTTTCAGTCCCCCAAGTCCTATACTCTCTTCAAATAAAGAATGCAGCTTAAACTCTCAAATCCCTTTGTAAATAAGTTTCACTAGTTGCTGATTTTGGCACATCAACTTTGCAAAGTTATATCAAGGACCAAAGATGCATTTTGAGCAATCTTCAAGGGGTACTTATGACATGTCTTCAATTTTTAAGGACTAAACTTGCATAAATGAATTCTTCAAGGGCCTTTCTTGCCAAATCTTCAAAAATGAGGGACCAATGTTGACAATATTCAATTCTTCAAGGACCATTTTGGAAATTCCAGATTCGGGTCCGGTTCATTGTGCGGATTCGTTTCTCGTGTTCGTTTTTGATTGATTCTTGTGATCTTTTTGTCTTTTCCTCAATATCCGTACCTAAAATACACAAGCAACAAACACGAGCATATATTTGGCAGTTTTAATGATATTTAATGCATTTTAAGCCCGATTTGGACGATGAGACTATGTATAAAAGAAGTCTCATCACTCCCCCATACTAAACCATTGCCGTGCCCTCACGCAAAGCTAGAATAAAGTATCGTAGCACCTCCAAAATTCATTTTTATTCACTTTATTGAATGATAAACTAGCTACACTACTACTATTACTACTACTTGCGATTTAGACATAATGTATGATTTCATCGCAAAATGGGACGTTTAGGTTCATAGAATAAGAACACGTGAATGCTTTGTTAGAAATAATTTCATCGTCCTCGATTTTCACCCCAATTCCATGCTAAGCGTGCAACGAGATCATTGTCATTATAAGTTAGTAATGCTAACACTACTCATATGCCCTAATCACGTACTTATCCTCCCATTATTCCTAAGTTGTATCTCTTATATTTTATTATGTCTTGAATGTTTCACGAGGATACATTGTTTGACTTATGCGATAACAGAGATTTAGGTCTAAAAATAGAGTCCTAACGGTGTAACCAAGACCATCAAATCAATAACCCCTCCTAATAGACAACGATGTCAAAAAATTAAGTTGAAAAGAAGAATCGATAAACACGGTTTTATAACGGTTTTGAACATGAGACTTATTACCAAGACTTTTATATGCCCCCTAACAGAAGGGCCTTATTATCTTTGGTTTACCTCCATCCTTTATTCAACTTCACCATGAAGCTTTTATTATGACTTCGGTCTTGCCTTGCCTTTTATTATCCGCCTCATCGGTGGTTTTATTAGCCAAAGACGTATATCCTCACGCTAAAGCGAATTTTGGATCTTTAAAGCTTCGAAGATTAAGGCTTGATTCACTTTCAATTTTGCATAGATTTTTCGGCCTTGTGAGCTTCAAATTGTTTGCTTGATTTAGGTGAGCACTTGAAATCTTATTATTGGGTGAAGCTTTCGATTATTCGGGTGCCGATACTTCAAAACCGTGACGCTGGCGATACCTTAATGTCTTCCCAATTTAATTACACGGAAGCTACTAGAAAAGACTAGAAACCCAACAATCCTAACTAAACCGCTAAGTCAATATTTATTAAGCAAAAAATATTCACAAGCGAAGGGAGAATAAGCAAACAACGAGAACACATGAGTTTTTGAAAGAATACGAGTACTCTACGTTTAGCATAGTAACTTATAATTAACTCTATCATTTCTCGTCCTCATTTAAGAGACTTAGCCTAATGTGTAGTTAAGGAATCAAAGCTAAGTGCTCAACACGCACGGTCGAGTAAAAAATTACTCTTATTCTCGCCATCAGAAAATCTACATTCGTGTCTTCAAACACTTATGAAATATGAGAAAAATTTTAAAATTTGGCCATTTTTAGCCTTATTTTGCAACAAAAACGATAAGCAAAACATAAACTTTGGAAAGCGTGAAGGTTTAGCAAGGCAAGTATCTATTCACCCCCCATACTAAAGTTAAACATTGTCCTCAATGTTTCGAGTCTAGGGGTGCAAACACCCCCATACTAGAGACGTAGTCGAATGCCTAATCTAGCATGGAAAGGGTGTAACCAATAAATTAATAGCCGTTTATGAAGTGTGCTATAAACCTAAGGTTAGAACATCAAAGGATATATCATGGATATTGAGAAAGTCTTCAAAGCAAACGATCGAGTGCTCCCATAAAATGAACACGAGAGGCTCCATTCGTGAAGATCATGATCATAAAAACCACAATGCACAAAGAACCACGGAACAAAGGTTGGAAGGGCACAAATCCCCTCACATTAACTAATTAGAAAGCAATAATATGTACATGGATAAGCATGGGTCTCCCCCACGAGGCACCTTGTTTTTGATAACCGAGTCAAAAGCTCGACTCGAATCCCCATAAATGTGATCATTTAGGGATAATCTTGGTGTGGTCAATTTTTAGTGGGGCTTACATGATAAACAAGGCCCAAAAACAACCGGTATAAAGGACTAAGTCCTTTGATGGTGCAAAATACCGAGATCGAAGATGGCGTTCTCGTTTTCATTGGAAAAACAAATCAACGCCACTTCATCATGATTCAACAAAAACCCAAAGGGTTTCAAGAAAATAGATGAGAAGAAATAGAAGGGTGGGACAATGGGTAAGTCATAAAAACATTGAGCTACTCGAGGTAGACTCGCACCAATCAAATGAAAATATTTTCCATTTATTGCATCGGTGGAAGACCGAGATTTCCCTTTATAAGCAATTCCAGGATCAAATATCTCGTCCTCGGTGGAGAAAGGGGAGGGAACATAAGGGGCTTCCCCCACACTAGGTCCACACAAAGCATCGTCAAAAGGAGAAGACGAGCTTGTAGTACTCAAAACACGAAATGATGACGGAGTTAGAGTTGTAGAAAAATCTTTTAAACTCAATTCAAAATCTTTTCCTTTTTCATCTTTTAAACTCTCCTTATGAAAACCCGACTTAATTATGTCAAAAATATTTGGTGTTTCTAAAGCAATGTTAGTCACACTAAAAATTCTCACATTTGAAAACCGTTTTGGTAAAGGTGGTGGTAAGTTTTCAAAACGTTTGTCAACAAAGAAAACTTCCCCATCGGGATCAACATATTCATCATCCGAAGAATCATTCACAATTGGAATCGTAGGCTTAACACTCTTAACCTCCACCGGCGGAGGGGACGGAACTTCATTTGTCTTAATAACTCCTAAAACTCTTTTTGAAATCTTTTTGCAAATGTTTTTGATGGGATTGACATTGTACAAAGACATGATATAATACACATGAGAAAGTGTGGAGTTTTGAGTTGCGTTAATGACGAGTTCTTCCTCATTGAAACGAAGAGTGATTTTCCTTGCATGCACATCGATAAGTGCTCTCGAGGTATCCAAAAATGATCGACCTAAAATTAAAGGAACTTTAGGATCGATGGGAATGTCAAAAACAATAAAGTATACGGGATAGTAGAACTTTCCAACTTTCACAAAGACGTCCTCGGCAACTCCACAAGCTAGAATCGTAGAATGATCGGCCATCTCGATTGACATTCTTGAAGGAGTGAGATTGGGAAGATTGAGCGACTTAAAAATCTCAAGAGGCATCAAATTAATACTAGCACCAAGATCGGCCAAGGCGTAGCATTCTTCCATGTCTTGTATAGAACATGGGATTAAAAACTTGCCGGGATAACCGACTTTTTGAGGTATGCGGCTAAGAAAAACCGATGAACAACTAGACGATTTTTGCAATATCTCTTTGTTATTCAACATACTTTTGAAGTTCGCGGCAAATCGAGGCATCATGACCAAGGCGTCGACAAAAATTATATTAAAATGCAAGTCACGAAACATTTTCATAAAAAGTTCAAATTGATAGTTATTTCGTTCTTGTGCGTTTTCCTTGTCTCGTCTTGAAGGGTAGGGTAAAGGTGGTGTGGGTTGGGGCATAGGCATAGGCATCGGCCTTGGAATCTCGGGTTCCATGATTGGTATTGGTTCAACCGTAGGTGTGGTTTGAGCGGTACTTCATGGGCTTGGAATGTGCTCCTTTTCTACCACCACCTCGGGTTCTTTCTCTTTTTCCTTCTCCATAGAAGTACTTGGACGAGAAATGGGTTCTTTGAAAGTTTTACCACTACGAGTAGTAATAACCTTCAATTCTCCTTTCGGGTTCACGATGGTATCACTAGGAAGACCACCCGAAGAAGAGGGTTTACACATGATAGCTTCAAACATTTTTCCCATTCGGTCTTCAAACTTAGATTGCCTAGCATCCGCTTTTAACAATTCTTGCTTAATCTCATGTTGACCTTGCTCCATTTTTTGTTGATTTTGTTGGAGACGTTGAACATTTCCTTCCATTTTATTAGCATGAGTCTTAAGTTCATTAGCAAGTTCGTTTTTAAGCTTGTTTTTCAACTCGGATCTTAAGCTAACCATTTCACGTTGCATATTGTCAAACTTAGCATCATTTGCCTTTGCATAATTCAAAAACTCTCCTTGAAGATTTTTGGTGTGATCATTTTGAAAACCTTGTGTGGTAGTTTGAAAATCACGGTTTTGGTTTTGGTTAGAAATTTTCCCATTTCCACTTTGATAATTACCCTTGTTGTAATTACGTTGATTGCCTTGATAATTACCACCTTGATTGTTGTTTCGATAGTTATTAGCATTTTGATTTGGTGGAGCTTGATTTTGGCGGGAACCTTGACCGTTTTGGTTATAAGTTCCCGTGGCTATATAAGCACTCGAAGTGTTACCATCCACGGTAATGCACTCGGAAAGATCATGAGCTCCACCACACGACAAACAACTCTTAGAAACCGCTTTAACCGAAGCGGAATTCGAAGCTTCTTGAGCTTTCCAATGGGACATAAGGTTAGCAAATCTATCAAAAAACCGATTTTCTTCATTTGCTTCGTCATGTAAGGCATTAATGCTACGAGACGATGACGAGCCCATTTTGGCAACACTCGGTGTGTTACGAGGGCTATAAACCTTAGACCTATTCTCAATTATGACCAAAGCTTCCTCAACCGTTTTACATAAAAAATTACCACCCGCGGCGGCATTTAAATAATCTCTTTCATGATCGTTAAGTCCATTGTAAAACGTGTCAATTTGGTGTAAATCGGAAAAACCGTGATGAGGACATTCATGTAACATCTCCTTAAACCTATTCCAAGCCGTTGAAAAACTTTCATTTGATTCTTGTGAAAATTTAGAAATCTCATTCTTCAAATGCGTAGTCTTAGAGGGCGGAAAAAATTGGTTCACGAATTTTGAAACGAGATCCTTCCACGTTAATATAGAATTGGGTGGCTCTTTCTCTAACCAAATTTTAGCAGGCCCCGCTAAGGAATACGGAAAAAGCATCATCTTAATCGAGTCATTCGAGACATCCTTAAATTTGCACGTGGCGGTAAGACGATTGAATTGGCGGATATGGTTGTGTGGATTGTCCTTCTCATCACCACGGAATTTGTTGTTTTGGATCATCGACAACAAACCCGTTTTCACCACAAAATTCTCCGCAAGGATAGCGGGAATCACAATAGCTTCTCCATAACCCTCGGTGGGTGCTTGAAGTAACTCCATCATAGTTTGATTCGCAATGGTTGGTGCTTCTCTTACAATGGGTTCGTCAATAGGAGACTCCTCACTAGAATGAGTTGGAGTGGGAGTTTTGTTCTTTCGTCTACGTGCACGTTTTGCTTGATTACGAGTTAGCATAAACGTCACGTACAACGTGGAGACGAGCAAAGAAGATTCTTTTTGGTGTTTTGTATTTTTTCAATTTTTTTTTGTGGTTTTTGATTGTATTAACCTTTTTGGTATTTGGTGAAATGTATTAAGTAGACAAAAATCTACAAATCTACTCCTTAATCAAATATCTTGATTAAAGAAGCCTCAAGGAATGAAAACGATCACGTGAAGTGAACGCCTTCGATGACTTTAGAACGATGGTGGAACACCAAATCGTTCAAGAGGGTTTAATCAATAGAAACCAAGAAAATATATATGATATGTAATAATACTTTGGGCGGCAAAACCCTCGATTAGCTCTCAAAATCAAATACTCACAAGCAAGCGGAGGAAACGAGGTGGCGCGAAGCACTTAAGAGCCTTTTTCTTTTAGGTCATGAAATACAACCGCCTTATACCCACCTTATAGTTTGTATTTTTCAAAATCGAGCTTCACGAAAGTATTTATCTATTTTTGCCTTTTTCTTTGGTTTGAGATTCGAATACAATGATTGGGTAATGACCTCCAAAGTCAAGGTTGTGATTTCTCACGTATTTGGAGTACTTGTAAATTTATTGTTCTACGTATACAATATAGTAATAGTATTCACACAAAAACCAAAAAACGATAATACGTATTAGTAGAGTGCTACTAATACAAATACTAATTATGGCTATAAAAAAACAACAATTGTTCAATCAAAACACAACACGCCTCCCCGGCAGCGGTGCCAAAATGATTGTAGTATCTTTTGCTACCCTTTAGGAAAAGAGAGACAAAATAGGGCAAGCAGGCACGACGATTTAGGAAAACCGTGTGTGAATGACCCTAAATGAAGTGAGTTCGTTCTCGAGGAGGCTAGTACGTTGTGTGATGAATTGATTAATGCATTGTGATTATATTGAGAAAAAAAGAAAATAGAAATGAGGTGAGAAGAGAATGACGGTTACGAAGACGGATCGAGCTAAGACGAAAAAGTCGTTCACGTAAAACCGTAAAAAACTACAAAATTAAAAATTTTAAACCTAAAAATTAATTAAAAGCTAAAATAAGTCAAAAATAATATAAATAAGAATAAAAATCCAATAAAAATATTTTAAAACCTTTTATTAATTAAATATTCAAATTTAAATGCTAATTAAAGCCCTAAAATTAAATATAATTAATCAAAATGTCCAAAATATTAATTTATTGAACAAATAACTTTCTTATATTATCTAAAGACTAAAAAGTATTTTTCCTAAATTTTCAATACTATTTTTCTATTTTTAAATCACTAAAAACTATTTTAAAACTAAAATAATTATAAAAATAATTAAATAATGCCAAAAATAATTTACCAATTTTAAAAATCCTAATTTACCCTAATGAACAGTAGAAAATTGAAAAAGTTTGAAAAATATAAAATTTTTCACTAAAAGACAAAAACAGTTTAATATTAAACACTAATTAAACTAAATTAATTCTAAAAAATAATTAAAAGATGAACAGTAAAATAATTTTTGGCTAAAAATCTTAAAATGTTTTTCTTAATCTATAAAAATGTTAAAACTGAAAAATAAGTATTTTTGGCACTAAATGCCAAAAACAGAAATATAAAAAGTTAATTAAAAATGCTATTTAATCTAATAAATACTAAATGAACAGTAATAAAAAATCTAATTAATCAAAAAAATCCCAAATTAAATAAGAAAAATACTGAAACAAATTTGAAACCCTAACTCTTGATTAAGTTCACAAAATACAAAAATCCAATGTTTCTGAAAGTGACATGTCAAGGACTTTGTCCTTTTGCTGAGCAGTGGTAAAATTGTGCAAGCAGGGGGAACTATATTCCCACTGATAGTGTATTTTCTTGGTCAGTTGACCAATTGAGCTTAGGAAAGCTTGTGCTTGGATTTCTTGGGCAATGGGGGCACTCCCACAACCAGTTGGGTTGTGGGAAGTCAAGATCAACACAAAAAACACAAGTCTCTTACACAAAATCAACCACAATTTGCACCAAAAGTTTCTGATTAAGCCTAGTATGTTTCTGATGAACAATGACCTTTTTTACTTGCACAAAAGTGGATTTTAAAAGCTAAGAACTTGCATACAAGCTAAGCATATGACATATAACCAATGACAAACCCTGCTTAAACCTAGTATCTAACAATCAACAAGATTTGATGAACAAATTTCAATGAAAACTGGCAAAAATGAGGCTTTACTGATTTTAGCTAGTGAACACCATTTTTTACATGCAAACTTGTTTAAACTCTACCCAAACTGAAACTTAAACACTTATATCACCTAATAACACCCTATTGAGTGTGTTTAGACAGATTATAACCCAAATTGATAACAATTATCCTAAGTTAAACCCTAATCCAAACACTCCTTTAAATTTCAGATGATCAAAATTTTCAAAGCAAATATTTTCAAATCCAAACCAAACTGATTACAATAGCTTTAAATCATGCATACAACTTCTAAACAGTATAATCAAACCAAAAAAACAACACTTAAACACTTGCATACAAATCACATGAATCCAAATTTCACAATTTTGAAACTGAAAACAAGAACAAGATTTTTACCTAGAGGGACCTACATCCAGGTCCCTCAGTGACTGAAAAGTCACCTCCCACAAGCTCGGGCTTGTGCTGAACCTTGGACAACAAGCTAGCTCCAAGTAAAACCTGCTAAGAAAAAAATGAAGAAAACACAATATGGTATTTTCTGATTTTGAAACCTTTTAAACCTTTTCACAAAATTCCTTCAAATACTTTCCTTCAAAACACTTACCAACCAACTTACAAACTGAAAAACCAAATTTGGAAACAAGATTTCACCAAAAAAATCAATATTTCAGAAACCTTTTTCTAAAAACTTCAAACACAAAATGTTTGAAAAATGTTAATGGAACTCAGATTCTACTCAATCATTTACCAACTTTTAAAAGTAATAAAAGGAATTACAATTTTTCATAAAAATACCAACTTTATAGATTTAAAAAGGGATTACAACTTTTTGAGTAAAAATCTGGAACAAGGAAAAATGAAATGCTATGTTGCCTTATATAATGGCTACAAGAACTATCTAGAATACTGAAACCCTAACAATGAATTTCCTATCATGCCCTTGGACGAATTTTGAATTTTCAGTCAAAGTGGTATCTTGTGAAGGATGTTGACATGCCAGCTGCAATCTTTAATCTTGGACCCTTCATTTGGTGTGGAGGACAAGTAATATCGTTTGGAGCGTTGATCTTGTCCCCTCATGGGGTTTTGTGGAAAGAGACGTTTGTGGGGAATCTTGGGGGTGTCACATGGGTTGAGTGGCGACAAAAAATGAGAGTGGGTTTGGGTTAAATTACCCTTAATTACTTATCTGGAAGGTTGGGGCAAAAACCCCTTTGTTTTGTGCTCAATCAAACCTGGATATAATTAGGGTTTATGGGGGATGGAGGAGGTGATTTGATCTAATTTGGGGGTAAACACGTTTAAAAACGTGTTTTGGTGGGAAGTACTTAAATAACTAGTTAATTAGTTATTTAGGTGTAGTGGAAGGTGACATGGCGAAGCTGGGTGAGGTGGTGGGTGCTGATTGGAGGATTGGGGTGATGTGGCTGAATGATTGGTGGGGAAAAGTTTGAATGTTTGGTGCTTTCAGTCCCCCAAGTCCTATACTCTCTTCAAATAAAGAATGCAGCTTAAACTCTCAAATCCCTTTGTAAATAAGTTTCACTAGTTGCTGATTTTGGCACATCAACTTTGCAAAGTTATATCAAGGACCAAAGATGCATTTTGAGCAATCTTCAAGGGGTACTTATGACATGTCTTCAATTTTTAAGGACTAAACTTGCATAAATGAATTCTTCAAGGGCATTTCTTGCCAAATCTTCAAAAATGAGGGACCAATGTTGACAATCTTCAATTCTTCAAGGACCATTTTGGAAATTCCAGATTCGGGTCCGGTTCATTGTGCGGCTTCGTTTCCCGTGTTCGTTTTTGATTGATTCTTGTGATATTTTTGTCTTTTCTTCAATATCCGTACCTAAAATACACAAGCAACAAAAACGAGCATATATTTGGCAGTTTTAATGTTATTTAATGCATTTTAAGCCCGATTTGGACGATGAGACTATGTATAAAAGCAGTCTCATCAACTGGTATACCAGAACTCCAAGAAAAGAAATTCATTACTCCACCAAGAGTTCTTACTCCAGTAGAGGAATATAAGCAGAAAGTGACTGACTTGGAATGTTAGAAGTAATTAAAGTGACGGTCATATAATATATCGTTGCGAAGCTCGTGAAAAATGTTATTTAATGATGTAGAGAGTTTTTAGTTATTATTGTTTATGTAACGGGATTTAGTCCCGAACACACAAATGAGGAAGGCCTCCTAAACATTTGTTACTTAGTATAAAAGGCTTCCTAATCCTCATTTATGTGTGTGCTTTCCATTTTTGATTAGTTTTAGAGAGAGAAAGGTGTGTTTGTTTCTCTCACTAGGAAAACACCAACTTTGTATTTCTTTTCTTCTCTTCATCTTAATCTAATCTTTCTTTTTTAGTTTAATCATCATCATGTTATTTCTGTTTGATTGGTCGTGTGATTTAGATCTACAAGTGGTATCATTCGCCAAGGGATTCGTAGTTAGCTTTGGTGTTGATTTGGTGTGGATTTGGTATTGATTTCGTGGGTTTTTTGGTATAGGCTATTGGATTCGGTTAGTATTTGAGGCTTTGAGGTGTTGTTATTGGTGTGATCGAAGTGGTTATTGATTTTGGTGGATTCGAGGTATTGTTTCGGTGGTTTAATTTTATATCTGACGTCTCAATACTGTATCTCTGTATTTTCAGAATAATCTTCGCAAAAGGGTTTTACATTCCGAAATCCTGCCATTTTTCTGAAAAATTTTTCTGAAAAAACCCATTTTTCCGAAAATATTTCTCTGAAAATCCATTTATTCCAAAATAGCCATTTCTTTGAAAATCCATTTATTCCGAAAAAGGCATTTCTCTGAAAATCCATTTATTCCGAAAAAGCCATTTCTCTGAAAATCCATCTTTTTCCGAAAAAGTCTTTTTCTTTGAAAACATCATTGTTCCGAATTTTTTTTTTCTCTGAAATCATCATTATTCCTAAAAAGTCTTTTTCTCTGAAATCATCATTATTCCGAAAAATTCATTTTTCTCTGATAACTTCTTTTTTCCGAAAAAGTTCATTTTCTCTGAAAATCTATGTTATTCCGAAAAAGCTCATTTTCCGAAAAAGTCTTTATTCCGAAAAACCTTTATTCCGAAAAAGTAATTTTTTCTAAAAAACCCCTTTATTCCGAAAAAGTGATTTTTCTGAAAAACCCCTTTATTCCGAAAACACTTTTATTCCGAAAACACCTTTTATTTCGAAAAAACCTTTATTCCGAAAAACCTTTATTCCGAAAAAGTGATTTTTTTCTGAAAAAGCCATTATTCCGAATATATTTTCAAAATTTGTGTTTTTGAAATTTTTTAACAAACTTTCAGTTTGTGGAATCGTGTTTTTTTTTGGCCTTGGAATTTTTGGTATCAGGAGTGCTCATTTTTTAGGGGATTTAATCATATTTAGGGGACTTTAACGTCAACATTGTGCTTTCTACGAATTGAGATCCTGTTTTTCACACGACTTCTACGATGACGTCTCAACAAGATATTTACGCTGCGGGTACTGAGAATCGTCCTCCCATGCCCACCAAGGAGAACTACACTACATGGGCTAGTCGTCTCCTTCGTTATGCAAAATGTAAACCTTTGGGAAAATTGATTGTTAACTCGATTAAAAAAGGTCCGTATGTTAGAAGAACAATCATTGTGCCTGGGGACCCTACGAATGCTAACCCAGTGGCTGACTCTAGTCATGAGCAAACGGATGAAGAATTAACTGAAGCTGAATCTAAACAACTCGACGCCGATGATCAAGCAATTCAAGTCATCCTCATGGGACTTCCTGAAGATGTTTATGCTGCTGTTGACAGTTGTGAAACCGCACACGAGATGTGGCTTAGGATTCAGAAAATGATGAAGGGGAGTGAAATTGGTTTACAAGAGAAGGAAACTAAGTTGCTTCGTGAATGGGAGAAATTTAGGTCTACTGAAGGGGAACAAATTGAACCTTACTATCATCGATTTTCAACCCTCATGAATCATCTTAGAAGAAACAAACATGAACCTGCACAAATTGTGGCAAATATCAAATTTCTTGATAATCTTCCTTCTGAATGGTCAAGATATGTCACTCTTGTCAATCAAACCAAAGATCTTCATGTAGTGGACTACACTCAAGTATATGATTATTTGAAGATGAATCAAGATGAAGCTAACGAAGTTAGGGCTGAAAGACGTGCCAAGACACAAGATCCATTGGCTTTCATGGCAAACTCTCCATCATCTATGTCATATCCCATGGTACCTTACCATCAATCCTCATCAAGTAACTTCATGCCACAACAAAAACAACAAAAACTCACTCCTTATGGATATCAACCTCCTGCTGCGGTGAACTACTTACAACAACCCATTGCATGTTTTGATGACATCACCGATCCTACTCATGCAATTAATAATGGTCTTGCACTTCTTGCAAAGGCATTCAAATTTACCATTAACCCCACCAACAACAATCAGATAATCTCCTCGAACACTAGAAATAGGCAGATTGCTTAACCTTTCATGAATGCGAATCAAGATCGTCAATTGGTAGCTGCTGGGACACAATATGCTCAGAATGTTGGGAATGCAGGAAATCAGTATGGACAAATTCGTGGTCAGAATCTGAATGTTCCAAATGTGGGTAATCAGAATGGGTTAATAGTTGTGCCAGCGGTTGGTAATTAGATGGGAAACATTGTGGCTGCAAGGGCTGAGAATACTGGTACGAGAAATGGAAACAACAATCGTCAGGTTCAATGCTACAACTGCAGGGGAATTGGTCATTATGCTCGAGACTGCACAACTAAAAAGAAGAGGGATGCTGCTTATCTTCAGACTCAACTTCTCATAGCACAAAAAGAAGAGGTGGGGATTCCACTTCAAGCTGAGGAATTTGATCTTATTGCTTCTGCTGCAGAATATGACGAGGAAGAAGAGGTGAATGCCAACTACATCTTGATGGAAAACTTACAGCAAGCATCAACCTCAGGAATGCATGATGACAGAGCTCCCGTCTATGATTCAGACGGTCCCTCTGAGGTACACCCAAGTTTTGCAGATAATGATATATATAATATGTCTAATCAGGAGGAAGAGTATACTGAGATGCTTGAGCCCTACATTGAGACACACGAGGACCAAACGAATAATAGTAATATTATTTCGAAGGAGCCCTGTATGGACCTTAGTGTGGATCAAGTTGCTCAGCCTACAACACTTCCTGATGAGACACATGCGTATTATAAATCTCTATTTGATAAGCTTGCTAAGGATGTAGATCATGCTACGGTGGTTAATAATAAGTTTAGAGAATCTAATACCAAATTGACCACTGAGCTTGCGGGATATAAGGAACGGGAGAAATGTTTTGAAATTCATCAGGCTAAAATTAAAGAACTTGAACAAGCTCATGTTACATCGGTTTATCAAGAAAAATGCACAACTAAGAAATTAAATGCCTTACACTTAAGTAGTGCTAAAAAGATAAGCGAATTGAATGATGAAATCACGTCTCTTAATAAACAGCTTTCAACTGAAAAATCTACTATTTTGGAGTTAAAAGAAGAACGAAAAAAGCTGAAACATGATTTCAAAATTCGAGAAGATGGGCTTCTTGAGGATTTTTGCAAAGCTTAGGATAGGATTAAAGAACTAGACAACATTTTAGTTAAACGTGGCCAAACTATGCAGACGATAAATATGCTCGCACCAAAAGTGAATGAGATAAATTACACTCGATACAAATTGGCTTTAGGTTGTCCTCTTCCCCCTAATCCCGGATACCTTAAGAAAGTTCAGGCCACTAATGAAACTTTATATAATGGTAGTGTGCTATTGTCTGATGAGCATGATCCTCCTAGTGTGCATGATTCCGAGGAAACTACTGATCTAGCTGTAGAGACTCGTTTAAGAATGAAAAAGCTTGATAAAGAAGTGACACCCGTTTATTATCTGAAAATTAATCCTCCAACTGTTTTTGTTCGGTCTAAAACGAGTACTGAAATGCTTTTGCTACAAAGTGAGGAATTGTCTGATGACCCTCCTAAACCGAGTATCACACGCCGATTTCTAAACGAGCTTAAAGATAACTTTGTCATCCTTAAACGTGTTGTTAATTCCAAAATAACTGGAGGAAATTTTACATCACCTGTTTAGATTGAGGCCCAGAAAATTCTTCAAAATGATATTAATCCGATTATTAATCAAGTTGATGCTAGGTTAGGTAATTTGGAAAACGCTTTTCTAAAAGAATTTGCCACCTTTGTTGAAGACTTAAAATCTTTGGCGAAGGAAGCTGATGAATCTCTTGATAAAATCAAAGTTTTGGAAAATGATCTTGAACGCCTCTCTAAAGCTCGTGATTGTATTGATAGTAGTCCTGTTGAGTTAAGTACCTCTGTGTCGCATAATGAAAACCTTCAAATTGAGCTTGATCTTATGAAAGAGAAAATGGTATCTTATGTCATTAAAAAAGATAAAGAATTCACCGATCTTTGGAATAAATTTGTCAAAAAATGTGATGAATGCAAATATGACAAGATTTCTTATGAAAAAGCTTACAATGAAATGCAACAAACTATCGCACGGTTGCAGGCTCAGTTAGGAGGGGTTAAGGAACCGAATTTGGCCTCTCCAGGGTTAGAGAGTGCTAGTGATGGTAATGTTCAGAAGCTTAAGGCTAAGATTGCAGATTTAGAATCTGTTGTCGTTTCATATAAGCGGGCTGTTGAACAAAGCAAGTCTGTCTATCAGAAACTTATTGATAAAATCTGTGAGAACTGTAAATTATAGGCTTTGTTAAAAGATAAGACTTTTGAGCCTAGCTCGAGTGCGGGTACGATGATCTAGAAACCAACAACCTCGGGACCCACTCGTATTGCTGTAACACCGTTTCCCAAGGCTGCTGGAATGAAGGCTGCTGTTATTTCCCCAGGAATGTTTCACGTTAGACCTTCATCTCAAACTAGGGTAGATAGCTCTGTGCCTAGCAACCAACGTAAAGCAAGCGTTAGGACAAAACCGACCACTATCGCACAACCACAAGTCATTGATTTAAAAAATGCTAATTCTAACAAGCGTGTGTCTTTTTCTACAGGAATGAACAACTACACTAAGAGCAGAAGGCCACAGCCTACGAGCAATACAAGGAATGATAGGGTCCCTTTTGCCTCTAGAAGTAGTCGTCCCAAGGCTAATAATGTGGAAGTAGAAGAACACCGTAGGAATTTACCGTTTTTATTCATAATCAGAAACTTAATTCTTCTGAATGTAATGACTCTAAACTTGCTATTCGGAATGAAAAATCTAAAGTTATTTGTGCTAAATGTAATAAATGTTTCTTTACTTTTAGTCATGATGTTTGTGGTTTGACTATGAATGGTTTGAACTATGGTGGTTACACTCGACTTGGCAATCTTTCTATCAGCGAACACATAGCACTCCTAAGGCTAAAGTGTATGTTCCGAAAACTAAGCAGGTAGGGTCCATTGAAAGTCTTGATACGCCTAGAAGTCCTAGAGTTACCTATAAGTGGTTACCTACTGGAAGATATTTTGCCTTTAATGGTCATGTTATTGATTCTAGTAGATCTCATACTGACAGTGAAATATCGGTATGTGATATGGCTTGATTATTACCTAACCATACAGGAACCTATTTCTTCGGTTGCCAAGTTTTCTCTTCTCTTATCATTGGCAGGCTGTTGAAATTTGTCTCTGGTGCGTGGACTCGGGCTGTTCAAAACATATGACTGGGAATCGAAGTCTTCTCAAGAACTTTGTATGGCGTTTTATGGGAACTGTTCGATTTGGAAATGATCATGTTGCGGCAATTCTAGGCTATGGTGATCTTCATTGGGGAAATATTATCATCACCAGAGTTTCTTTTGTTGATGGCTTGGGACACAATTTGTTCTCGGTTGGGCAATTTTGTGATTCAGATTTGGAGGTTGCCTTCAGAAGTCATACTTGCTTTGTTAGGGATCTTGAAGGAATTGATCTGTTGAAAGGAAATCGCACAACAAACCTTTACACCATTCATCTTTTTCAAATGTCTGCGGCATCTCCAATTTGTCTCATGGCCGGGGCTACTTCAACAAAGTCATGGTTATGGCATCAAAGGTTATCTCATCTCAATTTCGATGCCATCACCCAACTTGCAAAAGATGATCTCGTTACCGGTCTTCCAAAGGTCAAATATACTAAAGAACATCTTTGTCCATCATGTGAGCAAGGTAAAAGCAAGAAGAGGCCTCACAAACCCAAACCTGTTCCAAATTCGACGAATAGGTTGCATCTCCTTCATATGGATTTGTGTGGCCCAATGAGAATCAAAAGTATTAATGGAAAGCGATATGTCCTTGTGATTGTGGATGATTATTCTCGTTACACATGGGTTCATTTTCTTGCTTCGAAAGATGAAGCCCCGGATGTAATTATCAATTTCTTGAAGAAAACATCAGTGCTACTTCAAGCCCCTGTTATCATTGTAAGAACGGATAACGGTACAGAATTCACCAATCAGAAACTGAAAGCTTATTTTGACGAAGTTGGGATTTCTCATCAAACTTCAGCTGTAAGAACTCCAGAGCAGAATGGAGTTGTGGAACAGAGGAATCGTACGTTAGTTGAAGCTACTCGGACGATGCTTCTCTCCTCCAGTGCACCGTTATTCCTTTGGGCTGATGCTATAGCAACCACATGTTATACTCAAAACCGCTCCATTATTCACACCCGCTTCAACAAAAAACCTTAAACCTTATGAGATCATTAATGGAAGAAAACCGGATATTTCATTTTTACATGTCTTTGGTGCTTTATGTTATCCGAAGAATGATCGTGAAGATATCGGTAAACTTGAACCTAAAGGTGATATTGGCTTTTTCATTGGTTATTCTTCAACTGCTTGTGCTTACAGGGTTTATAATCGAAGGACAAGAAAGGTAATGGAGACTATGAATGTTACTTTTGATGAACTCTCGGGTATGGCCTCTCAACATAGAAGTTCACATCCCGAGCTTCAAGGTCAGACTTCTGGACACGTAAGTTCAGGACTCGCGCTTCAATTTGCACCGTCAGCAATCTCTTCGTTACAACCCTCGGAACGTGACTTGGAAGTTTTATTTGAGCCAATCTATGATGAATATATGGAGGGTCCTTCGTCATTTGGTGTTCCTCAAAATGCCCCGGCTGCACCTGCTACGGTTGTTCCAGAACCACCAACTGCATCTACACCAACAGCATCCGTTTTTGCACCATCTACGTCAACCTCAACCATATTGACTCCAAACATCCTAACCACGTCTCCGACTGTTGACGCAACTCAACAACATTCTCAGCAAATTCCAAATCATGTTCATCTTCAGAATGAAATAGTTGCTGAAAATGTAAACAATGCGAGGCTCAACGAACACGAGTTTGTTAATCCATTTGCGGCTTCCACAAGTACTACTCAGCCTTCAACAACATATGTGGATTTGTCGAGCTCGCATCAAGTTTCTCATACACTTCCACATGAACAAAAATGGACTAAGAATCATCCTTTGGTTCAAGTGATTGGTAATCTCTCAAGACCAGTCTCAACACGAAATCAGCTGCGTACTAACGGTGATATGTGTATCTATGCACTATCAGTCAGCACTATGGAACCAGCAAGTGTTAAAGAAGCAATGACCGATGCATCATGGATTGAGTCTATGCAAGAAGAGCTCAATCAATTCATCCGGCTTGATGTATGGGAGTTAGTACCACGACCAGACAATATCGATCCCCTTACTCTGAAATGGTTATTCAAAAACAAGATGGATGCGGAGCAAACGGTCATTAGGAACAAGACTCGGTTAGTTGTGAGAGGTTATAAACAACAGGAGGGAATTGATTTCGCTGAATCCTTCGCCCCGGTTGCTCGAATGGAAGCTATTAGGATTTTCATGGCATACGCTGCACACAAATCGTTCACTGTGTATCAAATGGACGTGAAGACGGATTTCTTGCATAGACCGTTAAAAGAAGATGTGTATGTATGTCAACCTGAAGGTTTCATCAACACCGAACATCCAAGCCATGTCTACAAGTTGAAAAAGGCAATTTATGGTTTGAAACAAGCACCGAGGGCATGGTACGGCGAATTAGCATCATTTCTTATACAAAATCACTTCAACAAAGGAACCATTGATCCAACTTTGTTTATCAAGCACTACAGCAACGACATATTGGTGGCTCAGGTCTATGTAGATGATATTATATTTGGTTCTACTAACCCAAAATATTCCATATTATTTGAAGACCTTATGAAAAGTCGATTGGAAATGTCCATGATGGGGGAAATGACGTTTTTTATTGGTCTCCAAGTTCACCAATCCCCCCGTGGCATTTTCATATATCAGGCCAAATATGTGCTTGAAATTCTAAAGAAATTTGGAATGGAAAACTGTGATTCTATTGGTACTCCAATGGACACTAAACACAAGCTTGATTTGGATAAGAAAGGGACATTTGTAGATGCTATAAAATACCAAAGTATGATCGGGTCCCTTATGTACTTAACCTCAAGTAGACCGGACATTGTGCATGCTACTTGTTTATGTGCTCGGTTCCAGGCTAAGCCAACCGAGAAGCACCTCAAGGAGGTTAAAAGGATCTTTCGTTATCTCCGGGGAACCATTCACATGGGTCTCTGGTATACGAAGGATTCTGGTTTTAATCTCACTGGTTTTTCAGATGCCGACCATGCAGGATGTCATGATTCATTCAAGAGCACTTCCGGTGGAGCACAATTCTTAGGGGAGAAGCTAGTGAGCTGGTCATCAAGAAAACAAGATTGTACGACGTTGTCCACCGCGGAAGCAGAATATGTGTCTCTATCCGTGTGTAGTGCTCAAGTCCTTTGGATGAGAACACAACTCACGGATTATGGATTTCACTTTAACAAAGTACCTATCTACTGTGACTCACAATCAGCCATAGCCATATCCTGCAACCCGGTCCAACACTCCAAGACCAAGCACATTGTTGTCCGATTCCATTTCATAAAGGAGCATGTGGAAAGAGGAACGATCGAACTGTATTTTGTCAAGACGGACAACCAACTAGCCGACATCTTCACCAAAGCTCTTTCTCAAGACAGATTTGAATTCTAGGTTCGTCGACTTGGTATGCGTAGTTTCACTCCTGATGAACTTGAACGTCTTGCACATTCGCAGTAACCTTGTATATATCTATCAGAAAATCAAAATACAAAAATATAAAACCTATAAAAACAAAATAAAAATGAGAAAATCATTCAAAATACCAAAAATATTCTTATTCGACATGTCTCTCAGCATCGATAATATTGACGTACTTAGAAATGTTGTTCAATAACGACACAGGTACGTACATAAAGTTCGAATGAGAGTTCAAATGTTTTCAAAACATGTCTTTTCTATTTTTCTTCTCATAATGGCTTATAGTCACATGTCAGACTATAACCCGGTCCCTAAATAAAGGAAAGTCTTTGACTTATCCTCAACAATGAGAAATTCGTTTTTCTCGGTCATGAGCTTATATCAAAACATTCAAAGTTTTAAGCTCATGAACTCAATTTTCTCGGACTTTTGAGCATAATTTTTCAAGGTATTTCAAAACAATGTGCTCATATACTCCCTTATTTAAATAGAATCTCTTTTCGAGGGGGAGTATAATGATTTCATAAACATTTGTTCCAAAGTTTCATGACACAATATTCTCTCCATGTTTCATCACTAGTTTCACAAAAAATTCAATTTCATGCAATTTTTGAGGGGGAGAATAGTGATTAAAATGTGTTATCTTGGATAAGATCTTTGATATAAGTGCTTTCTCTTCCTAATATGTGCAAAAACCTTTCCTTTTATGATGCACATATGTAGGGGGAGCGTTTTGGGTGATACAAAAAACCTTCAAGGTGTAAACTCTGATTTCATCAACACCTTGTGTAACACCCCATTTTGGAAATGGAAATATCACAGTAGTTATGGCGTGTCATCAAAGCATACAAGGTAAAATGTCTAAACATTACTTGACCATATAAAGGAAAATACCGGAATCAAACATCGGTATTCCAAAAGTAAAGCTCATCACACACAAACATAGTATAGTAAGGAATAAGGACGAAACAATGTCCAAAGCATAAGTATCATAAAGAAAGGAAATGCATAATGTAAAGAAGGCTAGACAGCTTCCAGTCCATATGCACGTACTCTTAGTGTCTACGAGCGTCCCTGAGTACCTGACGTTTTGGGAACATAGAAAAGGAAAACGGCTGAGCAATACGCTTAGTGCACGGATGTACAATAAAGCATGAATAGGATAAGCATATAACATAATAACAACGGAAGAAACTAAGTCCCGAGTAACCTGATTAAGTCTTAATAAAACTAGTTTTATAGTTTGAAAGTCTTATGTTTATCTTATAAAAACCGTTTGTCATATTTTACCATCTAGTCAATATAGGTCATGAATATCCACCGTGCATGAATAATTGGAGGGGTGACCTCATCATGCAAATTAGAGGGGTTGCCTCTAATTTAATATACTGGTTTAATGGGTAGGAGGGATCAGCTCCTTGTGAAGGATGCAAGGCACACACCACATTCACCATGTAATCCTGAATAAAAACGTGTAACTAGGATGCACCCATACGCCCCACATGATAAATATAAATAAATGGCCAAAAGCTGAAGGGACGCCACGAGCAATCACTCCGCCGTGGTGAAGTCATAACATCAGTGCCTCTAATGTTATGGTTATGGTACCTCCATAACTAGGTGAAACTGGTCATGCATGTATATGGCTATAGGTAATCATATTAAAACATAAGCAATCAAACTCATACTTATACTACGGGAAAACAATTGGCTGCATACGGGGAAATCCTAATAAGGAAAGAATGTCCATACTGAAAGGACGGGAATCCGTACCTTATGTCCAGTGAACGAGAACGATGAACTGCGAGAATCCTACTTCTGAATCACTAACGCTACATAAATACGTACATGAAATAAGTATCTGTTTACTACATACATAGCTGGTTTTATATCATGTCTTAGCTTATTTTATGTGTTCTTACCATTTACACAGTTTAAAGCCTTAAACTGTGTTAAATCTTATATTCTGATCAATCTGATTAAGTATTTCTGATATTTCATGTGTTATTATACTTACTGTGTAATATTAAGTAACTTTCCAAAAATAGCAGGTTTCCTTAAATAGAAAGTTTCCAAAAATAGAAAGTTTCCAAAAATAGAAAGTTACCAAAAAAAGAAAGTTTCCAAAAATAGAAAGTTTCCAAAAATAGAAAGTTTCCAAAAATAGATTTACTGCTTAAAATAGATAGGTTTCTAAAAATAGAAAGTTTTCATAAATAGATTAGTTGCCTTAATTAAATAAGTTTCCATAAATAGATTAACTGCCTTAATTAAATAAGTTTCCATAAAGTAATTCATTTATTTTCAAACCGACCCATTTAATAGATTAGCTGCCTTAAATAAATAAGTTTCTAAAAATAGCTGGTTTCCATAAATAAAATAGCTGCCTTATTTAATTAAGTTTCTAAAAATAGAAGTTTCCATAATTAGAAATAAGCTGGTTAAATAAGCTAAGTAAATAAGCCTAAGTGTTTTCATGATTATTTTCTAAGTCATAAGATATATTATATAGTTTAATAATTATTTCATGTAATTTAATTAAACTATAGGTTATAATATTTAATTAAAGTATGACATGTTTTAATTAAATATATTAAATACTTAGGTTAAAAATATGTATTATTAAATACTAATAATATAACCTAAGTCATGTTTAATTAATTAATTATATCCATGGTTTTAAAATAATTAATTAATTATAAGTCTTAATAATAAAAATACTTAGGTTAAAATAATTCATGTTATAATTAATTAGTTAACCTAAGTCATGTGATTAAATTAATTACATCTTATTAATTTAATTCTTAACCTAAGTTTATAACATAAACAACTAACATAATCATGATCCGGATCAAAGCTTAAAAACATGCACCGGATATGAACAAACACCGTACCCCGAACCAATCCGGGGTACCCCCTTGCTGCCGTGGGACCCACACGCACCAACCAAGACCCAAAAAGGTCTTGGTGGTGGTCGGTTAGAACAAACCGAACCCCCTTGGGGTCGGTTGTTCCTGCGGCCCAAAACAAACACCCCTTAGATCGATCCCATTGATTAATTAATGACCATAACATGTTAGATCTAGGTTTAATTAATATGTTTTTATGAAAAACATCATGTGTTCTTAATTAATAAAAGATTAATTAAAAAGAAACAAGTAAAAAGGTTTTACCGTATTCGTGGATCAAAAGGGTGAAGAACAAACACGAACAAATACTAAATCAACAAGATCCAAGATCAAAATCACCCCCTTATGGTGGTTTGTAGGTGGCGGCACACAAGGAAGAAGGAGGGAGGGTTTCTAGGTTTTCTTGAAATTCTTCTGTAAAACTAAATTGAGTAGTGAAAAATAATTAACCCCCCTTAAGTAAAATTTAACAATGGGCTTGGCCCATTGTTCTTGTTTGGCCGCGGGTAGGGACTCCCTTGTGGGGGTCCCGTACCTCGTTTCGTGTTTTGTAATTTTATACACGTTTACGTTTAATTTAGTTCGTGTTTTAAAAGTTCTCGTTACGTAAATATCTTACACTTATATATTTAATTACGCTCGTATTAAATATATATACGTAATTAATAATATCTCGTGTTTTAATTACGCTCGTGATCTCGTGCTCGTATGTTCATGATTAATTATTGCTAAATAATTATTACGTGATCGTGCAAGTAAAATACTTATCGTGTTCTAACACGTACGTAATACATAAACTCCTAATACGTAATCGTAATCATGTTATATTAGGAAAGTTTTAACTAGTACGTACGAACCTAAGGTGCTATGCATGGTAAAAGCATGCGGGTTTTACAACTCTTCCCCCCTAAAAAGAATAATTCGTCCCCGAATTATAGATATAGTAAACTGGAAAAGAAGAACATACCCGAATTCAAAATATGAAATGAGGGTAAGAAGCCCGGATAGACTCCTCTGTTTCCCAAGTGGCTTCCCGCTCGGTATGATCCCTCCATAGAATTTTGACGAATGGAATCGTCTTCTTTCTCATGACTCGTTCTTGCCTGTCAAGAACTCGTTCGGGTTCTTCTATAAAAGTGAGATCTTCACGAATCTGTTCCAGTGGATACTGAACCATGTGAAGGGGATGATATTGGTACCCTCTGAGTAAGGACACATGAAACACATTGTGCACATGCGAAAGCTGCGGAGGTAACACCAATCGTTAAGATACTTCACCGACTCGTTCAATGATATCAAACGGTCCGATGAAACGAGGACTGAGCTTCCCTTTAATCCCGAAGCATCTAACACCACGTGCCGGCGAAACCTTAAGGAAGACGTGATCTCCTACGTTAAAGTGTAAATCCCTACGATGCTTGTCGGCGTAACTCTTTTGACGTGACCGTGCCTCCTGAATATTCTGTCTAGCTACTGCGATCTTCTCATTTGTCATCTCTATGATTTCTGGCCCTTCGAGTGTTCGCTCGCCAACCTGATCCCAGCAGATTGGAGCGCGACACTTTCTGCCATACAACATCTCAAATGGAGCACACTTGATGCTCGCGTGCCAGCTGTTGTTGTACGCAAACTCCACCAAACAGATGTATTCGTCCCAATCACCCGTCCATTCCAACGCACATGACCTCAACATATCTTCCAATGTCTGAATGGTTCGCTCCGACTGTCCGTCCGTTTGAGGATGAAAGGCTGTGCTAAGCTTAAGTTGTGTACCCCAAGTTTTCTGCAGACTTTTCCAAAAGCGCGAAGTGAATCGAGGATCTCTGTCTGAGACGATGCTGGATGGTGCACCGTGTAGCCTCATGATCTCTCGTCTGTACGTATCTGCGAGTTTACTTACCAGATCTTCCTTTCGGATCGGTAAGAAATGAGCTGATTTGGTAAGTCGATCAACGATAACCCAAATTGCATCGTGCTTCCTTTTGGTAGGCGTAAGACCGGTAACAAAATCCATGGTGATTTTATCCCACTTCCACTCTGGAATGTCCAACGGTTGAAGGAGACCGCCAGATCGCTGATGCTCGATCTTAACCTGCTAACAGGTAAGACATTTGGAGACGTAAGTGGCCACATCCTGCTTCATACCACTCCACCAAAAGTACTGCTTGATGTCATGGTACATTTTGGTTGAACCAGGAAGTATTAAGAATGGGGAGCTATGAGCTTCTGCTAGCAAAGCTTCCCGGAGTTCTTGGTCATCAGGAACACAAAGTCTAGTGCCATGCCATACGATACCATCTGCATCTACTCTGAATTCTGTCTGCTTCTCCAAATTCTGTATTATCGCCCATATTTCTCCGTCATCCTTCTGAGCTTCCTTGATCTTAGATAGTAACTCGGGTTCTACTCTAAGATTAGCCCAGTAACCGTGTTGTCCACGTACCATGATCTCGATGTCTAGTCGCTCCAAGTCTCTTATGATTTCCTCCTCGATTCTAATGCTGTTGATCATTCCGGACTTCCTGCTAAGGGCATCTGCTACTACATTTGCCTTTCCGGGATGATACTGAAGATTAATGTCATAATCCTTCAACAGCTCTAACCATCTCCTCTGCCTCATGTTTAGTTCACGTTGTGTGAAGATATACTTCAAGCTCTTGTGGTCCGTGAAAATGTCACATGATTCTCCATATACGTAGTGTCTCCATATCTTCAATGCAAACACGACTGCAGCAAGTTCCAGATCGTGCGTGGGGTAATTCTCTTCATAAGGCTTAAGCTGCCGTGAAGCGTACGCGATCACTTTCCCATGTTGCATGAGAACACAGCCAAGTCCCTTCCCCGATGCATCGCTGTAGATATGAAATCCATCCGTACCAGATGGTAGAGTAAGAATAGGTGCAGATACTAGCTTCTGCTTCAGGTCTTCAAAGCTCTTCTCTCGATCTTCAGTCCAGACGAATTTCTCCCCTTTCCGCATCAGTTTGGTCAATGGTAGTGCTAAGCGGGAAAAGTTCTCCACGAACCTACGGTAATAACCAGCTAAGCCTAAGAAACTGCGGACTTCCGTCGCTGATGTCGGCCTCGGCCACTTAGTGATGGCCTCAACCTTCGCTGGATCCATAGTGATTCCTTCTGCTGATACAATGTGACCTAGGAATGCCACCTTGTCTAACCAGAACTCACACTTGGAAAATTTAGCATACAACTGCTTCTGGCGAAGAATCTGTAGTACTGTACGAAGATGGTCTTCGTGTTCCTCCTTGGACTTAGAGAAAATCAGGATGTCATCGATGAAAATAATGACGAATTTGTCCAGAAATTCATGGAAGATTCTGTTCATCAGATCCATGAACACTGCTGGAGCATTGGTCAGGCCAAATGGCATAACTACAAACTCGTAGTGGCCATAACGAGTACGAAAGGCAGTCTTAGCAATATCCTGCTCCTTGACTCGTAACTGGTGATAGCCTGACCTAAGATCGATCTTGGAGAAGTGTTTGGCCCCTTGGAGTTGGTCAAACAGATCATCAATGCGTGGCAGTGGATATCTATTCCGAATAGTAATCTTGTTGAGCTCGCGATAGTCTATGCAAAGACGCATACTGCCGTCCTTCTTCTTAACAAACAAAACCGGTGCGCCCCATGGAGATGCGCTCGGTCGAATGAAACCTCGTTCAAGAAGTTCTTGTAGTTGATCCTTCAGCTCCTTCAGCTCTATAGGAGCCATGCGATAAGGAGCCTTGGAGATTGGTTCAGCTCCTGAAACCAGCTCGATACTGTATTCCACTTCTCGTGCAGGTGGTATGTCAGGAAGTTCTGCTGGAAACACGTCTTGGAATTCCGACACTATTGGTTGATCCTGAATCGATGGAGACTCAGCATCCAGGTCGTGAACCATAGCTAGATAACCCTCGCAGCCGTGTGACAGTAGTGCACGCGCTTGCAGAGTGGATATGACTTGTACAGACCGTCCGGGTATGAACCCGTTATGAATGTACTCTGGTGCATTGACATCACCGAAGATAACTCGATATGAATGGCAGTCTATGGTAGCATGATACTTGGATAGCCAATCCATGCCCAAAATCATGTCGAAGTCATTCATGTCCAGCGGAAGTGCGTCGATAGGTCGAACCTTATCATCGAATTCTAGGAGAAGACTCTTGTATACATGGGTGATTAATACAGAGTCCCTCAAAGGCGTGGAAATAGTAATCCTATTTTCTAGTGGCAAGGGAGGCATCCTAATGTTCTTAGCATAAGTAGTAGAAATAACCGAGTGAGTAGCACCCGTATCGAAAAGAACACATGCAGCGCGACCATACATATACAAGATTCCAGTGATGGTACCTGTAGACTTGTTGGCGTGGTCTCGAGATGTCGTGTAGACACGCCCGACAGTAGGAGGCGGCTTGGTATCAACATGTCCCGATGTACCCTCCATCTCGCCCTTTCGGCAATCCTTCATAATATGGCCAGAAAGACCACACTTGAAGCACGCATCAGTATTACGGCGACATGGTCCTGGGTGCCTACGATGGCAAGTAGAGCAAAGAGGATGAGTGTATCCTCCAGCAGGTGCTCTGGCTGGCTGAGGACCTGATAAAACATTTTACATGAGACATAATAGTTGGGTACAAAGGACAAAGCGGATAATCATAAGATTGAATACCAGTGATAGCTGGACGGCTAGGCTGCCAACCTCTCTGGTTCTGGTCCCTACCGTTTCCATGGTTCCTGGTAGAATTTTGTTAGAGTGTCAGAATATGAGTTATAACATAAAACATAAGAAATTTCGTAAGTATTAGGACCTGCTGTTGCTGGATTGCCCGGCGTTGTTACGGTAATTGTCATTACCGCCACGCCTGTCCGTAGTAGATCGGTCATTAGTCTGACCATTTCCTTCGGGCTGATGAGGCTGCTGCTGAGTAGCCGGCTGAGACCGGTCCCCAGTTTTCTGCCTGGAAGATACATTTAAAGAGATGAATAATTGACATATGGAAGATATACGGATTGATCACCGCTTGAATATGAAGGTTTTACCTCTTGTCGGGTCTTTCAGCTTCCCCGAACTCATCCCTCTCCTGCAGCATCTCCAGTTTTCGTGCTGCATCAGCCACTTGTGCTACCGTATTAAACGTATCACACACCAGATTGTTTGCGACCGATGTGCGAAGAGCCCATCTGAAGTGATGTGCCTGCTCTTCTGGAGTACCTGCTGCCGCACCAAGGAAACCAACCAAGCAGAAAGCGCTGCATAAACTCGTTGCTATTCTCCCCAGCTCTCTGACGGATCCCATGGTACTCTCTCTTGAGCTTGTCCTGCTCAGCCTTGGGAAAGAACTGCTCCATCACCCTGTCCTTGAACTGAGCCCAAGTCAAACCAGCAACCCACTCATCACCACCTTCAGATTGCATCAAAGCTAACCACCAGTTAAGTACATCGCCTTCGAACCGATAGCATGCCAACCTCGCCTTGTATGCGGGGTCACAGCCCATAGCGTTGAAGATCTTCTCGATGTGAGCCAACCAGCTTTCAGCATCGCTGGGGCTATCTGTCTTTTCAAAAGATCGAGGGCGGAGCTTGTTGAATCTCTCCAGCCATACTGCTATTGTCACTGGAGGAGGAGGAGGAGGTGGCTGATTGTGCTGCTACTGATTGTTGGCAGCTTGAACTTCAGCACGGATGTCATTCCTCAGTTGAGGAAGCAAGGCTTGCATGGCAGCCTGAATTGCAGCATTGAGCTGCTCCTGCTCGCGTGTGAGAACCATCTGACAGTATGACATAAAACATATGATGAACAGTTCAAAACATAAAATATAACATATATACATGAAAAAAAAATATTTTATACTAAAAATTCCACAAGAAAAATTTTATGCAAGAAAATTTTTGTATGAATGCATGATGCAGTTTTATGAAAACTTTTGATGCTCGAGAGTGAACGCCTCTGGTCAGTTCACCCAAAACAAAAGACATATCGAGGGGACGCCTATGGTTCGGTCCCAAATCTAAAAGTTTCGATAAAACACATGCGACTAAATAGGGCCAGTCCTGTACCAACCATTACTTAGTCAAAAACCCTGTAACAATGACATATATATGTATGCTTAAAAAATGATGAATGCATGAAAACACTGTCAGTTCTAGGAAGACCGTAGTGACTACCCACTAATCACAGGTCATATTTGAGAGCCTACAGGTGGAAGCCTTGGCTCTGATACCATAATTGTAACACCCCATTTTGGAAATGGAAATATCACAGTAGTTATGGCGTGTCATCAAAGCATACAAGGTAAAATGTCTAAACATTACTTGACCATATAAAGGAAAATACCGGAATCAAACATCGGTAGTCCAAAAATAAAGCTCATCACACACAAACATAGTATAGTAAGGAATAAGGACGAAACAATGTCCAAAGCATAAGTATCATAAAGAAAGGAAATGCATAATGTAAAGAAGGCTAGGCAGCTTCCAGTCCATATGCACGTACTCTTAGTGTCTACGAGCGTCCCTGAGTACCTGCCGTTTTGGGAACATAGAAAAGGAAAACGGCTGAGCAATACGCTCAGTGCACGGATGTACAATAAAGCATGAATAGGATAAGCATATAACATAATAACAGCGGAAGAAACTAAGTCCCGAGTAACCTGATTAAGTCTTAATAAAACTAGTTTTATAGTTTGAAAGTCTTATGTTTATCTTATAAAAACTGTTTGTCATATTTTACCATCTAGCCAATATAGGTCATGAATATCCACCGTGCATGAATAATTGGAGGGGTGACCTCATCATGCAAATTAGAGGGGGTGCCTCTAATTTAATATACTGGTTTAATGGGTAGGAGGGATCAGCTCCTTGTGAAGGATGCAAGGCACACACCACATTCACCATGTAATCCTGAATAAAAACGTGTAACTAGGATGCACCCATACGCCCCACCTGATAAATATAAATAAATGGCCAAAAGCTGAAGGGACGCCACGAGCAATCACTCCGCCGTGGTGAAGTCATAACATCAGTGCCTCTAATGTTATGGTTATGGTACCTCCATAACTAGGTGAAACTGGTCATGCAGGTATATGGCTATAGGTAATCATATTAAAACATAAGCAATCAAACTCATACTTATACTACGGGAAAATAGTTGGCTGCATACGGGGAAATCCTAATAAGGAAAGAATGTCCATACTGAAAGGACGGGAATCCGTACCTTATGTCCAGTGAACGAGAATGATGAACTGCGAGAATCCTACTTCTGAATCACTAACGCTACATAAATACGTACATGAAATAAGTATCTGTTTACTACATACATAGCTGGTTTTATATCATGTCTTAGCTTATTTTATGTGTTCTTACCATTTACACAGTTTAAAGCCTTAAACTGTGTTAAATCTTATATTCTGATCAATCTGATTAAGTATTTCTGATATTTTATGTGTTATTATACTTACTGTGTAATATTAAGTAACTTTCCAAAAATAACAGGTTTCCTTAAATAGAAAGTTTCCAAAAATAAAAAGTTCCCAAAAATAGAAGTTACCAAAAATAGAAAGTTTCCAAAAATAGAAAGTTTCCAAAAATAGAAAGTTTCCAAATATAGAAAGTTTCCAAAAATAGATTTACTGCTTAAAATAGATAGGTTTCTAAAAATAGAAAGTTTCCATAAATAGATTAGCTGCCTTAATTAAATAAGTTTCCATAAATAGATTAGCTGCCTTAATTAAATAAGTTTCCATAAATAGATTAGCTGCCTTAAATAAATAAGTTTCTAAAAATATCTGGTTTCCATAAATAAAATAACTGCCTTATTTAATTAGGTTTCTAAAAATAGAAGTTTCCATAATTAGAAATAAGCTGGTTAAATAAGCTAAGTAAATAAGCCTAAGTGTTTTCATGATTATTTTCTAAGTCATAAGATATATTATATAGTTTAATAATTATTTCATGTAATTTAATTAAACTATAGGTTATAATATTTAATTAAAGTATGACATGTTTTAAGTAAATATATTAAATACTTAGGTTAAAAATATGTATTATTAAATACTAATTATATAACCTAATTCATGTTTAATTAATTAATTATATCCATGGTTTTAAAATAATTAATTAATTATAAGTCTTAATAATAAAAATACTTAGGTTAAAATAATTCATGTTATAATTAATTAGTTAACCTAAGTCATGTGATTAAATTAACTTATTAATTTAATTCTTAACCTAAGTTTATAACATAAACAACTAACATAATCATGATCCGGATCAAAGCTTAAAAACATGCACCGGATATGAACAAACACCGTACCCCGAACCAATCCGTGGTACCCCCTTGCTGTCGTGGGACCCACACGCACCAACCAAGACCCAAAAAGGTCTTGGTGGTGGTCGGTTAGAACAAACCGAACCCCCTTGGGGTCGGTTGTTCCTGCGGCCCAAAACAAACACCCCTTAGATCGATCCCATTGATTAATTAATGACCATAACATGTTAGATCTAGGTTTAATTAATATGTTTTTATGAAAAACATCACGTGTTCTTAATTAATAAAAGATTAATTAAAAAGAAACAAGTAAAAAGGTTTTACCGTATTCGTGGATCAAAAGGGTGAAGAACAAACACGAACAAATACTAAATCAACAAGATCCAAGATCAAAATCACCCCCTTATGGTGGTTTGTAGGTGGCGACACACAAGGAAGAAGGAGGGAGGGTTTCTAGGTTTTCTTGAAATTCTTCTGTAAAACTAAATTGAGTAGTGAAAAATAATTAAGCCCCCTTAAGTAAAATTTAACAATGGGCTTGGCCCATTGTTCTTGTTTGGCCGCGGGTAGGGACTCCCTTGTGGGGGTCCCGTACCTCGTTTCGTATTTTGTAATTTTATACACGTTTACGTTTAATTTAGTTCGTGTTTTAAAAGTTCTCGTTACGTAAATATCCTACACTTATATATTTAATTACGCTCGTATTAAATATATATACGTAATTAATAATATCTCGTGTTTTAATTACGCTCGTGATCTCGTGCTCGTATGTTCGTGATTAATTATTGCTAAATAATTATTACGTGATCGTGCAAATAAAATACTTATCGTGTTCTAACACGTACGTAATACATAAACTCCTAATACGTAATCGTAATCATGTTATATTAGGAAAGTTTTAACTAGTACATACGAACCTAAGGTGCTATGCATGGTAAAAGCATGCGGGTTTTACAACTTGATTGCTTTTTCAATAGGTTTTTCTGGTTACGATATCTATACCCTTCAACACATTAATTCACGATAGTATTGGTGTCAAAAGGTGGTTAGGTATTCGTCCTATGATCCATCCAGAACCGGAGGGATCTTCCCAGGGACAATCCATTAGAATTTAGATGTCCTTAGGAAAGATGGAGTAGTTGAGTGTCCGGGAAAAATGCCGACCAAGTACTTAAGCTAACACTGGAATAATCACAACAAGGTGCTAGTTATGACGTCTTGGTAAGCATTGAAGGGGTTGAAGAATGAAAAAGAAATGTAAGGATAAAGGGTGAAAAGAAATAGCCTTCCATACAACTTAGGCAGAAACCAGGTCAATACATCTACTATCAGAATCATGCTGATGGTTTCTGGTATTAAAGACAAAGCATCATGGACCCAGTGATGCAATGCACAACGCTTCCCAGCCTACTCAAGCTTCGCTCAAAAGAAGTTTGTTTTATTGTCACGGAGTTCAACTCATTTCTATCGACTTTCTCACTCCGAGATAGTAGATATTGAAAAGGTGGCAGTCTTTTCCAGCCTTCGATCACCAAATAAACGTGCACTTATAGAGTCTAGAGCCAACGAGATTCATCAAAAATCTCATTAGGACACTTATTCCTTATATCAATTGTTGTTCATCATTAGAACACAAGCGATAATTTACAGACTCCTACGCTCTATCCTTGTGGTATTGCTAGAACATTCAGAGTGATACTCTCTAGTATTCACAGTGATGAATGGAAATCCTTCCAGTGTTAACATCAAACAGCACTGCGGTAGGTCATATGTACGATTCAGTTTGAATTAAACATATGCTAACTGGAAAGCAACAGTGGTTTGATTCTTAATTGATTCAAACTCATTCCAGGTCTCTATGCAATATCTTTATGATCTTGCCAGAATATTCAGACTAATACTTTTCAGTATTTACAGTGACGAATGGAAATCCTTCCAGTGTCATCATCAAACAGCACTGCGGTAGGTAACTTGTGAGATTCTATATGAATCAAGCTTGTGTCAACTAGAAAGCAACGATGGTTTGATTCTTAAATGATTCAAACTTGTTCCAGGAAATTGAATTGACGAATTAATCAGCAGAATGGAACTGTATGATTCACTCCTTACTATGAATTATCTTTCGATAAATTCAAGTATTGAGAACGGCTACCACAGCCGGAAACCCTGTCAAGGAAGTTCTTTGAACTTACCTAATCACAGGTACAGTATTCTTACTGTATAACGGGAAACCGGAGGAATGCAAACGGTGGCGTAACTTCAAGAAGTCATAATTCAAGACCACATGCTCATATAAATTAAGAAAGCTCAAGAACATCTAAAGACAAAGACTTCCGTTACTCTGATGATCAAGGGAGATTGTTAACAAGCTTTCAAGTCAACACAAAACATGAGTATGTGGAGAAAGACACAAGAACACAAGCTGGCAAAGTTTTAAGATCAAGTCAAGGCAAAGATCAAAGATCCAAGATCACAAGTCATGAAAGGAACTATGAAGAAACTCTCAAGACATCGAGCTTCAAAGTATGCAACAACAAAGAAGTGAAGTCACATATTACATGACCACCCCTTAGGGGGAGATTGTTAGAAGTAATTAAAGTGATGGTCATATAATATATCGTTGCGAAGCTCGTGAAAAATGTTATTTAATGATGTCGAGAGTTTTTAGTTATTATTGTTTATGTAACGAGATTTAGTCCCGAACACACAAATGAGGAAGGCCTCCTAAACATTTGTTACTTAGTATAAAAGGCTTCGTAATCCTCATTTGTGTGTGTGCTTTCCATTTTTGATTAATTTTAGAGAGAAAAAGGTGTGTTTGTTTCTCTCACTAGGAAAACACCAACTTTGTATTTCTTTTCTTCTCTTCATCTTAATCTAATCTTTCTTTTTTAGTTTAATCATCATCATGTTATTTCTGTTTGATTAGTCGTGTGATTTAGATCTACATGGAACAATGGAAGAAAGCCAATCCTACATTGTTTGTTAAAGGTGGAATGCTTAGTGAAAGTCCACTTGATTCTACACCCATAACTGTGACCAACCCTTCTACTGGAAAACCTGTTGACCTTGGCTCAAATGTTAATAGTAAACCTAGTGTTAAGTATGCTGAAATGTATAGAAAACCTAGGTCACCACAAAGCCAAGCTAGTGTTAATGGGACTGGGTTCTTTTCATCTAGACCTAGGGTTATGTCTAGAAAAGCTTGTTATAAATGTGGGAGTTTTTCTCATTTGGCTTATAAATGTGTCAGTGCTTCAAAAGTCAACGCTGACAATAGGTCAACCATGGTCAACCCTAAACCTAATGTCCAATCTAGCTTACAGTCTCCCAAACCAGCTCCCTACTTCTCTAGAAGAGCTAACTCTCATGGACATAGGCCTTTTCAAAAGACCAACACTTGGTCAAACAGACAATGGGTTCCTGTAGCAAACCCTAGCTTTGGCGCTGACAGAAACAAATCAAGCGCTGACAGGTACAAATGTGATGCTGACAAGACCAAAACAAACGCTGACAACTTCAAGTTTGGTATGAAAATGCCACAACTGGCTGTTGTTAGACCATATGTTAGACCAATCAATGGTAGGTATTTGAAATCCATGGGACAAGGATCTAAATCTTCATCTAGTTTGACATGGAGACCCAAACAAGACCAAAACCCTAATTTAGATGGAATTTCTATGACCTGTAACAGATTTCATTATATTTCGAAGGTCATAACTAAACCAATTGGGGTCAATTGGATGTTTAATCCTCAAAGGGATGAACAAGGGGTTGTTATAAGGACTAAATGTGTTCTTGTTGAACAACCAAATGAATCCAAGTCTGCTCAGGCTTGGGTTCCCAAAGAAAACTAATTTGTTTTCGTTATGTGCAGGGCATTCAAAAGCAGGTAAATGATTATGGATATTGGGAAAGTGGATGCTCTAGGCACATGACGGGGAAGGAAGATTATTTGAATAACTTTACTCCCATTAAAGATGGTGACAAAGTGTACTTTAGAGGAGGATATGGTACAATTTCTGGCAAAGGCACTCTTATCACCAATAATTTGCGTTTTGAAAACGTATTTCTGGTAAAAGAACTTGATTATAATATGTTTAGTGTATCACAAGTTTGTGATAACAAGAATAAGGTTCTTTTCACTGACACTGAATGCTTGGTGTTAAGCAAAGACTTTAAGATGCATGATGAGAAGTTTATTGATTATAGAACACCTAGGCATAAGGACATTTATAATGTAAATCTTAATGGAATTAGGATGAACAACAATTTGTCATGTATATATGCTAAAGCTTCAGTAGATGAAAGTAATCTATGGCACAGAAGGTTAGGGCACATAAACTTTAAGAACATAAACAGACTTGTGAGACATGGTTTAGTTGATGGTTTCCCTGAAAAGGCTTTCCACAATGATCATTCTTGTGTTGCGTCTTAAAGGCAAACAACACAATGTCTCATTTAAGTCTAAACTTGTGCACTCTAGTTCTAAACCACTTCACTTAATACATATGGACTTATTTGGTCCAACTAATATAGAAAGTTTAAATGGTAAATCTTATTGTTTTGTTATAACTGACGATTTTTCTAGATTTACTTGGACTTTCAATGGTGGTGAGTTTAGAAACCAATTGTTAGATGACTTCTGTGTCAATAAAGGGATTACTAGGTAGTTTAGCATAGCTAGAACCCCACAGCAGAATGGGGTGGTTGAGAGGAAGAATAGGACACTCATAGAAGCAGCTAGGACAATGTTGGCTGATGCTCATTTTCCCATTGCATTTTGGGCTGAGGCTGTGAATACAGCCTGTTATGTTCAAAATAGAGCTTTGGTCAACAAAATTCATAATAAGACACCTTATGAGCTATTTTGGAATAGGAAACCTAATATTGGTTTTCTTAAACCCTTTGGATGTCATGTAGTGATTTTAGATACTAGTGATGCCTTAGAAAAGTTTAGTGCTAAAGGTGATGAAGGCTATTTTATGGGCTATTCAGTGCAGAGTAAAAGATATAAGATTTACATTAAGAAAGAAAAACATATACTTGAAAAGGTACATGCTAAGGTTTTAGAAAGTAAACCTAGTGATCCTAAGAGTGGACCTAATTTGTTCTTTGATTTAGAGCCTTTATCTAGAACCTTGAATTATATGCCTGTTACCAATCCAAACATTGTGAAAAAGGATTCAAATGTTGTGGAAGAACCTATTGTTGAAATTATAGGTAAACAGGTTGACAAGGAAGAAGGATCACATACAGTCAAATCAGATCCCATACTTGAGTATGTTACCATTCCTATATGGACTGATGGATTTGTTGCTGCTGCTGCTGGAAAGGAGAAAGATGGTCCACAAGAAAAACCAGTTGGTGAAAACATGCATAAATCTTCAAGCGCTAATAAAGGCAAATCCGATGCTGACAGGTTAAACTCAGACGCTGACAGACCAGACGTTGACAACCTGTTTGGGCATCCATTCTCTTCCAATAATTTTGAACAAGGTGAACCTTCGAGAGTTCATGAAGAGGTTCATTCTAGTGATGATTGGGGAGGATATGAAGATGATATTGGCAACATGGAGGGACTGAGATTGAAGCCAACACACTCATTAAAGGAGGAACACTTACATCTACTATCAAAAATCATCCTCCTTCTCTAATCATTGGTGATGTATTGTCTCCTGTTCAAAAAAGAAGGTCTCATCAGAATCAAGGAGGTTTTATTGCCAATATCCACAAGAAGGTTGATACCACTCTTGTACAGGCATGTTTTTTGCTTGTTTTCTTTCACAACAGGAACCTTAGAAGATTTTTGATGCTCTCAAAGAACCAAGTTGGGTGGAAGCAATGCAGGATGAGCTTCACCAATTTGCTATTCAAGATGTTTGGGAGTTAGTGGACTATCCTAGGTATGTAAGACCTATAGGTACAAAATGGGTTCTTAGAAACAAGAAAGATGAAAGAGGAATTGTGGTCAGAAACAAGGCACATTTAGTTTCTCAAGGCTATACACAAGAAGAGGGAATAGACTATGAAGAGGTTTTTGCACCTGTTGCAAGTATTGAAGCAATAAGGATTTTCTTAGTCTATGATTCTTGCATGAGCTTCACAGTTTATCAAATGGATGTGAATAGTGGCTTTCTTTAAGGAACAATTGTAGAGGAGGTTTATGTAATGTAGCCTCCTGGTTTTGAAGATTCAGAACATCTAGACAAAGTGTATAGGGTGAAGAAAGCAATGTATAGACTTCATCAAGCCCCAAGAGCATGGTATGGAACATTGTCCACCTATCAGTGGAAAAATCATTTAAGAGGGGCACAATAGACCAGACCTTATTTACCAAGAAGGCTGGTAAGGACTTTCTACTTGTTCAGGTCTATGTGGATGATATCATCTTTGGTTCACCTAATCCAAAGATGAGTGAAGACTTTTCCAAGCTCATGACAGACAAATTCAAGGTGAGTACAATGGGAGAGATGAACTTATTTCTAGGGTTACAAGTTCAACAGAAAGAGGATGGTATCTTTATCTCTCAAGACAAGTATGTATAAGAAATCTTGAAGAAGTTTGGCTTTTCTCCTCATGAAAAACGGGCTAGCACACCCATGGATAGGGAACACCCTTGGGGAAAGATTGGAGATGGAAAAGAAGTGGATGTCAGGCATTATAGATCAATGATTGGATCATTGATGTATCTTACAACCTCTAGACCTGACATCATGTTTGCTATATGTGCATGTGCACACCATCAAGTGAATCCTAAGGAATGTCATCTTCATGCTGTTAAAAGGATCTTTAGATACCTTAGGTGCTATCCCTCTTTGGTATTATGGTATCCTAAAGATTCTCCATTGGAGCTTATTGGTTATTCAGACAATGATTATGGAGGTGACAAGTTTGATAGAAAATCCACAACTGGTGGATGCCAATTTCTTAGGAACAGGTTGATATCTTGGCAATGCAAGAAACAAACAGTGGTGACCAACTCTACAACTGAAGCAGAATATGTAGCTGCAGCTGCTTGTTGTGGACAAGTTCTATGGATTCAGAACCAACTGTTGGATTATGGGTATAATTTTATGCATACCAAGATTTTTGTAGACAATAACAGTACATTATGCATTATTAAGAATTATGTACATCATTCTAAAACAAACACATAGAAATTAGACATCATTTTATAAGAGATTGTTTTCAAAAGGTTTAATACAACCAGATAGGGTCGACAATAAAGAAAATGCGGCAGATTTGTTAACTAAACCTTTTGATGCTGGGAGGTTTCAATACTTGGTAACAAGTATTGGAATGATCAATCTTACCTAAAATGTGTTTTTGGAACTTCTTGTAAAAGTATGCACAGGATATGCACTAATATTGGTCTTTGTAAAAGTATTAGATCTTTCCACTATTATTTTCTTACGCTGAAAAAGTTTGTTGAGACGCTGACAAGTGTTAAGATTGACGCTGACAAGTGTTTGTTAAGACACTGACAAAGTGTTTAGACAGATGCTGACAAGTGTTTATCAAGACGTTGATAAGTGTCAAAATGGACGCTGACAGCAACATGTTAGTTTTTGTGGTTTTTATCTAATCATGCAGGATTGTGAGCATTGTACAAATGGATACAGAGTTGCTTATGAATCTTTTAGCTACTAAGAGTGTGTTCAAGTTTATGGATGATGGTTGGAATGTCATACATTTCTATCTTGACATAAATTTTTCTTGGCAACTTTATTTTTAGCAACCTTGTATATCATAGTTTTAGGCTACCTTTAGGATCTTGGGTATTCATAGAATGCTCTTATCACAAGTCTAGATTGTGTCCACAAGTGAGTGGGGATTAAAAATAATGAAGGTTTCTTCTTTATGAATTTGTTGGAGTTTCTAATCCTTGAGGCACTGTAACACCCCCAAATATTCATACTTTAGTTCGTCGGAAGGGTCGTTGGTGGTACGGGATAGCACATTACTCAAATCATAGACAATGCTTAAAAATCGCGTTAATAATAAAGCAATTTCCATTCATGAATATCAAATTTACAAAGGTCCTCAGGTCATAATATATCATACAAATTTACAAAACATTTGAATGGAAATTTTATTTGAATGCGGGCCATAAATTCTTTCCCGAGAATTACCTTCAAGTACCCGAGATAAAACATGTTAAAAAGTCAGCGAAAACGCCGAGTGAATTCATAGAGTTTCATAAAAATCATTAGTATATTACCGGTATATAATTATTACCAAAAATCATTTTGTACAAATCTTTGTCGTAGGCTATAAAATAGGCCAAAGACATTTTGTACGAATCTTTGTTGAAAAACATAATATAGGCTTTTGCCTTCAAAATCATTATACGAACCATTGTCGTAAAAACTTCATACAATACGTTTTATAACATTGTAGAGAATTCAATAAAAACCGTTATATGAAAATGGTTATTTAAAACCAAAACACGAACATAATATCAGTAATAAGACCTCGTATTGCTAGTCAGTCAATATATTATAATTCAATGCGTATATTAGTATTTTCGTTATTGGATTATTATGAGCCGCATAACATTGCTACCTTACTATAACAAACAACGGGTAGCTAACCCGTAATTCCTTCGCTTACCAATCGATGTGGCACGACGGGATCAACCGTCAAGGCGCGAACTGGGGTAGTTCACAATTCATGCTAATGGGTCTTTTAGTGACATAACCTAACTAATTATAATCCATTTCATTTCGTTCATCGGGTCATATAATCATTCACCGGATCATATAATCATTCGGGTCCATATCAATAAGCAAACAATCGGGACAACCGGTGTCCTATTTAATTAAAACTAACATGTTATCTCCCTCGCGGGTTTATAAAACATTTCATAAAACATTTAAAAGAGTGCGAGGCTATGAACTCACGTTTATTGGGAAAGGCGGGCTATCGGCGTTTTGGATGTACGGTACGTGCTTCAATCACAGAAACCTAGACAAATAATACTCGGTCTTAGACTCTTGTCCAATGAATTTATAAAAATAATGGCTATGTATATATATGATGATATTATAAGTAAGATCATGATCAAGTGGGATTTTATCTCTTTATACAACATTATAGTTGTTATGTGTTAGTAAATTTTTGACTAGTTACACTAGTTTTAACTTGTTTACATATTAAGGCCCAATAATAGTGCTTAATGTCCTTGAAGAACTTTTTCTTTTGTTGGGACGTTAACCCTTCCATAAGAACACCACCCGCTAAGTAGTTTGCAATCTCCTCAAACCATGGGGTATCGTCAAGGTTGGAGTTAATAGAAATTAAGGCCTCAAGGGGAAAAGATTCATTAATCTCTTGATTTGGAGGTTCCCCTTGATAAGGATCCTCGAGTCTACTAAGATGATCCGCGGCTAGGTTTTCTACTCCCTTTTTATCACGAATTTCAATTTGAATTCTTGAAGGAGTAAAACCCAACGAAGAAGTCTTGGTTTAGAATCTTGTTTCATTAACAAGTACTTCAACGCGGAATGATCGGTGTACACAATGGTGGTTGAAAGGACAAGATAGGGGCGGAATTTTTCAAAAGCATACACTACAGCTAAAAGCTATTTTTTGGTATTGGTATAATGCAATTGAGCCGCCGTCATTGTCTTGCTAGCGTAATGGATTGGTTGGAAATGTTTGTTGATTATTTGTCCCAAAACTACTCCAATAGCAAAGACGCTAGCATAACACATCAATTCAAAAGGTAACTCCCAATTAGGGGTAACTAAGACAGGTGCCTTAGTTAATTTATCCTTAAGAAGATTGAAAGATTCGATACACTCTTTAGAAAAGATAAAAGGAGTATCTTTTTCCTAGAGGTGGGTCATCGGGCGAGCGATCTTAGAAAAATCTTGAATGAAGCGACGATAGAAGCCCGCATGTCCAAGAAAACTTCTCACACCCTTTACGATTGAAGGTGGAGGTAATTTAGCAATCACATCGACTTTAGCACGATCGACTTCAATACCGACTTTAGAAATTTTATGTCCAAGAACAATGCCTTCTTTTACCATGAAATGACACTTTTCCCAATTAATGACGAGACGAGTGTCTTCACACCGTGTAAGCATACGTTCTAAATTGGCAAGGCAAGATGAGAAAGAATCACCATAGACCGAGAAATCGTCCATAAAGACTTCCATAGTTTCTTCAACCATGTCATGGAATATAGCCATCATACACCTTTGGAAAGTCCCAAGAGCATTGCATAAGCCGATAGGCATTTTTTTGTAAGAAAATTTTCCATAAGGACAAGTGAATATGGTTTTCTCTTGGTATTTTAGATTGATGGGAATTTGAAAATACCCGGAGAAACCGTCTAAGAAGCAATAGTAGTCATTACCCGCTAAACGCTCGAGCATTTGATCCATGAAAGGAAGAGGAAAATGATCCTTACGAGTAGCATCATTGAGCTTGCGATAGTCAATGCAAACTCGCCAACCCGTGACAAGTCGAGTAGGAATCAAATCGTTGTTTTCAATGGGAACAACGGTTATTCTACCTTTCTTAGGCACACAATGGACGGGACCAACCCATGGAGAATCCGAAATAGGGTAAATCATTCTGACATCTAGAGGTTTGATAACTTCTTTCTTGATGAAGTCATGAATTTTTGGATTAACCCTTCTCTGGCTTTGGATTACGGGTTTAAAGTCATCTTCCATGATAATTTTATGAGTACAAAAGTTAGGATCAATTTCGCGGATATCAGAAATTTTCCAAGCAATTGGTTTCTTATGATTTTTGAGCACATCGATAAGTCAAGATTTTTCATCCTCTTGTAAGTCCTTTGCAATGATGACGGGTAACTTCTTATTGTCTTCTAGGAAAACGTATTCAAGATGAGACGGTAAATCCTTAAGCTCTAAATCCAGAGGATTGTCAATGGAAGGCTTAGTCAAATTTGGATCATCCGTTGTAACTTACTTAGGAGAAGGTGGAGAAATATGGTCCTCATTGAGAAGTTTCTCGATGGTACGAATGTATTCACCCCAATCGGAAATAGAATCGTCATATTTTAAGTCCACATCCACTAAACTTGCTTCAAATTCTTTCAAAAGAAAATCACTTTCTCCAAATGGAGTCAATGAAGGAGCAATAGAGGGAACGGTTTCAACAATGGGTAGAGAAGAAAAACCACTTTTACAAGCGTCTTTGAAATGTTCTTCGCAAGCCTCATCAAGTACGTCAATGAAATTAACGCTCTCGTGTTCATAAGGTTGCTTAGAAAGTTTACCCATGTTGAAGACGATTTTGTCGTCACCAACTCTCATGATTAATTTGCACGCGGCTACATCAATGAGAGTGCGACCGATCCTCAAGAATGTACGTCCAACGATTAATGGAACACGGGGAGCCATCTCGTAGTCAACGATAACAAAATCCATCGGAAAGGTGAATTTGTCGACACCGACGAAGATATCTTCGGCTATCCCCACCGGATAAGCAACCGTACGGTTAGCTAACTCTAATGTCATTTGTGTGGGGACTAGCTCGGGTAGAGATAATTGTTTCCAAACACTTAATGGCATTAAGTTGATACTAGCACCTAGATCGGCTAGGGCCATACAATTCTCTACCCCGGGAAAGTTGTAAGGAATGAGAAAGCGACCCTGTTCACCAAGTTTGGTTGGTAATTTCCTTAAGAGAACCGCGGAGCAATTCTCATTAAGTTTGGTTTGAGCAATATCAAGGAGTTTTTCCTTATCTCTAAGAAGATCTTTGAACATTTTAGCATATTTAGGCATGTGAGCGAGAGCCTCAGCAAAGGAGATGTTGAAATTTAATTGTTTAAACATTTTAAGAAAGTTTGAAACTTGAATATCATCCTTATTTTTCAACTTCTCTTTCCTCAACCTTGAAGGATAAGGTATGTCGGGTTGAGATGAAGGCTTTGGAATGGAATTATCACTCACATCCTTGGGTGGTGGAGGGGTGGAAGTAGAAGGTGGAGGAATTAGTGAAGGAGGCTCGTTATCCTTTGTCACAATCACCGGAGTAGGTTTAGGAATCTCGGGTTCCTTATAACCTTTTCCACTTCGGGTGGTGATTGCTTTCATCTCCCCTCTTGGATTAGTAACGATGTTATTCGGAAGAGAACCCGAACCAGAGGTTTGATTACTTGGGAAGAAACTATCCATCATATCCCTTAAGTCATTCGTTTGGATGCTTAAAGAGTTTCACATGTCATTCCTAAGCTCGGCTCGTAGATCATTCCCTTGTTTCGCCATGTCACCTTTAAAGTTAATAATTTGGCTCTGAAGATTCTTCACCATCGCGTCATTAGTCCTCATGTAAGTTTCAACCTCGTGATTAAATGCCGTGGGCTGGTTAGGAGGAGGAGCTTGGTAAGCGGGTGGTTGATAAGTGGGTTGTTGGTAAACTTGATTATTTCCTTGAGGTGGATATGGATTTCTTTGGGTTTGATTTTGATTAGGAGCTCGAGGTTGGTTTTGATTGTTGCGATTGAAGTTGGTTTGGTTTTGAGGAGGAAAACCGGGTGGTGAAAGGAAATTGTTTGAATGATAACTTAGCAAATTGCGATCACCTTGAGGACGCGCTTGATAGCCTCATGTGGAAAAGTTACCGTTAGCCGCATACACGTTTTCCGGATTGTCATAAGTAGAAGGACAATCGGTATATGAATGAGGACCACCGCAGGTCTCACAAGAAATTGCTACAGCTTTAGCTTGTTGATATTGGTTTGTAGCCATGAGTTGGATATTTTTGTTCATTTCGGCTAGTTGGCGGGTGATTTCGGTCATCTCGGGTTTGGTTGAAGTAGAAGAAACATTGACTCTCGGGTTATTTCTTGAAGATGCGGATGAATCCCAATTTTTGTGATAAGTGGTCATGTTCTCTATAAGCTCTCTACACTCCTCAGGTCTTCTTTTCATAAATGTACCACCGGCGGCTGCATTAATCGTATCACGATCACGAAAAGTTACACCATTGTAGAAAGTATCAATCAAAGTGTCAGGGAGCATATTATGGTTAGGACAACGATCGATCAAGACATTATAACGTTCCCAAGCATCAAAAAGAGACTCATCAGGTTCTTGAGTGAAACCATTGATTTGATTCCGAAGACTGGTTACCATGGATGGTGGAAAGTAGCGCGACAAAATTTTTTGAGTCATCTCGTCCCATGTATGAATTGAGTTTTTAGGAAGATGATCAAACCATTTTTTCGGTATGGTGGGATAAAGTGTGTGGAAAAAGATGAAGGCGAAGAAAATCCATGGAAACACCGGGTAATTTCATGCTTTGAGTGACGGTTATGAATTTATTGAGGTGTTTGTTGGCATCAACATCCGGTAATCCGCGAAACGGACAAGCATTTTGAACTTGTTGGATCATGTGATGCTTCAACAAAAATTCGAGAGCCGTGATTTGCATCGGTGCAATCGGTCCTCCACGTCCGTTCAAAGTCGGTTGACAAAGCTCCTCCATCGTACGAAGGTCGGGTGGAGGAGCATGGTTGTTATTATTCATGTTGGGGTGAGATGGATTATTATTGTTGTGCACACCGGCCATATCTAGGTCTCTACGAGTCTCGGGCTCAGAATAAGACGAAGATCGAGTACGCATACACTAAAAATGAACTACAATATTTTTGATTTTTATCTTTTTGTTTTTTTTTGGATTTTTGAAAATTTTATATTTTTTAGGATTTTCTGAAAGTTTTTATTGCTTGAAAATAACGTTCCCAAAAGAACGGATCCCAAAATCCATTTTTTCTCACTAAAAACCGTTAATCTTTACGAAAAGAGCCGGCAGCGGCGCCACTTGATTTAATGGGTTTGACCAAGTATGATTTTATGGGATTTGCATATGTGTACTCGTTCGTTCTCGGTATCTAATCGAATTGATCACGGTTTAAGGTGGAACTATCGTATTTGGTCACTAAAAGGGGAGCTTTTGATTATCTATTTTAAATTAAATGACAAGCTAACAAAACTAAGGTTAAATGAAATAACAAGGTAATAGAAGTAATTAAAAACTAAATTAAAAGTGATTTTGAAAAATAAAATGAGAAAAGATAATTTAAAATTAAACTCGACAAAAAGTTAAAACTCGAATAGAAACAAATTTGAAAACTCTAATATTAAACTAGGACAAACTAGTTGTAATAATAGCACTAAGTAAAAATGCGGGAAAAATTTAAATTTGAATTTAAAATAAAAACAAGAAATAAAATTCAAAACTTGAGAACGGATAGTAACCTATGATCGCAACACACGATCGTACTCACGATCGCAGTCACGATCGTAGCCTTGGATCGTGGTCCTAGATCGCAATGATGGATCGTACCCACGGATCGCAACCAACGATCGTGGTCCCTGATTGTGACTAATGATCGCAACAATGGATCGCAGCCAACGATCGTAGCAAAGCGATCGCAGCCACGGATCGTAGCTCTCGATCGTACCCATGGATCGCAACACGGATCGCAGCTCTCGATCGTACCCACGGATCGCAGCCAGAGATCGCAACAATGCGATCGTAACCTGGATCGTGATGGACGATCGTAGTCAAGATCGTAGTCTTTGATCGCAGTAATGGATCGCAAGTAGAAGCCCTAGGCTTATGCGATCACACTTAATCGATCGGAACAAATAAAACCCTTAAACATGTTACGATGGGATTCAAAAGGCAAATAAGCAAAACCAAATAAGCACTTTCTCAAATAAGGATTTACTGAAACTTAACCAAATCTAAATAAGCACAAATTTTAAAACTTTCAAAACACTAAATAAGCAAAATTTTTAAAACAAACTTTAAAAAGATTAAACTTTGGAAAACACTTAAAAAGAAATAAGCTAAACAAGAAATAAGCTATAAGCCGCAATAATCTAAGATCTTGAATCGTTTAAAAATATTTATGAGAATAAAAAGATAAACTTTTTAATCAAATAAGCATTAAGATTAAACAAGATGCATACTTAATCCGAATCAAGATCAAAATCAAAAGCAAGAAAGGTAGAATAAGATAGATGATGAAAAGCTTGAACTTGAACTTGTAGATTAAGGATTCCAAATACAAGATTAAATGAAAAGCTTAAAACTTGAAAGAAAAGAGGAAAGAAATCTAGAGAGGGAAAGTACAATCACCTACTTCTCTCTAAAGATATGAAAACTAAGAAAAAATAAAATTGACAATCTGACTAACTAACCAACACCATCCTAATGAAGCATTAGGAGGGTATTTATAGGAGAAGGGATTTGGTAGGATGCTTCATTCTTTCTTCCTTTTGTATTCTCGTCTTTAATTAAAATGACGTTTTTGACTTTGGCTCGGGATTTGACGATAAATATTTGAACTCGTCTTATAATTTCTTCATTTATTATACTTGGGTTCTTCGACTTTTTAAACTTCCGTCTTTAGACTTTTTCTTCGATAAATCTTCAGAATAGGCATTTGACTTCCGTTCTTTTTGTATTTTTGATCTTTTGACTTCGTCTTTTGCCCTTTTCTTCTATAAAAGCCCGTGAAAGCCCGTGTTTTCTTCCTTTTTTACATTTTGGTCCTAAAACTCAACAAAAACACAAACCACGCATAATTCCGACTTTTACGACATAAAATACAAGTTTTGGTTTCGTCTTTATTATAATTAAGTTGTAAAAGGATAAGTGTTTTCACACTTATTATACATCCTACCTCATTTTCCAATACTTCAACCTTATTCTTAGACTTTGAAAGGGAAATAAAAGTTCGACATGAACAACACTTAATTCCCAATCCTATAGCTCTTACAACAATAATTATCAAATGAGTCACTAGTATGAAATGACTCACACATTCAATTAGACTTCTCGGAAAGGTACTAGTGGCATGAAGCTTTTGGGTAATGGTTCCAATGACAGCCTCAAGTGTAACATTCACCTTTTCGATTTCAAATTTAAGAATTGGGTGACACCGAATCAGATGACACCTTTCCAGGTGGCGAGGTTTTTTCAAACTCCACTCTATAAGGAAAGATCGTCATGACATCGATATCAGATTTAATCTCGCCAGTTCTTCTTTAATATCATAATCAATTAATACCAACATTTCTACGAATACCAACCATTTTGTTGGGATCATAAACATCCACAACTTGGTTTAGATCTAAAATGGCTAGATTTCCTACAGGAATAGCTTCGATTGATTTGCTAGGGGAGTTAGGGTTCCTTGTGACAATCTACGTCGTATAAATATCTCGTATAAGTATTAAAATAATCATCAAACAATCATGTAATCAAATTACAACATATATATATATATATATATATATATATATATATATATATATATATACATATATATATATATATATATATATATATATATATATATATATATATATATATATATATATATATATATATATATATATATATATATATATATATATATATATATATATATATATATATATATATATATATATATATATATATATATATATATATATATATATATATATATATATATATATATATATATATATATATATATATATATATATATATATATATATATATATATATATATATATATATATATATATATATATATATATATATATATATATATATATATATATATATATATATATATATATATATATATATATATATATATATATATATATATATATAATCCAAGTTATATATATATATATATATATATATATATATATATATATTAAAATAACACTTCTCAGTCTGGCCTTGTCGGTAACTCGGGAATTCTTCGGCACCGTTATAGTCAAAATATTTTTAAACATTTTTCTCAAAATATTTATTTAAAAATATTTATGGTTAAAATATTTTGAAATGTTTTATTCAAAACCTTGGTTTTAAAAATCTTTCGTTCTCTATAACGAGAGCTCTGATACCAAACTGTAACACCCCCAAATATTCATACTTTAGTTCAGCGGAAGAGTCGTTGGTGTTACAGGATAACACATTACTGAAATCATAGACAACGCTTAAAAATCGCGTCGTTTAATAATAAAGGAATTTCCATTCATGAATATCAAATTTTCAAAGGTCCTCAGGTCATAATATATCATACAAATTTACAAAACATTTGAATGGAAATTTTATTTGAATGCGGGCCATAAATTCTTGTCATCTTCCCGAGAATTACCTTCAAGTACCTGAGATAAAACATGTTAAGAAGTCAGCGAAAACGCCGAGTGAATTCATAGAGTTTCATAAAAATCATTAGTATATTACCGGTATATAATTATTACCGAAAATCATTTTGTACAAATCTTTGTCGTAGGCTATAAAATAGGCCAAAGACATTTTGTACGAATCTTTGTAGAAAAACATAATATAGGCTTTTGCCTTTAAAATCATTATACGAACCATTGTCGTAAAAACTTCATACAATACGTTTTATAACATTGTAGAGAATTCAATAAAAACTGTTATATGAAAATGGTTATGTAAAACCAAAACACGAACATAATATCAGTAATAAGACCCCGTATTGCTAGTCAGGCAATATATTATAATTCAATGCCTATATCAGTATTTTCGTTATTGGATTATTATGAGCCGCATGACATTGCTACCTTACTATAACAAACAACGGGTAGCTAACTCGTAATTCCTTTGCCCATCTAAAACAGCGTGTCGTCACAATAATCACGCTTATATAAATCTTCTCATACATAAATTCGCTTACCAATCGATGTGGCACGACGGGGATCAACCGTCAAGGCGCGAAATGGGGTGATCTTCCCCAAATAGTACTATTATATGCATAAGCGTCTACCAAATCCCGGTAGTTCTCAATTCATGCTAATGGGACTTTTAGTTACATAACCTAACTAATAATAATCTATTTCATTTCGTTCATCGGGTCATATAATCATTCATCGGGTCATATAATCATTCGGGTCCATATCAATAAGCAAACAATCGGGACAACTGGTGTCCTATTTTATTAAAACTAACATGTTATCTACCTCGCGGGTTTATAAAACATTTCATAAAACATTCAAAAGAGTGCGAGGCTATGAACTCACGTTTATTGGGAAAGGCAGGCTATCGGCGTTTTGGATGTACGATACATGCTTCAATCACGAAAACCTAGACAAATAATACTCGGTCTTAGACTCTTGTCCAATGAATTTATAAAAATAATGGCTATGTATATATATGATGATATTATAAGTATGATGATGATCAAGTGGGATTTTATCTCTTTATACAACATTATAGTTGTTATGTGTTAGTAAATTTTTGACTAGTTACACTAGTTTTAACTTGTTTACATATTAAGGCCCATGATGTAGTGGTTTTACTACTCTTTAGGAAAAGAGAGCAAAAGTGGCAAGTATTAAGTGTCGGTTAATGACCCTAAAATGAGTTCGTTCTCAAGGAGGCTAGGTGTGTGTGTAATGAAATGATTAACTTTGTGATTATATTGTCATGAGAAAGAATATAGAAATGGGATAAGAAGAGAATGACAGTTACGATGACGATTTACACTAAGACGAAAGAGTCGTACACGTAAAACCGTAAAAGCACCAAATTTAAAAATTTACTCTAAAAATTCCTAAAAAAAGCCACTAAAATATTCTAAGGGTTTACAAAAAATCCAAACTTGCTAAAACCTTTTAATTAATTAAATATTAATTTTTTAATGCTAATTAAAGCCCTAAAAATCAATATTAACTAATAAAAAGTCCCAATCAAGATCTTAAAGTTTGTAAACCTTTAAAATAACCTAATTAACCTAAAAAGTATTTTTCAAAATTTTAAAACCACTAAAAACTAATTTTAAACAATTAAAAACTATTAAAAGCTATAAAAACTTAAAATAATTCTAGAAAATAATTGAAAGACCCTAAAAATATTTGGAAAGTTGTAAATTTCCTAATTAAGTGTCTAGAATCTAGGAAAAATATAAAAACTTAGAAAATCAGACTTTTAATTTTTAACAAAAAAAATAATATTAAAATATTAATAAAAATCCAAAAATCCTAAAAAATTCTAAAAAGTTTCAAACTAGCTTAATTTAACCTAAATAATACAGAAATGAACTTGAAATTACCTAAATACCCTTAATGGGCCTAGAAAATGGGCTAAACCCAAAACAGACTCTTTAATGGGCCAAATTGAGCCCAAAATGAAAAATGGGCCCAAATAAGCCCAAAAAGCACTACTTGACTCAAAATTTGATTTTAAACAACTTTTTCTAAAGGCCTAAAAGCTGAAAGTGTGAAATAAGCAAGCTTATACCAATCAGCTTATTCTTAATGGGCTTTTTGGCCCATTAAGCTATAAGCTAATGCCATAAGCTCAAATTGGACATACAAGCTTATTTTGACCTAAATAAGACTTCTGTAAAAAGAAATTTGAAATAAGCCATAGGAATAAGCCTGAAAATGCAAAAAGCAATCTATAGAAAACGACAAAATAGTCGTTTTTGAGTTCTAGGCCACCCCAAGAGCTGATTCAAGTTTCTAAAGCTTTTAAATGACTTAAATAAGCTAAATCAACAAAAAGTTTTCAAATAAGCTGACTCAATAAGCTGGAAAAAGCAAATAAGCACATATGAAAAAGTCAAATAAGTTGGTTTCCTAGCAAAAAGTCAAAGTCAAAGTCCAATAAGCTCCAATCTAATCAAATGGGTCAAATAATGAAGATCTATTACAAAAAATAAGTTGTTGCAAGTCTGGATAAGTAATTATAGCTTATTGATAAGCCGAAAGCAAATTAACACTTGCAGGGGCTAGTTTTGGGTGTTGAGTAGTGGGAACTTTTCCCACTGCTTGACTTGTAGACTTTTTTGTCTTTAGTGACTTTTTTTGGAGATTCAAGTTTCAACAAGGCACCCAAATGATCATTAGATCATAAGGAGTCAATACAAACAAAGAAATCAACAATCCAACAAGCATATTTGTACAGTTAATTCAAAACATCACCAGATCACTCACAGACATGAACAAATAAGCAGTCTAGGTTCAATAAGCACTTAGAGCACAATTCAGCCAGCCAAACTTAACCAAATGCATACACAAGCAATATTAAACTTAGATAAGCAAGTCTAAACAGGTTTCATGCAATGATTCAAAGTTTTAAGCAAGATTCAAGCACTTAAAGTTACTGATGAACACAAGAACATGCAGTTTTCACTTTTGCTGATGCAATTGACCAACAAGCCAGATTCAACCACTCAAATCTATCACATATGTTATATAAATGATGTTTAAACAACTTTTAACCCTAAGCATGCACAAATTCTAGATTTCACCAAAATCTTAGGTCAAAAACAGTTAAAATCAACAAGTTATAGCACAATGTTTGATTTGGTGTTTCAAGACTGAAAACTTGCAGCAAAATACTCTCAACCAAGCATATATCAGATACAAAGCACAAACACAAACTTCCTTCCACACAATAACATGTTTTGATTCAAAGCAGGTAATCCCAAACACTCCTTTATCTTTTTAATCCAAAAATTAAACAAGCATAAGTGTGATTCAGTTTACCAAATGATTAATCTAGCATACCAACAACATTAACATACAAGATTCAGCAGATTCAAGCCAAGAAAACAACAAGAACACAAGTAGAGCACAAATCCACCAAAAATCCAAAATTTATCAGATTTTCAAGGTTTTAAGACAAACCTCATGGATGTACATCCACACCCACGAATGTTAGAGCTTATGTGCTAGCAAGAACAAGCACAAGCTTCCAACAACAACCCTGCTAAGATTCAACAGAGTTAGAAGCACAATATCAAAACAGAAAGGTGACTTTTTTGGAAAATAATCTTGATTAATGCAACTTCTTGTACCCACTCTTGATTATCCCCAAGATATGAGCCTCACAACACCTTAATATCCAAATTAGGGTGCTATGATCAACTTATATCCCAAAAACTCCAAGGTGTACCAAGAAAACTTAGCAAAATATCAAGTTTTAGTCCAATGTGTAATTTCTTACACAAGGTTTAAAAACACGTTTTAAGCTTCAAATTCAGTTAACATATAACATAAACAAGCTTAAGATTAAATGGCACTTGGTCTTTCTTCAACAAACTTAACACAATTTCATTAATCAGAAAAGAGGATTTACAAGTTTGTGAACAAGGAAAAACCAAAAGTAGTTGAAATGTAAAGAGCTAAGGCCTTTATATAGGCATACAATGAATCTACTAAGTGCATAAAAACATAAACCCTAGCTTGTAGAATCCCTGAATTGCCCTTGTGAAGTTTGAACATTTTGGAGAATCATGTGACTCTTTCTTGGCAGTTTGTTGTAGCTGGCATGTGTGAGTGCATCCAATGGCTTGTAAGAAGCTTAAAAAGTAAGCTTTAATCTCTAACGTTGGATTGCTGCCACAATATTGGCAGTTAGCTCAATGGTGTAGCAGGGGAATCTCATGTGGGGCAAGGAAGTGATGTGGTGTCATGTTTAAGGTTTGGGATGTGTTTATGTTGAGGTTAATCATAAATTTGGAGGAGATTAACCTTTAATTCATAGCAAATAAAAAATCCCCAATTTGGATTACGAACTTTAAGAACAGGTTTTTGATCTATTTAAGGAGTGATTAAGATTTAAATAAGTGTTTAAGGCGCCAAGGATTAAGAAATTAATAAACCGGATGAGTGGATTGCTTAGGTGGAGGAATGGTGGATTTTGATTGGTTGTGGAGTGGTAGTGGGGCACGTGTCACCCCACTATTGGTCTAAGTAACTTCCTTGTCTGGCCATATTTAACCCCTTATCTTTAATAAACCTTTCACTTGCTAATAATATCCGTCCATTCTTCATTTACTTTGTTAATGAAGTTTTATTTTTCACACTTTTGCCCCAAATACTTTTCCAAAGTATTTTCAGGGGTATTTCTTGCCAATTTGTGATTCTTGAAGGGCTGGTTTGGTATTTTCTTCAAGGATAATGGTCTAAACTTGTATGATTGACATTTTGGAGGATTGAAATTGTCAAATCATGTTTGATGAGGGACCATTTTTGTCAAGTCTTCAAAGTCAAGGGTCCTTTTGGTAATTTTGACATTTTCAAAGGACCAATTTTGCCATTCTTGTAACTTGGAGTTCTTCTTGGTATGTTTGACTTTGAGGAGGATAAATATTGACATTTTAGCTTTGTTGAGGGACTAAAATTGCCAATTCTTCAAAGTGGATGGCCCTTTTTGCAATATTGACAAACTTTAGGGACCAAACTTGTAATTATGAGGATACAAGGGTATAAAGTGTCAATTCTTCCATATTGGAGGACCCTTCTTCATAATTCTTCAAATCTTCAAGGGTTTTTCTTGGGAAAACTTCATTAGGGCTTGGTTCATTGTGTGGCTTCGTTTCCCGTGTTCGTTTTTGCATGATTCTTGTGATCTTTTGTCATTTTCTCAATATCCGTACCTAAAATACACAAGCAACAAACACAAGCATATATATGGGTATTTTGATAATTTTTAATGCATTTTAAGCCCTATTTGGACGATGAGACTATGTATAAAAGCAGTCTCATCAGCCCAATAAGCCCATTAAAAGTCCAATTCATTATATTAGTCCATTTATAATTTTAATACCAGGCCTATACTCATATGTTGGGCCCAAGTGGGTTAAGCCCATGAGTAAGTCCATTAGTGTCAAGCCAAACTAGTTGGGCTAATGGTCCAATAAGGTTACTTTGGCCCGTTAAGGTCCATAAGTTATAAAGCTCGGGTTTATCGATTTTTACTTGTCAAATGTACTTACATATCAGTAGATGCGTTATAAAAATGTTACATTAGATGGGTCCGACCATCTAAGTTTTATTTGGCGAAAACGTTAATCTTTCGGTTTTAGCCGAAAAGACGTAAAACTTATATATAGTTTTATAACTTTAGAAAATATTCGAGTCTTCACTTTTATAAAAATGCGAAGTTTATTTATCATAATATACAACTCATTTTATAAATATTATCATTAGTTAGTGGGTTTTATATATGTATTTTATAATAATATTACTTGAGTGCTCATTTTATATTATATACTTTTATTTACAAATCTGATTATCAAAGTCACTTTCACTATTTTTGCCATATCTTGATTTCTACAAGGAGATAGAAGCTCAAATTTGGGCAGCACAAACTACATAATATGTGCTACAAATAACTCCATTATAGCTACTGCTCAATCATCCTTTAAGTATTCCTAATAATTCGTCCAAAACAGACTATACAGATTTGAACCTTAATAGTATTTTGATCATATCTTGATCATTTTAATGATTCCATTGAGTGGTAAATTGGCCACATATGTAAAAATCATATATCTAACTGTATATTCAATAATGCAAGTCATTTTACCAAGTGTTCATATGGTTACTTACTGTTTTATACAGCCTATAAATTTAACCATGATTTTAACATCTTTACATGTAGATTTTAGTATTTTTAACCAAATCTATTAACACAAAATCCCCGCATAATACTTTGATCATCATTTATCATCATATACATATACATTTATAATGAAAATACAAGATTTACATTTACAAAATAACAAGATGATAGAAGAAATGATCTTGTTACCAACGAATATAGTGAAAGGTTAAGAACAAGACTTGGTTTTTGATAACCAATCTTATGGAATATCAAGACCACATTCAAGATCACCAAATATATGATCACCTTGAGAAAAATCAGCCTTAGAATCCAAGGAAAACTTCTTTGTAGATGTTAGGATCACCTCAAATCAACAAGTCTTCAATGGGTTTTCATCTTGTGCAAGTTAACACAAGATTCATGGTAGAAATTTTGATCAAATGTGGTGTTTTGTGGTGGAGTATGGGACGACAATAGGGGAGGGTAGAGAGATTTTTTGGAGTTGTTTGCATGTAAAAATGAGTGTAAATGGTACGTTGTAGCTAGTTTTGTTGTATAGGTGGTTTTGAGTAGAAACTAAGGACAAGTGTCCTTAGTTTTATCTTAAGTTGACACATCATGGATGTGCTGGTTAAGCTTTGGCCGCCCCTTAGTGGGGGTGGGGCAAGTGTTAACTTGTCTCATCCCCACTAATTTACGGGTACTCCTCGATTCTAGTTTCCTCGATTTGCTTGCCCTCGGGTCGTTTTACGAAAAACGTTTTTATAATTTATGAATCAACGACACAAAACGAATCTAATAAAATTTGTCTCATAAAAAACGGAGCACAAAAGCGTAAATACGTAAACCTAGGGTTTCCGGTTTAATCGTAAAGGACGTTAACTTATGCACGTAAGTCCTAATTTCTTCTCGTAAATTTGTGAGTTTATGAACCAACACAAATTAAAATTACAAAATAATATTCAAGAATAAATTTATTTCCTGAAACGTCGTACTGTCACAAAAACAGTGTATGTAAACGTAAGCACGTAAGGTAGAGTTCTCCGGTTTAGACGTAGTCGATGCTACTATAAGACGTAAACCCTTATTTCTTCCCAAAAGTGAGTGAGTTCATAAATTAATAATAAAATAATGATTTTAAATAATACTTGAGAATAAAATATCGAGCTCAAATCGACGGATTGTCACCGTAGTTACCCTTAAAGAGGATCTTTGTCCTCAAAGATCGATTTACCTTACTACTCGCTTCTTATAGAGTTAAAGCCATGTGGGTATTTCCTCCACATTCGATCTTTTCTCTCAAGTGTAATTCATTACAATACGCGAGTTTCATTAACATAACTACGGGAATACGATCAGGCTTAACTTGACATACTTTCTCTATCTATGATGTCCATGGGTTTTTGATGAATGCAACTTTCGTCGATCCAAACTTCATTAAGAAGTAATCAGATTTTCACTTGATAGACATTTTATCAAGTTCGATATACGAAACATAATTCATGCACCCCTTGAAGTCCTAGGGTAGATCTAGCTTATATGCCTCTCAAACCAAATCTTTGCATTATCTCGATGGTCCCATACAACAGGGACTTAGATTCCCATGATCCTTTAGATCATACATTCATCTTTCCGTGATGATAAATTCTCGACATAGCTTTGCTACCCATCCTGCACTTCAAGATTTACATTTCATATTCACATAACCTCCTGCCCACTACTGGCAGTCAATAATCAGATCCTAATTTCTATAATCATTTCAGGTCTAACGGGTCAGGTATTTTGTAAGGTTAGGTTTGTCATCATAGGCAACCTTAAACCTAAAAGACATGTCCAACTCACAATGGGTGTTTGTCGGGTATCTTCATCCCAACTCCCACCTATAGATGCTCTTATATTTAGATCCTCACAAGATTCGATCTCGATCCTAACACGATAATTATCAATTATAACCTCTCCAAAGGAAAACGATTATCCCGTTCATTACCAAAGGTCAATTATTCAAACATAAAACAAGACTTGTAGTGTTTGTATCGTTACTTTACCGTGTCCCTTCGATTGGGGTGGTAAACAGTACTCTCATCAAGGTTCGTTCCCAATGATTCTTAAGGAAATCTATAAAAATTCGATACGAAGTGAGGATCTTGATAGAGATGATCGATACAGGCATACCATGTTTACACAACTCCTTTAAATACAAAAGAGTCAATTTCTTCATCGAGAATCTATCATTAACGGGAATGATATTAGTTGATTTGGTCAGTCGGTCGACGATGACCCAAATCAAATCAAATCTAGATGATGACCTTGGAAGATGTAGGATAAGAATCCATGGTGGTTCTATCTCATTTCCAAAAAAGAATTATAAGCTGTAGAAGCAATCCTTATGGATTTTGGCGTTCAGCCTCAGCCTTCGCAAAAGTTAAACATTTACTAACATATGTTGTGATGTCTGCTTTCATACTTGACCATCAGTACAACTTCTTCAAATAAGATACATTTAATCAGAAATGGCATGAATAGAATACTTAAACTTATGAGATTCCAACATAACTAAATCTCACAATCCTCCCTATTTAAGCAACTACAAGCGCCCTTTTAAACATTTAACACTATCAATTCTCATTACTAATGGTTCACATTAGCCACGAACCCCTTTTTATTATCTATATTATCCTTCTTTACAAGCATCGGCTAATTTTAAATTGTTCGGGCAAATTATTTTGCACAGTCATTACTAAGGAACACATCTTAATTGATTCTTTATCCTTTCTACATAATGTGTCAGTATCTACATTCACCTTCCCTGATGAAATAATTATCATGACCACAATTCACTAAGAAATTCTTTCTTCATATTTTCTAAGTTTTAATTTTGTCTCAACTATTATCTTTATTAGTTTTTGCTCAATCTGACGTTTAAAGCGTCGATATATATTACAAGTAATTAAATAAAAAAATATTTAATTTTATGAAACGTAAACGTAAAATTTTTTAAATTTCTCAGTTCGTCCAATTATAGAAAAATGTATAAAATAAATTTGAGTTTAGTTAACAAGATCTTTGTTGATTTATCAAAAATAATTAATAAGCTCTGTAAATGTTCGAAAAATCTTTGTTTATACTTTGGTCAAAATTTTCTTAGTTGAAAAGCAAAAATTGTCGTTTCAAATTCCAAGTCACGGTTTAAATGATTTCCTCAATCCCTCTTAGGTTGTCTTGAGGTATACAAAAACATTTACTCCTAAGGGAGTTTAGTTAAATGATCTGGGTATAAGGGAATGATTCCTTAAAAATCCTTTGATAAATATTTGTCAAAACATTTTTGCACTTTCTTTTTGGTATAACCCAAAACCTTAATGGCTCTAACCTTTGAAGAGTCGATATAGATTCCATTATCTATTAATCACATGGTCAAATATTGTAAAGGATTAAGCCTTAAATCACATGTTAAATATTCAAGGTACATGTTTTCACTGCTCGGCCAATTCAGGGCAGTCTATAAATGATTATTAACTCCTTATTCTTAGAAACAAACGGATGGTCCTTAATGATCACAAGCATGAATTTATCAAATTACAGCCTACACACGCGATTCACCAAATTTATGAATGCTACATGTGCATTGGTTAATCCAAACGACATAACATGAAACTCATAATGTTCATTATGAGTTCTGGATGTAGTGATTGGAATAGATAATCTTTTTCGCGGACGCGAAGTTGATGATAACCATGTCGTGGATCAAATTTCTGAATATACACTAGAACCTTGTAAATGATCGAACAAATCTTTCATCTGGGGTAATGGATATGAATTTTGATCGTCAATTTATTCAGTTCACGGTAATCAATAAATATAAGGAATGGTAATACCATAGCTCTTCATGATGACGAGCTCGGTAGAATAAAAGCTTTCTCCGACAACTCTCTCAGTTGTACGATAACTTTTTCGATTTAGATGTTGCTGAAGTAGGGTGCACACACCACAGGTGCAGCACCGAGAATATAATCAATACCAAATTCAACTTGCCTTAATGGCGAAAGTCTAGGCAATTCATCAGCAAATACCTTATAAGTTTCAGATAACAGAAACATCTTTTAATAAATTTACTTAAGTTCTTTCAATATTACACGATCTATGACTAGTTCATAACCATTCATGGTATAATTTCAAGCCTAAATGTAGGATATGGTCATCCATCGGGAATTATTTAGATCACTTTTGATAATAAACATCTTATCTTTTAGGGGAATTCTACTCGAGTTCCCATCAATTAAGTCAATGACATCATGTCATAATTAATCAATCCATTCCACTAGTACTACCAACTTTCCAGTTTTATTGCCGTTGATAAGATGAGAACTTCTCAAAAGACTACTAATAACTCATAATCCTTCACAGATTCAAGGATATCTGGAGACATAGTTAACATTAAAAGAGTAAGGTCAATGCATAATCAATGCGAGAGAATTTCAAGTCAGATATAGACGAAAACACTAACGAATATGAATATATCCCATGTTTTCATGATTTGAGTACGCATTCGAAAGCACCTCGGATCGCTACCCATGTCATTCAAATGGATCGTTACCCTCGGATCGTTTTCATGATTTGAGTATGATTTTGTCGTCACCAACTCTCATGATTAATTCGCCCGCGGCTACATCAATGAGAGTGCAACCGGTCCTCAAGAATGGACGTCCAGCGATTAATGGAACACGGGGATCCATCTCATAGTCAACAACAACAAAATTCGCCGGAAAGGTGAATTTGTCGACACCGACGAAGACATCTTCGGCTATCCTCGCCGGATAAGCAACCGTACGGTTAGCTAACTCCAATATCATTCGTGTGGGGACTAGCTCGGGTAGAGATAAATGTTTCCAAACACTTAATGGCATTAAGTTGATACTAGCACCTAGATCGGCTAGGGCCATACAATTCTCTACCCCGGGAAAGTTGCAAGGAATGAGAAAGCGACCCGGATCACCAAGTTTGGTTGGTAATTTCTTTAAGAGAACCGCGGAGCAATTCTTATTAAGTTGGGTTTGAGCAATATCAAGGAGTTTTTCCATATTACTAAGAAGATCTTTGAACATTTTAGCATATTTAGGCATGTGAGCGAGAGCCTCAACAAAGGAGATGTTGAAATTCAATTGTTTAAACATTTTAAGAAAGTTTAAAACTTGAATATCATCCTTATTTTTCAACTTCTCTTTCCTCAACCTTAAAGGATAAGGTATGTTGGGTTGAGATGAAGGCTTTGGAATGGAATTCTCACTCACATCCTTGGGTGGTGGAGGGGTGGAAGTAGAAGGTGGAGGAATTGGTGAAGGGGGCTCGTTATCCTTTGTCACAATCACCGGAGTAGGTTTAGGAATCTCGGGTTCCTTATAACCTTTTCCACTTCGGGTGGTGATTGCTTTCATCTCCCCTCTTGGATTAGCAACGGTGTTACTCAGAAGAGAACCCGAACCAGAGGTTTGATTACTTGGGAAGAAACTAGCCATCATATCCCTTAAATCATTCGTTTGACTGCTTAAAGAGTTTCGCATGTCATTCCTAAGCTCGGCTCGTAGATCATTCCCTTGTTTTGCCATGTCACCTTTCAAGTTAATAATTTGGCTCTGAAGATCCTTTACCAGCGCGTTATTAGTCCTCATGTAAGTTTCAACCTCGTGATTAAATGCCGTGGGTTGGTTGGGAGGAGGAGCTTGGTAAGCGGGTGGTTGATAAGTGGGTTGTTGGTAAACTTGATTATTTTCTTGAGGTGGATATGGATTTCTTTGGGTTTGATATTGATTAGGAGCTCGAGGTTGGTTTTGATTGTTGCGATTGAAGTTGGTTTGGTGTTGAGGAGAAAAACCGGGTGGTTAAAGGAAATTGTTTGAACGATAACTTAGCAAATTGCGGTCACCTTGAGGACGAGATTGATAGACTCCCGTGGAAAAGTTACCGTTAGCCGCATACACGTTTTCCGGATTGTCATAAATAGAAGGACAATCGATGTATGAATGAGGACCACCGCAAGTCTCACAAGAAATTGCTACAACTTTAGCTTGTTGATATTGGTTTGTAGCCATGAGTTGGATATTTTTGTTCATTTCGGCTAGTTGGCGGGTGATTTCGGTCATCTCGGGTTTGGTTGAAGTAGAAGAAACATTTACTCTCGGGTTATTTCTTGAAGATGCGGATGAATCCCAATTTTTGTGATGAGTGGTCATGTTCTCTATAAGCTCCCTACACTCCTCAGGTCTTCTTTTCATAAATGTACCACCGGTGGCTGCATTAATCGTATCACGATCACGAAAAGTTAAACCATTGTAGAAAGTATCAATCAAAGTGACGGGAGCATATTATGGTTAGGACAACGATCGATCAAGACATTATAACGTTCCCAAGCATCAAAAGAGACTCATCAGGTTCTTGAGTGAAACCACTGATTTGATTCCGAAGACTAGTTACCATGGATGGTGGAAAGTAGCGCGACACAAATTTTTGAGTCATCTCGTCCCATGTATGAATTGAGTTATTAGGAAGATGATCAAACCATTTTTTGGTATGGTGGGATAAAGTGTGTGGAAAAAGATGAAGGCGAAGAAAATCCATGGAAACACCGGGTAATTTCATGCTTTGAGTGACGGTTATGAATTTATTGAGGTGTTTGTTGGCATCATCATCCGGTAATCCGTGAAACGGACAAGCATTTTGAACTTGTTGGATCATGTGATGCTTCAACAAAAATTCGAGAGCCGTGATTTGCATCGGTGCAATCGGTCCTCCACGTCCGTTCATAGTCGGTTGACAAAGCTCCTCCATCGTACGAAGGTCGGGTGGAGGAGCATGGTTGTTATTATTCATGTTGGGGTGAGATGGATTATTATTGTTGTGCACACCGGCCATATCTAGGTCTCTACCAGTCTCGGGATCAGAATAAGATGAAGATCGAGTACAGATACACTAAAAATGAACTACAATATTTTTGATTTTTATCTTTTTTTTTGGATTTTTGGAAATTTTATATTTTTTAGGATTTTTTGAAAATTTTTATTGCTTGAAAATAACGTTCCCAAAAGAACGGATCCCAAAATCCAATTTTTCTCACTAAAAACCGTTAATCTTTACGAAAAGAGCCGGCAGCGGCGCCATTTGATTTAATGGGTTTGACCAAGTATGATTTTATGGGATTTGCATATGTGTACTCGTTCGTTCTCGGTATATAATCGAATTGATCACGGTTTAAGGTGGAACTATCGTATTTGGTCACTAAAAGGGGGAGCTTTTGATTATCTTTTTAAATTAAATGACAAGCTAACAAAACTAAGGTTAAATGAAATAACAAGGTAATAGAAGTAATTAAAAACTAAATTAAAAGTGATTTTGAAAAATAAAATGAGAAAACACAATTTAAAATTAAACTCGACAAAAAGTTAAAAATCGAATAAAAACAAATTTGGAAACTCTAATATTAAACTAGGACAAACTAGTTGTAAAAATAACACTAAGTAAAAATGTAGGAAAAATTTAAATTTGAATTCAGAATAAAAACAAGAAATAAAATTCAAAACTTGAGAACAGATAGTAACCTATGATCGCAACACACGATCGTACTCACGATCGCAGTCACGATCGTAGCCTTGGATCGTGGTCCTAGATCGCAATGATGGATCTTACCCACGGATCGCAACCAACGATCGTGGTCCCTGATCGTGACTAACGATCGCAACAATGGATCGTAGCCAACGATCGTAGCAAAGCGATCGTAGCCACGGATCGTAGCTCTCGATCGTACCCACGGATCACAGCTCTCGATCGTACCCATGGATAGAAACACGGATCGCAGCCACATATCGCAACAATGCGATCATAACCTGGATCGTGATGGACGATCGTAGTCAAGATCGTAGTCTTTGATCGCAATAAGAAGCCCTAGGCTTATGCGATCACACTTACTCGATCGGAACAAATAAAACCCTTAAACATGTTACGATGGGATTCAAAAGGCAAATAAGCAAAACCAAATAAGCACTTTCTCAAATAAGCATTTACCGAAACTTAACCAAATCTAAATAAGCACAAATTTAAAAACTTTCAAAACACTAAATAAGCAAAATTTTTAAAACAAACTTTAAAAAGATTAAACTTTGGAAAACACTTAAAAAGAAATAAGCTATAAGCCACAATAATCTCAGATCTTGAATCGTTTAAGAACATTTATGAGAACAAAAAGATTAACTTTTTAATCAAATATGCATTAAGATTAAACAAGATGCATACTTAATCCGAATAAAGATCAAAATCAAAAGCAAGAAAGGTAGAATAAGATAGATGATGAGAAGATTGAACTTGAACTTGTAGATTAAGGATTCCAAATACAAGATTAAATGAAAAGCTTAAAACTTGAAAGAAAAGATGAAAGAAATCTAGAGAGAGAAAGTAGAATCACCTACTTCTCTCTAATAATAAGAAAACTAAGAAAAAATAAAATTGACAATCTAACTAACTAACCAACACCCTCCTAATGAAGCATTAGGAGGGTATTTATAGGAGAAGGGAGTTGATAGGATGCTTCCTTCTTTCTTCCTTTTGTCTTCTCGTCTTTAATTAAATTGACATTTTTGACTTTGGCTCGAGATTTGTCGATAAATATCTTGAACTCGTCTTATAATTTCTTCATTTATTAGACTTGGGTTCTTCGACTTTTTATACTTTTTCCTTTAGACTTTTTCTTCGATAAATCTTCAGAATAGGCCTTTGACTTCCGTTCTTTTTGCATTTTTGATATTTTGACTTTGTCTTTTGCCTTTTTCTTTGATAAAAGCCCGTGAAAGCCCGTGTTTTCTTCCTTTTTCACATTTTGGTCATAAAACTCAACAAAAACACAAACCACGCATAACTTCGACTTTTACGACATAAAATACACATTTTGGTTTCGTCTTTATTATAATTAAGTGGTAAAAGGATAAGTGTTTTCACACTTATTAAATCCGCTACACTTGACCATTGCAATGCCCTCATGCAATGCATTAATTTCAAAGCAGGGTTTACATTTTCCATCATAATTAACCCACCTTGGCCTTTATTAAATACTAAACACTAATGAAACTAAAACGATAAATATATACAAAATGCTTGAAGGAAGAACAAGTAAAGAGATCGAAGACTTACATTAGGGCTTTGGTTGTCATGAATGTTTATCACCCTCAAGTTTCACGTTCCCCACACCAAGCTTAAAAACGAGATCATTGTTATTATAAGTTAATAAGCTAACACAAACTCATGTGGCACAATTATTCACTTAGACTCCCTTATTCCTAGGTGTATCTCTTATATTTTATTATTGTCTTGAATGATCATGAGGATACATTGTTGACTTATTTCGATAATTTATTAAGGCTGAAAATAAAGTAGGACGATTTAATCAATAGTTAGCTAAAGGACAAAATCTTTTAAAACTGCTTCTCGGGACCTCTTAAAGTTCATATCTTGGCATAACTCGCTTCACGATTTGAGACCTTTCTCGGACCGATATTTGGCAGTGACTTCATACTTCGAATCTTGAGAGACGTTTTTTGAAATTATGGTCTTCTCTTCATAATAGGAATTTCTTCACTTTGAAGTTTTTGAGAGATTCTTCATACTTCGACCACGACTTTTTCATTTTTCTGCAATCTTTATTTTGGATTTTGATATACAACGATCCGCCTCCTTTTAGGACTTGGATCTATTTATCCTCATACCTTGCCAGGGTCTTTTCGGATAGACTTCTCCATAATCTTTACGGGATTATTTGCTTTTCGACGTGTGTCTCGATCCTTCATATTGATTTTTGATAAATGATTCTTCACATCACTTTGTATCTTTAGCAACAAAATGTAGCCCTCATGTCTTGTTAGGACCTTTTCAGACTCGCCAATCTTCGCATCCCGCTTCAATAAGTTATGCCTTGGCTATGAACTCTAATTAATACCGAGCAACTTTTAAACGATCTTGGGCTAGAAGCTAAGTAACTTTTCAAATCGTACAACCTTACTTATTGCAATTATATTTATTAACAAGCGATGGGAGAAAAAGCTCATAATCAACTCACATAAATTCATGAAAGAATACCAAACTTATAATTGATTCTATCATCTCTCGTTCTCCACAATTTAAAATCTCAAGGAATGAGACTCGTGGATGCTTAGCCTAATAAATCAAAGTTTTGGGTTTTCAAGTCATCTATAGGATCTTGCAATTTCTTAGACTTTTTTAAGTTTAGAATTCACATTTTAAAGTTCCCTTGATAAACGACTTTCTAGGATCAATTATAGGAACTTGCGAAAAGTTCTTGTTATTAACCCGTAAGAGTTAAACCTTTCACGTTTTAAAGTTCCCTATATAAAAGCCTAGCAAAACTTGACTTAAGCACGTTAAGGATTCTAGCTAGAGTAAACTTGGATAAGTAAACTCGGGTTGAGTCAAAAGATTCATAACGGGCCTTAATATATATCAAAGACATCTAAACTCATTAAAATCATTTTATTCAACTTTTATTTTCTCTTGACTTTATCTTTGAAATGAAATATATACATACGATGCAATAACAAAAGGAAAGAACATAAAAGAGAATAAATGAAAAATACTACTTGGCCAAAATAGATCAAAAAATTTGAAAAATGTCGAAAAATTAAATTTTCCGTTTAAAATGAGGACATATTCATGGAAAAACCCACTTAACTTCGATAGAAGTCCCCCTACACTTGATATAAACATTGTCCTTAATGTTTAAGCATGTGGGAGTAAACTCCCCTACACTTAGGACATTGTGCACTTTGTTTAAATCTTGCTAAGGAAGAGACGACTATAGTGATTTCAATGTGAACATATAAGATATGAAATATTGAATCACAAGAGTTTAGGATAGAACCGGGAAGACGGGTACACGGGATCGCGGATCGTCAAATGTCATCAAAAGTGCTCTTTGAAGATTTAATCCCTGCACATCATAAGAAACAAGACAACAAACACCTATGTAGCTTCCCCTACACTTACTATGAAAATGGGTAAAGGATAGATCATCGGGTTGCCTCCCGAGAAGCGCTTGTTTTTGTTAATCGAGTCACGAGCCTGACTCGACCCAGAATTAATTCAAGGGAAACGTGGTGAGGGATGGAATCATCTAATGAGAGATGTCCTCACCAAAGTACAACTTAACACGCTGGCCATTCACTTTAAAATTTGGCCCATTTAGTTGAGAAAGCTCAATGGTGCCATAAGGGAAGACTTTAGCGACGGTGAATCGACCAGACCAACGGCTCTTAAGCTTGCTAGAAAATATTTTCAACCGAGAGTTAAAGAGTAAAACTTGATCACCTATGTGAAACTCTCGGTTCTTAATCATAGAATCATGAATGAGCTTGGTTTTCTCTTTGTAGATCAATGAATTCTCATAAGCTTCATTCCTCAGTTCATTAAGTTCATTGAGTTGGATCTTCCTAAGATCACCGACTTTGTTGATATCAAAATTAGCCCATTTCAAGGCCCAATAAGCCTTATGCTCCAACTCAATGGGGAGGTGGCATGCCTTTCTGTACACAAGACGATATGGAGTTCAACCAATAGGTGTCTTATATGCGGTATGGAAAGCCCACAAAGCATCATCTAACTTATCGACCCATGAGGCACGATGCTCTACCACAGTCCGCTCTAAGATTCTCTTAAGTCCACGATTTGAAATCTCGACTTGACCATTAGTTTGTGGATGATACGCGGTGGAAAGACGGTGATTAACACCATACTTAGCCATGACTCGAGCAAATTGATCATTGCAAAAATGAGTCCCGCGATCACTGATGATAGCATGAGGAACACCGAATCGAGCAAATATTTGTTTCAAAAAGTTCACAACCACCCTCACATCGTTAGTGGGTAAAGCCTTTGCTTCAACCCATTTAGATACGTAGTCAACGGCTACGAGGATGTACTTGTTCCCTTTGGATGATGTAAATGGCCCCATAAAGTCGATGCCCCATACGTCAAAGATTTCACATTCTTGGATGAAATTTTGAGGCATCTCATCTTTATGTGTGATCTTGACTTGTCTTTGGAAAGCATCACAATGCTTAACCATTTTATGAGCGTCACGATAAATGGTGGGCCAATAAAATCCAGAGTCGAAAACTTTCTTCGCGGTATAGTTAGGACCAAAGTGACCACCGGTGGGTCCTTTGTGGCAAGCTTCTAGGATTAGTAAAGCTGCCGGCCCATCAACACACCTACGAATGAAAAGATTCGCACATTGCTTGAAGAGGTAAGGGTCGTCCCAATAATAGTGCTTAATGTCCTTGAAGAACTTTTTCTTTTATTGGGACGTTAACCCTTCCATAAGAACACCACCCGCTAAGTAGTTTGCAATCTCCGCAAACCATGGGGTATCCTCAAGGTTGGAGTTAATAGACATTAAGGCCTCAAGGGGAAAAGATTCATTAATCTCTTGATTTGGAGGTTCCCCTTGATAATGATCCTCGAGTCTACTAAGATGATCCGCGGCTAGGTTTTCTGCTCCCTTTTTATCACGAATTTCAATTTTGAATTCTTGAAGGAGTAAAACCCAACGAAGAAGTCTTGGTTTAGAATCTTGTTTCATTAACAAGTACTTCAACGTGGAATGATCAGTGTACACAATGGTGGTTGAAAGGACAAGATAGGGGCGGAATTTTTCAAAAGCATACACTACAGCTAAAAGCTATTTTTCGGTATTGGTTGGAAATGTTTGTTGATTATTTGTCCCAAAACCGCTCTAATAGCAAAGTCGCTAGCATAACACATCAATTCAAAAGGTAACTCCCAATTAGGGGTAACTAAGACCGGTGCCTTAGTTAATTTATCCTTAAGAAGATTGAAAGATTCGATACACTCTTTAGAAAAGATAAAAGGAGTATCTTTTTCCTAGAGGTGGGTCATCGGGCGAGCGATCTTAGAAAAATCTTGAATGAAGCGACGATAGAAGCCCGCATGTCCAAGAAAACTTCTCACACCCTTCACGATTGAAGGTGGAGGTAATTTAGCAATCACATCGACTTTAGCACGATCGACTTCAATACCGAATTTGGAAATTTTATGTCCAAGAACAATGCCTTCTTTTACCATGAAATGGCACTTTTCCCAATTAATGACGAGACGAGTGTCTTTACACCGTGTAAGCATACGTTCTAAATTGGCAAGGCAAGATGAGAAAGAATCACCATAGACCGAGAAATCGTCCATAAAGACTTCCATAGTGTCTTCAACCATGTCATGGAATATAGCCATCATACACCTTTGGAAAGTCCCAAGAGCATTGCATAAGCCGATAGGCATTCTTTTGTAAGAAAATTTTCCATAAGGACAAGTGAATATGGTTTTCTCTTGGTATTTTAGATTGATGGGAATTTGAAAATACCCGAAGAAACCGTCTAAGAAGCAATAGTAGTCATTACCCGCTAAACGCTCGAGCATTTGATCCATGAAAGGAAGAGGAAAATGATCCTTACGAGTAGCATCATTGAGCTTGCGATAGTCGATGCAAACTCGCCAACCCGTGACAAGTCGAGTAGGAATCAACTCGTTGTTTTCAATGGGAACAACGGTTATTCCACCTTTCTTAGGCACACAATGGACGGGACCAACCCATGGAGAATCCGAAATAGGGTAAATCATTCCGACATCTAGAGGTTTGATAACTTCTTTCTTGATGACGTCATGAATTTTTGGATTAACCCTTCTTTGGCTTTGGATTACGGGTTTAAAGTCATCTTCCATGAGAATTTTATGAGTACAAAAGTTAGGATCAATTCCGCGGATATCGGAAATTTTCCAAGCACTTGGTTTCTTATGATTTTTGAGCACATCGATAAGTCAAGATTTTTCATCCTCTTGTAAGTCCTTTGCAATGATGACGGGTAACTTCTTATTGTCTTCTAGGAAAACGTATTCAAGATGAGACGGTAAATCCTTAAGCTCTAAATCCAGAGGATTGTCAATGGAAGGCTTAGTCAAATTTAGATCATCCGTTGTAACTTACTTAGGAGAAGGTGGAGAAATATGGTCCTCATTGAGAAGTTTCTCGATGGTACGAATGTCTTCATCCCAATCAGAAATAGAATCGTCATATTTTAAGTCCACATCCACTAAACTTGCTTCAAATTCTTTCAAAAGAATATCACCTTCTCCAAATGGAGTCAATGAAGGAGCAATAGAGGGAACGGTTTCAACAATGGGTAGAGAAGAAAAACCACTTTTACAAGCGTCTTTGAAATGTTCTTCGCAAGCCTCATCAAGTACGTCAATGAAATTAACGCTCTCGTGTTCATAAGGTTGCTTAGATAGTTTACCCATGTTGAAGACGATTTTGTCGTCACCAACTCTCATGATTAATTCGCACGCGGCTACATCAATGAGAGTGCGACCGATCCTCAAGAATGGACGTCCAACGATTAATGGAACACGGGGATCCATCTCGTAGTCAACGATAACAAAATCCGTCGGAAAGGTGAATTTTTCGACACCGACGAAGACATCTTCGGCTATCCCCACCGGATAAGCAACCGTACGGTTAGCTAACTCCAATGTCATTTGTGTGGGGACTAGCTCGGGTATAGATAATTGTTTCCAAACACTTAATGGCATTAAGTTGATACTAGCACCTAGATCGGCTAGGGCCATACAATTCTCTACCCCGGGAAAGTTGTAAGGAATGAGAAAGCAACCCTGTTCACCAAGTTTGGTTGGTAATTTCCTTAAGAGAACCGCGGAGCAATTCTCATTAAGTTTGGTTTGAGCAATATCAAGGAGTTTTTCCTTATCACTAAGAAGATCTTTGAACATTTTAGCATATTTAGGCATGTGAGCGAGAGCCTCAGCAAAGGAGATGTTGAAATTTAATTGTTTAAACATTTTAAGAAAGTTTGAAACTTGAATATCATCCTTATTTTTCAACTTCTCTTTCCTCAACCTTGAAGGAGAAGGTATGTCGGGTTGAGATGAAGGCTTTGGAATGGAATCATCACTCACATCCTTGGGTGGTGGAGGGGTGGAAGTAGAAGGTGGAGGAATTAGTGAAGGGGGCTCGTTATCCTTTGTCACAATCACCGGAGTAGGTTTAGGAATCTCGGGTTCCTTATAACCTTTTCCACTTCGGGTGGTGATTGCTTTCATCTCCCCTCTTGGATTAGTAACGGTGTTACTCGGAAGAGAACCCGAACTAGAGGTTTGATTACTTGGGAAGAAACTAGCCATCATATCCCTTAAGTCATTCGTTTGACTGCTTAAAGAGTTTCACATGTCATTCCTAAGCTCGGCTCGTAGATCATTCCCTTGTTTCGCCATGTCACCTTTAAAGTTAATAATTTGGCTCTGAAGATTCTTCACCATCGTGTCATTAGTCCTCATGTAAGTTTCAACCTCGTGATTAAATGCTGTGGGCTGGTTAGGAGGAGGAGCTTGGTAAGCGGGTGGTTGATAAGTGGGTTGTTGGTAAAGTTGATTATTTCCTTGAGGTGGATATGGATTTCTTTGGGTTTGATATTGATTAGGAGCTCGAGGTTGGTTTTGATTGTTGCGATTGAAGTTGGTTTGGTTTTGAGGAGGAAAACCGGGTGGTGAAAGGAAATTGTTTGAACGATAACTTAGCAAATTGCGATCACCTTGAGGACGAGCTTGATAGCCTCATGTGGAAAAGTTACCGTTAGCCGTATACACGTTTTCCGGATTGTCATAAGTAGAAGGACAATCGGTGTATGAATGAGGACCACCGCAGGTCTCACAAGAAATTGCTACAGCTTTAGCTTGTTGATATTGGTTTGTAGCCATGAGTTGGATATTTTTGTTCATTTCGGCTAGTTGGCGGGTGATTTCGGTCATCTCGGGTTTGGTTGAAGTAGAAGAAACATTGACTCTCGGGTTATTTCTTGAAGATGCGGATGAATCCCAATTTTTGTGATGAGTGGTCATGTTCTCTATAAGCTCTCTACACTCCTCAGGTCTTCTTTTCATAAATGTACCACCGGCGGCTGCATTAATCGTATCACGATCACGAAAAGTTAAACCATTGTAGAAAGTATCAATCAAAGTGTCGGGGAGCATATTATGGTTAGGACAACGATCGATCAAGACATTATAACGTTCCCAAGCATCAAAAAGAGACTCATCAGGTTCTTGAGTGAAACCATTGATTTGATTCCGAAGACTGGTTACCATCGATGGTGGAAAGTAGCGCGACAAATTTTTTTGAGTCATCTCGTCCCATGTATGAATTGAGTTTTTAGGAAGATGATCAAACCATTTTTTGGTATGGTGGGATAAAGTGTGTGGAAAAAGATGAAGGCGAAGAAAATCCATGGAAACACCGGGTAATTTCATGCTTTGAGTGACGGTTATGAATTTATTGAGGTGTTTGTTGGCATCATCATCCGGTAATCCGTGAAACGGACAAACATTTTGAACTTGTTGGATCATGTGATGCTTCAACAAAAATTCGAGAGCCGTGATTTGCATCGGTGCAATCGGTCCTCCACGTCCGTTCATAGTCGGTTGACAAAGCTCCTCCATCGTACGAAGGTCGGGTGGAGGAGCATGGTTGTTATTATTCATGTTGGGGTGAGATGGATTATTATTGTTGTGCACACCGGCCATATCTAGGTCTCTACGAGTCTCGGGCTCAGAATAAGACAAAGATCGAGTACGCATACACTAAAAATGAACTACAATATTTTTGATTTTTATCTTTTTGTTTTTTTTTGGATTTTTGAAAATTTTATATTTTTAGGATTTTCTGAAAGTTTTTATTGCTTGAAAATAACGTTCCCAAAAGAACGGATCCCAAAATCCATTTTTTCCCACTAAAAACCGTTAATCTTTACGAAAAGAGCCGGCAGCGGCGCCATTTGATTTAATGGGTTTGACCAAGTATGATTTTATGGGATTTGCATATGTGTACTCGTTCGTTCTCGGTATCTAATCGAATTGATCACGGTTTAAGGTGGAACTATCGTATTTGGTCACTAAAAGGGGAGCTTTTGATTATCTATTTTAAATTAAATGACAAGCTAACAAAACTAAGGTTAAATGAAATAACAAGGTAATAGAAGTAATTAAAAACTAAATTAAAAGTGATTTTGAAAAATAAAATGAGAAAAGATAATTTAAAATTAAACTCGACAAAAAGTTAAAACTCGAATAGAAACAAATTTGAAAACTCTAATATTAAACTAGGACAAACTAGTTGTAAAAATAACACTAAGTAAAAATGCGGGAAAAATTTAAATTTGAATTTAAAATAAAAACAAGAAATAAAATTCAAAACTTGAGAACGGATAGTAACCTATGATCGCAACACATGATCGTACTCACGATCGCAGTCACGATCGTAGCCTTGGATCGTGGTCCTAGATCGCAATGATGGATCGTACCCACGGATCGCAACCAACGATCGTGGTCCCTGATCGTGACTAATGATCGCAACAATGGATCGCAGCCAAAGATCGTAGCAAAGCGATCGCAGCCACGGATCGTAGCTCTCGATCGTACCCACGGATCGCAACACGGATCGCAGCTCTTGATCGTACCCACGGATCGAAGCCAGAGATCGCAACAATGCGATCGTAACCTGGATCGTGATGGACGATCGTAGTCAAGATCGTAGTCTTTGATCGAAGTAATGGATCGCAAGTAGAAGCCCTAGGCTTATGCGATCACAATTAATTGATCGGAACAAATAAAACCCTTAAACATGTTACGATGGGATTCAAAAGGCAAATAAGCAAAACCAAATAAGCACTTTCTCAAATAAGGATTTACCGAAACTTAACCAAATCTAAATAAGCACAAATTTTAAAACTTTCAAAACTTTCAAAACACTAAATAAGCAAAATTTTTAAAACAAACTTTAAAAAGATTAAACTTTGGAAAACACTTAAAAAGAAATAAGCTAAACAAGAAATAAGCTATAAGCCGTAATAATCTAAGATCTTGAATCGTTTAAAAATATTTATGAGAACAAAAAGATAAACTTTTTAATCAAATAAGCATTAAGATTAAACAAGATGCATACTTAATCCGAATCAAGATCAAAATCAAAAGCAAGAAAGGTAGAATAAGATAGATGATGAAAAGCTTGAACTTGAACTTGTAGATTAAGGATTCCAAATACAAGATTAAATGAAAAGCTTAAAACTTCAAAGAAAAGATGAAAGAAATCTAGAGAGGGAAAGCACACTCACCTACTTCTCTCTAAAGATATGAAAACTAAGAAAAAATAAAATTGACAATCTGACTAACTAACCAACACCATCCTAATGAAGCATTAGGAGAGTATTTATAGGAGAAGGGATTTGGTAGGATGCTTCTTTCTTTCTTCCTTTTGTCTTCTCGTCTTTAATTAAATTGACGTTTTTTACTTTGGCTCGGGATTTGACGATAAATATCTTGAACTCGTCTTATAATTTCTTCATTTATTAGACTTGGGTTCTTCGAATTTTTAAACTTCCGTCTTTAGACTTTTTCTTCGATAAATCTTTAGAATAGGCATTTGACTTCCGTTCTTTTTGTATTTTTGATCTTTTGAATTCGTCTTTTGCCCTTTTCTTCGATAAAAGCCCGTGAAAGCCAACTCAACAAAAACACAAACCACGCATAATTCCGACTTTTACGACATAAAATACAAGTTTTTGTTTCGTCTTTATTATAATTAAGTGGTAAAAGGATAAGTTTTTTCACACTTATTATACATCCTACCTCATTTTCCAATACTTCAACCTTATTCTTAGACTTTGAAAGGGCAATAAAAGTTCGACATGAACAACACTTAATTCCCAATCCTATAGCTCTTACAACAATAATTATCAAATGAGTCACTAGTATGAAATGACTCACACATTCAATTAGACTTCTCGGAAAGGTACTAGTGGCATGAGGCTATTGGGTAATGGTTCCAATGACAGCCTCAAGTGCAACATTCACCTTTTCGATTTCAAATTTAAGAATTGGGTGACACCGAATCAGATGACACCTTTCCAGGTGGCGAGGTTTTTTCAAACTCCACTCTATAAGGAAAGATCGTCATGAAATCGATATCAGATTTAATCTCGCCAGTTATTCTTTAATATCATAATCATTTAATACCAACATTTCTACGAATACCAACCATTTTGTTGGGATCATAAACATCCACAACTTGGTTTGGATCTAAAATGGCTAGATTTCCTACAGGAATAGCTTCGATTGATTTGCTAGGGGAGTTAGGGTTCCTTGTGACAATCTACGTCGTATAAATATCTCGTATAAGTATTAAAATAATCATCAAACAATCATGTAATCAAATTACAACATATATATATATATATATATATATATATATATATATATATATATATATATATATATATATATATATATATATATATATATATATATATATATATATATATATATATATATATATATATATATATATATATATATATATATATATATATATATATATATATATATATATATATATATATATATATATATATATATATATATATATATATATATATATATATATATATATATATATATATATATATATATATATATATATATATATATATATATATATATATATATATATATATGTATATATATATAATCCAAGTTATATATATATATATATATATATATATATATATATATATATATATATATATATATATATATATATATATATATATATATATATATATATATATATATTAAAATAACACTTCTCAGTCTGGCCTTGTCGGTAACTCGGGAATTCTTCAGCACCATTATAGTCAAAAGATTTTTAAACATTTTACTCAAAATATTTATTTAAAAATATTTATGGTTAAAATATTTTGAAATATTTTATTCAAAACCTTGGTTTTAAAATCTTTCGTTCTCTATAACGAGAGCTCTGATACCAAACTGTAACACCCCCAAATATTCATACTTTAGTTCAGCGGAAGAGTCGTTGGTGTTAAAGGATATCACATTACTCAAATCATAGACAACGCTTAAAAATCGCGTCGTTTAATAATAAAGCAATTTCCATTCATGAATATCAAATTTACAAAGGTCCTCAGGTCATAATATATCATACAAATTTACAAAACATTTGAATGGAAATTTTATTTGAATGCGGGCCATAAATTCTTGTCGTCTTCCCGAGAATTACCTTTAAGTACCTGAGATAAAACATGTTAAGAAGTCAGCGAAAACGCCGAGTGAATTCATAGAGTTTCATAAAAATCATTAGTATATTACCGGTATATAATTATTACCGAAAATCATTTTGTACAAATCTTTGTTACGAATCTTTGTAGAAAAACATAATATAGGCTTTTTCCTTTAAAATCATTATACGAACCATTGTCGTAAAAACTTCATACAATACGTTTTATAACATTGTAGAGAATTCAATAAAAACTGTTATATGAAATTGGTTATGTAAAACCAAAACACGAAAATAATATCAGTAATAAGACCCCGTATTGCTAGTCAGACAATATATTATAATTCAATGCCTATATCAGTATTTTCGTTATTGGATTATTATGAGCCGCATGACATTGCTACCTTACTATAACAAACAACGGGTAGCTAACTCGTAATTCCTTTGCCCATCTAAAACAACGTGTCGTCACAATAATCACGCTTATATAAATCTTCTCATACATAAATTCGCTTACCAATCGATGTGGCACGACGAGGATCAATCGTCAAGGCGCGAACTTGGGTGATCTTCCCCAAATAGTACTATTATATGCATAAGCGTCTACCAAATCCCGGTAGTTCACAATTCATGCTAATGGGACTTTTAGTTACATAACCTAATTAATAATAATCCATTTCATTTCATTCATCAGGTCATATAATCATTCGGGTCCATATCAATAAGCAAACAATCGGGACAACTGGTGTCCTATTTTATTAAAACTAACATGTTATCTACCTCGCGGGTTTATAAAACATTTCATAAAACATTCAAAAGAGTGCGAGGCTATGAACTCACATTTATTGGGAAAGGCAGGCTATCGGCGTTTTGGATGTACGATACGTGCTTCAATCACGAAAACCTAGACAAATAATACTCGGTCTTAGACTCTTGTCCAATGACTTTATAAAAATAATGGCTATGTATATATATGATGATATTATAAGTATGATGATGATCAAGTGGGATTTTATCTCTTTATACAACATTATAGTTGTTATGTGTTAGTAAATTTTTGACTAGTTACACTAGTTTTAACTTGTTTACATATTAAGGCCCAATAAGCCCATTAAAAGTCCAATTCATTATATTAGTCCATTTATACTCTTAATACCAGGCCTATACTCATTGTTGGGCCCAAGTGGGTTAAGCCCATGAGTAAGTCCGTTAGTGTTAAGCCAAACTAGTTGGGTTAATGGTCCAATAAGGTTACTTTGGCCCGTTAAGGTCCATAAGTTATAAAGCTCGGGTTTACCGGTTTTTACTTGTCAAATGTACTTACATACCAGTAGATGAGTTATAAAAATGTTACATTAGACGGGTCCGACCGTCTAAGTTTTATTTGACGAAAACGTTAATCTTTCGGTTTTAGCCGAAAAGACGTAAAACTTATATATAGTTTTATAACTTTAGAAAATATTTGAGTCTTTACTTTTATAAAAATGCAATGTTTATTTATCATAATATACAACTCATTTTATAAATATTATCATTAGTTAGTGGGTTTTATATATGTAGTTTATAATAATATTACTTGAGTGCTCATTTTATATTATATACTTTTATTTACAAATCTGATTATCAAAGTCACTTTCACCATTTTTGCCATATCTTGAGTTCTAAAAGGAGATAGAAGCTCAAATTTGGACAGCACAAACTACATAATTTGTGATGCAAATAACTCTGCTAATAGCTACTGCTCAATCATCCTCTAAGTATTTCTAATAATTCGTCCAAAACAGACTATACAGATTTGAACCTTAATAGTATTTTGATCATATCTTGCTCATTTTAATGATTCTATTGAGTGGTAAATTGGCCACATATGTAAAAATCATATATCTAACTGTATATTCAACAATCCAAGTCATTTTACCAAGTGTTCATATGGTTACTTATTGTTTTATACAACCTATAAATTTAACCATGATTTTAACATCTTTACATGTAGATTTTAGTCTTTTTAACCAAATCTATTAACACAAAATCCCTACATAATACTTTGATCATCATTTATCATCATATACATATATATTTATAAAGAAAATACAAGATTTACATGTACAAAATAACAAGATGATAGAAGAAATGATCTTGTTACCAACCAATATAGTGAAAGGTTAAGAACAAGACTTGGTTTTTGATAACCAATCTTATGGAATATCAAGACCACCTTCAAGATCACCAAATATACGAACACCTTGAGAAAAATCAGCCCTAGACTCCAAGGAAAACTTCTTAGTAGATGTTAGGATCACCTCAAATCAACAAGTCTTCAATGGGTTTTCATCTTGTGCAAGTTAACACAAGATTCATGGTAGAAATTTTGATCAAATGTGGTGTTTTGTGGTGGAGTATGGGACGACAATAGGGGAGGGTAGAGAGATTTTTTGGAGTTGTTTGCATGTAAAAATGAGTGTAAATGGTACGTTGTAGCTAGTTTTGTTGTGTAGGTGGTTTTGAGTAGAAACTAAGGACAAGTGTCCTTAGTTTTATCTTAAGTTGACACATCATGGATGTGCTGGTTAAGCTTTGGCCGCCCCTTAGTGGGGGTGGGGCAAGTGTTAACTTGTCTCATCCCCACTAATTTACGGGTACTCCTCGATTCTAGTTTCCTCGATTTGCTTGCCCTCGGTTCGTTTTATGAAAAACGTTTTTATAATTTATGAATCAACGACACAAAACGAATCTAATAAAATTTGTCTCATAAAAAACGGAGCACAAAAGCGTAAATACGTAAACCTAGGGTTTTCGGTTTAATCGTAAAGGACGTTAACTTATGCACGTAAGTCCTAATTTCTTCTCGTAAATTTGTGAGTTTATGAACCAACACAAATTAAAATTACAAAATAATATTCGAGAATAAATTTATTTCCTGAAATGTCGGACTGTCACAAAAACGGTGTATGTAAACGTAAGCACGTAACGTAGAGTACTCCGGTTTAGACGTAATCGATGCTACTTTAAGATGTAAACCCTTATTTATTCCAAAAGTGAGTGAGTTCATAAATTAATAATAATAATAATTATTTTAAATAATACTTGAGAATAAAATATCGACCTTAAATTGACGGATTGTCACAGGCACTGTAGCATGCAAAGTTTTATACTTTGTATGCTGCCAAGACTTTTTGACCTAGGATTGGTATTGGTTGGTTGCGAGACTTGGTATATATATATATATTGGGTTACCCTGGGAGTTACAAAGTGTTTACATGGAGATTACTTCATCTCTAAGGACTTACTTTGGCAAGGTTCACTTGAGGGCAATTATGTCTATCTTGCTTATGCAAGTGTGTATAATTGAACAGAGAATGCTATTTTCAGTCTATGTAAGACTTTAAGTTATTTTCATTAGGGTAAATATATTTGTAAAGGTCTTTTTATTTTTCTTCTTTATTTTATTTTTGTCCATTGACATATTTTACTCCAGACACTGACAGGAACAATTTGAACGCTGACATGGCAAAATTTACACGCTGACAAGATATAACCGTTACGCTGACAATTAATTCTTGACCGTTGACAACATTGGGTCCTACCCAGTTGTTATATTTGACGAAAATTTGGGCCTTAATTTTAGCAACTTGGTAACTTTTTATTAATGCAAAGATAAGTTAAATATTTTCAAGATTTACATCATTACTTTTTGAATATCTTTGCCTTCTTTTTTAACCAATAGTGTGCTAGTTTCTTTCCTATAAATATGGTTCATTTTGTTTCAACAAGGTAACAACTATTCCTGTCTAGCAAAACTTTCTAACCTTCATATCTTCATTATTTGTCACTTACAAGTTTTCATATACATTTCAAATGGCCAGTTTTCATATACATTTCAAATGGCCCTAAAGTTCAAACCAGATAATGTGGAGTTGGAATTCAAAAGTCAGCATAATATGGTGGCGTATTTGGTTGCTGATAATACTCTTCATCCTCAATATACTGAGATGGTTACGTATTTGAATGCTTCTCCTCTAAGGTATGCTCTTACTCACACTCCACTTGTGCCTATCACACACATCAAGCAGTTTTGGAACACCGTTCGTTCCAGAACAGTTGATGGAGTGATTACATTATATGCTACTGTTCATGGGGCTGAATGGGTGGTTACTGAAGCCTTGGTTCGCCAAGCTTTGCATCTTAATGATGCTGATGGTATAACCACCCTTCCCATAGACGAGCTAGAGTTGGGACTTGATGAGACTGCTTTTATACATAGTCTCATCGTCCAAATAGGGCTTAAAATGCATTAAATATCATCAAAATACCCAAATATATGCTTGTGTTTGCTGCTTGTGTATTTTAGGTACGGATATTGAGAAAATGACAAAAGATCACAAGAATCACGCAAAAAGGAACACGGGAAACGAAGCCGCACGATGAACCAAGCCCTAATGAAGAATTTTCCAAAGAAAGTCCTTGAAGAATTGAAGAATTATGAAGAAGGGTCCTCCAATATGGAAGAATTGACACTTTATACCCTTGTATCTTCATAATTACAAGTTTGGTTCCTAAAGTTTGTCAAAATTACAAAAAGGACCCTTAACTTTGAAGAATTGGCACATTTAGTCCCTCATCAAAACTAAATTGTCAATATTGGTCCTCCAAGAAGTCAACAAACAAGTCAACACCTTGAAGTATGAAGACATATCACTAAAAGCCCTTGAGGATTGCCAAAATTGCACTTTTAGTCCTTATTCAAAGTTTGTAAAACCCTTGTGCCAAAAATGACAAACTGCCAAAACTTATTTACAAAGGGATTTGAAGTTTGTGCTGTTTTATACAACTTGAAGGAAACAAGAAACCTTGGGGGCCAAACTGGCCAGATAACCATACTTAATCCACCCACTCACAAGCTGCCACATCACCCACTTCCACCCCAAACGCCCCAAACTCCCACGTCAGACATCCACCCACTCATTTATTTATTAAACTTAATCCGGTTTGAATTTTGGTGGCAAACACACATTTTAAATACTTTAATCCCTTTTTCAGATTAAACTCACCCTAATCCACCCTTAAACCATAATAATCCCCAGGATGAACACTTATCAAATCAAAGGGTTTTTTGTTAAGCTACTACATATCCCTAATTTACCTTATTGTCACTAAAACCCACTCACCAAAACCCTTCCCAACACACCCATGTGACCACCCCAAGGGTCCCCTGCACCCGTCACTTTCCCCCAAACCCAATACCAGACAAAATGAAGGGCTAGATGTTAGTCCTTGATCCCAAAGGCACAATGAACGTCTAAGATCACTCAAACACAGCTGTATCATCACATGTTGGCATCTTGACCAAAATCCAGTCAAAACACAAGGGCATTTTTGGATTTTCAAACCATTAGGGTTTTAGTTGATATTATTTTATTCCTGTCATCTAGATAGTTCTAGGAGGGCCTATATAAGAAGGATGCGAATTGTGCATACCTCTTGTTCTTTTTTCTCCTTTTTCACAACTTTGTAAAGTCCAGTTTTTTTTGAATGAAAAATTGGTTTAAGGATTGTTGATGAGAAGCAAAGAACCATTTATTTATGTTGTTTGAAGTTTGTTGAATTCTATTATTGATTTACTTGTTTTAAAAAGGTTTTAAGTTTTCCTGAATTTTCTAAATTTTTCAATCAAGAGAAATCAGTTTCTAACATTACTGCTTCTTTTTTTTAAAAAAGCTTTAAGCTATAGGTTAACTTGTCAATAAGTTAACTCTATAGCTTAAACTCTTGTTCCAGTCACCTTTTGCTCTTGGTTTTCAATTTTTGGCAGGTTCAAAACAAGGTCTTATACCATCATCATTTTCATTTTAACCACAAAGAGGTTCTGCACGGACCCCAGTCTGTATGGAGGTGAATTTTCAGTCACTGTTGGGCCTGGATGTAGGCCCAACAAGGTAGCTTACTTGTTCTCTTTTTCAGATTTTATAGAATATTCAGTCCTATGTGATTTTGCATGATTTTTGTGAAAAATCTGTTTAAGTGTTGTTTAGTTGTTTGGATATGCTCATTTGATGTTAGAATGCATGTTTAGAAGTTTTTAAATCAGTTTAGTGTAGATTTGAACTAATTTGCTTTGAAAAATTTGCATGTCAGATTATAAAGGGGTGTTTGGATTTGCATATTTATTTGAGCTTCTTTGGAAATTTATGTGTTAAATCCTGTTATAATCACTCACTAGTTAGTTGTTAGGTAATTTTAGTGCTTGGGTTTCATTTTAGATAGGTTTTAAACAGATTTGTATGCTAAAAAATTGAAAACTTAGCCTAAATCAGTAACTGCATTTAGGAATTGTTTTTGTGAGATTTTTTGCTTGAAATCTTGTTCATTTCTGGATAATAGGTTGTTTAAGGTTTATGTGTTGCTTGTATGCCATGACATTACTTTGTGTGCAATTTATTAGGATTTGAGATTTACTTTTGTGCCAAGTATATCAGCAACATACCATCAGACCTGCATAAGCTTGACCAGTGACATTTGTGGGATTTTTGAGCTTGATTGTGTGCTAAGATTTGTGTTCTTGTGCTATATTTGACTCCCTACACTCCAACTGAGTGTAGGGGTGCCCTATTTGTCCATCAAAACTCATCAACAAGCCAAAAATCAAGTCCTCTTGATAAACTGCACATGTGAAGATACGTTTTTGTGTTCATCAGAAACAAGTTCATATCTGGGCACGTTTTGATCTTTACAAGCTTAATTATAGCTTGTTTTGGATTATGTTTTGTGTTTTTGAGACTTAGTTAGTTATCAGTATTGAGTTTTAAAGTTTAAAAAAAAAAAGTTTTCAAAAAGGACTGGCCAGGACTCGAACCTGCGCCATCCTCCTCACAACACTCACAACTTACCAGCGTGCCCTAGGGTCTTTGACTGCTAGGTTCTCTTTTCAATATCTATTTAAGTGTTATTTGATTTGTAGCTTATTTAACCATCAGCTTATTCATAAGCTTTTTCTAGCTTATTCCTTTAGGGTTTTTGACTGTTAGCATTTTTCTTTTGTTTGGATTAGGTTTTAAGACTTTTCAGTTCAAAAATATTATTTTTCCCGCACTTAATTAATTTTCTAGGAATATTTTAAGTTTTAATTTTAAAAAGTAATTTAAAAATAGAAAAAGATAATTTAAAAATCTGAAAAAATAGTTTTTAGGTTTTTAATCATATTTTTGAGGTTTAAGCTAAAAAAGTTTTCAAAAAGTCTTATTTTTGATTTTATTGGATTTTAGGGTTTTTAGCTAACTTTAAAATTCAATATAAAATTATTAAATAGGTTTCAGAAAATTTTGATTGCATTTTTGTCTTAGTTACAATATTCTAGATTTTTGGTAATTTTTTAGAATTTTTTTATGAACTTTGAATTTTTTTGAATATTTTAATATTATTTTATTATTAAAAATTGAATTTTGATTTTTTTTAGTTTTTTCATTTTTCCTAGGTAAGGAAACTTAATTAGGAGTTTTTTCACTTTCCAAATATTTTTAGGACTTTTCAATTATTTTCTAGAATTAATTTAAGATTTAATTGATTTTAATAGTTTTTAAGTGTTTAAAAATAGTTTAGTTTGGTTTTAAAATTTTTAAAAATAGTTTTAGCTTAATTAGGATATTTTTGAGGTTTACAAACTATAAGATCTTGTTTAGGGCCTTTTAATAATTAATTGTGATTTTTAGGGCTTTAATTAGCATTAAAAAGTCATTATCTAATTAACTAAAAGGTTTTAACAAGTTTGGATTTTTTGTAAACTCTTAGAATATTATTGGGGATTTTTAGTAGTTTTTAGGAATTTTTAGGTTAAAATTTTAATTTTGGCACTATTTACGGTTTTGCGTGATCGCCTTTTTCGTCTTAGTTTAATTCGTTTTCGTAACCGTCTTTCTCTTCTGATCTCATTTCTTTCTTTCTTTCTTAATCATATAATCACAAATCAATATCATCTCTTAACACAACGCACTTGCCTCCTCGAGAACGAACTCACTTTTAGGGTCATTCACACACGGTTTTCCTAAATCGTCGTGCTCACTTGCCCTATTTATTGCTCTTTTCCTAAAGGGTAGTAAAAACCTCAACATCATTTTGGCGCCGCTGCCGGGGAGGCGTGTTGTGTTTTGGTTGAACAATTGTTGTTTTTATATATAGCCATAATAGCTAATTGTATTAGTAGCACTCTACTAATACGTATTATCGGTTTTTCGTTTTTTGTGAATACTATTACTATATTGTATATGTAGAACAATAAATTTACAAGTACTCCAAATATGTGAGAGATCACAACCTTGACTTGGGAGGTCATTACCCAATCATTGTATTCGAATCTCAAACCAAAGAAAAAGGCAAAAATAGATAAATACTTTCGTGAAGCTCGATTTTGAAAAATACAAACTATAAGGTGGGTATAAGGCGGTTGTATTTCACGACCTAAAGGAAAAAGGCTCTTAGGTGCTTCGCGCTGCCTCGTTTCCTCCGCTTGCTTGTGCGTATTTTGAGATTGAAAGCTAATCGAGGGTTTTGCCGCCCAAAGTATTATTACATATCATATATATTTTCTTGGTTTCTATTGATTAAACCCTCTTGAACGATTTGGTGTTCCACCATCGTTCTAAAGTCATCGAAGGCGTTCACTTCACGTGATCGTTTTCATTCCTTGAGGTTTCTTTAATCGATAGATTTGATTAAGGAGGAGATTTGTAGATTTGTGTCTACCTAATACATTCCAAAAATCCAAAAAAAGTAAAAACAATCAAAAACCACAAAAAATTGAAAAAGTAAAAACACCAAAAAGAATCTTCTTTGCTCGCCTTCTCGTTGTACGTGACGTTTATGCAAACTCGCTCTAAAGCAAGACGTGCTCGTAAACGAAGAAACAAATCAATCACTCCTTCTAGTGAGGAGTCTCCTATTGACGAACCCATTGTAGTGAAAGAAGCACCCATGGCTAATCGAACTACGATGGAGTTGCTTCTAGCATCCACCGAGGGTTATGGAGAAGCGATTGTGATTCCCGCTATCCTTGCGGAGAATTTTGAGGTTAAGACGGGTTTGTTGTCCATGATTCAAAACAACAAGTTTCGAGGTGACGTAAAGGACAACCCTCATAACAACATTCGCCAATTTAATCGTCTCACCGCCTCTTGCAAGTTTAAGGACGTCTCAAACGACTCGATTAAGATGATGCTTTTTCCGTATTCCTTAGCGGGGCCCGCAAAAATTTGGTTAGAGAAAGAGCCACCCAATTCTATATTGACGTGGAAGGATCTCGTTTCAAAGTTCGTGAACCAATTTTTTCCGCCCTCTAAGACTACGCACTTGAAAAACGAGATTTCAAAGTTTTCACAAGAGTATAATGAGAGTTTTTCAACGGCTTGGAATAGGTTTAAGGAAATGTTGCACGAATGTCCTCATCATGGTTTTTCCGACTTGCATCAAATTGACACGTTTTACAATGGCTTGAACGATCATGAGCGTGATTATCTTAATGCCGCCTCGGGTGGTAATTTTTTGTGTAAGACGGTCGAGGAAGCATTGTTAATCATTGAGAATAGGTCTAAGGTCTATAGTCCTCGTAGCACGTCGAGTGTTCGTAAGGCTTCGTCTTCGCCTTCGCCCTCATTGTCACACACCGTTGATGCTTGCCAAATCGAGGCTAATTTGGAGAACAAGATTTTTGATAGGCTTAAGGGATTGTTAATTGAATTTAAAGTTGGTGAACAACCCACTCCCGCTACGGCTAAAGCGGTTGAGGTTTCTTGTATGTATTGTGGTGGAGCTCACGATTATTCCGAGTGCATTACCAACGGTGGTAACACTTCGAGTGCCTTCGCGGCCGCGGGAACTTATAACCAAAACGGTCAAGTTCCTCGCACTAATCAATTGACTCCACCGGGTTTTCCACCAAATCAAAATGCTAACAATTATCGAAACAATCAAGTTGGTTACCAAAGCAATCAAAGGAACAATTTCAAGGGTAATAACAACTTTGGGAATCAAGGAAGTAGTAGCCAATTGCAAAATCAAAACCAAAACCATAATTTTCAAAACACGAGTCAAGGTCTTCAAAATGTTTACACTAAAGAACTTCCAATGGACTTTTTGAATTACGCTACGGAAAATGATAAGATTTTGGAAAACATACAAGAGCAATTGGCTAGTCAAGCTAGGGACACGGCTAAAAACACCAAGGAGTTAGCAAATTTTGTGAAAGAAAATCTTAACATGAGAAATGAGTTGAAAAATGATTTTGCTAATCAAATTAGAGGTCAAAACAATAAGATTGAACAAAGTCATGCTAGGCTTGAACAAAGGATTGACCAAAAAGCCGCTAGTCAAGATTTGAAGTTTAATAGTCAAGATGCTAAGCTTAATGCCATTTTAGAAGCCGTCATGGGGAACAAAGCCTCTACTTCGGGTGGTTTACCTAGTAACACCGTTTCAAACCCGAAGGGAGAGATGAAAGTGATTACCACACGAAGTGGTAAGACACTTAAAGAACCGACTTCTCAACCAATTGCTCCAACGGTGGAGGAAATTGAGGAAGAACCCGAGGTGGTGGTCGAAAAGGAGCATATTTCAAGCCCACAAAGTACCGCTCATGCCACACCTACGGTCGAACCATTACCAACATTGGAACCCGAGATTCCAAAGGCTATGCCTATGCCCCAACCCACACCACCCTTGCCTTACCCATCGAGACTTAGGAAGGAGAAACGACAAGAGCGCGACAACTACCAATTTGAGCTTTTTATGAAAATGTTTCGTGAGTTGCACCTTAATGTGAGTTTCGCCGATGCTTTGGTCATGATGCCTCGATTTGCCGCTAACTTTAAGAGTATGTTGAACAACAAGGAGAAATTGCACCAATTGTCTAGTGTTCGTCGGTTTATCTTAATCGCATACCTCAAAAAGTCGGTGATCCCGGTAAATTTTTGATCCCTTGTGCAATTCAAGATATGGAAGAATGCTATGCCTTGGCCGATCTTGGTGCTAGCATTAATTTGATGCCACTTGCAATCTTAAAGTCGCTCAATCTTCCTAATCTTACTCCTTCACTAATGTCTATCGAGTTGGCCGACCATTCCACGATTCGTGCATGTGGTTTGGCGGAAGACGTTTTTGTGAAAGTGGGGAAGTTCTACTATCCCGTAGACTTTATCGTCGTTGATATCCCCACGGATCCTCAAGTTCCTCTTATTTTAGGTCGTTCGTTTTTAGATACGTCTATGGCTTTAATTGATGTGCATGCTAGAAAGATCACCTTACGTTTCAACGACGAGGAACTTGTTATAAACGCAACTCAAAATTCTCAACTTTCTCATGTTTATTCCGTTGCTACCATAAACCTCGTTGATATGATCGACGTGGTTTGCGAAGAATTTTCACAAGAAGTTTTAGGGTTTGGTAATGAAGAAACTAGTGGCAATCCCACTATGTTAGATCCAATTCTTGATAATTCGACACCAACCTTCACTCCTTTTGAAGGTGGTGGTTTTACGTTGGAAGAATGCAATGTTCCACGTACTTGTGACGAAGACCTCGACAACGATGAGGACTTCTCGATTATCAAGGATTTTCTCAACGATTTCCCATTTCCTCCACCCGAGGAGGTTATGAGTATCGAGCCTAAATCTTCACTTGAGGAACCACCTATCCTCGAGTTGAAAGATTTACCTCCTCACCTCGAATATGTCTATTTGGAGGAGGACGACAAGTTGCCTGTTATTATTGCGAAGGATCTTTCGAATGATGAAAAAACCGCACTTGTCGATGTTCTAAAGGATCACAAAGGGGCGATTACGTGGAAGTTATCCGACATTAAGGGAATCGATCCCAAATTTTGTACCCATAAAATCTTAATGGAGGAGGATTTCAAGCCCACAATCCAAAGTCAAAGGAGGGTGAACCCCAAAATTCACGACGTCATCAAAAAGGAGGTCCTTAAACTCCTAGACGCAGGAATGATTTACCCTATTTCTGATAGCCCTTGGGTGAGTCCTATTCATTGTGTCCCTAAAAAGGGAGGGATGACCGTTGTGCCAAACGATGCCAGCGAGTTGATTCCCACTAGACTCGTGACCGGATGGAGAGTGTGCATTGACTATCGAAAGTTGAATGAAGCCACTCGAAAAGACCATTTTCCCTTTCCCTTCATGGACCAAATGTTGGAGCGTCTTGCGGGAAACGATTTCTATTGCTTTTTAGATGGTTTTTCCGGTTACTTCCAAATTCCCATCGATCCTCGTGATCAAGAAAAAACTACGTTTACGTGTCCATATGGAACGTTTGTCTATCGTAGAATGCCATTCGGACTTTGCAATGCACCGGGAACCTTTCAAAGGTGCATGATGGCTATTTTTCATGATATGATCGAGAAGACGATGGAAGTCTTTATGGATGACTTTTCCGTGTTTGGTGATTCGTTCACTTCGTGTTTGTCGAACCTTGAGAGAATGTTAAAACGTTGTGAGGAAACCGACCTTGTGCTCAATTGGGAAAAATGTCATTTTATGGTTAGGAGTGGAATCGTCTTAGGGCACAAGGTCTCGAAATCGGGGATTGAGGTAGATCAAGCTAAGGTAGACGTCATCGCCAAATTACCTCATCCCAAAACCGTCAAGGGAGTTAGGAGTTTCCTAGGCCACGCGGGCTTTTATCGTCGATTCATCAAGGATTTTTTGAAGATTTCTCGACCCATTACACATCTTCTTGAAAAAGAGGCACGTTTTGTCTTTGACGAAGATTGTGTACGAGCCTTTGAAATCCTTAAGAGGAAACTTACCGAAGCTCCCATTCTTGTTGCTCCAAATTGGAACCTCCCCTTTGAGCTCATGTGTGATGCTAGTGATTTCGCCATAGGGGCCGTTTTGGGGCAACGTCATGATAAGCACTTCTTGCCTATTCACTATGCTAGCAAGACGATGACCGAGGCTCAACTAAAATACACTACAACGGAAAAGGAGTTCCTTGCCGTGGTGTATGCATTTGAGAAATTCCGACCTTACCTCGTCTTGACGAAATGCATAGTGTATACGGACCATTCGGCTATTAAGTATCTCATGGCAAAGCAAGATGCTAAGCCGAGATTACTTCGTTGGATTCTCCTCCTTCAAGAATTTGATCACAAAATCGTTGACAAAATAGGAGCCGAGAATCTAGCGGCCGATCATCTCTCTCGTTTGGAAGATCCTCACCAAAGTGTTTACGAGCCCAAGGAAATCAACGAAACATTTCCGCTCGAGACACTTGGTGTAGTGAATTCTAAGCTTGATTCTTCTACCCCATGGTTTGTGGATTTTGCAAATTACCATGCGGGTAACTTCATCATTAAGGGTATGACGACTCAAGAAAAACGAAAATTCTTTCGTGACGTCAAGTTCTACTTTTGGAACGACCCTTACTTGTTTCGAACTTGTGCGGATCAAATCATCCGACGCTGTGTATTTGGCACCGAAGCTTCTAACATACTTAGAGCTTGCCATGAGGGACCCACGGGTGGTCACCACGGTGCTAATCTCACGGCTAAAAAGGTGTTTGATGCCGGCTTCTTTTGGCCTACTATTTACCGAGATGCACAAGATCTTGTGAAGTCGTGTGATGCATGCCAACGACAAGGAAAAGCCTCACAAAGAGATGAAATGCCACAAAATATCATCCAAGTGTGTGAGATCTTTGACGTTTGGGGTATAGACTTTATGGGGCCGTTCCCATCATCTCGTGGTAATAAGTACATTCTCGTTGCGGTTGACTACCTTTCTAAGTGGGTGGAGGCCAAGGCCTTGCCCACCAATGATGCTCGTGTGGTAGTCAAGTTTTTGAAGCAATTGTTTTCTCGGTTTGGAACCCCTCGTGCTATCATAAGCGATCGTGGAACCCATTTTTGTAACGACCAATTTGAAAGGGTTCTAAGGAAATATGGGGTTACACATCGGCTTTCTACGGCTTATCACCCACAAACGAGTGGGCAAGTCGAGGTTTCAAACCGAGCTTTGAAGAGGATCTTGGAGAGATCCGTTGGGGAAAACCGACAAACTTGGTCGGATAAGTTGGACGATGCTTTATGGGCCTTTAGGACCGCTCATAAGACACCCATTGGGTGCACTCCCTATAAGCTTGTGTATGGAAAGAATTGTCATTTGCCTATCGAGTTAGAACACAAGGCTTATTGGGCCCTAAAGCATTGTAATGATGATATGGAGACCGCGGGCAAAACACCGGAAAATGCAATTAAATGAATTAGATGAATTGAGGGATATTGCTTATGAAAATTCATTGATTTATAAAGAGAAAACTAAAAAGTTGCATGATTCAAAAATTAAAAACCGGGTTTTTAACATTGGGGATCAAGTTTTGCTTTTTAATTTAAGATTAAAAATCTTTTCCGGTAAGTTGAAATCCCGTTGGTCCGGTCCATTCACCGTGACTCAAGTGTTTCCGTATGGGACCATCGAGCTAGCTCAAGATGATGGTCCTAACTTTAAGGTGAATGGACATAGGTTGAAGCACTACTTTGGCGGGGAAGTTCCATCCTTGAACTACCTCGACCAAGTCACCTTCCCCAATGATAATTAGTATTGAGGGGATCGAGTCGATCTCATGACTCGGTAATAAAAAACGAGGTGCCTCGTGGGGGAGTCCCATGCTTATCCTATGTACATATTATCGCTTTCTAATGTAGCTTACGTGTGGGGATTTGTGCCCTTCCAACCTTTGTTTCGTGGTTGTTTGTGAATTGTGGTTTTTAGATCATGATCTTCACGAATGGAGCCTCTCGTGTTCATTTTATGGGAGCACTCGATCGTTTGCTTTGGAGACATTTCTCAATATCCATGATATATCCTTTTGATGTTCCAACCTTAGGTTTTTAGCACACTTCATAAACGGCTTTAAATTTAATGGTTACACCCTTTCCATGCTAGATTAGGCATTCGACTACGTCTCTAGTATGGGGGTGTTTGCACCCCTAGACTCGAAACATTGAGGACAATGTTTAACTTTAGTATGGGGGGGGGGGGGTGAATAGATACTTGCCTTGCCAAACCTTCACGCTTTCCAAAGTTTATCTTTTTGTTTATCGTTTTTGTTGCAAAATAAGGCTAAAAATGGCCAAATTTTAAAATTTTCTCATGTTTTATAAGTGTTTGAAGACACGAATGTAGGTTTTCCGATGGCGAGAATAAGAGTAATTTTTGACTCGACCGTGCGTGTTGAGCACTTAGCTTTGGTTCCTTAACTACACATTAGGCTAAGTCTCTTAAATGAGGACGAGAAATGATAGAGTTAATTATAAGTTACTATGCTAAACGTAGAGTACTTGTATTCTTTCAAAAACTCATGTGTTCTCGTTGTTTGCTTATTCTCCCTTCGCATGTAAATATTTTTTGCTTAATAAATATTGACTTAGCGGTTTAGTTAGGATTGTTGGGTTTCTAGTCTTTTCTAGTAGCTTCCGTGTAATTAAATTGGGAAGACATTAAGGTATCGCCAGCGTCACGGTTTTGAAGTATTGGCACCCTAATAATCGAAAGATTCACCCAATAATAAGATTTCAAGTGCTCACCTAAATCTAGCAAACAATTTGAAGCCCCACAAGGCCGAAAAATCTATGCAAAATTGAAAGTGAATCAAGCCTTAATCTTCGAAGCTTTAAAGATCCAAAATTCGCTTTAGCGTGAGGATATACGTCTTTGGCTAATAAAACCACCGATGAGGCGGATAATAAAAGGCAAGGCAAGACCGAAGTCATAATAAAAGCTTCATGGCGAAGTTGAATAAAAGATGGAGGTAAACCAAAGATAATAAGGCCCTTCCGTTAGGGGGCGTATAAAAGTCTTGGTAATAAGTCTCATGTTCAAAACCGTTATAAAACCGTGTTTATCGATTCTTCTTGTCAACTTAATTTTTTAACATCGTTGTCTATTAGGAGGGGTTATTGATTTGATGGTCTTGGTTACACCGTTCGGACTCTATTTTTAGACCTAAATCCCTATTATCGCATAAGTCAAACAATGTATCCTCGTGAAACATTCAAGACAAAATAAAATATAAGAGTACAACTTAGGAATAATGGGAGGATAAGTATGTGATTAGGGCATATGAGTAGTGTTAGCATTACTAACTTATAATGACAATGATCTCGTTGCACGCTTGGCATGGAATTGGAGTGAAAATCGAGGACGATGAAATTATTTCTAACGAAGCATTCACGTGTTCTTATTCTATGAAACTAAACGTCCCATTTTGCGATGAAAATCATACATTATGTCTAAAACACAAGTAGTAGCAATAGTAATAGTGTAGCTAGTTATCATTCCAATAAAGTCAATAAAAATGAATTTTGGAAATGCTACGATTCTTTATTCTAGCATTGCGTGAGGGCACGGCAATGGTTTAGTATGGGGGAGTGATGAGACTGCTTTTATACATAGTCTCATCGTCCAAATAGGGCTTAAAATGCATTAAATATCATCAAAATACCCAAATATATGCTTGTGTTTGCTGCTTGTGTATTTTAGGTACGGATATTGAGAAAATGACAAAAGATCACAAGAATCACGCAAAAACGAACACGGGAAACGAAGCCGCACGATGAACCAAGCCCTAATGAAGAATTTTCCAAAGAAAGTCCTTGAAGAATTGAAGAATTATGAAGAAGGGTCCTCCAATATGGAAGAATTGACACTTTATACCCTTGTATCTTCATAATTACAAGTTTGGTCCCTAAAGTTTGTCAAAATTACAAAAAGGACCCTTAACATTGATAAATTGGCAAATTTAGTCCCTTAACAAAACTAAATTTTCAATATTGGTCCTCCAAGAAGTCAACAAACAAGTCAAAACCTTGAAGTATGAAGACATTTCACTAAAAGCCCTTGAGGATTGCCAAAATTACACTTTTAGTCCTTATTCAAAGTTTGTAAAACCCTTGTGCCAAAAATGACAAACTGCCAAAACTTATTTGCAAAGGGATTTGAAGTTTGTGCTGTTTTATACAACTTGAAGGAAACAAGAAACCTTGGGGGCCAAACTGGCCAGACAACCATACTTAATCCACCCACTCACAAGCTGCCACATCACCCACTTCCACCCCACACCCAATCAAAACGCCCCAAACTCCCACGTCAGACATCCACCCACTCTATTATTTATTAAACTTAATCCGGTTTGAATTTTGGTGGCAAACACACATTTTAAATACTTTAATCCCTTTTTCAGATTAAACTCACCCTAATCCACCCTTAAACCCTAATAATCCCCAGGATGAACACTTATCAAATCAAAGGGTTTTTTGTTAAGCTACTCCAGATCCCTAATTTACCTTATTGTCACTAAAACCCACTCACCAAAACCCTTCCCAACACACCCATGTGACCACCCCAAGGGTCCCCTGCACCCGTCACTTTCCCCCAAACCCAATACCAGAAAAAATGAAGGGCTAGATGTTAGTCCTTGATCCCAAAGGCACACTGAACGTCTAAGATCACTCAAACACAGCTGTATCATCACATGTTGGCATCTTGACCAAGAATCTAGTCAAAACACAAGGGCATTTTTGGATTTTCAAACCATTAGGGTTTTAGTTGATATTATTTTATTCCTGTCATCTAGATAGTTCTAGGAGGGCCTATGTAAGAAGGATGCGGATTGTGCATACCTCTTGTTCTTTTTTCTCCTTTTTCACAACTTTGTAAAGTCCAGTTTTTTTTAATGAAAAATTGGTTTAAGGATTGTTGATGAGAAGCAAAGAACCATTTATTTATGTTGTTTGAAGTTTGTTGAATTCTATTATTGATTTACTTGTTTTAAAAAGGTTTTAAGTTTTCCTGAATTTTCTAAATTTTTCAGTCAAGAGAAATCAGTTTCTAACATTACTGCTTCTTTTTTTTTAAAAAGCTTTAAGCTATAGGTTAACTTGTCAATAAGTTAACTCTATAGCTTAAACTCTTGTTCCAGTCACCTTTTGCTCTTGGTTTTCAATTTTTGGCAGGTTCAAAACAAGGTCTTATACCATCATCATTTTCATTTTAACCACAAAGAGGTTCTGCACAGACCCCAGTCTGTATGGAGGTGCCTTTTCAGTCACTGTTGTGCCTGGATGTAGGCCCAACAAGGTAGCTTACTTGTTCTCTTTTTCAGATTTTATAGAATATTCAGTCCTATGTGATTTTGCATGATTTTTGTGAAAAATCTGTTTAAGTGTTGTTTAGTTGCTTGGATATGCTCATTTGATGTTAGAATGCATGTTTAGAAGTTTTTAAATCAGTTTAGTGTAGATTTGAACTAATTTGCTTTGAAAAATTTGCATGTCAGATTATAAAGGGGTGTTTGGATTTGCATATTTATTTGAGCTTCTTTGGAAATTTATGTGTTAAATCCTGTTATAATCACTCACTAGTTAGTTGTTAGGTAATTTTGGTGCTTGGGTTTCATTTTGGATAGGTTTTAAACAGATTTGTATGCTAAAAAATTAAAAACTTAACCTAAATCAGTAACTGCATTTAGGAATTGTTTTTGTGAGAATTTTTGCTTGAAATCTTGTTCATTGCTGGATAATAGGTTGTTTAAGGTTTATGTGTTGCTTGTATGCCATGACATTACTTTGTGTGCAAGTTATTAGGATTTGAGATTCACTTTTGTGCCAAGTATATCAGCAACATACCATCAGACCTGCATAAGCTTGACCAGTGACATTTGTGGGATTTTTGAGCTTGATTGTGTGCTAAGATTTATGTTCTTGTGCTATATTTGACTCCCTACACTCCAACTGATTGTGTGCTAAGATTTAAGTCCTCTTGATAAACTGCACATGTGAAGATACGTTTTTGTGTTCATCAGAAACAAGTTCATATCTGGGCACGTTTTGATCTTTACCAGCTTAATTATAGCTTGTTTTGGATTATGTTTTGTGTTTTGGAGACTTAGTTAGTTATCAGTATTGAGTTTTAAAGTTAAAAAAAAAACTTTTCAAAAAGGACTGGCCAGGACTCGAACCTGCGCCATCCTCCTCACAACACTCACAACTTACCAGCGTGCCCTAGGGTCTTTGACTGCTAGGTTCTCTTTTCAATATCTATTTAAGTGTTATTTGATTTGTAGCTTATTTAACCATCAACTTATTCATAAGCTTTTTCTAGCTTATTCCTTTAGGGTTTTTGACTGTTAGCATTTTTCTTTTGTTTGTATTAGGTTTTAAGACTTTTCAGTTCAAAAATATTATTTTTCCCGCACTTAATTAATTTTCTAGGAATATTTTAAGTTTTAATTTTAAAAAGTAATTTAAAAATAGAAAAAGGTAATTTAAAAATCTGAAAAAATAGTTTTTAGGTTTTTAATCATATTTTTGAGGTTTACAGCTAAAAAAGTTTTCAAAAAGTCTTATTTTTGATTTTATTGGATTTTAAGGTTTTTAGCTAACTTTAAAATTCAATATAAAATTATTAAATAGGTTTCAGAAAATTTTGATTGCGTTTTTGTCTTAGTTACATTATTGTAGGTTTTTGGTAATTTTTTAGAATTTTTTTATGAACTTTGAATTTTTTTGAATATTTTAATATTATTTTATTATTAAAAATTGAATTTTGATTTTTTTTTAGTTTTTTCATTTTTCCTAGGTTAAGGACACTTGATTAGGACTTTTTTCACTTTCCAAATATTTTTAGGACTTTTCAATTATTTTCTAGAATTAATTTAAGATTTAATTGATTTTAATAGTTTTTAAGTGTTTAAAATAGTTTAATTTGGTTTTAAAATTTTTAAAAATAGTTTTTAGCTTAATTAGGATATTTTTGAGGTTTACAAACTATAAGATCTTGTTTAGGGCCTTTTAATAATTAATTGTGATTTTTAGGGCTTTAATTAGCATTAAAAAGTCATTATCTAATTAACTAAAAGGTTTTAACAAGTTTGGATTTTTTGTAAACTCTTAGAATATCATTGGGGATTTTTAGTAATTTTTAGGAATTTTTAGGCTAAAATTTTAATTTTGGCACTATTTACGGTTTTGCGTGATCGCCTTTTTCGTCTTAGTTTAATTTGTTTTCGTAACCGTCTTTCTCTTATAATCTCTTTTCTTTCTTTCTTTCTTAATCATATAATCACAAATCAATATCATCTCTTAACACAACGCACTTGCCTCCTCGAGAACGAACTCACTTTTAGGGTCATTCACACACGGTTTTCCTAAATCGTCGTGCTCACTTGCCCTATTTATTGATCTTTTCCTAAAGGGTAGTAAAAACCTCAACATCAGGACTTCAAGGCTTGGGGGTATGATTTGCCTCCTATTGGGCACTTAAACCGTTATACCAAACAACAATTTCCTCCAGCCTGGAAGTTCCTCATTCATGTCATCCTTTAATGTTTGAGACCCAAATGCTCTTCATTAAATGAAATCAACCGATCTATCGGGAGTGCCATTGTTTGTCTTGCAAGAGGGCAAAATTATATTTTTTTGAAATGATTTTTGATGGCATGTTTCATAACAAGGGTACCAAGATGACTCTTGCGTATCCTAGATTTTTGCAAATGATTTTTTGAAATGCAAGGCTATTGTACAAGGGACCATGATCACTTTTATAAAGTCCCTGAACAAAAGAAAACTGTTTTTGGCAACATGAATTCACCACTTTATAGGGATTTGCCTCTTACCCCAGCTAGGCATGCTGTCATATTGGCAGTTGCAAACCTTCCACCACCACAACCTACTCAAGACCCTATTCTAGACCAACCACCATCCCCCCCAACACATGCACATTGACCCTCCTTCACCATGCGCTGACATTCCAAATATCAACGCTGATGACCCCAACCCCAACGCCGACACTACCAATCTTGACGCTGACACCCTTCACCCGCAATCCCAAACAGACCTTAATTCCTCTTCCTTTGAACCCAATGAGTATAGGTTAGATAAACGCCCAAGGATCACCGAAGTGTTCTCCTCTAGTGGTCCTAGCCATGTTGTAGAGAGAACCACCACCACAAGTGTGGTTGGTGCTATGGGTGAGGCTGGGACTACTGGTACTCGCTTTGGTGCAGGCCACATCAGTCCCAACATCTTTAAGTCCACACCCATGCTCAATGAGTCTCTTATGGGAGGGCAACTTCCCATACTAGAGTAGGGCAGTATGGAACCCTTATCAGTAATGGAATTGACGATGGTTTGTATGAGCTTGCAAAAGCAAAATACAAACCTTGTATAGGTTGTCAATGCTCAAGGCCGTGAACTCATTTCATTGAGGGAGCGGATAGCTATTTTGGAGGATGCTAAAGTTCGTACTAGGCAGGAGGATTCTTCTAAAGGGGAGGATGATCAAGTACATGTCAGTGACAAAGGCTCACGTGAAGGTGCTTCTTTTGGAAATGCATTGGATGTAGCTGAATCCCTTACAAGTTTTAAAGAGCAACCAGGATTTGATGCTTCACTGGTTACTCCTACAAAGTTGACATTTACAGAGATGATGGAGCAGTTCACAAGGTCAAGCACTGATAAGAACAAATCAAGCGATGACATTCAGAATTTGGACGCTGACAAAACCGTAGATGTGGTTGGTGTATCCCAGTCATCAACTATCATTAAGGATGTGTCTACACAGGTACCATCAACTTCTTTACCTTCTATTGATGTATTGGATAAAGGTAAATGGATTATGGTAGAAGCAGAGGTTCCCAAGGATGCAGCACAAGTACATTTTGATTCCATTTTGGCTGCACAACTTAAGGAAAAGGAGAAGATGAAGAAGACTGCTATTGAGTCACAAATTATGACTTCTGAAAGTAATAAGGAAGGCAATGATGGTGAGAGTATTGATTCAAGTGTGATGATACTTAAGAGCATGAGAGACTAGAATATGAGGAGGAGTTGGTTTTGCAGAATCTTAGAGAATTAAAGATGAAATTTGATTTGGATATACCTAAGATTGTTGAGATTTTCTTTATGTATGAATATGAAGTTTTGAGTGATTCAAATGTTTCTATGTCTGAGAAGATTTGGTGTCTTGAAAGGATATTGAAGTTGCAGGATGATCTTAAGGTATGGGAGAAGAATAAGCCTAGCAATATCAAACTAGAATCCAAAACAATAAGGAGATAGTTGTATTATTTGCTGTTAAGGAATCATCAGACTGGGTGGACTTATGCAAAGTTTAGAGGTCTTAGTTTTGAACAATTGGAGTGTTTGGCTTATCTTATTTGGGATTCTTTGTGTAAGGATAGAACTTTTGAGCTGCTCTCAAAGGAAAGACAAGAGGAAATGGAGGAACATATGAGGATTAAGAAGGCATCCATAGTTTCTAGGCCAGTGAAGAAGGGTTTGCCAATTGAGTTTCCAAAGCTTGATCCATTGAATCCAAGTGAGGCTATTTTAAGGAAGAATATGAAGCTTTCTCCATTGGAGACTTCAAATTTTGTAGAAGTGTTTCCTCTTGACTTTGAAAACCCCATAATTCAGTATGAAAGAGATGCAAGTGGTTTTTGGAAGGTCACCAGGACTGGTGATAAGGTACACACTTTCACTTCTTTCATGTCTATGTTTGCTAGCTTTGATAGAGAAGACTTGGTCGACTTGTGGTCGTTGATGAAGGCCAAGTATGAGAATGAAGAACCTACTTCAGTTAATGGAATAAAGATTTGGTCCTCAAGAGAATGATTGAGCCAAATGAAGTTGATCCAGTTTGGTTGGATCTGGATGCTATTAGTGGGATGACATGGCGTATCTACTTAGCTGCTGGTGTATATCATCTTAGTACATCCAAATTTTCAGAATATCTTTTGGTTGATGTTGAATATCCTATGTCACAAGACGTTTTGAAGTTGATTATATCTACACCATTGGAGGTTGATTATACCAGTGACGTTAGTAAGGATTTGGTTAGATTTATTTATTCTCTTATTAAGAAAGAAGATTAATTTGTAAGAATCCTCCTTGTATTTTAATTTTATTATGAAACTTGATTACTAGAGTAGATATCAAGTTTAGGTGAGGATTGTTGGGAATAAAAATAGCTAAGTCACTGGGACGCTGACAAGAAGAACTTAGACGCTGACAAGAGATAATCAGGCGCTGACAGCTGGACACTGACAAGAGATATTGAAGCGCTGACAAGAAGAAAGTTCAACCACTGATAGAATACTTAGTCTACACGTTTTGTACTTCTAGTAAAGATATGTTTGACATTGTATTTTATATGTTTTTCTTTACCTAAAATAGTTGATACATAGACTCTTGTACAAGGTTCCTTAATCTATAAAAGGAGGCCTTTAGGTTTTAGTTAAATATATGTTTTCCACTTTCATTGTACGCAAGTTTTGATCAATCAATCAAAGTGAAAGTTTGGGTTATTCTATTTTGTGTGTTCTTGTTCTAAGTGTCAAATTCCGCATAGCACTTAGATTGTTTCTTAACCCGAAGTTTCTCTAAGTGTTAATCTTGATTCAACCTCGTTAACACAAAGCTAATCGATCTAAGTTTGGGATCAACACTTCATCGGTGATTTTCTCAAGCCATCTCGCGACAAGAATCATACGGACTTCGTTGGTGGTTCGTGGAGCGATAGCAGTGAAGAATATGACGATAATGCTAAAGACGAGAAGTGTCTCATGGCTCATTCTTCTAAAGAGGTACAATCCGAAACCGAATATTATAGCAATGATAGTTCTTCACTAGATAACTTTGAACTAGAAGGTCAATATAACAACCTATGGAAAATAAGTTTAAAATTCATTAAAAAGAACAAAGTCCTAAAATCAACTAGGACCAAGCTTGAAAATGAGATTAGTGAGCTAAGAGATAAATAAGCTAAGCTTGAGAAAAACAAGGAAGTTAATTTAGGTTGTTTAAATTGTGAAGACCTTAGACAAGAGAATGAAGATCTCAAGAGTATTTCCATTAAATTGGAAAAGTTCGTAAAAGGTACTAGTGCTCTCGATGACAAGTTAAATAAGCAAATTCATACTAAAGAAAGACTAGGCTTAGGTTTTAACACAAATGAAGCATCCACTAGTAAACCTAAATAAGTTAGTTTTTCAGAAAAACGACCCTCTGTCCACGGATCCCCAATCTATGGCGCGGTTCCTTATAATTATGGAACCGCAAGGCCTGATAAGGAACCGCAGACAGAAGAACGGATTCTTGAAAATTCTCAACTTTCTGAAAATTCCATTTTAGGTAAAAAGTCAAAACATCTTGTAGTTAACAATGTTGAATTACCTATAATTGACAAAAAGAAACTTGATAAATTCTACAAGCCTTTAAGTAAACCTCTAATGGGAATGAGAAGTTTTTCAAGACAATCATCTACTCCTCCAAGAGTACATAATGATTCAAGACCTAGAAGTAGAACACCAACACCTATAAGTGATGATCACTCGAAGTCAAGACCTAGAAATAAAACACCAAAACCTCAAAGAAATGATTTCTACAATTCAAGACCTAGAAGTAAAACTCCAACACCTAGAAACAATAATAACTCTAGGTCAAGATCAAACACTCCTAAGAGAAACAATGGAGATCAAAATAATCATATGAATTGTTACAATAATTGTAAAAATTGCCAACAATGTTTTTCTCCGTGGGGCATGTGTCCTCCATTCTTGCATCCCAATCAAATGCAAGGGATGTATGGAACTAACAACTTTGGACCCATGAGATATTAGGGACCAAATGTTTGATCTTGTGTGTTGTTACCTAGATATGCTTGAGAATAGATTTGGAACCCGACGAGTGGATTAAGGATAGTGGTTGTTCTAAACACATGACGGGTAATCAAAGTTTGTTTTCTGCCTACAAAGCATATTGTAACACCCCATTTGTTAAGATGGAATGCTACAGTAAAAATGGCGTGTCATCAAAGCATGCAAGGTAAATGTCTAAACATTCATTACCATAAATAGAAATACCGGAATCAAACATGGGTAGTCTAAGTAACTCACACACAAGCAATACTAAGTACTGTAAATGAAAGGACTAAACAATGTCCAAATGAAGTAAAGTATGAAAAAGTAGGAATAAATGAATAAGGTAAAAAAGGCTGGATAGCTTCCATCTGAATGCACATACTCTAGAGATCCTACTTGCGACCTTGGGTACCTGCCGTTTGGGAACATGGAAATAAAAAACGACTGAGCATAACGCTCTATGCATTGATATACAATAAAGCATGGAAACATAGAGTAATGAAGCATAGTAAGAGCATGTAAAGCATGAAAAGCAGCATAAATGAATGAGTCCTAGGAAAACCTAGATGTATGTCATATTTACTGGTTTTAGTTCTGAAAACATAGCTTATGTTACTTATGAAAATCTATATTAGTTTAATATACCAAGAGCCAATATAGGTCATAAGGTCAACAACATGCATGAATACTTGGAGGGGTGACCTCGTCATGCAATTAGAGGGGATGTCTCTAATTAGATAGTAATGGGTAGGATGGATCAGCTCCTTGTGAAGGATGCAAGGCATACACCACATTCACCATGAAATCCTGACTGACACCTTAACTAGGATGCACCCATATGCCCCACATGATAATATAATAATAAAGGCCAAATAAACTGAAAGGGACGCCACGAGCTATCACTCCGCCGTGGTGAAGTCATAACACTAGTGCCTCTAGTGTTATGGTTATGGTACCTCCATAGCTAGGTGAAACTGGCATGCATGCATATGGCTAAGGTAACTAATAAAACATAAGCATTTAATATGCAACTACTAGGGAAAACAGTTGGCTGCATACGGGAAATCCTAATAAAGGAAGAGATTTTCCTTATTGAAGGACGGGAAATCCGTACCTTGTGTCCAGTAGAAGCTAACAGAAAATCTGAAGAACCTACTCTGCCTTGACGGATAATACTACATAAGAATGGGAACGTGTATGAGTTGTCTGAATTACATGTGTTTTACTTGTTCTATGAGTTCTTAGCTTATTATTTATGTTAAGTCATGTTTTAACTGAGTTAAGTGTTAATCTGTAGTTATTCTTGTATTATGTTGTTTATTATTCATGTAGTATGGTATTATAATACTTGTATTGTAATACTAAGTAACTTTCTAAAAATAGTAGGTTTCCATAAATAGTAAGTTTCTAAAAATAGAAAGTTTCCAAAAATAGTAAGTTTCCATAATTAGAAATAAGCTGGATTATTAATAATAAGTAAAGTTTAATTAGTAAATACAAGTCATGGTTTAAAGGTTATAGCTTATTAATTAAATAACTTGGTTAATTAATTAAACTATACATTATAAGAATTTAATTAAAAATACATGTTTTAATTAAATTAAGCTAAGTAAAATACTTTAGGTTATACATGTAATATTAATTTTAATATTTAACCTAAGTCATGCATTTAATTAAATTAAATAGTCTAGAAATAGTTTAATTAAACATATTTTCTGATTTTAATATTTTCTCGAAACCCGAACCCATGTTTTAAAATTAATCCGAGCGCGTACCCGTGTCACATATAAGCCGAAGCATGTAAGCCGAAACAAACAGCCCCACCAGTGGCTAGATCGGCTGACCGGTAGGCACTTCTGGCCTTCGGTTCCTACTCGAAACCACATCAAAACCCACCCCCGACTCGCGGTCGGGGCCCTTCGCCTGCGTCCGAGCCAAACAAACCCAAACCAAGACCTTGAAGGGTCTCGGTGGTGGGGCTGTAGCCACGCTGAGATCTTCGGCTCTCGGTTGGTGGGTCTCGGCCGAACAACAAACACCAAAACACCCCTTTAATTCATGTTTTAATTAATCCCATATGTTTTCTTGATTTGTTTTTAAGATTAATTAAATTAATGTCATGAATTCATAAGAAAATGAATAAGAAAATAAAAGTTTCGATTATACCGAATGCGTGGAAGAAAAAGGGTTTTGATCACGAACACGTACACACAAAATAAACTAGCAAAATTCGTCCGGTTTGCTCTTGGTGGTGACTTATGGCCGGCGACAAGAGAGGAAAAGGAGGCAAGGGTGAACTTTTTCTGTAACCTAAAATTATGACTAATAGGTTTCCTCTGTTTTTATTTAACATGGGTTTCCAATGGGTCATGGGCCAAAGCCCATCTCTTCCTTTCTTTCTTTCCTAGCCGCGGCCTAAAGGGAGAGCAACAGGGAACCCGTAACTTTTCTAAGTTTAATATTATGTCGTGTACGTTCATGTTTTATTTATCGTGAATTTATATTTCGTGGACGTAACACATTTATAAAATATAAGTAATTACATGTTATTAAATACCTTGACACGCAAATTATATTATAAATGGAAATTTTTAAATTTATCGTATTTTCGTATGTTCACTGTTCATGTGTACTGTTCGTAGTATTTTAATGCGGATTTTACAACTCTTCCTCTCTAAAAGAACAATTCGTCCTCGAATTGGAGAAAACATAAACTGAAAGAAACATACCCGAATCATAACTGGAAATGAGGGTAAGAAGTCCGTATAGACTCCTCCGTCTCCCAAGTGGCTTCCCGCTCAGGATGATCCCTCCAGAGGATTTTGACGAAAGGGATCGTCTTCCTCCGCATAACACGATCTTGTCGTTCAAGAACTCTCTCTCGGCTTCTTCGACATATGAAAGATCCTCTCGAATCTGATCTAGCGGATACTGGACTACATGGACTGGATGATAGTTGTATCCTCTGAGTAAGGACACATGGAACACGTTGTGAACGTGTGATAGCTAAGGCGGTAACGCTAAACGATATGACACTTCACCAACGCGTTCAATGATGTCGAACGGTCCAATGAAGCGAGGAATGAGCTTCCTTTTGATTCCAAAACGTTTAACTCCCCGTGCTGGTGATACCTTGAGGAAAACGTGATCACCTACGTTGAAAGATACATCTCTACGACGTTTATCAGCATAGCTCTTCTCACGAGCTTCCTGAATCTTTGCCTTAGCGACAACGAACTTCTCATTGGTCACCTCAATCATCTCTGGACCTTCAATTAGTCGTTCACACACCTGATCCCAACAGATTAGGGCGCGACACTTCCTACCATACAACATCTCAAAAGGTGCACACTTGATGCTAGCGTGCCAGCTGTTGTTGTATGCAAACTCCACTAAATAGATATAATCATCCCAGCTTCCTGTCCACTCTAGAGCACACGCCCGCAGCATGTCCTCCAATGTCTGAATGGTTAGTTTTGACTGTCTGTCGGTCTAAGGATGAAAGGTAGTGCTGAGCTTAAGTCTGGTGCCCCAAGCTTTCTACAGACTCTGCCAGAAACGTGATGTGAAACGGGTATATCTGTCAGAGATGATTTCTGATGAAGTACAATGTAGTCTCATGATCTCCTTCTGAAAAGTGTCTGCCAATTTGCTGACCAGATGCTCCTTGCGGATCGGCAGAAAATGAGCAGATTTAGTCAATCTATCAACAATAACCCAGATGGCGTCGTTCTTCCTCTGAGTCACAGGAAGACCAATAACAAAATCCATGTAGATTTTGTCCCACTTCCATGCTGGGATATCTAATGGTTGTAGTAACCCACTAGCTCGCTGGTGTTCGATCTTAACCTGCTGGCAGATCATACATTTAGAAACGAAGGTGGCAACATCCTGCTTCATACCACCCTACCAAAAATGCTGCTTGATGTCGTGGTACATCTTAGTATAACTAGGATGTATGGTAAATGGAGAGCTGTGAGCTTCAGTCAACACAGCTTCCCTGAGTTTAGAGTCATCAGGAATCACTAGTCTAGTGCCCTGCCATAAGTGTAAAACCTGCATTCTTTTACCATGAATAGTACACTTTAGATCATACGTACTAGATTAAAACTTTCCTTTTATAACATGTTTACGTTCACGTATAAGAATTTTAAGTATTACGTACGTGTTAGAACACGATAAGTATTTATTACGTATGAACACACGATAATTATTCAAATAATAATTATAATCACGAACATGCGATCATGAAATCATGAACGTAAATTAATCATGAGAGAATATTATTTACCTCTATATATTTATTACGATCACGAATAAATATATTAAGTCACGATCAATAATTAATTAGAACACATAAAACACGAACACGATAAAACACGAACACACGATAATACTTAGTCTCGGAAAAAGGTAAGGGTTACCCCATGTGGGGCCCCCTACCCGCGGCTACACCAAGAAGAATGGGCCAAGCCCATTTTAATTTTTACTAAAACAAGGAATTAGGAAAACATGTTTTATTATTTACAAAACAAGGAAAATAGTTAAAACCCTAAAATCTTTTGTTGGGAATAAAATGTAGCCAGTACACTTGAACGCTGATAGGAAGAAAACAACGGTTGATAAGAAGAAAACAAGCGTTGACAGATCAAGCGTTGACAGGAAGAAGTCAAGCGTTGATGGGTTGAAGTCAAGCACTGATAGAAAGATTTAGTCTACGCGTATTATGTTTCTAGTTTATTTCTAGTAAAGATAGGATCAACAATGTATTTTCTATATTTATCTTTACCTAGAATAGATGATACGTAGACTCTTGTACAAGGCTTCTTATGTCTATAAAAGAAGACCTTTAGGTTTTGGTTTCATATAAGTTTTCATAGGTTTAACACTTTCATTGTATGCAAGTTTGTTATAATCAATCAAAGTGAAAGTTTGTTTTACAATTGTTTGTGTGTTCTTGTTTGAGTATTAATTCCGCATAATACTTAAATTGTTTTATACACAACAAAGTTTCTCTACGTGTTTAACTTGATTTAATCTCGGTTACACAAGCTAAATCGATCTAAGTTTGGGATCACCAAGTGGTATCAGAGCTTGTTGAGAAACTTTGATCTAAAGAACACAAGAACCCTAAACTGCCAAAAACCCTAATTTTCACAAAACCCTAAAAACATCATGTCTACCCCAGAAGCAAACTCCTCCTCATCCTCAACCCACAACATCAAGATTCCCATGTTAGACCCAGACAATTTTGAGCCGTGGAAGTTTAACTTTGAGCAATATCTACAAATCCATGACTATACCCTATAGGAAATTATTGAATATGGAAACACATTCAATAAGGCTCAAAAGATTGCAGATGCCATCCAACAAAGAACAGTTGTTCAAGGTTCTACTGAAGAGGATCGCAAAGAAAAACCTGAAGATGGTAGAGCTGTCTCAACTGAGGATATAGCAAAGAGAAGGGTTGACATGAAAACCCTAAGCATTCTGAAACTCTCTTTGGGGCAAGAAAATCAACATAAATACAGAAGCTATGAGTCTGCAAAAGATCTTTGGGCAACTCTTGAAGTTGCTTATGGTGGTAATGCTGATACCGTGCAAGAGAAACAAAAGCAACTCTTGCATGAGTATGCTGTTTTTAAAGCTCAACCCAATGAGAAGCTAAGTAGTGTGAGAAGCAGACTTCTGGACATCACAAGCAAGCTATCCTTCATGGGAACAATGCTTGGTGATGTTGATATTATCTCCACCTTTCTTAAAAGCCTTGTTGACATATGGAAAATTGAAGCAATGTCTATAATTGCTAATAACACTCACAAAAGTTCTACTTTTGATGATGTTTACAATAAACTGAGGCTGATAGAGAATGAAACTATTTTGGATCATGGAAGCAAGTATACTAATGGAAACATGGACTTCTTCTCACATAGTGAAGGTCAATTTGATCAAAAGGAGTCATACATGCACCCAGTTACTGGATCAACCTGTGTCAACGTTGGATCATATCCTGTCAACGCCTCACATTCAGACGCTGACACATACAAAATTGACTCACCAAGAGTTAAGCCTGCTGGTATTGATCTAGATACTGTGTGTGCATACATTGATTCATTACCCAATGGTTCAGTGATTACTTATGAGGACCTTGAGCAAATTAGTGATGAGCATTTGGAGGAGATGGACATAAAGTGGAATATGGCTCTTGCAAGTATAAGAGCAAACAGATGGAATAGAAGATTCAAGAAGAAGATGACTTTTAATGCTAAGGACACTACTAGATTTGATAAATCCAAGGTTGAGTGTTACAATTTTCATCGTATGAGACACTTTATGAGAGAATGCAGATCTCCAAGAAGATCTGATGCTGGAAAACCCTCAAGCCAAATCATTAAGGCTCAGGATCCCAAAGCCATGGTTGCAATGCAAGAAATTGATGGTGTTGGATGGGATTGGAGCTATTTGGTTAAGGATGAGGAAGAGAATAAGGTTTTGGTTGCTGAAATGGAAGAAGAAGAGCATGTTCACTATGCTCTCATGGCACACTCCTCATCTTCATCAGATAATGAGGTATATGGTGATGCTTTTTGTAGTAAGGGTTGTCGTCTAAATACTGAAAGACTTAACAAAGAAGTTTTAAAATTGTCAACAGATGTGGGTAATGAAAGATGCAAGTTGTCTAACTAACAACTTGCTCTTACTCAAACTGAAAAGACTGTAGCTGAGTATAAGAAAATGGAGCTTGACCTAAAAGATAAAATCAATATCTTAAACATGATTTAAATGCTAGTACTGATATTAGAAACATCATGGAGAGGGTAAATGTTGAATTACAGGCTAAGTTAGATGAGGCTATCAAGAATAAGGATAATGTAGTTAAAATTCAGAGATTTGATAAAGCCTCACAAACCCTAGGAGAATGTGTTAGTAAACAAAGGGATTCTAGGGATATGACTAGGATTGGGATGAAAGAGTATGCTGGTGTTCCACCACTAGCTGGGGACTTCTATGGTGTCCAAAGAAAGGACTTATCTTGGACTGGTTTACCAGAACTACAAGAAGAGGAATTTATTCCTCCACCAAGAGTTCTTACCCCAGTAGAAGAATATAGGCAGAAGTTAACTGATTTGGACCAATGGAAGAAAGCGAACCCTACCTTGTTTGTTAAGGGTGGCATGCTTAGTGATAGCCCAAATGAGTCTACACCTATCAAAGTAACAAACCCAATCACTGGCAAGACTGTTGACCTCGGCTCAAACGTTGTTAGAAAACCTAGTATTAAATATGCAGGAATGCATAGAAAAACTAGGTCACCAAAAAGCCAAATTAGTGATAATGGAACAAGTTTCTTTTCTTCTATACCTAGAGTTATGTCTAGAAAAGCCTGTTATACTTGTGGTAGTTTTTCACATTTAGCCTATAAGTGTGTCAACGCTTCAAAGGTCAAGGTTGACAAAAAGTCAAACACTGTCAAACCTAAAACTTTTGTTCAGCAAAGTCCACAATTTGTTAGACCAGCCCCATTCTTTTCAAAAGGGTCTAATACTTATGGACAAAGACCTTTTTAGAAGACCAATACATGGTCTAATAGACAATGGGTTCCTGTAGCAAACCCTAGGTTCAATGCTGATAAGGGTAATTTCAGCGTTGACAAGACCAAATCAAACGCTGACAGAAACGTTGCCAGACCAAATAATGGAAAATATTTGCAACCAAAGGGAAAGGGGTCTAAAGCTTCTTCTAGCTTGACATGAAGACCTAAGCAAGATCAAAACCCTAATTCAGATGGGATTTCTATGACCTGTAACAGATTTAATTATATTTCAAAGGTCATCAAAAAACCAATTGGGGTTTACTGGGTGTTTAATCCAAAAAGGGATGAACAAGGGGTAGTTATGAGGACTAAGTATGTTCTTGTTGAACAACCAAATGAATCCAAGTCTGCTCAGGCTTGGGTTCCCAAAGAAAACTAATTTGTTTCTTTATGTGTAGGGCATTCAAAAGCAGGTTAATGATTATGGCTATTGGGATAGTGGATGCTCTAGGCACAAGACTGGGAAGGAAGATTATCTCACAAACTTCACTCCCATTAAGGATGGTGATACAGTTTACTTTGGAGGCGGATATGGAACTATCACAGGCAAAGGAACTCTTCTCACCAACAATTTGCGTTTTGAAAACGTGTTTCTGGTAAAAGAACTTGACTATAATCTGTTTAGTGTGTCACAAGTTTGTGATAACAAAAATAAGGTTCTTTTTACTGATACTGAATGCTTGGTGTTGAGCAAGGATTTTAAAAAAACCAGATGAGAAATTCATTGATTATAGAACACCTAGGCATAAGGACATTTATAATGTAAATCTTAATGGAATTAGGATGAATAATAACTTGTCATGTCTTTATGCTAAGGCTTCAGTTGATGAGAGTAATCTTTGGCACGGGACATTAGGGTACATTAATTTTAAAAATATAAATAGACTAGTGAGACATGGTTTGGTTGATGGTTTGCCTGAAAAGGCTTTCCACAATGACCACTCTTGTGTTGCATGCCTTAAAGGCAAACAACACAAGGTCTCATTTAAGTCTAAACAGGTGCACTCTAGTTCTAAACCACTTCACTTGCTGCATATGGACATGTTTGGTCTAACTAATATAGAAAGCTTGAATGGTAAATCTTACTGTTTTGTCATCACTGATGATTTTTCTAGGTTTACTTGGACTTTCTTTTTAGCTTTGAAAAGTGACACTACTAATACTTTAATTAACTTTATTAACCAAATTGAAAAGAAGTATGGTAATGAAGTTAAGATGCTTAGAAGTGATAATGGTGGTGAGTTTAGAAATAAGCTGTTGGATTATGGGTACAATTTCATGCATACCAAGATTTTTGTAGACAATAACATCACTTTATGCATTATTAAAAATCCTGTACATCATTCTAAAACAAAACACATAGAAATTAGACATCATTTTATAGGAGATTGTTTTGAAAAGGGTTTAATACAACCAGATAGGGTTGACACAGAAGAAAATGTGTCTAATTTATTAACTAAACCTTTTGATAGGGGAAGATTTCAATACTTGGTAACAAGTATTGGAATGAACAATCTCACTTAATATGTGTTTTGGGGTCTTAGTGTAAAAGTATGTACATGATATGCATTGTTATTGGTCTTTTTGAAGTTAGATTTTCCACTTTATTTGTCTAACGCTGACAAAGGTTATCTTAACGCTGATAAGTGTTATCGTGACGTTGTCAGCAGTATGTTAGTTTTATGGTTTTTGATCTAAGTGTGCAGGCGTTGTTAGCATTGTACCATTGGATACAGAGTTGCTTATGGATCCTTGGAGAATCATTGGAGCATGTTTCAATTTATGGATGATGGTTGGAATATTTATATTCCTATCTTGACATAAATTTTTTTTTACATGCATATTATTTGGCAACTTATGTATCACAGTTTAAGGGGAGGTTTTAGGAACCTTTAGGACTATTGGGTATTCTTATGATAATCTTATCACAATTCTAGATTGTGTCCACAGGTGAGTATGAGTTAGTTTTCTATCTCATGAGGCACTGTAGCATACAAAGTTGATATACTATGCATGCTGCCAAGACCTTTTTGGCCTAGAATTGGTTGTGGTCTATTGGGAGACTTGGGTATGATTTATATTGGTTTTACCTGGGAGTTACAAGGGATTTTACAAGATGACTTAACTGTTAAGAATTTTGGTTAGCAAGGGACACTAGAGGACTGTTATGTCTATCTTGCATAAGCAAGTGTGCATAATTGGACAGTGCTTGCCGCCCTATAATAATTTGCAGTTTATAGGTTATCTTCACTAGGATAAATTACTTTGTTAAGGTCCTTTTTAATTTTTATTATTTTTATTTTTAGACACTGACAGATATTTTACCAAGCGTTGTTGTGACCAATTTAGACGTTAACATGGATTTTGCAAACGTTGACAAGAATTAGCCGTTGGGAATTGATGGGCTATTTTTGACCGTTGACACTCATTGGGTCCTACCCAGTTGTTATTTTTGACGAATTTTGGGACCGTAATTTTGAAAGTAGATAACTTTTAATTAATGCACAAGATAACTTATTTTCTTTTCAATATTTTCAACATTATATTTTGAAAATACTTGCATAATTTTTGACCAATCACATGTGCCTATCACTCCTATATATTTGGCTCCTATTTTTAAACAGGGTACTCTCATATTCTTGTCTAACATTTTTCTCTTATAATTCATCTTTCATCAATCTTTCACAAATAGCTTTCTTCAACAATGGCACCAAAGTTTAAACCAAGTGACTTGGTATTGAGATTCAGAAGTCAGCACAATATGATTGCTTATTTGGAGGCTGATGATGCTCTATTTCCACAATACACTCAGATGGTGGCGTATTTGAACGCATCTCCACTTAGGTATGCACTTTCTCATGCTCCTCTCATCCCTGTCACTCATATTAAATAGTTTTGAAACACTGTTAGTTCCTCAACGCTTAATAATGTGACTACATTAACATCTATTGTTCATGGGCGTACTTGGGTGGTTACTGAAGCCTTGGTTCGCCAGGCTTTGCATCTTAATGATGCAGATGGAATAACCACTCTCCCCATTAATGAGATAGAACAAGGACTTCGGGCTTTGGGGTATACTTTCCTTGAAGAGAGTACTTTAAATAAATATCATAAACAAGAATTCCCCCCAGCTTGGAAGTACTTAATACATGTCATCCTTCAATGTTTGAGTCCCAAATGTACTGCACATAATGCAATTAACAGATCCATTGCTAGTGCAATTGTGTGCATTACAAATGGGCAAAAGTATAATTTTTCAAAATTAATTTTTAATGGCATGTGTAAAAACAAGGGGAATAAGATGACTTTGGCTTATCCCAGATTTTTACAAATGATTTTTGATGACCAACGGTATTGCACAAGGGATCATGATGATTTTTATGTGATCCCTATGCAAAAGAAAGCTATTTTTAGTAAGATGAACTCACCCCCTCACAGAGACTTACCCCTCACCCAAGCTATGCTTGCTGTTATTGCAGCAACACAACCTCAACCTGACCCACAACCACACCTTGACCCAATACCAGATCCCTTACCTTCACCTCAACACATGGAACTTGACCAATATTACTTCAACGCTGACATGTTAAATGTTGGCGTTGACACTAGTAATCCAAACGTTGACACCTTTCCTTCACAGACCCAAACACCCCTTAACCTTCAAACTACCACCCAATCCACATCATCTTTTACACCCCCTGAATATAGGTTGCAAAAACGCCCAAGGACTACTAGAGTGTTCTCCTCTAGTGGTCCTAGCCATGTTGCAGAGAGAACCACCACCACAAGTGTGGTTGGTGCTATGGATGAGGCTGAGACTATTGGTACTCGCTTAGACGCAGGCCAAGCCAGTCCTAACATCTTTAAGACCTCATCCATGCCCCATGAATCTACTTTGGGAGGTCAAATACCCATTCTAGAGGAGGGCAGATTGGAACCATACACAATGATGGAATTGACGGCTGTCTGCATTAGCTTGCAAAAGCAAAATGCAGACCTGGTACAAACAGTCAGTACACAAGGCCTTGAACTCAAGCAATTGAGGGAGAGAATTGTTCTTTTGGAGGAAGCTAACAATAGGCGTGGTATGGAGGATTCTTCCAAAGGGGAGGATGAGCAGATTCATGTGAGTGACAAAGGCTCACATGATGGAGAATCTTTGGGTGTTGCTGAAGCCCTTACTGAATTGAAGAAGCAACTAGGTTTTGTTACATCTTTGGTTACTCCTACAAACTTGAACTTCTCCTTTACAGCTATGATGGAGCAGTTCACAAGAGGCGCTGAGACAAGTAAGGTGAGCGTTGACAAGCAGACTTTGGACGCTGACACACCAAGCGCTGACAAGAGAAAGTTGGACGCTGACACACAGAATTTGAGCATTGACAGACCTATAGATATGGTTGATGTATTCCATTCATCAGCTATCATCAAGGAAGTGTCTTCACAGGTACCATCATTATATTTACCTATCATTGATCCATTATATAAGGGTAAAGGAATTTTGATAGAAACAGAAGTTCCAAAGGATGCAGCTCAAGTAGAGTTTGATTCAAAGTTGGCTGCACAACTTGTGGAACAAGAAATGAAGAAGGTTGGTGAATCACCATTTGTTGTTAATTCCGAGGAAAAAGAAGGAAGTGATGAAGGGAGTTCAGATTCAAGTGTTATGATAATTGAACAACCAGAAAGACTTGAATATGGTGATGAGTTGGCAAGGGAGAAACTTAGAGAGTTAAAGTTGCAAGTAGATTATGATATGCCAGAAGTTGATCAGATGTACCATGCTTGGGAAGATAAGGTTATGGAGAATCTAGATATGACAATCCCAGATCAAATTTAGGGATTGGAGATTCTTCTAAGAGTTCAAAAAGATTGCAAGGTAATTCTGAAGCATAAGGCTAGCAATGTTTTCTCACTGTTGAAGAGAGATAGAAGGGAGCTTTACTACATGTTACTCAGATGTCATGGAACAGGGTGGACCTTTAAGAAGTTGCAGGGTTTAACCTTTGAAGAGTTGGAGTATAAGGCTTATCCCATTTGGGCAACAGTGCAGGAAATGAATACTATCAGACTTCTCTTAGATGAAAGGAGAGAAGAACTTGTAGAAGAGATGGAGATTCAAAAGGCAATGATTGTTCCAAGGCCTTTGAAGAAGGGAGTTCCACTTGAGCTCCCTAAAGATATGGATAAACTGAATCCCAGTGAAGCTGTTATAAGAAGGAGCATCAAGCTCTTACCCACGGAAGCTTCAGATATGGTACAAGTGTTACCTCTTGATGCCAGAAACCCTATCATTAGCTATGAAGAAGATGCAAGTAGGTTTTGGATGATTGGCAGATATGGGAAATAGGTACAAAGATTTACTACTCTTATGTCTCTCTTTGCAAGTATGGATAGGGAAGACTTGGCAGACCTTTAGAGGTTGTTGATGGCTAAGTATGAGACTGAAGCACCTACTTCAGTCAATGAAATAAAACTTTGGTCAACATTCAAGGGAATGTGTGCACCAGAAGAAGAAGATCCTGTTTGGAAGGATCTTGAGGATGATATCTGTGGACTTCAATGGCGTTTGTATTCAGCTGCTAGTGTGTATTATTTGAGTACTACAAAGTTTGCTGAGTATCTTCTTGTAGATGCTGAGTATCCCATGTCCAAAGAAGTTTTGGAAAAGATGAAGACAACACAGCTGGAGATTGACTATTCAAGTGACGTGGCCAAAGATTTGATTAGGCATGTTTATTACCAATATGATAAGATTTGTAAGAATCCTCCTAGTTCTTAATTTTTATTCAGAAACTTGATTGCTAGAGTAGATATCAAGTTTAGGGGAGGATTATTGGGAATAAAATGTAGCCAGTACACTTGAACGCTGACAAGAAGAAAACAAGCGTTGATAAGAAGAAAAAAAGCGTTGACAGATCAAGCGTTGATAGGAAGAAGTCAAGCGTTGATGGGTTGAAGTTAAGCACTCATAGAAAGATTTAGTCTACGCGTATTATGTTTCTATTTTGTTTCTAGTAAAGATAGGATCAACAATGTATTTTATATATTTATCTTTACCTAGAATAGCTGATACGTAGACTCTTGTACAAGGCTTCTTATGTCTATAAAAGAAGACCTTTAGGTTTTGGTTTCATATAAGTTTTCATATGTTTAACACTTTCATTGTATGCAAGTTTGTTATAATCAATCAAAGTGAAAGTTTGTTCTACAATTGTTTGTGTGTTCTTGTTTGAGTATTAATTCCGCATAATACTTAAATTGTTTTATACACAACAAAGTTTCTCTACGTGTTTAACTTGATTTAATCTCGTTTACATAAGATAAATCGATCTAAGTTTGGGATCAACATCTTTTCCTTCTTCCTTCTCTCCCTTGGCCTCCGGATATACAACACCACAAGGGGTGTTCGTGTTGATTTTTTATCTTGGAATTTTGCAAGGATACGTGTGTGTTCATCCTCATTTGTTTCACGTAAACGGTATAACCTTTTTAACCTTTTCTTTTATGTTTTGATTTAATGAATTACATAAAATCATGATGTTTTTAAAAACTAATTAAAAACAATTATTAAAACATGTCTATGATCATGGGGTAAATCAAAACAAGGGTTTTGGGGTGTTGTGTTTGTAGCCGACGCCTAAACCGAGCCCTAAGGGGTCTCGGCTTGGCTTATTAACCACCACCGAGATCGTATGGTCTCGGTATGGTGATTGTGATTCCACGGCAGCAGTAAACAAGGGGAACCCCAACCTTGGTTCGGGGTATGGTGTTGATTACGGGTCCGGTTCATGGTTTCTAGTCACGGGTCCAGTTCATTTATTATTTTAAGGTTTATGATATTAACAGTTATGTGTTAAAAACTAAATTAATAAAACATGACATGATTAATTTAATTAACATGACTTGGGTTATAATTTAATTATTTGATCATGAATTTTAACCTAAGTATTTATATTTTATTAGACGTTATAATTAATTAATTATTAAAAATCATGACTATAATTAATTAATTAACATGACTTAGGTTATATTATTAATAATTAATAATACATGTTTTAAGCTAAGTATTTTACCTTATTTAATTAAAATCATGATATATTTTATTAAATACTTTTAACATATAGTTTATTTAATTTACATGTAATAATTAATAAACTATACTTTATAGCAACATGACTTAGAATAATAATCAGAAAACACTTAAGCCTATATAATTAGCTTATTTAACCAGCTTATATCTAATTATGGAAACTTTCTATTTTTAGAAACTTATTTAATTAAGGCAGCTAATCTATTTATGGAAACTTTCTATTTTTAGAAACCTCTTTAACTAAGGCAGCTAATCTATTTATGTAAACTTTCTATTTTTAGAAACTTATCTATTTTAAGCAGTAATTCTATTTTTGGAAACTTTCTATTTTTGGAAACTTTCTATTTGCGGAAACTTTCTATTTTTGGTAACTTTCTATTTTTGGAAACTTTCTATTTTAGGAAACCTGCTATTTTTAGAAAGTTACTTATTATTACAGAACAAGCATTATAATAGATGAAATATAAGAAATACTTAATCAGAATAGATATAATATAAGATAAACACAGTATAAAGCTTAAAACAGTAAAACATGACATGAACGTATAAAATAAGCTAAGACAGGACATATAACCAGTTACAAATTCAGTAATCAGATACTTATACACGTATGTATTTATGTAGCGTTAGTGATACCGAAGTAGGACTCTCTTCTGTTCGTCTTCTTCGTTCACTGGACATAAGGTACGGATTCCCGTCCTTACAGTATGGACATTCTTTCCTTATTAGGATTCCCCGTATGCAGCCAACTGTTTTCCCATATTATAAGTTTGTATGTTTGATTGCTTATGTTTAATTAGAATACCTAAAGCCATATACATGCATGACCAGTTTCACCTAGTTATGGAGGTACCATAACCATAACACTAGAGGCACTGGTGTTATGACTTCCCACGGCGGAGTGATTGCTCGTGGCGTCCCTTCAGCTTTTGGCGATATTATTATATTTATCATGTGGGCCGTATGGGTATAGTTACATGTTTTTCAGCAGATTACTCAGGGTGAATGTGGTGTGTACCTTGCATCCTTCACAAGGAGCTGATCCCTCCTACCCAAAAACTAGTATATTAAATTAGAGGCAGCCCCTCTAATTTGCATGATGAGGTCACCACTCCAAGTATTCATGCTCGGTGGATTTTCATGACCTATATTGGCTAATGGTAAAATATGTTAAATAGTTTTTACAAGATAAACATAAGGCTTTTCAAACTATAAAACCAGTTTTACTAAGACTTGACCGGGTTATTCGGGACTTAGTTTCTTCCGCTGTTATATGCTTATATGCTTATATTATTCATGCTTTATTGTACATCCGTGCACTGAGCGTATTGCTCAGCCGTTTTCCTTTTCATGTTCCCAAAACGGCAGGTACTCAGGGACGCTCGTAGACTTTAAGCATACGTGCATATGGACTGGAAGCTTTCTAGCCTTTCTGTACTTTATGCATTATCTATACTTTGATACTCTTTCCATGGACATTGTTTAGTCCTTTCATTTACAGTACTTATGTTTGTGTGTGATGAGCATTACTCTTGGACTACCGATGTTTGATTCCGGTATTTCCTTTTATGGTCATGTAATGTTTTAGACATTTATCCTTGTATGCTTTGATGACACGCCATAATTACGCGTGACATTCCATTTATTAAAATGGGGTGTTACAATTATGGTATCAGAGCCAAGGCTTCGACCTGTAGGCTCTCAAAACATGACCTGTGATTAGTGGGTAGTCACTATGGTCTTCCTAGAACTGACAGTCGTTTTTCATGCATTCATCATTTTTATGCATACATATATATGTCATTGTCGCAGGTTTATGACTAAGTAATGGTTGGTACAGGACTGGCCCTATTTAGTCGCATGTGTTTTATCGAAACTTTTAAATTTGGGACCGACCTATAGGCGTCCCCTCGCCATGTCTTTTATTTTGGTTGAACTGACCATAGGCGTTCACTCTCGAGCATACAAAAGTTTTCATAAAACTGCATCATGCATTCATATACAAATTTTCTTGCATAAAATTTTTCTCTTGATTTATTGGTATAAATTTTTTCATGTATATATTTTATGTTTTGATCTGTTTAATCATATGTTATGTTATACTGTCAGATGGTTCTCACACGCGAGCAAGAACAACTCAATGCAACAATCCAAGCTGCAATGCAAGCTTTGCTTCCTCAACTAAGGAATGACATCAGGGCTGAGGTTCAGGCTGCCAACAATCAGCAGCAAAACCAAGCACCTCCTCCTCCTCCTCCTCTGGTGACATTGGCAATATGGTTGGAGAGATTCAACAAGCTCCATCCTCGAGCTTTCGAGAGAACAGATAGCCCCAGTGAAGCTGAAAGCTGGTTGGCTCACATCGAGAAGATCTTTGATGCTATGGGTTGTGACCCTGTGTTCAAGGCGAGGTTGGCATATTACCGGTTCGAAGGCGATGTGTTAAATTGGTGGTTAGCATTGAAGCAGTCTGAGGGAGGTGATAATTGGGTGGCTGGTTTGACATGGACTCAGTTCAGATATAGGGTGATGGAGAAGTTCTTTCCCAAGGCTGAGCAAGACAAGCTTAAGAGGGAGTACCATGGGATCCAACAGAGAGCTGGGGAGAATAGCAATGAGTGTATGCAGCGCTTTCTTCGCTTAGCTGGTTTCCTTGGTGCAGCGGCAGGTACTCCTAAAGAGCAGGAACACCACTTTAGGTAGGCTCTTCGCACATCGGTCGCAAACAACTTGGTGTGTGCTACGTTCAACAACGTAGCAGAAGTGGCCGATACGGCACGTAAGCTGGAGATGCTGCATGAGAGAGATGAGTTCGGGAAAGCTGAGAAACCCGAAAAGAGGTAAACATTCGTATTCAAGCGGTCACCAATCCGTATTCTTTCTATATATGTCAATTATTCATCTCTTTAAATTGTATCTTCCAGGCAGAAAACTGGGGACCGGTCTCAGCCGGCTACTCAACAACAACCTAATCAGCCCAAGGGAAACGGTCAGACTAACGACCGTTCTGCTACGGATAGGCGTGGAGGTAATGATAATTACCGTAACAACGCTGGACACTCCAACGACAGCAGGTCCTAATACTTACGCATTTTCTTATGATTTCGTGTTATAACTCATAATTTTGACACTTTAGCAAATCTTCTACCAGGAACCATGGAAACGGTAGGGACCAGAACCAGAGAGGTTCACAACCTAACCGTCAAGCTATTACTGGTATTCAATCTTACGATTATTCGCATTGTCCTTTGTACCCTATTATCATATCTCATGTAAAATGTTTTATCAGGTCCTCAGCCAGCCAGAGCACCTGCTGGAGGATATACTCATCCTCTTTGCTCTACTTGCCATCGTAGGCACCCAGGGCCATGTCGTCGTGACACCGATGCATGCTTCAAGTGTGGTCTTCCTGGCCATCGCATGAAGGACTTCCCTAAGGGTGAGATGGAGGGCACATCGGGACATGCTGATACCAAGCCGCCTCCTACCACTAGACGTGTCTACACGACATCTCGAGATCAGGCCAACAAGTCTACAGGTACCATCACTGGAATCTTGTATATGTATGGTCAGGCTGCGTGTGTGCTTTTTGATACGGGTGCTACTCACTCGGTCATTTCTACTGTTTATGCCAAGAACATTAGGATGCTCCCCATGCCACTAGATAATATATTGAGTATTTCCACGCCTTTGTGAGACTCTGTAAACATAACCCATGTATACAAGAGTCTTCCCCTAGAATTTGACGATAAGGTTCGTCCTGTTGACGCACTTCCGCTGGACATGAATGACTTTGACATGATTTTGGGCATGGATTGGCTATCCAAGCATCATGCTACCATAGACTGTCATTCATATCGAGTCATCTTCGGTGATGTTAATGCACCAGAGTACATTCACAACGGGTTCGTACCCGGAAGGTCTGTACAAATCATATCTACCCTGCAAGCACGTGCATTACTGTCACACGGTTGCGAGGGTTATCTAGCTACGGTTCACGACATGGATGCTGAATCTCCATCAATTCAGGATCAACCAATAGTGTCAGAATTCCAAGATGTATTTCCAGAAGAACTTCCGGGCATACCACCTGCACGAGAAGTGGAATTCAATATCGAGCTTATTCTAGGAGCTGAACCGATCTCCAAAGCTCCTTATCGCATGGCTCCCATAGAGTTAAAGAAGCTGAAGGATCAACTACAAGAACTTCTAGAACGAGGTTTCATTCGACCGAGCGCATCTCCATGGGGCACACCGGTCTTATTTGTTAAGAAGAAGGACGGCAGTATGCGTCTTTGCATAGACTATCGCGAGCTCAACAAGAATACTATCCGGAATAGGTATCCACTGCCGCGAATAGACGATATGTTTGACCAACTCCAAGGGGCCAAACACTTCTCCAAGATTGATCTTAGGTCAGGCTATCATCAACTACGGGTTAAGGAGCAGGACATCGCCAAGACTACTTTTCGTACCCGCTATGGCCACTACGAATTTGTAGTCATGCCATTCGGCCTGACCAATGCTCTAGCGGTGTTCATGGATTTGATGAACAGAATCTTCCATGAATTTCTGGACAAGTTCGTCATTGTCTTCATCGATGACATCCTGATTTTCTCAAAGTCCAAGGAGGAACACGAAGACCATCTTCGTACAGTACTACAGATTCTTTGCCAGAAGCAGCTGTATGCTAAATTCTCCAAGTGTGAGTTCTAGTTAGACAAGGTGGCATTCTTAGGTCACATTGTATCAGCAGAAGGAATCACTATGGATCCAGCGAAGGTTGAGTCTATTACTAAGTGGCCGAGGCCGACATCAACTACTGAAGTCCGTAGTTTCTTAGGCTTAGCTGGCTATTACCATAGGTTCGTGGAGAACTTTTCCCGCTTAGCACTACCATTGACCAAACTGATGCGGAAAGGGGAGAAATTCGTCTGGACTGAAGAACGAGAGAAGAGCTTTGAAGACCTGAAGGAGAAGCTAGTATTTGCACCTATTCTTACTCTCCCATCTGGTATGAGTGGATTTCAAATCTACAGTGATGCATCAGGGAAGGGACTTGGTTGTGTTCTCATGCAACATGGGAAAGTGATCACGTACGCTTCACGGCAGCTTAAGCCTTATGAAGAAAATTACCCTGCGCATGACTTGGAACTTGCTACAGTTGTGTTTGCATTGAAGATATGGAGGCACTACTTATATGAAGAATCATGTGACATTTTCACAGACCACAAGAGCTTAAAGTATATCTTCACTCAACGTGAATTGAACATGAGGCAGAGGAGATGGTTAGAGCTGTTGAAGGATTATGACATTAATCTACAGTATCATCCCGGAAAGGCGAATGTAGTAGCAGATGCACTTAGCAGGAAGTCCGTAATGATCAACGACATTAAAATTGAGGAAGAAATCATAAGAGACTTGGAGCGACTAGATATAGAGATCATGGTACGTGGACAGCATGGTTACTCGGCTAATCTTAGAGTAGAACCCGAGTTACTCTCTAAGATCAGGGGAGCTCAGAAAGATGATGGAGAAATCTGGGCAATAGTTCAGAATTTGGAGAAGCAGACGAAATTCAGAGTAGATGCAGATGGTATCGTATGGCAGGGCACGAGACTTTGTGTTCCTGATGATAAAGAACTTCGGGAAGCCTTGTTAGCTGAAGCTCATAGCTCCCCATTCTCTATACATCCTGGTTAGACTAAGATGTACCATGACATCAAGCAGTACTTTTGGTGGAGTGGTATGAAACATGATGTTGCCACTTACGTCTCCAAATGTCTTACCTGCCAGCAGGTTAAGATCCAGCATCAGCGATCTGGCGGTCTCCTTCAACCGTTAGATATTCCAGAGTGGAAGTGGGACAAAATCACCCTGGATTTTGTTACTGGTCTTCCGCCAACAAAGAGGAAGCACGATGCAATTTGGGTTATCATAGATCGACTTACCAAATCAGCTCATTTCTTACCGATCTGCAAGGAAGATTCAGTCAGTAAACTCGCCGATACGTATAGAAAAGAGATCATGAGACTCCACGGTGCTTCATCCAGCATCGTCTCAGACAGAGATCCTCGATTCACTTCGCGATTCTGGAAGAGTCTGCAGAAAGCTTGGGGTACACAACTTAAGCTTAGCACGGCTATTCATCCTCAAACAGACGGGCAGTCGGAGCGAACGATTCAGACATTGTAAGACATATTGAGGTCATGTGCGTTGGAATGGACGGGTGATTGGGACGATTATATCTGTTTGGTGAGTTTGCATACAACAACAGTTGGCACACAAGTATGAAGTGTGCTCCTTTCGAGATGTTATATAGCAGAAAGTGTCGCGCCCCAATCTGCTAGGATCAGGTTGGCGAACGAACACTTGAAGGACCAGAGATCATAGAGATGACTAATGAGAGGGTCGCAGTAGCTAAGCAGAAACTTCAGGAAGCATGGTCACGTCAGAAGAGCTACGCCGATAAGCATCGTAGGGACATACATTTTAACGTAGGAGATCACGTCTTTCTTAAGGTTTCGCCGGGACGTGGTGTTAGATGCTTCGGGATTAAAGGGAAGCGCAGTCCTCGTTTCATCCGACCGTTTGATATCATTGAACGAGTCGGTGAAGTATCTTATTGGTTAGCGTTACCTCCGCAGCTTTCGCATGTACACAATGTGTTTCATGTGTCCTTACTCAGAGGGTACCAGTATCATCCCCTTCACATGGTTCAGTATCCACTGGAACAGATACGTGAAGATCTCACTTTCATAGAAGAACCCGAACGAGTTCTTGACAGACAAGAACGAGTCATGAGAAGGAAGACGATTCCATTCGTCAAAATCCTTTGGAGGGATCATACCGAGCGGGAATCCACTTGGGAAACAGAGGAGTCTATCCGGGCTTCTTACCCTCATTTCATATTTTGAATTCGGGTATGTTCTTCTTTTCCAGTTTACTTTATCTATAATTCGGGGACGAATTATTTTTTTAGGTGGGAAGAGTTGTAAAACCCGCATGCTTTTACCATAAATAGTACACTTTAGATCGTACGTACTAGATTAAAACTTTCCTTTTATAGCATGTTTACGTTCACGTATAAGAATTTTAAGTATTACGTACGTGTTAGAACACGATAAGTATTTATTATGTATGAACACACGATAATTATTCAAATAATAATTATAATCACGAACATGTGATCATGAAATCATGAACGTAAATTAATCGCGAGAGAATATTATTTACGTATATATATTTATTACGAACACGAATAAATATATTAAGTCACGATCAATAATTAATTAGAACCCACATAAAACACGAACACGATAAAACACGAACACATGATAATACTTAGACTCGGAAAAAGGTACGGGTCACCCCATGTGGGGCCCCCTACCCGCGGCTACACCAAGAAGAACGGGCCAAGCCCATTTTAATTTTTACTAAAACAAGGAATTAGGAAAACATGTTTTATTATTTACAAAACAAGAAAAATAGTTAAAACCCAAAAATCTTTTCCTTCTTCCTTCTCTCCCTTGGCCGCCGGATATACAACACCACAAGGAGTGTTCGGGTTGATTTTTGATCTTGGAATTTTGCAAGGATACATGTGTGTTCATCGTCATTTGTTTCACGTAAACGGTATAACCTTTTAATACACGGTTTTGCAACCGAGTATAAAATTTGGTTGTTCCAAATCTCTTCGAATTGACTATTGGTTCAAAGTGCGACTCAATTGTTCTTGGTGGAAAATAAAAAATGGTTTGGTTGATTATCTATTTTAAACTAATAGCAGATAAATGTAAATGTCGTTGAGTGAAGTAGAAGTTTAAAGATTAAACTAAAATGACGAGTTAAAAATAAATTCTTGAAAACTTAAAGGCAAGATTAGAAAAAAAAATACTTGAACACTTAATAAAACTAACACTTGGAAACTTTGTAAAAACAAGAAATTTAAACCATCGGAAAATTGCCAAATCGGAATCTGATCGGAATATATCACTGATCGGAATATGTGGTCGGAATAAGGCAAATCACCACAATCGGAATATGCAAGTATCTCCTAGATCGGAATGCTGGCGTCGGAATAAAGCTGATCGGAATATAACCAGATCGGAATGCTGGGAAATGTTTCTAATCGGAATAATGTAAATTGGGGCTATCGGAATAATTGAAAACAGTCAAATCGGAATGTTAAAAAAAACAGGTCCGATAGGAATGATAACACAACCTCAAGTCGGAATATTAAAACCCTATTCCGATTAGGGTGATCGGAATAAGGGGTGGAGTAGTCGGAATGTAGTGATCGGAAAAGGGTTTATACCTTTTCCGATTTATGTGGGATTCGAGAATAAGCAAAGGTGATAAGCTATTTTGATAAGCTATCACCCAAAACTAACGAATCTAAAGTAAAACGGAATAATAAGCTCAAATAACAACTTTTCCAAACTAAAAATAAGCAATCTTTTGAATCAAACTATAAAAAGATGAACTTTTTAAGAAAACTTTTAAAAAGTAAATAAGCTAAACATATAAATAAGCCAATAAGCACAAAGATCTTAAAGCTTATTCGTATGAAAACTTAAGTAGGCATAAAAAGATTAACTTTTAGGCACGAAAACATTAAGAACAACACGGATCAAATAGATTTCGCACCAAAAGTAAACTAAAATCAAAGAAAGGTAGAAAGAGATGAAAGATTAAAAGCTTAACTTGAACTTGATTAATGAAATCTAAATACAAAGGTTTAATCTTGAAAGATTAAAAGAAAGAAAAGATGAAAACTTAGTGAGAGAAAGTTGAGAACTTTCTCTCTCTAAAACTAGAAAGAAAAGTGAAAAAAATGAAACTAATCTTCTAAAAACTAACTACCTTCCTAATGTGTATTAGGAGGGTATTTATAGGGAAAAAATGGGAAGGAGTGCATGTGTTGCCTCTTCTTTCTTTCTTTCTTCACGTCTTCTCGACTCGATTTAATTCTTTGTCTTTTCTCGACGTCGTCTCGGGATTTGAACTTGTCTTGATAATTTTCTTCTTTAATTTAGACTTGAGTTCTTCGACTTCATTAAACTTCCTTCTTTAGACTTTTTCTTCGATAAATATTCAGAATAGGCCTTGGACTTCCGTTCTTTTTGCACTCTTGATCTTTTGACTTCGTCTTTTCCCGTTTTCTTCGATAAAAGCCCGTGAAAGCCCGTGTTTTCTTCCTTTTTCATCTTTTGGTCCTAAAACACAATAAAAACACAAACCATGCATAATTCCGACTTTTACGACATAAATTACACGTTTTGGTCTTGTTATTATTGGAAATAAGTGGTAAAAGGATAAGTGTTTTCACACTTATTAAATCCCCTACACTTGACCATTGTAATGCCCTCATGCAATGCATTAATTTTAAAGCACGGTTTACATTTTCCATCATAAATAACCCACCTTGGCCTTTATTAAATACTAAACATTTAAGGAAAGTAAAAGATAAAAACAAGTAAAGAAATCAAAGACTTACATTGGTTTTCGGTTGCCATGAACGTTTATCATCCTCAAGTTTCACGTTCCCCATACCAAGCTTAAAAACGAGATCATTGTTATTATAAGTTAGCAAACTAACACGAATTCATGTGGGCCAATTATTTACTTAGACTCCCTTATTCCTAGGTGTATCTCTTATATTTTATTTTTGTCTTGAATGATCACGAGGATGCATTGTTCGACTTATTTTGATAGTTATTTAGGCCGAAAATAAAGTGCACGATTTAATCAATAGTTAGCTAAAGGACAAAATCTTTTAAAACTGCTTCTCGAGACCTCATAAAGTTCATATCTTGGCATAACCCGCTTCACGATTTGAGACCTTTCTCGGACCGATATTTGGCAGCGACTTCATACTTCGAATCTTTGAGAGACGTTCTTGAAATTATGGTCTTCTCTTCATAATAGGAATTTATCCACTTGAAGTTTTGAGAGATTCTTCAAATTTGGACCACGACTTCTTCATTTTTCTCCAATCTTTATTTTGGACTTTGATATACAACGATCTGCCTCCTTTTAGGACTTGGATCTATTTATCCTCATACCTTGTTAGGGCCGTTTTTGGATAGACTTCTCCATGATCTTTAGGGGAGTATTTGCTTTTCGTCGTGTGTCTCGATCCTTCATATTGATTTTCGATAAATGATTCTTCACATCACTTTTGGATCTTTAGCAACAAAATGTAGCCCTCATGCCTTGTTAGGGCCTTCTCGGACTCGCCAATCTTCGCATCCCGCTTCAATAAGTTATGCCTTGGCTATGAACTCAAATCTATACCGAGCAACTTTTAAACGATCTTGGGCTAGAAGCTAAGTAACTTTTCAAATCGTACAACCTTATTTATTGCAGATAAATTTATTAACAAGCGATGGGAGAATAGGCTCATAATTAACTCACATAAATTCACGAAAGAATACCAAACTTATAATTGACTATCATCTCTCGTCCTCCACAGTTTAAAATCTCAAGGAATGAGACTCGTGGATGCTTAGCCTATTAAATCAAAGTTTTAGGTTTTCGAGTCATCTATAGGATCTTGCAGACTCTTAAACTTTTTCAAGTTTAGAAATCGCATTTTAAAGTTCCCTTGATAAACAACTCTCTAGGATCAATTATAGGAACTTGCGAAAAGTTCTTGTTCTTAACCCGTGAGAGTTAAGACTTTCGCGTTTTAAAGCCCCCGATATAAAAGCCTAGCAAAACTTGATTTAAACATGTTAAGGATACTAGCTAGAGCAAACTTAGATAAGTAAACTCGGGTTGAGTCAAAATGTTCACGACTTTGAAAAATTTAAAACCACATTATTGAAAATTTATTCTAGCAAGGAAAGAAAATAACCATAACAAAGGAAAATACAACTATACAACTAGGCCAAAATAGATTAAAAATTTTGAAAAATGTCGAAAAATCAAATTTTCTGGTTAAAATGATGGCAAATTCATGGAAAAGACCACTTACTTCGATAGAAGTCCCCCCTACACTTGATATAAACATTGTCCTCAATGTTTAAGCATGTGGGAGTAAACTCCCCTACACTTATGACATTGTGCACTTTGTTTAAATCTTGCTAAGGAAGGGACAACTAGAGTGAATTCAATGTGAACATATAAGAATGAAATATTGAATCACAAGAGTTTAGGATAGAACCGGGAAGATGGGAACACGGGATCACGGTTCGTCAAAAGTCATCAAGGGGCTCTTTGAAGCTTGAATCCCTGTAGAGAATAAGAAACAAGACAACAAACACATACGGGGCTCCCCCTAAACTTATTATGAAAGCAGTAAAGGATAGATCACGGGTTGCCTCCCAAGAAGCGCTTGTTTTTGTTCACCGAGTCACGAGCCTGACTCGACCCAAATTTAGTTCATGGGAAACATGGTGAGGGATGGAATCATCTCGTGAGAGATGTCCTCACCAAAGTACAGCTTCAAACGTTGGCCATTCACCTTGAAATTGGGCCCATTTGGCTGAGAAAGCTCAATGGTCCCATATGGAAAGACTTTAGCGACGGTGAATGGACCAGACCAGCGGCTCTTCTACTTGCCAGAGAAGATCTTCAACCGAGAGTTAAATAGTAAGACTTGATCACCAACATGGAACTCTCGGTTCTTAATTCTAGCATTGTGGATGATCTTGGTCTTCTCCTTGTAGATCAACGAGTTTTCATAAGCTTCATTCCTCAGTTCATTTAGCTCGTTGAGTTGAATCTTGCGATGATCATCGGCTTTGTTGATGTCGAAGTTAGCCCACTTCAAGGCCCAGTATGCCTTATGTTCCAGCTCGATGGGGAGGTGGCATGCTTTCCCGTACACAAGAAGATAAGGTGTACAACCAATCGGGGTCTTATAAGCAGTACGGAAAGCCCACAGAGCATCCTCTAACTTATCGGCCCACGCGGCGCGATGCTCTCCCACAGTACGCTCTAGAATTTGCTTCAATCCACGGTTGGAAATCTCGGCTTGACCGTTGGTTTGGGGCTGATAAGCGGTGGAAAGACGATGGTTAACACCGTACTTAGCCATGACTCTTGCAAATTGATCATTGCAAAAATGAGTCCCGCGGTCACTGATTATAGCACGAGGAACGCTGAATCGAGCAAAGAGCTGCTTCAAAAAGTTCACAACCACCCTCACATCGTTCGTTGGGAGAGCCTTGGCTTCAACCCATTTGGAAACGTAGTCAACGGCGACGAGGATGTACTTGTTCCCTTTGGATGATGGAAATGGCCCCATAAAGTTGATGCCCCATACATCAAAGACTTCACATTCTTGTATGAAATTTTGAGGCATCTCATCTTTATGTGTGATCTTTCCGTGTCTTTGGCAAGCATCACAATGTTTAACCATATCGTGAGCGTCACGATAAATGGTGGGCCAATAGAATCCAGAGTCGAATACTTTCTTCGCGGTGTAATTGGGACCAAAGTGACCATCGGTGGGTCCTTTATGGCAAGCGTCAAGGATTTGTACCGCTGCCGGCCTGTCAACACATCGACGAATAATCAGATCCGCACATTGTTTGAAAAGGTAAGGGTCGTCCCAGAAATAATGTTCAATATCTTTAAAGAACTTTTTCTTTTGTTGGGGCGTGAGCCCTTCCTTGAGAATCCCACCCGCTAAGTAGTTTGCAATGTCCGCAAACCAAGGGGTGTCATCAAGATTAGAGTTGATAGACATTAAGGCCTCAAGGGGAAAAGAGTCATTGATCTCTTTGTTCGGATGATCCCCTTGATAAGGATCCTCAAGTCTACTGAGATGATCTGCGGCTAGGTTTTCAGCTCCCTTTTTGTCACGAATTTCAATGTTGTATTCTTGAAGGAGCAAAACCCAATGAAGAAGTCTTGGCTTAGAATCTTGCTTAGTCATCAAGTACTTCAACGCGGAATGATCGGTATACACGATGGTGGTAGAAAGGACAAGATAGGGGCGGAATTTTTCAAAAGCATAGACAACAGCTAAAAGCTCTTTTTCGATAGTGGTATAATGCAATTGAGCCCCTGAATTTGTCTTGCTAACATAATCGATTGGTTGGACGTGTTTGTTCACTCTTTGGCCCAAAACCGCTCCAATAGCAAAGTCGCTAGCATCACACATCAACTCAAAAGGTAGCTCCCAATTAGGGGTAACCAAGACCGGTGCCTTATTTAGCTTATCCTTAAGAAGATTGAAGGATTCAAGACACTCTTTGGAAAAGATGAAAGGAGTATCTTTTTCCAAGTGGTGGGTCATCGGGCGAGCGATTTTAGAGAAATCTTGGATGAATCGATGATAGAAGCCCGCATGACCGAGGAAACTTCTCACACCCTTCACGGTTGAAGGTGGAGGCAATTTAGCAATAACATCGACTTTAGCACGGTCCACTTCAAGACCGGCTTTGGAGATTTTGTGTCCTAGCACGATGCCCTATTTTACCATGAAATGGCATTTTTCCCAATTTAGAACAAGGCGAGTATCTTCACACCACTTAAGCATGCGTTCTAAATTGGCAAGGCAAGCAGAGAAAGAATCGCCATAAACCGAGAAATCATCCATGAAGACTTCCATAGTTTCTTCAACCATGTCATGGAAGATAGCCATCATACACCTTTGGAATGTCCCTGGAGCATTGCATAAGCCGAAAGGCATTCTTTTGTAGGCAAATGTTCCGTAAGGACAAGTGAATGTGGTTTTCTCTTGGTCTTTGGGATCGATGGGGATTTGAAAATACCCGGAGAAACCGTCTAAAAAGCAGTAATAGTCATTACCCGCTAGGAGTTCAAGCACTTGGTCTATGAAAGGAAGGGAAAATGATCCTTTCTTGTAGCATCATTGAGTTTGCGATAGTCTATACAAACTCTCCACCCTGTAACGAGACGAGTAGGAATCAACTCGTTGTTTTCATTGGGAACAACGGTGATTCCCCCTTTCTTAGGCACACAATGGACGAGACTAACCCACGGTGAATCCGAGATAGGATAGATCATTCCTGCATCAAGAAGTTCGATAACCTCTTTTTTGATTACGTCATGGATCTTAGGATTCACCCTTCTTTGGCTTTGAATAGTGGGTTTAAAGTCGTCCTCCATGAGAATTTTGTGTGTGCAGAAGTGAGGATCAATTCCACGAATATCAGAGATCTTCCAAGCAATCGCTTTCTTGTGATTCTTCAGCACGACGATAAGTCGGGATTTTTCTTCTTCTTTCAAGTCCTTAGAGATGATGACCGGTAACGTCTTGTTGTATTCAAGGAAAACGTACTCGAGATGAGACGGAAGATCCTTAAGCTCTAAATCTAGAGGATTTTCGATGGACAGCGTAGTCAGTTGCGGATCATCGGTAGAGATATCCTTAGGAGATGGTGGAGAAGTTTGGTCCTCATTGAGAAGTTTCTCAATGGTACGAATGTCTTCATCCCAACCGGTGGGAGAACCATCATACTTAAGATCGAGAGGACCCAAGCTAGCTTCAAAATCATCTAAGTCACTTTCTCCAAAAGGAGTCAATGCCAGAGCAATTGAGGCAACGGTCTCAACATTGGGTAGAGAAGAAGAACCACTTTTACAAGCGTCTTTGAAATGTTCTTCACAAGCCTCATCAAGAACATCAATGAAATTAACACTCTCGTTTTCCGAAGGCTGCTTTGAAAGTTTACCCATGTTGAAGACGATTTTATCGTCACCAACTCTCATGATTAATTCGCCTGCGGCAACATCGATGAGAGTGCGATCGGTCCTCAAGAACGGACGTCCAACAATTAATGGAACACGGGGATCCATCTCGTATTCAACGACAACAAAATCCGCCGGGAAGGTGAATTTGTCGACACCAACGAAGACGTCTTCGGCTATCCCCACTAGATACGCAACCGTACGGTTGGCTAATTCCAAAGTCATTCGCGTGGGGACTAGCTCGGGGAGAGATAACTGCTTCCAAACACTTAATGGCATTAAGTTAATACTGGCACCTAGATCGGCTAGGGCCATGCAATTCTCTACTCCCGGGAAGTTGCAAGGAATCAAGAAACGACCCAGATCACCAAGTTCGGTGGGCAATTTCCTTAAGAGCACTGCGGGGCAGTTCTCATTAAGTTGGGTCTGAGCAATATCGAGAAGTTTCTCCTTATCACTGAGAAGATCTTTAAACATTTTAGCGTATTTCGGCATGTGAGCGAGAGCCTCAGCAAAGGAGATATTGAAATTCAGTTTTTTGAACATTTTAAGAAAGTTCGAAACCTGAATATCATCCTTGTTCTTCAATTTCTCTTTCCTCAACCTCGAAGGATAAGGTATATTGGGTTGAGATGAAGGGTTTGGGATAGAATTCGCACTCACATCCTTGGGTGGTGGAGGGGTAGAAGTAAAAGGTGGTGGAATTGGAGAAGTAGAAGTTAGAGGAATAGAAGATGGAGGATTCGGAGAAGGAGACTCATTTTCCTTTGTCACAATCACCGGTGTAGGTGTAGGAAGCTCGGGTTCCTTTAAACCTTTTCCACTGCGAGTGGTGATTGCTTTCATCTCCCCTCTTGGATTAGCAACGGTGTTACTCGGAAGAGAACCCGGTCCAGAGGCTTGATTACTAGGGAAAAAACTAGCCATCATATTCCTCAATTCATTCGTTTGACTTGCCAAAGTGTTTCGCATATCAGCTCGAAGATCATTCCCTTGCTTAACCATATCTGCTTTCATGTTGGCCATTTCCCGCCGAAGATTTTGCACGATCACATCGTTAGTCCTCATGTAGGTTTCAAGATCTTGGTGTAAGGCTGTGGGTTGGTTGAGGGGAGGAGCATGGTAGGCGGGTGGTTGATAAGCAGGTTGTTGGTAAACTTGGTTGTTTCTTTGAGGTGGATATGGGTTTCTTTGGTTTGGATATGGAGTTGGAACACGTGGTTGGTTTTGATTGTTGCGATTGAGGTTGTTTGGGTTTTGTAGGGGAAAACCGGGAGGTGAAAGAAAGTTGTTTGAGCGATAGCTGAGCAAGTTGCGGTCACCTTGAGGACGTGCTTGATAGCCTCCAGTAGCATAGGTACCGTTCGCGGCATACACATTTTCCAGATTGTCGTGAGTCGAAGGACAATCGGTGTATGAGTGAGATCCCCCGCATATATCACATGATTGGCTCAAAACATTAGCTTGGGCATTAAATTGTTTGGCATTGTTTGCAGTTTGTAAAGCAAGCGATTCCACAAGCGAGGTAAGCTTATCAATTCTTTTGTCGGCATCACTAGTACTAGCACTTGCTACATTAGTTCTAAGACTCTTGGTTTAAACTCTAGATTTGTTCTCAATAATATCCCAAGCAGCATTAGAAGACTTAACCAAAATATTACCCCCCGAGGCACTGTTTAGTGAATCTTGGTCATTCATGCTTAAACCATTGTAAAAATTATTGATTTGATGTACTTTTGTTAAACCATGTTGTGGACACTTTCTTAAAAGTTCCTTAAAACGGTCCCAAGATTCACTAAAAGACTCACCGTACTTTTGTTCAAAGGTAATAATTTCATTCCGTAAAGCGGTAGTACGTGAGGGTGGGAAAAAGTAGTTGATAAACTTGGTCTCTAAATCCGTCCACGTAAGAATACTTTGTGGCGGTTCCTTATCAAGCCAATTACGGTCTTGTCCCTCTAAAGAGAAAGGAAAAAGTTGCAAGCGAATCACTTCTTGTGATACCCCATTGTACTTAACCGTATTGGTAAGCTGAAGAAACCTTTTAATATGGTCATGAGGATCATCAAGTGAGCGGCCCAAGAAGGGTTGAGCAGAGACCATTTGTATAAAGCCAGATTTGAGTTCAAAGTTGTTGGCTCCAATCTCAGGGATGACAATTGCATCGGTGTTGCCTTCTACGTGCGATTGCAAAAGCTCGATCATTGGTTGATTGTCCATGGTGACAATTGGTTGAGTAATGACTTCGACTTGAGCTACACTCTTCTTACGAGCACGAGTACGCATGCACACCTACAAAAGGATTAGAAAAATAGAAAGGAAATATTTTTGGTTTTTATGGTTTTTCAATTTTTTTGTATTTTTGAAGATTTTATATTTTTTAGGATTTTTGAAATTTTTAAAGCAAGGAAAATAACGTTCAAAGATGAACGGACCCAAAATCCAATGCGTCTCTCACTTAAAACCTTTAATCTTAACGAAAAGAGCCGGCAGCGGCGCCATTTAATACACGGTTTTGCAACCGAGTATAAAATTTTGTTGTTCCGAATCTCTTCGAATTGACTATTGGTTCAAAGTGCGACTCAATTGTTCTTGGTGGAAAATAAAAAAAAATGGTTTGGTTGATTATCTATTTTAAACTAATAGCAGATAAATGTAAATATCGTTGAGTGAAGTAGAAGTTTAAAGATTAAACTAAAATGACGAGTTAAAAATAAATGCTTGAAAACTTAAAGGCAAGATTAGAAAAAAATACTTGAACACTTAATAAAACTAACACTTGGAAACTTTGAAAAATAAGAAATTTAAACCATCGGAAAATTGCCAAATCGGAATCTGATCGGAATATATCACGGATCGAAATATGTGGTCGGAATAAGGCAAATCACCACAATCGGAATATGCAAGTATCTCCTAGATCGGAATGCTGGCGTCGGAATAAAGCTGATCGGAATACAACCAGATCGGAATGCTGGGAAATGTTTCTAATCGGAATAATGTAAATTAGGGCTATCGGAATAATTGAAAACAGTCAAATCGGAATGTTAAAAAAATCAGGTCCAATCGGAATGATAACACAACCTCAAGTCGGAATATTAAAACCCTATTCCGATTAGGGTGATCGGAATAAGGGGTGGAGTAGTCGGAATGTAGTGATCGGAAAAGGGTTTATACCTTTTCCGATTTATGTGGGATTCGAGAATAAGCAAAGGTGATAAGCTATTTTGATAAGCTATCACCCAAAACTTGAACGAATCTAAAGTAAAACGGACTAATAAGCTCAAATAACAACTTTTCCAAACTAAAAATAAGCAATCTTTTGAATCAAACTATAAAAAGATAAACTTTTTAAGAAAACTTTTAAAAAGTAAATAAGCTAAACATATAAATAAGCCAATAAGCACAAAGATCTTAAAGCTTATTCGTATGAAAACTTAAGTAGGCATAAAAAGATTAACTTTTAGGCACAAAAACATTAAGAACAACACGGATCAAATAGATTTCGCACCAAAAGTAAACTAAAATCAAAGAAAGGTAGAAAGAGATGAAAGATTAAAAGCTTAACTTGAACTTGATTAATGAAATCCAAATACAAAGGTTTAATCTTGAAAGATTAAAAGAAAGAAAAGATGAAAACTTAGTGAGAGAAAGTTGAGAACTTTCTCTCTCTAAAACTAGAAAGAAAAGTGAAAAAAATGAAACTAATCTTCTAAAAACTAACTACCCTCCTAATGTGTATTAGGAGGGTATTTATAGGGAAAAAATGGGAAGGAGTGCATGTGTTGCCTCTTCTTTCTTTCTTTCTTCACGTCTTCTTGACTCGATTTAATTCTTTGTCTTTTCTCGACATCGTCTCGGGATTTGAACTTGTCTTGATAATTTTCTTCTTTAATTTAGACTTGAGTTCTTCGACTTCATTAAACTTCCGTCTTTAGACTTTTTCTTCGATAAATCTTCAAAATAGGCCTTGGACTTCCGTTATTTTTGCACTCTTGATCTTTTGACTTCGTCTTTTCCCGTTTTCTTCGATAAAAGCCCGTGAGAGCCCGTGTTTTCTTCCTTTTTCATCTTTTGGTCCTAAAACACAATAAAAACAGAAACCACGCATAATTCCGACTTTTACGACATAAATTACACGTTTTGGTCTTGTTATTATTGGAAATAAGTGGTAAAAGGATAAGTGTTTTCACACTTATTACCTTTTTAACCTTTTCTTTTATGTTTTGATTTAATGAATCACATAAAATCATGATGTTTTTAAAAACTAATTAAAAACAATTATTAAAACATAGGGATGAGCACGGTACCAGTACCGTACCAAACCGGTACCGTACCGAACGGGATTCGGATATCGGTACCGGTATCGGTACTGGTACCGGGAAATCGGGGTTTTCCCGTTTTATTTTGGGAAATTCCCGATTTGGTACCGGTCCCATACCGAATTAGTGGTACCGATTTTTTTCACCTTATTTCGTGGTACCGGTACCGTACCGAACGGGATTCGGGTACCGGGAATCGGTACGGTTCCGGTACGGTTTCGGTTCGGTTCCGGGATTCGGTTCCAAATGCTCATCCCTATTAAAACATGTCTATGATCATGGGGTAAATCAAAACAAGGGTTTTGGGGTGTTGTGTTTGTAGCCGACGCCTAAACCGAGCCCTAAGGGGTCTCGGCTTGGCTTATTAACCACCACCGAGACCGTATGGTCTCGGTATGGTGATGATGATCCCACGACAGCAACAAACAAGGGGAACCCCGACCTTGGTTCGGGGTATGGTGTTGATTACGGGTCCGGTTCATGGTTTCTAGTCACGGGTCTGGTTCATTTATTATTTTAAGGTTTATGATTTTGATAGTTATGTGTTAGAAATTAAATTAATAAAACATGACATGATTAATTTAATTAACATGACTTAGGTTATGATTTAATTATTAGATCATGAATTTTAACCTAAGTATTTATATTTTACTAGACTTTATAATTAATTAATTATTAAAAACCATGACTATAATTAATTAATTAACATGACTTATGTTATATTATTAATAATTAATAATACATGTTTTAACCTAAGTATACCTTATTTAATTAAAATCATGATATATTTAATTAAATACTTTTAACTTATAGTTTATTTAATTTACATGTAATAATTAATAAACTATACTTTATAACAACATGACTTAGAATAATAATCAGAAAACACTTAAGCTTATATAATTAGCTTATTTAACCAGCTTACATCTAATTATGGAAACTTTCTATTTTTAGAAACTTATTTAATTAAGGCAGCTAATCTATTTATGGAAACTTTCTATTTTTGGAAACCTATTTAATTAAGGCAGCTAATCTATTTATGGAAACTTTCTATTTTTAGAAACTTATCTATTTTAAGCAGTAATTCTATTTTTGGAAACTTTCTGTTTTTGGAAACTTTCTATTTTTGGAAACTTTCTATTTTTGGAAACTTTCTATTTTTGGAAACTTTCTATTTTTGGAAACTTTCTATTTTTAGTAACTTTCTATTTTAGGAAACCTGCTATTTTTAGAAAGTTACTTATTACTACCCAACAAGCATTATAATACATGAAATACAAGAAATACTTAATCAGAATACACATAATATAAGATAAACACAATATAAATCTTAAACAGTAAAGCATGACATGAACGTATAAAATAAGCTAAGACATGACATAAAACCAGTTACGTATTCAGTAAACAGATACTTATACACGTATGTATTTATGTAGCATTAGTGATACCAAAGTAGGACTCTCTTCCGTTCGTCTTCTTCGTTCACTGGACATAAGGTACGGATTCCCGTCCTTTCAGTATGGACATTCTTTCCTTATTAGGATTCCCCGTATGCAGCCAACTGTTTTCCCATAGTATAAGTTTATATGTTTGATTGCTTATGTTTAATTAGAATACCTAAAGCCATATACATGCATGACCAGTTTCACCTAGTTATGGAGGTACCATAACCATAACACTAGAGGCACTGGTGTTATGACTTCCCCACGGCGGAGTGATTGCTCGTGGCGTCCCTTCAGCTTTTGGCCATATTATTATATTTATCATGTGGGGCGTATGGGTGCATCCTAGTTACATGTTTTTCAGTAGATTACTGAGTGTGAATGTGGTGTGTGCCTTGCATCCTTCACAAGGAGCTGATCCCTCCTACCCGAAAACCAGTATATTAAATTAGAGGCAGCCCCTCTAATTTGCATGATGAGGTCACCCCTCCAAGTATTCATGCACGGTGTATTTTCATGACCTATATTGGCTAATGGTAAAATATGTTAAACAGTTTTTACAAGATAAACATAAGGCTTTTCAAACTATAAAACCAGTTTTACTAAGACTTGACCGGGTTATTCGGGACTTAGTTTCTTCCGCTGTTATATGCTTATATGCTTATATTATTCATGCATTATTGTACATCCGTGCACTGAGCGTATTGCTCAGCCGTTTTCCTTTTCATGTTCCCAAAACGACAGGTACTCAGGGACGCTCGTAGACTTTAAGCGTACGTGCATATGGACTGGAAGCTTTCTAGCCTTTCTTTACTTTATGCATTATCTATACTTTGATACTCTTTCCATGGACATTGTTTAGTCCTTTCATTTACAGTACTTATGTTTGTGTGTGATGAGCTTTACTTTTGGACTACCGATGTTTGATTCCGGTATTTCCTTTTATGGTCATGTAATGTTTTAGACATTTATCCTTGTATGCTTTGATGACACGCCATAATTACGCGTGACATTCCATTTATTAAAATGGGGTGTTACAATAAGATACCTTCATCATCAACACAAAACTCCGTCTACTGATCAAGGTTCTGAATGATAGCCCAAATCTCACCATCGTTCTTCTAAGCTTCCTTGATCCTAGAATGTAAGTCTGGTTCCACTCTAAGATTAGCCCAGTAATCGTGCTGTCCTCGTACACAAAACTCAATATCAGTCATTTCTAGGTCACGGATGTTCTCCTTTGCAATCCAGATGCCAACGATCATACCCGACCTTCTGCTTAGAGCATATACCACCATATTCGCCTTACCAGGATGGTACTGAATGTTGGTGTCGTAGTCCTTCAATAGCTCTAACCATCTCCTCTTTCTCATGTTCAGTTCCTTCTAGGTGAAGATGTTCTTGAGACTCTTGTGATCGGTGAATATGTCACATGATTCACCATATAGATAATGTCTCCAGATCTTCAATGCGAAAACAACTGCTGCAAGCTCTAAATCATGAGTATGATAGTTTTCTTCATAAGGTTTAAGCTGTCGTGATGGGTATGCAATAACCTTCCCATGTTGCATGAGAACACAGCCTAGACCCTTTCCTGAAGCGTCACTATATATCTGAAATCCACCTGAGCCAGATGGGAGAGTAAGAATAGTTGCAGTCATTAACTTCTGCTTAAGATCTTCAAAGCTCTTCTCTCGTTCTTACGTCCAGACGAATTTCTCTCCTTTCCTCATCAGGTTAGTCAAAGGTAAGGCTAACCGTGAAAAGTTCTCCACAAACCTGAGGTAGTATCCAGCTAAACCCAGAAAACTTCTGACCTCAGTTGCATATGTAGGTCTCGGCCATTTGGTGATAGCTTTGATCTTTGTAGGATCCATGGTGATCCCTTCTACAGATTCAATATTGCCCAGAAATGCCACCTTGCTTAACCAGAACTCACACTTGGAGAACTTGGCATACAGCCGCTTCTGACGAAGAATCTGCAAGACTGTAGAAGGTGTTCCTCATGTTCCTCCTTGGATTTGGAGAAAATCAAGATGTCATCAATAAACATGATAACGAATTTGTATAGAAACTCATGGAAGACACAGTTCCTCAAATCCATGAAGACTACTGGAGCATTTGTGAGTCCAAATGGCATGACCACGAACTCGTAGTGCCCATAGCGTGTACGGAAAACAGTCTTAGAAATATCATGCTCTTTAACCCGTAACTGATGGTAGCCGGACCTCAGATCGATCTTGGAAAAAATACTTGGCGCCCTGAAGTTGATTGAAAAGGTCATCAATTCGCGACAGAGGATAACGATTCCTGATCGTGATCTTGTTCAGCTCACGATAGTCTATACACAACCGCATGCTGTCGTCTTTCTTCTTCACGGAAAGTACCGGTGCACCCCATGGCGATGCACTAGGATGGATGAAACCTCGTTCCAGAAGTTCCTACAGTGGTCTTTTAGTTCTTTGAGCTCAATAGGAGCCATGCGATAGGGAGCCCTGGAAATTGGCTCTGCACTTGGAATGAGCTCAATTCCAAACTCGACTTCACAAACAGGTGGTATGCCCGAAAGCTCATCAGGAAAGACGTCAGGAAATTCTGACACAATAGGCTGATCTTGGATCGATGGAGACTCGGCAGTAATGTCATGAATATTGGCTATAAAGCCCTGACATCCATGTGTTAGTAATGCATGCGCATCCATGGATGAAATAATTTGTACTGACTTCCCTGGCAGAAAACCATGGTGTATGCACTCTCGAGATTTAACATCACCAAAGATAACTCGATAAGTGTGGCAGTTAATCGTAGCCTGGTGTTTGGATAACCAGTCCATGCCCAAAATCAAGTCAAAATCGCACATGTCTAAAGGTAGTGCGTCAACTCTGTGGATCTTATCATCAAATTCTAGGGGAAGATCTCTGTACACCTGGGTGATTCGTATAGATCCCTTAAGTGGCGTGGAAATGCATAAGGCATTATCTAATGGCATAGGGGAAATCTTAACACGTACAACAAAAGTAGTAGATATGACTGAATGAGTCGCTCCATTATCAAACAGAACACATGCTGCCAAACCATTCATAAAGAGATTCCCAGTGATGGTACCTAAAGTCTTGTTTGCCTAATCTCTAGTAGTAGTGAACACGCGACAAGAAGTAGGAGGTGGTTTGGTGTCGGCATGTCCAGAGGTGCCTTCTATCTCACCTTGGCGACAATCCTTCTGCTGATGGCCTTGTTGGCCACACTTGAAACAACCACCAGTACCTCGACGACAAACACTAGAATGTCTGCGCGAACAAGTAGGACAGATAGGATGCGTGAATCCTCCAGCAGGTGTCCTAGCTAGCTGAGAGCCTGTTTCAGGATTACATGCATGAGACATGATCATGGAGCATAAACATGATTACATAGAAGGTTTAAAAATTACCAGATGAGGTAGAACGGTTAGTCTGTGAACCTCTACGGTCCTGATCCCTACCGTTGTTGTTGTTCCTGAATTTGAATCGTTGGAGTGTAAGAATACCATAACATAAGATAGTTTAACATGAAAGAAGGTAAATGTAGGGACCTGTTGTTGTTCGAGTTATTAGCGTTGTTACGGTAATTATCATTACCGCCATGCCTCTCTGAACCAGAACGGTCGTTGGTCTAACCGTTTCCCTTAGATGCTTGCTGCTGAACAGCCGCAGGCTTACGGTCATCAGTCTTCTGTCTGAAACGTAAAGTTGAACAGAGGATGATATGAAAATGAAAATACTTATAGAAATGAGTGGTTTACAATTGGTGATTGAAGATACATCTTCACTGCTCTGTCATCACCAAACTCCTCTCGTTCCTAAAGCATCTTAAGCTTTCGGGCTGCATCGGCCACCTATGCCACTGTAGTGAACGTAGCACAAACCAAACTGTTTGCAACCAAAGTGCGAAGAGCCCAACGAAACTTCTCAGCTTGCTTCTCAGCAGTACCAGCTGCTGCTCCCAAGAAATCAGCCAAACGAAGAAACCTCTTCATGAATTTGTTGCTATTCTCCCCAACAACCTGTCGAATATTATGATAATCCCTCTTAACCTTCTCCTGCTCAGCATGTGGGAAGTACTGATTGAGGAAGAGCTCCTTAAACTGGTCCCAAGTCAACAGTGCAACCCAATTATCACTACCATTGGACTGCTTGACAGACTTCTACCACTGCAGCACATCACCTTCAAACTTATAGCAAGCCAGTCTTGCCTTGAAAATGCCGTCACAACCCATCGCATCAAATATCTTCTCGATGTGAGAAATCCACGCCCCAACCTCATTGGGGCTGTGAGTCTGCTCAAACGAACAGGGTCGTTGTTTGTTGAATCGCTCAAACCAAGTCATAAGGGTAACAGGTGGTGGTGGTGGAGGATTATTGTTGTAGTGGTTTTCAGGATGAGGGCCAAATTGAATGCCCTGAGCTTGAATTTCAGCATGAACTTCGTCCCTGATTCATTGTGAAGTTGGGGAAGGATGGCTTGCAAAGCTGCATTGACAGCTGCAGCCAATTCCTGAGCATTGTGTGTGTTCACCATCTGACAGTTCAAAACAAAAATGTAACATAAATGATAAGTCTGAAATGAGATGAACATAAAATGCATGAACAACGTATAAATCAATGGAGTAATGCATGAAACCGTTTATAATGCATGATGAAGTTTATAAAAAAATTTATATGCGCGAGGGTAAACGCCTATGGCCAGTTTACCCAAAACAAAAGACATAGCGGGGGACGCCTATGGGTCGGTCCCAAAGTTAAAAGTTTCGATAAAAGCACATGCGACTAAATAGGGCCAGTTCTGAACCAACCATTACTTAGTCATAAACCTGCGACAATGATATGAATGCATGAAATAAAAATGAAAATGAATGAATTCATGAAAAACCAACTGTCAATTTTAGGAAGACGCTGATGACTACCCATAAGTCACAGGCCATGTGTTACAGAGCTACAGGTCGAAACCTTGGGCTCTGATACCATAATTGTAACACCCTATTTGTTAAGATGAAATGCTACAGTAAAAATGGCGTGTCATCAAAGCATGCAAGGTAAATGTCTAAACATTCATGACCATAAATAGAAATACCAGAATCAAACATCGGTAGTCTAAGTAACTCACACACAAGCAATACTAAGTACTGTAAATGAAAGGACTAAACAATGTCCAAATGAAGTAAAGTATGAAAAAGTAGGAATAAATGCATAAGGTAAAAGAGGTTGGGTAGCTTCCATCCGAATGCACATACTCTGGAGATCCTACTTGCGACCTTGGGTACTTGCCGTTTGGGAACATGGAAATGGAAAAAAGCTGACCATAACGCTCAGTGCATGGATATACAATAAAGCATGGAAACATAGAGTAATTAAGCGTAGTAAGAGCATATAAAGCATGAAAAGCAGCGGAAATGAATAAGTCCTGGGAAAACCTAGATGTATGTCATATTTACTGGATTTAAGGCTGAAAACATAGCTTATGTTACTTATGAAAATCTATATTAGTTTAATATACCAAGAGCCAATATCGGTCATGAGGTCAACAACGTGCATGAATACTTGGAGGGGTGACCTCGTCATGTAATTAGAGGGGATGCCTCTAATTAAATGGTAATGGGTAGGAAGGATCAGCTCCTTGTGAAGGATGCAAGGCACACACCACATTCACCATGAAATCCAGACTGACACTGTAACTAGGATGCACCCATACTCCCCACATGATAATAGAATAATAAAGGCCAAATAAACTGAAAGGGACGCCACGAGCTATCACTCCGCCGTGGTGAAGTCATAAAACTAGTGCCTCTAGTGTTATGGTTATGGTACCTCCATAACTAGGTGAAACTGGCATGCATGTATATGGCTAAGGTAACTAATAAAACATAAGCATTTAATCTGTAACTACTGGGGAAAACAGTTGGCTGGATACGGGAAATCCTAATAAAGGAAGAGATTGTACTTACTGAAGGACAGGAAATACGTACCTTGTGTCTAGTAGAATCTAACGGAAACACTGAAGAACCTACTCCACCTTGACGGATAATACTACATAAGAATGGGAATGTGTATGAGTTGTCTGAATTACATGTGTTTTATTGGTTCTATGAGTTCTTAGCTTATTATTCATGTTAAGTCATCTTTTAACTGAGTTAAGTGTTAATCTGTAGTTATTCTTGTATTCTGTTGTTTATTATTCATGTAATATGATATTATAATACTTGTATTGTAATACTAAGTAACTTTCTAAATATAGCAGGTTTTCATAAATAGTAAGTTTCTAAAAATAGAAAGTTTCAAAAAAATAGTAAGTTTCTATAATTAGAAATAAGCTGGATTATTAATAATAAGTAAAGTTTAATTAGTAAATACAAGACATGGTTTAAAGGTTGTAGCTTATGAATTAAATAACTTGGTTAATTAATTAAACTATACAGTATAAGAATTTAATTAAAAATAGATATTTTAATTAAATTAAAATAAGTAAAATACTTTAGGTTATACATGTAATATTAATTTTAATATTTAACCTAAGTCATGCATTTAATTAAATTAAATAGTCTAGAAATAATTTAATTAAACATATTTTCTGATTTTAATATTTTCCCGAAACCCGAACCCGTGTTTTAAAATTAACCCGAGCGCGTCCCGTGTCACATATAAGCCGAAGCATGTAAGCCGAAACAAACAACCCCACCAGTGGCTAGACCGGCTGACCGATAGCCACTGGTGGCCTTCGGTTCCCACTGCCGAGCCACGACTGCCACTGCCGGCTCGGTTCCCACCGGTTCTTACCCGGTTCCCACTGTCCTTGTTATACCGAGCCATACCGAGACCCTAGTGGCCTCGGTTAGCCTCAAAACCACATCAAAACCCAACCCTGACTCACAGTCGTGGCCCTTCGCCTGCGTCCGTGCCAACCTAAACCGAGACCTTGGAGAGTCTCGGTGGTGGTGCTGTAGCCACGCCGAGAGCTTCGGCTCTCGGTCAAACAACAAACACCAAACACCAAAACACCCCTTTAATTCATGTTTTAATTAATCCCACATGTTTTCTTGATTTGTTTTTAAGATTAATGAAATTAATGTCATGAATTCATAAGAAAATTAATAAGAAAAGAAAAGTTTTGATTATACCGAATGCGTGGAAGAAAAAGGGTTTTGATCATGAACACGTACACACAAAATCAACTAGCAAAATTCTTCCGGTTTGCTCTTGGTAGTGACTTATGGCCGACGGCAAGAGAGGAAAATAAGGCAAGGGTGAACTTTTTCTGTAACCTAAAATTATGACTAATAGGTTTCCTTTGTTTTTATTTAACGTGGGTATGGGTCATGGGCCAAAGCCCATCTCTTCCTTTCTTTCTTTCCTAGCCGCGGCCTAAAGGGATCCCAGCAGGGAACCCGTAACTTTTCTAAGTTAAATATTATGTCGTGTACGCTCATGTTTTATTTATCGTGATTTTATATGTCGTGGACGTAACACATTTATAATATATACGTAATTACATGTTATTAAATATCATGACTCGTGAATTATATTATAAATGAAAAGTTTTAAATTTATCGTATTTTCGTATGTTTACTGTTCATGTGTACTGTTCATAGTATTTTAATGCGTGTTTTACACATATAATGGAGGTAACGTCACATTCGCTAGTAAGCTACGTGGTAACATCATTGGCAAAGGTACGGTTTCTCTTGACTCCATAACCATCGAAAATGTGGAACACATAGATAATCTAGGGTTTAATCTTCTAAGTATAGGTCAAATTTGTGACAATAAGTGTAAGGTCATCTTTTCGAAAATGATAGTGAAATCGTAAAAGATGGAAAGATCATTGGAAAAGGTGTTAGAAAGCATGGGCTTTATGTCATGAAGGTCAATAGGAAGTCAAAGTACTTTTTACATGTTATTTTACTACGAGAACTCGTACTTCTGGTAATTAATTTTTTTATTCACACTTTTCTATTTTAATAATATTTTACTTTCTTTTTTTTACTTTAGTTTAACATACGTAAATCCTGATAATATTTTTACCCTCAAATTTTATTTTATTATTTCATGAATCCATTTAATTCAAAAATTTATGGAATTTACTTATTCCTTTATTGAATTATATCTAACATTGTTGAATTAAATCCCTCGCGAGATTTTATTATCTAAACTATCCGAGTTATCGATCGAGAAGTCTATGAACGCCGCATTTATCTCGTAAAGAATTATTACATCCATATTTATTATTTTCGACTTAATTCCATATTTAATAAACAATGAGTCGATAACGAGTCTTTAAGAACTTAAACGCATGAATTTTATTAACGGGTTCAAGGTTTGAAAAATTGCATTCGTTTTAGTAAATAGATCGAGCCGAAGCCCATTTTCTATCTTCCTTTAGCCAAAACCTAACACCCCTAGCCAAACACCTCTTTTATTTATTCACTAACTACTACAATACCCATTGCCAAACACCCCTTTTTTCTTATTTTCACTACTTAATTTCCTAAATAAAAACATAAATTTTACAACAATCATTTTTTTCTTCTACTTCTCTGTCTCCTCTCTCTGTTTGTCGAACATCACCACCAAACCACCATCACCATAATTTTTTCTGCAACTAAATCCCTCTTTCTCATCCCAAATCACTTAATTAACATCAATTACAAACCCCCGTCACCAAAACCCACCATGTTTTTGATTTCATAAAAACTATAAATTTCACAAATGTTGATTAGGGCTTGTTAATCCGAAATTAATAAGTGGGATTTGTTAAGGAGGCTCAAATTAAGGCGTATGTAAAGTTTGGTTAATCAAATATCAAGTTTTGGATTGGTGTTCATGGTTCTTGGTCGCGTCCCACATCAAACACACCCTTAGGGTGATGTTTTTGATGTTGATCATCCTTAATTTTAATGTAAGAACATCTTTCTTTGATCCCAAATTTGCCATTTTGATTGTTTGATTACATACATGCTTTATTTTTTTGCTACGAACATACATTTGATTATTATGTTATTGATATTTGAGAGTTGGATTAGTCATAATTATGAGGTAGATGTAGGTTGGAATAGGCTAGAATACGCGAAAATTGATAGAATACAAGTTGCACACTTGCTGATTTTTATTAATACCATCGATTTTGGCGAGTTTTAGTGGGTAAAGGATTGATTTTATTAGTCGAGGTCGTAGGGCTCGTTCATAGTTTCGTTTTGATATAAAATTTGGGTCTTAACTCTTTATAACGAAGAAGTTATGGCCATTTTTCGAAAAATATTTTATAAAGGATTTTTAGTGAGTATTGTTGTTGTCCCGTTTTTGAGGTTAATGAACAGGCGGGTAAAACTTTTATAAATTGAGATTTTTATACTCGTAATTGTGACATTTTGGCTAACGACCGTTTCTGTATAAAATTCGAGTCTTAATTCATTATAATGAATAAGTAACGGCCAATACGGTTTTTGTGCTTCACTAATTAAAAATTCTGCACTAGAAAGTTGTCGGGAATGTCGTTTTACATATATAGCTTTGGAATCTAGTCGCAAAACTGATTATTTATGGGACTTTTTAATAAAATTCAGAACAACCAAATTTTTATAAAAAGTCACTATTCACAGTTCTGATGCAAGACCGATAACATTTATTTCTGAGTCGTTTTGGGTCTCGGATAAAACTAAAAAGTTGTTTAAAACATCGTTTTACCTTTGCCGCATAGAGAATTTTTGTCAAAACTGAATCCTTACAAGACTTTTGAATTATGTAGTTTTAGTAATCGTAGTATTAATTTTCTGCGCGTGACAGCTTTTAGGCTGAAAATGTGTCGTTTTGCGAAAGCAATAACTTGGTCAAATGTAAATCTTTTTGCAAGTTTTCAGACTCCTAAACTAAGTATTCCAAGTCTACTTTTCAACTCAACTGTCAGAATTGGATTTCATATAGTTTTACTAGGTCTAAGTGAGCTTGCAAAATGAGTATGCAATTCTATCATAAACTTCAACTTTGGTAAAGTGAAGTGCAGGCGGGTCTAAACGTAATATTTTTCGACGAAACTTTTACAGTAACTTCTCTAGGATTTTCTCAAATGTTTCTGGAAGGTTTAAATAGGTTAAGCGCGTGCGTTTTCATGCAAATTATGAAAATATTATTTAATTCACAATAAAAACCCGTAACTTGGAAAACTAGTTTTTACTTGTCGAAACATCAGGTAAAAATTATACAACCTTGGTAAACATGAATAGAGCCTAGGAAATAAATTTGGTAATTTTTCGAGGTCGTTTTGCACTTATTTTGCCGAGAGTCGAAAAATAATATTTCTGGACTATTTTTCCGAAAGTTTAGAAAATAACTATATGAGTTGGTATTACTTTTCTAACTGAACTTTTCAACGATTGCTTATCGTTTGCTTGCGTTTCATGACTATTTGAGTCCATTTTGTCGCATATGCATTTACGTGTCGGTTTCGATCATTTATTAAATTTTCGAGTTATACTATTATAGGTCACGGTTAAGGTAACACTTGTTTCGTTGACAATTTCCGATGATGACTATACTTCTATCCACCGATACTTATCCAAGTGAGTTCACAGCCCCTTTTCTTGTATACATTGTTTCCAAATGCGGGGTGAGAATAACAAGCGTGGAATATAATCGTTAAAACTTTTAGTATGATATCCGAGAACTGTATGCTTAACCAGATTGTTACATTTATTTATTGCATTAGTACCTTAGCCAAAAAGCCCCTACATCATGAACCGTTAATTCACATTTTGCAAGCACAAATGTTGTGGATGGATCCGTCGGGATTGACAATCCCCGTCCCCTGTACCTTGACGCACTTACATTTGAATACCTAAGTATTTTGGCTAGATACTTACTAGGGGTAAAACTGTTACGTTAAAGCTTCGGTGTCATGAGCTATTGAAATAATAAATATTAATGATTTTGTACGAAGGTGCATAATCATACCATGTTGCTAATTTACAAAATAAATGTTTGTATTCCACATTATTACTTACTAAATCTATGAATTTTACTCGACTTTATGTTGACTTTTTACATGTTATTTCTCAGGTAATACTAGTGCTTAATTTGCTATGGATCGGAGTCCGCAGGATGTTCGCAGCTTGGAGATTATGTATTTCTGCTTAAGTAGTACAAATGGTTGCTAAAAGCTTCTTAGTAAAGTAGCAGGATTTTGTGTTTTGGTGTCTTTCAAAACATGTAACACTCAAACATTTTAACTTGTGCAAACTTTTTGGACCTCTAATTATTTTAAATTCCGCTGCTTTTCAATGTAAATAAAGGTTTTATTACGTCAATTTTTTGGTAAATGTTATGTTATCTATATATCATTGTTCTTGTTACCATGACGTGGCACCCCTATGCTGCCTATCTGTTCCGTGTCCGATTTTGGGGTCTCGTAGATAAACTTATGTCTAGCAACTTTAGATGATTGTTCTACTCTTTGGCATAGGATATTAGGTCACACTAATATGCATTTAATTCAATCTTTAGTCTCTAAGGAGTTGGTAAGACATCTCCCCAAGATTAAGTTTGATAGTCACTTTTGTGATGTTTGCAAAGTTGGGAAGCAAGTTCACTCAAGTCGCAAGGCCAAGAATTTGGTATCGACCTCTCGGTGCCTAGAGCTCCTACATATGGATCTCTTTGGACCTTCCGCCATACGAAGTTATGGAGGTTACCTTTATACCCTAGTTATAGTTGATGATTATTCTAGATTCACTTGGACTAGATTTTTGGCTTCTAAGAATGAAGCTTTCGATCATTTCGAAACCTTTAGTCAAAGGATCCAAACTCAACTAGGATGTTCAATTGTCTCTATTAGGACGGATCATGGTAGGGAATTTGTAACAAAGTGCAATTTGGTGCCTTTTGTGAAGCTCATGGTATTACCCATAACTTCTCGGCTCCTCGCACTCCACAATCAAGTGGGGTAGTTGAAAGGAAGAATAGGACTATCCAAGAGATGAGTAGGACAATGTTAAATGAGCAATATTTACCTCAAAATGTTTGGTGCAATGCCGTGGACACATCAACCTATATTCTCAACCGAATTTTTATTGGACCTTTTCTAGGAAAGACCCATTATGAGATTCTTAAAGGTAAGAAGACCTCATTAGAACACTTTAAGGTGTTTGGAAGCAAGTGCTTCATTCTCAACACCAAATATTACCTTACTAAGTTCGACCTAAAGTCGTACGAAGGTATCTTTCTAGGTTATTCTCAAAATAGTAAAGCCTACATAATCCTCAATAGAACCTCGGGCGTAATCGAAGAATCACTCAACGTGACATTTGATGAAACCCCTCCTTCATCTAAGACACCACCTTTGGTAGATGATGAATTAGATGAATTAAACATAGATAAAGCCAAAGAGGTTAGAAAATTAGGTGTTGAAGACCTTAATGTTGAAAAGGGAGTAAACATTAGGGAGTCTAAGGATCATGCTCTCGATAACGTCATAGGCGACTTAAATCAAAGGACCCTAAGATCTTAAGTCCAAGATCAAAGTAACTTCTTTTGTTTTGTCTCAATGATCGAACCAAAGAATGTTAAAGAAGCTTTGACGGATGAGAGTTGGGTCATCGCCATGCAAGAAGAATTAAATCAATTCATTGCTAATGACATTTGGGAACTTGTTCCTCCACCTAGAGGTACTACCATTATAGGAACCAAGTGGGTATATAGGAATAAGTTAGATGAGAACGATGTCGTGTCTCATAACAAGGCTATACTTGTAGCCCAAGGATATAATCAACAAGAAGGGATTGATTATGACGAGACATATGCACCGGTAGCAAGGTTAGAGTCCATTGGGATCTTTTTAGCTTACGCTTGTGCATTAGATTTTAAGCTTCAACAAACGGATGTAAAGAGTGTGTTTCTTAACGGTTTGATCAATGAGGAGGTATATATTTCTCAATCTCCCGGCTTCATTGATTTTGAGAAACCGGATCATGTCTACAAGCTTAAGAAAGCTCTTTATGGTCTTAAACAAGCACCCAAAGCTTGGTATGATAGACTTAAAGCGTTTCTTGTAAAATACGAGTATACCATGGGGATGGTAGACAATACACTCTTTACAAAGAAGAAAGGTTCTCAACTCATAATCGTACAAATATATGTTGATGATATTATATTTGGTTCAAATTGTCAAAGCTTGTGTGATGACTTTACCAAAATCATGCATGACGAGTTTGAAATGAGCCTCATGGGAGAACTTAACTTCTTTTTAGGATTCCAAATTAAACAAATGGACGATGGTATTTTCTTTAATCAATCTAAGTACATTAAAGAAATGCTAAAGAAATTTGGATTAGAGGACTCTAGAGCAATGAAGACCCCTACGGCCTCGGATACTAAACTCACTGTAGATGGTGATTGTGTGTCGGTAGACAACACCAAATATAGAGGTATGATTGGTAGTTTGTTGTACCTAACGGCAAGTCGACCGGATATCATGTTTAGTGTTTTCCTTTGTGCTCGCTTCCAAGAGGCTCCAAAAACCTCTCACCTTGAAGCGGTTAAGCGTATCTTTCGATACATTAAAGCCACTATACATTTAGGATTATGGTATCCTAAAGGGACCGGTGTAGAAACCATAGTATACGCGGACTTGGATCATGCGGGAGACTATGTGTAAAACCCGCATGCTTTTACCATGAATAGTGCCCTTAAGATTGTACGTCCTAGATTAAAACTTACCTTATTTAGTATTGATCACATTCATGTGCTAATAGTCAAGCAAGTGCATACGTGTATGACATGATAAGTATCGATTACGTACGAACTCATGATAAACAGTTAATAAATATGTCACGTGAACATAATTAAATCATGATCACCATTTAAATTACGAACTAAAATAATTACGTAAATACATATAATATAATTACGAGCGTTAAGATTACGATAAACTACATGATAAAATAAACAGAAACACTTTAAACACGAACACGTTTAACCACGAACGAACACGAAACATCGGGACACGAGAAAAGGTACGGGTACCCCATGTGGGGCCCCATACCCACGGCACACTAACCAAAATGGGCTTAGCCCATTGACTTTTACAAGAAAAGGGGGGGGTTATGGTAAATATGCTTTTCATTTTTACATTTCAAGCAAAATAGCATTTTAACCTAAAAAGTTTTCTCTCCTCCTCCTTGCCCTCTCTTTGTGCCGTCACCTTAAGGACCACCATAGGTGGTTGTTGATTGATTTTGATCTTGAAAATCATTGCTATAAACCGTGTTTGTTCATCCTCTTTCAAGCTACGTATTGGTATATCATTCTAAACCTTTCTTTTTAATTCTTTTTAAATCTTTGATTATTTTCATGAACATGTTATTATTATTCTTATTAAAACATGATAATTAAACATTGATCTAACATGTTTTGGGGTGAATTAAAATCAAAGGACGATATAAAAGGGTGTTTGTTTTGGCCGCCTAGCATAACCAACCCGAGGGGGGGGGGGGTTCGGTTTGCTTTTAGCCGCCACCACCAAGACCATTGTTGGTCTTGGTTGGTGCATGTGGGACCCACGGCAGCAAGGGGGCACAAGTACCCCGAGTTTGGCTCGGGGTACGGTGTCGAGTTCATGCCCGATTCATGGTTCGTTGGTTAAATCATGATTTATGCTACATGTTAAAATTTATGAATTATGAACTTAGGATATAAATTAATTAATAACATGAGATATTAATTAAACCATGACTTAGGTTATTTTTAATTATTAATTTAGCATGATATTAATTTAACCTAAGTATTTTATGTTATATGTTATAATTAATTAATTATTTAAAACATGCTTATAATTAATTAATTTAGACACGACTTAGGTTATGTTATTAATACATAATAATACACATTTTAACCTAAGTATTTTATTCCATTTTAATTAAAACATGTTATACTTTAATTAAAATTCTTAACCTATAGTTTAATTAAATACATGAAATAATAATTAAACTATACACTATATCATATGACTTAAGAAATAAGCTTATAAACACTTAGACTTATATGTTAGCTTATGTAACCAGCTTAATTCTAATTATGGAAACTCCTATTTATAGAAACTTAATTAAATAAGGCAACTAATCTATTAATGGAAACCTTCTATATATGGAAATCTATCTATTTCAGGCAGCTAATCTAATCATGGAAACCTTCTATATATGGAAACTTATTTAATTAAGGCAGCTGATCTATTTTTGGAAACTTTCTATTTTTAGAAACTAATCTATTTTAAGCAGTAAATTCTATTTTAGGAAACTTTCTATTTTTGGAAACTTTCTATTTTTGGAAACTTTCTATTTTTGGTAACTTTCTATTTTTGGAAACTTTCTATTTTTGGAAACTTTCTATTTTTGGGAACCTGCTATTTTTGGAAAGTTACTTATTATTACACAGTAAGTATAATAATACATGAAATACCAGTAATACTTAATCAGATTAATCAGAATACAAGATAAACACAGTTTAAGGCTTTAAACAGTAAACCTTGACCTAAAACACACAAAGTAAGCTAACGTGAGACATAAAACCCAGTACGTAATCATTGATTCGATACTTATACACGTGTGTATTCATGTAGCGTTAGTGATCCAGAAGTAGGAGTCTTTCTTCCGTTCATTCACTGGACTTGAGGTACGGATTCCCGTCCTTTCAGTATGGACATTCTTTCCTTATTAGGATTTCCCCGTATGCAGCCAACTGTGTTCCCCAGTAATTGTTTTATTGTTTTGAACTGCTTATGTTTAATTAGCATAATCTATAGCCATATACAAGCATGACCAGTTTCACCTAGTTATGGAGGTACCATAACCATAACATTGGAGGCACCAATGTTATGACTTCCCCACGGCGGAGTGATTTCTCGTGGCGTCCCTTTCAGTTTTGGCCATATTATTATATCGTGTGGGGCGTATGGGTGCATCCTAGTTACCTGTTTTATTCAGTATTTCATGGTGAATGTGGTGTGTGCCTTGCATCCTTCACAAGGAGTTGATCCCTCCTACCCAAACCAGTATATATTAGAGGCATCCCCTCTAATCAGCATGATGAGGTCACCCCTCCAAGTATTCATGCACGTGACCTTTTCATGACCTATATGGGCTATGGTATATTTATGATAAAACAGTTTTCATAAGATAAACATAAGGCTTTCCAAACTATAAAACCAGTTTTCTTAATACTTAACCAGTTTACTCAGAACTTAGTCTTCCGCTGTTATATGTTACATGCTTATCCTATTTCATGCTATATTGTACATCCGTGCACTGAGCGTCTTGCTCAGCCGTTTTCCTTTTCATGTTCCCAAAACGGAAGGTACTCAGGGACGCTCGTAGATCTCAAATGTACGTGCATATGGACTGGAAGCTTTACTGTCTTTCTTTACTTTATGCATTTCCTTTACTTTAATACAGTTTTCTATGGACATTGTTTCGTCCTTTCCTTTTACAGTATTTATGTTTGTGTGTGATGAGCTCTACTTTGGGGTTACCGATGTTTGATTTCGGTATTTCCCTTTTATGGTCAAATAATGCTTAGACATTTATCCTTGTATGCTTTGATGACACGCCATGATTATGCGTAAGATTCCATTTCCAAAATGGGGTGTTACAATTATGGTATCAGAGCCAAGGCTTCGACCTGTAGGCTCTCAAATATGACCTGTGATTAGTGGGTAGTCACTACGGTCTTCCTAGAACTGACAGTTGTTTTCATGCATTCATCATTTTTTTAGCATACATATACATGTCATTGTTACAGGGTTTTTGACTAAGTAATGGTTGGTACAGGACTGGCCCTATTTAGTCGCATGTGTTTTTATCAAAACTTTTAGATTTGGGACCGACCCATAGGCGTCCCCTCGATATGTCTTTGTTTTGAGTGAACTGACCAGAGGCGTTCACTCTCGAGCATCAAAATTTTTCATAAAACTGCATCATGCATTCATTCAAAATTTTCTTGCATAAAATTTTCCTCGTGAAATTTTGGTATAAATTTTTTTTTCATGATATATATAATTTATATTTTATGTTTTGAACTGTTAATCATGTGTTTTATGTTATACTGTCAGATGGTTCTCACACGCGAGCAAGAGCAGCTCAATGCTGCAATTCAGGCTGCCATGCAAGGCTTGCTTCTTCAACTGAGGAATGACATCCGTGCTGAAGTCCAAGCTGCCAACAATCAGCAGCAGCAGAATCAGGCACCTCCTCCTCCTCCTCCCCCAGTGACACTAGCAGTGTGGCTGGAAAGATTCAACAAGCTCCGTCCTAGAGCTTTTGAAAAGACTGATAGCCCCAGCGATGCTGAAAGCTGGTTGACTCATATCGAGAAGATTTTCAATGCTATGGGATGTGACCCCGCATTCAAGGCGAGATTGGCATGCTACCGGTTTGAAGACGATGTACTCAACTGGTGGCTAGCCTTGACGCAGTCGGAAGGAGGTGATGATTGGGTCGCTGGTTTGACATGGGCCCAATTCAAGGAGAGAGTGATGGAGCAGTTCTTTCCCAAGGCAGAGCAGGACAAGCTCAAGCGAGAGTACCATGGGATACGTCAGAGAGCGGGCGAGAATAGCAACGAATTCATGCAGCACTTTCTTCGCTTAGCTGGTTTCCTGGGAGCAGCAGCTGGTACTCCTGAGGAGCAGGCACACCACTTTAGGTGGGCACTTCGCACCTCGGTCGCGAACAATCTGGTGTGTGCTACGTTCAATACAGTAGCACAAGTGGCCGACGCAGCAAGGAAGCTAGAGATGTTGCAGGAACGGGATGAGTTCGGGGAAGCTGAAAGAGCCGACAAGAGGTAAACATTTCGTATTCTAACGATAACCAAACCGCATCCTATCATTTTATGTTCAGTAATCATCTCTTAAACTGTATCTTCCAGGCAGAAAACTGGGGACCGGTCTCAGCCTGCTACTCAGCAGCAGCCTCATCAGCCCAAAGGAAACGGTCACACTAACGACCGTTCTGTTGTGGAAAGGCGTAGCGGTAATGATAATTACCGTAACAACGCTGGACACTCCAACAACAGCAGGTCCTACTATTTACGCATCTTCTTATGATTTCATGTTATATCTCTCATGCTGACACTATATTAACCTCTACCAGGAACCACGGTAACGGGAAGGACCAGAACCACAGGGGTTCGCAACCTAACCGTTCAGCTAACACTGGTGAACATCTTATGACGCATATGTCTTATACTCGTGCATATACTTTATTTTAACACATTTTGTCATCAGCAGGCCCTCAGCAAGCAAGGACTCCTGCTGGAGGATTCACTCATCCTCTTTGCAGTACTTGCCATCGCAGACACCCTGGCCCATGTCGTCGTGATTCCGACGCGTGCTACAAGTGCGGCCTCCCTGGCCATCGTATGAGAGATTGCCGTAAGGGTGAAATGGAGGGTACCTCGGGTCATGCTGATAGTAAGCCGCCTCCTACCACTGGGCGTGTCTACACGACATCTCGTGATCAGGCAAACAAATCTACAGGTACCATTACTGGAATTTTGTATTTGTACGGCCAAGCTGCATGTGTTCTTTTCGACACGGGTGCCACTCACTCAGTTATTTCCACTACTTATGCCAAGAACATCAGGACACTTCCCTTGCCATTAGAAAATAAGCTTACCATTTCCACGCCTTTGAGGGACTCTGTATTAATAACTCATGTATACAAGAGTCTTCCTCTAGAGTTTGACGATAAAGTTCGTGCAGTAGATGCACTTCCCCTAGACATTATTGAGTTCGATATGATTCTCGGCATGGGCTGGTTATCCAAGCACCATGCTACCATAGACTGCCACTCATATCGGGTGATCTTCGGCGACATTAATGCACCAGAGTACATTCATAACGGGTTCATACCCGGACGGTCTGTACAAGTCATATCTACCTTGCAAGCACGTGCATTACTGTCACATGGCTGTGAGGGTTATCTAGCTACGGTTCACGACATGGATGCTGAATCCCCATCGATTCAGGATCAACCAGTAGTTTCGGAATTTCAAGACGTCTTTCCAGCTGAACTTGCAGGCATACCACCTGCACGAGAAGTGGAGTTCAACATAGACCTTGTTCCAGGAGTTGAACCAATCTCTAAGGCTCCGTATCGTATGGCTCCCATAGAGCTAAAAGAACTGAAGAACCAACTGCAGGAACTTCTTGAACGAGGGTTCATTAGACCAAGCGCATCTCCATGGGGCGCACCGGTCTTGTTCGTTAAGAAGAAGGACGGCAGCATGCGACTTTGCATAGACTACCGTGAACTTAATAAGATTACCATCCGCAATAGATATCCACTGCCACGTATAGATGATCTGTTTGACCAACTTCAAGGAGCCAAACACTTCTCAAAGATCGATCTAAGGTCAGGCTACCATCAGCTAAGGGTTAAAGAGCAGGATATTGCCAAGACTGCTTTTCGTACCCGCTATGGCCATTATGAGTTTGTAGTCATGCCATTCGGCCTGACTAATGCTCCAGCAGTATTCATGGATCTGATGAACAGAATCTTCCACGAATTCCTTGATAAGTTTGTCATTGTATTCATCGATGACATCCTGATTTTCTCAAAGTCCGCGGAGGAACACGAAGACCATCTCCGTACGGTACTACAGATTCTTCATCAGAAGCAGCTGTATGCGAAATTCTCCAAGTGTGAGTTCTGGTTAAACAAGGTGGCATTCTTAGGTCACATTGTATCAGCAGAAGGGATTACTATGGATCCAGCGAAGGTTGAGGCTATCACTAAATGGCCAAGACCAACGTCAGCGACTGAAGTCCGCAGTTTCTTAGGCTTAGCTGGATATTATCGCAGATTCGTGGAGAACTTTTCCCGCTTGGCACTACCTTTCACCAAACTGATGTGAAAAGGAGAGAATTTCGTCTGGATGGAAGAACGAGAGAAGAGCTTCGAAGACCTAAAGCAGAAGTTCGTATCTGCACCTATTCTTACTCTCCCATCTGGTACAGGTGGATTTCAGATCTACATCGATGCATCGGGGAAGGGACTGGGCTGTTTTCTCATGCAACATGGGAAAGTGATCGCGTATGCTTCACGTCAGCTTAAGCCCTATGAAGAAAACTATCCTACGCATGACCTGGAACTTGCTGCAGTGGTGTTCGCATTGAAAATATGGAGGCATTACTTATACGGAGAATCATGCGACATTTTCAAGGATCACAAGATCTTGAAGTATATCTTCACTCAACGAGAATTGAACATGAGACAAAGGAGATGGTTGGAACTGCTGAAGGATTATGATATTAACCTACAGTATCATCCCGGGAAGGCTAATGTAGTAGCAGAGGCACTCAGCAGAAAGTCGGGAATGATCAACGGCATTGAAATAAAGGAACAAAACATAAGAGACTTGGAGCGGCTAGACATCGAAATCATGGTACGTGGGCAGCACGGATACTGGGCGAATCTTAGAGTAGAACCCGAGTTACTGTCTAGGATCAAGGAAGAGCAGAAGGATGATGGAGAAATTTGGGCGATAATTCAGAATTTGGAGAAGCAGACAGAATTCAGAATGGACGCAGACGGTATCGTTTGGCAGGGCACGAGACTTTGTGTTCCTGACAATCAAGAACTCCGGGAAGCAATGTTAGCTGAAGCTCACAGCTCCCCATTTTCTATACATCCTGGGTCGACAAAAATGTACCATGACATCAGACAGCACTTTTGGTGGAGTGGTATGAAACAGGATGTAGCCACTTATGTTTCCAAATGTCTTACCTGCCAGCAGGTTAAGATTGAGCATTAGCGATCGGGCGGTCTCCTTCAACCGTTGGATATTCCAGAGTGGAAGTGGGACAAAATCACCATGGATTTTGTTACCGGTCTTCTGCCTACCAAGAAGAAGCACGATGCTATTTGGGTCATTGTTGATCGACTCACCAAATCAGCTCATTTCTTACCGATACGCAAGGAAGATCCGGTAAGTAAACTCGCAGATACTTACAGAAGGGAGATCATGAGACTCCACGGTACTCCCTCCAGCATCGTCTCAGACAGAGATCCTCGTTTCACGTCGCGATTCTAGAAAGGTCTGCAAAAAGCTTGGGGTACACAACTTAAGCTGAGTACGGCCTTTCATCCTCAAACGGACGGACAGTCGAAGCGAACAATTCAGACATTGGAAGATATGTTAAGGTCGTGTGCGTTGGAATGGACAGGTGATTGGGACGATTACATCTGTTTGGTCGAGTTTGCATACAACAACAGCTGGCACGCAAGTATCAAATGTGCTCCTTTCGAAATGTTGTATGGCAGGAAGTGTCGCGCTCCAATCTGCTGGGATCAAGTGGGAGAGCGAACACTCGAAGGACCAGAGATTATAGAAATGACCAATGAGAAGATCGAAGTAGCTAAACAGAAGCTGCAGGAAGCACGGTCACGTCATAAGAGTTACGCCGATAAGCATCGTAGGGACATACATTTTAATGTGGGAGACCACGTCTTCCTCAAGGTTTCGCCGGCCCGTGGTGTTAAACGCTTCGGGATCAAAGGGAAACTCAGTCCTCGTTTCATCGGACCATTTGATATCATTGAACGAATCGGTGAAGTATCTTACCGATTGGCGTTACCTCCTCAGCTTTCGCACGTGCATAACGTGTTCCATGTGTCCTTACTCAGAGGGTACAAGTATCATCCCCTTCACATGGTTCAGTATCCACTGGAACAGATACGTGAAGATCTCACTTTTATAGAGGAACCCGAACGAGTGCTCGACAGGCAAGAACGAGTCATGAGAAGGAAGACGATTCCATTCGTCAAAATTCTTTGGAGGGACCATACCGAGCGGGAAGCCACTTGGGAAACAGAGGAGTCTATCCGGGCTTCTTACCCTCACTTCATATTTTGAGTTCGGGTATGTTACTTCTTTCCAGTTTGCTTTATCTATAATTCGGGGACGAATTATTCTTTTTAGGGGGAAGAATTGTAAAACCCGCATGCTTTTACCATGAATAGTGCCCTTAAGATCGTACGTCCTAGATTAAAACTTACCTTATTTAGTATTGATCACATTCATGTGCTAATAGTCAAGCAAGTGCATACGTGTATGACATGATAAGTATCGATTACGTACGAACTTATGATAAACTGTTAATAAATATGTCACGTGAACATAATTAAATCATGATCACCATTTAAATTACGAACTAAAATAATTACGTAAATACATATAATATAATTACGAGCGTTAAGATTACGATAAACTACATGATAAAATAAACAGAAACACTTTAAACACGAACACGTTTAACCACGAACGAACACGAAACATCGGGACACGAGAAAAGGTACGGGTACCCCATGTGGGGCCCCATACCCACGGCACACTAACCAAAATGGTCTTAGCCCATTGACTTTTACAAGAAAAGGGGGGGGGGGGGGGTTATGGTAAATATGCTTTTCATTTTTACATTTCAAGCAAAATAGCATTTTAACCTAAAAAGTTTTCTCTCCTCCTCCTTTCCCTCTCTTTGTGCCGCCACCTTAAGGACCACCATAGGTGGTTGTTGATTGATTTTGATCTTGAAAATTATTGCTATAAACCGTGTTTGTTCATCCTCTTTCAAGCTACGTATTGGTATATCATTCTAAACCTTTCTTTTTAATTCTTTTTAAATCTTTGATTATTTTCATGAACATGTTATTATTATTCTTATTAAAACATGATAATTAAACATTGATCTAACATGTTTTGGGGTGAATTAAAATCAAAGGACGATATAAAAGGGTGTTTGTTTTGGCCGCCTAGCATAACCAACCCGAGGGGAGGTTCGGTTTGCTTTTAGCCGCCACCAACAAGATCATTGTTGGTCTTGGTTGGTTCATGTGGGACCCACGGCAGCAAGGGGGCACAAGTACCCCGAGTTTGGCTCGGGTACGGTGTCGAGTTCATGCCCGATTCATGGTTCGTTGGTTAAATCCTGATTTATGCTACATGTTAAAATTTATGAATTATGAACTTAGGATATAAATTAATTAATAACATGAGATATTAATTAAACCATGACTTAGGTTATTTTTAATTATTAATTTAGCATGATATTAATTTAACCTAAGTATTTTATGTTATATGTTATAATTAATTAATTATTTAAAACATGCTTATAATTAATTAATTTAGACACGACTTAGGTTATGTTATTAATACATAATAATACACATTTTAACCTAAGTATTTTATTCCATTTTAATTAAAACATGTTATACTTTAATTAAAATGCTTAACCTATAGTTTAATTAAATACATGAAATAATAATTAAACTATACACTATATCATATGACTTAAGAAATAAGCTTATAAACACTTAGACTTATATGTTAGCTTATGTAACCAGCTTAATTCTAATTATGGAAACTCCTATTTATAGAAACTTAATTAAATAAGGCAACTAATCTATTAATGGAAACCTTCTATATATGGAAATCTATCTATTTCAGGCAGCTAATCTAATCATGGAAACCTTCTATATATGGAAACTTATTTAATTAAGGCAGCTGATCTATTTTTGGAAACTTTCTATTTTTAGAAACTAATCTATTTTAAGCAGTAAATTCTATTTTAGGAAACTTTCTATTTTTGGAAACTTTCTATTTTTGGAAACTTTCTATCTTTGGTAACTTTCTATTTTTGGAAACTTTCTATTTTTGGAAACTTTCTATTTTTGGGAACCTGCTATTTTTGGAAAGTTACTTATTATTACACAATAAGTATAATAATACATGAAATACCAGTAATACTTAATCAGATTAATCAGAATACAAGATAAACACAGTTTAAGGCTTTAAACAGTAAACCTTGACCTAAAACACACAAAGTAAGCTAAGGTGAGACATAAAAACCATTACTTAATCAGTGATTCGATACTTATACACGTGTGTATTCATGTAGCGTTAGTGATCCAGAAGTAGGAGTCTTTCTTCCGTTCATTCACTGGACTTGAGGTACGGATTCCCGTCCTTTCAGTATGGACATTCTTTCCTTATTAGGATTTCCCCGTATGCAGCCAACTGTTTTCCCCAGTAATTGTTTTATTGTTTTGAACTGCTTATGTTTAATTAGCATAATCTATAGCCATATACAAGCATGACCAGTTTCACCTAGTTATGGAGGTACCATAACCATAACATTGGAGGCACCAATGTTATGACTTCCCCACGGCGGAGTGATTGCTCGTGGCGTCCCTTTCAGTTTTGGCCATATTATTATATCGTGTGGGGCGTATGGGTGCATCCTAGTTACATGTTTTATTCAGTATTTCATGGTGAATGTGGTGTGTGCCTTGCATCCTTCACAAGGAGTTGATCCCTCCTACCCAAACCAGTATATATTAGAGGCATCCCCTCTAATCAGCATGATGAGGTCACCCCTCCAAGTATTCATGCACGTGACCTTTTCATGACCTATATGGGCTATGGTATATTTATGTTAAAACAGTTTTCATAAGATAAACATAAGGCTTTCCAAACTATAAAACCAGTTTTCTTAATACTTAACCAGTTTACTCAGAACTTAGTCTTCCGCTGTTATATGTTACATGCTTATCCTATTTCATGCTATATTGTACATCCGTGCACTGAGCGTCTTGCTCAGCCGTTTTCCTTTTCATGTTCCCAAAACGGCAGGTACTCAGGGACGCTCGTAGATCTCAAACGTACGTGCATATGGACTGGAAGCTTTACTGTCTTTCTTTACTTTATGCATTTCCTTTACTTTAATACAGTTTGCTATGGACATTGTTTCGTCCTTTCCTTTTACAGTATTTATGTTTGTGTGTGATGAGCTCTACTTTGGGGTTACCGATGTTTGATTTCGGTATTTCCCTTTTATGGTCAAATAATGCTTAGACATTTATCCTTGTATGCTTTGATGACACGCCATGATTATGCGTAAGATTCCATTTCCAAAATGGGGTGTTACACTATGTGGACCGGAAAGCCACTAGTGGAGTTTGTACCTTCATCGGTTGTTGTTAACTTCTTGGTTCTCCAAGAAACAAATCGCTCTTGCTATATCCACCACGGAAGCCGAGTATGTGTCTGCCGGTAAAGCTTGTCAACAAGCTCTATGGATGAAGCAAGCGCTTGTTGATTACGGGATTTCACTTAATGATGTTCCCATCATGTGTGATAATAAGAGTGTAATAGACTTTAGCAAAAATATCGTGCAACACTCACGAACCAAGCACATAGAGATTCGCCACCATTTCCTTAGGGATAATGTTCACAAGGGGAACATTTCGATTGAGAAGGTGCCCTCGGTAGAAAACTTAGCCGACATCTTCACTAAGACACTTAAGAGGGAACCTTTTAATTACTTGCGTCTAGGTCTAGGTTTAATGGAATATATTCCTTAATTGCGCTTTTTTTAGTCTTTTCATTTTTTTGAGTCATTGAGTCTCTTAAAATCTTTTTGAAAAATTCCGCTCCTCTTCTTCAAAGCTCTCAAAGTTCTTTCGAATATGATCGAGAAATGTTTTTGCATTGTTAATTTAATCTAAAAACGTTTTTTCATAGCTTCTTGCTATTGACATCGAGCATACATAACTCATATGTGTGGGTCTCTCAAATATAGCAAACACGATAATGAAATATGGAGGATCATTGTGTCATGACCATGTGTCTAGATTAACACACCTCCAACATCGATTTTATTTCAAATCCATGGTTTTTGGTCAAAATATTGTTCGGTGAGTTCTTATGTGTTTTCTATGTCTTTTGTTGCTTTTTAGCATGTCTCTATGATTAGTTAGACTAGAAAATCAAGATTTGTTGAATTGGAAAATTCTCCTCACCCACCAAAAACAACTCTCTGTAGGCGGTTCCCTAAATATCCCACGGTTCCATATATACCACAGGTGGGGATAAGGAACCGCAAACAGAACCCTCAAATTTTGAGTTCTCTGTAACTCCAAATTTTCTCCAACATGTTTTGGAATCTTTGGTTCAAACCTTTGACCATCCCAAAAGTGTCTTGTGCTTTATCTATTTAACCTTAAGCATTTTGCATCCTTTCTCATATTAAAATGTCTTATTCACCAAATGAAATCCTTGATTCACCTCCATTTTCCCCAATCTCTTTCAATCCAAAGTCACCCAAGAACACTCAAAATTCTATTTCTTCTTCTTCTAAGAATATTGATTATGGAACTTCTTCTCTTCCACCACTAGCCTTTTGTGTTCTTCCTCCCTCACATGATAATATCATGCATCATGGAACATATTGTCATTGTTGTTAATATCAACATCTTGCTATGGCGCACATCTATGAGGAATTGAATTACGTCAAGAGTCTCCTAGTCAAACCCCCTCTCCACTATGACTATGAGACTACTATCAAGCCACCACCGCCACCTACTTCCGCCACCACTTTGTCTTTCATTTAAGCATATGGATTGCTTATCTCCAAGACATCTATTTCTAGCAAATCTTTAGGTTCTGGTTTAGCTAAGATTAGATATATGCTTTTCTTTTGGCTTGTTTTCTTTTTCATATAACTTTGTATGATTTATTTCCTTGTATCTTTATTTCATGTTTCCTTTTAACATGACTTATCTTGGATCTTAGTTTCTTCTCTTTTCTTATCTTATTTTTCCTTTTATGTGACCTATGTTATATCTTTTTGGGTGTTTATTTTCTTCTACTAACCCTTCCATGTAGCTTGTCACCATAGCTCGATTCCTTGGTTCCCCAAGCAAGGGGGAGTAAGCACCAAGGGGAGCACTTGCAAAGTCCGGTTATTTTCTTCCTCAAAGACTTTTGCATCCTTTTTGCTTCGACAAGGGGGAGAAATGAAATAAACTCATCTTCGAAAATCTTGTTTTTCATATGATTGAGTTTATGTGTTGTCGAAATCAAAAAGGGGGAGATTGTTAATGTAATGATGCCTAAAAATGTTACTTGTATTTTTCGGTCTCGCTTTGTTTTGATTACGACAAAATATAAAAACAAGCATTTATGAAAACACCGAAAAACGAATTCTTGAGTTCAAGTATTTTTTCATTTCAACCATTATGACTTAAGGTATGAGCAAACACGTTTTCGTCTTAATTAAGTGATCAAGGATTTAAGTTTTCTTAAAACTCACCTTTTATTAAATGTGACAAAGTTTTTTAATAAACTTTATTTTTAAGAAATTTTTTTATTAAATTAAATATTTGAAAATTTGAAAATGGCATATTCTATTTGGTTTTAGAATATCCTTTGAGGATAACTATTCCACCAGATGTGACTACCCTACTAAAAGACTAAAGGGAGCAGAGTCTATGAAAACGGATCCTTAAAGGTCTATGTGGTCCCTTATCGATAAGGCACCGTGGGTACCAATTAGGAACCGCATTCAGATATGGCCGTTGGACTTTTGTCCTATAAATAGTGGACCATTCTCAGATTTTCTCTTCACCTCTTTTACACACAAATTTCCAGATTCAAACATACTTCTTAAATCATGCAAATCCTTGATTATTTGGGTGATTACTACTTGTTTAGAAGTGAATCTTTCTCCTCCCATCTCTTCCTCTCAAAGTGCAAAGAAAATAACACTTTCATCCTTGAAGTGTTGAGTCTACCTCAAGATCTATTTAAGATCAAGTTTTATTCATTCATTTTAGTTATGTTGTGTAGATCCAAGTAGTTGTGTTATTTGGAGGTTGTGTTGTGAAGATCCAAGTAGTTTTGCTATTTGGAAGTTGTGTTGTGAAGATCCGAATAGGTGTGTCTATTTGGAAGTTGTGTATGTAGTAGGGTTAATACTTAGTCCTCAAATTATATTGGTGTAGATTGGTCCTAGCTAAAATTAGGGCTCGACTTTTAACTTAGAGTCAGAATTTGGATAAGCGACGTTGTGTACGGTTTCTCCACCTTAAGAAGTTTGTTGATTAGTGAACTCTCGAGTAAGGAGTACTCGAGGAGTGGAGTAGGGACGAGGAGTGAGCTTCGTTGCCGAACCACTATAAATCCTTGGTGTTTAGTTTGATCTTTCTTTTCCTTATCTCTTCATATTCATTATTTTTTATTTGCATATACTTGTGATTATTAGTCTAGTTTCACTATCCCTTGTCCATATTATGTATAAGAAGATTTCACATAATTGCTCAAGCCTAAGTTTTTGAAAAGGATTTTTGAAAACCCTCTTTTAACAAGTAAATTTTAAGAAACTATTCAATCCCCCCCTCTAGTTACTACAAAGAGAATATAAGAAAGTAGAGAAGGCAAAGAATAGAAAGAATTACAAAAGATTTCAAGGAATGTTTAGCTCAAATAAGCAAACAAAGAATCTTGAAAAAAACTGGTCAATGGAAAAGGACAAAAAACAAACAAAAACCATGGTCACTGCCTGCGGTTCATTAAATGGGTATGCGACTCATTATCAATAATGATCCGCTGGGGTATTTATTGAACCGCCCACAGTGGACGCCAAAACACGAGTTTCAAAAAGTGAGGAAAGACAAGACTTTTTCAAAATAAAGCAAATCTTAAATTTTTACCTCTATTAGCACTAGGTTAGGCTATGGTTACATAAAGAACAACATACTCACAAGAGTATCTTGACAAAGAGTGACAAAATATTTTGATAATATTTTGATCCAGTTTTAGTCAAGTTTTAGAGATGACAATAGATTTAGGTTCAATTTTAATTTAAAATTGAAGTTGATCAATGTGAGAACAAAGAATTTGTAACACATAAAACTAAATCCATACAACATCCACATGAAAACTCATGTAGGGAATAAGATACAAGAATTAAAAAACAACTAAATAAACAATAAGGCTATCTATTCTAATCTTGATTAATTAGTATTCTTAGCTTGAATCTTTACAAGATATTATAGAAAAATATCATCATTTCACCCCATAGGAGGAGAAGGATTGGTAAACAAAGTTAGCAAGAACTCTTGCAACCTTGCATGAAGCGCAAACATTTTCATCCTAAGAGATTGGATGATGTAGTTATTGTAAAGACAACATGGACAATCAGTACCATGTGCCTCAAGAAAACCAAAGAAATATGGATCACCCGAGGGATTTTAAAGAGGAACACCCGAAATAGGAGTGTTATGAGGAGGAGGCATGGTAACCAAATGTGATATGGGTGAAGGCTTAACAAAATCATCCTCAAATGGAATGATTTTGAGGGGTATATGGTTCTCATCCAAGAGAGGACTTGGAGAGAAAGACGATGAAACTCATTCATTCTTGATTGGAATGAAGATGAGGTAAAACTATGTGAATGGTTTGTACCACGCGTTGAGCTAGTCTTGCATGGTGCAAGAGGTGGTGAAGGTGATTAGGAAATGAGAATTGATTCGGGTGTAGTCTCATTCCTTGGTGTAAGAAAAGAAGAAGAACCTTGTTTAGGTATCTTGATCTTAATCTTAATGCTCTTTTTAGTAGATGAGTTTTTGAAAGATGATGATCTTGTGGACTCTATGATTGAGTGTTTAAGGCTTAGCAAGGCTTAGAAATGTTGAGGAAGAAGAAGAACAAGAAGGTTTAAGAAGCGAAGATGATGATCCAAAGTGGTAATGTGATAAAAATGTTTTTGGTAAACAATGAAAATTGTTAAGCTTAATTGGGAAAAAGTTGATTGTTTAGCAAAAGTTTTATCCATCTTTACAAAGATTTAAAAGAAACAGTGTAAAGGAAAGATTTTGTTCGAAATTATAACCCGCGACTCAATAAATATACATGCGACTCAATATCAATATTGATCCGCCAGGTTTATTGATACGCAGAAATAAGGTCCAAAAAGTGGTACTTCCATCATTTTTTAGAAGCCTAGATTTTAAGCACTTATTTTTCAAGCCAGTTTAGTTAATCAACCAAAATCTAAATAGCTAAATAACACATAATTGCACACAAACATGTGAACTGAAAGATCAATCACATGAAACATAGATATGATTAAAATCCAGCAATCCAAACAATTAAGTATTATTACAAATCAAAGTGCAAAAAAATTTCTAAAGCAAGAACTAGTTCAACATAAGAACTAAGAATACCATCCAAGTCTTCCAAGTAACTTCACTTATTTTTCTTGCCAAACTTCCTTTGATGACGTATAGTCCCTAGTCGGGCTAAATAGCCCGACCCTCGGGTACAACCCGTATCCATTACGTATGGATCATACACAAACAGCGCTACAACCCATAAGGCCCAGTAAGCCGTTGTCGCATACGGTTTTACTTCAGCCGCGTTCTGGCCGAACTTGGACAGGATCAAACAGAATATAATCTAAATAAGATTATTATTCGCCTAAGTTAAAGAGATATACACCATCCTTATTTACGTGATAAGGATCAACCTATATTCGGTAATTATCTCTTGCTTAGGTCGTAAGAATAGGGAAGCCCAACTAGGATTCGGGTATAAAAGGAACCCCATAGGTTCCACAAAGGTACGATATTCACAATACTCTAACCCTAACATATACTCAAACCGATTACTTACTCTCACGCTGGAGTCTAATCGTGGGTCACACGCTCACAGTAAGCCTAACGGTGTCTGTATGTTTTTCACGTATGTTTGGCGTCATCCGTGGTAAAGCGCGGTCCATCCAACTTTTGTATCAACAATTTGGCGTCATCCGTGGGAACCTACACTAAACTCTAGTTATTACTAAAGGCGTCACGTATGTTTTTCACCAAGAAGGAGGTGGGAAGAATTCGTCAACAGTGGATACTCAAATTACAGCCTCTGAGTTTACCCTTGGATCCACTAGCATGGAAAACAACATGGATGTTGCGGATCCGCCTAGATTCAACTCATCATTCTTCACTCCCAAGCCTACCTCTAAAGAGAAAAGTTCCAATCAGGGGTCAGCACAACCCCCTGCCAATAAAGAAAAACATAGGCAATCCCTCATACCAACACGAAGTGAGGAGATCATTGCTACTGAAGCACGAGTGATGGTAGAATACATCGCTAACAACCTACATGCTCTCGTTCTGCTCGTCACTAAGCGAATGAGGAATCAGTGGGTCGCATGCAAAGGCGTAACTGACCTAGAGGATGAACAGATAAGCCCAAAATGACGGGGTAAATCACAAGAATTCCCAGGAACACCCACAGGGAAAGAACTAGGACATGATTCGCCCGGAAGGAAGCGCGGAAAGAGTCATAGCAGCAAGCCAAAAAAAGGAAAGCCATCCCCAAGCGATGACTCGTCTAATTCTGATTCAAACGACTATCACCATAGGCGTCACAGAACAATGCGCTCTTCCTCAGGAACATCAGACAGCGAATCCGACAGCGCAAGAAGCTCTCACCCAACCTCCAAACACGTGAGTCGAGACTTCTCCCAGCCGTGGAGCCGAGGGAGAGCTAATGCTTTCATAAAGCGTATCCAGCATTACGTAGAGAACAAAAAACGTCATATGCCCGCAAACATTAAAACATACGATGGTACTACCGACCCAGATGATCACTTGAAAGTTTTCGAATCACAAGCAGGGATCGAGCAATAGCCTGAACCTACGTGGTGCAACATGTTCAATTCCACCCTAGTGGGGAATGCACGAAGTTGGTTCGATCGACTTCCGCGCTGAACCATTGGGGGATTCGAAGAACTAAGGAAAGATTTCAGAAGAAACTATATGCAACAAAAGAAGTGCGGCAAAAGCGTTGTATCACTAGCGAGGGTCAAGCAAAGACAGGGAGAGTCCCTGGAAGACTTCGTAGAACGTTAAAAAACGAATGCATTCAGATCAAGGAATGTCCTGAAGTTTTAAAAGTATCTTGTTTCATGGCGGGAATAAAAAACCAAGATCTAATATGAAAACTAAACGACCGAAGTCTGGAGACTTTCGATGGAGTCATGCGACGAGTAAGATCTTTCACACAATGAGAGGTCGCAACTGAGGACAGCTAACAAGCTACCCCAAACTACAAATCCTGGGACTCGAGAAAGAAGCAGCCTAGTAACCGAGGTAATTCATGACACCTCGATTATGGGGGAAGCCAGAGAGGGGGCGTGGTGGCTACGTCAAATTCACACCCCTAAAAAAGACCCCTATAGAAATATTCCTATCAAAAGGCGCGAATTTCCCAAAACCTCCGCCAATGAACACCCTAGTAAAAAGGCGCACGGTTAACAGACATTGCGAATACCGTGGCAAAAAAGGACATGGTACCAATGAGTGCATCCATTTACAAAAGCACATCGAAAGCATGCTGAAAGCATGCAAATGAAAGCACCTTCTCAAAGAAGGGGAGAGCGCAAAAGATAGCAGAACAAAACCAACAGATAGGCCTAGGTTTGTTTACATGGTACAAACAAGGCAACACATAACCAAACAAAAAGTGGCCCAAAGATTTTCTAGGGGAACAGACATCTCATTCCCACCTCTTACTGCGAACAACATCGCAGAAGGACCATTGAAGATAGAGGTCAACGTTGGGGAACATATCATCCGTCGCATGTACGTCGACGGAGGATCCTCAGCATAAATCCTTTATGATCATTGCTTCTTACGGTTGAGTTCAGAGGTTAGAAATCAACTATTACCCGCCACTTCGCCATTGGTTAGCTTTAGTGGAGAGGCGGTGTAGCCTTTAGGTCAGCTAAGATTGCTGGTAATAGTGGGTGACGATGAACATTCAACGACATTGTCGATGAATTTCTTAGTGATTCGCTCACCGTCATAATACAACGACATCAGTGGGAGACTAGCAATCCTTGCGATGCGAGCCGTACCATCAACGGCCCATGGCATGATGAAATTCACGGTAAGTGGAGGAATTGTTACGATTTTCAATACGGTCATGTCGCACCTAGAATGAAATACGTTTGTGGAACCACCAAGGACAACATTGGAACCAAAATTATCGTCACCACCGAACTTGAAGGTTGCTATTCACCAAGACTTCCCAGAGTAAGAGGTAATGATTAGTGGAACACTATCCAACCAGGGGAGGGTAGACATGTGTGAACTCCTAAAGAACAATCTGGACATCTTAACATGGGAACCAACAGACATGACAGGGGTATTGATAGGTGTGAAAACACCTATCCTTTTACCACTTAATTATAATAATAACCAAGCCTAAACGTGTATTTATTGTCGTAAAAGTCAGAATTATGCGTGGTTTGTGTTTTTATTGTGTTTAGGACCAAAAGATGAAAAAGGAAGAAAACATGGGCTTTCACGGGCTTTTAACGAAGAAAAAGACAAAAGACGAAGTCAAAAGATCAAGAGTGCAAAAAGAACGGAAGTCAAAGGCCTATTCTGAAGATTTATGGAAGAAAAAGACCAAAGACGGAAGTTTAACGAAGTCGAAGAACCAAATCTAATTAATGAAGAAATAAGAAGACGAGTTCATTTTATCAATCGTCAAATCCCGAGACAAAGTCAAGAATGACGAGTTTATTTTCAAAGACGAAAGACGAGAAGACAAAAGGAAGAAGCACAACAACAACTCTCCCCTCCTATAAATACCCTCCTAATGACTCATTAGGAGGTGTCAGCTATTTGACACATAGCTCTCCATTTTCATTAATTGTCTTTTAATACTTGTCATTTATTTTCCTTCCTTTTCAAGTTTTCTGATGTAAGTTTTTGTGGAATCTTAATCTTTAATTTCAAGTTTTTTACATTAATCTCATTCTACCTTTCTTGATTGTTTAATCTTTATGCTTCTTTGCTTATTGGATTAGTGATTATTTGTTAGTTTTGGTTGATTTGGTTTTAATTAATTAAGTGGGTTTTATAGTTTTAATGATTTTTATTGAATAAAGTTTGTTGATTTGGTTGATTTAGTGATTGTTAGATCTTATTTGGTGTCTTGATTAGCTTATTTCTTAGATTATTTGGCTTATTTTTGGTTTCCAAGAATTTAGGATCGGGATTCGGAATTCTTTTGATTATTGCTAAGTTGCCAAGAGGGTTTTAATTTTCTGAAGTCACTTTGGAATTTTTGGTAATATTCCGAAGTGAATAATTGATTTAATTCCGAAGTTCATTTTTTATATTTTCCGAAGTTCATTTTTTTCTTATCATTCCGAAGTTATGAATTTGTTAAAATTCCGAAGTTAGTATAAATAATTATTCCGAAGTAAAAGAGAAAGAAATTCCGAAGTGAGTATAAAAAATATTGAGAAGTCACTTTGGAATATTGGTCATTTTGCTAAGTCACTTTGGAATATTGGTCCTTTTGCTAAGTCACTTTGGAATATTGGTCATTTTCCTAAGTCACTTTGGAATATTGGTCATTTTGCTAAGTCACTTTGGAATATTGGGTATTTTGAGAAGTTACTTAGGAATAAGTTTGTTATTGCTCAAGTAATAAGTTAGTTATTCCGAAGCAAAGATCACATTCCGAAGACAACATTCAGAGATGTATTTTCTTCCCTCCAAAAGTGTGTTCCCCCATGGGGAACATGCTCCCTTTTGTTCAGCATTTGTTCCGTAAGTCATTTAGTTTTATCCGAAAGTCGTTTTAATTTTTATTCTGAAAGTCAGTTATTTTTAGTTATATTTTTCCGCAAATTTTAGTATTAGTATTTTATCAAAATGTTTTAGTTTTAATTTTTATTAAGTGCCCGTTTTAATATCTGTCACGTTTCTTTTTAAAAGAGCTTTATAATCCAATTTCTTTTATTTCTACCAAGTAAATTTTATTTTTAATTCGAATGTTTATTTTTATTGTTAGTTTTATTTTTATTAATTGTTTCGTTTTAATTTTCATATTAATATTTTCCTTGTTTCTTTATTATTAGTCATTTGTCTTTAGTTATTTTTTATTACTTTTCGCACTTACTTTTTAAGTAGAAATAGATACCCAATTTCCCTTTAGTTACCAAAAACAATTAAGTCCACCTTAAACCGGAGATCAATTCGATATGAATCGAGTACGAACAACACACACAAAATCATTAAATCAGATGGCGCCGCTGCCGGCTCTTTTCGTAAAGATTAACGGTTTTTAGTGAGAAAAATTGGATTTTGGGATCCGTTCTTTTGGGAACGTTATTTTCAAGCATAAAAATTTTCAAAAAAATCCTAAAGTTATAAAATATTCAAAAAAATCCAAAAAAATAAATAAAAAAGATAAAAAAAAACCCAAAAATATTGTATTACATTATTTTAGTGTATGCATACTCGATCTTCGTCTTATCTTGAGCCCGAGACTCGTAGAGACTTAGATATGGCCGGTGTACATAATAATAACAACCCACCTCACCCCAATATGAATAATAACAACCATGACCCTCAACCCGACCTTCGTACGATGGAGGAGCTATGTCAACAAACAATGAATAGACGTGGAGGACCGATTGCACCGATGCAAATCACGGCTCCCGAATTTTCATTGAAGCATCACATGATCCAACAAGTTCAAAATACTTGTCCATTTCGCGGATTACCGGATGATGATGCCAACAAACACCTCGATAAATTTATAACCGTCACTCAAAGCATGAAATTGCCCGGTGTTACCATGGATTTTCTTCACCTTCATCTTTTTCCACACACTTTATCCCACCATGCCGAAAAATGGTTTGATCGTCTTCCTAAGAATTCAATTGTTACATGGGACGAAATGACTCAACGATTTTTGTCGCGCTAATTTCCACCATCCATGGTAACGAGCCTTCGTAATCAAATCAGTGGTTTCATTCAAGAACCTGATGAGTCTCTTTTCGATGCTTGGGAACGTTATAATGTCTTGATCGATCGTTGTCCTAACCATAATATGCTCCCCGTCACCTTAATTGATACTTTCTACAACGGTTTAACTTTTCGTGATTGTGATACGATTAATGCTGCCGCCGGTGGTAAATTTATGAAAAGAAGACCCGAGGAGTGTAGAGAGCTTATAGAGAACATGACCACTCATCACAAAAATTGGGATTCATCTGCATCTTCAAGAAATAATCCGAGGGTCAATGTTTCTTCTACTTCTTCCAACCCCGAGATGATCGAAATCACCCGCATGATAGCCGAAATGAGCAAAAATATCCAAATCATAGCTATGAACCAATATCAACAAGTTAAAGTTGTTGCACTTTCTTGTGAAACTTGCGGCGGTCCTCATTCATACACTGAGTGTCCTTCTACTTATGACAATCCAGAAAACGTGTATGAGGCTAACGATAACTATTCCACTGAAGGCTATCAAGCCCGACCTTAAGGTGATCGTAACTTGCTAAGTTATCATTCCAACAACTTTCTTTCACCCGCTTTTTCTCCTCAAAACCATAACCCAAACAACTTCAATAGAAGCAATCTAAACAAACATCAAGCTTCTAATCCATATCCACCACCACTCACCAAGCTCCACCCCTCACTCAACCCATGACATATAATCATGATGTTGAGACTTTCATGAGGACCCATGGAGAGGTGGTGAAATACCTTCAAAGCCAAATTATTAACTTGAAAGGTGATATCACTAAACAAGGGAATGATATTCGAACCGAGCTTAGAAATGATATGAAAACTTCTTTAAGCAATCAAACGAATGATTTGAGGAATATGATGGCTAGTTTCTTCCAAAACACTCAACCCTCTACTTCGTACTCTCTTCCTTCGAATACCGTGACCAATCCAAGAGCTAATGTGAGTGCTATTACTACACGCAGTGGAGCAACTCTAGTAGGACCATCTACCCTCCCCCCAGTTACTCCATCTATACCTCCTCCACCCCCATTTATTCCTCCTACTTCCACGCCTAGTACTAGTTCTACATTACCGTATCCACCTCTTACGGAAGAAGTACCAAAGACAAAACCTTCATCATCCCCACCTTCTACCTCTAAACCTTCTACCACTCAACCCTGAACCTCTACATCTACACCTTCACCTTCTACACCTACACCTCCTAAGCCTAATATTCCTTATCCATCTCGGTTAGACAAGTGCAAATTGCTCACCAAGGATGACATTCAAGTGTCAAACTTTTTGAAAAATATTTTTGGAGTGAACATCACCATTAGCCTTGTTGAAGCTCTTGCCCAAATGCCCAAATTTGTTAAGATGTTTAAAGATTTGCTTAATAAGAAGGAAAAAATGGTAGAGTTCGTCAACACTCGATTAAATGAGAATTGTTCTGCAGTCCTTCTTAAAGAACTTCCGGAAAAACTTGGAGATCCCGGTCGTTTTGTGTTACCTTGTACATTTTCCAAAACCGAAGAATTTTCTGCCTTATCCGATCTCGGGGAAAGTATTAATTTGATGCTTTTAAGTGTTTGGAAGAAGTTATCATTACCCGATCTTACACCAACAAAGATGACTCTTGAGCTAGTAAATTGAACTCTCACTTACCCCGTCGGTATTGCCGAAGATGTGTTTGTTAAAGTTGGTACCTTCACTTTTCCGGTCGACTTTTTTGTTGTTGATTATGAAATGGACCCTCGCGTTTCGTTAATACTTGGACGGCCATTCTTGAGAACCGGAAAAGCTTTAGTCGATGTTGCCGAAGGTGAACTAATCTTAAGGGTCGGGAATGATCAACAAATTTTTAAGATGGGGTAGATTACAAACAAATCCAATGGAAGAGAATCAGTGAACATGATTGATGTGCTTCAAGACGAGCTTGATAAAACTCCTTTGGAAAGAACAAAGATTGATGATTTTATCGTCTACAACAATCCTGTTTTCGAGCCTATCTATGATAATCCACTTTTTCAATAAAATGTGGAAGATTCTAAAGATCCTCCTACCACTTTGAATGCCCCACCAATATATGATGCTCCACCAATCTATGATGCATACTCTAGTTCCGATGTGGATGATTATGATGATTTTTCTTCAGTGTATAAAGACATGCCAACTTATGATGACTTTGATGATGTTGATACTCTTTCGAGTGATTCTTCAAATGATATGTCTCCTAATGATGATTATGCTCCTATTTTTGATGAAGATCCTCCGCCAACAATTCTTGATCCTACTTTGGATAAATACTCATTTGAGGAAGATTTTGCTACTTTTCTTAATACATACTTCCCCAATGAGCATGATTCTCCTCCTTTGGACTTTCATTATGGTATTTATCCTCCTTTGGATATTAAGAAACACGTTTCAAAGGAGAAGAAACCGGAAGACACCAACATCCGTAGTAATTGTATTTTGACACCTCTCTATCCACCTTCTTCGGATAAGATTGTGCGGTTTATGGGCGAATCTTCAAGGTCTTCTGATCCTAAGGCTTATTTTCCCCTAAAGGAAAAGGTGTTCGATCCGGGTATTACAATTTTTAAGCCATCTCAGTATCCATCTGATGAAATAAAAGGAAAGATTTCTGGAACTTATGGAGCTATGCTTTGACCTCTCCATACCTTCTACCACCGTGCTCAACAAATGCTTAAGGGAACCTTACCTACTCTCTGTCTTGTCTTGTTCACCTTAAGGTTGTGCTATTTGATGGACGAGAACCATGTATTTGACCCCGGTGGATGTTCTTCAAGCTTCTTACCATTGTAATCAAGGTCGAGTCAGGATCACGACTCAGTTAACAAAAACAAGCGCTTCTCGGGAGGCTACCCGAGTATCTATCCTTTTTATTCGTTTTTATAATAAGTGTAGAGGGGAGACCCTAGTATGTGTTTGTTGTCTTCTTTCTTATGATGTGCAGGGATTCGAGCTTTCAAATATCCATTCTTGATGACTTTTGACGACCCGTGATTCCGTGTACCCGTCTTCTCGGTTCTATCCTAAACTCTTTTTATTCACTATTTTATATTCTTCAATATTAAAATAGGAATCACTTTAGTTGTCTCTTCCTTAGCAAGATTTAAACAACGTGCACAATGTCCTAAGTGTAGGGGAGTTTACTCCCACGTGCTTAAACATTGAGGACAATGTTTATATTAAGTGTAGGGGAACTTCTATCGTAGTTAAGTGGGCTTTTCCTTGTATTTGTCCTCATTTTAACCGGAAAATTGATTTTTTGACATTTTTCAAAATTTTTGATCTATTTTGGCCTAGTTGTATTTTTCCTTTGTTGTCGTTATTTTCTTTTATTGCTAGAATAAATTTTAATAAAATGATTTTAATTTTAGATGTCTTTGATATATTAGGCCCGTCGTGAATCTTTTGACTCAACCCGAGTTTACTTATCTAAGTTTACTCTAGCTAGTATCCTTAACGTGTTTAAGTCAAGTTTTGCTAGGCTTTTATATAGGGAACTTTAAAACTCAAAAGTCTTAACTCTTACGGGTTTAGAACAATAACTTTTTGCAAGTTCCTATAATTGATCCTACAAAGTCGTTTATCAAGGGAACTTTAAAATGCAAATTCTAAACTTGAAAAAGTCTAAGAAGTTGCAAGATCCTATAGATGACTTGAAAACCCAAAACTTTGATTTAATAGGCTAAGCATCCACGAGTCTCATTCCTTGAGATTTCAAATTGTGGAGAACGAGAGATGATAAAGTCAATTATAAGTTTGGTATTCTTTCATGAATTTATGTGAGTTAATTATGAGCATTTTCTCCCATCGCTTGTTAATAATTATAATTGCAATAAGTAAGGTCGTACGATTTGAAAAGTTACTTGGCTTCTAGCCCAGGATCGTTTAAAAGTTGCTCGGTATTAATTAGAGTTCATAGCCAAGGCATAACTTATTGAAGCGGGATGAAAAATTGGCTTGTCCGAAAAGGCCCTAACAAGGCATGAGGGCTACATTTTGTTGCTAAAGATCCAAAGTGATGTGAAGAATCATTTATCAAAAATCAATATGAAGGATCGAGACACACGACGAAAAGCAAATACTCCCCTAAAGATCATGGAGAAGTCTATCCGAAAAGACCCTAGCAAGGTATGAGGATAAATAGATCCAAGTCCTAAAAGGAGGTGGATCGTTGTATATCAAAATCCCAAATAAAGATTGCAGAAAAATGAAGAAGTCGTGGTCCAAGTATGAAGAATCTCTCAAAAACTTCAAGTGAAGAAATTCCTGTTATGAAGAGAAGACCATTATTTCAAGATCGTCTCTCAAGATTCGAAGTATGAAGCCAATGCCAAATATCGGTCCGAGAAAGGTCTCAAATCGCGAAGCGAGTTATGCAAAGATATGAACTTTATGAGGTCTCGAGAAGCAGTTTTAAAAGATTTTGTCCTTTAGCTAACTATTGATTAAATCGTCCTACTTTATTTTCAGCCTAATTAACTATTGAAATAAGTCAACAATGCATCTTCGTGATCATTCAAGACAAAAATAAAATATAAGAGATACACCTAGGAATAAGGGGGTCTAAGTGAATAATTCAGCCACATGAGTTTGTGTTAGGTTGCTAACTTATAAAATGATCTCATTTTTAAGCTTGGTGTGGGGAACGTGAAACTCGAGGCTGATAAACATTCATGACAACCCAAAGCCCTAATGTAGTCTTTGATATTCTTTACTTGTTTTCTTCCTCCAAATATTTTGTAATTTTCTATCTTCTTAAGTTTTCTTAATGTCTTGTGTTTAATAAAGGCCAAGGTGGGTTATTTATGATGGAAAATGTAAATCTTGCTTTGTAATTAATGCATTGCATGAGTGCATTGCAATGGTAAAGTGTAGGGGATTTGATAGGTGTGAAAACACCCATCCTTTTACCACTTAATTATAATAATAACTAAGCCTAAACGTGTATTTATTGTCGTAAAAGTCAAAATTATGCGTGGTTTGTGTTTTTTTTGTGATTTAGGACCAAAATGTTAAAAGGGAAGAAAAAACGGGCTTTCACGGGCTTTTATCGAAGAAAAATACAAAAGACGAAGTCAAAAGATCAAGAGTGCAAAAAGAATGGAAGTCAAAGGCCTATTCTGAAGATTTATCGAAGAAAAAGTCTAAAGACGAAAGTTTAACGAAGTCGAAGAACCAAGTCTAATAAAAGAAGAAAATTATAAAGACGAGTTCATTTCATATCGACAAATCCCGAGACAACGTCGAGAAAGACGAAGAATTTAAAAGACGAAAAGACGAGAAAGAAAGAAGGAAGCAACACACTCCTTCCATTTCCTCCTATAAATACCTTTCTTATGTCATTAGGAAGGGTGTTAGATATTTGACACATAGCTCTCCATTTTTATTAATTGTCTTTTAATACTTGTCATTTATTTTCCTTCCTTTTCAAGTTTTCTCATGTAAGTTTTTGTGGAATCTTAATCTTTAATTTCAAGCTTTTTACATTAATCTCATTCTATCTTTCTTGATTGTTTAATCTTTATGCTTGTTTGCTTATTGGATTATTGATTATTTGTTAGTTTTGGTTGATCTGGTTTTAATTAATTAAGTGGGTTTTATAGTTTTAATGATTTTTATTGAATAAAGTTTGTTGATTTGGTTGATTTAATGAGTGTTAGATCTTATTTGGTGTTTTGATTAGCTTATTTCTTAGATTATTTAGCTTATTTTTGGTTTTCTAGAATTTAGGATCTGGATTCGGAATTCTTTTGATTATTGCTAAGTTGCCAAGAGGGTTTTAATTTTCTGAAGTCACTTTGTAATTTTTGGTAATATTCCGAAGTAAATAACAGATTTAATTCCGAAGTTCATTTTTTATATTTTACGAAGTTCATTTTTTTCTTATCATTCCGAAGTTATGATTTTGTTAAAATTCCGAAGTTAGTATAAATAATTATTCCGAAGTAAAAGAGAAAGAAATTCCGAAGTCACTTTGGAATATTGGTCATTTTGCTAAGTTACTTTGGAATATTGGTCATTTTGCTAAGTCATTTTGGAATATTGGTCATTTTGCTAAGTCACTTTGGAATATTGGTCATTTTTGCTAAGTCACTTTGGAATATTGGTCATTTCGCTAAGTCACTTTGCAATATTAGTCATTTTGCTAAGTCACTTTGGAATATTGGGCATTTTGAGAAGTTACTTAGGAATAAGTTAGTTATTGCTCAAGTAATAATTTAGTTATTCCGAAGCAAAGATCACATTCCGAAGACAACATTCATAAGATGTATTTTCTTCCCTCCAAAAGTGTGTTCCCCCATGGGGAACATGCTCCCTTTTGTTCAGCATTTGTTCCGTAAGTCATTTAGTTTTATCCGAAAGTCGTTTTAATTTTTATTCTGAAATTCAGTTAGTTTTAGTTATATTTTTCCGCAAATTTTAGTATTAGTATTTTATCGAAAAGTTTTAGTTTTAATTTTTATTACGTGCCCGCTTTAATATTTGTCTCGTTTCTTTTTAAAGTAGCTTTATAATACAATTTCTTTTATTTCTACCAGGTAAATTTTATTTTTAATTTGAAAGTTTATTATTATTGTTAGTTTTATTTTTATTAATTGTTTCGTTTTAATTTTCGTATTAATATTTTCCTTGTTTCTTTATTATTAGTCATTTGTCTTTAGTTATTTTTAATACTTTTCGCACTTACTTTTTAAGTAGAAATAGATACCCAATTTCCCTTTTAGTTACCAAAAACAATTAAGTCCACCTTAAACCGGAGATCAATTCGAACTGAATCGAGTACGAAAAACACACACAAAATCATTAAATCAAATGGCGTCGCTGCTGGCTCTTTTCGTAGAGATTAACGGTTTTTAGTGAGAAAAATTGGATTTTGTGATCCGTTCTTTTGGGAACGTTATTTTCAAGCATAAAAATTTTCAAAAAAATCCTAAAAATTATAAAATTTTCAAAAAAAAAAAATAAAAAAAAATAAAAAAGATAAAAAAGATAAAAAACCAAAAATATTGTATTTCATTTTTTAGTGTATGGGTACTCGATCTTCGTCTTATCTTGAGCCCGAGACTCGTAGAGACTTAGATATGGCCGATATACAAAATAATAACAACCCACCTCACCCCAATATGAATAATAACAACCATGACCCTCAACCCGACCTTCGTACGATGGAGGAGCTTTGTCAACCAACAATGAATGGACGTGGAGGACCGATTGCGCCGATGCAAATCACGTCTCCCGAATTTTCGTTGAAGCATCACATAATCCAACAAGTCCAAAATACGTGTCCATTTCGCGGATTACCGGATGATGATGCCAACAAACACCTCGATAAATTCATAACCATCACTCAAAGCATGAAATTACCCGGTGTTACCATGCATTTTCTTCGCCTTCATCTTTTTCCACACACTTTATCCCACCATGCCGAAAAATGGTTTGATCGTCTTCCTAAGAATTCAATTCATACATGGGACGAAATGACTGAACGATTTTTATCGCGCTACTTTCCACCATCCATGGTAACGGGCCTTCGTAATCAAATCAGTGGTTTCACTCAAGAACCTGATAAGTCTCTTTTCGATGCTTGGGAACGTTATAATGAATTGATCGATCGTTTTCCTAACCATAATATGTTCCTCGTCACCTTAATTGATACTTTCTACAACAGTTTAACTTTTCGTGATCGTGATACGATTAATGCTGCCGCCGGTGGTACGTTTATGAAAAGAAGACCCGAGGAGTGTAGAGAGCTTATAGAGACATTGATGTAGAGTTTTTACACACCTTTAGGAAAAGGAGGTAAAATAGTGGTAAGTATTAAGCGTACGTTTTGGAAAACGTAAACACTTATGACCCTTAATGGGGATCGTTCTCTCGAGGAGGCTAGTGCGTTGTGTAATGAATGATTGATTAATGTTTTTGATTATTAACAAGAAGAGAAAATGACGAAGACGAAAAAATAAAAATTTAACAAAAACTACTACTAGAAAGTTAAGACGTAGAAACGTAAAAAAAACACAAAATTTAAAATTTTAACCTAAAAATTCCTAAAAATTACTAAAAATCCACAATAAAATTCTAAGAGTTTACAAAAAATCCAAACTTGCTAAAACCTTTTAATTAATTTAATAATGACTTTTTAATGCTAATTAAAGCCCTAAAAATCACTTTTAAATATTAAAAAGCCCTAAACAAGATTTAATAGTTTGTAAACCTCAAAAATGACCTAATTAAGCTAAAAACTATTTTTAAAATTTTTAAAACCAAATTAAACTATTTTTAAACTCCTAACAACTATTAAAATCTATTAAATCTTAAATTAATTCTAGAAAATAAATGAAAAGCTTAAAAATTAATTGGAAAGTGACAAAGTTCCTAATTTAATGTCTATAACCTAGGAAAAATGAAAAAGAAAGAAAAATAAAACTTTCTATTTTGGGAATAAAATAATATAAAAATATTATAAAAAATAAAAAGTTTAAAAATAAATTCTAAAAAATTATCAAAAATCCTAAATATTCTAACTAAGACAAAAATGTAAATTAAAGCTCCTAAAACCTTTTAATTATTTTTATATTAATTATTAAAGTTTATAAAAAAACCTAAAATAAGATAAAATTAAAAATTAAAGTTTTTGAAAACCTTAAGGGATGTAAACCTCAAAATACTTAAATAAAACTTAAAAAATATTTTTCCTAAAATTAAAATTACTTTTTACTATTTTTAATCTATTTAATAATATACGGCAAATAAAAAATGGATAAAAAATAAATAAAGAAAAGGAAAAATCAACTTTTGTGCCAGAAAAATCCTAAATGATAACACAAACCTAAGAAAAATGAATTGATGCAAATTGGCTTAATGCATAAGCTGAAAATGGCCAAATAAGCTACGGCTTGTATTTAAATAAGCACACTCAAAACACCCTTAAGTATAATTCAATTGCAAACCCTAGCAGTCAAAGACCCTAGGGCGCAATGGTAACTCATTAGCCTCATCTTGCAAAGCATTGATACTACGAGACGATGATAAGCCCATTTTGGCAACACTCGGTGTGTGACGAGGGCTATAAACCTTAGACCTATTCTCAATTATGACCAAAGCTTCTTCAACCGTTTTACACAAAAAATTACCACCCGCGGCGGCATTTAAATAATCTCTTTCATGATCGTTAAGTCCATTGTAAAACGTGTCTATTTTGTGCAAGTCGGAAAAACCGTGATGAGGACATTCATGTAACATCTCCTTAAACCTATTCCAAGCCGTAGAAAAACTTTCATTTGATTCTTGTGAAAATTTAGAAATCTCATTTTTCAAATGCGTAGTCTTAGAGGGCGGAAAAAATTGGTTCACAAACTTTGAAACGAGATCCTTCCACGTCAATATAGAATTGGGTGACTCTTTCTCTAACCAAATTTTAGCGTGCCCCGCTAAGGAATACGGAAAAAGCATCATCTTAATCGAGTCATTCGAGACATCCTTAAATTTGCACGTGGCGGTAAGACGATTAAATTGGCGGATATGGTTGTGGGGATTGTCCTTCTCATCACCACGGAATTTGTTGTTTTGGATCATCGACAACAAACCCGTTTTCACCTCAAAATTCTCCGCAAGGATAGCGGGAATCACAATAGCTTCTCCATAACCCTCGGTGGGTGCTTGAAGTAACTCCATCATAGTTCGATTCGCCATGGTTGGTTCTTCTCGTACAATGGGTTCGTCAATAGGAGACTCCTCACTAGAATGAGTTGGAGTGGGAGTTTTGTTCTTTCGTCTACGTGCACGTTTTTCTTGATTACGAGTGAGCATAAACGTCACGTACAACGTGGAGACGAGCAAAGAAGATTCTTTTTGGTATTTTGTGTTTTTCAATTTTTTTGTTGTTTTTGATGGTATTAACTTTTTGGAATTTGGTGAATGTATTAAGTAGACAAAAAGTCCACAAATCTCCTCCTCACTCAAATATCTTGATTAAAAAGGCCTCAAGGAATGAAAACGATCACGTGGAGTGAACGCCTTCGATGACTTTAGAACGATGGTGGAACACCAAATCGTTCAAGAGGGTTTAATCAAATAGAAACCAAGAAAATATATATGATATGTAATAATACTTTGGGCGGCAAAACCCTCGATTCACTCTCAAAATCAAATACGCACAAGCAAGCGGAGGAAACGAGGCGGCGCGAAGCACTTAAGAGCCTTTTTCCTTTAGGTCGTGAAATACAACCGCCTTATACCCACCTTATAGTTTGTATTATCAAGATTAAGCTTCACGAAAGTATTTATCTATTTTTGCCTTTTTTCTTTGGTTTGAGATTCGAATACAATGATCGAGTGATGAAATCCCGAATCAAGGTTGTGATTACTCACGTATTTGGAGTACTTGTGTATTTATTGTTCTACGTATACAATATAGTAATAATATTCACACAAAAACCGAAAAACGATAATACGTATTAGTAGAGTGCTACTAATACCAATACTATTTATGGCTAATATAAAAAACAACAATGGTTCAATCAAAACACAACACGTCTCCCCGGCAGCGGCGCCAAAATTGATGTAGAGTTTTTACACACCTTTAGGAAAAGGAGGTAAAATAGTGGTAAGTATTAAGCGTACGTTTAGGAAAACGTAAACACTTATGACCCTTAATGGGGATCGTTCTCTCGAGGAGGCTAGTGCGTTGTGTAATGAATGATTGATTAATGTTTTTGATTATTAACAAGAAGAGAAAATGACGAAGACGAAAAAATAAAAATTTAACAAAAACTACTACTAGAAAGTTAAGACGTAGAAACGTAAAAAAAACACAAAATTTAAAATTTTAACCTAAAAATTCCTAAAAATTACTAAAAATCCACAATAAAATTCTAAGAGTTTACAAAAAATCCAAACTTGCTAAAACCTTTTAATTAATTTAATAATGACTTTTTAATGCTAATTAAAGCCCTAAAAATCACTTTTAAATATTAAAAAGCCCTAAACAAGATTTAATAGTTTGTAAACCTCAAAAATGACCTAATTAAGCTAAAAACTATTTTTAAAAATTTTAAAACCAAATTAAACTATTTTTAAACTTCTAACAACTATTAAAATATATTAAATCTTAAATTAATTCTAGAAAATAAATGAAAAGCTTAAAAATTAATTGGAAAGTGACAAATTTCCTAATTTAATTTCTATAACCTAGGAAAAATGAAAAAGAAAGAAAAATAAAACTTTCTATTTTGGGAATAAAATAATATAAAAATATTATAAAAAATAAAAAGTTCAAAAATAAATTCTAAAAAATTATCAAAAATCCTAAATATTGTAACTAAGACAAAAATGTAAATTAAAGCTCCTAAAACCTTTTAATTAATTTTATATTAATTATTAAAGTTTATAAAAAAACCTAAAATAAGATAAAATTAAAAATTAAAGTTTTTGAAACCTTAAGGGATGTAAACCTCAAAATACTTAAATAAAACTTAAAAAATATTTTTCCTAAAATTAAAATTACTTTTTACTATTTTTAATCTATTTAATAATATACGGCAAATAAAAAATGGATAAAAAATAAATAAAGAAAAGGAAAAATCAACTTTTGTGCCAGAAAAATCCTAAATGATAACACAAACCTAAGAAAAATGAATTGATGCAAATTGGCTTAATGAATAAGCTGAAAATGGCCAAATAAGCTACGGCTTGTATTTAAATAAGCACACTCAAAACACCCTTAAGTATAATTCAATTGCAAACCCTAGCAGTCAAAGACCCTAGGGCGCAATGGTAACTTGTATGTGTTGTGAGGAGGATGGCGCAGGTTCGAGTCCTGGCCAGTCCTTTTTGGATCTTTTTTTTTTTTTTAACTTTTATAAACCAAAGCTGGGACCTTTTTAAGCTTGAAATCACAAACACAAACCCAAATCAAACAAGATTAAGCTTGGATTAGGACCAAAACGTATGCAGTTTGAATTTTTAAGAACACAAGTAAATCTGTTTTCTTCACAAGTGCAACAAACCAAGAGGACTTGGATTTATGATTAATTGGTGTTGTTTCTTGGACTAGCAGGGCACCCCTATACTCTTTGGAGTATAGGGAGTCAGGAGAACACAAAACAAGCAACAATTAAGCAAGATCAAACCCAAAAATGCACACTCAATGTTGCTGATGTACCTATGCTAGGTCTGGGGGTTTATGAGCTTAATTTCTTGCACAAATCTGAGATTCAAGAGCCAATGGTTTACACACAAGTTCACCTAACAGCTTAAAAGCAACTCACAAACCTAAATTATCCTAACTCTTAACAGATTATCAAGAATCAAGCATAAATTTCAACAAAATCTGTCACAAAAGGCACCCACTGGATTTGCTTACTTTTTCAATATTATAGCATGCACTTTGGCTAAAAACACTTCCAAACTGAAAACAAGACTAACACACTACCTACTCCTACCCTAGTGAGTGATTCTAACCCGTTTTAAAAACAAAAACCCTACAAATTACTTAGCTATTATGCTAATCCAAACACTCCCTTAAATACTGATTATGCAACTTTCTCAAACAAAGCCTATGCTAAACCTATCCAAACTGATTCAATAAGCATCTAGCATGCATACAATCCTATGTGAACTCAAATCCAATCAATTTTACACACTATTTAACACTTAATCAGAAAATCATGCCAAATCATGTGAAACTTGAAAAATGAAAAGGAAAGCTAGAACAAGGATTCACCTTGTTGGTCCTACATCCAAGACCAACAGTGGCTAGCTAGCCACCTCCAATATACCCGGGTATATGCTGACCCTTTGATCAATTCAAGCTCAAAACACCCCTGCTAAGAAAATGAAAGAAAAATGCAAGCACAATAATATACTGATTTTATCTTTCTTTCTTAAAATCTTTTAAAAATCTTTGAAACCCTTAAAAACTTGTTTTAAAACAAACTCAATCTCAGAAAATCAAAAATCTTGGTCCACTTTCACTTTCTAAATCTCTTAAACTTTCTGAAATCAAGACTTATTTTCAAAACTTTTGAAAACTGAAATATCAAACACTCAAATCTTTCACAAATATGATGGAACTCAGATTTTTCTCAACAAAGATATACCAACTTTTAAAAAACAGTAAAGGAATTACATTTAAATCAAAACACCAACTTTAATTTCTTTAAAAAGGAATTACAATTTTGGAGAAAAATCTGGAACAAAGGAATAGAGACACAGGTCGTCTCTATTTATACAACTAGAAAGACTATTCTAGAATACTGGAATTAAAAAATTACAAATGCTAAACCCTAGTATGGAAATGCCCTAAATTGCCCTTTGAAATTTCTTGGATTCTTGGTCAATAGCGTCCCATGTGATGCCAGGCTGTGGAAGGATGATCTTGGCCGTTTAAATAAACTTGGGGACAAAGGAGTTGAGCTAAATCGCTCATTTGGTCGGTTTTTGGTTTTGGTGTGAAAAAGACGGGGCATGGGAAGGTCCCACAAGACACATGGGTGTGTCTTGTGGTGGGTTAAGATGTGGGTTAGGGTGAGAGTAAGATGAATTAAGGATCTGGACAAATTAAGCTCATAACCCTTTGATTTGAGTGATGTTGAGGATTAGGGTTTATGGGTAAAAAGGTTTAGCAGGTTTGTGTTTAATCTAAATTGGGATTAAACTTTTTTAAAAAGATGTTTAGGAGGGAAATAGGGAAAGGGTTAAGTGGGTTGACCATTTGACTGAGTTTTTAAATAAACCGGGTATAAAAGGGTATTGGACTGGGTAGGGTATGGGTATATGGGTTTGTGGGTGGGTTGTGGTGACGTGTCAAAAGCTGGGTGGGTGGATATGTTTGGTTGTTTGGCAGTTTTGACCCCCAAGCTTTTCTATTCCTTCCACTTTGTAAATAATGTCCATCAGTGCCTATTTTGCCTTTATCAACTTTTGGCAACTTGTCAAAAGTGGCACAAAAGGTTCCAAAACTTTTTCCAAGGGTTTCTTTTGTATATTCTTGATTCTTCAAGGACTGGAATTGTAATATCTTCAAACTTTAGGGATCATTCTTGTACATATGACATTTTGAGGGTCAAATGTGACAAGTTCTTCAAAGATGAGGGGCCATTCTTGCCAACTCTTCAAACTTCAAGGGTCTTTTTGCTAAATTCCAACTTGGGCCCGGTTCATTGTGCGACTTCGTTTCCCGTGTTCGTTTTTGAATGATTCTTGTGATCTTTTGCCATTTCCTCAATATCCGTACCTAAAAATACACAAGTAACAAACACGAGCATATATTTGGTATATTTGATGATATTTTATGCAATTAAAGGCCGTTTTGGACGATGAGACCATGTATAAAAGCAGTCTCATCACTCCCCCATACTAAACCATTGCCGTGCCCTCACGCAATGCTAGAATAAAGTATCATAGCATCTCCAAAATTTCAATTTATTCACTTTTATTGAAATGATAAACTAGCTACATTACTACTATTGCTACTACTTGCGTTTTAGACATAATGTATGATTCTCATCGCAAAATGGGACGTTTAGGTTCCTAGAATAAGAACATGTGAATGCTTCGTTAGAAATAATTTCGTCGTCCTCGATTTTCACTTCAATTCCATGCCAAGCGTGCAACGAGATCATTGTCATTATAAGTTAGTAATGCTAACACTACTCATATGCCCTAATCACGTACTTATCCTCCCATTATTCCTAAGTTGTATCTCTTATATTTTATTATGTCTTAATGATCACGAGGATACATTGTTGACTTATGCGATATTAGAGATTTAGGTCTAAAAATAGAGTCTTAACGGTGTAACTAAGACCATCAAATCAATAACCCCTCCTAATAGACAACGATGTTAAAAAATTAAGTTGACAAGAAGAATCGATAAAAACGGTTTTATAACGGTTTTGAACATGAGACTTATTACCAAGACTTTTATACGCCCCCTAACGGAAGGACCTTATTATCTTTGGTTTACCTCCATCTTTTATTCAACTTTGCCATGAAGCTTTTATTATGACTTCGGTCTTGCCTTGCCTTTTATTATCCGCCATCATCGGTGGTTTTATTAGCCAAAGACGTATATCCTCACGCTAGAGCGAATTTTGGATCTTTAAAGCTTCGAAGATTAAGGCTTGATTCACTTTCAATTTTGCATAGATTTTAGGCCTTGTGGGGCTTCAAATTGTTTGCTAGATTTAGGTGAGCACTTGAAATCTTATTATTGGGTGAAGCTTTCGATTATTCGGGTGCCAATACTTCAAAACCGTGACGCTGGCGATACCTTAATGTCTTCCCAATTTAATTACACGGAAGCTACTAGAAAAGACTAGAAACCCAACAATCCTAACTAAACCGCTAAGTCAATATTTATTAAGCAAAAAATATTTACAAGCGAAGGGAGAATAAGCAAACAACGAGAACACATGAGTTTTTGAAAGAATACGAGTACTCTACGTTTAGCATAGTAACTTATAATTAACTCTATCATTTCTCGTCCTCATTTAAGAAACTTAGCCTAATGTGTAGTTAAGGAATCAAAGCTAAGTGCTCAACACGCACGGTCGAGTCAAAAATTACTCTTATTCTCGCCATCAGAAAATCTACATTCGTGTCTTCAAACACTTATAAAACATGAGAAAATTTTTAAAATTTGGCCATTTTTAGCCTTATTTTGCAACAAAACGATAAACAAAACGATAAACAAAAAGATAAACTTTGGAAAGCATGAAGGTTTGGCAAGGCAAGTATCTATTCACCCCCCATACTAAAGTTAAACATTGTCCTCAATGTTTCGAGTCTAGGGGTGCAAACACCCCCATACTAGAGACGTAGTCGAATGCCTAATCTAGCATGGAAAGGGTGTAACCAATAAGTAATAGCCGTTTATGAAGTGTGCTATAAACCTAAGGTTAGAACATAAAAGGATATATCATTTGGATATTGGGAAAGGCCTCAAGGCAAACGATCGAGTGCTCCTATAAAACGAACACGAGAGGCTCCAATCGTGAAGATCATGATCTAAAAACCACAATGCACAAACAACCACGGAACAAAGGTTGGAAGGGCACAAATCCCCTCACATTAAACTAATTAGAAAGCAATAATATGTACATGGACAAGCATGGGTCTCCCCCACGAGGCACCTTGTTTTTGATAACCGAGTCAAAATCTCGACTCGAATCCCCATAAATGTGATCATTTAGGGATAATCATGGTATGGTCAATTTTTGGTGGGGCTTACATGATAAACAAGGCCCAAAATCACGTGGAGTACTTTAAAAACCCGATAAACGTATACCGGGGTCAAAGATAGCGTCCTCGTTTTCGGATGAAAGACGAAACAACGCCACTCCAACACAAACTAAAACCCCAATGGGGTAGAAGAAAATAGGAGAGAAGAAATAGAAGGGTGGGACAATGGGTAAGTCAAAACATTGAGCTACTCGAGGTAGACTCGCACCAATCAAATGAAAAGATTTTCCATTTATTGCATCGGTGGAAGACCGAGATTTCCCTTTATAAGCAATTCCAGGATCAAATATCTCGTCCTCGGTGGAGAAAGGGGAGGGAACATAAGGGGATTCCCCCACACTAAGTCCACACAAAGCTTCGTCAAAAGGAGAAGACGAGATTGTAGTACTCAATAAACGTGGTGATGACGGAGTTAGAATTGTAGAAAAATCTTTTAAATTTAAGTTAAAATCTTTTCCTTTTTCATCTTTTACACTCTCTTTGTGAAAACCCGATTTGATTATGTCAAAAATATTTGGTGTATCTAAAGTAATGTTAGTCACACTAAAAATTCTCACATTTTGAAATCTTTTTGGTTTGGGTGGTGGTAAGTTTTCAAATCTTGTAGGCAAATGTTCCGTAAGGACAAGTGAATGTGGTTTTCTCTTGGTCTTTGGGATCGATGGGGATTTGAAAATACCCGGAGAAACCGTCTAAAAAGCAGTAATAGTCATTACCCGCTAGGCGTTCAAGCATTTGGTCTATGAAAGGAAGGGGAAAATGATCCTTTCTCGTAGCATCATTGAGTTTGCGATAGTCTATACAAACTCTCCACCCTGTAACGAGACGAGTAGGAATCAACTCGTTGTTTTCATTGGGAACAACGGTGATTCCCCCTTTCTTAGGCACACAATGGACGAGACTAACCCACGGTGAATCCGAGATAGGATAGATCATTCCTGCATCAAGAAGTTTGATAACCTCTTTTTTGATTACGTCATGGATCTTAGGATTCACCCTTCTTTGGCTTTGAATAGTGGGTTTAAAGTCGTCCTCCATGAGAATTTTGTGTGTGCAGAAGTGAGGATCAATTCCACGAATATCAAAGATCTTCCAAGCAATCGCTTTCTTGTGATTCTTCAGCACGGCGATAAGTCGGGATTTTTCTTCTTCTTTCAAGTCCTTAGAGATGATGACCGGTAACGTCTTGTTGTATTCAAGGAAAACGTACTCGAGATGAGACGGAAGATCCTTAAGCTCTAAATCTAGAGGATTTTCGATGGACAGCGTAGTCAGTTGCGGATCATCGGTAGAGATATCCTTAGGAGATGGTGGAGAAGTTTGGTCCTCATTGAGAAGTTTCTCAATGGTACGAATGTCTTCATCCCAACCGGTGGGAGAACCATCATACTTAAGATCGACAGGACCCAAGCTAGCTTCAAAATCATCTAAGTCACTGTCTCCAAAAGGAGTCAATGCCAGAGCAATTGAGGCAACGGTCTCAACATTGGGTAGAGAAGAAGAACCACGTTTACAAGCGTCTTTGAAATGTTCTTCACAAGCCTCATCAAGAACATCAATGAAATTAACACTCTCGTTTTCCGAAGGCTGCTTTGAAAGTATACCCATGTTGAAGACGATTTTATCGTCACCAACTCTCATGATTAGTTCGCCTGCGGCAACATCAATGAGAGTGCGATCGGTCCTCAAAAACGGACGTCCAAAAATTAATGGAACATGGGGATCCATCTCGTATTCAATGACAACAAAATCCGCCGGGAAGGTGAATTTGTCGACACCAACGAAGACGTCTTCGGCTATCCCCACTAGATACGCAACCGTACGGTTGGCTAATTCCAAAGTCATTCGCGTGGGGACTAGCTCGGGGAGAGATAACTGCTTCCAAACACTTAATGGCATTAAGTTAATACTGGCACCTAGATCGGCTAGGGCCATGCAATTCTCTACTCCCGGGAAGTTGCAAGGAATCAAGAAACGACCCAGATCACCAAGTTTGGTGGGCAATTTCCTTAAGAGCACTGCAGGGCAGTTCTCATTAAGTTGGGTCTGAGCAATATCGAGAAGTTTCTCCTTATCACTGAGAAGATCTTTAAACATTTTAGCGTATTTCGGCATGTGAGCGAGAGCCTCAACAAAGGAGATATTGAAATTCAGTTTTTTGAACATTTTAAGAAAGTTCGAAACCTGAATATCATCCTTGTTCTTCAATTTCTCTTTCCTCAACCTCGAAGGATAAGGTATATTGGGTTGAGATGAAGGGTTTGGGATAGAATTCGCACTCACATCCTTGGGTGGGGGAGGGGTAGAAGTAAAAAGTGGTGGAATTGGAGAAGTAGAAGTTAGAGGAATAGAAGATGGAGGATTCGGAGAAGGAGACTCATTTTCCTTTGTCACAATCACCGGTGTAGGTGTAGGAAGCTCGGGTTCCTTTAAACCTTTTCCACTGCGAGTGGTGATTGCTTTCATCTCCCCTCTTGGATTAGCAACGGTGTTACTCGGAAGAGAACCCGATCCATAGGCTTGATTACTAGGGAAAAAACTAGCCATCATATTCCTCAAGTCATTCGTTTGACTTGCCAAAGTGTTTCGCATATCAGCTCGAAGATCATTCCCTTGCTTAACCATATCTGCTTTCATGTTGGCCATTTCCCGCCGAAGATTTTGCACGATCACATCGTTAGTCCTCATGTAGGTTTCAAGATCTTGGTGTAAGGCTGTGGGTTGGTTGAGGGGAGGAGCATGGTAGGCGGGTGGTTGATAAGCAGGTTGTTGGTAAACTTGGTTGTTTCTTTGAGGTGGATATGGGTTTCTTTGGTTTGGATATGGAGTTGGAACACGTGGTTGGTTTTGATTGTTGCGATTGAGGTTGTTTGGGTTTTGTAGGGGAAAACCGGGAGGTGAAAGAAAGTTGTTTGAGCGATAGCTGAGCAAGTTGCGGTCACCTTGAGGACGTGCTTGATAGCCTCCAGTAGCATAGGTACCGTTCGCGGCATACACATTTTCCGGATTGTCGTGAGTCGAAGGACAATCGGTGTATGAGTGAGATCCCCCGCATATATCACATGATTGGCTCAAAACATTAGCTTGGGCATTGAATTGTTTGGCATTGTTTGCAGTTTGTAAAGCAAGCGATTCCACAAGCGAGGTAAGCTTATCAATTCTTTTGTCGGCATCACTAGTACTAGCACTTGCTACATTAGTTCTAAGACTCTTGGTTTAAACTCTAGATTTGTTCTCAATAATATCCCAAGCAGCATTAGAAGACTTAACCAAAATATTACCCCCTGAGGCACTGTTTAGTGAATCTTGGTCATTCATGCTTAAACCATTGTAAAAATTATTGATTTGATGTACTTTTGTTAAACCATGTTGTGGACACTTTCTTAAAAGTTCCTTAAAACGGTCCCAAGATTCACTAAAAGACTCACCGTACTTTTGTTCAAAGGTAATAATTTCATTCCGCAAAGCGGTAGTACGCGAGGGTGGGAAAAAGTAGTTGATAAACTTGGTCTCTAAATCCGTCCACGTAAGAATACTTTGTGGCGGTTCCTTATCAAGCCAATTACGGGCTTGTCCCTCTAAAGAGAAAGGAAAAAGTTGCAAGCGAATCACTTCTTGTGATACCCCATTGTACTTAACCGTATTGGTAAGCTGAAGAAACCTTTTAATATGGTCATGAGGATCATCAAGTGAGCGGCCCAAGAAGGGTTGAGCAGAGACCATTTGTATAAAGCCAGATTTGAGTTCAAAGTTGTTGGCTCCAATCTCAGGGATGACAATTGCATCGGTGTTGCCTTCTACGTGCGATTGCAAAAGCTCGATCATTGGTTGATTGTCCATGGTGACAATTGGTTGAGTAATGACTTCGACTTGAGCTACACTCTTCTTACGAGCACGAGTACGCATGCACACCTACAAAAGGATTAGAAAAATAGAAAGGAAATATTTTTGGTTTTTATGGTTTTTCAATTTTTTTGTATTTTTGAAGATTTTATATTTTTTAGGATTTTTGAAATTTTTAAAGCAAGGAAAATAACGTTCAAAGATGAACGGATCCCAAAATCCAATGCGTCTCTCACTTAAAACCTTTAATCTTAACGAAAAGAGCCGGCAGCGGCACCATTTAATACACGGTTTTGCAACCGAGTATAAAATTTCGTTGTTCCGAATCTCTTCGAATTGACTATTGGTTCAAAGTGCGACTCAATTGTTCTTGGTGGAAAATAAAAAAATGGTTTGGTTGATTATCTATTTTAAACTAATAGCAGATAAATGTAAATATCGTTGAGTGAAGTAGAAGCTTAAAGATTAAACTAAAATGACGAGTTAAAAATAAATGCTTGAAAACTTAAAGGCAAGATTAGAAAAAAATACTTGAACACTTAATAAAACTAACACTTGGAAACTTTGAAAAACAAGAAATTTAAACCATCGGAAAATTGCCAAATCGGAATCTGATCGGAATATATCACTGATCAGAATATGTGGTCGGAATAAGGCAAATCACCACAATCGGAATATTCAAGTATCTCCTAGATCGGAATGTTGGCGTCGGAATAAAGCTGATCGGAATACAACCAGATCGGAATGCTGGGAAATGTTTCTAATCGGAATAATGTAAATTAGGGCTATCGGAATAATTGAAAACAGTCAAATCGGAATGTTAACAAAATCAGGTCCAATCGGAATGATAACACAACCTCAAGTCGGAATATTAAAACCCTATTCCGATTAGGGTGATCGGAATAAGGGGTGGAGTAGTCGGAATGTAGTGATCGGAAAAGGGTTTATACCTTTTCCGATTTATGTGGGATTCGAGAATAAGCAAAGGTGATAAGCTATTTTGATAAGCTATCACCCAAAACTTGAACGAATCTAAAGTAAAACGGACTAATAAGCTCAAATAACAACTTTTCCAAACTAAAAATAAGCAATCTTTTGAATCAAACTATAAAAAGATGAACTTTTTAAGAAAACTTTTAAAAAGTAAATAAGCTAAACATATAAATAAGCCAATAAGCACAAAGATCTTAAAGCTTATTCGTATGAAAACTTAAGTAGGCATAAAAAGATTAACTTTTAGGCACAAAAACATTAAGAACAACACGGATCAAATAGATTTCGCACCAAAAGTAAACTAAAATCAAAGAAAGGTAGAAATAGATGAAAGATTAAAAGCTTAACTTGAACTTGATTAATGAAATCCAAATACAAAGGTTTAATCTTGAAAGATTAAAAGAAAGAAAAGACGAAAACTTAGTGAGAGAAAGTTGAGAACTTTCTCTCTCTAAAACTAGAAAGAAAAGTGAAAAAAATGAAACTAATCTTCTAAAAACTAACTACCCTCCTAATGTGTATTAGGAGGGTATTTATAGGGAAAAAATGGGAAGGAGTGCATGTGTTGCCTCTTCTTTCTTTCTTTCTTCACGTCTTCTCGACTCGATTTAATTCTTTGTCTTTTCTCGACATCGTCTCGGGATTTGAACTTGTCTTGATAATTTTCTTCTTTAATTTAGACTTGAGTTCTTCGACTTCATTAAACTTCCGTCTTTAGACTTTTTCTTCGATAAATCTTCAAAATAGGCCTTGGACTTCCGTTATTTTTGCACTCTTGATCTTTTGACTTCGTCTTTTCCCGTTTTCTTCGATAAAAGCCCGTGAGAGCCCGTGTTTTCTTCCTTTTTCATCTTTTGGTCCTAAAACACAATAAAAACAGAAACCACGAATAATTCCGACTTTTACGACATAAATTACACGTTTTGGTCTTGTTATTATTGGAAATAAGTGGTAAAAGGATAAGTGTTTTCACACTTATTACCTTTTTAACCTTTTCTTTTATGTTTTGATTTAATGAATCACATAGAATCATGATGTTTTTAAAAACTAATTAAAAACAATTATTAAAACATAGGGATGAGCACGGTACCAGTACCGTACCAAACCGGTACCGTACCGAACGGGATTCGGATATCGGTACCGGTATCGGTACTGGTACCGGGAAATCGGGGTTTTCCCGTTTTATTTTGGGAAATTCCCGATTTGGTACCGGTCCCATACCGAATTAGTGGTACCGAATGTTTTTCACCTTATTTCGTGGTACCGGTACCGTACCGAACGAGATTCGGGTACCGGGAATCGGTACGGTTCCGGTACGGTTTCGGTTCGGTTCCGGATTCGGTTCCAAATTATCATCCCTATTAAAACATGTCTATGATCATGGGGTAAATCAAAACAAGGGTTTTGGGGTGTTGTGTTTGTAGCCGACGCCTAAACCGAGCCCTAAGGGGTCTCGGCTTGGCTTATTAACCACCACCGAGACCGTATGGTCTCGGTATGGTGATGGTGATCCCACGACAACAACAAACAAGGGGAACCCCGACCTTGGTTCGGGGTATGGTGTTGATTACGGGTCCGGTTCATGGTTTCTAGTCACGGGTCCGGTTCATTTATTATTTTAAGGTTTATGATTTTGATAGTTATGTGTTAGAAATTAAATTAATAAAACATGACATGATTAATTTAATTAACATGACTTAGGTTATGATTTAATTATTAGATCATGAATTTTAACCTAAGTATTTATATTTTACTAGACTTTATAATTAATTAATTATTAAAAACCATGACTATAATTAATTAATTAACATGACTTATGTTATATTATTAATAATTAATAATACATGTTTTAACCTAAGTATACCTTATTTAATTAAAATCATGATATATTTAATTAAATACTTTTAACTTATAGTTTATTTAATTTACATGTAATAATTAATAAACTATACTTTATAACAACATGACTTAGAATAATAATCAGAAAACACTTAAGCTTATATAATTAGCTTATTTAACCAGCTTACATCTAATTATGGAAACTTTCTATTTTTAGAAACTTATTTAATTAAGGCAGCTAATCTATTTATGGAAACTTTCTATTTTTAGAAACCTATTTATATAAGGCAGCTAATCTATTTATGGAAACTTTCTATTTTTAGAAACTTATCTATTTTAAGCAGTAATTCTATTTTTGGAAACTTTCTGTTTTTGGAAACTTTCTATTTTTGGAAACTTTCTATTTTTGGAAACTTTCTATTTTTGGAAACTTTCTATTTTTAGTAACTTTCTATTTTTGTAAACTTTCTACTTTAGGAAACCTGCTATTTTTAGAAAGTTACTTATTACTACCCAACAAGCATTATAATACATGAAATACAAGAAATACTTAATCAGAATACACATAATATAACATAAACACAATATAAATCTTAAACAGTAAAGCATGACATGAACGTATAAAATAAGCTAAGACAGGACATAAAACCAGTTACGTATTCAGTAATCAGATACTTATACACGTATGTATTTATGTAGCATTAGTGATACCAAAGTAGGACTCTCTTCCGTTCGTCTTCTTCGTTCACTGGACATAAGGTACGGATTCCCGTCCTTTCAGTATGGACATTCTTTCCTTATTAGGATTCCCCGTATGCAGCCAACTGTTTTCCCATAGTATAAGTTTGTATGTTTGATTGCTTATGTTTAATTAGAATACCTAAAGCCATATACATGCATGACCAGTTTCACCTAGTTATGGAGGTACCATAACCATAACACTAGAGGCACTGGTGTTATGACTTCCCCACGGCGGAGTGATTGCTCGTGGCGTCCCTTCAGCTTTTGGCCATATTATTATATTTATCATGTGGGGCGTATGGGTGCATCCTAGTTACATGTTTTTCAGTAGATTACTCAGTGTGAATGTGGTGTGTGCCTTGCATCCTTCACAAGGAGCTGATCCCTCCTACCCGAAAACCAGTATATTAAATTAGAGGCAGCCCCTCTAATTTGCATGATGAGGTCACCCCTCTAAGTATTCATGCACGGTGGATTTTCATGACCTATATTGGCTAATGGTAAAATATGTTAAACAGTTTTTACAAGATAAACATAAGGCTTTTCAAACTATAAAACCAGTTTTACTAAGACTTGACCGGGTTATTCGGGACTTAGTTTCTTCCGCTGTTATATGCTTATATGCTTATATTATTCATGCTTTATTGTACATCCGTGCACTGAGCGTATTGCTCAGCCGTTTTCCTTTTCATGTTCCCAAAACGACAGGTACTCAGGGACGCTCGTAGACTTTAAGCGTACGTGCATATGGACTGGAAGCTTTCTAGCCTTTCTTTACTTTATGCATTATCTATACTTTGATACTCTTTCCATGGACATTGTTTAGTCCTTTCATTTACAGTACTTATGTTTGTGTGTGATGAGCTTTACTTTTGGACTACCGATGTTTGATTCCGGTATTTCCTTTTATGGTCATGTAATGTTTTAGACATTTATCCTTGTATGCTTTGATGACACGCCATAATTACGCGTGACATTGCATTTATTAAAATGGGGTGTTACAAGAAGATACCGTCATCATCAACACAAAACTCCGTCTACTGATCAAGGTTCTGAATGATAGCCCAAATCTCACCATCGTTCTTCTAAGCTTCCTTGATCCTAGAATGTAAGTCTGGTTCCACTCTAAGATTAGCCCAGTAACCGTGCTGTCCTCGTACACAAAACTCAATATCAGTCATTTCTAGGTCACGGATGTTCTCCTTTGCAATCCAGATGCCAACGATCATACCCGACCTTCTGCTTAGAGCATATACCACCATATTCGCCTTACCAGGATGGTACTGAATGTTGGTGTCGTAGTCCTTCAATAGCTCTAACCATCTCCTCTTTCTCATGTTCAGCTCCTTCTAGGTGAAGATGTTCTTGAGACTCTTGTGATCGGTGAATATGTCACATGATTCACCATATAGATAATGTCTCCAGATCTTCAATGCGAAAACAACTGCTGCAAGCTCTAAATCATGAGTATGATAGTTTTCTTCATAAGGTTTAAGCTGTCGTGATGGGTATGCAATAACCTTCCCATGTTGCATGAGAGCACAGCCTAGACCCTTTCCTGAAGCGTCACTATATATCTGAAATCCACCTGAGCCAGATGGGAGAGTAAGAATAGTTGCAGTCATTAACTTCTGCTTAAGATCTTCAAAGCTCTTCTCTCGTTCTTACGTCCAGACTAATTTCTCTCCTTTCCTCATCAGGTTAGTCAAAGGTAAGGCTAACCGTGAAAAGTTCTCCACAAACCTGAGGTAGTATCCAGCTAAACCCAGAAAACTTCTGACCTCAGTTGCATATGTAGGTCTCGGCCATTTGGTGATAGCTTTGACCTTTGTAGGATCCATGGTGATCCCTTCTACAGATTCAATATTGCCCAGAAATGCCACCTTGCTTAACCAGAACTCACACTTGGAGAACTTGGCATACAGCCACTTCTGACGAAGAATCTGCAAGACTGTAGAAGGTGTTCCTCATGTTCCTCCTTGGATTTGGAGAAAATCAGGATGTCATCAATAAACACGATAACGAATTTGTATAGAAACTCATGGAAGACACAGTTCCTCAAATCCATGAAGACTACTGGAGCATTTGTGAGTCCAAATGGCATGACCACGAACTCGTAGTGCCCATAGCGTGTACGGAAAACAGTCTTAGAAATATCATGCTCTTTAACCCGTAACTGATGGTAGCCGGACCTCAGATCGATCTTGGAAAAAATGCTTGGCACCCTGAAGTTGATCGAAAAGGTCATCAATTCGCGACAAAGGATAACGATTCCTGATCGTGATCTTGTTCAGCTCACGATAGTCTATACACAACCGCATGCTGTCGTCTTTCTTCTTCACGGAAAGTACCGGTGCACCCCATGGCGATGCACTAGGATGGATGAAACCTCGTTCCAGAAGTTCCTACAGTGGTCTTTTAGTTCTTTGAGCTCAATAGGAGCCATGCGATAGGGAGCCCTGGAAATTGGCTCTGCACTTGGAATGAGCTCAATTCCAAACTCGACTTCACAAACAGGTGGTATGCCCGAAAGCTCATCAGGAAAGACGTCAGGAAAGACGTCAGGAAATTCTGACACAATAGGCTGATCTTGGATCGATGGAGACTCGGCAGTAATGTCATGAATATTGGCTATAAAGCCCTGACATCCATGTGTTAGTAATGCATGCGCATCCATGGATGAAATAATTTGTACTGACTTCCCTGGCAGAAAACCATGGTGTATGCACTCTCGAGATTTAACATCACCAAAGATAACTCGATAAGTGTGGCAGTTAATCATAGCCTGGTGTTTGGATAACCAGTCCATGCCCAAAATCAAGTCAAAATTGCACATGTCTAAAGGTAGTGCGTCAACTCTGTGGATCTTATCATCAAATTCTAGGGGAAGATCTCTGTACACCTGGGTGATTCGTATAGAGCCCTTAAGTGGCGTGGAAATGCATAAGGCATTATCTAATGGCATAGGGGAAATCTTAACACGTACAACAAAAGTAGTAGATATGACTGAATGAGTCGCTCCATTATCAAACAGAACACATGCTGCCAAACCATTCATAAAGAGATTCCCAGTGATGGTACCTAAAGTCTTGTTTGCCTAATCTCTAGTAGTAGTGAACACGCGACAATAAGTAGGAGGTGGTTTGGTGTCGGCATGTCCAGAGGTGCCTTCTATCTCACCTTGGCGACAATCCTTCTGCTGATGGCCTTGTTGGCCACACTTGAAACAACCACCAGTACCTCGACGACAAACACTAGAATGTCTGCGCGAACAAGTAGGACAGATAGGATGCGTGAATCCTCCAGCAGGTGTCCTAGCTAGCTGAGAGCCTGTTTCAGGATTACATGCATGAGACATGATCATGGAGCATAAACATGATTACATAGAAGGTTTAAAAATTACCAGATGAGGTAGAACGGTTAGTCTGTGAACCTCTACGGTCCTGATCCCTACCGTTGTTGTTGTTCCTGAATTTGAATCGTTGGAGTGTAAGAATACCATAACATAAGATAGTTTAACATGAAAGAAGGTAAATGTAGGGACCTGTTGTTGTTCGAGTTATTAGCGTTGTTACGGTAATTATCATTACCGCCACGCCTCTCTGAACCAGAACGGTCGTTGGTCTAACCGTTTCCCTTAGATGCTTGCTGCTGAACAGCCGCAGGCTTACGGTCGTCAGTCTTCTGTCTGAAACGTAAAGTTGAACAGAGGATGATATGAAAATGAAAATACTTATAGAAATGAGTGGTTTACAATTGGTGATTGAAGATACATCTTCACTGCTCTGTCATCACCAAACTTCTCTCGTTCCTAGAGCATCTTAAGCTTCCGGGCTGCATCGGCCACCTATGCCACTGTAGTGAACGTAGCACAAACCAAACTGTTTGCAACCAAAGTGCGAAGAGCCCAACGAAACTTCTCAGCTTGCTTCTCAGCAGTACCAGCTGCTGCTCCTAAGAAATCAGCCAAACAAAGAAACCTCTTCATGAATTTGTTGCTATTCTCCCCAACAACCTGTCGAATATTATGATAATCCCTCTTAACCTTCTCCTGCTCAGCATGTGGGAAGTACTGATTAAAGAAGAGCTCCTTAAACTGGTCCCAAGTCAACAGTGCAACCCAATTATCACTACCATTGGACTGCTTGACAGACTTCTACCACTGCAGCACATCACCTTCAAACTTATAGCAAGCCAGTCTTGCCTTGAAAATGCCGTCACAACCCATCGCATCAAATATCTTCTCGATGTGAGAAATCCACGCCCCAACCTCATTGGGGCTGTGAGTCTGCTCAAACGAACAGGGTCGTTGTTTGTTGAATCGCTCCAACCAAGTCATAAGGGTAACAGGTGGTGGTGGTGGAGGATTATTGTTGTAGTGGTTTTCAGGATGAGGGCCAAATTGAATGCCCTGAGCTTGAATTTCAGCATGAACTTCGTCCCTGATTCATTGTGAAGTTGGGGAAGGATGGCTTGCAAAGATGCATTGACAGCTGCAGCCAATTCTTGAGCATTGCGTGTGTTCACCATCTGATAGTTCAAAACAAAAATGTAAAATAAATGATAAGTCTGAAATGAGATGAACATAAAATGCATGAACAATGTATAAATCAATGGAATAATGCATGAAACCGTTTATAATGCATGATGAAGTTTATAAAAAAATATATATGCGCGAGGGTAAACGCCTATGGCCAGTTTACCCAAAACAAAAGACATAGCGGGGGACGCCTATGGGTCGGTCCCAAAGTTAAAAGTTTCGATAAAAGCACATGCGACTAAATAGGGCCAGTTCTGAACCAACCATTACTTAGTCATAAACCTGCGACAATGATATGAATGCATGAAATAAAAATGAAAATGAATGAATTCATGAAAAACCAACTGTCAATTTTAGGAAGACGCTGATGACTACCCATAAGTCACAGGCCATGTGTTACAGAGCTACAAGTCGAAACCTTGGGCTCTGATACCATAATTGTAACACCCCATTTGTTAAGATGAAATGCTACAGTAAAAATGGCGTGTCATCAAAGCATGCAAGGTAAATGTCTAAACATTCATGACCATAAATAGAAATACCAGAATCAAACATCGGTAGTCTAAGTAACTCACACACAAGCAATACTAAGTACTGTAAATGAAAGGACTAAACAATGTCCAAATGAAGTAAAGTATGAAAAAGTAGGAATAAATGCATAAGGTAAAAGAGGTTGGGTAGCTTCCATCCGAATGCACATACTCTGGATCCTACTTGCGACCTTGGGTACTTGCCGTTTGGGAACATGGAAATGGAAAACGGCTGACCATAACGCTCAGTGCATGGATATACAATAAAACATGGAAACATAGAGTAATTAAGCGTAGTAAGAGCATATAAAGCATGAAAAGCAGCGGAAATGAATAAGTCCTGGGAAAACCTAGATGTATGTCATATTTACTGGATTTAAGGCTGAAAACATAGCTTATGTTACTTATGAAAATCTATATTAGCTTAATATACCAAGAGCCAATATCGGTCATGAGGTCAACAACGTGCATGAATACTTGTAGGGGTGACCTCGTCATGTAATTAGAGGGGATGCCTCTAATTAAATGGTAATGGGTAGGAGGGATCAGCTCCTTGTGAAGGATGCAAGGCACACACCACATTCACCATGAAATCCAGACTGACACTGTAACTAGGATGCACCCATACTCCCCACATGATAATAGAATAATAAAGGCCAAATAAACTGAAAGGGACGCCACGAGCTATCACTCCGCCGTGGTGAAGTCATAAAACTAGTGCCTCTAGTGTTATGGTTATGGTACCTCCATAACTAGGTGAAACTGGCATGCATGTATATGGCTAAGGTAACTAATAAAACATAAGCATTTAATCTGTAACTACTGGGGAAAACAGTTGGCTGGATACGGGAAATCCTAATAAAGGAAGAGATTGTACTTACTGAAGGACAGGAAATACGTACCTTGTGTCTAGTAGAATCTAACGGAAACACTGAAGAACCTACTCCACCTTGACGGATAATACTACATAAGAATGGGAATGTGTATGAGTTGTCTGAATTACATGTGTTTTATTGGTTCTATGAGTTCTTAGCTTATTATTCATGTTAAGTCATCTTTTAACTGAGTTAAGTGTTAATCTGTAGTTATTCTTGTATTCTGTTGTTTATTATTCATGTAATATGATATTATAATACTTGTATTGAAATACTAAGTAACTTTCTAAATATAGCAGGTTTTCATAAATAGTAAGTTTCTAAAAATAGAAAGTTTCAAAAAAATAGTAAGTTTCTATAATTAGAAATAAGCTGGATTATTAATAATAAGTAAAGTTTAATTAGTAAATACAAGACATGGTTTAAAGGTTATAGCTTATGAATTAAATAACTTGGTTAATTAATTAAACTATACAGTATAAGAATTTAATTAAAAATACATATTTTAATTAAATTAAGATAAGTAAAATACTTTAGGTTATACATGTAATATTAATTTTAATATTTAACCTAAGTCATCCATTTAATTAAATTAAATAGTCTAGAAATAATTTAATTAAACATATTTTCTGATTTTAATATTTTCCCGAAACCCGAACCCGTGTTTTAAAATTAACCCGAGCGCGTACCCGTGTCACATATAAGCCGAAGCATGTAAGCCGAAACAAACAACCCCGCCAGTGGCTAGACCGGCTGACCGATAGCCACTGGTGGCCTTCGGTTCCCACTGCCAAGCCACGACTGCCACTGCCGGCTCGGTTCCCACCGGTTCTTACCCGGTTCCCACTGTCCTTGTTATACCGAGCCATACCGAGACCCTAGTGGCCTCGGTTAGCCTCAAAACCACATCAAAACCCAACCCTGACTCACAGTCGTGGACCTTCGCCTGCGTCCGTGCCAACCTAAACCGAGACCTTGGAGAGTCTCGGTGGTGGTGCTGTAGCCACGCCGAGAGCTTCGGCTCTCGGTCAAACAACAAACACCAAACACCAAAACACCCCTTTAATTCATGTTTTAATTAATCCCACCTGTTTTCTTGATTTGTTTTTAAGATTAATGAAATTAATGTCATGAATTCATAAGAAAATTAATAAGAAAAGAAAAGTTTTGATTATACCGAATGCGTGGAAGAAAAAGGGTTTTGATCATGAACACGTACACACAAAATCAACTAGCAAAATTCTTCCGGTTTGCACTTGGTAGTGACATATGGCCGACGGCAAGAGAGGAAAATAAGGCAAGGGTGAACTTTTTCTGTAACCTAAAATTATGACTAATAGGTTTCCTTTGTTTTTATTTAACGTGGGTATGGGTCATGGGCCAAAGCCCATCTCTTCCTTTGTTTCTTTCCTAGCCGCGGCCTAAAGGGATCCCAACAGGGAACCCGTAACTTTTCTAAGTTAAATATTATGTCGTGTACGCTCATGTTTTATTTATCGTGATTTTATATGTCGTGGACGTAACACATTTATAATATATACGTAATTACATGTTATTAAATATCATGACTCGTGAATTATATTATAAATGAAAAGTTTTAAATTTATCGTATTTTCGTATGTTCACTATTCATGTGTACTGTTCATAGTATTTTAATGCGTGTTTTACACATATAATGGAGGTAACGTCACATTCGCTAGTAAGCTACGTGGTAACATCATTGGCAAAGGACGGTTTCTCTTGACTCCATAACCATCGAAAATGTGGAACACATAGATAATCTAGGGTTTAATCTTCTAAGTATAGGTCAAATTTGTGACAATAAGTGTAAGGTCATCTTTTCGAAAATGACAGTGAAATCGTAAAAGATGGAAAGATCATTGGAAAAGGTGTTAGAAAGCATGGGCTTTATGTCATGAAGGTCAATAGGAAGTCAAAGTACTTTTTACATGTTATTTTACTGCGAGAACTCGTACTTCTGGTAATTAATTTTTTTATTCACACTTTTCTATTTTAATAATATTTTACTTTCTTTTTTTTACTTTAGTTTAACATACGTAAATCCTGATAATATTTTTACCCTCAAATTTTCTTTTATTATTTCATGAATCCATTTAATTCAAAAATTTATGGAATTTACTTATTCCTTTATTGAATTATATCTAACATTGTTGAATTAAATCCCTCGCGAGATTTTATTATCTAAACTATCCGAGTTATCGATCGAGAAGTCTATGAACGCCGCATTTATCTCGTAAAGAATTATTACATCCATATTTATTATTTTCGACTTAATTCCATATTTAATAAACAATGAGTCGATAACGAGTCTTTAAGAACTTAAACGCATGAATTTTATTAACGGGTTCAAGGTTTGAAAAATTGCATTCGTTTTAGTAAATAGATCGAGCCGAAGCCCATTTTCTATCTTCCTTTAGCCAAAACCTAACACCCCTAGCCAAACACCTCTTTTATTTATTCACTAACTACTACAATACCCATTGCCAAACACCCCTTTTTTCTTATTTTCACTACTTAATTTCCTAAATAAAAACATAAATTTTACAACAATCATTTTTTTCTTCTACTTCTCTGTCTCCTCTCTCTGTTTGTCGAACATCACCACCAAACCACCATCACCATCATTTTTTCTGCAACTAAATCCCTCTTTCTCATCCCAAATCACTTAATTAACATCAATTACAAACCCCCGTCACCAAAACCCACCATGTTTTTGATTTCATAAAAACTATAAATTTCACAAATGTTGATTAGGGCTTGTTAATCCGAAATTAATAAGTGGGATTTGTTAAGGAGGCTCAAATTAAGGCGTATGTAAAGTTTGGTTAATCAAATATCAAGTTTTGGATTGGTGTTCATGGTTCTTGGTCGCGTCCCACATCAAACACACCCTTAGGGTGATGTTTTTGATGTTGATCATCCTTAATTTTAATGTAAGAACATCTTTCTTTGATCCCAAATTTGCCATTTTGATTGTTTGATTACATACATGCTTTATTTTTTTTGCTACGAACATACATTTGATTATTATGTTATTGATATTTGAGAGTTGGATTAGTCATAATTATGAGGTAGATGTAGGTTGGAATAGGCTAGAATACGCGAAAATTGATAGAATACAAGTTGCACACTTGCTGATTTTTATTAATACCATCGATTTTGGCTAGTTTTAGTGGGTAAAGGATTGATTTTATTAGTCGAGGTCGTAGGGCTCGTTCATAGTTTCGTTTTGATATAAAATTTGGGTCTTAACTCTTTATAACGAAGAAGTTATGGCCATTTTTCGAAAAATATTTTATAAAGGATTTTTAGTGAGTATTGTTGTTGTCCCGTTTTTGAGGTTAATGAACAGGCGGGTAAAACTTTTATAAATTGAGATTTTTATACTCGTAATTGTGACATTTTGGCTAACGACCGTTTCTGTATAAAATTCGAGTCTTAATTCATTATAATGAATAAGTAACGGCCAATACGGTTTTTGTGCTTCACTAGTTAAAAATTCTGCACTAGAAAGTTGTCGGGAATGTCGTTTTACATATATAGCTTTGGAATCTAGTCGCAAAACTGATTATTTATGGGACTTTTTAATAAAATTCAGAACAACCAAATTTTTATAAAAAGTCACTATTCACAGTTCTGATGCAAGAAAGATAACATCTATTTCTGAGTCGTTTTAGGTCTCGGATAAACTAAAAAGTTGTTTAAAACATCGTTTTACCTTTGCCGCGTAGAGAATTTTTGTCAAAACTGAATCCTTACAAGACTTTTGAATTATGTAGTTTTAGTAATCGTAGTATTAATTTTCTGCGCGTGACAGCTTTTAGGCTGAAAATGTGTCGTTTTGCGAAAGCAATAACTTGGTCAAATGTAAATCTTTTTGCAAGTTTTCAGACTCCTAAACTAAGTATTCCAAGTCTACTTTTCAACTCAACTGTCAGAATTGGATTTCATATAGTTTTACTAGGTCTAAGTGAGCTTGCAAAATGAGTATGCAATTCTATCATAAACTTCAACTTTGGTAAAGTGAAGTGCAGGCGGGTCTAAACGTAATATTTTTCGACGAAACTTTTACAGTAACTTCTCTAGGATTTTCTCAAATGTTTCTGGAAGGTTTAAATAGGTTAAGCGCGTGCGTTTTTATGCAAATTATGAAAATATTATTTAATTCACAATAAAAACCCGTAACTTGGAAAACTAGTTTTTACTTGTCGAAACATCAGGTAAAAATTATACAACCTTGGTAAACATGAATAGAGCCTAGGAAATAAATTTGGTAATTTTTCGAGGTCGTTTTGCACTTATTTTGCCGAGAGTCGAAAAATAATATTTCTGGACTATTTTTCCGAAAGTTTAGAAAATAACTATATGAGTTGGTATTACTTTTCTAACTGAACTTTTCAGCGATTGCTTATCGTTTGCTTGCGTTTCATGACTATTTGAGTCCATTTTGTCGCATATGCATTTACGTGTCGGTTTCGATCATTTATTAAATTTTCGAGTTATACTATTATAGGTCACGGTTAAGGTAACACTTGTTTCGTTGACAATTTCCGATGATGACTATACTTCTATCCACCGATACTTATCCAAGTGAGTTCACAGCCCCTTTTCTTGTATACATTGTTTCCAAATGCGGGGTGAGAATAACAAGCGTGGAATATAATCGTTAAAACTTTTAGTATGATATCCGAGAACTGTATGCTTAACCAGATTGTTACATTTATTTATTGCATTAGTACCTTAGCCAAAAAGCCCCTACATCATGAACCGTTAATTCACATTTTGCAAGCACAAATGTTGTGGATGGATCCGTCGGGATTGACAATCCCCGTCCCCTGTACCTTGACGCACTTACATTTGAATACCTAAGTATTTTGGCTAGATACTTACTAGGGGTAAAACTGTTACGTTAAAGCTTCGGTGTCATGAGCTATTGAAATAATAAATATTAATGATTTTGTACGAAGGTGCATAATCATACCATGTTGCTAATTTACAAAATAAATGTTTGTATTCCACATTATTACTTACTAAATCTATGAATTTTACTCGACTTTATGTTGACTTTTTACATGTTATTTCTCAGGTAATACTAGTGCTTAATTTGCTATGGATCGGAGTCCGCAGGATGTTCGCAGCTTGGAGATTATGTATTTCTGCTTAAGTAGTACAAATGGTTGCTAAAAGCTGCTTAGTAAAGTAGCAGGATTTTGTGTTTTGGTGTCTTTCAAAACATGTAACACTCAAACATTTTAACTTGTGCAAACTTTTTGGACCTCTAATTATTTTAAATTCCGCTGCTTTTCAATGTAAATAAAGGTTTTATTACGTCAATTTTTTGGTAAATGTTATGTTATCTATATATCATTGTTCTTGTTACCATGACGTGGCACCCCTATGCTGCCTATCTGTTCCGTGTCCGATTTTGGGGTCTCGCAGATAAACTTATGTCTAGCAACTTTAGATGATTGTTCTACTCTTTGGCATAGGAGATTAGGTCACACTAATATGCATTTAATTCAATCTTTAGTCTCTAAGGAGTTGGTAAGACATCTCCCCAAGATTAAGTTTGATAGTCACTTTTGTGATGTTTGCAAAGTTGGGAAGCAAGTTCACTCAAGTCGCAAGGCCAAGAATTTGGTATCGACCTCTCGGTGCCTAGAGCTCCTACATATGGATCTCTTTGGACCTTCCGCCATACGAAGTTATGGAGGTTACCTTTATACCCTAGTTATAGTTGATGATTATTCTAGATTCACTTGGACTAGATTTTTGGCTTCTAAGAATGAAGCTTTCGATCATTTCGAAACCTTTAGTCAAAGGATCCAAACTCAACTAGGATGTTCAATTGTCTCTATTAGGACGGATCATGGTAGGGAATTTGTAACAAAGTGCAATTTGGTGCCTTTTGTGAAGCTCATGGTATTACCCATAACTTCTCGGCTCCTCGCACTCCACAATCAAGTGGGGTAGTTGAAAGGAAGAATAGGACTATCCAAGAGATGAGTAGGACAATGTTAAATGAGCAATATTTACCTCAAAATGTTTGGTGCAATGCCGTGGACACATCAACCTATATTCTCAACCGAATTCTTATTGGACCTTTTCTAGGAAAGACCCATTATGAGATTCTTAAAGGTAAGAAGACCTCATTAGAACACTTTAAGGTGTTTGGAAGCAAGTGCTTCATTCTCAACACCAAATATTACCTTACTAAGTTCGACCTAAAGTCGTACGAAGGTATCTTTCTAGGTTATTCTCAAAATAGTAAAGCCTACATAGTCCTCAATAGAACCTCGGGCGTAATCGAAGAATCACTCAACGTGACATTTGATGAAACCCCTCCTTCATCTAAGACACCACCTTTGGTAGATGATGAATTAGATGAATTAAACATAGATAAAGCCAAAGAGGTTAGAAAATTAGGTGTTGAAGACCTTAATGTTGAAAAGGGAGTAAACATTAGGGAGTCTAAGGATCATGCTCTCGATAACGTCATAGGCGACTTAAATCAAAGGACCCTAAGATCTTAAGTCCAAGATCAAAGTAACTTCTTTTTTTTTGTCTCAATGATCGAACCAAAGAATGTTAAAGAAGCTTTGACGGATGAGAGTTGGGTCATCGCCATGCAAGAAGAATTAAATCAATTCATTGCTAATGACATTTGGGAACTTGTTCCTCCACCTAGAGGTACTACCATTATAGGAACCAAGTGGGTATATAGGAATAAGTTAGATGAGAACGGTGTCGTGTCTCATAACAAGGCTATACTTGTAGCCCAAGGATATAATCAACAAGAAGGGATTGAATATGACGAGACATATGCACCGGTAGCAAGGTTAGAGTCCATTGGGATCTTTTTAGCTTACGCTTGTGCATTAGATTTTAAGCTTCAACAAACGGATGTAAAGAGTGTGTTTCTTAACGGTTTGATCAATGAGGAGGTATATATTTCTCAATCTCCCGGCTTCATTGATTTTGAGAAACCGGATCATGTCTACAAGCTTAAGAAAGCTCTTTATGGTCTTAAACAAGCACCCAAAGCTTGGTATGATAGACTTAAAGCGTTTCTTGTAAAATACGAGTATACCATGGGGATGGTAGACAATACACTCTTTACAAAGAAGAAAGGTTCTCACCTCATAATCGTACAAATATATGTTGATGATATTATATTTGGTTCAAATTGTCAAAGCTTGTGTGATGACTTTGCCAAAATCATGCATGACGAGTTTGAAATGAGCCTCATGGGAGAACTTAACTTCTTTTTAGGATTCCAAATTAAACAAATGGACGATGGTATTTTCTTTAATCAATCTAAGTACATTAAAGAAATGCTAAAGAAATTTGGATTAGAGGACTCTAGAGCAATGAAGACCCCTACGGCCTCGGATACTAAACTCACTGTAGATGGTGATTGTGTGTCGGTAGACAACACCAAATATAGAGGTATGATTGGTAGTTTGTTGTACCTAACGGCAAGTCGAACGGATATCATGTTTAGTGTTTTCCTTTGTGCTCGCTTCCAAGAGGCTCCAAAAACCTCTCACCTTGAAGCGGTTAAGCGTATCTTTCGATATATTAAAGCCACTATACATTTAGGATTATGGTATCCTAAAGGGACCGGTGTAGAAACCATAGTATACGCGGACTTGGATCATGCGGGAGACTATGTGTAAAACCCGCATGCTTTTACCATGAATAGTGCCCTTAAGATCGTACGTCCTAGATTAAAACTTACCTTATTTAGTATTGATCACATTCATGTGCTAATAGTCAAGCAAGTGCATACGTGTATGACATGATAAGTATCGATTACGTACGAACTCATGATAAACAGTTAATAAATATGTCACGTGAACATAATTAAATCATGATCACCATTTAAATTACGAACTAAAATAATTACGTAAATACATATAATATAATTACGAGCGTTAAGATTACGATAAACTACATGATAAAATAAACAGAAACACTTTAAACACGAACACGTTTAACCACGAACGAACACGAAACATCGGGACACGAGAAAAGGTACGGGTACCCCATGTGGGGCCCCATACCCACGGCACACTAACCAAAATGGGCTTAGCCCATTGACTTTTACAAGAAAAGGGGGGGGGGGGGTATGGTAAATATGCTTTTCATTTTTACATTTCAAGCAAAATAGCATTTTAACCTAAAAAGTTTTCTCTCCTCCTCCTTGCCCTCTCTTTGTGCTGTCACCTTAAGGACCACCATAGGTGGTTGTTGATTGATTTTGATCTTGAAAATCATTGCTATAAACCGTGTTTGTTCATCCTCTTTCAAGCTACGTATTGGTATATCATTCTAAACCTTTCTTTTTAATTCTTTTTAAATCTTTGATTATTTTCATGAACATGTTATTATTATTCTTATTAAAACTTGATAATTAAACATTGATCTAACATGTTTTGGGGTGAATTAAAATCAAAGGACGATATAAAAGGGTGTTTGTTTTGGCCGCCTAGCATAACCAACCCGAGGGGGGGTTCGGTTTGCTTTTAGCCGCCACCACCAAGACCATTGTTGGTCTTGGTTGGTGCATGTGGGACCCACGGCAGCAAGGGGGTACAAGTACCCCGAGTTTGGCTCGGGGTACGGTGTCGAGTTCATGCCCGATTCATGGTTCGTTGGTTAAATCATGATTTATGCTACATGTTAAAATTTATGAATTATGAACTTAGGATATAAATTAATTAATAACATGAGATATTAATTAAACCATGACTTAGGTTATTTTTAATTATTAATTTAGCATGATATTAATTTAACTTAAGTATTTTATGTTATATGTTATAATTAATTAATTATTTAAAACATGCTTATAATTAATTAATTTAGACACGACTTAGGTTATGTTATTAATACATAATAATACACATTTTAACCTAAGTATTTTATTCCATTTTAATTAAAACATGTTATACTTTAATTAAAATGCTTAACCTATAGTTTAATTAAATACATGAAATAATAATTAAACTATACACTATATCATATGACTTAAGAAATAAGCTTATAAACACTTAGACTTATATGTTAGCTTATGTAACCAGCTTAATTCTAATTATGAAAACTCCTATTTATAGAAACTTAATTAAATAAGGCAACTAATCTATTAATGGAAACCTTCTATATATGGAAATCTATCTATTTCAGGCAGCTAATCTAATCATGGAAACCTTCTATATATGGAAACTTATTTAATTAAGGCAGCTGATCTATTTTTGGAAACTTTCTATTTTTAGAAACTAATCTATTTTAAGCAGTAAGTTCTATTTTAGGAAACTTTCTATTTTTGGAAACTTTCTATTTTTGGTAACTTTCTATTTTTGGAAACTTTCTATTTTTGGGAACTTTCTAATTTTGGGAACCTGCTATTTTTGGAAAGTTACTTATTATTACACAGTAAGTATAATAATACATGAAATACCAGTAATACTTAATCAGATTAATCAGAATACAAGATAAACACAGTTTAAGGCTTTAAACAGTAAACCTTGACCTAAAACACACAAAGTAAGCTAAGGTGAGACATAAAACCCAGTACGTAATCAGTGATTCGATACTTATACACGTGTGTATTCATGTAGCGTTAGTGATCCAGAAGTAGGAGTCTTTCTTCCGTTCATTCACTGGACTTGAGGTACGGATTCCCGTCCTTTCAGTATGGACATTCTTTCCTTATTAGGATTTCCCTGTATGCAGCCAACTGTTTTCCCCAGTAATTGTTTTATTGTTTTGAACTGCTTATGTTTAATTAGCATAATCTATAGCCATATACAAGCATGACCAGTTTCACCTAGTTATGGAGGTACCATAACCATAACATTGGAGGCACCAATGTTATGACTTCCCCACGGCGGAGTGATTACTCGTGGCGTCCCTTTCAGTTTTGGCCATATTATTATATCATGTGGGGCGTATGGGTGCATCCTAGTTACATGTTTTATTCAGTATTTCATGGTGAATGTGGTGTGTGCCTTGCATCCTTCACAAGGAGTTGATCCCTCCTACCCAAACCAGTATATATTAGAGGCATCCCCTCTAATCAGCATGATGAGGTCACCCCTCCAAGTATTCATGCACGTGACCTTTTCATGACCTATATAGGCTATGGTATATTTATGTTAAAACAGTTTTCATAAGATAAACATAAGGCTTTCCAAACTATAAAACCAGTTTTCTTAATACTTAACCAGTTTACTCAGAACTTAGTCTTCCGCTGTTATATGTTACATGCTTATCCTATTTCATGCTATATTGTACATCCGTGCACTGAGCGTCTTGCTCAGCCGTTTTCCTTTTCATGTTCCCAAAACGGCAGGTACTCAGGGACGCTCGTAGATCTCAAACGTACGTGCATATGGACTGGAAGCTTTACTGTCTTTCTTTACTTTATGCATTTCCTTTACTTTAATACAGTTTGCTATGGACATTGTTTCGTCCTTTCCTTTTACAGTATTTATGTTTGTGTGTGATGAGCTTTACTTTGGGGTTACCGATGTTTGATTTCGGTATTTCCCTTTTATGGTCAAATAATGCTTAGACATTTATCCTTGTATGCTTTGATGACACGCCATGATTATGCGTAAGATTCCATTTCCAAAATGGGGTGTTACAATTATGGTATCAGAGCCAAGGCTTCGACCTGTAGGCTCTCAAATATGACCTGTGATTAGTGGGTAGTCACTACGGTCTTCCTAGAACTGACAGTTGTTTTCATGCATTCATCATTTTTTTTAGCATACATATACATGTCATTGTCACAGGGTTTTTGACTAAGTAATGGTTGGTATAGGACTGGCCCTATTTAGTCGCATGTGTTTTTATCGAAACTTTTAGATTTGGGACCGACCCATAGGCGTCCCCTCGATATGTCTTTGTTTTGAGTGAACTGACCAGAGGCGTTCACTCTCGAGCATCAAAAGTTTTCATAAAACTGCATCATGCATTCATACAAAATTTTCTTGCATAAAATTTTCCTCGTGAAATTTTGGTATAAATTTTTTTTTCATGATATATATAATTTATATTTTATGTTTTGAACTGTTAATCATGTGTTTTATGTTATACTGTCAGATGGTTCTCACACGCGAGCAAGAGCAGCTCAATGCTGCAATTCAGGCTGCCATGAAAGCCTTGCTTCCTCAACTGAGGAATGACATCCGTGCTGAAGTCCAAGTTGCCAACAATCAGCAGCAGCAGAATCAGGCACCTCCTCCTCCTCCTCCCCAGTGACACTAGCAGTGTGGCTGGAAAGATTCAACAAGCTCCGTCCTAGAGCTTTTGAAAAGACTGCTAGCCCCAGCGATGCTGAAAGCTGGTTGACTCATATCGAGAAGATTTTCAATGCTATGGGATGTGACCCCGCATTCAAGGCGATATTGGCATGCTACCGGTTTGAAGGCGATGTACTCAACTGGTGGCTAGCCTTGACGCAGTCGGAAGGAGGTGATGATTGGGTCGCTGGTTTGACATGGGCCCAATTCAAGGAGAGAGTGATGGAGCAGTTCTTTCCCAAGGCAGAGCAGGACAAGCTCAAGCGAGAGTACCATGGGATACGTCAGAGAGCGGGCGAGAATAGCAACGAATTCATGCAGCGCTTTCTTCGCTTAGCTGGTTTCTTGGGAGCAGCAGCTGGTACTCCTGAGGAGCAGGCACACCACTTTAGGTGGGCACTTCGCACCTCGGTCGTGAACAATCTGGTGTGTGCTACGTTCAATACAGTAGCACAAGTGGCCGATGCAGCAAGGAAGCTAGAGATGTTGTAGGAACGGGATGAGTTCGGGGAAGCTGAAAGACCCGACAAGAGGTAAACATTTCGTATTCTAACGATAACTAAACCGCATCCTATCATTTTATGTTCAGTAATCATCTCTTAAACTGTATCTTCCAGGCAGAAAACTGGGGACCGGTCTCAGCCTGCTACTCAGCAGCAGCCTCATCAGCCCAAAGGAAACGGTCACACTAACGACCGTTCTGTTGTGGAAAGGCGTAGCGGTAATGATAATTACCGTAACAACGCTGGACACTCCAACAACAGCAGGTCCTACTATTTACGTATCTTCTTATGATTTCATGTTATATCTCTCATGCTGACACTATATTAACCTCTACCAGGAACCACGGTAACGGGAAGGACCAGAACCACAGGGGTTCGCAGCCTAACCGTTCAGCTAACACTGGTGAACATCTTATGACGCATATGTCTTATACTCGTGCATATACTTTATTTTAACACATTTTGTCATCAGCAGGCCCTCAGCAAGCAAGGACTCCTGCTGGAGGATTCACTCATCCTCTTTGCAGTACTTGCCATCGCAGACACCCTGGCCCATGTCGTCGTGATTCCGACGCGTGCTACAAGTGCGGCCTCCCTGGCCATCGTATGAGAGATTGCCGTAAGGGTGAAATGGAGGGTACCTCGGGTCATGCTGATAGTAAGCCGCCTCCTACCACTGGGCGTGTCTACACGACATCTCGTGATCAGGCAAACAAATCTACAGGTACCATTACTGGAATTTTGTATTTGTACGGCCAAGCTGCATGTGTTCTTTTCGACACGGGTGCCACTCACTCAGTTATTTCCACTACTTATGCCAAGAACATCAGGACACTTCCCTTGCCATTAGAAAATAAGCTTACCATTTCCACGCCTTTGAGGGACTCTGTATTAATAACTCATGTATACAAGAGTCTTCCTCTAGAGTTTGACGATAAAGTTCGTGCAGTAGATGCACTTCCCCTAGACATGATTGAGTTCGATATGATTCTCGGCATGGACTGGTTATCCAAGCACCATGCTACCATAGACTGCCACTCATATCGGGTGATCTTCGGCGACATTAATGCACCAGAGTACATTCATAACGGGTTCATACCCGGACGGTCTGTACAAGTCATATCTACCTTGCAAGCACGTGCATTACTGTCACATGGCTGTGAGGGTTATCTAGCTATGGTTCACGACATGGATGCTGAATCCCCATCGATTCAGGATCAACCAGTAGTTTCGGAATTTCAAGACGTCTTTCCAGCTGAACTTCCAGGCATACCACCTGCACGAGAAGTGGAGTTCAACATCGACCTTGTTCCAGGAGCTGAACCAATCTCTAAGGCTCCGTATCGTATGGCTCCCATAGAGCTAAAAGAACTGAAGAACCAACTGCAGGAACTTCTTGAACGAGGGTTCATTAGACCAAGCGCATCTCCATGGGGCGCACCGGTCTTGTTCGTTAAGAAGAAGGACGGCAGCATGCGACTTTGCATAGACTACCGTGAACTTAATAAGATTACCATCTGCAATAGATATCAGACTGCCACGTATAGATGGTCTGTTTGACCAACTTCAAGGAGCCAAACACTTCTCAAAGATCGATCTAAGGTCAGGCTACCATCAGCTAAGGGTTAAAGAGCAGGATATTGCCAAGACTGCTTTTCGTACCCGCTATGGCTATTATGAGTTTGTAGTCATGCCATTCGGCCTGACTAATGCTCCAGCAGTATTCATGGATCTGATGAACAGAATCTTCCACGAATTCCTTGATAAGTTTGTCATTGTATTCATCGATGACATCCTGATTTTCTCAAAGTCCGCGGAGGAACACGAAGACCATCTCCGTACGGTACTACAGATTCTTCGTCAGAAGCAGTTGTATGCGAAATTCTCCAAGTGTGAGTTCTGGTTAAACAAGGTGGCATTCTTAGGTCACATTGTATCAGCAGAAGGGATTACTATGGATCCAGCGAAGGTTGAGGCTATAACTAAATGGCCAAGACCAACGTCAGCGACTGAAGTCCGCAGTTTCTTAGGCTTAGTTGGATATTATCGCAGATTCGTGGACGGAAGAACGAGAGAAGAGCTTCGAAGACCTAAAGCAGAAGTTCGTATCTGCACCTATTCTTACTCTCCCATCTGGTACAGGTGGATTTCAGATCTACAGCGATGCATCGGGGAAGGGACTGGGCTGTTTTCTCATGCAACATGGGAAAGTGATCGCATATGCTTCACGACAGCTTAAGCCCTATGAAGAAACTATCCTACGCATGACCTGGAACTTGCTGCAGTGGTGTTCGCATTGAAAATATGGAGGCATTACTTATACGGAGAATCATGCGACATTTTCAAGGATCACAAGAGCTTGAAGTATATCTTCACTCAACGAGAATTGAACATGAGACAAAGGAGATGGTTGGAACTGTTGAAGGATTATGATATTAACCTACAGTATCATCCCGGGAAGGCTAATGTAGTAGCAGATGCACTCAGCAGAAAGTCGGGAATGATCAACGGCATTGAAATCAAGGAACAAAAAATAAGAGACTTGGAGCGGCTAGACATCGAAATCATGGTACGTGGGCAGCACGGATACTGGGCGAATCTTAGAGTAGAACCCGAGTTACTGTCTAGGATCAAGGAAGAGCAGAAGGATGATGGAGAAATTTGGGCGATAATTCAGAATTTGGAGAAGCAGACAAAATTCAGAATGGACGCAGACGGTATCGTATGGCAGGGCACGAGACTTTGTGTTCCTGACAATCAAGAACTCCGGGAAGCATTGTTAGCTGAAGCTCACAGCTCCCCATTTTCTATACATCCTGGGTCGACAAAAATGTACCATGACATCAGACAGCACTTTTGGTGGAGTGGTATGAAACAGGATGTAGCCACTTATGTTTCCAAATGTCTTACCTGCCAGCAGGTTAAGATTGAGCATTAGCGATCGGGCGGTCTCCTTCAACTGTTGGATATTCCAGAGTGGAAGTGGGACAGAATCACCATGGATTTTGTTACGGTCTTCTGCCTACCAAGAAGAAGCACGATGCTATTTGGGTCATTGTTGATCGACTCACCAAATCAGCTCATTTCTTACCGATACGCAAGGAAGATCCGGTAAGTAAACTCGCAAATACTTACAGAAGGGAGATCATGAGACTCCACGGTACTCCCTCCAGCATCGTCTCAGACAGAGATCCTCGTTTCACGTCGCGATTCTGGAAAGGTCTGCAAAAAGCTTGGGGTACACAACTTAAGCTGAGTACGGCCTTTCATCCTCAAACGGACGGACAGTCGGAGCGAACAATTCAGACATTGGAAGATATGTTAAGGTCGTGTGCGTTGGAATGGACAGGTGATTGGGACGATTACATCTGTTTGGTCGAGTTTGCATACAACAACAGCTGGCACGCAAGTATCAAATGTGCTCCTTTCGAAATGTTGTATGGCAGGAAGTGTCGCGCTCCAATCTGCTGGGATCAAATGGGAGAGCGAACACTCGAAGGACCAGAGATTATAGAAATGACCAATGAGAAGATCGAAGTAGCTAAACAGAAGCTGCAAGAAGCACGGTCACGTCAGAAGAGTTACGCCGATAAGCATCGTAGGGAAATACATTTTAATGTGGGAGACCACGTCTTCCTCAAGGTTTCGCCGGCCCGTGGTGTTAAACGCTTCGGGATCAAAGGGAAACTCAGTCCTCGTTTCATCGGACCATTTGATATCATTGAACGAATCGGTGAAGTATCTTACCGATTGGCGTTACCTCCTCAGCTTTCGCACGTGCATAACGTGTTCCATGTGTCCTTACTCAGAGGGTACAAGTATCATCCCCTTCACATGGTTCAGTATCCACTGGAACAGATACGTGAAGATCTCACTTTTATAGAGGAACCCGAACGAGTGCTCGACAGGCAAGAACGAGTCATGAGAAGGAAGACGATTCCATTCGTCAAAATTCTTTGGAGGGACCATACCGAGCGGGAAGCCACTTGGGAAACAGATGAGTCTATCCGGGCTTCTTACCCTCACTTCATATTTTGAGTTCGGGTATGTTACTTCTTTCCAGTTTGCTTTATCTATAATTCGGGGACGAATTATTCTTTTTAGGGGGAAGAATTGTAAAACCCGCATGCTTTTACCATGAATAGTGCCCTTAAGATCGTACGTCCTAGATTAAAACTTACCTTATTTAGTATTGATCACATTCATGTGCTAATAGTCAAGCAAGTGCATACATGTATGACATGATAAGTATCGATTACGTACGAACTCATGATAAACAGTTAATAAATATGTCACGTGAACATAATTAAATCATGATCACCATTTAAATTACGAACTAAAACAATTATGTAAATACATATAATATAATTACGAGCGTTAAGATTACGATAAACTACATGATAAAATAAACAGAAACACTTTAAACACGAACACGTTTAACCACGAACGAACACGAAACATCGGGACACGAGAAAAGGTACGGGTACCCCATGTGGGGCCCCATACCCACGGCACACTAACCAAAATGGGCTTAGCCCATTGACTTTTACAAGAAAAGGGGGGGGGGGGGGTTATGGTAAATATGCTTTTCATTTTTACATTTCAAGTGAAATAGCATTTTAACCTAAAAAGTTTTCTCTCCTCCTCCTTGCCCTCTCTTTGTGCCGCCACCTTAAGGACCACCATAGGTGGTTGTTGATTGATTTTGATCTTGAAAATCATTGCTATAAACCGTGTTTGTTCATCCTCTTTCAAGCTACGTATTGGTATATCATTCTAAACCTTTCTTTTTAATTCTTTTTAAATCTTTGATTATTTTCATGAACATGTTATTATTATTCTTATTAAAACATGATAATTAAACATTGATCTAACATGTTTTGGGGTGAATTAAAATCAAAGGACGATATAAAAGGGTGTTTGTTTTGGCCGCCTAGCATAACCAACCCGAGGGGAGGTTCGGTTTGCTTTTAGCCGCCACCACCAAGACCATTGTTGGTCTTGGTTGGTGCATGTGGGACCCACGGCAGCAAGGGGGCACAAGTACCCCGAGTTTGGCTCGGGGTACGGTGTCGAGTTCATGCCCGATTCATGGTTCGTTGGTTAAATCATGATTTATGCTACATGTTAAAATTTATGAATTATGAACTTAGGATATAAATTAATTAATAACATGAGATATTAATTAAACCATGACTTAGGTTATTTTTAATTATTAATTTAGCATGATATTAATTTAACCTAAGTATTTTATGTTATATGTTATAATTAATTAATTATTTAAAACATGCTTATAATTAATTAATTTAGACACAACTTAGGTTATGTTATTAATACATAATAATACACATTTTAACCTAAGTATTTTATTCCATTTTAATTAAAACATGTTATACTTTAATTAAAATGCTTAACCTATAGTTTAATTAAATACATGAAATAATAATTAAACTATACACTATATCATATGACTTAAGAAATAAGCTTATAAACACTTAGACTTATATGTTAGCTTATGTAACCAGCTTAATTCTAATTATGGAAACTCCTATTTATAGAAACTTAATTAAATAAGGCAACTAATCTATTAATGGAAACCTTCTATATATGGAAATCTATCTATTTCAGGCAGCTAATCTAATCATGGAAACCTTCTATATATGGAAACTTATTTAATTAAGGCAGTTGATCTATTTTTGGAAACTTTTTATTTTTAAAAACTAATCTATTTTAAACAGTAAATTCTATTTTAGGAAACTTTCTATTTTTGGAAACTTTCTATTTTTGGAAACTTTCTATTTTTGGTAACTTTCTATTTTTGGAAACTTTCTATTTTTGGAAACTTTCTATTTTTGGAAACCTGCTATTTTTGGAAAGTTACTTATTATTACACAGTAAGTATAATAATACATGAAATACCAGTAATACTTAATCAAATTAATCAGAATACAAGATAAACACAGTTTAAGGCTTTAAACAGTAAACCTTGACCTAAAACACACAAAGTAAGCTAAGGTGAGACATAAAACCCAGTACGTAATCAGTGATTCGATACTTATACACATGTGTATTCATGTAGCGTTAGTGATCCAGAAGTAGGAGTCTTTCTTCCGTTCATTCACTGGACTTGAGGTACGGATTCCCGTCCTTTTAGTATGGACATTCTTTCCTTATTAGGATTTCCCCGTATGCAGCCAACTGTTTTCCCCAGTAATTGTTTTATTGTTTTGAACTGCTTATGTTTAATTAGCATAATCTATAGCCATATACAAGCATGACCAGTTTCACCTAGTTATGGAGGTACCATAACCATAACATTGGAGGCACCAATGTTATGACTTCCCCACGGCAGAGTGATTGCTCGTGGCGTCCCTTTCAGTTTTGGCCATATTCTTATATCATGTGGGGCGTATGGGTGCATCCTAGTTACATGTTTTATTCAGTATTTCATGGTGAATGTGGTGTGTGCCTTGCATCCTTCACAAGGAGTTGATCCCTCCTACCCAAACCAGTATATATTAGAGGCATCCCCTCTAATCAGCATGATGAGGTCACCCCTCCAAGTATTCATGCACGTGACCTTTTCATGACCTATATGGGCTATGGTATATTTATGTTAAAACAGTTTTCATAAGATAAACATAAGGCTTTCCAAACTATAAAACCAGTTTTCTTAATACTTAACCAGTTTACTCAGAACTTAGTCTTCCGCTGTTATATGTTACATGCTTATCCTATTTCATGCTATATTGTACATCCGTGCACTGAGCGTCTTGCTCAGCCGTTTTCCTTTTCATGTTCCCAAAACGGCAGGTACTCAGGGACGCTCGTAGATCTCAAACGTACGTGCATATGGACTGGAAGCTTTACTGTCTTTCTTTACTTTATGCATTTCCTTTACTTTAATACAGTTTGCTATGGACATTGTTTCGTCCTTTCCTTTTACAGTATTTATGTTTGTGTGTGATGAGCTCTACTTTGGGGTTACCGATGTTTGATTTCGGTATTTCCCTTTTATGGTCAAATAATGCTTAGACATTTATCCTTGTATGCTTTGATGACACGCCGTGATTATGCGTAAGATTCCATTTCCAAAATGGGGTGTTACACTATGTGGACCGGAAAGCCACTAGTGGAGTTTGTACCTTCATCGGTTGTTGTTAACTTCTTGGTTCTCCAAGAAACAAATCGCTCTTGCTATATCCACCACGGAAGCCGAGTATGTGTCTGCCGGTAAAGCTTGTCAACAAGCTCTATGGATGAAGCAAGCGCTTGTTGATTACGGGATTTCACTTAATGATGTTCCCATCATGTGTGATAATAAGAGTGTAATAGACTTTAGCAAAAATATCGTGCAACACTCGCGAACCAAGCACATAGAGATTCGCCACCATTTCCTTAGGGATAATGTTCACAAGGGGAACATTTCGATTGAGAAGGTGCCCTCGGTAGAAAACTTAGCCGACATCTTCACTAAGCCACTTAACATATAAGCCCAAAATGACGGGGTAAATCACAAGAATTCCCAGGAACACCCACAGGGAAAGAACTAGGACATGATTCGCCCGGAAGGAAGAGCGGAAAGAGTCATAGCAGCAAGCCAAAAAAAGGAAAGCCATCCCCAAGCGATGACTCGTCTAATTCTGATTCAAACGACTATCACCATAGGCGTCACAGAACAATGCGCTCTTCCTCAGGAACATCAGACAGCGAATCCGACAGTGCAAGAAGCTCTCACCCAACCTCCAAACACGTGAGTCGAGACTTCTCCCAGCCGTGGAGCCGAGGGAGAGCTAATGCTTTCATAAAGCGTATCCAGCATTACGTAGAGAACAAAAAACGTCATATGCCCGCAAACATTAAAACATACGACGGTACTACCGACCCAGATGATCACTTGAAAGTTTTCGAATCACAAGCAGGGATCGAGCAATAGCCTGAACCTACGTGGTGCAACATGTTCAATTCCACCCTAGTGGGGAATGCACGAAGTTGGTTCGATCGACTTCCGCGCTGAACCATTGGGGGATTCGAAGAACTAAGGAAAGCTTTCAGAAGAAACTATATGCAACAAAAGAAGTGCGGCAAAAGCGTTGTATCACTAGCGAGGGTCAAGCAGAGACAGGGAGAGTCCCTGGAAGACTTCGTAGAACGTTAAAAAACGAATGCATTCAGATCAAGGAATGTCCTGAAGTTTTAAAAGTATCTTGTTTCATTGCGGGAATAAAACACCAAGATCTAATATGAAAACTAAACGACCGAAGTCTGGAGACTTTCGATGGAGTCATGCGACGAGTAAGATCTTTCACACAATGAGAGGTCGCAACTGAGGACAGCTAGCAAGCTACCCCAAACTACAAATCCTGGGACTCGAGAAAGAAGCAGCCTAGTAACCGAGGTAATTCATGACACCTCGATTATGGGGGAAGCTAGAGAGGGGGCGTGGTGGCTACGTCAAATTCACACCCCTAAAAAAGACCCCTATAGAAATATTCCTATCAAAAGGCGCGAATTTCCCAAAACCTCCGCCAATGAACACCCTAGTAAAAAGGCGCACGGTTAACAGACACTGCGAATACCGTGGCAAAAAAGGACATGGTACCAATGAGTGCATCCATTTACAAAAGCACATCGAAAGCATGCTGAAAGCATGCAAATGAAAGCACCTTCTCAAAGAAGGGGAGAGCGCAAAAGATAGCAGAACAAAACCAACAGATAGGCCTAGGTTTGTTTACATGGTACAAACAAGGCAACACATAACCAAACAAAAAGTGGCCCAAAGATTTTCTAGGGGAACAGACATCTCATTCCCACCTCTTACTGCGAACAACATCGCAGAAGGACCATTGAAGATAGAGGTCAACGTTGGGGAACATATCATCCGTCGCATGTACGTCGATGGAGGATCCTCAGCATAAATCCTTTATGATCATTGCTTCTTACAGTTGAGTTCAGAGGTTAGAAATCAACTATTACCTGCCACTTCGCCATTGGTTAGCTTTAGTGGAGAGGCGGTGTAGCCTTTAGGTCAGCTAAGATTGCTGGTAATAGTGGGTGACGATGAACATTCAACGACATTGTCGATGAATTTCTTAGTGATTCGCTCACCGTCATAATACAACGACATCAGTGGGAGACTAGCAATCCTTGCGATGCGAGCCGTACCATCAACGGCCCATGGCATGATGAAATTCCTGGTAAGTGGAGGAATTGTTACGATTTTCAATACGGTCATGTCGCACCTAGAATGAAATACGTTTGTGGAACCACCAAGGACAACATTGGAACCAAAATTATCGTCACCACCGAACTTGAAGGTGGCTATTCACCAAGACTTCCCAGAGTAAGAGGTAATGATTAGTGGAACACTATCCAACCAGGGGAGGGTAGACATGTGTGAACTCCTAAAGAACAATCTGGACATCTTAACATGGGAACCAACAGACATGACAGGGGTATTGATATGTGTGAAAACACCTATCCTTTTACCACTTAATTATAATAATAACCAAGCCTAAACGTGTATTTATTGTCGTAAAAGTCAGAATTATGCGTGGTTTGTGTTTTTATTGTGTTTTAGGACCAAAAGATGAAAAAGGAAGAAAACATGGGCTTTCACGGGCTTTTAACGAAGAAAAAGACAAAAGACGAAGTCAAAAGATCAAGAGTGCAAAAAGAACGGAAGTCAAAGGCCTATTCTGAAGATTTATGGAAGAAAAAGACCAAATACGGAAGTTTAACGAAGTCGAAGAACCAAATCTAATTAATGAAGAAATAAGAAGACGAGTTCATTTTATCTATCGTCAAATCCCGAGACAAAGTCAAGAATGACGAGTTTATTTTCAAAGACGAAAGACGAGAAGACAAAAGGAAGAAGCACAACAACAACTCTCCCCTCCTATAAATACCCTCCTAATGACTCATTAGGAGGTGTCAGCTATTTGACACATAGCTCTCCATTTTCATTAATTGTCTTTTAATACTTGTCATTTATTTTCCTTCCTTTTCAAGTTTTCTGATGTAAGTTTTTGTGGAATCTTAATCTTTAATTTCAAGTTTTTTACATTAATCTCATTCTACCTTTCTTGATTGTTTAATCTTTATGCTTGTTTGCTTATTGGATTAGTGATTATTTGTTAGTTTTGGTTGATTTGGTTTTAATTAATTAAGTGGGTTTTATAGTTTTAATGATTTTTATTGAATAAAGTTTGTTGATTTGGTTGATTTAGTGATTGTTAGATCTTATTTGGTGTTTTGATTAGCTTATTTCTTAGATTATTTGGCTTATTTTTGGTTTCCAAGAATTTAGGATCGGGATTCGGAATTCTTTTGATTATTGCTAAGTTGCCAAGAGGGTTTTAATTTTCTGAAGTCACTTTGGAATTTTTGGTAATATTCCGAAGTGAATAATTGATTTAATTCCGAAGTTCATTTTTTATATTTTCCGAAGTTCATTTTTTTCTTATCATTCCGAAGTTATGAATTTGTTAAAATTCCGAAGTTAGTATAAATAATTATTCCGAAGTAAAAGAGAAAGAAATTCCGAAGTGAGTATAAAAAATATTGAGAAGTCACTTTGGAATATTGGTCATTTTGCTAAGTCACTTTGGAATATTGGTCCTTTTGCTAAGTCACTTTGGAATATTGGTCATTTTCCTAAGTCACTTTGGAATATTGGTCATTTTGCTAGGTCACTTTGGAATATTGGGTATTTTGAGAAGTTACTTAGGAATAAGTTTGTTATTGCTCAAGTAATAAGTTAGTTATTCCGAAGCAAAGATCACATTCCGAAGACAACATTCAGAGATGTATTTTCTTCCCTCCAAAAGTGTGTTCCCCCATGGGGAACATGCTCCCTTTTGTTCATCATTTGTTCCGTAAGTCATTTAGTTTTATCCGAAAGTCGTTTTAAGTTTTATTCTGAAAGTCAGTCATTTTTAGTTATATTTTTCCGCAAATTTTAGTATTAGTATTTTATCAAAAAGTTTTAGTTTTAATTTTTATTAAGTGCCCGTTTTAATATCTGTCACGTTTCTTTTTAAAATAGCTTTATAATCCAATTTCTTTTATTTCTACCAAATAAATTTTATTTTTAATTCGAAAGTTTATTTTTATTGTTAGTTTTATTTTTATTAATTGTTTCGTTTTAATTTTCGTATTAATATTTGCCTTGTTTCTTTATTATTAGTCATTTGTCTTTAGTTATTTTTTATTACTTTTCGCACTTACTTTTTAAGTAGAAATAGATACCCAATTTCCCTTTAGTTACCAAAAACAATTAAGTCCACCTTAAACCGGAGATCAATTCGATATGATCCGAGTACGAACAACACACACAAAATCATTAAATCAGATGGCGCCGCTGCCGGCTCTTTTCGTAAAGATTAACGGTTTTTAGTGAGAAAAATTGGATTTTGGGATCCGTTCTTTTGGGAACGTTATTTTCAAGCATAAAAATTTTCAAAAAAATCCTAAAAGTTATAAAATATTCAAAAAAATCCAAAAAAATAAATAAAAAAGATAAAAAAAACCCAAAAATATTGTATTTCATTATTTTAGTGTATGCATACTCGATCTTCGTCTTATCTTGAGCCCGAGACTCGTAGAGACTTAGATATGGCCGGTGTACATAATAATAACAACCCACCTCACCCCAATATGAATAATAACAACCATGACCCTCAACCCGACCTTCGTACGATGGAGGAGCTATGTCAACAAACAATGAATAGACGTGGAGGACCGATTGCACCGATGCAAATCACGGCTCCCGAATTTTCATTGAAGCATCACATGATCCAACAAGTTCAAAATACTTGTCCATTTCGCGGATTACCGGATGATGATGCCAACAAACACCTCGATAAATTTATAACCGTCACTCAAAGCATGAAATTGCCCGGTGTTACCATGGATTTTATTCACCTTCATCTTTTTCCACACACTTTATCCCACCATGCCGAAAAATGGTTTGATCGTCTTCCTAAGAATTCAATTGTTACATGGGACGAAATGACTCAACGATTTTTGTCGCGCTAATTTCCACCATCCATGGTAACGAGCCTTCGTAATCAAATCAGTGGTTTCATTCAAGAACCTGATGAGTCTCTTTTCGATGCTTGGGAACGTTATAATGTCTTGATCGATCGTTGTCCTAACCATAATATGCTCCCCGTCACCTTAATTGATACTTTCTACAACGGTTTAACTTTTCGTGATTGTGATACGATTAATGCTGCCGCCGGTGGTAAATTTATGAAAAGAAGACCCGAGGAGTGTAGAGAGCTTATAGAGAACATGACCACTCATCACAAAATTTGGGATTCATCTGCATCTTCAAGAAATAATCCGAGGGTCAATGTTTCTTCTACTTCTTCCAACCCCGAGATGATCGAAATCACCCGCATGATAGCCGAAATGAGCAAAAATATCCAAATCATAGCTATGAACCAATATCAACAAGTTAAAGTTGTTGCACTTTCTTGTGAAACTTGCGGCGGTCCTCATTCATACACTGATTGTCCTTCTACTTATGACAATCCAGAAAACGTGTATGAGGCTAACGGTAACTATTCCACTGAAGGCTATCAAGCCCGACATTAAGGTGATCGTAACTTGCTAAGTTATCATTCCAACAACTTTCTTTCACCCGGTTTTTCTCCTCAAAACCACAACCCAAACAACTTCAATAGAAGCAATCTAAACAAACATCAAGCTTCTAATCCATATCCACCACCACTCACCAAGCTCCACCCCTCACTCAACCCACAACATATAATCATGATGTTGAGACTTTCATGAGGACCCATGGAGAGGTGGTGAAATACCTTCAAAGCCAAATTATTAACTTGAAAGGTGATATCACTAAACAAGGGAATGATATTCGAACCGAGCTTAGAAATGATATGCAAACTTCTTTAAGCAATCAAATGAATGATTTGAGGAATATGATGGCTAGTTTCTTCCAAAACACTCAACCCTCTACTTCGTACTCTCTTCCTTCGAATACCGTGACCAATCCAAGAGCTAATGTGAGTGCTATTACTACACGCAGTGGAGCAACTCTAGTAGGACCATCTACCCTCCCCCCAGTTACTCCATCTATACCTCCTCCACCCCCATTTATTCCTCCTACTTCCACGCCTAGTACTAGTTCTACATTACCGTATCCACCTCTTACGGAAGAAGTACCAAAGACAAAACCTTCATCATCCCCACCTTCTACCTCTAAACCTTCTACCACTCAACCCTGAACCTCTACATCTACACCTTCACCTTCTACACCTACACCTCCTAAGCCTAATATTCCTTATCCATCTCGGTTAGACAAGTGCAAATTGCTCACCAAGGATGACATTCAAGTGTCAAACTTTTTGAAAAATATTTTTGGAGTGAACATCACCATTAGCCTTGTTGAAGCTCTTGCCCAAATGCCCAAATTTGTTAAGATGTTTAAAGATTTGCTTAATAAGAAGGAAAAAATGGTAGAGTTCGTCAACACTCGATTAAATGAGAATTGTTCTGCAGTCCTTCTTAAAGAACTTCCGGAAAAACTTGGAGATCCCGGTCGTTTTGTGTTACCTTGTACATTTTCCAAAACCGAAGAATTTTCTGCCTTATCCGATCTCGGGGAAAGTATTAATTTGATGCTTTTAAGTGTTTGGAAGAAGTTATCATTACCCGATCTTACACCAACTAAGATGACTCTTGAGCTAGTAAATTGAACTCTCACTTACCCCGTCGGTATTGCAGAAGATGTGTTTGTTAAAGTTGGTACCTTCACTTTTCCGGTCGACTTTGTTGTTGTTGATTATGAAATGGACCCTCGCGTTTCGTTAATACTTGGACGGCCATTCTTGAGAACCGGAAAAGCTTTAGTCGATGTTGCCGAAGGTGAACTAATCTTAAGGGTCGGGAATGATCAACAAATTTTTAAGATGGGGAAGATTACAAACAAATCCAATGGAAGAGAATCAGTGAACATGATTGATGTGCTTCAAGACGAGCTTGATACAACTCCTTTGGAAAGAACAAAGATTGATGATTTTATCGTCTACAACAATCCTGTTTTCGAGCCTATCTATGATAATCCACTTTTTCAATAAAATGTGGAAGATTCTAAAGATCCTCCTACCACTTTGAATGCCCCACCAATATATGATGCTCCACCAATCTATGATGCATACTCTAGTTCCGATGTGGATGATTATGATGATTTTTCTTTAGTGTATAAAGACATGCCAACTTATGATGACTTTGATGATGTTGATACTCTTTCGAGTGATTCTTCAAATGATATGTCTCCTAATGATGATTATGCTCCTATTTTTGATGAAGATCCTCCGCCAACAATGCTTGATCCTACTTTGGATAAATACTCATTTGAGGAAGATTTTGCTACTTTTCTTAATACATACTTCCCCAATGAGCATGATTCTCCTCCTTTGGACTTTCATTATGGTATTTATCCTCCTTTGGATATTAAGAAACACGTTTCAAAGGAGAAGAAACCGGAAGACACCAACATCCGTAGTAATTGTATTTTGACACCTCTCTATCCACCTTCTTCGGATGAGATTGTGCGGTTTATGGGCGAATCTTCAAGGTCTTCTGATCCTAAGGCTTATTTTCCCCTAAAGGAAAAGGTGTTCGATCCGGGTATTACAATTTTTAAGCCATCTCAGTATCCATCTGATGAAATAAAAGGAAAGATTTCTGGAACTTATGGAGCTATGCTTTGACCTCTCCATACCTTCTACCACCGTGCTCAACAAATGCTTAAGGGAACCTTACCTACTCTCTGTCTTGTCTTGTTCACCTTAAGGTTGTGCTATTTGATGGACGAGAACCATGTATTTGACCCCGGTGGATGTTCTTCAATCTTCTTACCATTGTAATCAAGGTCGAGTCAGGATCACGACTCGGTTAACAAAAACAAGCGCTTCTTGGGAGGCAACCCGAGTATCTATCCTTTTTATTCGTTTTTATAATAAGTGTAGAGGGGAGACCCTAGTATGTGTTTGTTGTCTTCTTTCTTATGATGTGCAGGGATTCGAGCTTTCAAATATCCATTCTTGATGACTTTTGACGACCCGTGATTCCGTGTACCCGTCTTCCCGGTTCTATCCTAAACTCTTTTTATTCACTATTTTATATTCTTCAATATTAAAATAGGAATCACTTTAGTTGTCTCTTCCTTAGCAAGATTTAAACAACGTGCACAATGTCCTAAGTGTAGGGGAGTTTACTCCCAAGTGCTTAAACATTGAGGACAATGTTTATATTAAGTGTAGGGGAACTTCTATCGTAGTTAAGTGGGCTTTTCCTTGTATTTGTCCTCATTTTAACCGGAAAATTGATTTTTTGACATTTTTCAAAATTTTTGATCTATTTTGGCCTAGTTGTATTTTTCCTTTGTTGTCGTTATTTCCTTTTATTGCTAGAATAAATTTTAATAAAATGATTTTAATTTTAGATGTCTTTGATATATTAGGCCCGTCGTGAATCTTTTGACTCAACCCGAGTTTACTTATCTAAGTTTACTCTAGCTAGTATCCTTAACGTGTTTAAGTCAAGTTTTGCTAGGCTTTTATATAGGGAACTTTAAAACTCAAAAGTCTTAACTCTTACGGGTTTAGAACAATAACTTTTTGCAAGTTTCTATAATTGATCCTACAAAGTCGTTTATCAAGGGAACTTTAAAATGCAAATTCTAAACTTGAAAAAGTCTAAGAAGTTGCAAGATCCTATAGATGACTTGAAAACCCAAAACTTTGATTTAATAGGCTAAGCATCCACGAGTCTCATTCCTTGAGATTTCAAATTGTGGAGAACGAGAGATGATAAAGTCAATTATAAGTTTGGTATTCTTTCATGAATTTATGTGAGTTAATTATGAGCATTTTCTCCCATCGCTTGTTAATAATTATAATTGCAATAAGTAAGGTCGTACGATTTGAAAAGTTACTTGGCTTCTAGCCCAGGATCGTTTAAAAGTTGCTCGGTATTAATTAGAGTTCATAGCCAAGGCATAAATTATTGAAGCGGGATGAAAAATTGGCTTGTCCGAAAAGGCCCTAACAAGGCATGAGGGCTACATTTTGTTGCTAAATATCCAAAGTGATGTGAAGAATCATTTATCAAAAATCAATATGAAGGATCGAGACACACGACGAAAAGCAAATACTCCCCTAAAGATCATGGAGAAGTCTATCCGAAAAGACCCTAGCAAGGTATGAGGATAAATAGATCCAAGTCCTAAAAGGAGGTGGATCGTTGTATATCAAAATCCCATATAAAGATTGCAAAAAAATGAAGAAGTCGTGGTCCAAGTATGAAGAATCTCTCAAAAACTTCAAGTGAAGAAATTCCTGTTATGAAGAGAAGACCATTATTTCAAGATCGTCTCTCAAGATTCGAAGTATGAAGCCAATGCCAAATATCGATCCGAGAAAGGTCTCAAATCGCGAAGCGAGTTATGCCAAGATATGAACTTTATGAGGTCTCGAGAAGCAGTTTTAAAAGATTTTGTCCTTTAGCTAACTATTGATTAAATCGTCCTACTTTATTTTCAGCCTAATTAACTATTGAAATAAGTCAACAATGCATCTTCGTGATCATTCAAGACAAAAATAAAATATAAGAGATACACCTAGGAATAAGGGGGTCTAAGTGAATAATTCAGCCACATGAGTTTGTGTTAGGTTGCTAACTTATAATAACAATGATCTCATTTTTAAGCTTGGTGTGGGGAACGTGAAACTCGAGGCTGATAAACATTCATGACAACCCAAAGCCCTAATGTAGTCTTTGATATTCTTTACTTGTTTTCTTCCTCCAAATATTTTGTAATTTTCTATCTTCTTAAGTTTTCTTAATGTCTTGTGTTTAATAAAGGCAAATGTGGGTTATTTATGATGGAAAATGTAAATCTTGCTTTGTAATTAATGCATTGCATGAGTGCATTGCAATGGTAAAGTGTAGGGGATTTGATAGGTGTGAAAACACCCATCCTTTTACCACTTAATTATAATAATAACTAAGCCTAAACGTGTATTTATTGTCGTAAAAGTCAGAATTATGCGTGGTTTGTGTTTTTTTGTGATTTAGGACCAAAATGTTAAAAGGGAAGAAAAAACGGGCTTTCACGGGCTTTTATCGAAGAAAAATACAAAAGACGAAGTCAAAAGATCAAGAGTGCAAAAAGAATGGAAGTCAAAGGCCTATTCTGAAGATTTATCGAAGAAAAAGTCTAAAGACGAAAGTTTAACGAAGTCGAAGAACCAAGTCTAATAAAAGAAGAAAATTATAAAGACGAGTTCATTTCATATCGACAAATCCCGAGACAACGTCGAGAAAGACGAAGAATTTAAAAGACGAAAAGACGAGAAAGAAAGAAGGAAGCATCACACTCCTTCCATTTCCTCCTATAAATACCTTTCTTATGTCATTAGGAAGGGTGTTAGATATTTGACACATAGCTCTCCATTTTTATTAATTGTCTTTTAATACTTGTCATTTATTTTCCTTCCTTTTCAAGTTTTCTCATGTAAGTTTTTGTGGAATCTTAATCTTTAATTTCAAGCTTTTTACATTAATCTCATTCTATCTTTCTTGATTGTTTAATCTTTATGCTTGTTTGCTTATTGGATTATTGATTATTTGTTAGTTTTGGTTGATCTGGTTTTAATTAATTAAGTAGGTTTTATAGTTTTAATGATTTTTATTGAATAAAGTTTGTTGATTTGGTTGATTTAATGATTGTTAGATCTTATTTGGTGTTTTGATTAGCTTATTTCTTAGATTATTTAGCTTATTTTTGGTTTTCTAGAATTTAGAATCAGGATTCGGAATTCTTTTGATTATTGCTAAGTTGCCAAGAGGGTTTTAATTTTCTGAAGTCACTTTGTAATTTTTGGTAATATTCCGAAGTAAATAACTGATTTAATTCCGAAGTTCATTTTTTATATTTTACGAAGTTCATTTTTTTCTTATCATTCCGAAGTTATGATTTTGTTAAAATTCCGAAGTTAGTATAAATAATTATTCCGAAGTAAAAGAGAAAGAAATTCCCAAGTCACTTTGGAATATTGGTCATTTTGCTAAGTTACTTTGGAATATTGGTCATTTTGCTAAGTCATTTTGGAATATTGGTCATTTTGCTAAGTCACTTTGGAATATTGGTCATTTCTGCTAAGTCACTTTGGAATATTGGTCATTTCGCTAAGTCACTTTGCAATATTAGTCATTTTGCTAAGTCACTTTGGAATATTGGGTATTTTGAGAAGTTACTTAGGAATAAGTTAGTTATTGCTCAAGTAATAATTTAGTTATTCCGAAGCAAAGATCACATTCCGAAGACAACATTCATAAGATGTATTTTCTTCCCTCCAAAAGTGTGTTCCCCCATGGGGAACATGCTCCCTTTTGTTCAGCATTTGTTCCGTAAGTCATTTAGTTTTATCCGAAAGTCGTTTTAATTTTTATTCTGAAATTCAGTTAGTTTTAGTTATATTTTTCCGCAAATTTTAGTATTAGTATTTTATCGAAAAGTTTTAGTTTTAATTTTTATTAAGTGCCCGCTTTAATATTTGTCTCATTTCTTTTTAAAATAGCTTTATAATACAATTTCTTTTATTTCTACCAGGTAAATTTTATTTTTAATTTGAAAGTTTATTATTATTGTTAGTTTTATTTTTATTAATTGTTTCGTTTTAATTTTCGTATTAATATTTTCCTTGTTTCTTTATTATTAGTCATTTGTCTTTAGTTATTTTTAATACTTTTCGCACTTACTTTTTAAGTAGAAATAGATACCCAATTTCCCTTTTAGTTACCAAAAACAATTAAGTCCACCTTAAACCGGAGATCAATTCGAACTGAATCGAGTACGAAAAACACACACAAAATCATTAAATCAAATGGCGCCGCTGCTGGCTCTTTTCGTAGAGATTAACGGTTTTTAGTGAGAAAAATTGGATTTTGTGATCCGTTCTTTTGGGAACGTTATTTTCAAGCATAAAAATTTTCAAAAAAATCCTAAAAATTATAAAATTTTCAAAAAAAAAAAAAAATAAAAAATAAAAAAGATAAAAAACAAAAAATATTGTATTTCATTTTTTAGTGTATGGGTACTCGATCTTCGTCTTATCTTGAGCCCGAGACTCGTAGAGACTTAGATATGGCCGATATACATAATAATAACAACCCACCTCACCCCAATATGAATAATAACAACCATGACCCTCAACCCGACCTTCGTACGATGGAGGAGCTTTGTCAACCAACAATGAATGGACGTGGAGGACCGATTGCGCCGATGCAAATCACGTCTCCCGAATTTTCGTTGAAGCATCACATAATCCAACAAGTCCAAAATACGTGTCCATTTCGCGGATTACCGGATGATGATGCCAACAAACACCTCGATAAATTCATAACCATCACTCAAAGCATGAAATTACCCGGTGTTACCATGCATTTTCTTCGCCTTCATCTTTTTCCACACACTTTATCCCACCATGCCGAAAAATGGTTTGATCGTCTTCCTAAGAATTCAATTCATACATGGGACGAAATGACTGAACGATTTTTATCGCGCTACTTTCCACCATCCATGGTAACGGGCCTTCGTAATCAAATCAGTGGTTTCACTCAAGAACCTGATAAGTCTCTTTTCGATGTTTGGGAACGTTATAATGAATTGATCGATCGTTTTCCTAACCATAATATGTTCCTCGTCACCTTAATTGATACTTTCTACAACAGTTTAACTTTTCGTGATCGTGATACGATTAATGCTGCCGCCGGTGGTACGTTTATGAAAAGAAGACCCGAGGAGTGTAGAGAGCTTATAGAGACATTGATGTAGAGTTTTTACACACCTTTAGGAAAAGGAGGTAAAATAGTGGTAAGTATTAAGCGTACGTTTAGGAAAACGTAAACACTTATGACCCTTAATGGGGATCGTTCTCTCGAGGAGGCTAGTGCGTTGTGTAATGAATGATTGATTAATGTTTTTGATTATTAACAAGAAGAGAAAATGACGAAGACGAAAAAATAAAAATTTAACAAAAACTACTACTAGAAAGTTAAGACGTAGAAACGTAAAAAAAACACAAAATTTAAAATTTTAACCTAAAAATTCCTAAAAATTACTAAAAATCCACAATAAAGTTCTAAGAGTTTACAAAAAATCCAAACTTGCTAAAACCTTTTAATTAATTTAATAATGACTTTTTAATGCTAATTAAAGCCCTAAAAATCACTTTTAAATATTAAAAAGCCCTAAACAAGATTTAATAGTTTGTAAACCTCAAAAATGACCTAATTAAGCTAAAAACTATTTTTAAAAATTTTAAAACCAAATTAAACTATTTTTAAACTCCTAACAACTATTAAAATCTATTAAATCTTAAATTAATTCTAGAAAATAAATGAAAAGCTTAAAAATTAATTGGAAAGTGACAAAGTTCCTAATTTAATGTATATAACCTAGGAAAAATGAAAAAGAAAGAAAAATAAAACTTTCTATTTTGGGAATAAAATAATATAAAAATATTATAAAAAATAAAAAGTTTAAAAATAAATTCTAAAAAATTATTAAAAATCCTAAATATTCTAACTAAGACAAAAATGTAAATTAAAGCTCCTAAAACCTTTTAATTAATTTTATATTAATTATTAAAGTTTATAAAAAAACCTAAAATAAGATAAAATTAAAAATTAAAGTTTTTGAAAACCTTAAGGGATGTAAACCTCAAAATACTTAAATAAAACTTAAAAGATATTTTTCCTAAAATTAAAATTACTTTTTACTATTTTTAATCTATTTAATAATATACGGCAAATAAAAAATGAATAAAAAATAAATAAAGAAAAGGAAAAATCAACTTTTGTGCCAGAAAAATCCTAAATGATAACACAAACCTAAGAAAAATGAATTGATGCAAATTGGCTTAATGAATAAGCTGAAAATGGCCAAATAACCTACGGCTTGTATTAAAATAAGCACACTCAAAACACCCTTAAGTATAATTCAATTGCAAACCCTAGCAGTCAAAGACCCTAGGGCGCAATGGTAACTTGTATGTGTTGTGAGGAGGATGGCGCAGGTTCGAGTCCTGGCCAGTCCTTTTTGGATCTTTTTTTTTTTAACTTTTATAAACCAAAGCTGCGACCTTTTTAAGCTTGAAATCACAAACACAAACCCAAATCAAACAAGATTAAGATTGGATTAGGACCAAAACGTATGCAGTTTGAATTTTTAAGAACACAAGTAAATCTGTTTTCTTCACAAGTGCAACAAACCAAGAGGACTTGGATTTATGATTAATTGGTGTTGTTTCTTGGAGTAGCAGGGCACCCCTATACTCTTTGGAGTATAGGGAGTCAGGAGAACACAAAACAAGCAACAATTAAGCAAGATCAAACCCAAAAATGCACACTCAATGTTGCTGATGTACCTATGCTAGGTCTGGGGGTTTATGAGCTTAATTTCTTGCACAAATCTGAGATTCAAGAGCCAATGGTTTACACACAAGTTCACCTAAAAGCTTAAAAGCAACTCACAAACCTAAATTATCCTAACTCTTAACATATTATCAAGAATCAAGCATAAATTTCAACAAAATCTGTCACAAAAGGCACCCACTGGATTTGCTTACTTTTTCAATATTATAGCATGCACTTTGGCTAAAAACACTTCCAAACTGAAAACAAGACTAACACACTACCTACTCCTACCCTAGTGAGTGATTCTAACCCGTTTTAAAAACAAAAACCCTACAAATTACTTAGCTATTATGCTAATCCAAACACTCCCTTAAATACTGATTATGCAACTTTCTCAAACAAAGCCTATGCTAAACCTATCCAAACTGATTCAATAAGCATCTAGCATGCATACAATCCTATGTGAACTCAAATCCAATCAATTTTACACACTATTTAACACTTAATCAGAAAATCATGCCAAATCATGTGAAACTTGAAAAATGAAAAGGAAAGCTAGAACAAGGATTCACCTTGTTGGTCCTACATCCAAGACCAACAGTGGCTAGCTAGCCACCTCCAATATACCCGGGTATATGCTGACCCTTTGATCAATTCAAGCTCAAAACACCCCTGCTAAGAAAATGAAAGAAAAATGCAAGCACAATAATATACTGATTTTATCTTTCTTTCTTAAAATCTTTTAAAAATCTTTGAAACCCTTAAAAACTTGTTTTAAAACAAACTCAATCTCAGAAAATCAAAAATCTTGGTCCACTTTCACTTTCTAAATCTCTTAAACTTTCTGAAATCAAGACTTATTTTCAAAACTTTTGAAAACTGAAATATCAAACACTCAAATCTTTCACAAATATGATGGAACTCAGATTTTTCTCAACAAAGATATACCAACTTTTAAAAATTAGTAAAAGGAATTACATTTAAATCAAAACACCAACTTTAATTTCTTTAAAAAGGAATTACAATTTTGGAGAAAAATCTGGAACAAAGGAATAGAGACACAGGTCGTCTCTATTTATACAACTAGAAAGACTATTCTAGAATACTGGAATTAAAAAATTACAAATGCTAAACCCTAGTATGGAAATGCCCTAAATTGCCCTTTGAAAAGTCTTGGATTCTTGGTCAATAGCGTCCCATGTGATGCCAGGCTGTGGAAGGATGATCTTGGCCGTTTAAATAAACTTGGGGACAAAGGAGTTGAGCTAAATCGCTCATTTGGTCGGTTTTTGGTTTTGGTGTGAAAAAGACGGGGCATGGGAAGGTCCCACAAGACACATGGGTGTGTCTTGTGGTGGGTTAAGATGTGGGTTAGGGTGAGAGTAAGATGAATTAAGGATCTGGACAAATTAAGCTCATAACCCTTTGATTTGAGTGATGTTGAGGATTAGGGTTTATGGGTAAAAAGGTTTAGCAGGTTTGTGTTTAATCTAAATTGGGATTAAACTTTTTTAAAAAGATGTTTAGGAGGGAAATGGGGAAAGGGTTAAGTGGGTTGACCATTTGACTGAGTTTTTAAATAAAACCGGGTATAAAAGGGTATTGGACTGGGTAGGGTATGGGTATATGGGTTTGTGGGTGGGTTGTGGTGACGTGTCAAAAGCTGGGTGGGTGGATATGTTTGGTTGTTTGGCAGTTTTGACCCCCAAGCTTTTCTATTCCTTCCACTTTGTAAATAATGTCCATCAGTGCCTATTTTGCCTTTATCAACTTTTGGCAACTTGTCAAAAGTGGCACAAAAGGTTCAAAAACTTTTTCCAAGGGTTTCTTTTGTATATTCTTGATTCTTCAAGGACTGGAATTGTAATATCTTCAAACTTTAGGGATCATTCTTGTACATATGACATTTTGAGGGTCAAATGTGACAAGTTCTTCAAAGATGAGGGGCCATTCTTGCCAACTCTTCAAACTTCAAGGGTCTTTTTGCAAAATTCCAACTTGGGCCCGGTTCATTGTGCGACTTCGTTTCCCGTGTTCGTTTTTGAATGATTCTTGTGATCTTTTGCCATTTCCTCAATATTCGTACCTAAAAATACACAAGTAACAAACACGAGCATATATTTGGTATATTTGATGATATTTTATGCAATTAAAGGCCGTTTTGGACGATGAGACCATGTATAAAAGCAGTCTCATCACTCCCCCATACTAAACCATTGCCGTGCCCTCACGCAATGCTAGAATAAAGTATCATAGCATCTCCAAAATTTCAATTTATTCACTTTTATTGAAATGATAAACTAGCTACATTACTACTATTGCTACTACTTGCGTTTTAGACATAATGTATGATTCTCATCGCAAAATAGGACGTTTAGGTTCATAGAATAAGAACATGTGAATGCTTCGTTAGAAATAATTTCGTCGTCCTCGATTTTCACTTCAATTCCATGCCAAGCGTGCAACGAGATCATTGTCATTATAAGTTAGTAATGCTAACACTACTCATATGCCCTAATCACGTACTTATCCTCCCATTATTCCTAAGTTGTATCTCTTATATTTTATTATGTCTTAATGATCACGAGGATACATTGTTGACTTATGCGATAATAGAGATTTAGGTCTAAAAATAGAGTCTTAACGGTGTAACTAAGACCATCAAATCAATAACCCCTCCTAATAGACAACGAAGTTAAAAAATTAAGTTGACAAGAAGAATCGATAAACACGGTTTTATAACGGTTTTGAACATGAGACTTATTACCAAGACTTTTATACGCCCCCTAATGGAAGGACCTTATTATCTTTGGTTTACCTCCACCTTTTATTCAACTTTGCCATGAAGCTTTTATTATGACTTCGGTCTTGCCTTGCCTTTTATTATCCGCCATCATCGGTGGTTTTATTAGCCAAAGACGTATATCCTCACGCTAGAGCGAATTTTGGATCTTTAAAGCTTCGAAGATTAAGGCTTGATTCACTTTCAATTTTGCATAGATTTTAGGCCTTGTGGGGCTTCAAATTGTTTGCTAGATTTAGGTGAGCACTTGAAATCTTATTATTGGGTGAAGCTTTCGATTATTCGGGTGCCAATACTTCAAAACCGTGACGCTGGCGATACCTTAATGTCTTCCCAATTTAATTACACGGAAGCTACTAGAAAAGACTAGAAACCCAACAATCCTAACTAAACCGCTAAGTCAATATTTATTAAGCAAAAAATATTTACAAGCGAAGGGAGAATAAGCAAACAACGAGAACACATGAGTTTTTGAAAGAATACGAGTACTCTACGTTTAGCATAGTAACTTATAATTAACTCTATCATTTCTCGTCCTCATTTAAGAAACTTAGCCTAATGTGTAGTTAAGGAATCAAAGCTAAGTGCTCAACACGCACGGTCGAGTCAAAATTTACTCTTATTCTCGCCATCGGAAAATCTACATTCGTGTCTTTAAACACTTAAAAAACATGAGAAAAATTTTAAAATTTGGCCATTTTTAGCCTTATTTTGCAACAAAACGATAAACAAAACGATAAACAAAAAGATAAACTTTGGAAAGCGTGAAGGTTTGGCAAGGCAAGTATCTATTCACCCCCCCCATACTAAAGTTAAACATTGTCCTCAATGTTTCGAGTCTAGGGGTGCAAACACCCCCATACTAGAGACGTAGTCAAATTCCTAATCTAGCATGGAAAGGGTGTAACCAATAAGTAATAGCCGTTTATGAAGTGTGCTATAAACCTAAGGTTAGAACATAAAAGGATATATCATCTGGATATTGGGAAAGGCCTCAAGGCAAACGATCGAGTGCTCACATAAAACGAACACGAGAGGCTCCAATCGTGAAGATCATGATCTAAAAACCACAATGCACAAACAACCACGGAACAAAGGTTGGAAGGGCACAAATCCCCTCACATTAAACTAATTAGAAAGCAATAATATGTACATGGATAAGCATGGGTCTCCCCCACGAGGCACCTTGTTTTTGATAACCGAGTCAAAAGCTCGACTCGAATCCCCATAAATGTGATCATTTAGGGATAATCATGGTATGGTCAATTTTTGGTGGGGCTTACATGATAAACAAGGCCCAAAATCACGTGGAGTACTTTAAAAAGCCGATAAACGTATACCGGGGTCAAAGATAACGTCCTTGTTTTCGGATGAAAGATGAAACAACGCCACTCCAACACAAACTAAAACCCCAATGGGGTAGAAGAAAATAGGAGAGAAGAAATAGAAGGGTGGGACAATGGGTAAGTCAAAACATTGAGCTACTCGAGGTAGACTCGCACCAATCAAATGAAAAGATTTTCCATTTATTGCATCGGTGGAAGACCGAGATTTCCCTTTATAAGCAATTCCAGGATCAAATATCTCGTCCTCGGTGGAGAAAGGGGAGGGAACATAAGGGGATTCCCCCACACTAAGTCCACACAAAGCATCGTCAAAAGGAGAAGACGAGATTGTAGTACTCAATAAACGCGGTGATGACGGAGTTAGAATTGTAGAAAAATCTTTTAAATTTAAGTTAAAATCTTTTCATTTTTCATCTTTTACACTCTCTTTGTGAAAACCCGATTTGATTATGTCAAAAATATTTGGTGTATCTAAAGTAATGTTAGTCACACTAAAAATTCTCACATTTTGAAATCTTTTTGGTTTGGGTGGTGGTAAGTTTTCAAATCTTTTGTCAACAAAGAAAACCTCCCCATCGGGATCAACGTATTCATCATCCGAAGAATCACTCGAGATTGGAATCATAGGCTTAACACTCTTAACCTCCACCGGCGGAGGGGACGGAACTTCATTTTTCTCAGCAACTCCTAAAACTCTATTTGAAATCTTTTGACAAATGCTTTTGGTGGAATTGACATTGTACAAAGATGTGATAGAATACACATGAGAAAGAGTGGAGTTTTGGGTTGCATTAATGACGAGTTCTTCCTCATTGAACCGAAGAATGATTTTTCTTGCATGCACATCGATAAGTGCTCTCGAGGTATCCAAAAAAGATCGACCTAAAATTAACGGAACTTTAGGATCGATGGGAATATCAACAACAATAAAGTCTACAGGATAGTAGAACTTTCCAACTTTCACGAAGACGTCCTCGACAACTCCACAAGCTAGAATCGTAGAATGATCGGCCATTTCGATTGACATTCTTGAAGGAGTGAGATTTGGAAGATTGAGCGATTTAAAAATCTCAAGAGGCATCAAATTAATACTAGCACCAAGATCGGCCAAGGCGTAGCATTCTTCCATGTCTTGGATAGCACATGGGATTAAAAACTTCCCAGGATCACCGACATTTTGAGGTATGCGGCTTAGAAAAACCGATGAACAACTAGACGATTTTTGCAATTTCTCTTTGTTATTCAACATACTTTTGAATTTCGCGGCAAATCGAGGCATCATGACTAAGGCGTCGGCAAAACTTATATTGAAATGCAAGTCACGAAACATTTTCATAAAAAGTTCAAATTGATAATTATTTAGTTCTTGTGCCTTTTCCTTGTCTCGTCTTGAAGGGTAGGGTAAAGGTGGTGTGGGTTGGGGCAAATTAGGCATAGGCATCAGCCTTGGAATCTCGGGTTCCATGATTGGTGTAGGTTCAACCGTAGGTGTGGTTTGAGCGGTACTTCGTGGGCTTGTAATTTGCTCCTTTTCAACCACAACCTCGGGTTCTTTCTCTTTTTCCTTCTCCATAGAAGTACTAGGACGAGAAATGGGTTCTTTGAAAGTTTTACCACTACGAGTAGTAATAGCCTTCAATTCTCCTTTCGGGTTCACGATGGTATCACTAGGAAGACCACCCGAAGAAGAGGGTTTACACATGATAGCTTCAAACATTTTAGCCATACGGTCTTCAAACTTAGATTGCCTAGCATCCGCTTTTAACAATTCTTGCTTAATCTCATGTTGTCCTTGCTCCATTTTTTGTTGATTTTGTTGGAGTCGTGTGACATTTCCTTCCATTTTGTTAGCATGAGTTTTAAGTTCATTAGCAAGTTCGTTTTTAAGCTCGTTTTTCAACTCGGACCTTAAGCTAACCATCTCACGTTACATATTGTCAAACTTAGCATCATTAGCCTTAGCATAATTCAAAAATTCTCCTTGAAGATTTTTGGTGTGATCGTTTTGAAAACCTTGGGCATTGTTTTGAAAATCACGGTTTTGGTTTTGATTAGAAATTTGCCCATTTCCACTTTGGTAATTACCTTTGTTATAATTCCTTTGATTTCCTTGGTAATTTCCACCTTGGTTGTTGTTGCGATAGTTATTAGCATTTTGATTTGGTGGAGCTTGATTTGAACGAGAACCTTAACCGATTTGGTTATAAGTTCCCGTGGCTACAAAAGCATTCGAAGTGTTACCATCCGCGGTAATGCACTCGGAAAGATCATGAGCTCCCCCACACGACAAACAACTCTTAGAAACCGCTTTGACCGAAGCGGAATTTGAAGCTTCTTGAGCTTTCCAATGGGACATAAGGGTCGAAAACCTATCGAAAAACCGATTTTCCTCATTAGCCTCATCTTGCAAAGCATTGATACTACGAGACGATGATAAGCCCATTTTGGCAACACTCGGTGTGTGACGAGGGCTATAAACCTTAGACCTATTCTCAATTATGACCAAAGCTTCTTCAACCGTTTTACACAAAAAATTACCACCCGCGGCGGCATTTAAATAATCTCTTTCATGATCGTTAAGTCCATTGTAAAACGTGTCTATTTTGTGCAAGTCGGAAAAACCGTGATGAGGACATTCATGTAACATCTCCTTAAACCTATTCCAAGCCGTAGAAAAACTTTCATTTGATTCTTGTGAAAATTTAGAAATCTCATTTTTCAAATGCGTAGTCTTAGAGGGCGGAAAAAATTGGTTCACAAACTTTGAAACGAGATCCTTCCACGTCAATATAGAATTGGGTGGCTCTTTCTCTAACCAAATTTTAGCGTGCCCCGCTAAGGAATACGGAAAAAGCATCATCTTAATCGAGTCATTCGAGACATCCTTAAATTTGCACGTGGCGGTAAGACAATTAAATTGGCGGATATGGTTGTGGGGATTTTCCTTCTCATCACCACGGAATTTGTTGTTTTGGATCATCGACAACAAACCCGTTTTCACCTCAAAATTCTCCGCAAGGATAGCGGGAATCACAATAGCTTCTCCATAACCCTCGGTGGGTGCTTGAAGTAACTCCATCATAGTTCGATTCGCCATGGTTGGTTCTTCTCGTACAATGGGTTCGTCAATAGGAGACTCCTCACTAGAATGAGTTGGAGTGGGAGTTTTGTTTTTTCGTCTACGTGCACGTTTTTCTTGATTACGAGTGAGCATAAACGTCACGTACAACGTGGAGACGAGCAAAGAAGATTCTTTTTGGTATTTTGTGTTTTTCAATTTTTTTGTTGTTTTTGATGGTATTAACTTTTTGGAATTTGGTGAATGTATTAAGTAGACAAAAAGTCCACAAATCTCCTCCTCACTCAAATCTCTTGATTAAAAAGGCCTCAAGGAATGAAAACGATCACGTGGAGTGAACGCCTTCGATGACTTTAGAACGATGGTGGAACACCAAATCGTTCAAGAGGGTTTAATCAAATAGAAACCAAGAAAATATATATGATATGTAATAATACTTTGGGCGGCAAAACCCTCGATTCACTCTCAAAATCAAATACGCACAAGCAAGCGGAGGAAACGAGGCGGCGCGAAGCACTTAAGAGCCTTTTTCCTTTAGGTCGTGAAATACAACCGCCTTATACCCACCTTATAGTTTGTATTATCAAGATTAAGCTTCACGAAAGTATTTATCTATTTTTGCCTTTTTTCTTTGGTTTGAGATTCGAATACAATGATCGAGTGATGAAATCCCGAATCAAGGTTGTGATTGCTCACGTATTTGGAGTACTTGTGTATTTATTGTTCTACGTATACAATATAGTAATAATATTCACACAAAAACCGAAAAACGATAATACGTATTAGTAGAGTGCTACTAATACCAATACTATTTATGGCTAATATAAAAAACAACAATGGTTCAATCAAAACACAACACGTCTCCCCGGCAGCGGCGCCAAAATTGATGTAGAGTTTTTACACACCTTTAGGAAAAGGAGGTAAAATAGTGGTAAGTATTAAGCGTACGTTTAGGAAAACGTAAACACTTATGACCCTTAATGGGGATCGTTCTCTCGAGGAGGCTAGTGCGTTGTGTAATGAATGATTGATTAATGTTTTTGATTATTAACAAGAAGAGAAAATGACGAAGACGAAAAAATAAAAATTTAACAAAAACTACTACTAGAAAGTTAAGACGTAGAAACGTAAAAAAAACACAAAATTTAAAATTTTAACCTAAAAATTACTAAAAATTACTAAAAATCCACAATAAAATTCTAAGAGTTTACAAAAAATCCAAACTTGCTAAAACCTTTTAATTAATTTAATAATGACTTTTTAATGCTAATTAAAGCCCTAAAAATCACTTTTAAATATTAAAAAGCCCTAAACAAGATTTAATAGTTTGTAAACCTCAAAAATGACCTAATTAAGCTAAAAACTATTTTTAAAAATTTTAAAACCAAATTAAACTATTTTTAAACTCCTAACAACTATTAAAATCTATTAAATCTTAAATTAATTCTAGAAAATAAATGAAAAGCTTAAAAATTAATTGGAAAGTGAAAAAGTTCCTAATTTAATGTCTATAACCTAGGAAAAATGGAAAAGAAAGAAAAATAAAACTTTCTATTTTGGGAATAAAATAATATAAAAATATTATAAAAAATAAAAAGTTTAAACATAAATTCTAAAAAATTATCAAAAATCCTAAATATTCTAACTAAGACAAAAATGTAAATTAAAGCTCCTAAAACCTTTTAATTAATTTTATATTAATTATTAAAGTTTATAAAAAAACCTAAAATAAGATAAAATTAAAAATTAAAGTTTTTGAAACCTTAAGGGATGTAAACCTCAAAATACTTAAATAAAACTTAAAAAATATTTTTCCTAAAATTAAATGTACTTTTTACTATTTTTAATCTATTTAATAATATACGGCAAATTAAAAAATGGATAAAAAATAAATAAAGAAAAGGAAAAATCAACTTTTGTGCCAGAAAAATCCTAAATGATAACACAAACCTAAGAAAAATGAATTGGTGCAAATTGGCTTAATGAATAAGCTGAAAATGGCCAAATAAGCTACGACTTGTATTTAAATAAGCACACTCAAAACACCCTTAAGTATAATTCAATTGCAAACCCTAGCAGTCAAAGACGCTAGGGCGCAATGGTAACTTGTATGTGTTGTGAGGAGGATGGCGCAGGTTCGAGTCCTGGCCAGTCCTTTTTGGATCTTTTTTTTTTTTAACTTTTATAAACCAAAGCTGGGACCTTTTTAAGCTTGAAATCACAAACACAAACCCAAATCAAACAAGATTAAGCTTGGATTAGGACCAAAACGTAGGCAGTTTGAATTTTTAAGAACACAAGTAAATCTGTTTTCTTCACAAGTGCAACAAACCAAGAGGACTTGGATTTATGATTAATTGGTGTTGTTTCTTGGACTAGCAGGGCACCCCTATACTCTTTGGAGTATAGGGAGTCAGGAGAACACAAAACAAGCAACAATTAAGCAAGATCAAACCCAAAAATGCACACTCAATGTTGATGATGTACCTATGCTAGGTCTGGGGGTTTATGAGCTTAATTTCTTGCACAAATCTGAGATTCAAGAGCCAATGGTTTACACACAAGTTCACCTAACAGCTTAAAAGCAACTCACAAACCTAAATTATCCTAACTCTTAACAGATTATCAAGAATCAAGCATAAATTTCAACAAAATCTGTCACAAAAGGCACCCACTGGATTTGCTTACTTTTTCAATATTATAGCATGCACTTTGGCTAAAAACACTTCCAAACTGAAAACAAGACTAACACACTACCTACTCCTACCCTAGTGAGTGATTCTAACCCGTTTTAAAAACAAAAACCCTACAAATTACTTAGCTATTATGCTAATCCAAACACTCCCTTAAATACTGATTATGCAACTTTCTCAAACAAAGCCTATGCTAAACCTATCCAAACTGATTCAATAAGCATCTAGCATGCATACAATCCTATGTGAACTCAAATCCAATCAATTTTACACACTATTTAACACTTAATCAGAAAATCATGCCAAATCATGTGAAACTTGAAAAATGAAAAGGAAAGCTAGAACAAGGATTCACCTTGTTGGTCCTACATCCAAGACCAACAGTGGCTAGCTAGCCACCTCCAATATACCCGGGTATATGCTGACCCTTTGATCAATTCAAGCTCAAAACACCCCTGCTAAGAAAATGAAAGAAAAATGCAAGCACAATAATATACTGATTTTATCTTTCTTTCTTAAAATCTTTTAAAAATCTTTGAAACCCTTAAAAACTTGTTTTAAAACAAACTCAATCTCAGAAAAAAAAAAATCTTGGTCCACTTTCACTTTCTAAATCTCTTAAACTTTCTGAAATCAAGACTTATTTTCAAAACTTTTGAAAACTGAAATATCAAACACTCAAATCTTTCACAAATATGATGGAACTCAGATTTTTCTCAACAAAGATATACCAACTTTTAAAAAACAGTAAAAGGAATTACATTTAAATCAAAACACCAACTTTAATTTCTTTAAAAAGGAATTACAATTTTGGAGAAAAATCTGGAACAAAGGAATAGAGACACAGGTCGTCTCTATTTATACAACTAGAAAGACTATTCTAGAATACTGGAATTAAAAAATTACAAATGCTAAACCCTAGTATGGAAATGCCCTAAATTGCCCTTTGAAAAGTCTTGGATTCTTGGTCAATAGCGTCCCATGTGATGCCAGGCTGTGGAAGGATGATCTTGGCCGTTTAAATAAACTTGGGGACAAAGGAGTCGAGCTAAATCGCTCATTTGGTCGGTTTTTGGTTTTGGTGTGAAAAAGACGGGGCAGGGGAAGGTCCCACAAGACACATGGGTGTGTCTTGTGGTGGGTTAAGATGTGGGTTAGGGTGAGAGTAAGATGAATTAAGGATCTGGACAAATTAATCTCATAACCCTTTGATTTGAGTGATGTTGAGGATTAGGGTTTATGGGTAAAAAGGTTTAGCAGGTTTGTGTTTAATCAAAATTGGGATTAAACTTTTTTAAAAAGATGTTTAGGAGGGAAATGGGGAAAGGGTTAAGTGGGTTGACCATTTGACTGAGTTTTTAAATAAAACCGGGTATAAAAGGGTATTGGACTGGGTAGGGTATGGGTATATGGGTTTGTGGGTGGGTTGTGGTGACGTGTCAAAAGCTGGGTGGGTGGATATGTTTGGTTGTTTGGCAGTTTTGACCCCCAAGCTTTTCTATTCCTTCCACTTTGTAAATAATGTCCATCAGTGCCTATTTTGCCTTTATCAACTTTTGGCAACTTGTTAAAAGTGGCACAAAAGGTTCAAAAACTTTTTCCAAGGGTTTCTTTTGTATATTCTTGATTCTTCAAGGACTGGAATTGTAATATCTTCAAACTTTAGGGATCATTCTTGTACATATGACATTTTGAGGGTCAAATGTGACAAGTTCTTCAAAGATGAGGGGCCATTCTTGCCAACTCTTCAAACTTTAAGGGTCTTTTTGCAAAATTCCAACTTGGGCCCGGTTCATTGTGCGACTTCGTTTCCCGTGTTCGTTTTTGAATGATTCTTGTGATCTTTTGCCATTTCCTCAATATCCGTACCTAAAAATACACAAGTAACAAACACGAGCATATATTTGGTATATTTGATGATATTTTATGCAATTAAAGGACGTTTTGGACGATGAGACCATGTATAAAAGCAGTCTCATCAGACATGACCACTCATCACAAAAATTGGGATTCATCCGCATCTTCAAGAAATAATCCGAGGGTCAATGTTTCTTCTACTTCTTCCAACCCCGAGATGATCGAAATCACCCGCATGATAGCTGAAATGAGCAAAAATATCCAAATCATGGCTACGAACCAATATCAACAAGTTAAAGTTGTTGCACTTTCTTGTGAAACTTACGGCGGTCCTCATTCATACACTGATTGTCCTTCTACTTATGACAATCCGGAAAACGTGTATGCGGCTAACGGTAACTATTCCACGGAAGGCTATCAAGCCCGACCTCAAGGTGATCGTAACTTGCTAAGTTATCGTTCCAACAACTTTCTTTCACCCAGTTTTTCTCCTAAAAACCACAACCCAAACAACTTCAATAGAAGCAATCTAAACAAACATCAAGCTTCTAATCCATATCCACCACCTGCTGACCAAGCTCTACCCCTCACTCAACCCACGACATTTAATCATGATGTTGAGACTTTCATGAGGACCCATGGAGAGGTGGTGAAAAACCTTCAAAGCCAAATTATTAACTTGAAAGGTGATATCACTAAACAAGGGAATGATATTCGAACCGAGCTTAGAAATGATATGCTAACTTCAAGCAATCAAACGAATGATTTGAGGAATATGATGGATAGTTTCTTCCAAAACACTCAACCCTCTGCTTCGGGCTCTCTTCTTTCGAATACCGTGACCAATCCAAGAGCTAATGTGAGTGCTATTACTACACGCAGTGAAGCAACTCTAGTAGGACCATCTACCCTTCCCCAGTTACTCCATCTATACCTCCTCCACCCCTATTTATTCCTCCTACTTCCACGCCTAGTACTAGTTCTACATTACCGTCTCCACCTCTTACGAAAGAAGTACCAAAGATAAAACCTTCATCATCCCCACCTTCTACCTCTAAACCTTCTACCTCTCAACCCTGAACCTCTAAATCTACACCTACACCTTCACCTTCTACACCTACACCTACTAAGCCCAATATTCCTTATCCATCTCGGTTAGACAAGTGCAAATTGCTCACCAAGGATGACATTCAAGTGTCGAACTTTTTGAAAATGATTTCTGGAGTGAACATCACCATTAGCCTTGTTGAAGCTATTGCCCAAATGCCCAAATTTGTTAAGATGTTTAAAGATTTTCCTAATAAGAAGGAAAAAATGGCAGAGTTTGTCAACACTCGATTAAATGAGAATTGTTCTGCAGTCCTTCTTAAAGAACTTCCGGAAAAACTTGGAGATCCCGGTCGTTTTGTGTTACCTTGTACATTTTCCAAAACCGAAGAATTTACTGCCTTAGTCGATCTCGGGGCAAGTATTAATTTGATGCCTTTAAGCGTTTGGAAGAAGTTATCGTTACCCGATCTTACACCAACAAAGATGACTCTTGAGCTAGCAAATCTAACTCTCGCTTACCCCGTCGGTATTGCCGAAGATGTGTTTGTTAAAGTTGGTACCTTCACTTTTCCGGTCGACTTTGTTGTTGTTGATTATGAAATGGACCCTCGTATTCCGTTAATACTTGGACTGCCATTCTTGAGAACCGGAAAAGCTTTAGTCGATGTTGCTGAAGGTGAACTAATCTTAAGGGTCGGGAATGATCAACAAATTTTTAAGATGGGGAAGATTACAAACAAATCCAATGGAAGAGAATCGCTGAACATGATTGATGAGCTTCAAGACGAGCTTGATACAACTCCTTTGTAAAGAACAAAGCTTGATGATTTTATCGTCTACAACAATCCTCTTTTCGAGCCTATGTATGATAATCCACTTTTTCAAGAAAATGTGGAAGATTCTAAAGATCCTCCTCCCACTTTGGATGCCCCACCAATATATGATGCTCCACCAATCTATGATGCATATTCTAGGTCCGATGTGGATGATTATGATGATTTTTCTTCAGAGTATAAAGACGTGCCAACTTATGATGACTTTGATGATGTTGATACTCTTTCGAGTGATTCTTCAAATGATATGTCTCCTAATGATGATTATGCTCTTATTTTTGATGAAGATCCTCCGCTAACAATGCTTGATCCTACTTTGGATAATTACTCATTTGAGGAAGATTTTGCTACTTTTCTTAATACATACTTCCCCAATGAGCATGATTCTCCTCCTTTGGACTTTGATTATGGTATTTATCCTCCTTTGGATATTAAGAAACCCGTTTCAAAGGAGAAGAAACCGGAAGACACCAACATCGGTAGTACTTATGTTTTGACACCTCTCTATCCACCTTCTTCGGATGAGATTGTGCGATTTATGGGCGAATCTTCAAGGTCTACCGAGCCTAAGGCTTATTTTCCCCTAAAGGAAAAGGTGTTCGATCCGGGTATTACAATTTTTAAGCCGTCTCAATATCCATCTGATGAAATAAAAGGAAAGATTTTTGGAACTTATGAAGCTATGCTTTCACCTCTCCATACCTTCTACCACCTTGCTCAACAAATGCTTAAGGGAACTGAGAGTCCCTTAATATGACAATTGTCGAAACTATAACTCGTATAAACACAAAAACATAATGAAATACTTTTCAAACGCGTAATGCTTTATTAACTGTTATAAACAAAGTATTACAAAGTGCTATGAATACACCCGTTGAATGACAATAAGAAATGAACCCTAGAACAAGTAAACTTGATTCGAGACTCAAGTTTACAAGGGAACCAATGAGACGCTGGTAGACAGCTGAGGGCTCAGTGATTCCAAAGTGAGAAAGAACTTAGATAATTTAACCAAGCACAAGGGTTGCCTTAAATCTTCTTTCTCACTCATATTTATAGTGGTACGAGGTTGCTTCCTTAGTGGGAGTAGTTGATACGTGTCATCTTCTGAATGGAAGAGTACAACATATTAAATGCATGTCCAAATCGAGACATACCTTTAAACAACTTTAGGTGAACTTTCTGCCAAATGTTCACCTTTTGTCCCACTAGGTTGTACTAGGCTTTATCTTGAATCTCTTGTTTTGTCCCGCTCAAAACACTTAGTAGATTCTCCTGCCTAAACTATAAAGGATTGGACAAGCTTTGCTTGTATCAGACTTCTAGGGTTCTTAAGTGATCTCTGAGTATTGTCAACTCAAAGATCCTTGAACATCAACACATTCCTTCTACATCCCAGCTATCCATAATCACTGGTGAGTATGACTTCAGAGTGTCTTCGACTTCTCTGACGTTGTCTTTGACTTGAATGTTCCTGGTGTGCCAGCTGAGGCTTTGCCTTCCACTGGTTTGGTCTCTGTCGTTGGTCTGGTCTCTGTCGCTGGTCCTCTCAACGATCAGTAACACTTAGTCTAATTTAAACAAATCTAGACTGGGCCATAGTTAAAACTTTCATTGGCCCAACAATCTCCCCCTATTTGTTTATAAATTATACTAAGTCTAAAATTATTGTAAGTGAGTACACAGCTTCTTCTTACACATAATTTAACAAACATACCTTAGAGTTTTATTAAACATAAAGAACTTAGTCTATTACAAGAACACTTAATGGTGTAAACATAAAACAAAATAAAAGGTTCTTCAGCGATCGAGGCCTTGGTCATAGATTCTCTGAGCTTCAACTTTATCACTCCTAGAGTTAATGATCAGCTCAACTTCAAACTCAAAATAATCAGCTAATTTGCAGTTCCTTAGGATGCCCTGTTTTAGTCTGATGAGTTGGATAGTTGAGGCCAGATGTAGTTCATTCATCCGCTGAAAGAAATACTCACAATTACCATTCATGAAGACCAATCCTGTCTCTGGTTCTGAGTATACTTAGCCACCCACTGGTTTAGTGATCTCTTTGGGAAGTACAAGGTTTCTGTGGATTCCATCTACAACAATATTCTCAGTGACCAGCTTTTCTACCAGAGGCCCCATTTGGGTTTTCCTTTTTCTTTGTCCTTGAGATGATTGTTGTTGTGATAGTTGAGGAGGCAGAGGTACCTTCAGCTTCTTTGTAGTGTCTCTTACCCAATTCAGCTTAGCTTGAATGTTTTTCATCATCTGGGCAGCACTAGGCCCAGTCTTCTTTTGGGTAAGAGACAACATTTCTAACCATTCAGAGAGGCCCAGATCTCTGAGTTTAAAGTCACTGAAGACTTTGTAGCTGGTTAGTTGGTTTTCTCTGTATAAGGTCATCACTACTCTTTTGTCTTTGTCAGTGTAGCATGCGTATTTGGTGATTTGACCAGGCTCTGCTCTTTGGTCCACTATTCTCTCATATTCCTTTTGAAGGTTGCTCCTTTTAACTTCAAGTTCTTTGAGCTTATTTAGTTGAGCTTCCTTTACAGCTGGAGAGAGTATTTTGTTCAGAGCTTCTTTCCTCTTGATTTCAGCAGCTCTAATGTTTGCCAACCTCTTTTGTTCCAAGATTTGAGCCTTTGCCTGCTCTGGGGTTAGTGGTGGTTCATCAGCACTTTTAAATTTGTTCAAGTCAGAGTGCCTGGCTGTTGATCCACCTTCTTCTTGGAGGGAGTGCAGGGTTGTTTCAGGTACCTCAGTGGCAATACCTTTCCCATTGTCCTGTGCCACCTCAGTGATGGGGTTGAAGGATCTGATAGGTTTTGGTGTTGGGATCGCTTTTGAGGGTGCTGGTTTTTTAAGTGATTGCTCCCCCTTAGGTGGAGCAGTATCGGCATCTTCTTCAGAGGTAGAGGTTGTTGAATTCTCCCCCTCAGGCATAGCGCCGGCAGAAGCTGTGCCTGATCCAGGTTTGAGGAACTTAACAAATTCTTGATGGACAAATAAGCATATTTCTTTGAGTTCCTACTGTAATAGCTCCTGAAGAAGTTGCCTGGAAGGCTAAGATGCCTTGGCAATAGCAGCAACATTGGCTTTGACAGCTGCGGTGAGGGCGGGTGGCATGTATTGCTGAAGACTCTGGTATAGAACTGCTGGGAGTTGAGTTTGCAAGGCATTTCCCAGCAGTTGCGGAAGCAGTTCAGTCATAGAGGATTCCATAGATGAAGTTAGTGAAGTCTCTAGGGTGGTGGTGAGTTCCTCAGCAGCATGATTGAGTTTTTTTAATTCAGAGAGGATGACATCATTTGTGACTTTAGGCTTGGTGATACTGATGTCTCCCCTCTTGACCCAGAGTTCCTCAGCGGCTAGTTCCCGAACATCTTTTATTCTAGGAACATGGACAGGATTAAGGTGTTGCAAATGTTCCAAGTGTTTTATTGCCCCCAGTTCCATGACATTTGACAAAGTGGGGAAGGGAACTAGGGTTGGTGTACAGAGCCTCTGGTCCTATAGCTGCTTGGCAGCTAGTTCTTGAACATTTGCCATTGATGGGAAGGAAATTAGCTTTAATTCAGATGTGAATTGGTCATCATCAGCATCCATATCAGCATAGTCTGAAATGGTCAGGTCATCTTCAATGATAAAGACCTCATCTTCTGGCATGGAGTCAATGTCTGTCATGGTATCCAGATCAACGTGGGGGGCTTCAGCATTATCATCAACAACAATGGAATAGGCATCATAATTTTGTTGTTCTTCATGAAGATTATAAGCCTATTATGACATTTGTTAAGAACTAGTGTGAAATAAATATGAAGTTATAGATCGCCATTCGCTGCCCCTAGGAAAGCTGGGTGTGAATATCCAGCCCCCCCCCCTAAGGATTTATCCTTGGGACTCTTTTAGTGTGAAACATATATGTTGAAGGTTCGCCATTCGCTGCCCCTAGGATAGCTGGGTGTGATTATCTAGCTCCCCCATAAGGATTACTCCTTGGGACTCTTTTGATTTATGAAAACTATTAGGTGAATGGTCGCCGTTCGCTGCCCCTTGGATAGCTGGGTGTGATTATCCAGCTCCCCCTGAAGGATTGCTCCTTGGGACTCTTGTCATATGAGGGGACCCAGAGACCAAGTGAGGTGCAGAGACTCTGGGTCGAGACCTATAGCATGCATAAGTTGTTATGGACAAGAGCATAGTCCAGAGGGTGAAGGATCATCGGGGTGCATTATGAGCACAAGTGAATCATATCCTAGTGTTAAGACAGAGTGTACAGATAATCCTAAGAGTTCTAGGTGCTGACACAGACACTCTATGGGTTGAGGAAAACCCTAAGACTTCATCACTCTATCCTACAGAATTTTGAGAGTGATTGATGTGATCCTCCAAGAGATAAAAAATGGCGAACTAATACCGGAGAGATATCAGCGTGGAGAAGGTTCTTAGTCGTCTCTGCTGACAAGGAGACGCTAGACTTTGATTGTTTGTCAGCGGTAGGCTCTTCAACCACATCCTCCAGAGAAGGGGATGGGTTCTTCTTGGTCTTCTTCTTCTTGGAAGGATTAACAGTAGGGGTTTCAGAGGAAAAGGGGATGTCTTTCCTCTTCTTCTTCTTTTCCTTGAGCGCCTTGGACTGAGAAGTGGACTGCACAGAGGTCTTGGAAAAAGACTTGTCAGTTTGTCTTTCAGCATTCACCTCATTGTAAAGGATCAAGGGCTCTCCATCATCTACGAGTAACCCAGCAACCTGCATCATATGCCTGCTGAGAGGCACTTCATTCTCTAAGGGAGTCTTCATCGAGGCTGGAGTGATGCGATAGGGAGAGAAGGAGTGAAGTTCATCATTTGTGTAGGTTTCACTAAGCATATCTGTTAACTTGGATTCACTAATAACACGTGTAAAAGATCCGGAGGTCGGGGAGGATAGAAGTGGTGTTTAGCCATTTTAGTGAGAGAGACAAGTAAGAATAAAAGTGTGTGTTTTATTCTAGTGAGAGAAAGGTGAGACAAGAAATGGTAAGCCTCACCCCTCCATGGAAGTATGGAGGGGTTTATATAGCACGGGACTTGGACTTTACGTATGACAATATTAGTCCCTGCAAGTCCCCGCTACGAAACTAATGCAATTCCGTTAGCCGCACACATTTTAAGGCTAACAATCTTCCCCCAATGTGGAGACATACGAAATTACTTACAATGTTCCTAATAAATGCAAATACAACAAAAATATGACAATATTAAGTTTGCTTCCAATACTGAGGATGTCACCGTTGTCTTCAAGTCTTCTAGAAAAACTTATACCCCAGTTTGAATCCTCTTTGTCTTTGCTTGTTGAGGACCCATTGTATCATGTATGAACTGGATTAACTTCCCCCAATTCATACCACATGTTTTGAAAAGCTTTCTTCATAGACTTCTTTTTGACGAAGCTTCTGAATCAGCTTCCCCCTAAACCAATATCCCTGTCTTGAGCAGAATCTGTAGCTTGATCAATCTTCTATCTTTGACATTTAAAGTGCACATCGGAATTTTGTAGAAGAAGAAGCAAACCACATCAAGTAACTACTACCTTGAAATTTTTGGTCTTAATGATTATGTGTTTTGGGGAACATGTAAGAAATCAGCAACGAATCTTCTCACGCTTGTAGAATACTTCCCCCTGGAAGTTGAACTAAGTACTCCAGAGTGGGAACTGAGTATCCAAAGTACACGTTCTTCCCCAATGATGGTGACGAACTCTCGGAAGCATCATCTGGCGTGTACGGTCAAAATCGCGAGATGTTCTTGTCGAAAGTATGATGGTGACGAACACTCAGAAGCATCATCTGACGTGTATGCTCAGAATCGCGAGATGTTCTTATCAGGAGTAAGATGGTTAAAACACTCGGAAGCATCATCTGACGTGTACGCTCAGAATCGCGAGATGTTCTTATCAGGATCAAGATGGTTAAGAACACTCGGAAGCATCATCTGACGTGTACGCTCAGAATCGTGAGATGTTCTTGTCAAGAGTAAGGTGGTTAAGAATACTCGGGAGCATCATCTGACAAGTACAATCAGAATCGTGAGATGTTCTTGTCAAGAGTATGGTGGTTAAGAACACTCGGGAGCATCATCTGACAAGTACAATCAGAATCGCGAGATGTTCGTGTCTGAAGTAGAAATCTTTGTTGACATTTTATAGCTCAAGTTGCTCGTGAGAATTGTTTGCTGATCACATCTCTACTCTTTTACTCTCTGGCTAAACTTACCAACCTCGTATTCTTTCGGCTATCTGTACTGACCACTGGTGAAGTAAACCTAATATTCCAAACTTGAAACTGAAGTACAATCTCCCAAATTTGTTACTTACACTTAGCACTTGTTGTTGATTGACGAACAGTGCAGAGAAACTTCTCTTAGTACCTTATACATAAAAGAAGAGAGAAGTATAAGATGTAAAACACCTCTTAAAGTATCCACAACTCTAGGTGAGTGTGACACTGAGCACTACAACGTACCTCCTTAAGTGATAGTTGTCCATGTCGTCGACCGTCCACCCCTTGACAGTGGAAACTAGATAAATCAAGTCTCAATCATAAATGCTGAAGCGAATCATCAATCGATAGAGGGGGTGAAAAGGCTCGATGATGAATTGAGTAGACGCCTTCGTGATATTCCACTTCACCTTCAAATAATAAATACCAAATTTACTTCGTAATCACTTGACATTACTTTGCCCCGAATACTAGCCGTTTTTTTTGACAATTTCAGTGAATCTTAAAGGACCGTTTTGGTGTTTGTTTTTTTGTCTTCGTGTTTGTTGTGTGTGTCGAATGTAGCTAACTTGAGGACCAACGATGACTAAAGAATGAGAAGATGTCAACATGGTCTAGCTAACTTTGACATTTAAGCCCAAAGGCAGTCAAATGCCCAACTGGTGCTCTTTGGTCGAAAACGGATACCCGGCCAAAATATATAAAAAATTTAACCCATAATACAATATCAATACCCGATCCATTTGAATAGTCCCCATCAATGAAAACATGAGCCATATCATCAAATATTATTCGGATGATAACAAGCCCACTTGATTTATTTTTTATCAAAGGTTGTAAACATTGGTCCAACAATGCATCTTAAACATAGCTTGTTGTCACACGGCCCATCATGAGTAAAACCAATTCAACTAAGTCCATTCACTGACCGGGTCATAAGAGAATGAGACCTAGATATATATGACCTAATACCCTAATCAAACTCACAGTTTAACCTAATCACTTACATCATAGATTTGTCCGCCCCCTTCTCCTTCCATCGTTCTCTCCGCCCCCATCCTAATAATCCTCACAACAAAGAAAAACAGATCCCATCTCCTAACTTTCAACCAAGAAACACAAATCACATCATACCTTTTACTAGCACTTAAACAACCGTAATATAATTATAGTATAGTTTGCCTTCATCTCGACCTCAAAAACAGAGAAACATAGATCCATCACACCAACAATAATATACGAAATACAACAATTAATTTCATTACTATGTCGATGCAGCATCAAGATCTATACGAGAGATGGTCACGAGTAGGTTTAATGTTTATTGCATGTCCGTTTTTTTGAGAAAGGCCAGTGATGGATTATTGTTTCGATGAGATCTTTAGGGTCTCACATATCTTCAAAATATATGGACGAAACATAGCTGAGATCATTTCAAAAAAAAAATTCTTTTAATGTGACATATTGAAACAGAGGTGTGATGATATTTCAGTTTGTAAATTGAGTCTAGTTGGGGATTAGGTGTCGATGTCTTAGGTTATAGATGATGATTGGTGTTGATGGGAGTTAAAAGGGTGGTGTTTGTTTGATGAGTTTTTCGACTCACTGAGTTGACCCGGTCAGCTCGGTAGTTACCAAGTTGACTCGGTGTTTTGATGAACTCCTGGTTTGATCAAAATATTTTCAGAAATAAAACTTATGTAAATGAGTCTCATTGTCTTTCTAACCAAAATAATCAGTCATCACAAGTATGTCTTAACCCATCGCAATGTCACAAAAATATAATGCCATCGCAGTCTATCAAAAGAACCCATCGCAGTCAACTATATTCCATCGTAACATGAGTCCATCGCAACGACTCATCGCAACGATTCCATCACAACGAATCATCGCAACGAAGCCATCGCAACGAACCCATCGCAACAAGTCATCGTATTCATCCATCGCAATCAATGCGATCATATCCAAAAGTTGCCATCGGGACGAAGCCAGTATCATCCCATCATAACTCACCATCGGAATAGGGTTATACAGCCGAAAATAGTGGAACATGCCATATTTGTAATTTTTGTCCTTTTCCCCAATAAATGTTCAGTTAAGTGTTATGGGACAAAAAACAAAAAAACGGGTAGAATAAAAAAAGGACAAAGGATATTGATGAAACCTAGAACAGGATATAAGTAGTGGATAAAGATTGGCTTAACTGATAAAGAGGCATGATAAAAAACGATAGCAAAGTGGATAATGATCAGGTTTTATATTGATAAAGAGGCATGATTTCATCAGATATATAAAAAAATTGAACGAGAATAGAACCAGCCAAGAATCAAGCACGAACACAAACACAAACACTAACAAAACTACGAACCAAAAACACGAAACACCCCCGGTTAGCTCTGATGCTAATTGTTAACTTGGATTCACTAATAACACGGGTAAAAGATCCGGAGGTTGGGGAGGATAGAAGTGGTGTTTAGCCATTTTAGTGAGAGAAACAAGTAAGAATAAAAGTGTGTGTTTTATTCTAGTGAGAGAAAGGTAAGACAAGAAATGGTAAGCCTCACCCCTCCATGGAACTATGGAGGGGTTTATATAGCATGGGACTTGGACTTTACATATGACAATATTAGTCCCTGCAAGTCCCGACTATGAAACTTATGTAATTTTGTTAGTCGCACACATTTTAAGGCTAACAATATCCTCTATGAGGAGAGAGAGATATCTTGTGTAGCAGATAGTGGCCAGTCGATGCTCCTTCCCTTTGTTTTCCAGCTTTGCGATGAGGTCAGTGTAAAGTATGTGGGCGATCCCTATATCCTACCCCCAGATTATGCTGTAAAAGATTGCTTGCTAAGCACCATTAAGTTGATCATGTGACCCCTGGTTTCCTCCCAGACATTTCACAATGTACATCATCAGTGTCCTCCAGGTGGGTGAAAAGTATTCACTTTGATCAGTGATTTGTTTTAGAAGCCTTGGGTGGTAAAGGGTTTGTCATCGTCATCATGAGGATGAAGGGTAGCCAGAGCCTTCTTCATTGTAGCGCTGGCAGGCACAACGGACATGCCTTCATTGACTAGAAGTCCAATGACTTTGGCAAAAGTGAGGAAATCAAAGGTGAGAGGTTGTGGATGTGTAGAAAGGTTACAGGTGATGTGTGATGAGGTTTGATCAACTTCAGTGTTGTACCAGAACTCCTTCAAGTATTGGTGGTAGCATGTGGAGGGTTCCCTAGTGATGGCTTCGTAAATGGTGGAGTTCTTGAGGAAGGATAACAAAGGATGGTAGAGTGGGTTGTTATGCTCCAAGAGTGCTACACAGTTGTTCAAGGCGATCTTTCCATCGTTTATCCCAAAATCTACATTCGAGGCAGCCAAAACGGTGAACGAGGTGTTTGTTGATGAAGACGCCATTGTTAATGGAAGGAAGAAATGGAGGATTTGAAGAAGATGAATAGTGTGTGTGTGTGTGAAAATAATGAGTAATGTGAGTTTGAAAAATGAGTCAAGGGTTTTGATAAAAGGTTTTGCCATTTTTAATTAAAGCATTAAATGCAAATGTTTACCTTTTAGGAAAAGTGGGACCCCTTGACTCTTCATGTGATTTTTATGTCCCCTTGGAAAGTGAGAAAGTTGTTGACAATGAAGGGCAATCATTTGAATTAAATAAGGGAATATATTAACTCCCATTGAAATGTAACTACCTCGTTACATTCAATTCCCATAAATGCCCAGAGACAGAGATCATTTATCAGATTTGTTTACCAATATTGAGCATACCCAGCTCAGCAACCAGCCTAGTAAAACTTGGCTCAGCCAGAGGTTTGGTGAAAATATCAGCGAGCTGGTATTCAGTGGGTATAAAATGAAGCTCAATATCACCTTTTAAAATATGGTCTCTGATAAAGTGATACCTGATGTCAATATGCTTAGTTCTGGAATGAAGTACCGGATTATTGGAGATGACTATAGCACTTGTGTTGTCACAGAATATGGGAACCTTTTCATAAATGATCCCATAATCAGCCATCTGACTTTTCATCCAGAGAACTTGAGCGCAACAACTAGCGGCAGCTACATATTCAGCTTCAGCTGATGACATGGCCACTGAGTTTTGTTTCTTAGCACTCCAGCATACTAACTTTCCTCCAAGGATTTGAAAACTCCTAGAGGTGCTCTTTCTATCAAGACAGCACCCAACATAGTTAGAGTCTGAGTAGGCTTTGAGGTCGAAGCCTGATCCGTTTGGATACCAGAGACCCAGTGTGGGAGATCCTTTTAAGTACCTGAAAATTCTTTTGGCAGCTACAAGGTGGGATTCCTTGAGGTTAGCTTGGTACCTAGCACAGAGACATGTGGCAAATTGTATGTCTGGTCTGCTTGCTGTGAGGTACATCAGTGACCCAATCATGCCTCTATATAAGGTCTCATTAACAGAGACCCTTGAGTCATCAGCTCCCAAGTTGTTGGGAGGAAGCATGGGGCATTTCACTGATGCACAATCAGACAGATCATACTTCTTGAGCAAATCCTTAACATATTTTTCTTAACAAATGGAAATTCGTTTTGAATTTTGTTTAATTTGAAAACCCAAGAAAAAAGTTAATACCCCCATCATGCTCATTTCATACTTTTTGGTCATGAGTTTGGCAAACTGTTTGCTCAAAGTGATATTGGTTGAACCAAAAATTATATCATCCACATAAAGCTGTACTAAAATGACATCACCCTTGGACCTATAAGTGAACAGGGTTTGTTCAATGGTACCTCTGACAAATTTATTTTCAAGTAAGAATTTTGATAGGGTTTCATACTAGGCTCTAGGCGCTTGTTTAAGCCCATAGAGTGCTTTGTGAAGTCTGGAGACGTGATCAGGATACTCACTGCTTTCAAACCCAGGGGTTGATAGACATATACTTCCTCTACAAGCTTACCATTTAGAAAAGCACTCTTCACGTCCATCTGGTTTATAGTAAACCCCATATAAGCTACAAAGGCTAGGAAGATTCTGATAGCTTCCAATCTGGCTACTAGTGCAAACGTTTCATCATAGTCAATACCCTCAGATTGATTGTACCCCAGCACCACAAGCCTAGCCTTGTTTTTAACAATCATGCCAGCTTCATCCCTCTTGTTTCTATAGACCCACTTAGTTCCAACCACTTGTTTTCCAGCTGGAGCCTTTACCAGGGTCCACACTTTGTTCCTCTTGATCTGATTCAACTCATCTTGCATGGCAACAACCCACCCTTCATCAAGAAGCACAACAGCCACATTCTTAGGTTCATCTTCAGGGAGAAAATCAGCGAAAAGGCATTCATTCACTGAGGCGGTTTCAGAGGGTTCACCAAGAATATTCACTAGAAGAATATCTTGGTTCCTACTCTATTTGGATTGAGGAGCAGGAGTCTCTGTGGGTTCAGGAGTCACTGCAGGTTCAATGAATACTGGGGGATCTTCACATGTTATTTCGTCATCCATAATCTCTTCATCTAGGTGAGAGATTGGTTCGATAAGATCAACATTTACTACTGTGGGTGGAGTGATAGGTTCAGCCATTTCAACCTCTTGAGTGATGTAATAGATTGAGTGAGGATCAAACGCATGAACATATGGAAAGTCCTAGTGACCTGCCTGAGGTGATTCCTTGGGATTTGAGAAATCATCCTCTGGATATGATTTGACTTCATTGAAATCGATGTCACAATTTTCTGTGTTGGTGTGAGTAATGACAGCATTTGCTTCATTAAAGGTGACATGGATGGATTTTTCTAGTTCTTGCCTGCGAATGTTGAATACTCTATAGGTTCTGGAGGTGGGAGAGTAGCCAACAAAGAATCCATCATCTGACTTTTCATCAAATTTTCCTAGGCGATCTCTGTAGTTGTGAATGAAAACAGGGCAACCAAAGACATGGAAGTAGCTTACATCAGAGGCTCTCTTCCTATACACTTCATAAGATGTCTTGTCGCGTCTCTTCACAATAAGATCTGTTTTATGTGTAACAAGCTGTGTTCACAGCTTCACCCCAAAATTGTTTTGGAAGTCTTGATTCGCTGAGCATGGTTCTAGCAGCCTCTATGAGAGTTATGTTTCTTCTTTAAGCGACACCATTTTGTTCAGGGGTGCCTGGGTTAAAAAAGTTCTTTGCTATTCCCTTTTCATCACAAAAGGCTTCCATGGCATGGTTCTTGAATTCAGTGCCATTGTCACTTCTGATAGCCTTAACTCTGCAGTCATTGAAGTTCTCTATTTCTATGATGAAAGACATTATTCTTTCAGAAGCATCACTCTTTCTTTTGAGAAAGAATTCCCATGTGAATCTGGAGAATTCATCTATAATGACTAGTGTATACTTGTTGTGATTAAGGGATTGACGTTTTACTGGTCCAAATAAGTCCATGTTAAGAAGATGGAGGCACTTATTTATGGAGAATGATTGCTTTGTCTTAAATGAGGCTCTGTGGTGCTTCCCTTTCTCGCAGGCCGAGCAGGGTCTGTCTTTGGTGAAGGTCAAAGAGGGGAGCCCAACCACTAAATCATTCTTGGCCAGTTTGTTGATGTTCTTGAAGTTAAGGTGGGAGAGTCTCTTATACCATAGCCAATTTTCACTATCAGATGCTTTGGCAAAGAGACAGGTGTTCATCCCTTCTGGACATGATGTCATGTCAATGACATACACATCCCTTCTTCTGGGTGCAATTAGAACAACATCATCATTTTGATTGAAGATTGTTTCTTAGGTCTTAGTGAACAGAACTTTGAAACCCGCATCGCAGAGTTGAATGATGCTGATTAAGTTGTGCTTCAGTCCATTGACATAAGCGACCCTTTTGAAGGTTATACCGTTGCAATCCACTGAGCCATATCCCTTAGTAGCCCCTGAGGAGTCATCTCCAAAGACTACTTTTAGACCAGACTCCTTATATCTATGCAGATATTGTTTAACCCTTGTCATGTGTCTAGAGCCCCCACTCTCCAGATACCAAACAGATTTCTTTAGATTTTCCTGCATAGATATAACAAAGCCAGATTACTTTCTATGATGAACCCACTTTCCAGTGGGTCCATGTTGTCGCTGACCAGCGACATTGGGTCTTCTCTGGTTTCTATCTCCCCCTCTTTGGTTGCAGTCTCTGGGTTCATGACGCATACTTCCACAGATGTCACATCCGGGATAATGCTCACACTCATTAGAGTGATGGTCACAGAAGCCGCAATACTTGCATGGGGGATTTGGTCTGTAACCCTGAGAATTGTCTCTGGGTTTGGGCTCAGCTCTTCTAGAGGGCCTGTGAGGAGTTTTAGACCTTAATTGAGTTCTGGTTCTTTGAAAAACAATAGTCTCCTCATGCTCTCTAGAGGTGTGTTCAGTAGACTCGCATGTGATAAATTTTGGTTTCTTTGAGCAGTCCTCAGAAGAATGATTTTTAAAACCGCAATGTTTGCAAGGCCTGAATAAAGCTCTCCCCTTAGAGCTACTAGATCCTTCACCAAGAGAGTTAACAGATGGACTGTTAACTCTAGGGTTGATTTGTTCTTTCAGCCCCTTTACTTCTTCCATCAAGGTGAGGAGAAGTTGCTTGGTGGATGAAAGCTCTTCAGGGGAGGAGTGGGTTTGTTGGAGTCCTTGGCCACAAAAACCTTTTTGTGCGCTTTATCAGCGACTTTGAGAATTGAATTCCCTGGGGTTTTGGTTAGAGGTTTTGGGCCCACCAAGGAATCAGATGGGATAGCACCAGCGAGTCTTGGTAAAGCAGGTACCTCTGATTTCTTGTCAGAGTTTATCTCAACCACAGAGGTGGAAGATGGAGAAGAAACATTTGAAGGGACAAATTTAACACTAGGTACAGGTATATGATTTTTGCATCTACCCTTTCCCCCAATAGCCTGAACCACATCACCTGGTATGGCTTCAGCAACTATTTCCTCCACTGTGGATTGAGCCAAATTCCATTTTTCAATGGTTTTTCTGAGTTCAGTGTTTTCATCAGTTAAAGACTCATTTTCAATGGACAATTTGCTTACTTCATTTTGAAGTTGATTTGCAAGATTCACAAAGGGTTTGAGATTTGTTAATTCAGACTGACAAAGATTTAACTCTGTTTTAAGACTATAAAACTTGTTTAACAGGTTTTTCTTTGCTCTTCCACAAAGTGGAGGTCAACTAAGGTATAGTCACTGACATGGTCTCTATCAGGACCTTCAGGCATAGATAGCAATCTTTGTACCTTTTTCATGGTGATTTCCACCCATTGACCAGATCTTGCTTCGCTTTTTCCCACAACAGGTTCTTCATCAGCGACTGCTATAAAAGCTCTGACGGTAGTGGTTCCTTCATCCTCAGATGTAAGGGGTTCATCATCCCAGTCAAATGAAGCAGCAATCAGACCTTTTTCAGTCTTCTTAACATCCTTTTTCTTAGCTGCATCTTCAGCTTTCTAGTTGAGTTTCAACAGCTCAGCTTTCAAGGCTTTGTACTTAACTTTGTAGTCCTTCTTTCCCTCTAAGTTTGAGTGGGAGGTTTGCTTGAAAGGTGAGGTAGAAAACTTCTTCTTGCTATTGTGGTTGTTCTTGGATGAAGGAAAGCTTGGAGGGGAGGTTTTGTTTGACCAGCAATCTTTCTGAAAGTGACCAATCTTTCCACAAGTGTAGCATGACACCTTGGATTTATCAACCTTAGCAGCTCTAACTCTACCAGATCTCTTGTAGTACCTCTTTTGGTCAGCTAGAAGGGCTCTGTCATGGAACTCAGCATGTAATTCATCAAGAAAATCTTGACTGCTTCTGGTGTCCTCTTCTATGTCAGAGTCGTTGTCCTGAAAAGAATGGTTAAAAATAAGAGCTATTGAACCAGTAATATTGGTGGTAAACCTATGAGTCTCTGATTTGTAAATGGAGTCAATTAGCCCTTCTTCATAGTTATATCTACCAAATAGTTGGGCTAAAGTATCATTTTTGAGAGCATTATTTGCTCTTAAGGTGTTGTTTAGGCTAAGCCATTTTCTAGGTAAACTGTTGACAAATGTAGCATTAACCTCAACCTTAGGTAGAACAACTCCATTGTTTCCTAAATCATTCAGCAAAATCTTAAGCCTAGTATAAGTTTGAGCAACAGTTTCTGTTTCCAAAGCTTTAAAAGCATTAAACCAATTGAGAGTCCCTTAATATGACAATTGTCGAAACTATAACTCATATAAACACAAAAACACAACGAAATACTTTTCAAACGCGTAATGCTTTATTAACTGTTATAAACAAAGTATTACAAAGTGATATGAATACATCCGTTGAATGACAATAAGAAATGAACCCTAGAACAAGTAAACTTGAATCAAGACTCTAGTTTATAAGGGAACCAATGAGACGCTGGTAGACAGCTGAGGGCTCAGTGGTTCCAAAGTGAGAAAGAACTTAGATAATTTATCCAAGTGAAATTGTGTATAATGCAGTTCGTTTTTTCTCAGTTCTTGCTAATAGAAAGTCCAACCAATATCGGGTTTTTATTGTTCTTGGTTGTTAAGCTTGCTTGGATAATCTATTTGCTAATTCAACAAATGCTTGCAAAACGGAAAAATATTACATACGTATATGTAAAACAAATTGCAAATACCACGTTTTTATTCAAGTAAATCTCAAAATGTAAAATATGAAACTAAAAGGACTGAAATTGTAAATTCTATGAAAGATAAATGCTTGAAATCTAAATTCTATCAATTCTAGGGACTAAAAGTGTAAAACAGATAACTACAAGGATTAAAAATGCAAATCTTATAACAAACTAACCAAAAGTGTAACAAACTAACAAAATGCTAACTGAATTTAACAACTTTTAAAACTATAGGGACTAACAAAGTGCAAACCCTAAAAACATGGAAGATTAGCCAGTTATACACACTGTTAAGAACAATAGGGACTAAATGGCAATTATGGAAACTATTTAAGCAAAAACGGGACAAACAAGAAAATAAGCTCGTTTGAGCTTAATACTCAACCAAATTTGATGAGACAAATTGCAAAACGTTTAAAATCTTAAATAAGCTACGTGTGTCCAAGGAAACTTGCTAAAAATGAGAAATAAGCAAATGAGTGCTTATTGATAAGCACAAAATAAGCTATAACAAAATCTAATCAGTCACAACTTGATTTTTTTATTGAAACTGATTAAGCAACTGAATTAAGCAATGGAAAATCAAACTAGAACATTTTTCATCCAGAAATAAGCTCAGAATCTGAATTAAGCTAAAATTGGGCTTATGTTGACCAAGCGTTGACCAGCTTTTTTTCAAAAAGCTAAAAATCTCACAAATCATGTAACTCAACTACTTAATGGGATTTGTGAAGAAAAATTGCTAAGTTTATGAATGGGAAAAGGAGATACAAAATTTCAGATTCCAAGTTACAGAAACTTTCATTAAGTCTGCTTATCTGAAAATTGCTTATTTCTAACTGCTTATGGAATACTGTATAAAATCCTTTTGGAATATGATTCTTTATGATGTAAGCTAAAACTGAGAACAAATTTGGTGAAAATTCATCAAGTAATGAATGAGAACTGATCAAATCAAAATTACAAGTTTCTAAATGACTAAAATGCATAAGGCTAACCCAAACTTTTTATGTGCCATTTGCCTGTTTGACTGTGTTTTTGACTTGCAAATGACTTAGAACACTTTTATAACACCTATTAACTACAAATCAACTCTAAAATACCAAAACTCAATGATTGAAAATTCTTGTTAAGCTAGTTCCAAACACTCCTTTAACTGATGTTTCAAACTTTTACAAAGGCTTATTAAGATCTAGTTAAATCTGAATCAAATGTTATAACAATCTAGACTTAGTGATTAAAATGAAAGGCTTAAAAGCTAAAAGCAAACAATTATCAAAACTAGAACTCCAATTAAGCTACAAGGCTAAAAATGACTTAACAAATGCAGTAGACTAAAAATTTATCCAAATCAAAGCACAAGTAGGCAGTAATCAAGCTACAAACACACAAAGGTCAATCAAACAGCAACTACAAACAACTTTATCAGGCAGCCATCAGATTATACTAGGAAAAGAAAGCATGAATTTGACTTGTTGAGTGGAACAAAAAACAAGAAATTTAAAACCTATTGGAGTTATCCTTTGAGAAGAAGAGGAGCGCTTGTTGGGAATAAATTATGGGTCAGATCACTAGACACTGATAAGAAGAATCCAAACGCTGATAGGATGACATTGGACGCTGACAGCCAAGCGTTGACAATTGAAGAAGTCAACGCTGATAGCCTTGAAGATTAGCACTGATGGAATATATCTTCATACGAATCATTTTGTTTATTTGTTTCTTTATTTGTGTATGGTAAAGATAAGCTCGACATTGTATTTCCTATTATTATCTTTACCTAGAATAGTTGATTCGTAGCTTATTGTACAAGACTTCTTAATCTATAAAAGAAGGTCTTTTAGGTTAAAGTTAATTTATCAGTTTTCATAAGTTTTCACAAGTTAAACCTCTTTCATTGTAATCAAGTTCGATCATTCTAATACAAGTGAAAGTTTGTTTAACATCTTTGTGTTTTAGATTAAGTGTTAATTCCGCATAACACTTAGTTACTTTATTCATAAGCAAAGGTTTCTCTACGTGTATTACTTGATCTAATCTCGTATACACAAAGCTTAATCGATCTAAGTTTGGGATCAACAAGTGGTATCAGAGCTTGTTGAGAAACTTTTGATCTCTAAGTAACACAAGAACCCTAAAACACCAAAAACCCTAAAAACCCTAAAATTCTCAAAACCCTAAAAACATCATGTCTGGCACAGATCAACCTGCTGCTTTGCTACAAAACAACTCCACAAATCCTAGTATCAAAATTCCCATGTTTGATGCCAGGAACTTCGAGCTTTGGAAGTCCAATTTTGAGCAATATATAGCTATTCATGACTACACTCTTTGGGAGATTGTTGAATATGGGAACACATTCGACAAAGCACAAAAGATTGTTGCTGCTATTGCCACAAGGACAGCTGTTCCTAATTGTCCTGAAGCTGATAAGAAGGAAAAGCCTGGAGATGGAAGAGCTGTATTTGTTGAAGATATAGCCAAGAAAAGGGTGGACATGAAAATCTTGAACATCATGAAACACGCCCTAGGTCATGAGAATCAGCACAAGTACAAACGCTTTGAGTCTGCAAAAGAGCTTTGGGAAGCTCTTGAAGTAGCACATGGTGGCAATGCTGACACAAAAGAAGAAAAGAAGAAGCAACTCTTGCATGAATATGCTGTCTTTAAGGCTCAACCCAATGAGAATCTCAGCAGTGTGAGAAGTAGACTGCTTGACATCACAAGTCAACTTTCCTTCATGGGAACACAGATTGATGACCCTGACTTGAATGCTACTTTTCTCAAAAGCCTTGGTGATGTATGGAAGATTGAGACAAGATCCATTCTTGTCAATAACACCCACAAGACTTCCAGGTTTGATGACATCTTCAACAAACTAAGATTGTTAGAGAATGAATGGCTTTTGGAGAGTGATAATAAATCTTCCAGTAGCAACATGGCCTTCTTCTCACAAAGTGAAGGACAATTTGATTCCATGAACTCCTATGGACATCCAGCCACTGGATCTCAATGTGTCAACGCTGGATCACAGTCTGTCAGCGCTGGATCATATCCTGTCAACGCTTTATACTCAAGCGCTGACACTCACAACTTTGGCGCTGATAGAATTAAACCTGCTGGTTTAGATCTAGATACTGTGTGTGCATTCATTGCTTCTTTGCCCAGTGATTCAAGGATTACATATGAAGATCTTGAGCAGATAAGTGATGAACAATTGGAAGAGATGGACATCAAGTGGACTATGGCTCTTGTAAGTTTAAGAGCAAATAGGTTTAATAAAAGGTTCAAGAAGAAGATGACCTTTAATGCTAAGGATGTTGCTGGATTTGACAAATCAAAGGTTGAGTGCTACAATTGTCATCGGATGGGGCACTTTATGAGGGAATGTAGATCTCCAAGAAGATCTGATGCTGGTAAGCCCTCAAGCCAAATGGTTAAGAGCCAAGATCCCAAGGCTATGGTTGCTGTTCAACAAATTGATGGTGTTGGAGGATGGGACTGGAGCTGGAACTTTATGGCTAAGGATGAGGAAGAGGACAGAGCTTTGGTTGCTGAAGTTAAAGAAGAGCATGTTGAATATGCTCTCATGGCACACTCCTCCTCTTCATCAGATAATGAGGTATATGATGATGCTTTCTGTTCTAAGGGTTGTCGTCTAAATACTAAAAAACTAAATCAAGAGATAGTAAAATTATTAGATGAGGCAAGTACTGAAAGATGCAAAGTATCTAATTATCAAATTGCTCTTACCCAAACAGAAAAGACAGTAGCTGAGTATAAGAAAATGGAGTTTGATTTAAAGGATCAAATAAATATCTTAAAACATGAGTTACATCAAAGTAAAGATGTTCAAGATATAGTAAACAGGGTTAATCTTGATTTGATAGCTCAGTTAGAGGAGGCTAACAAAAATTAAGATAATGTGAGTCTTAAAATCCAGAGATTTGATAAGGCCACACAATCCCTAGGAGAGTGTGTTAGCAAACAAAGAGACTCTAAGGACATGAGTGGGATTGGGATGAAAGATTATACTGGTGTTCCACCACCAGCTGGGGATTTCTATGGTGTCCAATCAAAGGACTTATCTTGGACTGGCTTGCCAGAACTCCAAGAGAAGGAATTCATTCCTCCACCTAGAGTGACTTCCCCAGTTGAAGAATACAAGCAAAAACTGACTGACCTAGATGAGTGGAAGAAAGCTAACCACACTTTGTTTGTTAAGGGAGGGTTGTTGTGTGAAAGTCCAAATGAGACCACACCAATCATGAGCCATAATATTGTGGAGTCCAATGATCCTACACCTATTAAAATCACACACCCAACCACTGGCAAAGCTGTTGACCTTGGCCCACAAATTGTTAGAAAACCTAGTGTTAAGTATGCAGAGATGTATAGGAATACTAGGTCACCAAAAAGCCAAGTTAGTAACCATGGAACAGGCTTCTTTGCTTCTAGACCTAAGACTATGTCTAGAAAAGCTTGTTACTCATGTGGTAGCTTTTCACATTTGGCATACAAATGTGTCAACGCTTCCAATGTCAACGCTGATAGGCACCATCTCAGCGCTGACAAAAGTCAACATAGGTCAAACACTGTCAGACCCAATACCTTTGTGAACAAAAGTTCACAAGTTGTTAGACCAGCCCCATTCTTTTCTAGAGGGTCTAACACACAAGGCCTAAGACCTTTCCAAAAGTCAAACACTTGGTCCAATAGGCAATGGGTTCCTGTAGCAAACCCTAGGTTCAACGCTGATAAAGGCAATCGGGGCGCTGACAAGAACAATTTCAGCGCTGACAGACACACTGCCAAACCTAGGTATTTGCAACCACAGGGAAATAGGTCTAAAGCTTCTACTAGCTTAACATGGAGACCAAAACAAGACCAAAACTCTAATTCTACTGGTGTTTCTATGACATGCAACAGGTTTCATTATATTTCAAAAGCCATGTCAACACCAATTGGGGTTAACTGGGAATTTCATTCACAAAGGGATGAAAATGGGGTTGTTATGAGAACCAAGTCTGTTCTTGTTGAACAACCAGAATCCAAGTCTTCCAAGGCTTGGTTTCCCAAAGAAAACTAATGTGTTTTCTTTATGTGCAGGGCATTCAGAAGAAGATCAATGATTATGGATATTGGGATAGTGGATGCTCAAGGCACATGACAGGAAAGGAAGACTATCTGACGAACTTCACTCCTATTCAAGATGGTGATAAGGTATTCTTTGGAGGGGGCTATGGCACCATCACAGGAAAAGGGACCCTTATTACCAATAATCTACGTTTTGAGAATGTCTTCCTGGTAAAAGAACTGGATTATAATTTGTTTAGTGTATCACAAGTGTGTGATAACAAAAATAAGGTTCTTTTCACAGATACTGAGTGCTTGGTATTAAGCAAAGATTACAAGCTCCCTGAGGAGAAATACATAGAATTTAGAACACCCAGGCATAAAGACATATATAATGTGAATCTTAATGGAATTAAGATGAATAATAAAATGATGTCATGTTTTTATGCCAAAGCCTCAGTAGATGAAAGTAATCTTTGGCACAGGAGATTAGGGCACATAAACTTTAAAAATATCAATAGACTTGTGAGGCTTGGTTTAGTTGATGGTTTGCCTGAAAAGGCTTTCCACAATGACCACTCTTGTGTTGCATGTCTTAAGGGCAAGCAGCACAAGGTCTCATTCAGGTCTAAACAGGTGCACTCTAGTTCTAAACCACTTCACTTATTGCATATGGACCTATTTGGTCCAACTAATATAGAAAGTTTGAAGGGTAAATCATATTGTTTTGTCATCACTGATGATTTTTCCAGGTTTACATGGACTTTCTTTTTAGCCAAGAAAAGTGAAACTGCCCAAAGTCTGATTAATTTCATTACCCAGATTGAGAAGAAGAATGGTAATGAGGTCAAAATTATTAGAAGTGACAATGGGGGTGAGTTTAGAAATCAGTTGTTAGATGATTTTTGTGCCAAGAAATGGATTACTAGGCAGTTTAGCATAGCTAGAACCCCACAGCAAAATGGGGTTGCTGAAAAGAAGAATAGAACCCTTATTGAAGCAGCCAGAACCATGTTGGCTGATGCCCACTTTCCTATAGCCTTTTGGGCTGAAGCTGTTAACACAGCTTGTTATGTCCAAAATAGGGCATTGGTCAACAAAATACATAATAAGACACCTTATGAGTTACTTTGGGGAAGGAAGCCAAATATTGGCTTTCTCAAGCCTTTTGGATGTCATGTAGTTGTTTTAGAAACTAGTGAGGCCCTAGGTAAATTTGATTCAAAAGGTGATGAAAGCTACTTCATGGGTTATTCAGTGCAGAGCAAAGGATATAGGGTTTACATTAAAAAGGAAAAACGTATACTTGAAAAAGTACATGTTAGGTTTTTAGAGAGTAAACCTAGTGATCCTGAAAGTGGTCCAAATTGGCTGTTTGACTTAGAACCTTTATCTAGAGCTTTAAATTATATGCCTGTTACTGATCCAGACATTGTGAAGGTAACTTCAAGTGTTTTGGAAAAGAGAATTGGTAATGTTTCAGGTATACAGGTTGCTAAGAAGGATGGACCACCAGCAGTTGAGTCATCTCCCACACAAGAATATGTTACACTTCCTATATGGACAGATGAGTATTATGCTGCTGCTGCTGCTAGGAAAGATAATGGTGGTTTCCAAATACCACCAAATACAAACATGCATGGTTCTTCAGGCGTTGACAAAGGCAAATCAAGCGCTGACAAGAGCAATTCAGACGCTGATGGATCAGACGCTGACACTAACAGTTCAAGCGTTGTTAGCCCAAGCGCTGACAAACAAGGATCAGACTTTGACAACACCTTTGCACATCTTTTCTCTTCCCATTTTGAACAAGTTGGACCTTCCAACGTCCATGAAGAGATTTCTATTGATCAAAGAGAGTCTGATGAAGAAGATATTGGCAACATGGAGCGTGAAGTTGAGGACACCAGACTTTTTGAAGGAGGAGTTCTCACTTCCACAGCAAAGGATCACCCCTCATCTCAGATCATTGGTGATATTATGGCTCCAGTTCAGACAAGAAGATCCCATCAAAATCTTGGTGGATTTATTGCCAATATACACAAGAAGGTTGATACCCCTCTTGTACAAGCATGTTTGTTTGCATGTTTTCTGTCACAAGAAGAACCCAAGAAGATTTTTGATGCTCTCAAAGAACCTAGTTGGGTGGAAGCAATGCAGGATGAGCTTCACCAATTTGCTATACAGGATGTTTGGGAGCTGGTTGATTGTCCTAGATATGTGAGACCAATTGGGACAAGATGGGTTCTAAGGAACAAGAAAGATGAAAGGGGTATTGTGGTCAGAAACAAGGCACGTTTGGTAGCTTAGGGATATACACAAGAGGAAGGTATAGATTATGAAGAAGTTTTTGCTCCAGTTGCAAGAATTGAAGCTATCAGAATTTTCTTAGCTTATGCCTCTTGCATGAACTTCACTGTTTATCAAATGGATGTGAAGAGTGCTTTCCTCTATGGAACAATTGTTGAGGAGGTATATGTCATGCAACCTCCTGGTTTTGAAGATCCTGAGAATCCAGACAAGGTTTATAGAGTGAAGAAAGCTATGTATGGACTTCATCAAGCCCCAAGAGCATGGTATGGTACATTGTCCACCTACTTGGTGGAAAATGGTTTTAAAAGGGGCACCATAGATCAGACACTGTTCACCAAGAAGAAAGGTAAGGATGTTTTACTTGTTCAGGTCTATGTTGATGATATCATCTTTGGATCAACTAATCCAAAGATGAGTGAAGACTTTTCCAAGCTTATGACAGATAAGTTCAAGATGAGTGCAATGGGTGAGATGAACTTCTTTCTAGGGTTACAAGTTCAGCAGAAAGAAGATGGTATCTTCATCTCCCAAGACAAATATGTAGCTGAAATCTTGAAGAAATATGGTTTTTCTCTACATGAAAAGGATGCTTCCACTCCTATGGATAGGGAACACCCTTGGGGAAAAATTGGAGCTGGAAAGGATGTGGATGTTAGGCACTATAGGTCAATGATTGGTTCATTGATGTATCTTACAGCCTCAAGACCTGACATCATGTTTGCTGTGTGTGCCTGTGCACGCCATCAAGTGACTCCCAAAGAATGTCACCTTTTTGCTGTGAAAAGAATTTTTAGGTACCTAAGATGTTACCCAGATCTTGGATTGTGGTACCCAAAAGATTCTCCATTGGAGCTTATTGCATATTCAGACAGTGACTATGGTGGTGACAAGTTTGATAGGAAATCCACAACTGGTGGATGTCAATTTCTTGGGAGTAGATTGATATCTTGGCAATGCAAGAAACAAACAGTGGTGGCAAACTCTACAACTGAAGCAGAATATGTAGCTGCAGCTGCTTGTTGTGGACAAGTCTTATGGATTCAGAACCAGCTGTTGGATTATGAGTATAATTTTATGCATACCAAGATTTTTGTAGACAATAACAGTACTTTATGCATTATTAAAAATCCTGTACATCATTCTAAAACCAAACACATAGAAATTAGACATCATTTTATAAGAGATTGCTTTGGGGTTTAATACAACCAGATAGGGTAGCTACAGAAGATAATGTGGCTGATTTATTAACTAAACCTTTTGATGCTGGAAGATTTCAATATTTGGTAACAAATATTGGAATGGTTAATCTCACTTAATATGTGTTTTGGAACCTTTTTGTAAAAGTATGTACAGGATAATGCATTGTTATTTGTGATGATCTAGATTTTTCCACTTTATTTTTCTAACACTGACAAAGGTAAATGAAACGCTGTCAAGTGTTATTTTGCCGTTGTTATAGATATTATTGTCTAACGCTGACAAGAGTTCCTTCAACGCTGATAAGTGTTGTCGGGGCGCTGTCAGCAACAAATGTTAGTTTTGTGGTTTTCAATCTAAATGTGTAGGTGGTGATAGCTTTATGCCATTGGATACAGAGTTGCTTATGGATCTTTGAAGAGCTATTTGGACATGTTTTTGTTTATGGATGATGGTTGGAATATTTATATTCCTATCTTGACATAAATTTTTAATGTTCATATATATTTTGAGAAACTCATGTATCAAAGTTTGAGGGGAGGTTTAAGGAACCTTTAGGACTCTTGGGTATTCTTATAATACTCTCATCACAATTCTAGATTGTGTCCACAGGTGAGTATGGGTTAGTTTTACTAAACCATGAGGCACTGTAGCATGCAAAGTTGATAAACTATGCATGCTGCCAAGACATTTTTGGCCTAGAATTGGTTGTGGTCTGATGGGAGACTTGGGAATAATTTGGTTATGGGTTTACCTGGGAGTTACAAAGAATTTTATGAAATAACTTTGTTGGTAAGTATTTTGGTTAGCAAGGGACACTAGAGGTCATTTGTGTCTATCTTGCTTAAGCAAGTGTGCATAAATGGACAGTGCTTGCCGCCCAGTAATTATTATCAACTTGTAAGATATTTCCCTTAGGATAAATTACTTTGTTAAGGTCTTTTTCTTTTTAAATATTTTTGTTTTTATTTTTAGACGCTGACAAGTTTTTCTCCAAACGCTGTTACGTCCAATCGTGACGCTGACAAGGCTTTAGGCAAACGCTGACAAGAAAATATAGCCGTTGGGCGCTGATGGGCTATTTTTGACCGTTGACACCTAGTGGGCCCTACCCAGTTGTTATTTTTGACTAATCTTTGGCCGTAATTTTAGGGAGTTGTTACTTTTAATTAATGCATGAGATAAGTTATATTTGATTCAATATTTTCATCATTACTCTTTGAATATAACTGCCTCATTTTTGACCAATCAAACTCATGCATCTCTCCTATAAATTTGGCTAATCTTTTTATTCTGGGTATTCATATTTTCTTGTCTAACATTTTTCTCCTAGATTTTTCCCATATCACATAACCTAAACAGCTTTCACCATGGCACCAAAGTTCAACTCAAAGAAATTAACATTGGAGTTCAAGAGCCAACATAATATGGTAGCTTACTTGACTGCTGATAATGATTTGTTCCCTCAGTATTCACAAATGGTGGCATTTTTAAATGCATCCTCATTAAGGTATGCACTTTCTCATACACCATTAGTCCCTGTCGCACACATTAGACAGTTTTGGAATAATGTTAGTTCCACAACAGCTAATGAAGTGACCACATTAACATCTACTGTTCATGGAAGAACATGGGTGGTCACTGAAGCCTTGGTTCGCCAAGCTTTGCGTCTTGATGACGCTGATGGTGTGACTACCCTTGCCATTGCAACAATAGAAAAAGGTCTTAGGGAATTGGGTTATCCTATTCCTGCTGATGTCACTTTAAATAAATATCATAAGCAGGAATTTCCCTCTGACTGGAAATATTTGATACATGTCCTTCTCCAATGCTTAAGTCCAAAATGTACTTCTTTTAATGAAATAAACAGGTCAATTGCAAGTGCTTTGGTTTGTATAACACGTGGGCTTAAGTATAATTTTTCAAAAATGATTTTTGAAGGGATGTGTAAAAATAAGGGAAGTAAAATGACTTTGGCTTACCTCGGATTTTTGCAAATGGTCTTTGATTTACAAGAGTATTGTACTAGGGATCATGACACTTTTTATGAGATCCCTAAACAACAGAAAACCATTTTTAGCAAAATGAGCTCCACAAACAGATCTGTCCCTCTCACCCAAGCCATGCTTGAAGTAATTCAGGCTGCTCAACCACAACCAGACCCTGCACCCCAACTTGAGCCTATCCATGAACCATTACCTTCACCTGATCACATGGACGTTGACCAACCCAATGTCAACACTGACACTCAAAATGTTGGCGCTGACACAGCCAATCCCAACGCTGATAACATCCCTGAACAATCCCAAAACACACCTTAACCAACCAACACCCACACAATCTACTTCATCTTCCACCCCCTTACAATCTAGGTTGAATAAACGCCAAAGGACTACTGGAGTGTTCTCCTCTAGTGGTCCTAGCCTTGTAGCAGAGAGAACCACCTCCACAAGTGTGGCTGGTGCCATGGATGAGGCTGGGGCTATTGACACAAGCTTAGATGCTGGTCAAGACAGTCCCAACATCATTAAGACCTCATCCATGCCCTATGATTCTATTTTGGGAGGTCAAATCCCCATTCTAGCTGAGGGCAGATTGGAACCTATGACTTTGACTGAATTGACGGCTGCTGTCATTAGCTTGCACAAGCAAAATGTCAGCCTTGTACAAATTGTCAACAAACAGGGCCGTGAACTCCAAGTATTGAGGGAGCGGGTAACTGTTTTGGAGAATCCAAGTAGCAGGAGTCTAATGGAGGAATCTTCCAAAGGGGAGGATGAAGAGGATGAGCTGATTCATACAGCAAGTAAGAAGAGTTCAGAGAAGAGTTCACAATTTAGTGAATCTTTACATGTTGCTGAAGCACTCACCAACTTGAAGAAGCACCCAATTATTGATACATCCAAGGTAACTCCATTGAACTTGGAAGGATCTTTCACAGCAACAATGGGCGCTGATACAGGTTTGAACGCTGACACATCCAGCGCTGACAAAGGTAATCATGGCGCTGATAGAGGTAACTTGAACGCTGACAAAGTTGCAGGTGGTGTTGATGTATTCCAGTCATCAACAATCATCAAAGATGTGTCCACACAGGTTTCTTCTTCTACTTTGCCTATTATTGATCCAAAAGACAAAGGTAAAGGGATTCTGATTGAAGAAGATGTTCCAAAGAAAGATGCAGCACAAATTGCATTTGATGAACAGTTGGCTGCACAACTTTTGGAAAGAGATTTGAAGAGGAGTGGTAGATCACCATTTGTTGCCACTTCTGAGAGTGAGAAAGAGAGTGGTGATGAAAAGGAAGAAGATAGCTCAGATTCAAGTGTTCAAATTATTGAAGATCCAGAAAGACTTGAATATGGGGATGAGTTAGCAAAGGAAAGATTGAGTGATTTGAAGAATCAGATTGATTGGGACCTTCCAGAAATCACCAGAATGTACCATGCTTGGGAAGACAAAGTAATGGACAACCCAGGAATGAGCTTATCAGATCAAATTTGGGGGTTGGAAGTTCTTCTCAGGGTACAAGATGATATAAAGGTGATTTTGAGGTTTAATGCACAAGAGGTCAAGACCTGGCTCAAAAGAGATAGAAGGCAGTTGTATTACAAGTTGCTTAGATGCCATAAACCTAGATGGACATACAAGAAGTTGCTGGCTTTATCTTTTGAGGAGTTAGAGTATAGGGCACATCCTATTTGGAGGAATGTGCAAGAAAATAATGTCTATCAGTTTCTTTCAGAAGAAAGGAAACAAGAGCTTGCTGAGGAAATGCAGATTCAAAAGGAGATAAGGATTGCTCAAAGACCAGTAAAGAAAGGAGATCCTTTTCAATTTCCCAAAGATATGGATGTGTATTATCCAACTGAAAGTGTCATAAGGAAGCATCTCAAGCTTTCTCCATTGGAAGCTTCAGATTTGGTTAATGTAGTACCTCTGGATGACAGAAATCCAATCATCAGTTTTGATGAAGATGAGTGTGGATTTTGGAAGATTGGCAGGTTTGGAAAGGAGGTACATACTTTTACTTCAGTTATTTCTATCTTTGCAAGCATAGACAGAGAAGACTTGGTGCATCTATGGAGATTAATAGAGGCCAAGTATACAGCTGAAGCACCTACTTCAGCAAATGGAATAAGACTGTGGCACACATTTTTGACTTTGTGTGGTCCAAGAGAAGCAGATCCTGCTATATGGAAGGATCTTGAAGATGATCTCAGTAATCTTCATTGGAGGCTTTATTCTACTTGTGGTGTATTTCATTTGAGCTCTACAAAGTTTTCAGAATATTTACTTGTGGATGCTGACTATTTCTTGTCCAAAGAAGTATTGGAGAAAATGAAGGAGACACCCTTGGAGATTGATTATACTAGTGACGTGGCCAAGGAATTGATTAGATATGTTTATCACCAACATAAGAAGTTTTTGCAAGATTCCTCCTAAGCCTTAAGTTTTTATTCAGAAACTTGATCATTGGAATAGATATCAAGTTTAGGGGAGGATTGTTGGGAATAAATTATGGGTCAGTTCACTAGACGCTGATAAGAAGAATCCAAACGCTGATAGGATGACAATGGACGCTGACAGCCAAGCGTTGACAATTGAAGAAGTCAACGCTGATAGCCTTGAAGATTAGCACTGATGGAATATATCTTCATACGAATCATTTTGTTTATTTGTTTCTTTATTTGTGTATGGTAAAGATAAGCTCGACATTGTATTTCCTATTATTATCTTTACCTAGAATAGTTGATTCGTAGCTTATTGTACAAGACTTCTTAATCTATAAAAGAAGGTCTTTTAGGTTAAAGTTAATTTATCAGTTTTCATAAGTTTTCACAAGTTAAACCTCTTTCATTGTAATCAAGTTCGATCATTCTAATACAAGTGAAAGTTTGTTTAACATCTTTGTGTTTTAGATTAAGTGTTAATTCCGCATAACACTTAGTTACTTTATTCATAAGCAAAGGTTTCTCTACGTGTATTACTTGATCTAATCTCGTATACACAAAGCTTAATCGATCTAAGTTTTGGATCAACAGCGCTGAGCTCTCTTACCCTAGTGATAACCACCACCTTATCACTAGGAATCAATCAAACAGCAAGAACAGCAAACTAATCAACAGGAATCATCATACTGCTTGAATTCTTCAAATGTCAATGGAATGAACTGAATTATGCTCAAACAGCTAACAAACTTCTCCAATGTCAGTTATGATCCATCAATGATCATAACAAACACTTAACAGCAACAATAGTATCCAATAGCAGCAAGAATTGAACAGGAATGGTAAGAACAATTTTGGCAGGAAAGCTTGAATTCAAAATTTATTAATGGAAAAACGGTTACAAAGTTGTTGGAAGCTAGTAACTAACTAACCAACTCAAGAGTTTGTCAGACTCTTGAGTAGCTAGGGTAAAATTGAAGGAAAAAGGAAAGGAAATGGAGAACTATGTGTTTTTACAAATTTAAGCTACAAGTGAAAATGAAGTCTAATCCAGCTATTTATAGACATGAAGGAAGAGTTTGTTGGGGTTGGTGACGTGTCAGAACCAATCCCAGCTTGCCACGTGTAGAATTCTGCATATTGCATTTTGAAGGTATGAACAAGGAATTGGGGTTTTCTTCATTGATTGATTTCATGTTAATTGATTGGCACCATTGTGTTTATCTCTTCAAAACGATCAAGTTTGGTGTTGAAAACTTTCCATGAAATTGCTTGTAGCTAAAACGCGATCCTGGCAATTTTTTCCTTGAAGAAGATGCCACGTGTAAGCATTTGATTGGCTGAAAAATCTTCACACGATTTGAACTGTTGGGATTGGGTAATAAATGTAAGGCGGCTGAGTGGATATTAATTATTCAATCCGTGTGCTTCCTTTTCCCTTCTCTCATTGGCTAGATTGTTATCACATGGATCAAATATTGAATATCTTTCCAATATTGGCAGAATTGGCCCTTCAACTTGGCAGATTATTGATTTAAGCTAGAATCTTCATTCTTTTGACATATTTGGTCCTTCAACTTTCATTCTTTGAACAAAATGGTCCTTTGACTGAGTTGACTTGATAGTTGACCACGTTTGACTTGAATCTTGACTTTTTACAATATTTGCACTTTAGTCCTTCAACTTTGATAACTTGTCAAGATAGGTCCTTGTACTTCAAAGTCTTGTCACTTTTGATCCTTCTTTGTCTTTTTCATCCATTTGAGCTTGATTTTTCCTTGTTTGCTTGAAAATGTATCCTTTTACCTACACAAGTGTACACAAACACAAACATACCACATAACACTGTTTTTGCCAAATAAATTGGTATTTTGCTTCATGTTTTAGGGTTATTTGTTGATAAAAGGATATGAGTTTAAGCTCATATCAAATTCCCCTACACTTGAACATTGTCATGTCCTCATGCAATATTATATATTAAAGCTCAAATTTACATTTCCCTTATAATTAATCCACCTTGGCCATATGAGATGCATCTACACTACTCTAAACTAAATGATGCATGATTTTGAATTTTAATAATGCAATGAACAAAATACAATTCTATCTATATCTTTTTGATTTTTCTTGAAATGGTTTTGATGGAAATAACTCATAAAGAATTCAATGGCTTAGATTAGGGCTTGGGTACCATGGACATTTATCACCCTCAAGTTTCACTTTCCCCATACCAAGCTTAAAAATGGGATCATTGCATTCACAAGTAAAAAGTGCATCAACTTATTCATGACAATTAAATGTGGAACCGGTTATTATTTGAGCAAATTTCTTGTGAGAGAATTTGTCATTATTTCAAGTGTGAAGTATAGGAAGTGTAAAATCCAAAAATAAGGAAGCACGGTTTTAATCCTAAGTAATCTTCTCATCCATTACTTGAAAAAACCGCTCACAATTAATACAAGTCCGTTTCAAGAGTAATAAGTCATTCACCTTATGTGTAAAATCCTCATGTCATGCTTTCATAAGTAGCTACACACTCGCTAAGGAAAGAAAAATAAAACTCACGCAATAATTTACATCCGCCATCTTTTTGAGACTTTGGATCTTCAACCCCGCAACCCGTCAAGGCAATATTGGATTGGAGCAATCTATTGAATCCCCGCAACCCGTCAAGGTAATATTGGAACTCAATAGTCACTATAATTAATACCACACTGCCCCTCTTGGGAGTCTTGCATTATTTTTTTTTCTCTTTTTCTTTCTTTTTCTTTTCTTTTTTTTCTAGCCACTCATTTTTTTTCATAAGCCGCTCTTATTTTTCTTTATTCCTCACAAAGAAATTTGAAAAGAAGAAAAGGAAAAACACCCGCTAAGTATGGAGCATGACAAAAGTCTAGTACACATAAAACGTGCTAACTTAGAATCTTAAGACGTACTCATATCAACCATAAATGATTAGCCAAAAATGCATAAGAGATTACAAACCAATTAAAACCGTACTTGATTATTTATTAACAATTATATACATGCGAAGAAATTGGAGGTAGAGAAGAGAAGGGTTTAGCCACAAGTAATTATCATGAAGTCTATCTAGCCCTTTTACACTTGCTTCAACTCTATCATTTCCCATTCTCCACAAATTTAAAATTTCAAATAATGAAATTGGTGGATGCTTAGCCTAATAGACCAATGAAGGACTACATGGTTAAGGATACTAGCTAGAGAGTGCTAAGATAAGCAAACTCGGGTTGAGTCAAAATATCCATGGCGGGCCTAATATGTCAAAGAAGTCTAAACTTGTTAAAACCATGTTTTATTACATTTTTTTTTCTTTTTATATATTTTGATGAAAAATAAAAGAATATATACAATGCAAATGTGTTATGCAAATGAAAAATGATTGATGCAAAAATTATGAATGCATATTTTTGGTGGCCAAAGTAGATCAAAAATTTGAAAAATGTTTGAAAAATTCAATTTTTCCATGTTATCATGCAAGACAATGACAAGTTCTAGGTAAGGTCACTTCGATAGAAGACCCCCCTACACTTAAGCTAAACATTGTCCTCAATGTGTAAGAGCATGGAAGTGTAAAAACTTCCCCTACACTTATGACAATGAATAGCCTTTGCTTAACCCAAGTTAAGGAAAGGACAACTATTAGTGAAATCATGTTTAAGCACAAGGTGTCAATGAAAATTCACTAAAGTAACGAAGTGAACCGGATACAAGGGCCTCCTCCATAAGCTCCAAAGCATGAGATGAGTGAGCAACCCTACAAACAATCATGAAGACAAAAGAAGGTCTCCCCTACACTTATCTCCAAGTCTATGCCTTTATTTCTAACCTACAACACTCTAAACCTAGTTATACGATGCTTGAGTTAATGAGTCTCTAGCTCGACTCGTCCCTCAATGAATTAATTCATGGGGAAAATGGGGACCTCTTGGACCATTTCAACGGAAATGTCCTCCCCAAAGTAATGTTTAACACGGTGACCATTCACTTTAAAATTTGGACCATCGGGTTGGGACAACTCAAGAGTTCCATATGGAAACACTTGAGCAATAGTGAATAGACCGGACCATCTCGACTTAAGCTTGCCCGCAAAAAGCTTCAATCTTGAGTTAAAGAGGAGAACCGGCTCTCCAACTTTGAACTCACGATTCTTGATCTTAGCATCATGCAATTTCTTAGTCTTTTCCTTGTAAAGCAAAGAATTCTCATAGGCATTGGCTCTCAACTCATCCATCTCATTGAGTTGATCTTTCCTATGTGAACCGGCTTGGTTTAAATCAAAGTTAGCCCACTTGAGTGCCCAAGATGCCTTATGTTCTAACTCAAATGGGAGGTGGCACGCTTTTCCATAGACAAGCCTATAAGGTGTACAACCAATTGGTGTTTTAAAAGCCGTCCTAAACGCCCACAAAGCATCATCAAGCTTATCCGACCAAGAAGCTCGATGCTCTCCCACCGTTCTCTCTAAAATCCTCTTTAAACCACGATTTGTGACCTCGGTTTGACCATTTGTTTGAGGGTGATACGCGGTAGAAAGTCTATGATTCACTCCATATTTTTTCATAACTCTCGTGAATTGATCATTACAAAAGTGCGTACCACGATCACTTATGATGGCCCGAGGTACACCAAATCTAGCAAACAATTGTTTCAAAAACTTTACAACCACTCTAGCATCATTGGTAGGTAAGGCTTTAGCCTCCACCCACTTGGACACATAATCCACCGCCACAAGTATATACTTGTTTCCCTTAGAGGATGGAAAAGGTCCCATGAAATCGATGCCCCATACATCAAATATCTCACACTCTTGGATAAAATTTTGTGGCATCTTATCACGTTGTGTAATTTTTCCTTGTCTTTGACAAACATCACAAAATTTCACCATCTCTTGGGCATCTTTGTAAATAGAAGGCCAATAGTAACCCGAATCAAAGACTTTCTTGGCGGTGTAGTTAGGCCTAAAATGTCCACCCGTAGGTCCTTTATGACACGCCTCTAAGATCTTAAATGCCTCGGGCCCATCTACACACCGTCTAATGATTTGGTCCGCACATTGCCTAAAAAGGTATGGATCATCCCAAAAGTAATACTTAACTTCCTTAAGAAACTTTTTCTTTTGTTGATAAGTAAGACCTCCAATAAGCACATTGCCCACAAGATAGTTTGCGATATCCGCAAACCAAGGTGTGGCATCCTCTTGGGAAGAGATAGACATGAGCTCCTCTAATGGAAAGGATTCATTGATTTCTTGATGTGGGAAATCTCCTTGAAAAGGATGCTCAAGTCTACTCAAATGATCCGCCGCTAATTTCTCGGCCCCTTTCTTATCACGAATTTCTATCTTAAACTCTTGAAGCAACAAAACCCATCTCAAAAGCCTAGGCTTAGCATCTTGTTTTGTCATAAGATACTTGAGAGCGGAATGATCCGTATACACTATGGTTTTGGAAAGCACAAGATATGGTCTAAACTTCTCGAAAGCATATACTATAGCAAGCAACTCTTTTTCCGTGGTAGTGTAATGAAGTTGTGCACCGGTCATGGTTTTACTCGCATAGTGTATAGGTTGAAAATGCTTATTAACTCTTTGTCCTAAGACGGCCCCCACCGCATAATCACTAGCGTCACACATAAGCTCAAAAGGTAATTCCCAATTTGGAGAAACCAAAACGGGAGCCTTAGTCAATTTTTCCTTAAGAGTCTCAAAAGAGTCTAAACAAGCTTGGTCAAAAATGAAAGGAGCCTCTTTCTCCAAGAGGTGAGTCATCGGTCTAGCTAAATCTTGTATAAAGCGCCTATAAAATCCTGCATGACCTAAGAAACTCCTCACACCTTTAACCGAGGTGGGTGGGGGAAGCTTAGCAACCACATCAATTTTAGCTCGATCAACTTCTAATCCCTTATTGGATATCTTGTGTCCTAAAACAATCCCCTCTTTCACCATAAAGTGACATTTCTCCCAATTAAGCACCAAACGTGTTTCCTCACAACGCTTAAGCATTCTCTCAAGATTGGTGAGACATGAGCTAAAGGAGTTTCCAAATACGGAAAAGTCATCCATGAAAACCTCCATGGTTTGCTCTATCATGTCATGGAAAATCGCCATCATGCACCTTTGAAACGTCCCCGGTGCATTACATAAGCCAAAAGGCATCCTCTTGTAAGCAAATGTACCGTAGGGACAAGTGAATGTGGTCTTTTCTTGATCCTTAGGGTCAATGGGTATTTGAAAATAACCCGAAAAGCCATCAAGAAAACAATAGTACTCATTTCCCGCTAAGCGTTCAAGCATTTTATCCATAAAGGGAAGCGGGAAATGGTCTTTCCTAGTTGCCTCATTGAGTTTTCTATAATCAATGCAAACTCTCCAACCGGTCACAAGTCTCGTGGGAATAAGCTCATTATTCTCATTAGGCACCACGGTGATTCCACCCTTCTTTGGAACACAATGAACCGGGCTAACCCATGGAGAGTCGGAAATGGGGTAAATCATACCCGCATCTAAGAGTTTAATCACTTCTTTCTTAATAACCTCATGGATTTTTGGGTTAACTCTCCTTTGGTTTTGAATGGCGGGTTTATAATCATCCTCCATAAGGATTTTGTGAGTACAAAAATGTGGATCAATTCCCCTTATGTCGGATATTTTCCATGCTAAAGCTTTCTTATGTTTCTTAAGAACTTCAATAAGTTGCTCTTTCTCATCCTCTTTCAATTCTTTAGCAATAATCACCGGTAATTGGTCTTTTCCTTCTAAGAAAGCATATTCTAAGTGGGATGGAAGTTCCTTAAGTTCAATGGGAGGTGGACTCTCTATGGAAGGTTTTACTATGGAAGGTACCTCAATGGTAATCTCTTGTGGAATAGGAGAAGGAATAGGGTCCTCATTGAGCAACTTTTGGATTGTAAGAATATCTTCTTCCCAATTAATGGGAGAATCATCATCACCAAGAAAGTTGGACTCAAATTCCTCCAAGAGGAAATCACTCTCTCCAAAAGGTGTTAAAGAGGGAGCAATTGAGGCCACGGTTTCAACATGGGGTATCTCATCACTAGCATTCTTACAAGCATCATGAAAGTGTTCATTACACACTTCATCTAGCACATCCACAATGTTAATAGTCTCACAAGGTCTAGACTCCTTAACCTCTTTTCTATCACAAACTTTCCCTAACTTAAACACCACTCTCTCATCTTCTACTCTCATAATTAATTCTCCTTCCGCCACATCTATCAAGGTACGACCCGTTCTCAAAAACGGTCTACCAACAATCAAAGGCACTCTAGGATCCATGTCATAATCGACCACTACAAAGTCGGCCGGAAAGGTAAACTTATCCACACCTACAAACACATCTTCCGCTATACCTACGGGGTGAGCTATGGTTCGGTTGGCTAGTTCAAGAGTCATCCTAGTGGGAGTGAGCTCGGGAAGAGATAGTTGTTTCCAAACCGATAAAGGCATGAGATTTATGCTTGCCCCTAGATCCGCCAAAGCCATGCAATTTTCAACACCGGGAAAATTACAAGGTATCAAGAAGCGCCCCGGATCTCCAAGTTTTGTTGGTAAGGTTTTAAGTAACACCGCGGAACAATTTTCATTAAGGGATGTGTTGGGCAAATCAACCAATTTTTCTTTGTTTGAGAGCAAATCCTTGAACATCTTAGCAAACTTTGGCATATAAGCAAGAGCTTCCGCAAAGGATATATTGATGTTGAGTTGCTTAAACATCCTTAAGAAATTGGAGACTTGGATGTCATCCTTGTTCTTTAACTTGTCCTTTTTCAACCTTGAAGGATATGGAAGAGTAGGCTTTGGTGTAGGTGGAATAGGTGTTGTGGTGGAAGATTTGTCTTTGTTAGCTTCTTCATTGGGAAGTGTGGAAGGTAAAGGAGAAGTATGAGGTGGTTGAGAAGGTGTGTTTGAGTGAATAGGAGCATTTTGAGGAGGTGGAGTAGAAGTAGAAGGCTTGTCACAAGTAGGAGCACAAGTGGATTGAACAATAGTAGGTTTAGGAGGTGAAGGATCCTTTGTTGTTGTTCCACTCCTTGTTGTAATAGCATTGACATTGGCCCTTGGGTTTGTTTGTGTGTTGGAAGGTAAAGCCCCTTGTGGTCTTTGATTTAATACCACTAAAACCTTATTGAATTGGTCATTCATTTTCTTCTCCATAGCTTGGAACTTCCTTTCATTCTCTTGATTCATTTTTTGTAAGAGATCCATTGTGTTAAACTCTTGTGGCACATAACCTTGAAAACCTTGAGGTTGGAAAGGTAAAGGTTGAGAGTTAAATCCTTGATTTGGTGGATAAAAGGTATTTGCTTGAGGTTGAAATTGATTGGGTGCCTTGTAGTTATTTCCTTGGTATGGTGGTCTTTGCCCTTGATTCCTTGGTAAAATTTGAGGAGTATTGTGTGGAATTTGGGTGGGTGGTTGGGGTGGGAAGCCGGGTGGAGAAAGGTAGTTTTGGGATTTGTAAGAAAGGTTATTTGGATTGATATTAGGCTTGAAGTGTTCACGGTGTTCCTCTTGGTAAGCATAGCATTCCCCTTGATACCCTTGCACCTTATCACATTGTTCATAAGAATGGGGACCTCCACAAGTAACTCAAGAAATGGTGATGGCATTCACATTATTTGAGGAATTATTCAATGACATGCTCTTAAAAGTTTGAAGCATTTCTTGTTGTTGTTGGAAATTCCTCTCACTATCTCTATCCATCCTTTGAAAAATCGCTTCTTGAAACTTGAGGAGTATGTTGTCACAAGGGATTTGAGAATTATTTTGGATAACATGAACCTTTTCTTCAAATGGATTGTTTGTTTGAACCATTGCCTTAGTCTCAATGATGTCCACAGCCTCTTGGTATGTCTTAAGAAGAATATTCCCTCCCGCGGAAGCATTGAGTGAATCTTGGTGGTGAGATTTAAGACCATCATAAAAGAGGCTTATTTGGTGAACTTGATTCAATCCATGATTAGGGCATCGCCTCAACAACTCACTATACTCTTCCCAAGCATCACTAAAGGATTGACTAGGTTTTTGTTGAAAGCTCATAATTAAAGTCCTCAAAGCCATAGTCTTATGTGGAGGAAAGAACTTGTTCAAAAACTTAGTGGTGAAACCATCCCATGTGGTGATACTATAGGGTGGTTGGGTGTCTAACCAATGCTTAGCACTCCCCTCTAAAGAAAATGATACTAACATCAACCTAATCACCTCATGTGGAACCCCATTATGCTTAATGGTATTGCAAAGTGAAAGGAATCTCTTAAGGTGAGCATGAGGATCCTCATTTTGTTTACCAAGGAAAGGTGATAGTGCAACCATATTGATCATAGATGTATGTAGCTCAAATGTGTTAGCGGGAAAGTCGGGAATCTTAATGGCACTAGAATATCCATGAATGTTGGATTGCATACGTTCATACAAAGTGCGATTATCAATAGCCATGGCTTCTTGTGGTGGAGTCAAAGCACGATTCTCGTGATCGGCTTGGTGGACGATGGTGGTCTTACTCTTTCTCTTTTTCTTCCTTTTCGGAGGAAGAGGTTGTACACCAATCGGTATTTGTGCACGCCCGCGAGTGAGCATGCAACTCAATACGAGGAATGAGAGATAAGCTCTCGTGTGACTTTGAAGAGGAATGGATTATCCTCTTCGAGTTTCAATATTAAATATCCACAAGAAAATAACACTATATGTATATACTACTTTGGGTGCAAGACCCCCAATGAAGCCTTCCTTCTTAGAATACTTACAAGTGAACGGGGGGTTAGGTGGCGCGAAGCACTTAAGTACCTATAGACCCTTAGATGGCATTTTATAGCACATCGCCTTTCTATTCACTTAAATGTTCGTATTCTTCGAATTGTTGCTTATTGAGAGTATTTATCTATTCTTGCTTTATTTTGTTTGATCGATACACGTGTCAAGGACCGGAACGCCCCTCAACACGGTGTATTGCCTCGGCAATACTTATGGAAGATATGTAAATTGATTGTTCTTATACGTATACGTATTTACTTATAATAATATATGGAAAATATTTTTGTATTTATGAGTTTTTTAAGGGAAAATACTATATGTACATAAAAACCGAGAGAAACCAATAATATATATTTTTGGGTGCAATCTCTTAGGAAAAAGATTGCTTTTTGGATTTTTTTATTTTTTTGGTCAATTCTTTAGGAAAAGAATTGTTTTGTTAATTTTTTAGTTTTTATATATTTTTATATTTTTTATTTTTCATTTGTTTTTTATTTATGATACGTAAAAATAACGTTCACAAGTGAACGGATCCCAAAAGCCAATGAAAACCGTCAATCGATAGTCTCTCGTGTAGTCAAAGAACCGGCAGCGGCGCCATTTGAAATTGTGTATAATGCAGTTCGTTTTTTCTCAGTTCTTGCTAATAGAAAGTCCAACCAATATCGGGTTTTTAATTGTTCTTGGTTGTTAAGCTTGCTTGGATAATCTATTTGCTAATTCAACAAATGCTTGCAAAACGGAAAAATATTACCTACGTATATGTAAAACAAATTGCAAATACCACGTTTTTATTCAAGTAAATCTCAAAATGTAAAATATGAAACTAAAAGGACTGAAATTGTAAATTCTATGAAAGATAAATGCTTGAAATGTAAATTCTATCAATTCTAGGGACTAAAAGTGTAAAACAGATAACTACAAGGATTAAAAATGCAAATCTTATAACAAACTAACCAAAAGTGTAACAAACTAACAAAATGCTAACTGAATTTAACAACTTTTAAAACTATAGGGACTAACAAAGTGCAAACCCTAAAAACATGGAAGATTAGCCAGTTATACACACTGTTAAGAACAATAGGGACTAAATGGCAATTATGGAAACTATTTAAGCAAAAACGGGACAAACAAGAAAATAAGCTCGTTTGAGCTTAATACTCAACCAAATTTGATGAGACAAATTGCAAAACGTTTAAAATCTCAAATAAGCTACGTGTGTCCAAGGAAACTTGCTAAAAATGAGAAATAAGCAAATGAGTGCTTATTGATAAGCACAAAATAAGCTATAACAAAATCTAATCAGTCACAACTTGATTTTTTTATTGAAACTGATTAAGCAACTGAATTAAGGAATGGAAAATCAAACTAGAACATTTTTCATCCAGAAATAAGCTCAGAATCTGAATTAAGCTAAAATTGGGCTTATGTTGACCAAGCGTTGACCAGCTTTTTTTCAAAAAGCTAAAAATCTCACAAATCATGTAACTCAACTACTTAATGGGATTTGTGAAGAAAAATTGTTAAGTTTATGAATGGGAAAAGGAGATACAAAATTTCAGATTCCAAGTTACAGAAACTTTCATTAAGTCTGCTTATCTGAAAATTGCTTATTTCTAACTGCTTATGGAATACTGTATAAAATCCTTTTGGAATCTGATTCTTTATGATGTAAGCTAAAACTGAGAACAAATTTGGTGAAAATTCATCAAGTAATGAATGAGAACTGATCAAATCAAAATTACAAGTTTCTAAATGACTAAAATGCATAAGGCTAACCCAAACTTTTTATGTGCCATTTGCCTGTTTGACTGTGTTTTTGACTTGCAAATGACTTAGAACACTTTTATAACACCTATTAACTACAAATCAACTCTAAAATACCAAAACTCAATGATTGAAAATTCTTGTTAAGCTAGTTCCAAACACTCCTTTAACTGATGTTTCAAACTTTTACAAAGGCTTATTAAGATCTAGTTAAATCAGAATCAAATGTTATAACAATCTAGACTTAGTGATTAAAATGAAAGGCTTAAAAGCTAAAAGCAAACAATTATCAAAACTAGAACTCCAATTAAGCTACAAGGATAAAAATGACTTAACAAATGCAGTAGACTAAAAATTTATCCAAATCAAAGCACAAGTAGGTAGTAATCAAGCTACAAACACACAAAGGTCAATCAAACAGCAACTACAAACAACTTTATCAGGTAGCCATCAGATTATACTAGGAAAAGAAAGCATGAATTTGACTTGTTGAGTGGAACAAAAAACAAGAAATTTAAAACCTATTGGAGTTATCCTTTGAGAAGAAGAGGAGCGCTGAGCTCTCTTACCCTAGTGATAACCACCACCTTATCACTAGGAATCAATCAAACAACAAGAACAGCAAACTAATCAACAGGAATCATCATACTGCTTGAATTCTTCAAATGTCAATGGAATGAACTGAATTGTGCTCAAACAGCTAACAAACTTCTCCAATGTCAGTTATGATCCATCAATGATCATAACAAACACTTAACAGCAACAATAGTATCCAATAGCAGCAAGAATTGAACAGGAATGGTAAGAACAATTTTGGCGGGAAAGCTTGAATTCAAAATTTATTAATGGAAAAACGGTTACAAAGTTGTTGGAAGCTAGTAACTAACTAACCAACTCAAGAGTTTGTCAGACTCTTGAGTAGCTAGGGTAAAATTGAAGGAAAAAGGAAAGGAAATGGAGAACTATGTGTTTTTACAAATTTAAGCTACAAGTGAAAATGAAGTCTAATCCAGCTATTTATAGACATGAAGGAAGAGTTTGTTGGGGTTGGTGACGTGTCAGAACCAATCCCAGCTTGCCACGTGTAGAATTCTGCATATTGCATTTTGAAGGTATGAACAAGGAATTGGGGTTTTCTTCATTGATTGATTTCATGTTAATTGATTGGAACCATTGTGTTTATCTCTTCAAAACGATCAAGTTTGGTGTTGAAAACTTTCCATGAAATTGCTTGTAGCTAAAACGCGATCCTGGCAATTTTTTCCTTGAAGAAGATGCCACGTGTAAGCATTTGATTGGCTGAAAAATCTTCACACGATTTGAACTGTTGGGATTGGGTAATAAATGTAAGGCGGCTGAGTGGATATTAATTATTCAATTCGTGTGCTTCCTTTTCCCTTCTCTCATTGGCTAGATTGTTATCACATGGATCAAATATTGAATATCTTTCCAATATTGGCAGAATTGGCCCTTCAACTTGGCAGATTATTGATTTAAGCTAGAATCTTCATTCTTTTGACATATTTGGTCCTTCAACTTTCATTCTTTGAACAAAATGGTCCTTTGACTGAGTTGACTTGAGAGTTGACCAAGTTTGACTTGAATCTTGACTTTTTACAATATTTGCACTTTAGTCCTTCAACTTTGATAACTTGTCAAGATAGGTCCTTGTACTTCAAAGTCTTGTCACTTTTGATCCTTCTTTGTCTTTTTCATCCATTTGAGCTTGATTTTTCCTTGTTTGCTTGAAAATGTATCCTTTTACCTAGACAAGTGTACACAAACACAAACATACCACATAACACTGTTTTTGCCAAATAAATTGGTATTTTGCTTCATGTTTTAGGGTTATTTGTTGATAAAAGGATATGAGTTTAAGCTCATATCACCAAGCACAAGGGTTGCCTTAACTCTTCTTTCTCACTCCTATTTATAGTGGTACGAGGTTGCTTCCTTAATGGGAGTAGTTGATACGTGTCATCTTCTGAATGGAAGAGTACAACGTATTAAATGCATGTCCAAATCAAGACATACCTTTAAACAACTTTAGGTGAACAGTTCTGCCAACTGTTCACCTTTTGTCCCACTAGGTCGTACTAGGCTTTATCTTGAATCTCTTGTTTTGTCCCGCTCAAAACACTTAGTATATTCTCCTGTCTAAACTATGAAGGATTGGACAAGCTTTGCTTGTATCAGACTTCTAGGGTTCTTAAGTGATCTCTGAGTATTGTCAACTCAGAGATCCTTGAACACCAACACATTCCTTCTACATCCCAGCTATCCATAATCGTTGGTGAGTATGACTTCAGATTGTCTTCTACTTCTCTGACGTTGTCTTTGACTTGAATGCTCCTGGTGTGCCAGTTGAGGCTTTGCCTTCCACTGGTCTGGTCTTTGTCGCTGGTCCTCTCAGCGATCAGTAACACTTAGTCTAATTTAAACAAATCTAGACTGGGCCATAGTTAAAACTTTCATTGGCCCAACAGGAACCTTACCTAATCTTCTTTGGCTTGTCTTGTTCACCTTAAGATTGTGCTATTTGATGGACGAGAACCATGTATTTGACCCTGGTAGATGTTCTTCAAGCTTCTTATCATTGTAATCAAGGTCGAGCCAGGCTCGCGACTCGGTTAACAAAAACAAGCGCTTCTCGGGAGGCAACCCGAGTATCTATCATATTTATCCGTTTTTATAATAAGTGTAGAGGGGAGACCCTAGTATGTGTTTGTTGTCTTCTTTCTTATGATGTGCAGCGTTTCGAGCTTTCAAATATCCATTCTTGATGACTTTTAACGACCCATGATTCAGTGTACCCATCTTCCCGGTTCTATCCTAAACTCTTTTGATTCACTATTTTATATTCTTCAATATTAAAATAGGAATTACTTTAGTTGTCTCTTCCTTAGCCAGATTTAAACAACATGCACAATGTCCTAAGTGTAGGGTAGTTTACTCCCACATGCTTAAACATTTAGGACAATGTTTATATTAAGTGTAGGGGGACTTCTATCGTAGTTAAGTGGGCTTTTCCTTGTATTTGTCCTCATTTTAACCGGAAAATTAATTTTTTGACATTTTTCAAAATTTTTGATCTATTTTGGCCTAGTTGTATTTTTTCCTTTGTTGTCGTTATTTTCTTTTATTGCTAGAATAAATTTTAATAAAATGATTTTAATAAGTTTAGATGTCTTTAATATATGAGGCCCGTCGTGAATCTTTTGACTCAACCCGAGTTTACTTATCTAAGTTTACTCTAGCTAGTATCCTTAACGTGTTTAAGTCAAGTTTTGCAAGGCTTTTATATAGGGAACTTTAAAACGCAAAAGTCTTAACTCTTACGGGTTAAGAAAAAGAACTTTTCGCAAGTTCCTATAATTGATCCTAGAAAGTCGTTTATCAAGGGAACTTTAAAATGCAAATTCAAAACTTGAAAAAGTCTAAGAAGTTGCAAGATCCTATAGATGACTTGAAAACCCAAAACTTTGATTTAATAGGCGAAGCATCCACGAGTCTCATTATTTGAGATTTTAAATTGTGGAGAACGAGATATGATAGAGTCAATTATAAGTTTGATATTCTTTTATGAATTTATGTGAGTTAATTATGAGCTTTTACTCCCATCGCTTGTTAATAATTATAATTGCAATAAGTAAGGTCGTACGATTTGAAAAGTTACTTAGCTTCTTGCCCAGGATCGTCTAAAAGTTGCTCGGTATTAATTAGAGTTCATAGCCAAGGCGTAACTTATTGAAGCGGGATGCGAAAATTGGCGAGTCCGAGAAGGCCCTAACAAGGCATGAGGGCTACATTTGTTGCTAAAGATCCAAAGTGATGTGAAGAATCATTTATCAAAAATCAATATGAAGGATCGAGACACGCGACGAAAAGCAAATACTCCACTAAAGATCATGGAGAAGTCTATCCGAAAAGACCATAGCAAGGTATGAGGATAAATAGATCCAAGTTCTAAAAGGAGGCGGATCGTTGTATATCAAAATCCCAAATAAAGATTGGAGAAAAATGAAAAAGTCGTGGTCCAAGTAAGAAGAATCTCTCAAAAACTTCAAGTGAAGAAATTCCTGTTATGCAGAGAAGACCATTATCTCAAGATCGTCTCTCAAGATTCGAAGTATGAAGCCAATGCCAAATATCGATCCGAGAAAGGTCTCAAATCGCGAAGCGAGTTATGCCAAGATATGATCTTTATGATGTCTCGAGAAGAAGTTTTAAAAGATTTTGTCCTTTATCTAACTATTGATTAAATCGTCCTACTTTATTTTTGGCCTAAATAACTATCGAAATAAGTCAACAATGCATCTTCGTGATCATTCAAGACAACAATAAAATATAAGAGATACACCTAGGAATAAGGGGGTGTAAGTGAATCATTGAGCCACATGAGTTTGTGTTAGCTTGCTAACTTATAATAACAATGATCTCGTTTTTAAGCTTGGTGTGAGGGACGTAAAACTCGAGGGTGATAAACATTCATGAGAACCCAAAGCCCTAATGTAAGTCTTTGATATTCTTTATTTGCTTTCTTCCTTCAAATATTTTGTAATCTATCTCCTTAATTTTCCTTAATGTCTTGTGTTTAATAAAGGCCAAGGTGGGTTATTTATGATGGAAAATGTAAATCGTGCTTTGTAATTAATGCATTGCATGAGGGCATTGCAATGGTCAAGTGTAGGGGATTTGATAGGTGTGAAAACACCCATCCTTTTACCACTTAATTATAAAAATAACCAAGCCTAAACGTGTATTTATTGTCGTAAAAGTTAGAATTATGCGTGGTTTGTGTTTTTGTTGTGATTTAGGACCAAAATGTGAAAAGGGAAGAAAACACGGGCTTTCACGGGCTTTTATCGAAGAAAAAGATAAAAGACGAAGTCAAAAGATCAAGAGTGAAAAAGAACGGAAGTCAAAGGCCTATTCTGAAGATTTATCGAAGAAAAAGTCTAAAGACGAAAGTTTAACGAAGTCGAAGAACCAAGTCCTATCAAAGAAGAAAATTATAAAGACGAGTTCATTTCATATCGACAAATCCCGAGACAACGTCGAGAAAGACGAAGAATTTAAAAGACGAAAAGACGAGAAACAAAGAAGGAAGCAACACACTCCTTCGATTTCCTCCTATAAATACCTTCCTTATGTCATTAGGAAGGGTGTTAGCTATTTGACACATAGATCTCCATTTCATTAATTGTCTTTTAATACTTGTCATTTATTTTCCTTCCTTTTCAAGTTTTCTCATGTAAGTTTTTGTGGAATCTTAATCTTTAATTTCAAGCTTTTTATATTAATCTCATTCTACCTTTCTTGATTGTTAAATCTTTATGCTTGTTTGCTTATTGGATTATTGATTATTTGTTAGTTTTGGTTGATTTGGTTTAATAAATTAGTGAGTTTTATAGTTTTAACGATTTTTATTGAATAAAGTTTGTTGATTTGGTTGATTTAGTGATTGTTAGATCTTATTTGGTGTTTTTATTAGCTTATTTCTTAGATTATTTGGCTTATTTTTGGTTTCCTAGAATTTAGGATCGGGATTCGGAATTCTTTTGATTATTGCTAAGTTGCCAAGAGGGTTTTAATTTTTTGAAGTCACTTTGGAATTTTTGGTAATATTCCGAAGTGAATAACTGATTTAATTCCGAAGTTCATTTTTTATATTTTCCGAAGTTCATTTTTTTCTTATCATTCCGAAGTTATGATTTTGTTAAAATTCCAAAGTTAGTATAAAATAATTATTCCGAAGTAAAAGAGAAAGAAATTCCGAAGTGAGTATAAAAAATATTGAGAAGTCACTTTGGAATATTGGTCATTTTGCTAATTCACTTTGGAATATTGGTAATTTTGCTAAGTCACTTTGGAATATTGGTCATTTTGCTAAGTCACTTTGGAATATTGGTCATTTTGCTAAGTCAATTTGGAATATTGGTCATTTTGCTAAGTCACTTTGGAATATTGGGCGTTTTGAGAAGTTACTTAGGAATAAGTTAGTTATTGCTCAAGTAATAAGTTAGTTATTCCAAAGCAAATATCACATTCCGAAGACAACATTCAGAAGATGTATTTTCGTCCCTCCAAAAGTGTGTTCCCCAATGGGGAACATGCTCCCTTTTGTTTAGCATTTGTTCCGTAAGTCATTTAGTTTTATCTGAAAGTCGTTTTAATTTTTATTCTGAAAGTCAATTATTTTTAGTTATATTTTTCTGCAAATTTTAGTATTAGTATTTTATCGAAAAGTTTTAGTTTTAATTTTTATTAAGTGCCCGCTTTAATATTTGTCTCGTTTCTTTTTAAAATAGCTTTATAATCCAATTTCTTTTATTTTTACCAAGTAAATTTTATTTTTATTTCGAAAGTTTATTTTTATTGTTAGTTTTATTTTTATTAATTGTTTCGTTTTAATTTTCGTATTAATATTTGCCTTGTTTTTTTATTATTAGTCATTTGTCTTTAGTTATTTTTAATACTTTTCACACTTACTTTTTAAGTAGAAATAGATACCCAATTTCCCTTTTAGTAACCAAAAACAATTAAGTCCACCTTAAACCGGAGATCAATTCAAATTGAATCGAGTACGAACAACACACACAAAATCATTAATTAAAATGGCACCGCTGCCGGGGATTTGATAAGTGTAGGGGAGTTTACTCCCACATGCTTAAACATTTAGGACAATGTTTATATTAAGTGTAGGGGGACTTCTATCGAAGTTAAGTGGGATTTTCCATTAAATTGTCCTCATTTTAACCGAAAATTGATTTTTCGACATTTTTCAAAATTTTTGATCTATTTTGGCCTAGTTGTATTTTTCCTTTGTTGTCGTTATTTTCTTTTATTGCTATAATAAATTTTAATAAAATGATTTTAATAAGTTTAGATGACTTTATATATTAGGCCCGTCGTGATTCTTTTGACTCAACCCGAGTTTACTTATCTAAGTTTACTCTAGCTAGTATCCTTAACGTGTTTAAGTCAAGTTTTGCTAAGCTTTTATATAGGGAACTTTAAAACGCGAAAGTCTTAACTCTTACGGGTTAAGAACAAGAACTTTTCGCAAGTTCCTATAATTGATCCTAGAAAGTCGTTTATCAAGGGAACTTTAAAATGAAAATTCTAAACTTGAAAAAGTCTAAGAAGTTGCAAGATCCTATAGATGACTTGAAAACCCAAAACTTTGATTTAATAGGCTAAGCATCCACGAGTCTCATTCCTTGAGATTTTAAATTGTGGAGAATGAGAGATGATAGAGTCAATTATAAGTTTGGTATTCTTTCATGAATTTATGTGAGTTAATTATGAGCTTTTTCTCCCATTGCTTGTTAATAAATATAATTGCAATAAGTAAGGTCGTACGATTTGAAAAGTTACTTTGCTTCTAGCCCAAGATCGTTTAAAAGTTGTTCGGTATTAATTAGAGTTCATAGCCAAGGCATAACTTATTGAAGCGGGATGCGAAGATTGGCGTGTCCGAAAAGGCCCTAACAAGGCATGAGGGCTACATTGTTTTGCTAAAGATCCAAAGTGATGTGAAGAATCATTTATCAAAAATCAATATGAAGGATCGAGACACACGACGAAAAGCAAATACTCCCCTAAAGATCATGGAGAAGTCTATCCTAAAAGACCCTAGCAAGGTATGAGGATAAATAAATCCAATTCCTAAAAGGAGGCGGATAGTTGTATATCAAAATCCCAAATATATACTGGAGAAAAATGAAGAAGTCGTGGTCCAAGTATGAAGAATCTCTCAAAAACTTCAGGTGAAGAAATTCCTATTATGAAGAGAAGACCATTATTTCAATATCGTCTCTCAAGATTCGAAGTATGAAGCCAATGCCAATTATCGATCCGAGAAAGGTCTCAAATCACGAAGCGAGTTATGCCAAGATATGAACTTTATGAGGTCTTGAGAAGCAGTTTTAAAAGATTTTGTTCTTTAGCTAACTATTGATTAAATCGTCCTACTTTATTTTCAGCCTAAATAACTATCGAAATAAGTCAATAATGCATCTTCGTGATCATTCAACACAACAATAAAATATAAGAGATACACCTAGGAATAAGGGGGTCTATGTGAATAATTGAGCCACATGAGTTTGTGTTAGCTTGGTAACTTATAATAACAATGATCTCGTTTTTAAGCTTGGTGTGGGGAACGTGAAAGTTGAGGGTGATAAACATTCATGACAAACCAAAGCCCTAACGTAAGTCTTCGATCTCTTTACTTGTTTTCTTCCTTCAAATATTTTGTAATTTTCTATCTCTTTAAGTTTCCTTAATGTCTTATGTTTAATAAAGGCCAAGGTGGGTTATTTATGATGGAAAATGTAAATCTTGCTTTGTAATTAATGCATTGCATGAGGGCATTGCAATGGTCAAGTGTAGGGGATTTGATAGGTGTGAAAACACCCATCCTTTTACCACTCAATTATAATAATAACCAAGCCAAAACGTGTATTTAATGTCGTAAAAGTCGGAATTATGCTTGGTTTGTGTTTTTATTGTGTTTTAGGACCAAAAGATGAAAAAGGAAGAAAACACGGGCTTTCATGGGTTTTTATCGAAGAAAAAGACAAAAAACGAAGTCAAAAGATCAAGAGTGAAAAAAGAACGAAAGTCAAAGGCTTATTCTGAGGATTTACCGAAGAAAAAGACCTAAGACGGAAGTTTAACGAAGTCGAAGAACCAAATCTAATTAACGAAATTAGAAGACGAGTTCATTTTATCTATCGACAAATCACGAGACAAAGTCGAGAATGACGAGTTTATTGTCAAAGACGAAAGACGAGAAGACAAAAGTAAGAAAGAAAGGAAGAAAGAAAGGAAGAAGCACAACAACAACTCTCCCTTCCTATAAATACCCTCCTAATGACTCATTAGGAGGTGTTAGCTATTTGAAACATAGCTCTCCATTTTCATTAATTGTCTTTTAATACTTGTCATTTATTTTCCTTCCTTTTCAACTTTTCTCATGTAAGTTTTTGTGGAATCTTAATCTTTAATTTCAAGCTTTTTACATTAATTACTCCTAACACTAATTCCTCCAGCACTAATTCGAGTGTTCTTAAAGTAGAAAATGCATTTGTTACTCCTAACACTAGTATTTGTGCAAACTCTTCTTCTGTCATTGCAGGTACAACAACAGATTGTGAATCCACTTCTTCAAAGGGTTCCAATTATGTACATTCGATATCACCTTCTTCTGCTGTACAAAGGTCTATTTTAGATTATATTCAAAAAAATTGAAAAAAATCAAAATACAAAAATATAAAATCTATAAAAACAAAATAAAAAATGAGAAAATCTTTCAAAAATATCAAAAATATTCTTCTTCGACATGTCTCTCAGCATCGATAATATGGACGCACTTAGAAATGTCGCTCAATAACGACACGAGTACGTACATAAAGTTCGAATGAGAGTTCAAATGTTTTCAAAACATGTCAATTCTTTTTTTTTCTTCAGATGATTTACAATTACTTCAGATTGTGACTCGTGCTTCAAATAAAGGAAAGCTTATCACGGAAGATAGCTTATCCTTAACAACGAGAAAATAAAATTTTCTCGGTCATGAGCTTCCGATAAAAACATTCCATGTTTTAAGCTCATGTAAACGACTTACAGTTAAATGTCAGACTGTAACTCGAACTTAAAATAAAGGAGAGTGTATCTGTAAAGATAACTTATCCTAATAATGGGTAGAGCAATCTATCACGGGTTGAGCTTGTCACAAAACATTTAAAGTTTTGAGCTCAACACAGTGGCTTATAGTTACATGTCAGATGATAATCCGGTCCCCAAAGAAAGGAAAGTATTTGACTTATCCTCAACAACGAGAAATTAATTTTTCTCGGTCATGGGCTTATATCAAAACATTCAAAGTTTTAAGCTCATGAACACAAGGAAAATGTTCATTTATGTACATTATTCCTTAACAACGGGAAAGTAAGTTTTCTCGGGTTTTTGAGCACAATTTTTCAAAGTATTTCAAGACTGTGTGCTCATATACTCCCCTATTTTTAATTAGAATTTCTTTTTAAGGGGGAGCACAAACTTTCATGCAACATTATTCTCTCCATGTTTCATCACTAATTTCACAAAAATTTCAATGTCATGCAATTTTTGAGGGGGAGAATAGTGATTAAAATGTGTTATCTTGGATAAGATCTTTGATATAAGTGTTTTATCTTCCTAATATGTGCACAAACCTTTCCTTTTATGATGCACATATGTAGGGGGAGCGTTTTGGTGATACAAAAAAACCTTCGAGGTATAAACACTGATTTCATCAACACCTTGATTGCTTTTTCGACAGGTTTTTCTGGTTACGATATTTATACCCTTCAAAACATTAATTCAAGACGGTATTGGAGTCAAAAGGTGGTTAGGTATTCGTCCTATAATCCAACCAGAACCGGAGGGATCTTCCCAGGGACAATCCATTAGAACTTAGATGTCCTTAGGAAAGATGGAACAGTTGAGTGTACGGGAATAATGCCAACTAATGACTTAAGCTAGCACTGTAACAATCACAACAAAGTGCTAGTTATGACGTCTTGGTAAGCATTGAAGGGGTTGAAGAATGAAAAAGAAATGTAAGGATAAAGGGTGTAAAGAAAAAATCCCTCCATATAACTTAGGTAGAAACCAGGTCAATACATCTACTATCAGAATCGCGTTGATGATTTCTGGTATTGAAGACAAAGCATCATGGACCCAGTGATGCAAAGCACAACCCTTCCCAGCCTACTCAAGCTTCTATCAAAAGAAGTCTGTTTTATTGTCATGGAGTTCAACTCATTTCTATCAACTTTCTCACTCTGAGATAGTAGATATTGAAAAGGTGGCAGTCTGCTCCCGCCTCCGATCACCAAATAAACATGCACTTATAGAGTCTAGAGCCAACGAGATTCATCAAAAAATCTCATTAGGACACTTATTACATATATCAATTGTTGTTCATCATTAGAACATAAGAGATAATTTACAGAGTCCTACGCTCTATCCTTGTGATATTGCTAGAACATTCAGAGTGATACTCTTTAGTATTCACATTGATGAGAATGGAAATCCTTCCAGTGTTAACATCAAACATCACTGCGGTAGGTCATGTGTAAGACTCACTTGAATTGAACATATGTTAACTGGAAAGCAACAGTGGTTTGATTCTTTTGTGACTCAAACTCGTTCCAGGTCTCGACGCAATATCTTTATGATCTTGCCAGAACATTCAGAGTAAAATGACCAATATTCCAAATAGCTTAATAATCCAATTTCTTTTAGAATCCAATTTCCTTCTTCTTCATCTAATATAATATTCCATTATTAGTTTTAATCTGGTTCTTCAGCATCTTTATTTCTTGTTCTATATAGTCGTGTGTATAAGTTATACAAGTGGTATCATTTGCCAAGGGATTCATAGTTAGCTTTGGTTTTGATTTGGTGTTGATTTTGGATTTAGATCTTGTGGGTTTTTGGATTTGATTGTTCGTATTGATTGGGTATCGATTCGTGGGTTTTGATTGTTAGGTGATCGTGATTCTTGGGGATTCGACTTCATCAGTCAGTGAAGGGAAGGTCATATTCCGAAGATTCAGATTTTTCCGAAAATCTTATATCTTCGGTAAAGGGTTTCTATTTCCGAAGAAACCTTGTTATCCGAAAATCTCAACTTATCCAAAAATATCATCATTCCGAAAAAACCATATTATTCCAAAAATCCTAATTTAGTCCGAAGAAACACAACACATTTTACCGAAAAACCCAGTTTATCCAGAAAAGTTCATAATTCCAAAAAAGTATCAATATTCCGAAAAGGGTCCATATTTCGAAAAAGGGTCAATATTCCGAAATAGTGCCAATTTTCCGAAAAGGGTCAATATTCCGAAAAGGGTCCATATTCCTAAAAAGGGTCAATATTCCGAAATAGTGCCAGTTTTCCGAAAAAGGGTCAATATTCCGAAAAGGGTCAATATTCCGAAAAATTGCCAATATTCCGAAAAAGGACCCATTTTTCTGAAAAACTTCCTTTTATCCGAAAACATATCATTTTTCCAAAAATCTCACTTTTATCCGAAAAATACCCATTATTCCGAAAATCCTCATTTTTCCGAGAATTGTCATTTTATCCGAAAAAGTGTCATTATTCTGAAAATCTGCAATTATTGCGAAAATTCCAATTATTCCGAAGATCTCAAAATATTCCGAAAATATTTTCAAAAAAAAAACGTGTTTTTGAAATTTTTTTGTTTTTGGCCTTGGAATTTTTGGTTTCTGGAGAGCATTTGCTTAGGGGGTTTAATCAAATTTAGGGGATTTTAACTACAACACTCTGCTGTCTACGAATTGAGATCCTGTTTTTCACACGACTTCTACGATGACATATCAACAAGACAGTGATGCTGCGAGTATTGAGAATCGTGATAGCACTCTAAGAAAGAAAAGGGATGTTGCCTATCTCAAGTCTCAGCTTCTTATAGCACAAAAGAAAGAAACAAGAATTCCACTTCTAGCTGAAGAGTTTGATCTCATGGCATCTGCAGCAGCATATGATGAGGAAGAAGAGGTGACTACCGACTCCATCTTGATGGCTAATTCGCAGCAAACATCAACATCGGTAACTCAGACTGACAAAGCTCATGTGTATGATTCAGACGACTACTCTGAGGTACCCACACGTTTATATGATAATGAGTTATACAATATGTCTAATCAAGAGGAATAGTATACTGAGTCCCTTGACCGCTACACTGAGACACACGGGGTTCAAACGAATAATAGCAATATTATTTCTAATGCGCCCAGTGTGGACCTTAGTGGAGATCAAGTTGCCCAACCTACAACCCTTCCTGACGAGACGCATGCGTATTATAAATCATTATTTGATAAGCTTTCCAAGGATGTTGCTCATGCGAATGTGGTTAATAATAAGTTTAGAGAAACAAATGCCAAATTGACAACTGAGCTTGCGGGATATAAGGAACGGGAGAAAAGTTTTGAGATTCATCATGCTAAAATCAAGGAACTTGAACAAGCTCATGCTACATCGGTTTATCAAGAAAAATGCACGACTAAGAAATTATATGCTTTAAATTTAAGTAGTGCTAAAAAGATAAGCGAATTGAATGATGAAATCACCTCTCTTAATAATCAGCTTTCAACTGAAAAATCTATGATTTTGGATCTAAAAGAAGAACGAAAAAAGCTGAAACATGATTTCAAAATTCGTGAAGATGGACTTCTTGAGGATTTTTGCGAAGCTCAGAATAGGATTAGGGAATTAGACAACCTTTTGGTAAAACGTTGCCAAACTATGCATATGGTAAATATGCTCGCACCAAAAGTGAATGAGATTAATTACACCCGTTACAAAATGACTTTAGGTTGTCCTCTTCCTCCCAATCCCGAATATCTTAAGCAAGTTCAGGCCACAAATCAAACTCTATATAATGGTAGTGTGCTCTTGTCTGATGAGCATGATCCTCCTAGTGTGCATGATTCTGCGGAAACTACTGATCTTGCAATAGAGACTCGTTTAAGAATGAAAAAGCTTGATAAAGAAGTGACATCCATTTATTATCCGAAAGTTAATCCTCCCACTGTTTTTGTTCGGTCTAAAACGAGTACTGAAATGCTTTTGCTACCAAGTGAGGAGTTGACGGATAACCCCCCCTAAACCAAGTGTTGCACGGCGGTATCTAAACGAGCTCAAAGATAACTTTGTCATTCTCAAAAGTGTTGTTAACTCCAAAATTACTGGAGGAAACTTTACTTCACCCATTCACACTGAAGTTCAGAAAATTCTTCACAACGAGATTAATCCGCTTATTAATCAAGTTGATGCTAGGATAAGCAACCTTGAACATGCTTTTCTAAAAGAACTAGCCAAATTTGTTGAAGACTTTAAATCTTTGGCGAAGGAGGCTGATGAATCACTTGATAGAATTAAGGGTTTAGAAAGCGATCTTGATCATTTCTCGAAAGCAAGTGACAGTGGTGATTGTGATGAAAGTAACCCCGTGGCAGTAAACATCTCTGTGTCAGACAATGAAACCCTCCAAAATGAGCTTGATCGTATGAAACAAAAAATGGAGTCTTATGTCATCAAAAAGGACAACGAATTCACCGATCTTTGGAATAAATATGTCAAAAAATGTGATGAATGTAAGGATGACAAACTTTCGTATGATAAAGCTTACAATGAAATGCAACAAACAATCGAACAGCTGCAAGCTCAGTTAGGAGGTGAATGTCGCGACATTGAGCCTTCGACAAATGCTAATCAAAAAGAGTTCACGATTCTTCAACACCGACATGATTTTCTTTAGAAACATTGTCAATCTCTTGAACTTGCTTTGCAAAAAAAGTTGGAAAAGTTCCAAATGATGGTAACTTGCAAGTAAAACTCTCTGAATCTTTCGCGAAATGAATGAGAAGAGTTTGGAAATTACTGATTTGAAAGCGCAGTTCAAGAAAAGGCCATTGCGATTGCTGAGTTGAAGAAACTTGTTGGAAAGATGGGTGGAAAAACTGTGGAACCTAAGGTTGTAAAACCAGTTGTTAGACAACCCAATGCGTACAAAGTACCAAAGCCATCTATCTTAGGAAAACCGCCTTCTAATGTTTCTAGGTTACCTCCTAATATCGATGTGCAATCAACTGTTCCAAAACCAGCTATATCACCCTATGTTCCTCCATTTAGAAAATCCACGTTTGCTAAACACAACCCGGTGAATGCACCTTGAACTTCTCCTAAGAGTACTCCCAAACGTGTTATTCTTACGCCTACAAAGGAATCTAAAGGTTCAAATGACGTTGGTCAAACCTATAAACTAGGAACGGATAAGCCAAAAGGGAACATTCAGAAAGTAAACCATGTGTATTCAAAACCTAGTAAACTAACTACCGCTAGAGTTCAACACACTCCTCATGGTAATCAACCAAAATCTAGGACTCCTACTCAACAACCTAGGAATTGGCAACCACCAATGAGTAGTCGTAGTCGTGTCTCAAACACGGTGCCTGATCGGTCAACAAAACCTAGGTACACAAGGACTTTCGAGAATTCCAAATTCCCTGTATGCCCCACGTGCAATAAGGGTATTCACTATGGAAACCATGCTCATTGCTGTCACACCCCACCATGGTGGAATATGGGGCGCGATGTATGGATATCATCACAACAATAGCGTGTCTATAGAGTTAACTAAATGAAATAGAAATGTCATAAAAAAAGGTGACACAATGTCATGACAATATCTCAAACAATGCAGGCGTCTAGGTAAGTAGGTAACAGTCCTACCTCTTACCCAAGACAAACAAATAACACAACAAATCAAACATATAGGTGCCAACAGTATCACTTATAAAACAGGCAAAAGAATCTAAGAAGGAACGGGGATCTCCTTCTAAATGCATATCCTACGCTCTCCAAATCCTAGCCACTTATGTTCTCAAGCTTAGCCATAACATCACCTGAAAGAGACACTAAAACACGCCAACATAATGTTGGTGAGAGTCATAGGTTTAGACTCCAACGCTAAATCAGTTACAAGCTGTGAATAACAACCATCAACACAATAACATATGGACAATGTGTTACAAGTATGCAATAACAACTAACATTCAAGATAAATCAATCATCACAATTCCAAGGCATCACGCCTTACCAACAACCACAATTACCAAGGCATCACGCCTTACCAACAACCACAATTACCAAGGCATCACGCCTTACCAACAACCATAATTACCAAGGCATCACGCCTTACCAACAACCATAATTACCAAGGCATCACACCTTACCAACAACCATGGTACCATAGGCGCCCATACACCTATGTACCTATCCCAAGGCCACTACCTTGTCATTTACCATTGGTCCCATAGACGATCACGCTATGTACCTATCCCAAGGCCCCTACCTTGTCAAACCACAATAACTGAGACGTCACCTATCCCCTGATCCAAATCATACATAATCAAGAATCACATAGCAGTTAATCACACAATGTACACACAAGTCCATCTCAAATCACAAAAACATTCACAGCATCAATTTAGAAAATAACTCAACACAGTGTCACTTTCATCCCATCTGGAAGTCAAAAACAATAATAAACATGGGACTATGAAACTCACCTGATTGAGCTTCTCCAAATGTCCTCGCACTAGCAAAAAGCTAACAAACCAAAAACACATAATCAAAACATGAACCAATCACTAAAACGGCTCATCAACCTATGATGGAAATCTAGCCTCCTCCTATATAAATACCCCATTTATATGCTCTAATCATCTCATTACACTCCTCTATAAAGCCCTTAACTCCTTTTACTTCATAACCCGACCGGTTAACATTTTACCCAAAACAGTCCCGTTTTTCATACCTTAAACTATGGGTCGATCTCCCCCTTAAACATACCCATGATCTCTGTAAAAGGAATATTCATACTTTTACATACGTTAGCTAAAACCTCCCACTTGCCCTAACCTTAAAGCTACTGTTAAGGCCCCGATATATGTGTATATATTGCTACCTATCCAGAATTCACTGATTTTAAACGTATGAAACGTTCATTACCATTAGAGGGTCTTATCCTAAACCACAATCTTAGCCAAAGTGCAGATACTTACTACAATATATAAACCATCTCTCATGTTCGTGAGAAGATCCCAATGCAACCATAAGTACCCCAAACAACCCAAAACTTAAAAAGAAAACAGGCTGAATTCAAAACTGTTTTGACCTCCTACTGTTGTAACCTATTTTTGACCCACTTTCCGACCTCCAATTTTGTTCTCGTTTCTTGCATTGGAAATCCACTTCAATTAACTTTTCAGGGGTACTTGGATCGTTAAATAAGAGTTTGTAGAACTCCCAATATGATCAAAACAATTGACTTAAAATTCTGCCCAGTTTTTAAAAACGGGTTTAATCAAATTAAACTAATTAATCACCCATAACCCCAATTAATACAAGCCCTAGTTTATGTAATCATCATATTATGATTAATATAACATTAATTTACTGTTTTTAAATTAAACCTAACCTAAATCCATCATACGATGATCATAGAAACATTAAAACAATTACTATGAAAAGGGTTTTAAAGATTTACCTTGGATTTATGAAAACCCCCAAATTTTATGAAGAAACCCTAACTTTTGTTAGGTGACCGTCGGTTTTATTAAATCTCCAGGGAATTATGTTTTATTTCCTCTTTAAAATCCTTATATAACCATGTATAAAGTCCTAGCCCAAGTGTAATAGCCCACTTTCCTATTTTCCTTTTTTTTCCTTTTTTTCTTTCTTTCTTGCGTCCAAACCACTAACACCCCCTTAATTCTCGTTTTTTTTATTATTAATATATGTATTAATAATATTACCTTAATTTTCCTTAATTTATTTCAGCTCTTAAAGCCTCCAAAACCCCAAAACCGTAAAACTAGTCAGTTTTTACGCGTTTTACCGTAAAAGACGTAAAATATACACTTTTATAAAAAAATCTTAAATTTTGAAATAAACTTTATAACTAGGTCCTAAATGACTTAAAACCATCCCGAAAAATATCCATATGACTAATTACCTCATCCGAGACCTCTAAATGCTAAACCGTAAATCGTAAAAATACGATTTTTTTATAATACATATACGTATACGTAAAACCACTAACTATCACCATCTCATTTCATAGTCACTACCATGTGAACTCATGAACATGAAATCATCACACATCGTTTCACTCACAAGGTACCTCGTACCGGAAACGATATCCAAACCACAATCTATACACACAATTAAGCACATAAACACATAAAGACACGTAACTAGCACAAAATAAAACTAAGTGACGAACCTCAAAACCAGGGTTGTCACATCACTCCCTCCTAATAGAAATCTCGTCCCGAGATTTACTCCTTAGGATCAAACTTATTCTCAGCAAACAAACGAGGATACATATCCCTGATAAAACCTTCACGTTCAAGCGTGAACTCAGTTTATACTAAATAATCTCAACTAACAACGCATGAGCCCTAACCGTCTGTGAGGAAACTTATTAAAACCATAAAGTTATGTAACCAACCTAACTAAATCTCGCAGCTCATCAAACAAGAACTGTCTTGAAACCAAGTTAGGAGTCATCACATAACTCGACGAATTTAAAACTGTCACCCCGATTTCGGTCTTACTCATAAATACCATAAATCAAAACTCATCAAATATAACCATGTATTCTAAGGTCTAAAGAACTCTCATATTACATCCCAACTCATCTCTATGTTAACCCTCCAAGTGTTCATTACCCCAAACACCTAAACACAAGTTTAAACCATGTTGTCCTAAAATTAACCTTGAACTCGACACTTGTACAATTAATTAGACTTAGCTATTGACCTCCATTTGCTAAACATTCTGAATATTTGAAAAGTACGTTATGATTACACAACTTTAGGCTTTTGAATCACCCAAAAAGCTTTAATAACGAACAAGTTATGACCAAAAAGATTTTTCCTAAAACCTGCCTAGGCATTAGCGACAGTTTCTGACAGTTTAGCGACAGAATTTGACAGTTTAGCGACAGTTTCTGCCTACTCCGATTTATACCCAAAAAAAAACGATTTTAAACCCAAAAATAAAAACCCGTTAATAATTACCAAATTCAATCCCTACAATATTTTATTTCCAAAAAATTAAAACTCTCACCCATCATATGATTAATTACATGATTTTAACATATTTAAGTTAATAAGAAAAAAAATTCTAACTAAAGAACAATAACTTTACGTGATCAAAACCAAAATATTTTAAAATAAACAAGCCATGCTTATATGTTTAAAAAAAATTATATTCCACCTTATTTCAAACACGTTTCGACACTTTACCCTCATTTTATCGACTACCAACAACTATTTAACTATTTGCAAATTCCATTTTTTTACCATGTAAGACTCAAAACAAAAGATATCGTTACCAAAATAAAAAAAAAATCTCCACCATCTCAATGGCCTTCACACCAAAAGTACCGTACAAACAAAAACGTGAAATGAGGACTCAATAAATGCGCTACTACGTAAGTTGAACATCTCAAAGAGAAACGAGCTAGCAAACCATCCTAAGAATACAATCGATAAGTAGAAGGGAAATATACATATATAGGCATAGGCATACATACACTCAATCCATCCAATATATACTATACAAGCATGTATTAACCCTCTTTCATGCAACCATACTTAGGAATCCATTGATGTCATGGTACGTGTATAACTATGTTGGCCACCATACTTATACCAGTCCCCTTTCACTAATGCACTCCCTCCTATGATGACACTTATAAGAATTAATACTACACATAACACATCAGTCTACCAACTCAAATGAGCACATAGATCCTACAACTCATATAAGCACATAACCACTACATAAAATAATATCCAAAATCCCATGTATTAAAATAACATAGCCAATGCATGAAACACATAAACTCATAGTCCAGCTGAACCAGCGTAGACAAAATTTAAAATGTAATAAGAACATGAAAACATAATTAAGCGAAATCCAACAATGACTAGCGTACACGACTATAGTTCAACCCGCACTAGTCAAAACTCGTAAAGAAAATGACATGTAGTTAAGTATGAACCATATTAGTTCATAACTTAACAAATATCGCAAAAATAACATCCAAACACATCAACTATTATAAAATGCACACATACCCCTATGACGCCTATATGCAGGGACCCTTAAGCTATAGACTAGGCTACACGACTAGGCAACCTAATTCTCTATAACCATTGGCTCTGATACCATTCTGTCACACCCCACCATGGTGGAATATGGGGCACGATGTATGGATATCATCACAACAATAGCGTGTCTATAGAGTTAACTAAATGAAATAGAAATGTCATAAAAAAAGGTGACACAATGTCATGACAATATCTCAAATAATGCAGGCGTCTAGGTAAGTAGGTAACAGTCCTACCTCTTACCCAAGACAAACAAATAACACAACAAATCAAACATATAGGTGCCAACAGTATCACTTATAAAATAGGCAAAAGAATCTAAGAAGGAACGGGGATCTCCTTCTGAATGCATATCCTACGCTCTCCAAATCCTAGCCACTTATGTTCTCAAGCTTAGCGATAACATCACCTGAAAGAGACACTAAAACACGCCAACATAATGTTGGTGAGAGTCATAGGTTTAGACTCCAACGCTAAATCAGTTACAAGCTGTGAATAACAACCATCAACACAATAACATATGGACAATGTGTTACAAGTATGCAATAACAACTAGCATTCAAGATAAATCAATCATCACAATTCCAAGGCATCACGCCTTACCAACAACCACAATTACCAAGGCATCACGCCTTACCAACAACCACAATTACCAAGGCATCACGCCTTACCAACAACCATAATTACCAAGGCATCACGCCTTACCAACAACCATAATTACCAAGGCATCACGCCTTACCAACAACCATGGTACCATAGGCGCCCATACACCTATGTACCTATCCCAAGGCCACTACCTTGTCATTTACCATTGGTCCCATAGACGATCACGCTATGTACCTATCCCAAGGCCCCTACCTTGTCAAACCACAATAACTGAGACGTCACGTGTCCCCTGATCCAAATCATACACAATCAAGAATCACATAGCAGTTAATCACACAATGTACACACAAGTCCATCTCAAATCACAAAAACATTCACAGCATCAATTTAGAAAATAACTCAACACAGTGTCTCTTTCATCCCATCTGGAAGTCAAAAACAATAATAAACATGGGACTATGAAACTCACCTGATTGAGCTTCTCCAAATGTCCTCGCACTAGCAAAAAGCTAACAAACCAAAAACACATAATCAAAACATGAACCAATCACTAAAACGGCTCATCAACCTATGATGGACATCTAGCCTCCTCCTATATAAATACCCCATTTATATGCTCTAATCATCTCATTACACTCCTCTATAAAGCCCTTAACTCCTTTTACTTCATAACCCGACCCGTTAACATTTTACCCAAAACAGTCCCGTTTTTCATACCTTAAACTATGGGTCGATCTCCCCCTTAAACATACCCATGATCTCTGTAAAAGGAATATTCATACTTTTACATACGTTAGCTAAAACCTCCCACTTGCCCTAACCTTAAAGCTACTGTTAAGGCCCCGATATATGTGTATATATTGCTACCTATCCAGAATTCACTGATTTTAAATGTATGAAACGTTCATTACCATTAGAGGGTCTTACCCTAAACCACAATCTTAGCCAAAGTGCAGATACTTACTACAATATATAAACCATCTCTCATGTCCGTGAGAAGATCCCAATGCAACCCTTAGTACCCCAAACAACCCAAAACTTAAAAAGAAAACAGGCTGAATTCAAAACTGTTTTGACCTCCTACTGTTGTAACCTGTTTTTGACCCACTTTCCGACCTCCAATTTAGTTCTAGTTTCTTGCATTGGAAAGCCACTTCAATTAACTTTTCAGGGGTACTTGGATCGTTAAATAAGAGTTTGTAGAACTCCCAATATGATCAAAACAATTGACTTAAAATTCTGCCCAGTTTTTAAAAACGGGTTTAATCAAATTAAACTAATTAATCACCCATAACCCCAATTAATACAAGCCCTAGTTTATGTAATCATCATATTATGATTAATATAACATTAATTTACTATTTTTAAATTAAACCTAACCTAAATCCATCATACGATGATCATAGAAACATTAAAACAATTAATATGAAAAGGGTTTTAAAGATTTACCTTGGATTTATGAAAACCCCCAAATTTTATGAAGAAACCCTAACTTTTGTTAGGTGACCGTCGGTTTTATTAAATCTCCAGGGAATTATGTTTTATTTCCTCTTTAAAATCCTTATATAACCATGTATAAAGTCCTAGCCCAAGTGTAATAGCCCACTTTCCTATTTTCCTTTTTTTTCCTTTTTTTCTTTCTTTCTTGCGTCCAAACCGACTAACACCCCCTTAATTTTCGTTTTTTTATTATTAATATATGTATTAATAATATTACCTTAATTTTCCTTAATTTATTTCAGCTCTTAAAGCCTCCAAAACCCCAAAACCGTAAAACTAGTCAGTTTTTACGCGTTTTACCGTAAAAGACGTAAAATATACACTTTTATAAAAAAATCTCAAATTTTGAAATAAACTTTATAACTAGGTCCTAAATGACTTAAAACCATCCCGAAAAATATCCATATGACTAATTACCTCATCCGAGACCTCTAAATGCTAAACCGTAAATCGTAAAAATACGATTTTTTTATAATACATATACGTATACGTAAAACCACTAACTATCACCATCTCATTTCATAGTCACTACCATGTGAACTCATGAACATGAAATCATCACACATCGTTTCACTCACAAGGTACCTCGTACCGGAAACGATATCCAAACCACAATCTATACACACAATTAAGCACATAAACACATAAAGACACGTAACTAGCACAAAATAAAACTAAGTGACGAACCTCAAAACCAGGGTTGTCACATCACTCCCTCCTAATAGAAATCTCGTCCCGAGATTTACTCCTTAGGATCAAACTTATTCTCAGCAAACAAACGAGGATACATATCCCTGATAAAACCTTCACGTTCAAGCGTGAACTCAGTTTATACTAAATAATCTCAACTAACAACGCATGAGCCCTAACCGTCTGTGAGGAAACTTATTAAAACCATAAAGTTATGTAACCAACCTAACTAAATCTCGCAACTCATCAAACAAGAACTGTCTTGAAACCAAGTTAGGAGTCATCACATAACTCGACGAGTTTAAAACTGTCACCCCGATTTCGGTCTTACTCATAAATACCATAAATCAAAACTCATCAAATATAACCATGTATTCTAAGGTCTAAAGAACTCTCATATTACATCCCAACTCATCTCTATGTTAACCCTCCAAGTGTTCATTACCCCAAACACCTAAACACAAGTTTAAACCATGTTGTCCTAAAATTAACCTTGAACTCGACACTTGTACAATTAATTAGACTTAGCTACTGACCTCCATTTGCTAAACATTCTGAATATTTGAAAAGTACGTTCTGATTACACAACTTTAGGCTTTTGAATCACCCAAAAAGCTTTAATAACGAACAAGTTGTGACCAAAAAGATTTTTCCTAAAACCTGCCTAGGCATTAGCGACAGTTTCTGACAGTTTAGCGACAGAATTTGACAGTTTAGCGACAGTTTCTGCCTACTCCGATTTATACCCAAAAAAAAAACTTTTTTTTAAACCCAAAAATAAAAACTCGTTAATAATTACCAAATTCAATCCCTACAATATTTTATTTCCAAAAAATTAAAACTCTCACCCATCATATGATTAATTACATGATTTTAACATATTTAAGTTAATAAAAAAAAATTCTAACTAAAGAACAATAACTTTACGTGATCAAAACCAAAATATTTTAAAATAAACAAGCCATGCTTATATGTTTAAAAAAAATTATATTCCACCTTATTTCAAACACGTTTCGACACTTTACCCTCATTTTATCGACTACCAACAACTATTTAACTATTTGCAAATTCCATTTTTTTTACCATGTAAGACTCAAAACAAAAGATATCGTTACCAAAATAAAAAAAAATCTCCACCATCTCAATGGCCTTCACACCAAAAGTACCGTACAAACAAAAACGTGAAATGAGGACTCAATAAATGCGCTACTACGTAAGTTGAACATCTCAAAGAGAAACGAGCTAGCAAACCATCCTAAGAATACAATCGATAAGTAGAAGGGAAATATACATATATAGGCATAGGCATACATACACTCAATCCATCCAATATATACTATACAAGCATGTATTAACCCTCTTTCATGCAACCATACTTAGGAATCCATTGATGTCATGGTACGTGTATAACTATGTTGGCCACCATACTTATACCAGTCCCCTTTCACTAATGCACTCCCTCCTATGATGACACTTATAAGAATTAATACTACACATAACACATCAGTCTACCAACTCAAATGAGCACATAGATCCTACAACTCATATAAGCACATAACCACTACATAAAATAATATCCAAAATCCCATGTATTAAAATAACATAGCCAATGCATGAAACACATAAACTCATAGTCCAGCTGAACCAGCGTAGACAAAACTTAAAATTTAATAAGAACATGAAAACATAATTAAGCGAAATCCAACAATGACTAGCGTACACGACTATAGTTCAACCCGCACTAGTCAAAACTCGTAAAGAAAATGACATGTAGTTAAGTATGAACCATATTAGTTCATAACTTAACAAATATCGCAAAAATAACATCCAAACACATCAACTATTATAAAATGCACACATACCCCTATGACGCCTATATGCAGGGACCCTTAAGCTATAGACTAGGCTACACGACTAGGCAACCTAATTCTCTATAACCATTGGCTCTGATACCATTCTGTCACACCCCACCATGGTGGAATATGGGGCGCGATGTATGGATATCATCACAACAATAGCGTGTCTATAGAGTTAACTAAATGAAATAGAAATGTCATAAAAAAAAGGTGACACAATGTCATGACAATATCTCAAACAATGCAGGCGTCTAGGTAAGTAGGTAACAGTCCTACCTCTTACCCAAGACAAACAAATAACACAACAAATCAAACATATAGGTGCCAACAGTATCACTTATAAAACAGGCAAAAGAATCTAAGAAGGAACGGGGATCTCCTTCTAAATGCATATCCTACGCTCTCCAAATCCTAGCCACTTATGTTCTCAAGCTTAGCCATAACATCACCTGAAAGAGACACTAAAACACGCCAACATAATGTTGGTGAGAGTCATAGGTTTAGACTCCAACGCTAAATCAGTTACAAGCTGTGAATAACAACCATCAACACAAAAACATATGGACAATGTGTTACAAGTATGCAATAACAACTAGCATTCAAGATAAATCAATCATCACAATTCCAAGGCATCAAGCCTTACCAACAACCACAATTACCAAGGCATCACGCCTTACCAACAACCACAATTACCAAGGCATCACGCCTTACCAACAACCATAATTACCAAGGCATCACGCCTTACCAACAACCATAATTACCAAGGCATCATGCCTTACCAACAACCATGGTACCATAGGCGCCCATACACCTATGTACCTATCCCAAGGCCACTACCTTGTCATTTACCATTGGTCCCATAGACGATCACGCTATGTACCTATCCCAAGGCCCCTACCTTGTCAAACCACAATAACTGAGACGTCACGTGTCCCCTGATCCAAATCATACACAATCAAGAATCACATAGCAGTTAATCATACAATGTACACACAAGTCCATCTCAAATCACAAAAACATTCACAGCATCAATTTAGAAAATAACTCAACACAGTGTCTCTTTCATCCCATCTGGAAGTCAAAAACAATAATAAACATGGGACTATGAAACTCACCTGATTGAGCTTCTCCAAATGTCCTCGCACTAGCAAAAAGCTAACAAACCAAAAACACATAATCAAAACATGAACCAATCACTAAAACGGCTCATCAACCTATGATGGACATCTAGCCTCCTCCTATATAAATACCCCATTTATATGCTCTAATCATCTCATTACACTCCTTTATAAAGCCCTTAACTCCTTTTACTTCATAACCCGACCCGTTAACATTTTACCCAAAACAGTCCCGTTTTTAATACCTTAAACTATGGGTCGATCTCCCCCTTAAACATACCCATGATCTCTGTAAAAGGAATATTCATACTTTTACATACGTTAGCTAAAACCTCCCACTTGCCCTAACCTTAAAGCTACTGTTAAGGCCCCGATATATGTGTATATATTGCTACCTATCCAGAATTCACTGATTTTACACGTATGAAACGTTCATTACCATTAGAGGGTCTTATCCTAAACCACAATCTTAGCCAAAGTGAAGATACTTACTACAATATATAAACCATCTCTCATGTCCGTGAGAAGATCCCAATGCAACCCTAAGTACCCCAAACAACCCAAAACTTAAAAAGAAAACAGGCTGAATTCAAAACTGTTTTGACCTCCTACTGTTGTAACCTGTTTTTGACCCACTTTCCGACCTCCAATTTAGTTCTCGTTTCTTGCATTGGAAAGCCACTTCAATTAACTTTTCAGGGGTACTTGGATCGTTAAATAAGATTTTGTAGAACTCCCAATATGATCAAAACAATTGACTTAAAATTCTGCCCAGTTTTTAAAAACGGGTTAAATCAAATTAAACTAATTAATCACCTATAACCCCAATTAATACAAGCCCTAGTTTATGTAATCATCATTTTATGATTAATATAACATTAATTTACTGTTTTTAAATTAAACCTAACCTAAATCCATCATACGATGATCATAGAAACATTAAAACAATTAATATGAAAAGGGTTTTAAAGATTTACCTTGGATTTATGAAAACCCCCAAATTTTATGAAGAAACCCTAACTTTTGTTAGGTGACCGTCGGTTTTATTAAATCTCCAGGGAATTATGTTTTACTTCCTCTTTAAAATCCTTATATAACCATGTATAAAGTCCTAGCCCAAGTGTAATAGCCCACTTTCCTATTTTCCTTTTTTTCCTTTTTTTCTTTCTTTCTTGCGTCCAAACCGACTAACACCCCCTTAATTTTCGTTTTTTTTATTATTAATATATGTATTAATAATATTACCTTAATTTTCCTTAATTTATTTCAGCTCTTAAAGCCTCCAAAACCCCAAAACCGTAAAACTAGTCAGTTTTTACGCGTTTTACCGTAAAAGACGTAAAATATACACTTTTATAAAAAAATCTCAAATTTGGAAATAAACTTTATAACTAGGTCCTAAATGACTTAAAACCATCCCGAAAAATATCCATATGACTAATTACCTCATTCGAGACCTCTAAATGCTAAACCGTAAATCGTAAAAATACGATTTTTTATAATACATATACGTATACGTAAAACCACTAAATATCACCATCTCATTTCATAGTCACTACCATGTGAACTCATGAACATGAAATCATCACACATCGTTTCACTCACAAGTTACCTCGTACCGGAAACGATATCCAAACCACAATCTATACACACAATTAAGCACATAAACACATAAAGACACGTAACTAGCACAAAATAAAACTAAGTGACGAACCTCAAAACCAGGGTTGTCACAATTGCATTCTTCAATACTTCTATGAGGTATACTCTCGTGCCTTCTCACAGAGAAAGAATGCAGAATCCCATAAGACAACAAGGAGATTCACACCCGTCACAAAGAAAAGCAATGACAAGAAATCTTCAAGGCGGATCAATGTAGGACCTAGTTTCTCTCCAAAGAAGTCTTCTGCTGTGCAAGAGAACACCACTCCTAGATCTAGTCTTCAGTGGAAACCAACGGGTAGGATCTTCAAGGAAGTTGGTCTTAAGTTGATTCCCATCGAGAAGAGTGATGACACCTGCTCCAGCACTAATTTGAGTGTTCTTAAAGTAGAAAATGCATTTGTTACTCCTAACACTAGTATTTGTGCAAACTCTTCTTCTGTCATTGCAGGTACAACAACAGATTGTGAATCCACTTCTTCAAAGGGTTCCAATTATGTACATTCGATATCACCTTCTTCTGCTGTACAAAGGTCTATTTTAGATTATTTTCAAAAAATTGAAAAAAATCAAAATACAAAAATATAAAATCTATAAAAACAAAATAAAAAATGAGAAAATCTTTCAAAAATATCAAAAATATTCTTCTTCGACATGTCTCTCAGCATCGATAATATGGACGCACTTAGAAATGTCGCTCAATAACGACACGAGTACGTACTTAACGTTCGAATGAGAGTTCAAATGCTTTCAAAACATGTCAATTCTTTTTTATTCTTCAGATGATTTACAATTACTTCAGATTGTGACTCGTGCTTCAAATAAAGGAAAGCTTATCACGGAAGATAGCTTATCCTTAACAACGAGAAAATAAAATTTTCTCGATCATGAGCTTCCGATAAAAACATTCCACGTTTTAAGCTCATGTAAACGACTTACAGTTGAATGTCAGACTGTAACTCGAACTTAAAATAAAGGAGAGTGTATCTGTAAAGATAACTTATCCTAATAACGGGTAGAGCAATCTATCACGGGTTGAGCTTGTCACAAAACATTTAAAGTTTTGAGCTCAACACAATGGCTTATAGTTACATGTCAGATGATAATCCGGTCCCCAAAGAAAGGAAAGTATTTGACTTATCCTCAACAACGAGAAATTAATTTTTCTTGGTCATGGGCATATATCAAAACATTCAAAGTTTTAAGCTCATGAACACAAGGAAAATGTTCATTTATGTACATTATTCCTTAACAACGGGAAAGTAAGTTTTCTCGGGGTTTTGAGCACAATTTTTCAAAGTATTTCAAGACTGTGTGCTCATATACTCCCCTATTTTTAATTAGAATTTCTTTTCGAGGGGGAGCACAAACTTTCATGCAACATTATTCTCTCCATGTTTCATCACTAGTTTCACAAAAATTTCAATGTCATGCAATTTTTGAGGGGGAGAATAGTGATTAAAATGTGTTATCTTGGATAAGATCTTTGATATAAGTGTTTTATCTTCCTAATATGTGCAAAAACCTTTCCTTTTATGATGCACATATGTAGGGGGAGCGTTTTGGTGATACAAAAAAACCTTCAAGGTGTAAACACTGATTTCATCAACACCTTGATTGCTTTTTCGAGAAGTTTTTCTGGTTACGATATTTATACCCTTAAAAACATTAATTCAAGACGGTATTAGAGTCAAAAGGTGGTTAGGTATTCGTCCTATAATCCAACCAGAACCGGAGGGATCTTCCCAGGGACAATCCATTAGAATTTAGATGTCCTTAGGAAAGATGGAGCAGTTGAGTGTACGAGAATAATGCCAACTAATGACTTAAGCTAGCACTGTAACAATCACAACAAAGTGCTAGTTATGACGTCTTGGTAAGCATTGAAGGGGTGGAAGAATGAAAAAGAAATGTAAGGATAAAGGGTGTAAAGAAAGAAGCCCTCCATACAACTTAGGCAGAAACCGGGTCAATACATCTACTATCAGAATCACGTTGATGATTTCTGGTATTGAAGACAAAGCATCATGGACCCAGTGATGCAAAGCACAACCCTTCCCAGCCTACTCAAGCTTCTCTCAAAAGAAGTCTGTTTTATTGTCACGGAGTTCAACTCATTTCTATCAACTTTCTCACTCCGAGATAGTAGATATTGAAAAGGTGGCAGTCTGCTCCCGCCTCCGATCACCAAATAAACATGCACTTATAGAGTCTAGAGCCAACGAGATTCATCAAAAAATCTCATTAGGACACTTATTACATATATCAATTGCTGTTCATCATTAGAACATAAGCGATAATTTACAGAGTCCTACGCTCTATCCTTGTGATATTGCTAGAACATTCAGAGTGATACTCTTTAGTATTCACATTGATGAATGGAAATCCTTCCAGTGTTAACATCAAACAACACTGCGGTAGGTCATGTGTAAGATTCACTTGAATTAAACATATGTTAACTGGAAAGCAACAGTGGTTTGATTCTTTTGTGACTCAAACTCGTTCCAGGTCTCGACGCAATATCTTTATGATCTTGCCAGAACATTCAGAGTAATACTCCTGAGTATTTACAGTGACGAATGGAAATCCTTCTAGTGTCATCATCAAACAGCACTGCGGTAGGTAACTTGTGAGATTCTATTTGAATCAAACTTGTGTCAACTAGAAAGCAACAATGGTCTGATTCTTAATTGAATCAAACTTGCTCCAGAAAATTGAATTGACGACTTAATCAGCAGAATGGAACTTCTTGATTCACTCTTTACTATGAACTATCTTTCGAGATACTCAAGTACTGAGAACCGCTACCACAGCCGGAAACCCTGTCAAGGAAGTTCTTTGAACTTACCCAATCACAGGTACAGTATTCGTACTATATAACGGGAAACCGGAGGAATGCAAACGGTGGCGTAACTTCAAGAGTCGTAATTCAAGACCACATGCTCATATAAATGAAGAAAGCTCAAGAACATCTAAAGACAAAGACTTCTGCTACTCTGATGATCAAGGGAGATTGTTAACAAGCTTTCAAGTCAACACAGAACATGAGTATGTGGGAAAAGACACAAGAACACAAGCTGGCAAAGTTTCAAGATCAAGTCAAGGCAAAGATCAAAGATCCAAGATCAAAAGTCATGAAAGGAACTATGAAGAAACTCTCAAGACATCGAGGTTCAAAGTCTACAACAACAAAGAAGTGAAGTCACATATTACATGACCACCCGTTAGGGGGAGATTGTTATAAGTATTTAAAGTGATGGTCAAAGAAGTGAATTCACATATTATATAACCACCCCTTAGGGGGAGATTGTTAGAAGTATTTAAAGTAATGGTCATATAATATACCGTTGCAAAGCTCGTGGAAAAAGCTACTTAATGGTGTCGAGAGTTCTATGTTATTGTAATGTATGTAACAGGAATTAGTCCCGAACACACAAATAAGGAAGGCCTCCTAAACTTGTAAGCCTTAGTATAAAAGGCCAATCTAACCTCATTTGTGTGTGTGTCTCTGATAGTATTTTCTCTTCTTCATGTCTTAAAGAGAGAAACTCTCCTTAGTTTCTGTCACTAGAATCACCTACTTTGTATCTTTCTTCCTTCTTCTTCATCTAATCTAATATTCCATTCTTAGTTTTAATCTTGTTCTTCTTCATCTATATTTCTTGTTCTATATAGTCGTGTGATTACGTCTTACAAGCCCTATCTTACTCAAAATTTAAATCTAAGCACAAAAGTTTGGCCTAAAAGCTGGTTTTGAGCTTATCCGAGCTTAAATAGCAATAAGATTTTTCCTAATGGGCTTATAAGCTCATTAAGCTAAAACAACATGCCATAAACTGAAATTAAACACACAACCTTCTTTTGAGCTTATAAGAACAGCTTGGAAAAAGAAATTTTGAAAAAGCTTAGGGAATAAACTAGAAAGAACCAAAGAAGTTTTTCACAAAAAGACAAAATAGCTGGGTTTAAGTTCTAGACCACTTCAGGACTTGATTTTTTTTGCAAAAGCTTCTAAATGATCAAATTAAGACTTATCAACAAAAAATATCCAATAAGCACACTCAAATAAGCTGTAGAGACCAATAAGTACTCTAAAAAATCCAAATAAGCTAGTTTTCTAGTAAAACACTAACTAAATGAGCTACAAACTTCCAAAACTGATATTAAGCTAAGAAAAATAAGACCTATTACAAAAACCAAGTTGATGCATGATCAAATAAGTTGGTTTTATGAAATAAGTTGTTTTGTTCAAGTTTGACCAAAGTCAACGAAAGTCAACTTTGCAAATTTTGAAACTTTGGACTTGATTATGCTATATTAGGCTAGTATGAGCTGATTTTTGTGAAGCTTTTTAGTCCAAAAGCTAATGAACAAGGGTTGACAGTTGGTTACCTCTTTTTGTTTTTGGCAGAAAAGGCCAATAAGCTCAGTTGAGCTTATGGGCTGTCAAATAAGCAAACAATCAAACCACACTTATAGGCACAAAAATAAGCAACAAGTATCCTTATAGCAAAAATCAAGAGACATGAACAAGATCAATGGCATATATACTATGGTTCATTTGTTGATATACTTGACACATCTGTGAATTTTAATAAGCCCTATAAGCCACAGATAACCACCAAACTCCAATACCAGATTATGCACAAATAAACCACCCAAAAGACTACTTGTAAACAAAATTTTAGATTATAGAACCTTAAATTAAAGTGTGTCAAAATTTTGTTTTTAATTAATATTGAGGGAATGAATAAAAGAAAAATAACGAATTACGATTAAAATTAAACTACGACGAAAAACGCGTTTTCACGCAAAACGAGGCCAAATTAAAAACTTTTCCTAAAAATTCCCAAAAATTCATAATAAATTCCTAAGAATATGTCTAAGGTTTACAAATCAAGAAAACTTCTTGTAACTTTTTAATTTAATTAATATTTAGTTTTTAAATGCTAATTAAAGCCCTAAATATCAAATAAATTAACAAAAATCCCAAACTAAGATTTAAAAGTTTGTAAACCTCAAAAACTTTAACTAAGATAAAAAGTATTTTTTTTTTCAAAATTTTAAACCTATTAAATCTAATTAAAATTGGTAAAAACAATTTTTAACTTAAATTAAATATTAAAATAATACTAATTTTGGGCCAGTGAAAGTTTTAACTATGACCCAGTCTAATTTTGTTTAAATTAGACGAATTGTTATTGGTTGCTGAGAAGACCAGCGAGAGAGACCAGACCAGCAGAAGGTAAAGCCTTAGCTGGCACACCAGGAACATTCAAGTCAAAGACAACGTCAGAGAAGTCGAAGACAATCTAAAGTCATATTCACCAGCGATTATGAATAGCTGGGATGTAGAAGGAATGTGCTGGTGTCCAAGGATCTCTAAGTTGACAATACTCAAAGATCACTTAGAACCCTAGAATTTTTATGCAAGCAAAGCTTGTCTGATCCTTTTATAGTTTAGGCGGGAGAATCTACAAAGTGTTATGAGCGAGAAAACAAGAGATTCAAGATAAGCCTAGTACGACCTAGTAGGACAAAAGGTGAACAGTTGGCAGAACTGTTCACCTAAAGTAGTTTAGAGGTATGTCTCAATTTAGACATGCATTTAATACGTTGTACCCTTCTACTCAGAAGATGACACGTATCAACTACTCCCACTAAGGAAGAAACCTCGTACCACTATAAATAGGAGGGAGAAAGATGAGTTATTTAACCCTTGTTCTTGGATAAATTATCTAAGTTCTTTCTCCCTTTGGAACCTCTGAGCCCCCAGCTGTCTACCAACGACTCATAGGTTCTCTTGTAAACTTAAGGCTCGAATCAAGTTTACTCGTTCTAGGGTTCATTTCTTATTGTCATTCAACGGGTGTATTTATAGCACTTTGTAATACTTTGTTTATATCAGGTAATAAAGCGTTACTCATTTGAAAAGTATTTCGTTGTGTGTTCGTGTTTATACGAGTTATAGTTTCGACGATTGTTGTATTTTGGGACTTTTAATTGGTATCAGAGCGATTTGATTTATAAAAAAATTTATAAACCGTTCTTGTTTTTAAAATCAAGATCAAAATATGACTGAAATTATGCCTCCTATACCACCACCTTTTGGTCAAACTAGTTAAGGTAACACTTCGACCAACGCACCGGCCACCACATCTACTACCATGCCTACACCGGTTGTAAGCACTGGTAATAATGATGATGATACCCCAACTTCTTGATGTTCGTGGGGGTCACATGTGTCCAATGTTTCAACATTTGATGAAGAAGATTTCTCAAGTTGGAAAAGTGAATTTCTTATTTACTTAGATGGCTTAGAACCCTTCTTAATAGAAATATTATAAAATGGTCCTTATGTGCCATTGGCCGTTTCCTCTACCCCTAAGAGAGCCATTAAGAAGCCTGTTAAGAAATGGTCTCCAACGGATAGACGTTTGGCTAACCAGGACAAGAGACTCAAAAGTATCATTGTCTCTTGCCTACCCTAGAACATTATGAAGTCCATAATCAAATGCAATTCTGCCAAAGAGATGTGGACTAAATTAGTTACTGGGTATGAACGTCTAGAGGAAACAAAATAAACCAAAATCCAAGCCCCAAGACTCAAGTTTAATGCTTTTAAAGCTTAGGAAACAGAAACTGTTGCTCAAACTTACACTAGGCTTAAGATTTTGTTGCATGATTTAGGAAACAATGGTGTTGTTCTACCAAAGGCTGAGGTTAATGCTACTTTTTTCAACAGCTTACCTAGGAAATGGCTTAGCTTAAACCAGACCTTAAGAGAAAACAATGCAATCAAGAATGATACTTTGGCCCAATTGCTTAGTAGATATAACTATGAAGAAGGGCTAATTGACTCTATTTACAAATTAAAGACTGATAGGTTTACCACCCATATCTCTAGTTCAAAAGCTCTTGTTGCTAACCATTCCTTTCAGGACAGTGACTCTGACATTGAAGAGGATACAAGAAGCAATCAAGAATTGCTTGACGAATTGCATGGAGAGTTCCATGACAGAGCTCTTCTAGTTGATCAAAAGAGATACTACAAGAGATCAGGTAGAGTTGGAGCTGCTAAAGTTGATAAATCTAAAGTGACATGCTACACTTGTGAAAAAACTGGTCACTTTCAGAAAGACAGCTGGTCAAACAAAGCCTCCTCTCCCAGCTTTCCATTATCTAGCAGTAACCATAGCAGCAAAAAGAACTTTTCTCCATCTTTTAAGCAAACTTCTCTCTCTGACTCAGAGGGAAAGAAGGACTACAAGGTCAAGTACAAATCATTGAAAGCTGAGCTGGTGAAACTCAACCAAAAAGCTGAAGACGCTGCAAAGAAATACGACAACAAAAAGACTGAAAAGGTCTGATCACTGCCTCTTTTGATTGGGATGATGAACCTCTTACTTCAGAGGATGAAGGGAAAACTACTGTTAAAGCCTTTATGGTCGTCGCTGATGAAGAAATAGCTGTTGGAAAAAGTGAGGCAAGATCTGGTCAATGGGTGGATATCACAATGAAAAAGGTACAAAGATTGCTTCAGTGACTAGACTCTAGTTGACCTCCATTTTGTGGAAGAACAAAGAAAAAACCTTTTAAACAAATTTCACAGTCTTAAAACTGAGTTAAGTCTTAGTCAGTCTGAGTTAACCAATCTCAAACCTTTTGTGAATCTTGCCAATAAACTGCAAAATGATGTCAGCAGACTTTCCATTGAAAATGAATCTTTAACTGATGAAAACATTGAACTCAGAAAAACCACTGAAAAATGGAATGTGGGTCAATTCACTGTGGAAGAGTTAGTTGCTGAAGCCATTCCAGGGGATGTGGTTCAAGCAATAGGGGGTAAGGGTAGGTTCAAAAATCACATACCTATAGCCAAAGTAAAATTTGTCCCCTCAGATGTCCCTTATCCCTCTTCCACCTCTATAAATGAGAAAGACTCTGAGAAGGAATTTGGTGTTCCAGTGTTACCCAAACTCGCTGGGGCAAATCCTTCTGATTCCTTGCTTGGCCCAAAACCTGCCACCAAAACCTCTAGGGCATCAAATCTCAAAGTTGCTGATAAAGCACATAAAAAGGTTTTTGTGGCCAAAGACTCTGCCAAACCCACTCCTCCCCTGAAGAGCTATCACCACCAAGAAACTTCTCCTCAACCTGATGGAAGAAGTAAAGGGTTTGAAAGAACAAATCAACCCTAGGGTAAACATTCCATCTGTCAACTCTCTTTGTGAGGGATCAAGCAGCTCAAAGGGGAGAGATTTGTTCAGACCTCGCAAGCATTGTGGTTTCAAAAATCATTCCTCTGAGGATTTCTCTAAGAAACCCAAATGTATCACATGCGAGTCAACTGAACACACCACTAGAGAGCATGAGGAGAGCATAGTTGTCCAAAAGGCTAGAACTCAACTAAGGTCTAAAACTCCTTATAAGTCCTCTAAAAGGCCTGAACCTAGACCCAGACACACTCCTCATGGTTACGGACAAATCCTCCCTGCAAGTATTGTGGCTTTTATGACCATCACTTTGATGAGTGTAAGCACTATCCTGGATGGGATATCTGTGGAAGCATGCGTCATGAAACCAGAGACTGCAACCAAATAGGGGGAGATTGAAACCAGAGAAGACCCAATGTCGTTGGTCAGTAACAACATGGACCCACTAGAAAGTGGGTTCATCATCGAAACTAATCTGGCTTTGTTATATCTATGCAGGAATATCTGAAGAAATCTATTTGGTATTTGGATAGTGGGTGCTCCAGACACATGACAGGGGTTAAACAATATCTGCATAGATATAAAAAGGAGTCTGGTCCAAAGGTAGTCATTGGAGATGACTCCTCAAGGGCCACTGAGGGTTATGGCTCAGTGGATTGTAATGGAATTACCTTCACAAGGGTCGCTTATGTCAATGGACTAAAGCACAACTTAATCAGTATTAGTCAACTCTGCGATGCTGGTTTCAAAGTTCTGTTCACCAAGACTCAAGGAACAATCTTCAATGAAAATGATGATGTTGTTCTCATTGCACCTAGAAGAAGGGATGTGTATGTTATTGACATGATATCATGTCTAGAAGGAAACAACACTTGTCTCTTTGCCAAAGCCTTTGATAGTGAAAACTGGCTCTAGCATAAGAGACTCTCTCACCTTAACTTCAAAAACATCAACAAACTGGCCAAGAACGATTTAGTTGTTGGGCTTCCCTCTCTGACCTTCAGCAAAGACAGACCTTGCTCAGCCTGCGATAAAGGGAAGCACCACAGAGCCTCATTTAAAACCAAACAATCATTCTCCATAAATAAGTGCCTCCATCTTCTTCACATGGACTTATTTGGACCAGTCAAACCACAATCCATTAATCACAACAAGTATACACTAGTCATTGTCGATGAATTCTCTAGATTCACTTGGGTATTATTTCTCAAAAGAAAGAGTGATGCAGCTGAAAGAATAATGTATTTCATCAGAGAAATAGAGAACTTCAATGACTGGAGAGTTAAGGCTATCAGAAGTGATAATGGCACTAAAATCAAGAACCATGCCATGGAAGCCTTTTGTGATGAAAAGGGAGTCTCTCAGAACTTTTCGAACCCAGGCACCCCAGAACAAAATGGTGTCGCTGAAAGAAGAAACAGAACTCTAATAGAGGCAGCCAGAACAATGCTCAGCGAATCAAGACACCCAAAACAATTTTGGGTGAAGCTGTGTATACAGCGTGTTACACACATAATATATCCATTATTGTGAAGAGACATGGCAAGACCGCTTATGAATTGTATAAGAAGAGAGCCCCTGATGTAAGCTACTTTCATGTATTTGGTTTCCCTTTTTCATTCATAACTACAGGGATCTTCTGGGTAAATTTGATGAAAAGTCAGATGATGGGTTCTTTCTTGGATAATCTCCTACCTCCAAAGCTTTTAGAGTATTCAATATTCGCAGGAAAGAACTTGAAGAATCCATTCATGTTACCTTTAATGAAGCAAATGTTGTCATTACTCACACCAACTCAGAGGACTGTGACATTGACTTCAATGAAGTTAAATCATATCCAAAGGATGATTTCTCAAATCCCAAGGAATCATCTCAAATATGTCACAAGAATTTTACCTATGTTCATGTATTTGATCCTCACTCAATCTCTGACATCACTCCAGAGGTTGTTGTAGCTGAATCACTCACTCCTCCACCCATAGAAGAAAATGCTGATCTTATCTCTCCAATCTCTCAAACAGATAAATAGATCATGGATGAAGAAATCATGTGTGATGAACTACCAGGATTAATTGAACCTTCTATGACTCTTGAACCCATAAAGACCCCTTCTCCTCAATCCAAATGGAGTAGAAACCAATATATTCTTTTGGTGAATATTTTTGGTGAACCCTCTAAGGGAGTCACCACCAAAGGGAAGTTAAGATCTTTGGAAACCGCCTCAACGAATGAATGCCTTTTCGCTAATTTTCTCTCTGAATATGAACCAAAGAACGTTGCCGCTGCCCTAATGGATGAAGGTTGGGTTGTAGCCATGCAAGAAGAATTGAATCAGATCAAGAGAAACAAGGTGTGGACTCTGGTAAAAACTCCAGCTGGAAAACAAGTGGTTGGAACTAAATGGGTCTATAGAAACAAAAGGGATGAAGCTGGCATGATAGTTAAAAACAAGGCTAGGCTTGTGGTACTGGGGTACAATCAATCAGCGGGTATTGATTATGATGAAACATTTACACCAGTGTCCAGATTAGAAGCTATCAGAATCTTCCTAGCCTATGCAGCTTATATGGGGTTTAAGGTATACCAGATGGATGTAAAGAGTGATTTTCTTAATGGTAAGCTTGTAGAGGAAGTATATGTCAATCAACCCCCAAGGTTTGAAAATAGTGACTATCCTGATCACGTCTGCAGACTTCACAAAGCACTCTATGGGCTGAAACAAGCGCCTAGAGCCTGGTATGAAACTCTATCAATATTCCTACTTGAAAATTAAATTTGTTAGAGGTACCATTGACCAAACCTTGTTTACCTATAGGTCCAAGGGTGACGTCATTTTAGTACAGATTTATGTGAATGACATAATTTTTGGTTCAACCAACATTACCTTGAGCAAATAGTTTTCCAAACTTATGACCAAAAAGTATGAAATGAGCATGATGGGGGAACTAACCTTTTTCTTGGGTTTTCAAATCAAACAAAATTCAAAAGGAATTTCTATTTGTCAAGAAAAGTATGTTAGAGATTTGCTCAAGAGGTATGATATGTCTGATTGTGCATCAGTGAAATGCCTCATGCTTCCTCCCAACAATTTGGGAGCTGATGACTTAGGGGTCTCTATTTTATGAGACCTTATACAGAGGCATGATTGGGTCACTGATGTACCTCACAACAAGCAGACTAGAAATCCAATTCTCCACGTGTCTCTGTGCTAGGTACCAATCTAACCCCAAGGAATCCCACCTTGTAGCTGTCAAAAGAATCAGGTACTTAAAAAGATCTCCCTCACTGGGTCTCTGGTATCAAAATGGATCAGGCTTCGACCTCAAAGCCTACTCAGACTCAGACTATGTTGGGTGTTGCCTTGACAGAAAGAGCACCTCTGGGATTTTTCAAATCCTTGGAGGAAAGTTGGTATGCTGGAGTGCAAAGAAACAAAACTCTGTGGCCATGTCATCAGCAGAAGCTGAATATGTCGTTGTCGCTGGTTGTTGTGCTCAAGTTCTCTGGATGAAGAGTTAGTTGGCTGATTATGGAATCAATTATGAAAACGTTCCCATATTCTACGACAACACAAGTGCTATAGCCATCTCTAATATTTCGGTACTTCATTCCAGAACTAAGCATATTGACATCAGGTATCACTTCATCAGAGACCATAATTTAAAAGGTGATATTGAGCTTCACTTTATACCCACTGAATACCAGCTCATTGATGTTTTCACCAAGTCTCTGGCTGAGCCAAGTTTTACTAGGATGGTTGCTGAGCTCGGTATGCTCAAGATTGGTAAATAAATCTGACAAGTGATCTCTGTCTCTGGGTATTTAAGGGAATTGAATGTAACGAGGTAGTTACATTCCAATGAGAGTTAATATATTCCAGTATTTAATTCAAATGATTGTCCTTCAATGTCAACAACTTTCCTGCTTTCCAAGGGGACAAAAATCACATGAAGGGTCAAGGGGTCCCACTTTTTTCTTAAAAGGCAAACATTTGCATTTCATGCTTTAATTGGAAAACGGCAAAAACTTTTCACAAACCCTTGACTCATTTTCATTTTATCACATCATAACTTATTTTAACACACACACACATACTGTTCATCTCTCTCTAATCCACCAAACCTTCACTAAAACAACAATGGCGTCTTCTGCAACAAACCCATCTTTCACCGTCTTGGCCGCTTTTATCATCGACTTTGGCATAACCGAGGGAAAGTGTTAGCCTCAAAATATTGAGCCAAACAAGAATGCTCGGCCATATGTTTATTATGTATCGTATTTTAGAACGTTGTAATAAGTAGTATATTAGTCGTGTTATACGGGCTTAACTTTAGGCTAAAGTTCATTGATAAGTAACTAAAAAAAGCCCAAAAGGAAAGCCCGGCCCAAACCATATAGTCCATAAAGAAGCCCGCATGTGGGTGGACTATATATACCCTTCCTAGCATGTTAGGAAGGGTGTTGGTTCATTTTGTATTCTCACTTCTCAATCTAACATTCACCTAGTTCCAACCATTTCTCTCTCTTTTCTCTCTCTACTTTCTCTCACTAAAATTCATCTTATTTCTACCTTTATTTCTTATAAATTCGTGATTATAACATCATATATTAGGGACAACAATTGGTATCAATCGCCATGGGGTAGTTTTGTGATTGGTTGTTGTTATTATATTTGATTCGTATGATTTAATCCATAAATCATCTCGAATTCAATTTTTTTTGTGTTTTTCGTGTTCTATATCTTGCTACAAATCTTCTATATACTTGTTGTAGAGATTTGGTTGTTTTGGTTTGGTTAAAAACACGATCTTGTTGCCTAAAAGTTGCTAAATTTGTTGCCTAAAAGTTGCTAAAATCGTTGCCTAAAAAGTTGGAAATAAGGTCCCTTATTGCGACAGCTTAAATTTCGGAAAAGGTAAGTACGGTTACGATCGCAATAACCCAAGGGTTTTACTTTGCGATCAGTATTGCGATAGCCCCCTTATTCCGACGCTTATTGCGATCGTTATTGCGATCATGGATTGCGACGGATTTAAGGCAATCTTGAAACGTTACTCTGCCCACATTGCGACAGCCACATTCCGATCTAGGATTTCGATAGGTACACATTGCGATCTGAATATTCCGATCTGTGATTTTGATAGGGTACACATTGCGATCTGAACATTCTGATCTGAAGGATTTCGACAAGTACACATTCCGATCTGGGATTCCGACAAGTACACATTCCGATCAGAACATTCCGATCAGAACATTCCGATCTAAGGATTCCGACAGGTGCACATTGCGATCTAAAGGACATTCCGATCTAAGCAACATTCCGATCGACATTCCGATGACATGTTTAGCTAAATTTTATTTGAGTATTTTTTAGATTTAGCCACCATCTAGACTAGTTTCGGAACGTAGTTTACACGAAGATTAAAAAAAAAATTGGTCAAGTAAAATCAAATTTTTAGGTAAAGTAAAATCAAATTTTTAGGACATTTCTAGCTCAATTTCAAAATTTGGTGATTACAAATTTTTTAGGTCTACCGTTTTGTCGGACTGAGGAATTTATTGTCGGGCTAAGAAAAAAAATCGCAATTTTCGGAATTTCAACAACCAAACAATCACAACACAACTACTTAAGATCCACATTCGATTCATCATTTCAGAGAATATTGAGATGGATTCTACTGCCGAATATCGTGTGACGAACAACAACATAATGGTGGCAGGTAACAAAGAAAGACCACCAATGCTTGTGTCGGGTCGATATGATCAATGGCAATCCCGTTTTATACGTTACCTTGACACAAAACCTAACGGTGATGCTTTAAGGCAATGTATTTTGGAAGGACCCTATAAACTCTCACAAATTCAAGTTCCTGCAGTACCAGCCACAGACACAAGTGACGCACAACCCGCATGTGAACGTGATGAAAAGAGGACCGACCTCACCCCAGAGAACCGTGCGTGGTTTGATGCAGAGAAGGAAGCAATCTACTTAATTCTCAGTGGCATTGGAGATGAGATTTACTCTACGGTTGACGCATGTCCTACTGCTCAAGAAATGTGGACGGCCATTGAAAGATTGCAACAAGGTGAATCACTTAACAAACAAGATGTGAAAACTAAGATGTTTTGGAACTTTGGCAAGTTTACATCAAAGGATGGGGAATCAATTGATTCTTATTACTTCCGATTCTACAAGATGATGAATGATATGACCCGAAACAACTTGCAAGTTTCCACCATGCAAGTCAATGTCCAATTTCTACAGCAACTTCAACCAGAGTGGACACGGTTTGTCACGTTGGTGAAACAACAACAAAAGTTAGACGAAGTTTCATATCACAAGCTCTTCGACATCTTGAAACAATTTCAAAATGAGGAAAATGAACTTCGAGCTGAACGAGTTGCAAAGATTTCCAATCCACTTGCTTTGGTGTCTACCACTCAACATTACCCAGAATATCACTCCCGTACTTCAAAGACCTACTCTACTCAATCATCATCACCACGATCATCCATTGTCTCCAAGTCACATGTTCCAACACGATCCCGTGGCAAAGAAGTTGCAAGAGCACCATCACCCATACCTGAGCAATCATCCGAAGAAGACAATGATGAAGAAATAGCTCAAAAGGATAGGGAATTCAAGCAACAAATGGCTTTCGTTATGAAGCAATATAAGAAAATCTACAAACCCACCAACAACAACCTTCGAACATCTTCAAACTCGAGGAACACCCATGCACAGAGTCCTCCAAGGTATGACACACGAAGACGTGCTGAGAGTCCTCCAAAGTATGATCGACAACCTAAGTATGATAATCAGAGGGTGGCTACTGTTGTTGGAAATAGGGAAACTGTTGGTACTCAAGTTGTGCAACAAAGTGGGATTCAGTGTTATAACTGCAGAGGTTTTGGGCATTTGGCTAGGGAATGCAGGCAGCCAAAGAGGGTTAAAGATTATGGTTATCATAAGGAAAAGATGCTGTTGTGCAAGAAAATGGAAGCTGGAATCAAGTTATCAGCTGAGGAAGGAGAAATGCTTGACGACACATATGATGAAGTCTCCGACCAAGAACTCGAAGCACATTATTCATACATGGCAAAGATTCATGAGGTCCTTAACGTCACTGAAGATGACAATGGTCCTATCTTTGATACCGAGCCAATTGATAAGGTACAAGATGATGCTGAATATAATATGTTTGGTGATACACATGAGCATAGTGATCTACCAACAACAATTATTGACACGTGTATGATGGAAACGGTTGATAGCAATACCACACCCGATTCATCAGACATGTGCAATAATGAGTTTGAGGATGATCAACATGCAAATGAGTATGATGACAAGGAGCGTGTCGCGCTTGCTAATTTAATTGCTAGTTTACAAAAAGATGTCAATGAAAATAGAAAGAATCAAAAGCAATTAAAGAAGGCAAACACAGCGCTCACTCAAAACTTTGAAGAATGCAAAGCCGCTCTTATAAAATCTAGTGAGACTATTGATAGTTATAGGGCTGAGCTTCTTCAAAAGACCAACGAGCTTGAGGGGTACAAAAGTCGTGTCATCAACGTTAAAAAGGACGATTTTGAAAATAAATACAATGAAGCTCTTGCTTTGTTAACTAAAGAAAAACGTCAATTTAATTTTTTATTAATTGATGAACGTCAAAAAACGTACCTTGCCACAACAAAAGTTAATGAACTTGAATAGAGGCTTTCTATGAACACCACCGATTCTGCTAAAATTCTTGACGAGAAGAAACAAGAGGTTGAAACATTAAAACAAGATTTCAAAAATAGACAAAGCAAAGATACTGAAAAGGTAAAGGATCTCGAAGAACAAGTCGATTTTTTGAAAAAAGTTGTTTATAATACACATGACTCTATTCAAACCGTAAGAATGATAGCACCTCGGTCGTTTTTCAAGGGTCAACCTAGCTTTGCCACCCCCAAGTACCTCGAACAAGCTCAAGCTGTGAATCCTCACTTATATCTTGATGAGTCCGAATGGACTGATAATGACTGCCCAGTAGCTAACATCGATAGTGAAGAGACGTCCCTTTGGGATGAGGAGAGTAGATCACCGGTCAATAAAGATTTTGTGAAACCATATAACTATGCTTATGAAAACAGTCTTTATGGTCTTTTCACTCCACAAAAACAGAAGTCTCGTGAGGAATTATTTTTAGAATGCAAACAAAAAAGAATTCAATGGAAAAAAGCTTTTGCCACTAAGAGGAAAACTAATGTTTTTAAATATATTAACTATTTGCCTCTAGATGCTTCTAAAAACAAAAGTAGAAAAATATTTGGTTTTCTTAAACACCACGTTAATAATGTTCAATCGATTGTTGAAAGCGATTGGGAGAAACGTCAAAATGATAAGTGGAAAACCGAGATTTCTCACGACATAACTATGCTTGTGAAAGAAATTTTAATACCAAATACGAAGATAATAAAAGAACATGTTCTTGATTTTGAAAATTTAATTCAGTCTGAAATGTTTGATGATTTGAAATATGTTGAGTCTCTTGAAAAAGAAATTGATGACCTTCAAAATGACAAATTAGAATTTTCAAACGAATATGATCTACTCTTAGAAGAATGTCTCTCCAAAGATATTTTGTGTGTAACTCTTCAATCTTGTGCTGATATCAATGCAAATATCTTGATAAAATCAAAGAGTGTGAGCGTCTTGAACTTGAGCTTTCGAAACATAAAGAAAATGTTGATAAAAAGGCTTTTGAGTTACTTCAACACAAAACTGATTTCCTTCAAAAACATTGTCATTAAAGGCTTTTGAGTTACTTCAACACAAAACTGATTTCCTTCAACACAAAACTGCTTTGCAAAAAGACGTTGGTAGTTTTCCACATGATAATAAATTGCAAGAAAAACTTTCCCAAACGTTTCGAGAAATGAACGAACAAGATTTGGAAATTAAAGGGTTGAAAGCTCAGGTACAAGACAGGGACAGAGCGATAGCAGAGTTGCAGAAACTCGTTGCTAAGATGGGTGGGAAGATTGTGGAACCTAGTGTTAAGAAACCTGTTGTAAGACAACCCAATGCTCAAAAAGTGACTAGACCCTCTGTCTTGGGAAAACCATCTGTTTTCTCTAATTCTGCATTTGCAAAACCTGCGTTTGCCCCCAAGACGGATGGGAAGGATAGGTTACCACAAAACACTCTCAAAACACATATTCGATCACAAAGCATTAAGAACACAAATTTGGTTAAATTAGGGATGTATAGATTGGCCACTAAACCAACACACAACAAAGAAAGTCAATCACCCCCTCATAATTAATCCACCTTGGCCATTATGGAATGCATCTACACTACTCTAAACTAAATGATGCATGATTTTGAATTTTAACAATGCAATGAGGACATGACAATGTTCAAGTGTAGGGGATTTGATATGAGCAAAAACTCATATCAATTTATCAACAAATCACCCCAAAAACACAATAAAAATACCTAAACTTTGTGCTATAAAGCGGAATTATGTGGTATGTTTTGTGTTTGTGCTCAAATAGGTAAGAAGGATACATTCTCAAGCAAACAAAGGAAGATCAAGCTTAATTTGATGAAAAAGACAAAGAAGGATCAAAAGTGACAAGACTTTGAAGACAAAGGACCTATCTTGACAATCTGCCAAAGATGAAGGACCAAAAGTGTAAATATGACAAAGTCAAGATCAAAGTCAAATCTGGTCAACTATCAAGTCAACCAAGTCAAAGGATCAAATTTGTTCAAGAATGAAGTTTGAAGGACCAATTATGCCAAAGAAATGAAGTTACTAGCTCAAAATTACAAACTGCCAAGTTAAGGGGTTAATTCTGCCAACTTTGGAAAGTATAATCAGGTTCAATCCGTGTGCAAGCTAATTGACCAATCAGAAAGGAGTATTTTGGAGTTATGGATTGCCAGCTACTATGGGTAATAAATGAGAGAGAGAGTAAGTGGAGTATCCCAACAGTAACAAACCCACCAATCATATTTCACAAAACGGATAATGATCCGTGTGAACTTCCCACAACCAATACAAACATGACATGTGTCATCTTCTTCAACGCGTATTGCCAGAATCGTTCTTGAGTTAGAAGCAATTTCAAGAGATGTTATAAACATGAAACTTGCTCGTTTTTTAGAGACAAATCCAATGGTCACAACCAATTACACTCAAGATCAATAACAAAGAAAACCCCAAATTTGTTCATCATCAGCAAAATCCAATTGGCAGATTTATGACACGTGGAAGCTGGGGATTGGATCTAACACGTCACGAACCCCTACCACTTCACTCCTACAGTCTATAAATACCAATGATTGTTCTCATTTCTTGTGTTGTAGAAAGTGTGAAATCACACACACTTTAGTTTTTCTCTCAACTCATTCTTAGTTGTAGCTTAACAACTCAAGAGTCTGACACACTCTTGAGTCTGTTATAGTTAGTTGTAACAAACTTACCAGCCTTGTAACTACTTTTCAATTCAATAAATTCAAATTTCCATTTTCCCTCCAAATTCTCCTTACCTTTCTACTGATTCATACTTGCACCATTGTTACTTTGTGATGATGTTAGTTTGTTATGATCATCACTTGATCATAGTGAGCTAATTGTGAAGATTGTAGCTGTTTTGATCATCCAGTTCCAGATATAGCAGACTTTGAAGAATTCAGTCCAGTTATGGTGATTCTTGGTGGTTGTAGCTGTTGATTTGTTGTTGATTAGTGTGTTCTAGTGCTAAGGTGGTGGTTAGCACTAGATTAGAGATCTCAGCGCTCCTCTACTCCCCAAAGGAGGATATAACCTTTCATTTAGTTTAACCTTTTGATAAAAAACTCTTCATAAAAGTTTCAAACAGATTAGTAAAGTAGTGTTTGGTTTTAGCTGTGATTAGCTTTTCAAGTGTTGAAATTTGGCAAACTTTTGTTCAATTCCATTTAACTAGTCATAACAAATATCTTTGAGTCATTTTCTAGTCAAGTATCTGGTCAAAAAGGCAAAAGGTCATATAAAAAGTCTGGGTCAGTTTTTAACAAGTTCCTTATCAGAAAGTATTGATTTTGATTTGAATGGCATTTCTTTGTTAGTTGATGAAATCATTCCAAACCAGTTCTCATTTCTCACTCAATATATGAACTTTCAATTTGTAAAAGGAAATTGTACAGTATCAAGAATTAAGCTAGAAATAAGCAAAAGTTTAAGTTCATGAGCAAATGCAAGTTTCTGTAACTTGGCAAACTGATTTTTCATATCTTGATTTCCACTTCAATAACTAGTCAATTTTCTTTCACAATTTCATTCTATTAGTGTTCCTGGTTGAATTTTGAGATTTTGGGCTTATTGAAATTTCTGGTCAACGAAAGTCAACATAAGCACAAATTTGGCTTATTTTTAGATTCTAAGCTTATTACTTGATCATTTTTCATGAGACTTGATTTCCCGTCTTTCTTTTGAGCTTATTAACAAGAATTTCCATTAAAATCTAGTTGTGCAAGGCTAGCTTAACTTGTAGCTTATTTTGTGCTTGTTGGATTTAGCTTATCTGCTTTCTAGTAACTTTCAGCCAATTTCCTTGGATAGGTCTAGCTTAAATTCAATTTTAAGTCGTTTGCAAGTTGTTTGGTCAAATTTGGTTGAGAAATAAGCTCAAACGAGCTTATTAAAGTTTCAAACCCGTTTTTGGTAAAAAGTTGTGAAAATTTGCATTATAGTCCTTGAAGTATTAAGTACTTTGTAAACATGGCTAATCTTTCTATTTTTTAGGGTTTTCAAGTAAACAGTCCCTATATTTTCAGAATTGTTCAAAATCAGTTAGGCAGTTTCAATTTAGTTGCAAATTAGTTACATTGTTTGGATAATTTTCATTTCCAGTCCATATAGTTTACTGTTTTTGCACATTCAGTCCTTATACTTTTTAGCTTTACATTTTCAGCATTTAAATTTCAAAGAATTTACATTTCTAGTCCTTTTAGTTTGTAGAATTTACATTTGGCATTTTATTTGAATAAAAATTTGGTATGTGCACGTTGTTTTACATATAAGTAGACAATATTTTTTTCATTTTAGCAAGGCTTGTTTGAATTAGCAATATAACATTACCAAAAAAACATTACCAACCAAAAACAATTAAAAACCCGATCTTGTTAGGACTTTCAATTTGTTAAGAACTGAGAAAAACGAACTTCAACTATACACATTTCAATACTCTACACCGATCTCATTGCCAAGCTTGAGAATAAAGGAAAGAAGAATCGTATGGCCACCATCTGCTACACCAGATATCTCTCTCTCATTATAGAGGATATTCTTGGTGAAACTTACACCAATGATGAACTTCACTCTTTCGCTCCCTATCACATCACACCAGCATCGCTGAAGACTCCCTTAGAGGATGAAGTGCCTCTAACAAGGCATATGATGAAGGTTGCTGGGTTACTCAGTGATGAAGAAGAGCCCTTGATCCCTCATGCTGAGGTGAATGCTGAAAGTCAAACTGACAAGTCTTTGTCCAAGACCTCTGTGCAGTCTACTTCTCGGCCCAAGGTGCTGAAGGATAAGAAGAAGAAGAAGAAAGACATCCCCCTTTCCTCTGAAGCCCCTTCTGTTAATCCATCTAAGAAGACCAAGACCAAGAAGAACCCATCCCCTTCTCTGTTGGATGTGGAAAAAGAGCCAACAACTGACATACAATCAGAGTCTAGTGTCTCCAAGTCAGCAGAGACGACTAAGAACCCTCTCTACGCTGATATCTCTCAGGTATTAGTTTGACCTATGCTTTTTTTCTTCTTGGAGGTTCACAAGCAATCACTCTCAAAAGTCTGTAGGAGAGAGTGATGAAGTTTAGGGTCTGTCTCAACCCATAGAGTGTCTGTGTCAGCACCTAGATCTCTTAGGATTATCTGTACACTCTATCTTAGCACTAGGAAATAACTCATTTGTGCTCATAAGACACCCTGATGATCCTTCACCCTCTGGACTATGCTCTTGCCAATAACAACTTGAGCACATTATAGGTCTCGAACCAGAGTCTCTGAACTTCACTCAGACTCTGGGTCCCCTCATCATAAAAAGAGTCCCAAAGAATTTATTCTTTTGGGGGGACTGAATAATCACCCTCAGTTTTCCTAGGGGTAGCGATAAAAGGCTACCTTTACCTTCAAATAATTCACAAGTTAAAAGAGTCTCAAAGAGCAATCCTTTAGGGGGGGGGGGGGGGCTAGATAATCACACCCTGCTATCCTAGGGGCTGAGAAAGGCGACCTTCCCATATCATGTGTCACAACTAAAAGAGTCCCAAGGAGCAATCCTTCAGGGGGGGCTGGATAATCACACCCAGCTATCCTAGGGGCAGCGAACGACGACCATTTACCTCATAATATTCACAAATCAAAAGAGTCTCAAGGAGTAATCCTTAAGGGGGAGTTGGATAATCACACCCAGCTATCCTAGGGGCAGCGAATGGCGATCCTTAACCATATCCTATTTCACAATAAAAGAGTCCCAAGGAGAAATCCTTAGGGGGGGGTGGATAATCACACCTAGCTTTCCTATGGGCAGCGAATGGTGATCTATAACTCATTATTAATTCACCCAATGGTTACAAACAAATTTCATAACAAGCTTTCAATCTTCATGAGGAACAGTAGAACAACGATGCCTTCACCTATGCAGATGATGACAATGTTGAAGCCTCCACTGTTGATCTTATTGCCATGTCAAATGTTGATATAAAAGTTAGGTGATCCTTGCTAGACCCGAATTAGGCTTAATTCGGGTGGCTGGACTCCGGCTCCTGCACCAAGTGAAATATCTGGTTGGGATCCTGCACACTAAAACAACACGCGTTAGGCTTACCGTGGGAATGTATCCCACGATTAGACTCCGGCGTGAGAGTAAGTAATCGGTTAGGGTTATGGAATCGGATGAGTTGAGAGTTTGAAGAATGTAATACCTTTGTGGAACCCTTGGGGGTTCCTTATATAGGCAGTGAAACCCTAATGGGCTGTCACTGATACTTCGGCCCCAAGGAAAGGATAAGTACAAGAATTAGATTGATTGTTATCTTCTAATTATGGTGAGTGAATATCCACTTTTTTGGGGTAAATCCTAATCATAATAAGAGGATGATTATGTCTAACCCTGTACCGGCCATGCCGGGCCGTGGGCCACACACATGTGTGCGGTTACTGTTCATCTAAGCCCATAAGCTTAAATGACATTAATCCCACCCATCAGTAATGGGCAGGATGCGGGTAGTACCCGTGGGCCGGGTTCATGACCCGGCTGGGGACTATACGTCATCATGTCCCCCAAGTCTAGTTGTTACAGCCGTAGGCGTAACCTCTAGACTATACAATGTCACGTAGATCTGTTTGTTGTAATTACGGCCGCACTCCAAAATAAGCCGACCGGGACAACTTTAATGAATGCATTAATGGCAGTCAATAGTCGGACGTACGCATACAAAAGTGCACCAGAAAGGCCCACCCTCGAGCCACGTAAAATTGTCAAGAAGTGACCCGTGGGTCCCTTCTGACATTTCAGAAGTGTCAGAAATCCCATCCGTTGGATGGGCGTAGTGGCTTACACGTGGCGAACATCCATGCTACCTTGGAAATCGAGGCAACCCTATATAAGAGTTGGTGTGTGCTACTGTTACACACACAGTTTATATTTCATTCCGCCATTGTTATTCCCAAGCTCATTCCTCCTTCGCTTCTTATCCCACAGATTTTCTCTAATGCAGGTTAGATCATCACTCCTCTCAAATCCTTTTTATAAACCAAGGTGAAGGACAATCCTCTTATTACGGATGTCCTTAACGTGATGCCTGCGGAGAAATACATAAACTTTTTGTCTAAGTATTATATTCCTGAAAGCGTACATCTGACCTATCCAGGTGATGGTGAAGCGATTACGGATGCTACAAAGGGAAAGATAGGCGTGTATATGCGCCTATTCGATTCGGCTAACTACCGCATCCCCTTATCTAAGTTTTTAGTAGATCTGCTTCTATATTATGACTTCCACATAACCCAACTTCACTGCATAGGGCCATGTAAAATCAACCAGTTTGAGATTACGTGCCATACTTGTGAGGTAACCCCAGCCGTGAATCTATTTAGGGCGTTTTACTCTCCCCAACTAGTGAATGGGTGGCTATCGTTAAAGAAACGATCCGCGAACGCCCCCATGACTTATAAGAAACCCTTATATTCCCTCAAGAATTGGTACGACCATTATTTTTCGTAGACGAGAAAGTATTCCCCACCTCTTTTGTCCTCAAAACTAGAGCACCCAAAGACTATCCGCCCAAATCAAAGGACTATAGTAGTACGGATTTGAAAATTTTAGACACCCATCGCATAGAATTCCATAGGGGCCTGCCGGAGAACTTCCTGTGCCTAGTAGGGATCAACCGCTATAACTATGGGAGGGAGGATAGATATCCATTCTTTCTGACCGAACGTAGGCAAGGTAGGTCTTCCATACTGTAAATACAAACATGTCTGATAGTACTTTGTGAAATTACTAATCAGTGTGTATGCCCATGTTCGCAGAGATGAAGCTGTTTGACTTGTTACGCCAGGGCGATCCAAGCAAAGTCCCTGAAGGATCACAACCACTGAAAGATGGTGAACCCCCCTTGCTAGAGGCCACCATCAATATGACTATTCCTCTAGAAGAAACAACTGAGCAGCGATCGAGGAAGAGCCCGTGATCGAGAAGTCTCCTCTAGACTTCCACAATGAAGATGGTGAGAAGCTATTACTAGATAATGCCGCACCACACCAAGACGAGGAAGACGAAGAAGAAGAAGTCACCAATCCAGCTGACAACCGCACCGGTGAAGAAGATGAAACAATGCAGGATTCTGGGTCCCCTCAACCATCAAAGCCCAAATCCAGAAAGCGTAAGACTACTAGGAGGGTAGCAAAAAACCTAGAGGCTTGGGCATGGGCGCACAATGCTCCCCCAAAGAAGCTAAGGAAGGATCATCCGCAGTTTCAGGAAGGGAGCAGCGCCTCTACGGCCTAGGTCGACCCTTCACTGCGTGCAGATGAGCAAGTGTGGATGGCCACCCCTGTGAATGTCGTGGCTCCTACCATCACAGAACCCGTGACTGGCACTACGTAAGTACCCATTTAATACTCCAAAGGATATAAATCCATAAACAGAACTAATAAGTGTGTTAATAACAGGGCGGACCCATCGACAGTAGCCCAAGAGAATGAGGTGGAAAGGGAACCCTCACCAGTGACATCAATGAGACCTCCATACCCTCCCGTAACTCATGCAGAGGAGCCACGTCCTGAGGGGCCCGACACCAGCCTTCGCCTAGCCTGGAATTTGTCCAGCCAAACAAGATTAGAGGCGGAGTCCGAGTGCACTGAATTTATTGAACACATAACTCCTCCAGCGCTGGCGCAAGATTTGGACGAACAAGAGCACGAGACGCTGCTGGAGCAGTTTGATGTATCCTCCGCACACCAGGTGACAAATGGTGCGGCCTTAAGACGCCGTCTGATCAAAGCCTTGGCTAACGTAAACCGTGCTGATAGAAAGATAGCTCGCCGCGAAGAACTGGTGGACAAGCACGAGAAAACTATCACATCCCTGCAAGCAGCGTTAGTCATGGCAGAGTCAACTGTTAAGGAGAAAGCCCAACATGCCAACGCTCATGAGGAACGCATTGCTGAGTTGGAGGCCCTCTTAGCTGCAACTAATGAGAAGGTATATGCTTATATTGACACTTATTCGTTCACGCAAAAAACCCACATTGTCTTTGTAGTAACTCCAAGTATCATGTATAGGTATCCGCATCCGAGGCCGCCACTAAAGCCATAACAGTACAAGCTTTCACTATTGCTCAGGAGCGTGACACACTGATGGATGCACTTACCCATGCGCGGACTACCTTGGAAGAGCAAGCTGCAGTAGTTAAGGGTGAACTAAGCAGGATGGCAACGGACTGCGCCGAAGTGCTGTGTCCTCCTTTGCTCACAGCCATAGCTGGGCGCAGATGGATGGTTGGCCAGGGAATGCGACTTGCCGTGAGCAAGGTAACGGAGGCACCTTACCTGTTGCAGGCTTTTGCTGACGTTGTATCGGGCGGTATTGACCGTGGTAGGCACGAGGGGCTGATCAAAGCTGCGGACATAATAAGCAAGAAAGAAGATATTACCCAACATGCCTACCATAACCCTCTAGCCGAAGACAAGATGACCGCATCAATGGCTGCCCTTGGGGAAATCCAGCACCCCTTCCTAGACGAGCTAGAGTCGCTGAAGGATGCTCCCAATAGGGTAATAATGTCCAAGCTCACCGCCGATCCCATCCAACTGACCCTACCCACCTACGACTCTGTGTCGCAGGTGATGAAAGGTGAGAAGCGGCTGGCCGAGGCGCTGGACGCGAACATGATCAGGGCACAAGATGGAAAGAATGCTCACGGGGAGGTCCTCCGCACCTTGATTGAAGAAGGGACGAAAGAGATAGGGGAGTTCCTACCTCCTTTGTAATTTACATTGTAAACATTTGTACCATTTTATTCGTCCGTGTATGTACACGGCTAGAACTGATGTTATTGTGATAACTTGTTATACTTATTTAAGCAAGTCCGTGATGACCACGGCTATTTTTGTGGTTTGAATTTGAAACCTGTGTATTTTTTTTATTTTTTTCAGATATCAAATACCTATGTTGCATGACATGTCACGTCTTACTCAAAAATACAATCAAGTCTATATTTTACTAGACATGCGGCGTGCGTCTTTACCATGCAAGGCACTACGTGAGCGCAACATATGGAAAACTTATCACAACGTCTTGTGAGTAAGGTTTCTAGTAAGGATACATAATCCGCGTCACTGTGGTTGCATCCCTCTTATGCGACAAGTTGAATTATTAGGTTCACTTAATCCTCTTACCCCACCTGGAGGCGCATAGTACATGTACGGTTTTGAATGAATGCATATGAATAAGATATACCAAATTATAGCAATAACAACTAAATCTATACGACAATAATTTGTTCATAGAATCTAATTAATAAGACAATAATTTGCACAAGAACGAGCTGTAGAGCTAGCTAGGCACCACAACATTTTATTAGAACGTTTACGTTTTTTGTTTTGACAAGAATGGGAAATCATAAAAACAAAGGGAACCTAGAAAGCACAAAAAACAAAACAAAGAGAACACATGGATCTGCATTGAAGCCAGACATAACAAAGTGTCCATGCGGAAGCCGTAGCTTTTCAAAGATAGCACCTTTTAAGATTGCAGATATTCCATGTGTGTTCTAGGTCGCGGCCATCCATGTCACGTAACTTGTACGCGCCCCGTCCTAAGGCTTCCGTAACCTCATACGGTCCTTCCCACTTAGGGCCCAGCTTTCCTGTATTCTCCGCTCGACTTGCCTCGTTGGTACGATAAAAAAAATCTCCCGGTCGAAAAGAAACACCTTTAACCTTGGCGTCATAATAAGCCTTCATCCGTGCCTTGGACTTGGCCTCATTGATAGCCGTTACTTCGCTTTTTTCCTGCAACAAGTCCAGATTAATCCGGAGTTGCTCGTCGTTTGTGACGCCATTAAACTCCGCTGTGCGGATGGTCGGCATTCCAATTTCTACTGGTATAACAGCTTCAATGTCGTAGGCCAGTGCAAATGGAGTGTCCCATTAGCTGTTTTGATCATAGTCCTATGTGCCCATAGAACATGCGGCAGTTCATCCACCCATTTGGCACTTCGTTCATCCAAGCGTGCCTTGATGCCTTCACCCAAGCTTCTATTCGCTCGTTCCACAAGACCATTTGTCTGCGGATGTTTAACAGATGCGAAGCACCGTGTGATATTCAATGCTGCGCACCAGTCTTTGAATGGATTATCTGCGATTGTTTCCCGTTGTCCGAGATGATTTCTCCTGGCAAGCCAAAACGGCACACGATGTTCTCCCAAACAAACTTTTATGGAATTAGCTGCCTTAGCCTCTATCCAGCGTGTAAAGTAGTCCATCGCGACAATCAAGAACTTAACTCCCCCTGCAGCAATGGGGAAAGGTCCTACAATATCAATCCCCCACTTATAGAATGGCCATGGGGATGTAATGGGTGTCAGTTCCTGCTGCGGATATCGTTGTACTGGTTTGTGCACTTGGCAATCACTGCATTTGCGAATCATGTCGCGTGCATCTGCATAGTAGGCCAATAATATCTCACTGATCACATAAGTAGCCTGGCGTGGCCCAACACACCGCAACCACGACTGTAAGAAAGAGCGTTTGTAAAGAACACCTTCTCGAAGCTCGAAGTGCTGCGACTTCCTTCTGATACGCCGTGCCGCCTTTTCCTCATCTGGAAGGGTTTCGTTAGTCAAATAGTTGATGATCGGGGTCATCCATGTAGGTCCATCTTCCTCCACTATAGATGCGACTTCCCCTTCCATTATAGACTTTTCCTTTAGTATTTCCACCAAGACTTGCTTGGATAAATGGGCGAAACTTGTGGACGCGATCTTGCTAAGAGCGTCCGCCTTCTTGTTTTCACCTCTTGGTACCTGTTTGATAGAAAACTTGCTGAAAGCAGCAATGAGTGACTTGACTTTCTCCAAGTATCGAACCATGTTATCCTCCTTGGCTACGTAACCCCCTAGAATGTGGTTCGCGACAAGCCATGAGTCCACGTAGGCCTCAAGGTTGCGGACTCCCATTCTAGCGACGATTTTTAAACCCGCAATCAACGCCTCATATTCTGCCTCATTATTTGTGGCTGTGAACTCAATGCGCAGGGCGTATGTAAACTCCATTCCTTCCGGATTCGTAAGGATGAGACCAGCTCCTGATCCATCCGTGCACGAAGATCCGTTCGTAAATAATACCCATGGTTCTGCTGGAGTTTCCTCTCGTTGTACGACCGGTCTATCCTCGTCCGGCATCTCTATCAAGAAATCTGCCAAGATTTGGCCTTTAACAACTGTCCTTGGTCTATAAGAGATGTTATGCTCTCCTAACAGAATGCTCCACTTTTGTAGCCTACCGGCCACATCTGGTCTGGAGATGACTTGTTTTATTGGTTGATCAGTAATAACCATAACTGGGTACGCCTGAGAGTACCGGCGTAACCGTTTTATGGCGAACACTAATGCCAAAACCAATTTCTCCATAAAAGAATAATTCAACTCCGGCCCTTGCAGTGTTCTACTTATGAAGTAGACCGGAGTTTGGACTGTGTCCCTATCCATCATGAGTACCGCGCTTATTGCTCCATGCGTGGCCGACAGATACATGATGAGCTCCTCCTTAGGTCGGGGTGCCACTAGCATGGGAAGAGCTGCGAGGTGTTGCTTAAGCTGACCAAAAGCTTCCTCCGCTTCCTTTTTCCACCTGAAATCTCCCTTCTTGATACACTTCTTGAGTGTTTTGAATAGGGGTAGTGACTTTTCCGTGGATTTCGACAAGAACCTGTTTAGCCCGGCCAGCTTCCCATTTAATGATTGTACTTCTTTTCGCGTCTGGGGAGATGGTAACTGTATTACCGCGTCTGTCTTTTCTGGACAAGGCTTGATGCCGTTTGGATCAATCATATATCCAAGGAACATCCCTTTCGTTGCCCAAACGTGCATTTCTTTAGATTCAGTTTCATATTAATCCTCCTCAATGTGTCAAACCTCTCTTGGACGTCACAGAGAAGTGCATCCTCCGTATGACTTTTGATGACTAAATCATCAACATAGACCTCAAGGTTGCGGCCTATCTGTGAGTCGAAGGCTTTGTCAACAAGCCGCTGATATGTTGCCCCAGCGTTCTTTAGTCCGAATAGCATTTTTGTATAACAGTATACGCCTTGACTAGTATGGAACGCCGTCTTTTCTGCGTCCTCTTCCGCCATCTGGATCTGGTGGTATCCTTTGTATGCGTCTAAGAAGCACTTAAAGGGATATCCACATAAGGATTACACCTTCCAATCAATCTCCAGTAACGGATAGCAGTCCTGCGGACAGGCTTTGTTCAGATCTGTGAAGTCCACGCACATGCGCCAGCTCCCATCATGCTTCTTGACCATGACCGGATTGAATAACCACTCGTGGTAGTATACCTCGCGCATGATACCTGCATCCACCAATTTTCGTACTTCATCCAATATTACTTGGCTGCGTTCTGGTGCCTGACCGCGCTTCTTTTGCTTAACGGGAGGATATCCCTGGCGGATTTGGAGTTTATGTTCTGCTATCGCACGCGGTACGCCCGTCATATGCTTGGGCTCCCATGCGACTACATCTAAGTTTGCTTTTAGGAGGGAGCACATGGCCCTCTTGCCGCCATCCGAGAGTGTTCCACCTATGGATACCTCTTGTTCCAGATAATCAGGATGGGTTTCCACCTTCCAGTTGGGAGGTGGTGATCCATTTTAACACCCCCAAATTACATTGCGCAGCGGAAATACACATTTGGGTGCTAAATACAAACATCTTTATACAAAACACTTTGAACAATCTCAAAATCGTACCTTAGAAATACTAAAGGATATAATTTTAATTAATGTCCAAAACTTTCAATCCCAAGTAAAACGATTTTAGAAATATCAGAGTCACATTTAGGTCCCCCAAAGATTTTATCCAATCAACAAACAATTTACCAAAGTACATGACCGTACAATTATTTTTATGACAAAAAGGGAAAGAAATTACGTTTTAGACCAATCACCACAAAAGCAATCCGCAATCCTTCTCCAGCAAGCTCCGCAATTCTTCAACTTCAATCACCTGAAATACATGCTTAAAATCATTAACACAACGGTTGATCGAGTCTATAGGTTTTCCAAATCATCATTTGAACACAAGAGAAAAATCAATGAAGATCATTTAATAGAATTGTTGTACATACAATCTATTAATCAGGCAGTCTGGCATGTAGCAATAACTATTGAATTGTATTAAGCTCATGACACCGACCCCTTAACTTAGTCACCCACGCCTAAAGCCGGCATGACTAGGTGAAATTTTCAGTGCCCCTACTAGGGTATCAATTGCAAAAATACCAATTCTCATTCTCGTAAAATTATCCTTCCCAGCGGGTTACTCAGCGTAAAGCCCTGGTCTCAGATAGGGTCGTCAGCCCAATAGTACTATTATTAGAATAAGCGGCTATTCCCAACTCACAACATCAAGTTAGAAGATAGTTAACGGCTCATGAATTTAGGGACTTTTGCAATTTAGGTACTTATACAATTCAGGTTAACAAAGGCAACAAGACAACATTCGGGTCCAAACAATCTATCATGACTTGTGTTCATTTTACTTTCAAACAGCATGTATCCCCCTCGCGGGTTTTAAAATCAATTGACACAATTACAAAAGCGAGGCTATAGACTCACCTGGAGTAATAGCAGTAGCAAGACGATCTTCGACGATAGTTGATGCCCGATAAACACAAAAACCGCAACCTATCAAATAAGGCGCGTTCATCAATAATAAACTCGAGTAAAATCCATACTTAGTAACATCAAACTCAAAATCATGAAATCACAACAAACCCAAAATAAAAACAATACAAGTGACCTATTACTTCATTCTATATGTTTACTTTATTAGTCAATTCTTTCGATAAAATCTGCCGGTACACACCAAATGTACGGACTCGTTTACCCCACTTAAACACATCAAATGATTATGGTACTAATCAGAGACCTCACTTACTATATATAGAAAGACCTGTTAAAAGCCCATCAAAATATTTTACTTTTAAAGTTCCCTGCCCGGCACATCTTTGAACTACAAAAACCGGACAGTTTTAAGTCACCGACTCATACAACCATTTTTACCATTCTAAACAATCCCGTTTACAAATCCGACACTTGATTTTGAAAATAGACTCACAACCCTAAGTTTAGAACCAAACATCAGTACTTGACCATTTTTACAACTCATTCTATAGTCCCCGAGATTCGATCCAAATATCGACAACAACTTCGGATTGTGTCGATACTCGTCTCCCGGTACACGAATAATCAAAACATCATAACTTCGCGCCCGTTTGGAGCTAGAAGCTCTATCTTATATCAAATCGAAGCTAAAAGAATTCTCTACAACATCATATTATTAGTTTGTTCATTTTCAAAGAGTAGGTTAGCCAAAATTGTCCTTGAACCTACTGCCCTAAAATACCTTTTTAAAAACCATACTAAATCAATTTTTCAACCAATTTTAATCAATCTCATGCTACTAATATCACCCTAATATCATTACCAACATATCATCTAACCATAACACCCTTAAATGATCATACACAAATTTACCCACTCAAAATTTCCAACATGCAATAATGAAAATATTTATATAATAATACTAACAACAACATAAAAGCATAAAACTGGATCAAACCTTCATGGATCAAACCTTCATGGATCATATGAAAAAAATAAATGTTCTTGCATGTGTGTAAAAATTACACAAAAATGATCACCCTTGAATTTAAGGGATGGGACTTTAATTAGATTTCTTTAATTCAAACTAAATTTTGAAAATCAAATGATTTTGATAAGGGGGAGGTGTACGGTTTGTTAGAGAGAGGGAAAGAGAGATGAGATTTTTCTTTACACATGTTGTGTGTGTTGTTGGTGAGAGAAAATCACCTTTTATATGGTGGTGGAGGGACTTGTTTTGCCAATTTGTGATAGTTTTGGTCTAAAACACAATAAAATAGTTGTAAGGGTAGAAAATGTAAATTGTCAATTTTGAAAATATTTACGAGGCTCGGGTTTCGTAAAAATACTTTTCAAAAATTAAAACACACTCAAAATATGATAATAATATGATCCCGGTTCGACTTAATACGAACTTAAAATAAAAACGTGAAAAATATAAATATCGAGACAACAAATAATAAAGTATAAAATCTCGGGCATCCGTCGATATCGTGGTCACTAATAATCCTCACTATTAGTAAAAAGATAAAAATAAGACCTCTAACGTCGGTTTTAAGTAAAACCATCAACCGTCATATCATTCAACTCATCAAAATTTCAAAATCATTCCAAAAATAATATTATATAATATTAAATAAATGACCTCGGGTTTGGGTTGTCACATCCTACCCTCCTAAAAGGGAGCGACGTCCCGGCGCTCGACCCCTCCTATATTCGCATTCCATACCTCCAGAACAAATGAGAACTCTTTTCCTTAAAGAAATCCTCATGCTTCCTTCACAATTCAAATCCATTTCTAGAATTCTTGTATCTGCACAATATAATATCCTTACTATGTTTCGACCTCATAAGAACTCTTCATAGTTCTTTCTATATAAAACAACTTATCTTCAAGTTGAATTCTTTCCTTGTTCCCAAAACAAATTTCACCCTTCATAACGACACCTTATGCATAACCACGTTTCCCAATTTCAAACTCCATTGATTTCTTCGAATACCAACATAACTCTTCTGATGATTCCTTGTTACTAATAGATAATCCTTAATCCATACAATCTTATCAATATTGCCAATATTATTTCTAGTTCAATCATTCAATTCCACCTACATGTCTTTAATACACCGAAAACCTAACTTACGTCCATAACTTACGATCTTTAACCTTCACAAATTGAAGTTCTTTGTGTACCATCAATAGTACAGCCTTACTACTAGCATGATAATCATCATCATATAAAAATTCCAACGATTCCTAAGTCAATCATACACGCACAAGTATACCGTTTGATGTTCAAATCGTCCTTTCACTCTATTCATCAGTCTCTGTATAACACACAGTACTCAACTCAACTTTCATCATTACCCAAACCAAAATGTATCGATTACTTGACTTTTGAGATTCCTTCATCACTAAGTCTCACTCTCTCAACTCATGTATGTTAGGAGTGCTCAATATTCCATGTCTAACTTGGCTTTACAACAAAATCCTTTCCATAAGGTTGACAAAATGTTGAAATCACTTACATTGACATTTCTCAAGTCAGACAACTAACAAATTTCGATATCCTTTCTATCAAGTCCACACTTTTTGTTATCACCAAAACTCAAATCCCAAAGCTTTTTCCTTTTTCTTCCTGATAAGTACACCAGTTACCACATTCGCCTTTTCCGGATGGTAGCGAATCTCGTAGTCATAATCACTCACAGTCATAACCACCAACATACTCAAATACTCAAAATATATAACTGGTGATACTCTACTCATTTCCTTTATCATCCCAGAAAATTAATTATGGAGCAACTTCTATGATCCTTTATCACTAAACACTTGATTCCATACAAGTAATATTTCTACCATCTTAAAGAAAACACCACAACTACATAACTCTTATGAGACACATCACAGCAAACTACAAGCTAAACAATGACAACATCGGTGCATAACACAACTTACCCTTCAGTGTTCAGAATATAGCTTCCCTATCTAATAAGGATTAGATCTCGAAACTTACAATTTAGATGTATAAGTGGGACTCACACATCCAATTCTTCTTAGTCAGCTTAATCAATGGTTTAACAATCAGCAAAAACCTTTCGATAACCCTCCGATTATTCCCAGCTTAGACCAAGGAATTAACAGATTTCCGTCGGCGTCGTTGGTACCGACCAATCCTTAATCGTTTCAATCTTGGCAAGATCTTCACGAATACCTTTGTTGTCAATCAACTTCCTTAGAAAACGCAAATAATCCAACTAACATTCACACATAGGAAACTTTACATACAGTTTCTCTTTTCCCAACCATCCCAAAAATTATCCTCATATGCTACTTATGTTCCTCCTTTCCTCTTGGGATAAAATAGAATATCGTCAGTAGATACAATGACTAACTCATCCTAGCACATCTCACACACAAAATTCACCCAGTCCATAAGTATGGCAGACGCATTCGTCAATTCCATAAACATCACTTGAAACTTAAAGTACCCACATCAAGTACGAACAACAACTATAGGAACATCTTCTTCTCTAACTCTCAGTTAATGATAACCATAACTCAAAGTGATCTTTGAGTACACACTGGATCCAGACAAGTTGCAAGGATCGCACGAATCATCAATCCTCGGTAATGGATACCGATTATTGGCTGTCAATTTGTTAAGCTCTTGATAATCAATACATATCCGAAACAATCCATCCTTCTTGACAAACAACACAGACGATCATCATTGTAATGAAACTTAATCTAATACATCCCTTATCCATCACTTCTCGCAGTTAACCGAATAACTCATTCCACTCTGACGGTGCCAAATGATAAGGCTTACAATACTACTCAACGAACGCAGAAGCACTACACAACGAAACGCAAAAGCACTACACTTATCGCTTACAACACTCAATCGACACAAATTCCACTTCAAGAGACGACAGAAACTCTGCAAAACTTCAAGAAATCCTCATAATACTCTTGAACCATTAACAGATCTCCAAACTTCTCCTCAACTACCCTATCACTAATTACCTGTGCTAGAAATACATCACATCCCTTTTCCACATACTTCCTTGTTTCCAAACAAGATACTCTCAATCGGAAAATTCACTCATCATCTCTCACAGTCAACACTCAGCTTATCACCAATATCTAAATCAACAGCTATCAATTTATAGTGAAGAGTAGTCCAATCTCAAGCATCAGCACTTCGCACCATTAACCAATTTATACCAATAATCCACATCCAAAGATTCCAACTCTTTGAGCATCAAGTCGATACTAAACACCTACTTTCCTAAATTCAAGGAACACACTCTTGGTATAGAACTAATACTAGCAACCTTTCCATCGGTTAACTCTACATCTTAGTTAATTGTCATCCTTACTAATTCTCCTTTGATAAAACAACCAAATCTTTACATTTCTACAGTTTCCATCTGATCTGTAGTCAAACAACATACTGACATAAAGAATCACAAGTAAGAATATACCATTTACAATGTTCAGACCCTAAGGTTTTTCAGCATCATTCAATCGTAAGCTGGAGCGGCATCATTCCTATCTTGTCAATTTCCTTTCCTTGGAAAATTCCCTTGCTTGTGTCCTTTCTCGCCATGGCTAAAACACATCACTTTTCCAGGGGTTCTAATTACAATGACTAATCCTCTTGTTCTGCACTTAGCAGCTTTATGACCAGGTTGTCCTAATTCTAGTCGCAATTGTGGAAAATTACCTACATGGTATAGAGTACAACAAACACACTTGAGATTTATCTTGTTACTTCCATCCAACGTGGCAACACGAATTCCCTCATTCCTTCCATAGTTTAAATACTGGCTTTGGTTCTGGCTTTGGTTATTGTTATTACTGTAATCCTTACAATTCTGACCCTGATTCGGGTTGGACTGAGCAGATTCCCACTTCCGCTTATTGTTTTCAACAATACTATCTTTCCCTATCTTGCACTTTTACTTCCATTAAATCATGCTCCATTTGAATAGCTTCATCGAAAGATTCAGGTTTTGAAGAAATATTCTTACTCTTGATATCACTAGACAATCCTCTAAAGTACTGCTTCGTCTTCTTACAATCATTGACAAAAGTATCAGGACATAGCAAATATAGCTCAGAAAATTTCCCATTAAGCAGTAATAACATCGTCCCTTAGCACTAATTATCTCAATTTGGATTCCAACTTTCCTAGTTCCTACTTAGGACAAAACCTAGCAGTCAATAGTCCTTTCATCATGGTCCATGTCTTACCATTATCCACAACCAATCCTAAAGTAGTCACTTGGTTATTCCACCATCTTAGTGTACCATTCTGAAATATAGCAGCAGCCAATTTCACTTTATTAGTTTCTAAACACCCAATAATCTCAAAGTACTCTCTATCTTATCATTCCAACTATGTAGTTCTAATGCACCCCTACTACCACAAAACTGCGTAGAACCACACTTCCCAAAACTAACATATATATTTTATTTTGAACTTGCAGAACAGCAGCAACACTATCATCTGGATCAGCAGCATCATCATGATTCTCAGTAGCATCATCATTATCCTCAGTAGCATCATCATTATCCATAGCAGCAACAACTGCAGCACCATTATTTCCAATACAACTAACTCCAGCATCTTGATTCCTTGCAGCACGATCAGCTTCATGTGCTCTAGCAATAACTTGTTCAATCATAGTGTTCACAGTAGCAGTTGTTAGCTTTGGCGACATATTTCAAGACACTTAGTCACGTAGTGATCTACTAATGACAGAAATATGCTTCCCTTACTCCTTCTTCCATCATCACAGAAGAAAGAAACATGATAAGTATACATATCAAGATAAAAGAAGGAATTCTTTATCAAGATGTCTCATGGATACTACATGTACAAACAACATAACTACAATGGTTCATCAACCAAAACTCAAAAGAGTTAATAAAGGCACATCATAGATCATGAGGGTAATTCAGATTGCGTCGAGGATTCAACAAGATAGTGGCAGTGTCTGTCACTACAATCATCTACCGAACAAACTTAAAAGATAATAAGTTCCATCACAATGCTACGATACAAGGTTTAAATAAGTTCGATCACAAAAAGGAAATAAGATACAAGGAAATCCATCACGCGATTAGTTCCTTAGACATTAGCTCCTTATCCTTCTTATCATTGTTGTCAGCTTCACCACACTCGTCTATTTCCCCCTTTTTGCACTTCAGAGTCGAATCCCTAACAAGATGGCAGCTCACTCTCAAAATCCAAATACCCACTGCTACACGACACATTAATCACAAGACAAATCTCAGTACAACTTTAAACATTCCTAAACTTCCAAACTTGACTCAGAATTGATCTCACATAAGTCTCCCACTCACTTATCATTTCAAAACTTACCTACTTCTCTTTAAACTTCTCAATTCAAACACACAAATTCATCACAATCGACCCAGGACTAGCAATCTCATCCATCTTCCAAGTCCTAACAAACTCAATTCTCCACATACCAAATTCAACCGTTTAAAACAACTTTTCTTTCATATCAACCTTCTAATCACACCAATTTCAACCACATATCTATCATACATCAGCTAATGAAACTTATTCATACCCGATATAAGTCGCAAGAAATCAGTTATAAAATCGTTCATCATCTGGTCTACTGTCCCAGACCCTTGGCAGTATATAAGGTCATTATTTAAAATTATATACATATGCATTACATAAAGAAAATTACGATAACAAGTACTCAACGTACTTTCAACAACATCAATGCATCATCAATACATCATTATATCATCATAGTATTTACTTAATAAATACTCTAAAAATCATTTCAATTTTAAGGGATACATCTAACTATAAAACAATACAAAACAAATAATCTTACCGGAGCCTTGCGGAGAAGTTGTGTGCTTTTGTAAAATATTTTCGACACCAAAGTTATAGTTTAGGACATTTTTCAAAAATCGACCTAATTCGCTATAACTAAAAAGCTCTTATAACCAATCTTTAACACCCTCAAATTACATTGCGCAGCAAGAATAGACATTTGGGTGCTAAATACAAACATCGTTATACAAAACACTTTGAACAATCTCAAAATCGTACCTTAGAAATACTAAAGGATATAATTTTAATTAATGTCTAAAACTTTCGATCCCAAGTAAAACGATTTTAGAAATATCAGAGTCACATTTAGGTCCCCCAAAGATTTTATCCAATCAACAAACAATTTACCAAAGTACATGACCGTACAATTATTTTTATGACAAAAAGGGAAAGAAATTATGTTTTAGACCAATCACCACAAAAGCAATCCGCAATCCTTCTCCAGCAAGCTCCGCAATTCTTCAACTTCAATCACCTGAAATACATGCTTAAAATCATCAACACAACGGTTGAGCGAGTCTATAGGTTTTCCAAATCATCATTTGAACACAAGAGAAAAATCAATCAAGATCATTTAATAGAATTGCTGTACATACAATCTATTAATCAGGCAGTCTGGCATATAGCAATAGCTATTGAATTGTATTAAGCTCATGACACCGACCCCTTAACTTAGTCACCCACGCCTAAAGCCGGCATGACTAGATGAAATTTCCAGTGCCCCTACTAGGGTATCAATTGCAAAAAATACCAATTCTCATTCTCGTAAAATTATCCTTCCCAGCGAACGTAAAGCCATGGTCTCAGATAGGGTCGTCAGCCCAATAGTACTATTATTATAATAAGAGGCTATTCCCAACTCACAACATCAAGTCAGAAGATAGTTAACGGCTCATGAATTTAGGGACTTTTGCAATTTAGGTACTTATACAATTCAGGTCAACAAAGGCAACAAGGCAACATTCGGGTCCAAACAATCAATCATGACTTGTGTTCATTTTACTTTCAAACAGCATGTATCCCCCTCGCGGGTTTAAAATCAATTGACACAATTACAAAAGCGAGGCTATAGACTCACCTGGAGTAATAGCAGTAGCAAGACGATCTTCGACGATAGTTGATGCCCGATAAACACAAAAACCGCAACCTATCAAATAAGGCGCGTTCATCAATAATAAACTCGAGTAAAATACATACTTAGTAACATCAAACTCAAAATCATGAAATCACAACAAACCAAAATAAAAACAATACAAGTGACCTATTACTTCATTCTATATGTTTACTTTATTAGTCAATTCTTTCGATAAAATCTGCTGGTACACACCAAATGTACGGGCTCGTTTACCCCACTTAAACACATCAAATGCTTATGGTACTAATCAGAGACCTCACTTGCTATATATAGAAAGACCTGTTAAAATACCATCAAAAGATTTTACTTCTAAAGTTCCCTGCCCGACACATCTTTGAACTACAAAAACCGGACAGTTTTACGTCACCGACTCATACAACCATTTTGACCATTCTAAACAATCCCGTTTACAAATCCGACACTTGACTTTGAAAATAGACTCACAACCCTAAGTTTAGAACCAAACATCAGTCCTTGACCATTTTTACAACTCATTCTATAGTCCCCGAGATTCGATCCAAATATCGACGACAACTTCGGATTGTGTCGATACTCGTCTCCCGGTACACGAATAATCAAAACATCATAACTTCACGCTCGTTTGGAGCTAGAAGCTCTATCTTATATCAAATCGAAGCTAAAAGACTTCTCTATAACATCATCTAATTAGTTTGTTCATTTTCAAACAGTAGGTTAGCCAAAATTTGCCTTGAACATACTGCCCTAAAATACCTTTTTAAAAACCATACTAAATCAATTTTTCAACCAATTTTAATCAATCTCATGCTACTAATATCACCTTAATATCACTACCAACATATCATCTAACCCATAACACCCTTAAATGATCATACAAAAATTTACCCACTCAAAATTTCCAACATGCAATAATGAAAATATGTATATAATAAAACTAACAACAACATACAAGCATAAAAATGGATCAAACCTTCATGGATCATATGAATAATAAATGTTCTTGCATGTGTGTAAAAATTACACCAAAATGATCACCCTTGAATTTTAGGGATGGGACTTTAATTAGATTTCTTTGATTCAAACTAAATTTTGAAAATCAAATGATTTTGATAGGGGGGGTGTACGGTTTGTTAGAGAGAGGGAAAGAGAGATGAGATTTTTCTTTACACATGTTGTGTGTGTGTGTTGGTGAGAGAAAATCACCTTTTATATGGTGGTGGAGGGACTTGTTATGCCAATATGTGATAGTTTTGGTCAAAAATGCAATAAAATAGTTGTAAGGGTAGAAAATATAAATTGTCAATTTTGAAAATATTTACGAGGCTCGGGTTTCGTAAAAATACTTTTCGGAAATTAAAACACACTCAAAATATGATAATAACATGATCCCGGTTCGACTTAATACGAACTTAAAATAAAAACGTCAAAAATATAAATATCGAGACAACAAATAATAAAGTATAAAATCTCAGGCATCCGTCGATATCGTGGTCACTAATAATCCTTACTATTAGTAAAAAGATAAAAATAAGACCTCCAACGTCGATTTTAAGTAAAACCATCAACCGTCATATCATTCAACTCATCAAAATTTCAAAATCATTCGTAAAATAATATTATATAATATTAAATAAATGACCTCGGGTTTGGGTTGTCACATCTATCCTTAGGGGGAACAGGTGGAACTGGTGTTGTCACGGCATGACATTCGGATGCTGGTATGATTGTGTTATAGATAGTGACAATTCCTCCTTCCACAGGGAATTTAATCATTCCGTGAGTTGTGGAGGGTACTGCCCGTATGGCCAGGATACCTGGTCTGCCTATGATCCCATTGTATGGAGAGTGTGAGCGTATCACCATAAAGTTCATCTACGCCGTGGTGGAATGCTCTTCATTCCCAATGGTTACAAGCAGGTGCATCTGTCCTATTTGCCAGATGGTGTCTCCACTAAAGCCGATGAGCGGAGACGTGGCCGGTACTAATTGGCTTCTTATTTCTGGTCGTAACTGTATGAAACAGTGTTCGTATAGTACTTCTGCCGATGACCCTCCATCCACATACATACGGCGGACATTGTGTGTTCCAATGCTTATCTCAATCACGAGAGGTGCATCGGCTACGTCACTTGCCGTGATGGGAGGGAATGAGATTTCTCTGCCGCGTGAAAATTTTTGATTAATTTTCTGCCTTAACGGTGCTGCCTGGATTGGATCATGTATATAGTCGAAGGTTTGTCCTTTTATGGATCCTTCTTTTCATACTTCTTGTTGTCCTTTCCATCCTTCCAATCCTTGACCAAATGTTTGAGTTTTCCTGACTTGATCAGTGACTCAATGTGCTTCTTGAGCTGGATACATTCCTCCGTGTCGTGGCCCTTGTCGTTGTGGAATTCACAAAAGCGATTTCCTTGACGACGGTCCACCGGAGTCGTCATTGGGGGAGGTCTCGGGAAGTTGGCCCCTTCTGTCAGCAAGATCTCCTGGTAGGACATCTTTAGAGGGGTAAATTTGTCCTCCGACCGCCCTCCTTTGTTTTGGCTCTTATAGTCCGAGCTCCTCCCACTGCCCTGGTTGGTTTGACCACCCGACTGTCTCCTGGACTAGTCGTTCGATCGATAGCCGTATCCTTTTGAAGGATAGGCCGCGGCTACCGCGGTTTCTCCCTCTATGAAGTTCCTGACCCTTTCCATAAGGTCGTCATACTTCTCCGGTCGCTTGTCATTGAGACGTCTGATTAATTCCCTGTCTGTTATGGCGTGCATATAATCGGAAATTTTTAGAAGTTACGGCATTGTCTTTGTGCATGTGCACTCGTCATTGAAGCGTTCGGTGAAGCTATCAATGCTTCGGGGAGGAAGTCCCTCAAACCAATCGCGAGCATTGCCGATCAAGGTTGAATTGAACATCTGGCACCATATGGGCATGGGTCATCGTTCAATTTTCGCCTGCGTGTCAAATATTTTTAGGTGATCATCCGGATAACCAGACCCATCATAAGTCTTGACACACGCCGGCATGCGACGCTTTGTATCCTCGGAGTAATTCCGTATGCGGAGGGTAAAAGGATCTTCCCTGGGATCAGCCCATGGACGGGTGAGATTAGGATCACACCATGGGCGGGAGAGATCTTCTGATTCCGCCTCGCGATAATAGGGGCCACCGTAGTACTCTTCATTGTCTGGTGGCGGTGGAGGAGTACGCCAGGGTCGGCGACGCTTGGGTGGATGGTCATCCGAATCCTCTCCTGATGGACCGGGAGAAGGGGGCGGTGCCCCATTCTTTTGCTGAGGATCGTTCTTGTGAGAAGATCTAGGAGCCTTCTTCCCGGTATTCATCCTGTCCCACACGCTTGTGCGGCGATTAGTTCTGGTTAGCTCCAGATCTGGTCGTTCGGCTAAATCGTCGAACCTTTATCCCTCCTCGCGGGATTGTTGTAATTCCTGCAAAATACGATCCCCTATGCGTTCGAACACATTCCTAGGTTGGGGGGTTTCCTCAAATAGGTTTCGTTCCTAGGGTCGTGCCCTTCGCTTCCTTTGAGTCTGAGGAGAGGTACCGGGTCTGGCACTGCCAAAGTTGAGCCTAGATTGGAGGTTCCTCCCTAGGTTCAACCTGGATGCGATTCCAGGGACGATCCTCTCGAAGTTCTGCGTGAGAACTCGAGTGAGATCTTCCTCACTAAGTGGTTCGACCTCCACTTCTTCCTCGGTTGATGGCATGCGCGGCTCCTTATTAGGGGGCTTAGGCGCGCTCCCTGGATCAGGGTTGTCCAAGGTCGAGGTTGGTGGTGGGGTGATAGCGGACGTGCCTACTCCACCCATGGACTGAAAAACACTCCGGTTATTCGGTCCACCTGTTTGGTTGCCGGGGGACTGAGTGGGAATGAGTATCCCTTCCCCTGTGGACTTCCGATTCGCAGGATTTGTGTTCCTGAGGTTTCCTTGCGGATGTCCTTTCGTCATTGAGAGAAATTGAGATGAGGTTTGCTCTAGCTTAGTGTATGGGTCCCACGGATGGTGCCAACTTGTTGATACAAAAGTTGGGTGATCCTTTCTAGACCCGAATTAGGCTTAATTCAGGTTGGTTGGACTCCGACTCCTGCACCAAGTGAAATATCTGGTTTGGATCCTGCATACTAAAACAACACGCGTTAGGCTTACCGTGGGAATGTATCCCACGATTAGACTCCAGCGTGAGAGTAAGTAATCGGTTAGGGTTATGGAATCGGATGAGTTGAGAGTATGAAGAATGTAATACCTTTGTAGAACCCTTGGGGGTTCCTTATATAGGCATTGAAACCCTAATGGGTTGTCACTGATACTTCGGCCCCAAGGAAAGGATAAGTACCAGAATTAGATTGATTGTTATCTTCTAATTATGGTGAGTGAATATCCTCTTCTTTTGGGTAAATCCTAATCATAATAAGAGTATGATTCTATCTAACCTTGTACCGTCCATGTCGGGCCGTGGGCCGCACACATGTGTGCGGTTACTGTTCATCTAAGCCCATAAGCTTAAATGACATTAATCCCACCCATCAGTAATGGGTCGATGCGGGTAGTACCCGTGGGTTGGGTTAATGACCCGGCTGAGGACTATACGTCATCATCAAACATTAATTCCATGCCCGATGATGAAGTTTTTATCATTGAGGATGATCTAACTATCTCAGACTTTGAAGACATGGATGCTGGTAATGATCAAGTATTATCCACTGAGAAGAAGCCAATTCCATTCCCATCAATTACCAACGTACAAGAGCTTGCTGCCAAGCAGCTATGGGAACAACGGCCCATTCTACTCCCCACCTTGCCAAATGTTATGGAATTGGGGGTAAGGAAGCATTAGGAATACTTGCAGAACCTCAAACCTATCCCTGTTCCCAGGATGAAAAATGTACAAGAATTGGCTGTTGAGGAACTATGGGTTCAAAGGGGAGACATTAGCATTACGAAGCCTAAAGTCACTAATGATGTTCTCCTATATTAAATTCAATCTCTCACCCATGCTGCTGAGGAACTTACCACCAACCTAGAGACTTCCCTAACTTCATCTGTAGAATCCTCTCTAAAATCATTGATTCCGCAGCTGCTGGGAACTACTTTGCAAACACACCTCCCAGAGGTCATGAATCAGAGTCTCTAGCAGTATATGCCCTCAGTCCTCACAGCAGCGGTCAAGTCCAATGTCGCAGCCATTCCGAAGGCCTCTGAGCCACAAAGGAAACTTCTTCAAGATCTTTACAAGGAAAACTTAAGGAAATCTGTCTCTTCGTTCATCAAGAGTTCCTTAAGTTCAACAGAGCAGGATCATGCACAGCTACTTCTTGCGTTGTGCCTGAGGGGGAGAATTCTGTTAACTACACCTCTGAAGAAGAAGATAACGCTCCATCTAACAGGGAGCAACCACCTAAACAACTAGAACCCACAACAGAGATCCCCACACCAACTCCTCTCAGATCATTCAAACCCACCACTAAAGTGGCAAAGGACAAGGGTAAAGGCATTGCTACTGAGGTGCTAGTTATAACCTTACACTCCTCGCAAGAGGAAGGAGGATCCACCCCAAACACTCAAATTTGAACAAGTTCAAAAGCGCAGGTGAACCACCACTAACACAGAGCAAGCAAAGGCTCAGATCATTGAACAAAAAAGGTTGGCTGACATCATAGCTGCTGAACTAAAAAGCAAAGAGGCTATGAACAAACTGCTCTCACCATCTGTTAAGGAAGCTCAGTTGAACAAGCTCAAAGAGCTTGAAGCAAAGAGAAACAATCTTCAAAAAGATTATGAGAGGATTATAAACCAAAGAGTTGAGCCTGGGCAAATCACCAAGTACACCTGCTACATTGATAAAGATAAAAAGGTGGTGATGACCCTATACAGAAATAATGAGATAACAAACTACAAGGTCAGCAGTGACTTCAAACTTAGAGATCTAGGTCTCTCTGAATGGTTAGAAGTATTGTCTCTTGCCCAAAAGAAGACTGGGCAGCCCAAATGATGAAAAATATACAAGCCAAACTCAACTAGGTTAGAGACACTGCTAAGAAGCTGAAGCTACCTCTGCCTCCCCAATTATCACAACAACAACAAACACAAGGACAAAGAAAAAGGAAAACCCCAATGGGGCCTCTGGTAGAGAAACTAGTCACTGGAAATGTTGTTGTAGATGGAATGTACAGAAACCTTGTACTTCCAAAAGAGATTGCAAAGCCAGTGGGTGGTCAAGTCTACTCCAAACCAAAGAAGGGAATGGTCTTCATGAATGGCAATTATGAATACTGCTTCTAGCGGGAAAATGAATTGCACTTGGCTTCAACCATACAACTCATCAAACTCAAGCAAGGCATATTGAGGAACTGCAAAGAATCTAGTGACTTTAAGTTCGAGATTGAGCTAATCATTAACTCTAGAGCTGATAAAGTTGAAGCACAAATAACTGTTGACCAAGGCCTTGATCGCTGAAGAACCTTTTGTTTTTTTATTTTACACTACTGGGTGTCTATGTAATAGGTTAGGTTCTTTATGTTGAATAAAACTCTGAGGTATGTTTGTTAAAATTATGTGTAAGAAGAAGCTGTGTACTCACTTACAATAATTCTAGACTTAGTATAATTTGTAAACAAATAGGGGGAGATTGTTGGGCCAATGGAAGTTTTAACTATGGACCGGTCTAGATTTGTTTAAATTAGACTAAGTGTTACTGGTCGCTGAGAGGACCAGCGACAGAGACCAGACCAGCAGAAGGCAAAGCCTCAGTTGGCACACCAGTAACATTCAAGTCAAAGACAACGTCAGAGAAGTCGAAGACAATCTGAAGTCGTACTCACCAGCGATTATGAATAGCTGTGATGTAGAAGGAATGTGCTGGTGTCTATGGATCTCTGAGTTGACAATACTCAGAGGTCACTTAGAACCCGAGAAGTCTTATGCAAGCAAAGCTTGTCTGATCCTTATATAGTTTAGGCGGGAGAATCTACAAAGTGTTTTGAGCGGGACAAAACAAGAGATTCAATATAAGCCTAGTACGACCTAGTGGGACAAAAGGTGAACAGTTGGCAGAACTGTTCACCTAAAGTAGTTTAAAGGTATGTCTCGATTTAGACATGCATTTAATATGTTGTACTCTTCCACTCAGAAGATGACACGTATTAACTACTCCCACTAAGGAAGAAACCTTGTACGACTATAAATAGGAGGGATAAAGAAGAGTTATTTAACCCTTGTGCTTGGATAAATTATCTAAGTTCTTTCTCACTTTGGAACCTTTGAGCCCTCAGCTGTTTACCAACGACTCATAGGTTATCTTGTAAACTTGAGGCTCGAATCAAGTTTACTCGTTATATGGTTCATTTCTTATTCTCATTCAACGGGTGTATTCATACCACTTTGTAATACATTGTTTATAACAGTTAATAAAGCATTACTCGTTTGAAAAGTATTTCTTTGTGTGTTCATGTTTATACGAGTTATAGTTTCAACAATTGTTGTATTTTGGGACTTTCAACAATATTCACAAATTCTAAAGAATTCTAAGAAGTTACAAACTAGTGTATTTTTGCTTAAATAAACCAAAATTGAAAATTAAAAAGTCTGAAAACACCTAATAGGCCTCCAAATGGGCTAGAATCTAAAACAATCCACCTAAATGGGCTTTTAAGCCTAAAATCTAAAAAGTTCGCCAAATAAGCTGCAAAAGCCCTATCTTACTCAAATTTAATTCTATGCACAAAAGTATAAAGGCCCAAAAGCTGGGTTTGAGCTTATTAGAGCTTAAATAGCAATAAGCTTTTTCCTAATGAGCTTATAAGCCCATTAAGCTAAAACAACATGTCATAAGCTGAAATTAAACACACAACCTTCTTTTGAGCTTATAAGAACAACTGGAAAAAGAATTTTGAAAAATCTTAAGGAATAAGCTAAAACAACAGGCCATAAGCCAAGTTTGACCAAAGTCAATGAAAGTCAACTTTGCAAATTTTGAAACTTTGGACTTGATTATGCTATATTAGGCTAGTATGAGCTATTTTTGTGAAGCTTTTGATTCCAAAAGCTAAGGAACAAGGGTTGACAATTGGTTAATTCTTGTTGTTTTGGCATAAAAGGCCAATAAGCTCAATTGAGCTTATGGGCTGTCAAATAAGCAAACAGTCAAACCATAATTATAGGCACAAAAATAAGCAACAACAAGTATCCTTATAGCAAAAATCAACGGGCATGAACAAGATCAATGGCATACATACAATGGTTCATTTGCTGATATACTTGACACATCAGTGAATTTTAATAAGCCCTATAAGCCACAAATAAGCACCAAACTCCAATACCAGATTATGCACAAATAAACCACCCTAAAGACTACTTGTAAACAAAATTTCAGATTATTGAACCTCAAATTAAACAAGTTATGGTTTATGGTTTACTTGACCATGTTTTATGACAGAAAAATGGGTACACTTGCAATTCTTGTTTCTAACTTAGCACAAACCACACCATCAACAATAAACCAACACCCCTGTGTGAGCAGGAACTTAAATCAAGATTTGTATGAACATAAACCTTTTTAAACACTAATCCAAACACCCTTTTAACCCACTGTTATGATTTATAACAAAGCAACTTGGATTAAAACACTCCCATAAAGCAATATTTCAACTGATTATACTTTTAAATCACTTAAACATAAGATTTGAAGAACAATATCACGGGATTATGGCAGATAGCACAAAGATCATATGAACACAAAATTTTTCCCTTTTTAGAACTTAATCATGCATCTAGGTTTTAAGTAGTAAGAACTTGATACTTAGCCAAGGTTACTTCCACCTTGGCTCAGCAATGCTCTTCCAACAAGCCTAAGAGCTTGTGGAAGTACTTGGAACAAAGAAAATCCCTTTTTGAGACTAATACAGTCACACAAAGGTCAAAGCACAATGCTTTTATGGCTGTTATGATGGTCCTCAACACAAACAACAAAGCCAATCCTTAAAATCCAACCAAAAGCTAAGTATAAGCTTAGCTTATGGTCTGGCTTTGAAGGGTATGGGATTAGCATAGATATAACAAGTGAAATAGGGTACACAATCTTAACTTGGTGATTAGCAGAGACACCCACAAGCCTGCTCCTAAGCCTATATACTCACTACACCAAGATTTTGGATAAAACTTGGTGCTATGATCCTATATAACCCTAAAAGATCAGCTGTTGAGTCCTATTTTTCAACCAAGGATCACAGTTAAACAAGAACTTCTTTCTTTCCTTTTGAAAACTCAAAAGTTTTTTATTCTTAAACCATAAACTTAAAACAACTTGAAAAGCAATAAGGTGGTACGGATTAGAACTAGTAACAACGTCTTTTCTCATATGGAAAGAAAGGAATTACATAAGCTCTTGTGAGATTCTAGGCTTGTTGCACAATGAAACTAAGACAAGTAACAAGAATATGGAACTCAGATTCAAATTAACACACTACCAACTTTTCATTGACTTGAAAAAAGGAATTACAAGTGAAATTTGCAAAATCTGAGAACAAGAGCAAATGATAGATGCATCATTGCTTAAATACTAGTCTAAACTATTCTAGAAGACAAAAAAACCTAATGGTGATTTTCTAGAAGTGCCCTTGTGGTATCTTATGAAGATGCCCATTTGATACCAAATTTGAAACGGGTCTTTGGAGATCATGTGATATACCCGAGATAAAAGACGATCCTGAGCGTCCATTTAGTTTTGGAAGTTAAGCAACAAGTATTGGCCATGAGATCTCTGGTGCAAATTTGTTTTCTTCTTCATTGTGGGGCAGGGGAGGTCACGCGACAGCTTCTTGGTAAAGTGGAGGGAAAAGTAAGAGTGTAATTGTGGTCGCGTGGGGTTCAATCGCTTATCTACACAAGCTCAAACAATACCCCTTTGTCTATAAAGGGAATGGGTTTAGGCTTTATGCGAGTGGGAGGGGAGTAATCAGTGGGATTGGATATTCTTTTGGTAAAACAAAAGTGTTTAACGCGTTTGACTTATTTAAATAAGTCAAAGGCTGGTTAAGTAGTAGTGGGCCGGTGTTGGGCTAATGGGTGGGTTTAGTTGTGGGCTGGTCGGGTTTTGGTAGATCTAGGTTTGTTTTGTACACCTTTGGTCCCCAAACTTCCAAATTTTTGGCAAATCAAGTTTCTATTCATTTTTTTGGCGGATTCCTTTGTTAATGACTTTGAGGAATTAGCAGTTTTGGCATAAGAACTTTTATATGGCATTTTAGGGCTTGGAATACTTTGGCATATTTACAAAAACAGTCCTGTGTTGTTTAATGATGGGATCAAGGATTAGTTTTGCCATAGGGGTCTTTCATAGATATTTGACAAACTTTAGGGACCAAACTTGCATTTTGAGATTTACAAGGGTATAAAGTGTTAATTCTTCAAAGATGAGGAACCATTCTTGTCAATCTTCAATTCTTCAAGGACTTTCTTGGAAATTCATCATTTGGGTCTGGTTCTTTATGCGGCTTCATTTCCCGTGTTCGTTTTTGCTTGATTCTTGTGATCTTTTTGTCTTTTCACGATATCTATACTTAAAACACACAAAGAGCAAACACATGTATATTCACGGTATTTTACGACATTTTAGTACATTTAAAGCCCGTTTCGGACGATGAGACTATGTATAAATACAGTCTCATCACTCCCCTATACTAAACCTATGCCGTGACCTCACACAATGATAGAATAAAATATCGTAGCACTTCCAAATTTCATTTTTAACGACATTTATTGAAAATTAAACTTACTAAACTACTACGTGTGTTTTAGACATAATGTATGATTTTTATCGCAAAATGGGACTTTTAGGTTCATAGAATAAGAACATGTAAATGCCTCTTAAAGATAAGTTCGTCGTCCTCGATTTTCACCCAATTTCATGCTAAGCGTAAAACAAGATCATTGTCATTATAAGTTAGTAATGCTAACACTACTCGTATGCTCTAATCACGTACTTAGACTCCCTTGATCCTAATTTATATCTCTTATATTTTATTTTTGTCTTGAATGATCACGAGGATATATTTTTTACTTATGTGATAATAGAGATTAAGGTCTAAAAATAGAAGCGAAACGGTGTAACCAAAATCATCGAATTAATAACTTCTCCTAATGGAGAACGATGTCAAAAAATTAAGTCAACAAAAAGGATCGATAAACATGGTTTTAGAACAGTTTTGAACATGAGACTTATTACCAATTTGTATTGGTTTACCGCCAACTTTTATTTAACTTCGCCATGAAGTGTTTATTATGGCTTTGGTCTTACCCTTTTCTTTTATTTAACCTCGCCATGAGGTGTTTATTATGATTTGACGTATATCCTAACACTAAGGCGAATTTTGGATCTTTAAGGCTTCAAGATTTAAGACATTCACTTTCAATTTTCGCATAGATTTTTCAGGCTTGTGACCTTGAAATTTTTGGTTTATTTAGGTGAAGGGGAACTTAAAAATTATTATTGGGGAAGCCTTTAATTATTCGGGTGCCAAGACTTCAAAATCGTGACGCTGGCGATACCTTAATGTTTTCCCAATTTAATTACATGGAAGATACTAGAATCAATTAGAAACCAACAATTAATACTAAACCGCTAAGTCAATATTTATTAGCAATTAAATATATACAAGCGAGAGGAGAATAAACAAATAATTAGGACACATGAGTTTTTGAAAGAATAAGAGTACTCTACGTTTAGCATAGTAACTTAGAAATAAATCTATCATTTCTCGTCCTCATTTAAGAGACTTAGCCTAAAAAGTTAAGGAAACGAAGCTAAGTGCTCAACACGCATGGTCGAGTCAAAAATTAATCTTATTCTCGCCATCCAAAAATCTACATTCGTGTTTTAAACACTTATAAAAAATGAATTTTTTTTTAAATTTGGCCATTTTTTAGCCTTGTTTGCAACAAAATGATAAACTTTGGAGAGCGTGAAGGTTTTGCAACGCAGGCCATTTTTAACCTTATTTGCAACAAAACGATAAACTTTGGAGATCGTGAAGGTTTAGCAAGGCAAGTATCTATTCACCCCCATACTAAAGTTAAACATTATCCTCAATGTTTCGAGTCTAAGGGTGGAACACCCTAAACTAGAGACGAAAAGTCAAATTCCTAATCTAGCATGGAAAGGGTAATTAACAATCAAATCTTAAGCCATTTATGAAGTGTGCTAAAAAGACCTATTGTTAGAACAATAAAGGATATATCATTAAATATCAGAAAATCTTCAAAGCAAACGATCGAAGCTCGAGTAAAACGAACAAGAGATGCTTCAGTCTAATGATAATGACCTAGATTACACAATCACAAACAACCATGAAACAAAGGTTGGAAGGGCATAAATCCCCTCATTAACTAATTAGAAAGCGATAATATGTACATGGATAAGCATAGGATCTCCCCCACGAGGCACCTCGTTTTGATTACCCATTCATGAGCTCGATTCGATCCCTTTAATCCTAATTATCATTGGGGAAGGTGACTTGGTCGAGGTCATCCATAGAAGGGACTTCCCCACCAAAGTAGTGCTTAAGCCTATGACCATTCACCTTGAAGTTAGGACCATCATTTTGAGCTAGCTCGATGGTCCCATATGGAAACACTTAGGTGATGGTGAACGGTCCGGACCAACGGGATTTCAACTTGCCGGAAAATATTTTCAAACGAGAATTAAAAAGTAACACTTGATCTCCAATGTTAAAATTGTAACACCCCATTTTGTTAAATGGAATGTCACGCGTAATTATGGCGTGTCATCAAAGCATACAAGGATAAATGTCTAAAACATTACATGACCATAAAAAGGAAATACCGAAATCAAACATCGGTAGTCCAAAAGTAAAGCTCATCACACACAAACATAAGAACTGTAAATGAAAGGACTAAACATCAAAGTATAGATAATGCATAAAGTAAAGAAAGGCTAGAAAGCTTCCAGTCCATATGCACGTACGCTTTAAGTCTACAAGCGTCCCTGAGTACCTACCGTTTTGGGAACATGAAAAAGAAAACGGCTGAGCAATACGCTCAGTGAACGAATGTACAATAAAGCATGAATAATATAAGCATATAAGCATATAACAGCGGAAGAAACTAAGTCCCGAATAACCCGGTTAAGTCTTAATAAAACTGGTTTTATAGTTTGAAAAGCCTTATGTTTATCTTGTAAAAATTGTTTAACATATTTTACCATTAGCCAATATAGGTCATGAAAATCAACGTTGCATGAATACTTGGAGGGGTGACCTCGTCATGCAAATTAGAGGGGCTGCCTCTAATTTAATATACTGGTTTTTGGGTAGGAGGGATCAGCTCCTTATGAAGGATGCAAGGCACACACCACATTCACACGGAGTAATCTGCTGAAAACATGTAACTAGGATGCACCCATACGCCCCACATGATAAAGATAATAATATGGCCAAAAGCTGAAGGGACGCCACGAGCAATCACTCCGCCGTAGGGAAGTCATAACACCAGTGCCTCTAGTGTTATGGTTATGGTACCTCCATAACTAGGTGAAACTGGTCATGCATGTATATGGCTTTAGGTATTCTGATTAAACATAAGCAATCAAACATATAAACTTATACTATGGGAAAACAGTTGGCTACATACGGGGAATCCTAATAAGGAAAGAATGTTCATACTGAAAGGACGGGAATCCGTACCTTATGTCTCGTGAACGAAGAAGACGAACGGAAGAGAGTCCTACTTCGGTATCACTAATGTTACATAAATACATACGTGTATAAGTATTTGATTACTAAATACGTAACTGGTTTTATATCATGTCTTAGCTTGTTTTTATATGTTCATTTTATGTTTTACTGTTTTAAGCTTTATACTGTGTTTATCTTTATATTTTGTCTATTCTGATTAAGTATTACTTGTATTTCATGTATTGTTATACTTATTGTGTAATAAAAAGTAACTTTCTAAAAATAGCAGGTTTCCTAAAATAGAAAGTTTCCAAAAATAGAAAGTTACCAAAAATAGAAAGTTTCCAAAAATAGGAAGTTTCTATAAATAGAAAGTTTCCAAAAATAGAAAGTTTCTAAAATTAGAAAGTTTCCAAAAATACAATTACTGCTTAAAATAGATAAGTTTCTAAAAGTAGAAAGTTTCCATAAATAGATTAGTTGCCTTAAAAAAATAAGTTTCTAAAAATAGAAAGTTTCCATAAATAGATATAAGCTGGTTAAATAAGCTAATTATATAAGCTTAAGTGTTTTCTGATTATTATTCAATGTCATGTAGTTATAAAGTATAGTTTACTAATTATTACATGTAAATTAAATAAACTATAGGTTAAAAGTATTTAATTAAATATAACATGATTTTAATTAAATAAAGGTAAAATACTTAGGTTAAAACATGTATTATTAACTATTAATAATATAACCTAAGTCATGTTAATTAATTAACTATAGTCATAGTTTTTAATAATTAATTAATTATAAAGTCTAATTAAATATAAATACTTAGGTTAAAATTCATGATCTAATAATTAAATTTATAAGCTAAGTCATGTACATTAAATTAATCATGTCATGTTTTATTAATTTAATTAAAATCTAAAACATTAAAATCATAAACCTTTAACAAAAATAATTTATAAACCGGACCCGTGACTAAAAACCATGAACCAGACCCATAACTAACACCATAACCCGAACCACGTCAGGTTTCCCCTTGGTTTTGCTGCTGTCGCGGGACCACCACCACCATACCGAGACCATATGGTCTCGGTGGTGGGAAAAAACCAAGCCGAGACCCCCATGGGGCTCGGTTAGGCGTCGGCTAGACCACAACACCCCTAAACCCTTTTTTGATTTACCCTATGATCAGTAACATGTTTAGCTTAATTGTTTTTAATTAGTTTAATTAAAAACACTATGATTTTATGTGATTATTAAAAACAAAACATAAAAAGAAGAGGTTAAAAGCTATACTGAATACGTGGATCAAATAAGGATGAACACACACGAATGCTTGCACAATTTCCAAGATCAAAATCAACCCGAACACCCCTTTTTGGTGTTGTATATCCGGCGGCCAAGGGAGAAAGAAGAAAAAGATTTATGGTTTTGTTATTTTCTTGATTTTGTGCTAAATGAATATGTTTTTCCTAAACTCCCTTGTTTAGTAAATTTTTGAATGGGCTAAGCCCATGCTTCTATGTATGTCGCGGGTAGAGGGGCCCTACATGGGGTAACCCGTACTTTTCTCGTGTCCAAATTATATAGTGTGTTCTCGTGTTTTATCGTGTTCGTGTTTTACGTGTTCTAATTAATTATTGATCGTGACTTAATATATTTATTTGTGTTCGTAATATATATACGTAAATAATGTTAGCTCGTGATTAAATTACGTTCATGATTTCATGATCGCATGTTCGTGATTATAATTATTATTTGAATAATTATCGTGTGTTCATACGTAATAAATACTTATCGTGTTCTAACACGTACGCAATACTTAAAATTCTTATACGTGAAACGTAACGTGCTATAAAAGGAAAGTTCTAATCTTGTACGTACGATCTTAAGGGCACTATTCATGGTAAAAGCATGCGGGTTTTACAACTCTTCCCCCCAAAAAGAATAATTCGTCCCCGAATTATAGATAAAGTAAACTGGAAAAGAAGAACATACCCGAATTCAAAATATGAAATAAGGGTAAGAAGCCCGGATAGACTCCTCTGTTTCCCAAGTGGCTTCCCGCTCGGTATGATCCCTCCAAAGGATTTTGACGAATGGAATCGTCTTCCGTCTCATGACTCGTTCTTGTCTGTCAAGAACTCGTTCAGGTTCTTCTTTAAAAGTGAGATCTTCACGTATCTGTTCCAGTGGATACTGAACCATGTGAAGGGGATGATACTGGTACCCTCTGAGTAAGGACACATGAAACACATTGTGTACATGCGAAAGCTGCGGAGGTAACGCTAAACGGTAAGATACTTCACCGACTCATTCAATGATATCAAACGGTCCGATGAAACGAGGACTGAACTTCCCTTTAACCCCGAAGCGTCTAACACCACGTGTCGGCGAAACCTTAAGAAAGACGTGATCTCCTACGTTAAAATGTATGTCCCTACGATGCTTGTCAGCGTAACTCTTCTGACGTGACCGTGCTTCTTGAAGTTCCTGATTAGCTACTGTAACCCTCTCATTAGTCATCTCTATGATCTCTGGTCCTTCAATTGTTCGCTCGCCAACCTGATCCCAGCAGATTAGGGCGCGACACTTTCTGCCATACAACATCTCGAAAGGAGCACACTTGATACTTGCGTGCCAACTGTTGTTGTATGCAAACTTCACCAAACAGATATAATCGTCCCAATCACCCGTCCATTCCAACGCACATGACCTCAACATGTCTTCCAATGTCTGAGTCGTTCGCTCTGACTGCCCGTCTGTTTGAGGATGAAAAGTCGTGCTAAGCTTAAGTTGTGTACCCCAAGATTTCTGCAGACTCTTCCAAAATCGCGAAGTGAAACGTGGATCTCTGTCTGAGATGATGCTGGATGGAGAACCATGGAGTCTCATGATCTCTCTTCTATACGTATCGACGAGTTTACTGACTGAATCTTCCTTTCGGATCGGTAAGAAATGAGCTGACTTGGTAAGTCGATCTACGATAACCCAGATTGCATTGTGCTTCCTCTTGGTTGGCGGAAGACCAGTAACAAAATCCATGGTGATTTTGTCCCACTTCCACTCTGGAATATCTAACGGTTGAAGGAGACCGCCAGATCGCTGATGCTCGATCTTAACCTGCTGGCAGGTAAGACATTTGGAGACGTAAGTGGCAACATCCTGTTTCATACCACTCCACCAAAAGTACTGCTTGATGTCATGGTACATCTTAGTCGAACCAGGATGTATAGAGAATAGGGAGTTATGAGCTTCAGCTAACAATGCTTCCCGGAGTTCTTGATCATCAGGAACACAAAGTCTCGTGCCCTGCCATACGATACCATTTGCATCTACTTTGAATTCCGTCTACTTCTCCAAATTCTGAACTATCGCCCATATTTCTCCATCATCTTTCTGAGCTTCCTTGATCTTAGAGAGTTACTCGGGTTCTACCCTAAGATTAGCCCAGTAACCGTGCTGTCCACGTACCAAGATCTCTATGTCTAGTCGCTCCAAGTCTCTTATGATTTCCTCCTCAATCTTAATGCCGTTGATCATTCCGGACTTCCTGCTAAGTGCATCTTCTACTACATTCGCCTTTCCGGGATGATAGCAGATTAATGTCATAATCCTTCAACAACTCTAACCATCTTCTCTGTCTCATGTTCAATTCACGCTGAGTGAACATATACTTCAAGCTCTTGTGGTCCGTGAAAATGTCACATGATTCTCCATATAAGTAGTGCCTCCATATCTTCAATACAAACACGACTGCAGCAAGTTCCAAGTCATGCGTAGGGTAATTTTCTTCATAAGGCTTATGCCGCCATGAAGCGTACGCGATCACTTTCCCATGTTGCATGAGAACACAGCCAAGTCCCTTCCCCGATGCATCACTGTAGATTTAAAATCCACCCGTACCAGCTGGGAGAGTAAGAATAGGTGCAGATACTAGCTTCTGCTGCAGGTCTTCAAAGCTCTTCTCTCGTTCTTCAGTCCAGACGAATTTGTCCCCTTTTGGCATCAGTTTGGTCAATGGTAGTGCTAAGCGGGAAAAGTTCTCCACGAACCTACGGCAATAGCCAGCTAAGCCTAAGAAACTGCGAACTTTAGTCGCTGATGTCGGCCTCGACCACTTAGTAATAGCCTCAACCTTCGTTGGGTCCATAGTGATTCCTTCTGCTGACACAATGTGGCCTAAGAATGCCACCTTGTCTAACCAGAACTCACACTTGGAGAATTTAGCATACAGCTGCTTCTGGCGAAGAATCTGTAGTATTGTACGAAGATGGTCTTCGTGTTCTTCCTTGGACTTTGAGAAAATCAGGATGTCATCGATGAAGACAATGACGAACTTGTCCAAAAATTCATGGAAGATTTTGTTCATCAAATCCATGAACACTGCTGGAGCATTAGTCAGGCCGAATAGCATGACTACAAATTCGTAGTGGCCATAGCGTGTACGGAAAGCAGTCTTGGCGATGTCCTGCTCCTTCACCCGTAGTTGATGATAGCCTGACCTAAGATCAATCTTGGAGAAGTGTTTGGCCCCTTGGAGTTGGTCAAAAAGATCGTTTATACGCGGCAGTGGAAACCTATTCCTGATAGTAATTTTGTTGAGCTCGCGATAGTCTATGCAAAGACGCATACTGACGTCCTTCTTCTTAACAAATAAGACCGGTGCGCCCCATGGAGATGTGCTCGGTCTAATGAAACCTCGTTCTAGAAGTTCTTGCAGTTGATCCTTCAGCTCCTTTAACTCTATGGGAGCCATGCGATAAGGAGCCTTGGAAATCGGTTCAGCTCCTGGGATGAGCTCGATATTGAATTCTACTTCACGTGCAGGTGGTATGCCCGGAAGCTCTTCTAGAAATACATCTTGGAATTCCGACACTATTGGCTGAACCTGAATTGATGGAGATTCAGCATCCATGTCATGAACTGTAGCTAGATAACCCTCGCAGCCATGTGACAGTAGTGCACATGCTTTCATGGTAGATATGATTTATACAGACCTTCCGGGTACGAACCCGTTGTGAATGTACTCTGGTGCATTAACATCACTGAAGATGACTCGATATGAATGGCATTCTATGGTAGCATGATGCTTGGATAGCCAATCCATGCCCAAAATCATGTCAAGGTCATTCATGTCCAGCGGAAGTGCGTCAACAGGACGAACCTTATCATCAAACTCTAGGGGAAGACTCTTGTACACATGGGTGATTAATACAGAGTCCCTCAAGGGCGTGGAAATACTGAGTATATTATCTAGTGGCATGGGGAGCATCCTAATGTTCTTGGCACAAGTAGTAGAAATGACCGAGTAAGTAGCACCCGTATCAAATAAAACAAAGGCAGCTTGACCATACATATACAAGATTCCAGTGATGGTACCTGTAGACTTGTTGGCCTGATCTCGAGATGTCGTGTAGGCACGTCCAGTGGTAGGAGGTGGCTTGGTATCAGTATGTCCCGATGTGCCCTCCATCTCGCCCTTACGGCAGTCCTTCATGTGATGGACAAGAAGACCACACTTGACGCATGCGTCGGTGTCGCGACGACATGGCCCTGGGTGCCTACGATGGCAAGTAGAGCAAAGAGGATGAGTATATCCTCCAGCAGGTGCTCTGGCTGGCTGAGGACCTGATAAAACATTTTACATGAGACATGATAACAGGGTACAATGGAAAATGCGAATAATCGTAAGATTGAATACTAGTGATAGCTGGACGGCTAGGCTGTGAACCTCTCTGGTTCTGGTCCCTACCGTTTCCATGGTTCCTGGTAGAAGATTTGCTAAAGTGTCAGAATTATGAGTTATAACATGAAATCATAAGAAAATGCGTAAGTATTAGGACCTGCTGCCGTTGGAGTGTCCAACGTTGCTATGGTAATTATCATTACCGCCACGCCTATCCGTAGCAGAACGGTCGTTAGTCTGACCGTTTCCCTTGGGCTGATTAGGCTGCTGCTGAGTAGCCGGCTGAGACCGGTCCCCAGTTTTCTGCCTGGAAGATACAATTTAAAGAGATGAATAGTTGACATAAATAGAAAGAATACGGATTGGTCACCGCTTGAATACGAATGTTTACCTCTTCTCGGGTCTCTCTGCATCCCCGAACTCATCTCTCTCCTGTAACATTTCCAACTTACGTGCTGCATTGGCCACTTGTGCTACCGTGTCCAACGGAGCACCTTCTAAGTTATTGGCAATCATTGGATTAAGGGCCCAACAAAAATGTTGTGCCTGTTCTTTAGTGGTTCCCGCAGCTTCTCTTAGGACACTGAAAAATCGAAGAAAACGCTGCATGAAGTCATTGTTGTCTTCCTCAGGTCGTTGTCTAATGGTATAGTATTATCTCATGAGCCGATTCCTTCCTTCCGTAGGGAAAATTCTAGGTGGGGGAGGATAGTTGTTGTTCTGATGAAGGATGTCTTGCAAATCTGCATTGGCAGCTGCAACCATCTCCCGGATATTGTTTGTGTTTGCCATCTGACAGTATAACATAAAACACATGATTAAACTGATCTAACATAAAATATATACTTGAAAAAAATTTTATACCATTAAATCAATAGAAAAAATTTTATGCAAGAAAATTTGTACATGAATGCATGATGCAGTTTTATGAAAACTTTTGTATGCTCGAGAGTGAACGCCTATGGTCAGTTCACCCAAAATAAAAGACATGGCGAGGGGACGCCTATGGGTTGGTCCCAAATTTAAAAGTTTCGATAAAACACATGCGACTAAATAGGGCCAGTCCTGTACCAACCGTTACTTAGTCATAAACCTGCGACAATGACATATATATGTATGCATGAAAATGATGAATGCATGAAAACCGACTGTCAGTTCTAGGAAGACCATAGTGACTACCCACTAATCACAGGTCATGTTTTGAGATCCTACAGGTCGAAGCCTTGGCTCTGATACCATAATTGTAACACCCCATTTTGTTAAATGGAATGTCACGCGTAATTATGCGTGTCATCAAAGCATACAAGAATAAATGTCTAAAACATTACATGACCATAAAAAGAAAATACCGGAATCAAACATCGGTAGTCCAAAAGTAAAGCTCATCACACACAAACATAAGCACTATAAATGAAAGGACTAAACAGTGTCCATGGAAAGAGTATCAAAGTATAGATAATGCATAAAGTAAAGAAAGGCTAGAAAGCTTCCAGTCCATATGCACGTACGCTTTAAGTCTACGGCGTCCCTGAGTACCTGCCGTTTTGGGAACATGAAAAGGAAAACGGCTGAGCAATACGCTCAGTGCACGGATGTACAATAAAGCATGAATAATATAAGCATATAAGCATATAACAACGGAAGAAACTAAGTCCCGAATAACCCGGTTAAGTCTTAATAAAACTGGTTTTATAGTTTGAAAAGCCTTATGTTTATCTTGTAAAAACTGTTTAACATATTTTACCATTAGCCAATATAGGTCATGAAAATCAACGTTGCATGAATACTTGGAGGGGTGACCTCGTCATGCAAATTAGAGGGGCCGCCTGTAATTTAATATACTGGTTTTTGGGTTGGAGGGATCAGCTCCTTGTGAAGGATGCAAGGCACACTCCACATTCACACTAAGTAATCTGCTGAAAACATGTAACTAGGATGCACCCATACGCCACACATGATAAATAAAATAATATGGCCAAAAGCTGAAGGGACGCCACGAGCAATCACTCCACCGTGGGGAAGTCATAACACTAGTGCCTCTAGTGTTATGGTTATGGTACCTCCATAACTAGGTGAAACTGGTCATGCATGTATATGGCTTTAGGTATTCTAATTAAACATAAGCAATCAAACATATAAACTTATACTATGGGAAAACAGTTGGCTGCATACGGGGAATCCTAATAAGGAAAGAATGTCCATACTGAAAGGACGGGAATCCGTACCTTATGTCAAGTGAACGAAGAAGACGAACGGAAGAGAGTCCTACTTCGGTATCACTAATGCTACATAAATACATACGTGTATAAGTATCTGATTACTAAATACGTAACTGGTTTTATATCATGTCTTAGCTTGTTTTTATATGTTCATGTTATGTTTACTGTTTTAAGCTTTATACTGTGTTTATCTTATATTCTGTCTATTCTGATTAAGTATTACTTGTATTTCATGTATTATTATACTTGTTGTGTAATAAAAAGTAACTTTCTAAAAATAGCAGGTTTCCTAAAATAGAAAGTTTCCAAAAATAGAAAGTTACCAAAAATAGAAAGTTTCCAAAAATAGAAAGTTTCCAAAAATAGAAAGTTTCCAAAAATAGAAAGTTTCCAAAATTAGAAAGTTTCCAAAAATAGAATTACTGCTTAAAATAGATAAGTTTCTAAAAATAGAAAGTTTCCATAAATAGATTAGCTGCCTTAATTAAATAAGTTTCTAAAAATAGAAAGTTTCCATAAATAGATATAAGCTGGTTAAATAAGCTAATTATATAAGCTTAAGTGTTTTCTGATTATTATTCTAAGTCATGTGGTTATAAAGTATAGTTTATTAGTTATTACATGTAAATTAAATAAACTATAGGTTAAAAGTATTTAATTAAATATAACATGATTTTAATTAAATAAAGTTAAAATACTTAGGTTAAAACATGTATTATTAAGTATTAATAATATAACCTAAGTCATGTTAATTAATTAACTATAGTCATAGTTTTTAATAATTAATTAATTATAAAGTCTAGTTAAATATAAATACTTAGGTTAAAATTCATGATCTAATAATTAAATTTATAACCTAAGTCATATACATTAAATTAATCATGTCATGTTTTTATTAATTTAATTAAAGTCTAAAACATAAAAATCATAAACCTTTAACAAAAATAATTTATGAACCGGACCCGTGACTAAAAACCATGAACCGGACCCGTAACTAACACCATAACCCGAACCACGTCGGGTTCCCCTTGGTTTTGCTGCTGACATGGGACCACCACCACCATACCGAGACCATATGGTCTCGGTGGTGGGTAATAAACCAATCCGAGACCCCCATGGGGCTTGGTTAGGCGTCGGCTAGACCACAACACCCCTAAACCCTTGTTTTGATTTACCCCATGTTCATTAACATGTTTAGAATAATTTTTTTAATTAGTTTAATTAAAAACACTATGATTTTATGTGATTATTAAAAACAAAACATAAAAAGAAGAGGTTAAAAGCAATACCGAATACGTGGATCAAATAAGGATGAACACACATGAATGCTTGCACAATTTCCAAGATCAAAATCAACCCGAACACCCCTTTTTGGTGTTGTATATCCGACGGCCAAGGGAGAAAGAAGAAAAATATTTAGGGTTTTGTTATTTTCTTGATTTTGTGCTAAATGAATATGTTTTTCCTAAACTCCCTTGTTTAGTAAATTTTTTCATGGGCTAAGCTCATGCTTCTATGTATGCCGAGGGTAGAGGGGCCCCACATGGGGTAACCCGTACTTTTCTCGTGTCCAAATTATATAGTGTGTTCTCATGTTTTTTCGTGTTCGTGTTTTACGTGTTCTAATTAATTATTGATCGTGACTTAATATATTTATTCGTGTTCGTAATAAATATATATACGTAAATAATATTAGCTCGTGATTAACTTACATTCATGATTTCATGATCGCATGTTCGTGATTATAATTATTATTTGAATAATTATCGTGTGTTCATACGTAATAAATAGTTATTGTGTTCTAACACGTACGTCATACTCAAAATTCTTATACATGAAACGTAACGTGCTATAAAAGGATAGTTCTAATCTTGTACGTACGATCTTAAGGGAACTATTCATGGTAAAAGCATGCGGGTTTTACAAAAATCCCAGTTTTTAATTTTAGAATCTTGAAACTTTTTTGTCTTTTATTTATAAATCAATGATTATTCATAAGCAATGTCTCTTAATTCATCTAATTCATTTAATTGCATTTTCTGGTGTTTTCCCACGTTCTCCATGTCATCATTACAATGCTTTAGGGCCCAATAAACTTTATGTTCGAGTTCAATTGGCAAGTGACAATTCTTCCCATAAACAAGCTTATAAGGGGTGCACCCAATGGGCGTCTTATGAGCGGTACGAAAGGCCCTTAAAGCATCATCAATTTTGTCGTACCAAGAGGCACGATTTTCTCCTATCGACCTTTCCAAAATTATCTTTAAAGCTCGGCTTGAAACCTCGACTTGCCCACTCGTTATAAATTGTAGAAAGACGATGTGTAACCCCATATTTCTTTAAAAAATTTCAAATTGGTCATTGAATAAATGGGTTCCACGATCGCATATGATATCACGAGGGGTTCCAAACCGAGAAAACAGTTGCTGCAAAAACTTGACTACCATACGAGATCGTTTATGGGCAAAGCCTTAGCTTCAACCCACTTAGATAGGTAATCAACGGCAACAAGGATATACTTATTACCATGATATGATAGGAAAGGTCCCATAAAGTCAATCCCCAAACGTCAAATATTTCACAAACTTGGATTATATTCAGAGGTATTTCATCTTTTTGTAAAGATTTTCCTTAACGTTGACATGAGTCACACGACTTGACAAGTGCGTGCGCATCTCGGTAAATAATAGGCCAAAAGAAACCGGCATCAAAGACTTTCTTTGCCGTGATATTAGAACCATGGTGACCTCCCAAAGGGCCTTCGTGACAAGCTCTAAGGATATTAGTAGCTTCGGTGCCAAACACACAACGTCGAATGATATGATCCGCACAAACTCGGAAAAGATAAGGGTCGTCCCAAAAATAGAACTTGACATCACGAAAGAATTTATGTTTTTGTTGAGTCGTCATTTAAGGTTTATAAACATCATAACAATTACATAAAACCCTAAACGAGATCAAAGCACACATAGCGGAAGTGATTTAACAAGATCATAATAATAACACAATTATAATTAATCGAATTAGGGTTACATACCTTTATCCTAGTGAAGATCCACAAGATCACCAACGAATCACCAGTTAGGGTTTATAACAAACACCACCAAGATATAGTCTAAAGTAAGACTATATTACGATATTGTACACACGTAATACAACGAGCTAACCGTGATTCTAGCACGTGTAAACCAAGCTACAACGATAGTATAAAATCTACCCAACAACCCTAGAGAGGGGCTAGGAGTAGATTTTAAACTAAAACCAAGCACCAAGAAAAACCCATACAAAACCCTTTTAGGGTTTGTGTTGCGATCGGCCAAGAGAGAGAGAAGAAAGAGATTGAGGTGTGTAGAATTAGGAAGGGTGAGGAGATTTATTCATAGGCCTAGAAGTCTTGTAGCCTAAACGAATATAAGGCATGTTTTTGCCTTCCCCTTTTGTGCCCTAACCGACCGTCGAACACCCCTCTATGGGGTGTTCCGGAACCTTCTTCCCTTCTTCCTTTTTAATATTCTTTCTATATATTATTTAACACTCGTTAACACTTAACTCTTAATTAATTAACGATTTTTAAAACAATATAGTTATACAGCTTGATTTAATTTAATAAATATTGATAACGACCTAAATATACATATTCAATCTATCATTATAATGCCACTTTGTAGTATAAATAAGAGCTTCCGATACTTAATATGTTGTGTTTTATATGCAGATATAAAGTTTGAAGGAGCAAAGTGAAGACATACAAAGAAGGGTCCTCAATATGCAAATAAGCCAAAGTTATTGATAGAAGATTCTGGAACGCCCAGAAGTGCGGCGCACAATCTCAGAAGTGCGACGCACATTCCCGTCTCCAAAGTGCGGTGCACTTTTGGAGAAGTGCGGCGCACATTTGACCCCAGACAACACTAAAAGTAAAGGCCACTTCTACTCATTTTACACACGCCTCTCTCTCTCTCAATACTCCATAGCTCAAGTATTTTAGCTTTCTTAGTTAAATTTAAGTATTATCCACTTTTGGGAAATACTTGTAACGAGAGTATTCCACTCTTCGATTCTTGGAGGAGAGATACAATCGTGACACTTGTGTATTCGTTCATTCAATCCAATCTAAGTATGATGTTCTCTTACTCTTTTCCAATTGTTACTTTGATTACTATGTTAGGCTAAGCTATTTGTGACTATATGGGTATGTGACTATAATTAGTGATGATGCTATGATATGATCCTTTATAAATGATTTCAAGCTAATGTTGTAGAACCATTTTACCACCTAGTTCTATGAACCATATTTTATCTAAGTTGATTTGTTACGATAGTTTGGCATTGAGAAACGCAAATTGTTATAATAAGTTTTTAAGAACTTGTCTATGGTCATGAATCTTTGGTTGGAGAGATCCACTTAGAAACTTGATAAAATATTGAACTCGTTCGCAACTTGTTTTGAGCTTAGTCGCTTAATTAAACGTAAGTCTTGAATCAAACCCAAGTAAATTGTGCAAACGCCGTTTTGACGAAAAAGGATTATCACTCTTTACCTACATAAACATATCTCGATCATTATTATCATCATCACGAACTTATACGAACTATCCCATATTAATCATACTTGTTACTATTGATATCATTTCAACTATTTCTTTCTTCAATTATTATCTTGATTACCAAAATGAAATTAAGTCTCAACGAACGATCCTGGCTTACCACTACAAATCTATATTATGAACGAAAGGGTATATTGTCTTCTAGTCCCTTGTTTTTTCTAAACCTTGTAATATAAATTTAAGACTTGCGAACGAACATCAAGTTTTTGGCGCCGCTGCCGGGGACTTACAATCCTGTTTTGTAACCAAATTCGTATAATCATTGAAGAATTAAACCATTTGCCACTCATTTTCAAACCAAAATTTTTCTGTAGTACAGAAAGTACGCCGCACAAACCAAAAAGTGCGTCGCACTTCCTGTAGCAAACCCAAGTGCGCCGCACAAACCAAAAAGTGTGCCGCACATTTCCTACTATAAACACCAAAAACCTTGTTGGATGCACACACATTCATCCGGAACACCACCAACATCACCGTTACCAGAACCTGAACGTACCCTTAACCGAAGGCTACGTAGACTTCATCGTCGTGTACCTTTAGCTAGGAGACACGAGCAAACTCAACCTCGCATAATCAACCAACCTTTCGACAATCTTTCTCAAATCCTATTTCTCACCAAACTCATCAACCGTTACGATCCAATGTCGGACACCGACGATGAACCAATGTGGTCAGCCGATAGAGTTGTAGCACCAACTCCTGGCTCCGCAATCGTTTTACCTGAAATTGCAAACGATTTTGCAATCAAAGGGAACCACTTAACACTTGTAAAAAATAACCAATTTGATGGTCGAATCAAAACCGATCCTCTCAAACACATCCACGAATTCAGCGGAATTTGTAAAATGTTTAACTATGGAGAAGGACAAGCCGAAGTCGTCCAACTCATGATGTTTCCATCATCCCTTACTGGAGAAGCCAAGTCATGGCTCGACGAACTTAACGAAGGAACCATTCGAACATGGGAAGGTCTTAGAACCGCTTTCATGACCCGATTCCTTCCTCCTAACCTATTTGAAAAACTCCTCGGAGAAATCCAAAGCTTTTCTCAACAAGATGGAGAAACTCTCACTGACGCATGGTTAAGAATGAAAGAAATACTCAGAAACTGCCATGGTCATGGACTAAAAAAAAGGAATAATCAAGATTATCTATCATGGTCTTGACGATGCTACCCAAGATGCATTGAATGCCGCAGCGGGTGGAATTTTCCTTTACAAAACTCATAACCAAGCTTACTAATTATTGGATGACAAAGTCCTACTTAAGCTTGATTGGTCCAAAAATCACAAAAACAAAAACCCATGGAAAACCTTAGCTTTTGCCGAAGAAAGCAACAACCCCACTGATACCGAAAATATGGCTCGAATGGATGCCATGTCTCTTAAAATTGATACTCAATATAAAGAGATGAAAAACAAGAAACATGAAACCTGAAAACACTGTGGAGGAAACCATCCTTCTAGTGAATGTGATGACGATGACACACCCATGATGAAGGAAGAAGAAGCCAACTTCATGAATACCTTTCGTCGAACTCGATTTTATAATGATTATCGAGATCGCGACCGCGATAATTGGAGATCAAATGATAAACCAAGTTACGATCGAGATGAAAAGAAACCCAATCAAACCAAAGAAAAAACTAACCTTGAAACCAAGCTCTACAACTTTATTGAATCTCAAATAAAAACCAACATTTTTGTTCGAGAAACATTCACTGACTTCAAAACAAAGTTCGAAACTACGAACAAAAACCACCAAGCTTCCATCCAAAACCTTGAAGCTAAATTTGATCGTTTCGCCAATAAAAATCGACTCGCGATTCTGGTTCTTTACCAAGCAACACCAACCCAAACCCCAAAAACAATAGCAAATATCAACCCCCACAAGCTCGTAACGAGCATGTGAATGCCGTATTCACACGGAGTGGTTTATCTTACGAATCACCTACCAAACCTACTAAAGATACACCAATCGAAATTTAACTCGATAGTGATAATGAGGATGAAGCTCAAACAACCCATACCAACCCAAATGAAAGCCCAACACCCAAACCATATAAACCAAAAGTACCATACCCACAACGCTTACGTAAGAAAAAGATGCAAGCTAAGTATGGTAAATTCCTCGACTTAATACAAGAAGTTCGAATTAACATGCCTTTAGTCGATGTTCTGGCTAGAATGCCAAATTATGGCAAATTTATCAAAGAACTTATCAAGAGCAAGCATAAGTTTGAAGAAGTTTCTTAGACTTTTCTAAATGATAAATGTTCTGCCATTGTCCAAAACAAAGTACCACCAAAACTAGGAGATCCTGGAAGTTTCCTAATCCCATGTACTTTCCATCACTCATACTCTTGTAACGCCTTGGCCGATCTTGGCGCAAGTATCAACCTCATGCCATGCTCTTTGTATGCTAAACTCTCTAAAGATGTTTTAAAACCCACAAAAATGAGCGTTCGCCTCGTGGACCGTTCTTTCCAATACCCAATGGGGATAGCCGAAAACATGTTCGTGGAAGTCGGAAAATTTGTTTTTCCTGTTGACTTTGTAATCTTAGAAATGGAAGAAGATAGCAAGGTACCACTTATCCTTGGTAGACCTTTCTTACACACAGTTGACGCTATAATTAGAGTAAAGTAAAAACAACTCAACCTTGGAGTTGGAGAAGATAGAATTTCTTTTTCTATCGACGAAGCAGTGACACACTCGTACTCTAATGAAGATACTTATTTTAGTATCGATGTCATTGAAGAAATCGTTGAAGCCGATTTCGACGCTCTTCTTGATGAAAGAAGCGAAATTTTGTATTCTATCGAAGGAACCATCCTCGAAGAATAACGTTTTGCTGAATTTGATGCCTTCATAGCCGACCATACTGATGAACCAATCGAAACATTCGAAGAAGAAATCGAAACACCATTTGAAACCATAACTTTCGAAACCGATTTCAAAGTTAAGAAATCTGTTGAAGAACCTCCTATAGATTTAGAACTTAAACCTCTTCCTGAACATCTGGAATATGTGTTTCTTCATGAAGAAAAATTACTCCCTGTAATTATTTCATCCCAACTTTCGGAAGAACACAAAAACGATTTAATTAACGTTCTTAAAAAGCATAAACAAGCTTTTGCTTGGAAAACTTATGACATTTCGGGCATATGTCCATCGTTCTGCAAAGACATAATCCAACTTTTGGATAACAAGAAACCGATTGTTGAAAAACAACGAAGATTAAATCCTAACATGAAAGACGTTGTTAAAAAAGAAATCCTTAAACTCTTAGACTCTGGGATAATCTACCCAATGGCCGATAGCCCATCAGTTAGTCCTATTCATTGTGTACCTAAAAAGGGAGTTATCAATCTAGTGATTAACAAAAACAACGAATTAGTACCAACACGAACCATCACCGGATGGAGAGTTTGTATTGATTGTCGAAAACTAAATGACGCAACCGCAAAAGATTATTTTCCTTTACCCTTTATGGATCAAATGTTAGAAAGACTCGCAGGAAATGAATACTTTTGTTTCCTCGATGGTTTTTCTGGATACTTTCAAATCCCAATCGACCCTATGGATCAAGAGAAAACCACGTTTACTTGTCCATTTGGAACTTACGCTTATAGGCGCATGCCTTTTCATCTATGCAATGCACCTACTACTTTTCAGAGGTGTATGATTGCAATCTTTCACGATATGATTGAAGAATCAGTCGAAGTCTTCATGGAAGATCTCTCCGTCTTTTGAAATCCTTTCGACACATGTCTAAACAATCTCGATAAAATGTTAGCACGATGCAAAGAAGCAAATCTTGTGCTTAACTGGGAAAATGTCACTTTATGGTTAAAGAAGGAATTGTGCTTGGACACAAAGTGTCTGGAGCCGGCCTTGAAGTTGACAAGGCAAAAATAGACGTAATCTCAAAACTCCCACCACCTACTAATGTTAAAGGCATTAGAAGTTTTTTAGGTCATGCCGGTTTTTATCGACGATTTATCAAAGACTTTGCGAAGATCGCAAGACCTTTAACTCAGCTTCTAGAGAAAGAAAGAATGTTCGATTTTGACGACGAATGTCTTTCAGCATTCGAAACACTCAAAGAAAAACTTACATGCACACTCATTATTACAAGCCCTGATTGGAATCTTCCATTTGTGCTTATGTGTGATGCAAGTGAACATGCCATTGGAGCCGTTCTTCGACAAAAAGATGGTAAATAATTTCATCCCATCTATTTTGCAAGTAGAACTCTTAACGCAGCCCAACAAAATTACACAGTTACGGAAAAAGAACTCATGGCCGTAGTTTACGCATCTGACAAATTTCGATCATACCTCGTATTGTCAAAAACAATAGTTTACACCGATCACTCAGCTTTAAAATACTTGTTCAAAAAGAAAGACGCCAAACCTCGTCTAATACGATGGATATTGCTTTTACAAGAATTTGATTTGGAAATTAAAGATAAAAAAGGAGCTGAAAATGTTGTTGCCGATCATTTGTCTCGCATAGTGAATGATGATTCTAGCGATGATGAAATCGATGATTTCCCCGATGAGCATATAATGCAAGTAAGTACTAACAATACACCATGGTTTGTAGACTTTGCAAACTATTTGGTTGTAGGTATTTTACGAAAGGGAATGACGTACCAACAAAAGAAAAGATTTTTCTCTAAACTTAAAAAATACTTTTGGGACGATCCTTACTTATTTAGAATCTGTTCCGATGGAATAATCTGACGTTGTATTTCCGGATTCGAATCTCGAAATATTCTCGATGAATGTCACTACGGACCGACCGGAGGACATTATGCAGCGAACACCACCGCTAAAAAGTGTCTGACGTTGGCTTTTATTGGCCAACGATTATTCGTGAAGCTCATACCTTAGTACGACTATGTAAAGCATGTCAAAGGACTGGAAATATTTCTAAAAGAGACGAAATGCCTCTAAATAACATCCAAGTCTACGAAATCTTCGACGTATGGGGTATCGACTTCATGGGACCATTTCCTAAATCTTACAAATGTGAATACATTTTAGTCGCCGTCGACTATGTATCGAAATGGGCCGAAGCTCAAGCTTTGCAAAAAAAAACGATGCAAGAGTTGTTATCGCATTCTTAAAGAAATTATTCTATCGTTTTGGGATTCCAAAAGCATTATAAGCGACAGAAGAACTCATTTCTGTAACAAACTCCTGGAAAAAATTATAAAAAGATATGGAGTGAACCACCGATTTTCCACATCTTACCACCCTCAAACGAGTGGTCAAGTTTAAAACACTAATAGAGCTCTTAAACGTATCCTTGAAAAGACCGTTCAAAACAAACCTGCTTGTTGGTCTAGAAAATTACAAGATGCTCTATGGGCCTTTCGTACCGCATTCAAAACACCAATTGGAACCACACCGTACAAACTTTTGTATGGAAAAACATGCCATCTGCCAATAGAAATTGAACATCGTGCATATTGGGCACTTAAGAACTGCAACCCCGATCTTAGTGCAACCGGAGAAAAACGTATCTTCCAACTTCATGAGTTAGATGAATTTCGACATCAAGCTTATGAAAGTTCACGATTATATAAAGAACGAACCAAAGTTTGGCATGATCGCAAATTGCGACAAAGAAAAGAATTCAAAAAAGGAGAAAAGGTACTTCTCTTTATCTAGAAATATAAATTCAAGCAACCTAAGCTTACTTAGAGGTGGACTGGACCCTATACAGTAAAACACCAATATCCATCTGGATATGTTGAATTATACAGTAGAGACAATAGCACCTTTACAGTCAATGGACATTGACTTGAGCTCTACCATGAAGAAGAACATTGTAATTAAATCGAAGAAGAAGAAATTCCGTTCTTCTTAAAATAGATCCGAGTAGCCGAGTCTGGCTAAAGACTCTAAACTTAGCGCTATTTGGAAGGCAATCCGTATTTTATCCCCCACCTTTCAACTTAAGTGTGGAGGAGGACCTATAAATAAATAAAATTGTCCTTGTATATATTTTGTATGTGTTTTTTTTTGTTTCATCATCTCATGCAGGAAAATAGCAAATTGTAGCTCTAAGCTGGATTCATCTCTCGAAGTCCCGCAATTTTCTACTAAGTCCTGGGAAGTTCTCGTTTCCCTTTGCATTTTTCCTATTTTTAATGTTTTTATCAGTTATCACCTCGAGGACGATGTTCAACTTAAGTGTGGAGGAGGTGACAAATAAAAAAATAAATAATAAAATAAATTTCTACACATGAAAATCTTTTTGAAATAATATATATATATATATATATATATATATATATATATATATATATATATATATATATATATATATATATATATATATATATATATATATATATATATATATATATATATATATATATATATATATATATATATATATATATATATATATATATATATATATATATATATATATATATATATATATATATATATATATATATATATATATATATATATATATATATATATATATATATATATATTTATATATATATACTAAAACTTATTTATTTACAAAACATATATATATATATATATATATATATATATATATATATATATATATATATATATATATATATATATATATATATATATATATATATATATATATATATATATATATATATATATATGTTTTGTAAATAAATAAGTTTTAGTATATATATATAAATATATATATATATATATATATATATATATATATATATATATATATATATATATATATATATATATATATATATATATATATATATATATATATATATATATATATATATATATATAGTGTAACTTTATTTACAGAACCCATCTTAGTGACAGAACTTACTGAACTCTTTTTTTAAGGTAAACATGTATGCCTACAGAAGTACATGTATGTTTTTAGAGAATATTTGTATTCGCGAAGCATATTTGAAGTTCTTTTTGTAAAAACTAAGTAAAACTAAAAAAAGATATCCAAAAACATACATGTTTAAGGGCGTGCATGCATGTATGTGCACGCATTCAAAAACATACATTTTTGAAATCACACATGAATGTATGTGAGCCCGATCCAAAAACATACATGTCCGCTTTCAAAAACATACATGTACTCCTTCAAACATACATGTTTTCTTTCAAAAACAAGAGTTCTGCAAGTTCTGTCACTAAGATGGGTTCTGTAAATAAAGTCCCCCTATATATATATATATAGGGTGAGGTTATTTTCAGAACCAAATAAATGTACAGAACTGCGAGAACCACCTTTTTACTCTTAAAATTCACATATATATTCATCGGGTTAGTTCATTAGATAGAAATACATGAATTTTCATTATCGTATGTCACTAGGAACATGTATCCTAGGACCATGCACATGTATTTGTTTTGTATGTATTATAACTATGTTTTCGTAGGATAATATGAAAACACATGTGCACTCTTCATATCGCTCATTATACTCGGATCTATAAGCAATAAAACAATGATTAAATGTTAATTTAAACATAACAATGAAAACACATATATATTGTTAATAATATAAAGGTGGTTCTCGCAGTTCTGTACATTTATTTGGTTCTGAATATAACCTTACACTATATATATATATATATATATATATATATATATATATATATATATATATATATATATATATATATATATATATATATATATATATATATATATATATATATATATATATATATATATATATATATATATATATATATATATATATATATAGGGATGGGTTCTAGAGAAAACCTTATAATGATAGAAAACTTAGAAAACAAATTATAGGGTTGATTTTGAAAATGTACAAAACTAGAAGGGTAAAAATAAGAAAAACGCAAAGAATAAGGGTAACTCGGTTATTTTTTTCTCCAATGTCGTCATTTACAAAACACATGGTCATCTCCACTGTATCCCGATCAATAAAATCACCATCGTCAAGCTTTGCCGCCGTCATCTCCAACCACCGCTGTTGTCATCTCCAACTCAAGCCACGGCCGTCGTCATCTCCAACCACCACCGTCGTCATCTCCAACCACCGCTGTCGTCATCTCTAACTCCAACCACCGCCGTCTTCATCTCCAACCACCGTCGTCGTCATCGTCTTCATCATTTCCACCACTTCGTTATTCCAAACCCTAACAACACTCATCCCTGTAATTTCACAACAAAATCGATCCAAATACACTAAACAATACAGATTGGAAAAACGCAAATGAAAAACTCCGATTAAGCATACCGATCAAAAACACATATACTCATGCAGATTCATCCAAATGAGTCTTCAGGTTATATATTTCATTAAGTTCATTTTTAAGCGTATTTATTTCTTGTTTTATATGTTTTTTTAACGATGCTGCCATATATCATTTAGATGACCCTTTTAGGGCCGTTGATGCACATACTGCAACAACTCCTTTAATGTGAGATTTACTCAATTTTCTATTGTCTTTTTTTTCTTCCTTTTTCGCCTTAAAAATTTTAGTATTTGAATATCAGCATTGTGTTATGGATAGATGCTTATACGTGTCACTCAACAAGTTGAGTTGTTCTTAGAGGTTTACAATAGTCTGGTAATGATAGAGGAGCGAACCCATTTTCACACTTTTGATGTATTACTCGCAAAAGTTCTAGAATATTGCGACCTTATATAAGGTCGTAAATCCGTAATATTGGTTAACAACATCGAGACACTTTTTATTCAAAAACAATTATGAGTTTCTAAGATTTTTAAGTCTGATGTTTACTTCTTTTTCAGGTTCGTGTTGTTCGTCATGACAATAGATCAAAGGTCGATCTTCCTATTACAGATTTGGATGAGAAAGTCAAGGTTATGTTGGACGATATTCAGCAACGCATGTTTGATATTCAAAACAAAACCGAGATGCATGTATTCAAGTTACAAAAAACCGGATGAGTTCATTGAAGCATTAGGCCAAAAGAAATTAATCTTGGCTCCATGGTCTGATGAAGAGGTATAGTTTGTATCCATTACATCTTAATGCTTGTAAATTGATGTGAGCAAATTATTCAATCATATCAATTAAAAAAATAGTCTACTGATCAAACAAAAGATTAAAGAGGTCGACCCATTTAGGGTTGTCTATAATCGGGTTGGTCAGTGATGTGTGGGTCTATAATTATGAATTGTGCAGACTAAGTTGTTCTTTTTGTGTATCCACCTGTTGCTTTGCTACAAGTTCTCCAGCTCAAGATTTTTACGCAGCCCCTGAACAAGTAATGGCACATGAGATGAAGCCCGTATAATCTAACATCCAATCAGTTGACAACTGTTGTTCCTATATAATTTTGATAATCTTGACTTCTTTGGTTCATTGTCTTCTCATACTGGTTCAACATCATCTACAAAGCCTACTACCCAAAGTTTTATGGATAGTTGGAACAGCTCAAACAACCAAATTCATAAAACTTCTATTGCATCATAAGAAACGGGCGGGTTCCAAGTCAAATATTGCGTTTGGGTTGATTCTTTGAGTAGTGGACTACTTGATCTCAATATATCATGATGTAAGTTTTTATTTGTTAGTCACTAAATTGTGTATTAATGACCACATTCCATAGAAACAAAACTATTAGAATGACCTTCTCAATTTTTCCTTAAAATGATTAAGGAGGCCGTGTGCATTGAAATTTGACTTTTGGCATCATACAACCTTTTAGACCTTATCTGGTTATATTTTTGTAATATGAAACTTGTAATCTCATAGGATTGAGTGAATCTTTAGAAATTGGGCATCCGTTTGTCTATTTTACTGCATCGATGAACATATTAGTAGGGCATCGATGAGCATAATAGATGGGCATCTCTTCATCGTAGAAAATATTATTGTGTTCCTTAATCTGGAAAATACCATCTAGTTCCAAACACTCCAAACTCGCAACATGAAATTACCTTATGGCAATAGCTAATATTCTAATATTTTATTAGGCATCGGTTTGTTTGTTTGTTTAATGCAATTGTTTGTATCTTTTTGTGTATATGTTTGCCTAATAGTTAGTTTATGACACAGTTGTTACTGATTATTATCAGTCTCCTTATATAGTTCAGGGCGTTATTATACATTTTATAAAGTATTGTGAAGTTTTTATAAAAAAGCTTAGCAAATGGTTGTCCTTGGATATTTCAGATGACATGTTTTAAAGTTTGATATTTAAAACCTTTTTATATAACGGATTTCTCTAAATGTTATTTGTTTTAGAGTTATATTGGGGAATCTATTTGTTTATTTTTTTTAAGGCACAAGTTTTTGATTTGTTTATCTGTTTAAGAGCGTATTATTTGTTTCAGAATATGGTTCTAGAAGCTATTTCTGATATGCAAGCTTGCTGCCTGGTAACGCCGCCTGCCCACTTCTTTTGGAGCTCAGAATCCTTGATTTCGGCATATTGCTCCCATCTAGCGAATTTGTGAAAAGATGGTATCGTTGGATGTTGCAATGCTGTGTTGCACCTTGCACTAGAAGGTTCATACACCTCAGCACTCCTTGCGCGAGCAGATTGTGTGCTGCTTCTACAACATCAATAGCATATTTTTCTTTTATAGACAAGGGTAATCATTATAATCCTTACAATTTTGCTTACCTCTGATCCTTGATAACTAGACGGTTTTATTTTCTGATATTCTCAAATCTTTCTAGTGCAACCAAAAAGGGATATGTACACTGAATCACGGATAATGGATTCAACGGGCTTTGTATTCTCGATTCTTTAGACAAAGGTAAATTTTTATAGGTATCAATTTACTAAACTTCTGGTCACATAAAGGTAATGTATTAAACTGGTTGGAACTATACAAAACTTATGATTTCAGAACCTTGTGTCAAAAAACTATTCATTCTAAGCTACGTAGGCTGAAATTTAGCTTAGGAGAAATCTATAAAGCTGGTTGATCTGTTGAAAAATGAAATTCATATTATGAGAAATTAGTTGTAGGTATTCTAGACATAAAGAGTGGTATACAAGAGTAGTTTGAATTTTTTATATGAATTTCTAAGTCCCCTTATACTGTTACAGGAATGGCTTGTAACTGCACTTTTGCCGTAAGATTAAACTTGAAGGTTATCAACTTTGTTTGATGAGTGGCTAATCAAAGAATAAAAATGAGAGTGGAATTTTGTATCTTCGCCTATTCGCTATATAATTGGCGAATTGCTAGATTGTTTTAACGGACACCTAAAAGCGACAAACAAAAAAAAATGTGGATTACTTAAAATCTGAAACTGAATAAGGTCATCAATCATTGGGAAGGTAACACTAAGCTAACTGAAGTTTTAACCTAGAATAGGAGATAATATTAGTGCATTTGGTTGGACATATTAATTTGTGGAATATGAATTTAGAGCATATGTTTAATAATCTTAATGCATCTATTAGTTAAATTTAATGCATCTATATTTTAAAATTGCGGCATATGTTTGTTTAAATTTAGGGTAGGATGGTTGTGACTTGCGGTCTCTTAACCTGGACTTAAATCTGTCACCTTAATTATGATTCTGCCTGTCCTGGTCCTACTTCATTTTTGGATTTCCTAGTTTTTTTGTCTAAGTCATAGGTAAGCTCACTTGAACTTGTTTTGCTACAACAATTATAAACTGATCACTTGACAATAACCATATAATAAGAACCAGTTTTGTTGTAAATAATCTAAAAAGAATCACTTTTAAAACCCATATCCAAACACCCCTTTAGTTTATTTTCTACATGTTTATATTGCGAAACCAATGTGGTTCGCTTCCAAATTTCAAATTATTTAGTTTTTGTTTTCAAACTTCATAAACTTGCTTTTTATTCTTATTATTATCTGGATAACTTAAGAAGATAATTTCTTGAATGAGGACCACATAAGATGCAACTTATTAAACCACAATATTGAGTTAAGTAATACCTTTACTGTAAAGTTGTACAACCCTATTGTATGCTATATAGAAAATGGTGGAGTGTCTATTTTAAGATTATGAACATTGTAATTTACGTTCATGTTACAAATGATTCTAATGATTAGTGTCTAAGGGTATCATAAAAAATAGTAGCATTTATTCTAAGACTGTGTTACTGCGTTAGTCTGTTTTTTTAAAGGCATGTGATTTAATATTATGTTAGGACATATGTTTGTTTGTTGTTTAAAGCATCTAAATTTTAATATTATATTAGGGCATCCGTTTCTTTGTTGTTTAATGCATCTGTATTAATATTATATTAAGGCATCAGTTTGTTTATTTGTTTAATGCATCAGTTTATATATTTCAGTGCATTCGTTTGCCTAATAGTTGGTTTATGACACGTTGCTCGTTGTAGTTAATATGGCTCCCACTATATTTGAAACTTGTTGTAGTTATGAATCTAAGAGTTCGTTACATTTACCTCATCAATAATTAAGAATAAAAAAGTACAAGATGTGGAGGAAGAAATAGATGCCTCGAGTCTTGTACCCGGTCATTTAAGATTTAACCATAGTAATTACGTATCTGTAACTCTAGTGGCATGCTCTTTCTTGTCAACATACGTCTCCCTGAAAAATATGAGTTATTTTGTATGTTTGAGACTCGCCTTGGATTAAACCTATTGGCTATTGTTCCTAAAATAACAAAATGAGTAAATGACCTTTTTCTAAGAATAAGAACCTGTTAGGGTCTCGAATAATTGTGTGATGTTACTGGGTTATATTTTCCCATATGACCTCCTATCTACGTGTTCATTACTTCAGTAGCAGATACTATGTTCTTCTGTTACTACTATAGCTAACATTAGTAGGTTTTTAAGTACCAGACATCTGAAGTTTGACAAAAAATTTTGAGAATTTTTTTTATTTTTTTTTGGTAATGAACTGATTGGTGGTTTTCTACCGTTATAATCAGGCTAAAGAAACATTTCAAATTTGAAGATCGTGAGGCGATACGAGATATAGTCAGAAGCTATAATCATACAAGGCCTTGAGATAAAGTACGCATGCAATATTTGTGTGCAATGTTAGGAAGAAAACTCGACACAACTAAATAATCAGAGCTCAAATCCTCATTGTTGGCTTGGGTTGAGCTATAGTGTAAATTTTAACTAATAGTGTAAATTCTACTCATCATATATCATATTCCTGGCATCCAATTGAAAGTTCTTGGTTCTCTTAATTGATGAGTTGTAAATTTCGAAATGATAAGAAAGTATATAGGGTTGGTTGATAACATGAACTATTTTTCCTTGTACAACTTTTTAGATCTGATATATATTTTTGATTATTGTATGTTTTGGATTGATTTTAGCATCTAGCTATCAATATGATCTATGAAATGTGTCTTTCGCCATGATTTGATCTGACATACTAATTCAATATCATTAACATATGGTTGGTCTTTGTAATTATATCTGAAAGCAGTTGTGGTTTAGATCTTTTATTAGCCACCTCACATGTTTTTTCTACTTGAAACACATTCTACAGCTTAGCAAAAAACCAACAAAGATACACTTCATAAAACTTTAAAAACATATGTTATGTTGGGTCAAAAAGTTGATGTGGCAGAAACTCAAAATCGAAGGACATTTACTCAAGCGTTGACAAGAGTAATATAGACGTTGACAAGAGCAATGTAGGCGTTGACAGAAGTCAACAAAAGTCAAACGCAGTCAACAAAAGTCAACGCTGATGGATTTGATGGAGAATTCTATTTACAGAATATATTGGATATATTCTAAATAATATATTCAGTATATATCTATAGAAATAGAATATTTAGTTGTTTATTTGATTTGATCTCTTGTAAACCCTAATCCTTACACTATAAAAGGAACCAAGGGTCTTAGGTTTTAATCATTCAATTCATTCACAATGTAAACCTAAAGTGTGTGTCGACTAGACGTGGGATTCAATGTATACACGTCTAGTGATTGTTAATTATTAATATAGTTAGCAATCCAATTGTGTTTTAATTCATGTTTTGTGCCTAAACACCTTGTTAATGATTGTTGTTCTAATTCCGCTTTGATTGTATAATCATATGAACAATGATCATTCCTAGTAGCTTAAAAGATCCGAAACCAAGGTTTCCACAATTGGTATCAGAGCCTCGTGGATCGTGATGCTAGGACCAACAAGGTGTTCGTGTTTCGAGAAGAAAAGAAAAATCCGTCTAGGGTTTTTCTGGACGTTTTTGTGTGCGCAGCAGCATTCAGAAGGGCATAACTTTTTATTGAACTGTTGGATCGCCATGAAATTTTATATGTGTGTTCTACATACATCTATCTAGATATCCACCGGAGGGATTGTCGAGATCTATCCCCAAGAAAAAGTTATTAAGCGTCAAAGTCAGCAGGGGTCATATGCTGTTTTCTGTGAACAGTAATAGTAAAAACGCGATTTCTCCTTCGTTAACCGTTGGATCGTCGTTAAATTTGATCTGTAGGTTCTTGACACTTATGTCTAGGATCTGATAGAAGGGATCTTCGATCTGAGCATTTATGAAGAAGTTATTCGCTGTCGAAGTTCACTGCAGTTTATGGATTTTCACATGAAATAATGATTTAGGGTTTATAAAACCCTAGATCAATTAGCCGCTGATGGGAGTTATTTAGACGCTGATAGATGTTGGTGTGACGCTGATAGATGTTGGTGTAACGCTGACAAGCCATGGATGAGACGCTGATGGCCAGGCGCTGACAGGTACAAAGTTGGCGCTGACAGGAATAAGTTAAGCGCTGTTGGGAAGCGCTGACACTTGTTGTCCGATATATACATTTTTCAACGCTGATAAGTGTTGTTCGATATTGGACAACACACAGTGTTGATATCTTGGACAGTAAAGGATATTGGACAACAAAAGGAATAGTTGCTGTTTGAGAAAATTGGTACGTTTTAAGCACACAAAAAGGAGTAATTACACACGAAGGTACATGTAATCTCTGTTTTAATATAAAATATCATGATGATATTAATGGCTCGGATATTTTGAAAGGGATTAATGATTTTTAAGTAAGTTAGCAACCATTCATGAAGAATTTTATTGGATTATGTAATCGGAATAGCCTTGTGAAAGAGTTATTCGTTGACAGCTTTTACGTATGAAGATATTGACTTGTCATGAAGAGGTGTTAGCTTAAGGGGAAGAATTCTTATGGTAAGATTGTTGATTGAAGAAGATTTTCGCGAGTTTGTGTTCTATCATATCTTAAAGTCGTGCACTCCCAGTCATAGACTTTAAAGGTAACTTGTTCGTGCTTTACATGGTTGGTGATGAAGACTTGTCATAACACTTGAAGGAGTTACATTATCGTGCTCAGTGTCTTACAAAGGATGAGAATATTGACAAGGGATCGAGGTCTACTTATATCTCCTCTATAAGTTCTTTATCACGTGGATAAAACAAGACATGGAACACAAGGTTGGGTTATTCTACTTCTACATCAAAAATATTATATTAATTGTTCTTCAAGATCATTACACAGAGCCTACATATGGAGAATCTTCAACATTGCAACATTGTTTACTTCATTGTTGATGTGACAAAAAGGGGAAGAAATACGTGCTACACTTGAGGGGAAGCAATTTGAAGATCATGTACAACTTACAAGAGATACACATAAAGTTTTGCCACTATCAACTAGGGGAAGATTGTTGGGTCAAAAAGTTGATGTGGCAGAAACTCAAAATCGAAGGACATTTACTCAAGCGTTGACAAGAGTAATATAGACGTTGACAAGAGCAATGTAGGCGTTGACAGAATTCAAAAAAAGTCAAACGCAGTCAACAAAAGTCAACGCTGATGGATTTGATGGAGAACTCTATTTACAGAATATATTGGATATATTCTAAATAATATATTCAGTATATATCTATAGAAATAGAATATTTAGTTGTTTATTTGATTTGATCTCTTGTAAACCCTAATCCTTGCACTATAAAAGGAACCAAGGGTCTTAGGTTTTAATCATTCAATTCATTCACAATGTAAACCTAAAGTGTGTGTCGACTAGACGTGGGATTCAATGTATACACGTCTAGTGATTGTTAATTATTAATATAGTTAGCAATCCAATTGTGTTTTAATTCATGTTTTGTGCCTAAACACCTTGTTAATGATTGTTGTTCTAATTCTGCTTTGATTGTATAATCATATGAACAATGATCATTCCTAGTAGCTTAAAAGATCCGGAAACTTAGGTTTCCACATGTTAGTCGCTGATCCATACACCTGCAGATCAGATGATGTTGGTTGTTGTGTTAAGCAACAACAAATACATTATTATAATGAATTCAACTCAAGACCTAATGATTGATTTCAGAAGCAAAAAATGATTAACAATTGCTACCAATATGATATAATAACTTTAACAAAATAAGATCAGAAACATTTGAGGAATTTCCAATCAACCAAAAAACTAAACCGGTTAACAATATCTTTCCAATTAAAACATATTTGATCTGTGGTATATTTCAACATGCTACATCTTAGTCTCCTTTGTATCCTCGCTCTCGCCATCATCTTTCACTTGGCTTTCCTTCTTTTTAGAATCGTGAGCCTTAAACAAGGTTACACTCGTTGACCCACGTTAAAAAAGAGCATCTTGTTGAAGGTCACGAGTCAGAATCAATTCAAGCATGTGAACAGCCTAACTTATAACATTGGTAAGTTAAGTTGGCGAATTGTATGGTAGGTTTTTATGAATATTGACCTTCGATTCTAGGGTATGGTGTTCTCACAACTTTTTTGTTGTGCAACAGAAGCGATCTAGCCCACTCGACCAGGTTGTGCTCACGACTTCTCCTCTTATCCAGGGCTTTACGACAAATCAACATTTCAAGAAGAACCACCTCGAACCCATATATATATCACTTCTAACTGTCAAGTGTCCTACAAACGCCACCAAAATTTAAGATTAAAATACTGCTATTTAAATAGTGTAAACATAAATATTCTCAACCAAACACGTCGCTATATTACTGAAAAAAAATCCAGAATCAGTGTAGTTTACCCGCTTCCACTCCGCCTAAAGATTATGCCAAAACTAAGCGACTAAACAAAGAACCATGGACAATGCGGGTGTTGCTAAAATGAGAGCTAGGAATGTAGCAGAAGTAACAAAGCAAACCTCGACAATTAAGTTAAATTTACAATAGAGGATGTTAAAATACTTCCATTCGTCAAGTATGATACAAACAAGCAGTTGAATACTTGGTTCTTAATTTGCTGAAGTTAACTCGGCCTCAGTTGAATTACTGATCCAATGTTTTATAGTGCATCACACATATAAAATTTAGATGACACATTTGATCAAACACCTTGTGTGCTACCCTATTAAACATGATTTTATCATATTAAGACCAACATAAAAGCAAAAAACAAAAGAAATTATTCTAAATACAACCAATATTAATTGATGATAACACTCATTTAAAAAAAAGCTTACTTGCAAACCTAAATGGTGAATCTAAATAGTCACAGGAATCAAAATGATGATTAACCATGGGGAATAATGGTGAATGATGAAATTGATGGTAAAAATCGACGTTAATGTGACACAGATGATCTTCGTCACCGTTCAGGACGCCGCAGATGATCACCATCGACGTCGGAGATGATATCCATTCTCGTTCTATCACCGGAGATGATCTCCATCATCTTCGCCAGATCAAGTAAACGATGGATCTTTATGGTGAACGTTGGTGTATATGGTGGTGATGGTGATATGGTTGGGGCGGGAAGAAACACGATAATAATGGAAGAAGAAAAAAGAGAAAATGAGAAAAAGCGGGCATTAAATATCTGATGGGTGGTGGAAGTTTTAAACGTGTGCAATATTTACCCATAAGTATTGATAATTTACATTCGGCCCCTTGTATTTTTTGCGAAAAAAGAAGGGGAAAGGGCCTTTGATCCAACGGTTAAAAAGAGGTTTTCTAGGTTTTTTTTTGAGATGAAGTTTTCTATCGATCCCATCTATATATATATATATATATATATATATATATATATATATATATATATATATATATATATATATATATATATATATATATATATATATATATATATATATATATATATATATATATATATATATATATATATATATATATATATATATATATATATATATATATATATATATATATATATATATATATATATATATATATATATATATATATATATAGGGAGGTGTTATTGTAGTGACCACCCTTAAAATAAAAACAATAAGAACCAATCTAAACCGTTAGATGTATCAATAATAATGACATTTAATTAAGCATGAAGTAATGGCAATATTGTAATAAATTAAAAAATGAATGGCATTATACGTATCATTATTATGCCATTTACATTACCTGTTAGATAAGCAATCCGGATTTGTAGCTCTCAGTTTACTAAATTAAATATGTACTACTAAATTCAATGTTTCAATTAAACTATCGATTAAATTGACACGCATATGTGTTGGAACAATATTATCGATTATTTTTTGAAATATTTTTAAAACGTGTGATAAAAAACGTAGTTGAAAATGACACATTTTATTCAAACTTAATTGTTCGTATTAAACGACACATTTTTTCTATGAGTGTGACACATTTGTAGTGTTACGCATTATAGTTATATTTAATTATGGCACGCAATTATTTGTATTAACTGACACATTTTGTTTTATGGTTATGTAGTGAATTATATTTTTATTGACATATTTGTAGTGTCACGTGAACTTTATAGGACATGTCATTTGACACATTTGTAGTGTCATCATTTATTATTGATCAAATTTTAGCACATTTGTAATGACATATTATAAAACTTTAATACATTTGTAGTGACACATTATCTATTTCACACTCGTTTTATTATACCTATGTAGTGACACAAAGTTTTTTTTTGACACATTTGCAGACGTTATTTATTGTGACATATTTTTAGTGGCAAACTAAATTTTTTGACACCAGTTAGTTAATTGATACATTTTTAGTGAGATTTTGGTACATTTTTACTGACACATTAAATTTTTCTAACATTTCTTTTGTAACACATTTGTTTTTTAATGACACATTAATTTCTTAACAAAATTTTATTAATTGAAATGTGTCTAAAAGACAATAAAAATTTCTAACACAATATACATTTCGAAGAAGAAAAAAAACGACAATAAAAATTTAAAAGGAGGTAAGTGGTTCAAATGAGAATTTAAAATATGGATGAGCATTTTGACTTGTATTTAGAAACCGTATCGGAACAATACTTATTTTTGGTATTCGAATTTTTTTGGTACGATACCGGGACAATGAAATAAGGCAAAAAAAGTCAATACTACTAATCCGGTACAGGACAAGAACCAAATCAGAAAATTCCTGAAAAATCGAGAAAAACCTGACTTCCCGGTACCGGTACTGATACCCGTACGGTACCGATATCCAAATCCCGTTCAATACGATATTGATACCACTAGTTTATGTTTGAGAAAAAAATCAGTACCACTAATTCAGTAAGGAATCAGTACGAGATTGATACCGTTATCATTCACTAAATCGGTACCACTAATACTGGTATTAATAATCAAATTAAATATGTTTATAGATTTTAACCTTTTTATTCTCTTAAATAAAAATGATTTTGACTAAGATTGGAAAACCCATAGTAAATGATCGTGAACATATGCACCTGACATATTGTAAAACTTGAATAATCAAGAAAATATTTATGGCCAAATCATATTTAATGAATACTCTTTTATAAGAACTTGAATAATTAATGATAATAATGAGCATGTCATTTAAAGTTTGATTGACAAATATGTAAGAGAAACTCATGAAGTGTTGTTAGCTCAATTTTTAAAATACCAAGTTTGTCCTTTTGATTTTATTAGTTAATATTTTAAATATTAATTGTTTTAGATCACATTTAATTACTTAATGGACACGTGTCAGATTTTTATTGGTTCTTATTGTTTTTATTTTAAGAGTGGTCATCATATGAACGCAAATCTATATATATATATATATATATATATATATATATATATATATATATATATATATATATATATATATATATATATATATATATATATATATATATATATATATATATATATATATATATATATATATATATATATATATATATATATATATATATATATATATATATATATATATATATATATATATATATATATATATATATATATACATATATATATATATATATATATATATATATATATATATATATATATATATATATATATATATATATATATATATATATATATATATATATATATATATATATATATATATATATATATATATATATATATATATATATGTGTTTTGTAAATAAATAAGTTTTAGCAAAACAAAAATCTCATTGATTGACATTATAATTAAGCAAAAAAATTAAAACCATCACCCAAATATGTGAGAAAAACTTAGCCTTATGTTTCTCTGTTTTGTGTGAAAGCCGATAATCTAGTATGCTTCAAAATTAGTGCTTGATCATCATTTACTAAACCGCAGTGAGGTTAATTTATATATATTTTCGAAAAGAGGCAAAATAAAATAACCCTTATATCATTTTAGTTAAGCTACACTGGCTTACTAAAATATGTGGCACTTATACGCATGTGTTATATTATCCATTGTGCCAACATCCTTGTATCTTATGCCTAACCATTTGTCAAGTCGTAAAGTTTATGATGTTCTCTTAAAAAAAATGAATGAAAAAGAAAGAAAAAGAGTCAAGTATTCTAGTATAGTTTATTCTATGACTTTGACAAAGTCATACTTTTGATCCTACACCCACATCATTTATCAAGTTTTGCTTCTTTGAAAATTTATCTGGTGCTCACGCCGCAACGGTTATGTTTATGTGTCATGTACAAACCTATGGTAGCTATCTATTTTATGTCCATGTTATTTGATTGTTATCTTACATTTACCCTTTGTGAATGACATTTGTGTGAACTTAAAATCCAAACACTATCCACGTGAGGTGCTGAAACTATTTTGTCATTTGCTTTTGCTATTCATAAAAATTAAATCATTTTCCTATCATAATTCACAACACTTAAAAGCATTTTAAAATTGAATTTGTTTTCTCTCTTTGATTGCTTGAGGGCAAGCAATAGCTAAGTGTGGAGGAATTTGATAACGACCTAAATATACATATTCAATCTATCATTATAATGCCACTTTGTAGTATAAATAAGAGCTTCTGATACTTAATATGTTGTGTTTTATATGCAGATATAAAGTTTGAAGGAGCAAAGTGAAGACATACAAAGAAGGGTCCTCAATACGCAAATAAGCCAAAGTTATTGATAGAAGATTCTAGAACGCCCAGAAGTGCGGCGCACAATCTCAGAAGTGCGGCACACATTCCCGTCTCCAAAGTGCGGCGCACTTTCGGAGAAGTGCGGCGCACATTTGACCCCAGAGAGCACTATAAGTAGAGGCCACTTCTACTCATTTTACACACACCTCTCTCTCTCTCAATACTCCATAGCTCGAGTATTTTAGCTTTCTTTGTTAAATTTCAATATTATCCACTTTTGGGAAATACTTGTAATGAGAGTATTCCACTCTTCGATTCTTGGAGGAACGATACAATCGTGACACTTGTGTACTCGTTCATTCAATCCAATCTAAGTATGATGTTCTCTTACTCTTTTCCAATTGTTACTTTGATTACTATGTTAGGCTAAGCTATTTGTGACTATATGGGTATGTGACTATAATTAGTGATGATGCTATGATATGATCCTTTATAAATGATTTCAAGCTAATGTTGTAGAACCATTTTACCACCTAGTTCTATGAACAATATTTTATCTAAGTTGATTTGTTACGATAGTTTGGCGTTGAGAAACGCAAATTGTTATAATAAGTTTTTAAGAACTTGTCTATGGTCATGAATCTTTGGTTGGAGAGATCCACTTAGAAACTTGATAAAAGAAATTAAACTCGTTCGCAACTTGTTTTGAGCTTAGTCGCTTAATTAAACGTAAGTCTTGAATCAAACTCAAGTAAATTGTGCAAACGCCATTTTGACAAAAAAGGATTATCACTCTTTACCTACATAAATATATCTCGATCATTATTAACATCATCACGAACTTATACGAACTATCCCATATTAGTCATACTTGTTACTATTGATATCATTTCAACTATTTCTTTCTTCAATTATTATCTTGATTACCAAAACGAAATTAAGTCTCAGCGAACAATCCTGGCTTACCACTACAAAGCTATATTACGAACGAAAGGGTATAGTTGCCCGTGTTTGTCTTCTAGTCCCTTATTTTATCTAAACCTTGTAATATAAATTTAAGACTTGCGAGCGAACATCAAATATATAAATATATTTATTAAATAAATTAATAAATACAATAAATAAATTTATTAATTAAATTAACTCTTTACGTATTGAGTGCAATCACGTAATCTCGAATTCGGTCCTATCACACGACTATTAAATATAAGTCCATAAACCTACAGCTCCCACTTGGACATATTTCGAATATCGTGACTACATTGACTAGCGTCTAGTTACACTAGCAATGTCACTAGTACAACTCGAGTAAGGTCTCCTGGATAAAACCTTTAAATGATTCATCATTATTATTATCCTTTTATTTCTAATACAACGTTAATAAGGATATGGATCTCAGTCATTCCTTTCATTAACCATTTTGTTTCTCGTTCATAAATTCAGCAAGATTACCAAAACAAATTTGGGTGCGGCCACACAAACATCTTACTAATCCCACGAGGGTCCCAGTTGTATTATAACTCCAAAACGAAATCGGAGGAAATAAATTCCTTATTGACTACAAGCAAAACTTATGTATTTTGCAACACTTCTGAAAATAACCCTTATAGATACCAGTTACGTTTAGCGTTAGATTATTCCACACAAATGCACTAGATTTATGACAGTTTTCTGGTATCTCAGGTCTGGTATCCCAGTTGTATTATAACTCCAAAACGAAATCGGAGGAAATAAATTCCTTATTGACTACAAGCAAAACTTATGAATTTTGGAACACTTCTGAAAATAACCCTTATAGATACCAGTTACGTTTAGCGTTAGATTATTCCACACAAATGCACTAGATTTATGACAGTTTTCTGGTATCTCAGGTCTGAAGATAACTATTTATGTTATACTTAATGACAAATATCCATAAAGTATAATCATATAGATGGGATAAGTCTAATACTCGATTCATCGAATATCATCCAAAATCGATCAATATACTTTTAAGTATACTCTATCGCAATTTTGAATTGTCTTAATTTAATAATATTCCCATATTATTAATCGACAACGGACATTTAGCATAACAATTTATTCATGGATTAAAACATGTAAAATGGGTACAAAATTAAATAACAAGAATAAACGAAACCTAGTATTTATTTCATTAAATAATAATGCCTTAACATCCTTTATCCAAATACTAATCATAAATTTATTGCATGAAATCGCTAGCTAGTTGCAGCCCAATAGCCTTGACATGCTTAACTACCTTTGGTCTAGGCAAAACCTTAGTAAAAGGATCAGCTACATTATCATATGTGTGAAATTTTATTAATTTGATTTCACGAGCTTCTACTTGTTCTCGGACGTAGTGATGTCTACGTTTAAAGTGTCTGGCACCATTCATGACTCCAGAATCATTGGCGAATATTATTGCAGTAGAACTGTCACAATATATATCAATAGGTTCTTTAATTGAAGGCATCACTCCAAGATCTCCAATAAACTTCCTAATCCAAACAGCTTCCATTGAAGCTTCTGAAGCAGCCATGTACTCAGATTGAGCATGCATTACAATTGTTGTCTGTTTCTTGCTCTTCCAGTCAATTGCTCCTCCATTGATGACAAACACGTAACCCGTCTGAGACTTCGTATCGTCTTTATCACATTTCCAGGCCGCATCACAAAATCTTGTCACATTCAGTTTTGTGTCTGGTTTCCCTCCATATACCAAAAACAATTCTTTCGTACTCCTCAAATACTTTAAAATATGTTTAACAGCAGTCCAGTAGAGCTTCCCTAGATTATGTTGGTATCGACTGACCAAGTTCTGAGCAAACGCCACATCAGGCCTTGTGCAACTTACAACATACATAATAGATCCTACAGCCGAAGCGTAAGGCACCTTCTGCATGTATGCCACCTCTTCAGGAGTTGATGCATCCATCTCATGACTCAGATTGTGCTTAACTTCCATAGGTTGAAAACCTTTCTTGGAATTATGCATTTTATACTTCTTCAATATCTTATCTATATAAGCATCTTGACTTAGACCAATTAACCGTCTTTTCCTATCTTGATAGATCTTAATTCCCAAAATGTATGCAGCGTCACCTAGATCCTTCATAGAAAAACATTTACCAAGATAATCCTTAACAATTTTAAGTCTTGGAATGTTACTTCCCATGATTAATATGTCGTCAACATACAAGACTAGAAATACATCACTCCCACTAGCTTTGCGATATACACATGGCGCATCACGATTTTGAATAAATCTGATGTTTTTTATTTCTTCATCAAATCGTTTATTCCATTGACGTGATGCTTGCTTCAAACCATAAATTGATCTTTGAAGTTTGCACACGTGTCCTGGATTTTTAGGATCAACATACCCTTCTGGTTGTTGCATATAGATGTCTTCATCTAAGCGACCGTTCAAGAAGGCAGTTTTAACATCCAATTGCCATATCTCATAGTCATAGTATGCTGCTATAGCTATGAGAATCCTAATATATCTTAAGTCTGCTACAGGAGAAAATGTCTCCTCGTAATCTATGCCAAAAACTTGAGTAAAACCTTTAGCTTCTAAATGAGCTTTATATGATTGTATTTTTTCGTCCATGTCGGTTTTCTTCTTGTATATCCACTTATGTCTCACTACTTTAGCATTTGGTGGCAGATCTACAAGAATCTAAACATCATTAACTTTTATGGATTTCATTTCCTCATCCATAGCAACCATCCACTTATCCTTCTAATGATCAAGCATGGCAGATTTATAAGTAGCAGGTTGACCAAGATCCCCTACTTCATCATCATCCTCTATATTAAGACATATATTTCTACTTGCGATTTTAATCCTTTTAGATCTACGCAGAGGAACTAACTCCGGTGGAACTCCCGGACTTTCTGGTTCTACAATAATTATTTCGCTTGTGTTTTCAGAAGATAATGTATCTATATGACTCTCTTAAAGATCATGATTTCTCCCACTGAATTCTTGATTTACAAGATCACTTTCAAGGAAGTCTCCATACCTAGCAACAAGAATCTTGTTCTCAGGTGGATAATAAAAGTAGCAACCCATAGTTTCTGTAGGGTATCCTACAAAGATACATTTCACATATCGTTGTTGAAGTTTGTCACCCGAGTCACGTTTCACATACACTTCGCAACCCCAGACCTTTAAATAAGACAAATATGGCTTCTTGCCATGTCATACTTCATATGGTGTCTTATTACCTTATTCGTGGGAACCATATTTAGAATACGAACCGCAGATTCTAAGGCATAATCCCAAAAGGATAATGATAAAGTTGTAAGATTAAACATAGATCGCACCATATCTAATAGTGTACGATTTCTCCTTTCGGATACACCATTTTGTTGTGGAGTATAGGGAGATGTGAGATGCTGAACAATTCCGTTCTCACTTAGATAATCTATAAACTCTTGATTTAAATATTCACCACCTCTATTAAAACGAAAAGCTTTAATCTTCTTTCCTAATTGCAATTCTACTTCTGCTTTTAACACTTTGAATATTTCAAATACCTCATGTTTATGCTTATGTAAATAAACATATCCATAACGACTATAATCATCCGTAAATGTTAAGAAGTAGCTAACACCTTTACTTAACACATGTCTAAGTGGTCCACACACATCAGTATGAATTAAATCAAGTAGATCAGTAGCTCTTTCAATATTACTATTAAAAGGTTTCTTGGTCATGTTTCCATAGATACAAGACTCACATTTATCAAATGATTCATCATTGATATTTTTCAAAAGTCCTTCACGTTGAAGCTTTTGTATACGAGTCTTTCCAATATGGGCAAGTCTACAATGCCAAAGATAAGAAGAGTTCTTGTCTAACTTTCTCTTCTTACTCATGCTAAATACAGAATTATTATACTTGGAATTATCATGCATGTCAATTTCAAACACACCATTCACAGAAATTGCTTTAAAATAGAATATACCATCTTTGAAAACAGAAATTCCATTATTATCAATAGTATGAATAAATCCAAGATTCCATAAACAAGAAAAGGAAATAACACCTCTAACAATTGAAGGTGCATAATGACAATCATTTAAAATCAGTACTAAACCCGAAGGTAAAACTAAATTAAACGTTCCTATACCTTCAACAGCTGTTTGTGCTCCATTGCCCACTTGCAGATATTGTTCCCTATAGGATAGCTTCGTTTCCATCTTAAATCCTTGTAGCGTATTACAATGTTAATACCGCATCCCGTATCATATACACAGGAATTTAATTTGTATGTCAAATTAAATAATTCAATCATAAATAAAGTACCTGAAGTTGCAGCGCCTTGCTCAACCTTGTTCTTTATTTCTCGCAACTCACTAAGATAAAGAGGGCAATTCCTCTTCTAGTGACCAGTTGCTTTGCAATGCTGACTAGTCTCATCCTTTTGAGATTGTTTCTTCTTAGAAAAGTTTTGCTTAGGTTTCAGATATGTCGCAACTTACTTTCGTTTATCAACTTTGCCTTTGCCTTTCATCTTTTTGTCCACTTACGGTTTTGGCTTAGTCACTCTACCCTTTTGTATAGTTAGTACTTGAGGAATAGAGGTAGACGCCTTGTCCTTCAACCCCTTTTCATAGTCATTGAGCATTGCATGCAAATCATTAATTGTCTTCCCAGTGCAATGCATATTATAGTTTCGAACAAAATCATTGAAGTCCTTGTTAAGGGACCTATTGATCAAGTTGATAACTATATTATGATCATAGGTTTGTCCCAGTGCAATGAGTTGTTCCATATAACCTCTGATCTCCATATATGGGCACTTATAGACTTTCCAGGAGTTTGCTTGCAGCTATGCAAAGCATCTACTAAGTCATAGATCTCCACAGCTTGTGGCTTCTAGAACATAGCCTTGAGTTCATCAAGCATATGCTTAGGCGAAAATAACTCATACTTCTTTTGAAGCGGATGGGACATTTTCCCTAGCATTAAGCAAGCCACGTCCAAGTGTTTCTTAACAGTAGTAGCGTGTTCAAGCCTTTCAGCGTCAGAAGCTCCTTCAGCAAGATCTTCCGGATAGGGAGTGGTCAAGATTTCAATATTACCTGCTACTCTCAGAACAATTCTTAGGGATCAATACCAATCATTGAAGTTTGGGCCAGTAAGTTCAGGACGACCAAGAAAGTTTTGAACGTAGAACTTATCGTATTATTGTCGGGTTGAGCCATTTCTACATAAATAAGTTCAAATATTAGTATTTTTGATAATAAAATACTTTCAAGAAAATAAAATTACCCCGGTAAATTAACCATAGTATTTTCCTTGAATCCTAGAATATATATTGACATAAATCCATCACATCAGTTGATCTGCTAGCAATGGATGTATTCAACATAGTGACTTGTCGAACAATTCAATTGACAAACAATTTTACAATTTCTAGATATTTAAGGGATTTACATTGTCAAAAGAACATTTTGCATTGTAAACATGTTTCATCCCTTCTGAATGCCTTAAGTTTCCAGGTCTCACTGAGTAACTTAATTAAGTCGTCTAATCTGCACAACGTAAAACTATCACGCGGATTCTCATTCAATGAAAGTTTTCTTTCCATCACAACATCGTCCAAAATCTCATATGACGACATAGTAACTTCAAGTGTTCGTCAATTGGATAGCATTCGACTTAAATTTTAAGGGTATAAATTTTGATGTCAAAATTAATGTATGGAGAGGCATGCATACAACTCCATAGCATAAGTTTAATAAAACATTTAGTAAACTTTTTCACAAGACTAAATTTCTACACAAATTATGTTGAGGTATTGGTAAAACAAATTTAAAGTATTACCCACAACTATTCACAACGTACGTCTCCTAGAACTCAGCTAGAGCACAAAGCAATAACCTTATTCATTGTGTTTCAGATTTGAATTTTGCGGTAAATCAATCTTAAGGTATAATGCAAATAATAATCATAGGTAATTTCAATTTGACGCACAGGTGAGCCGGGAATTTGGTCAGCGACTAATGGCATAACACCTCCTTCCTTAACCGGGTACATGACCAGCGGTGCGTTATACCCACTTTATAGTTGTCAAATAAAGTAGGCTGTTAAATTATTATTGCTAATACCAATCAACAAAATTCTTATGTAATTTAGTTCTCAAAACAAATCTTAATTTTAATATGATTTAGTCAATATTTATTTTTCTTTAAAAAAAACCCTTGTTTACAATAATTCAACAATTTACGATAAACAAATGAAAAAAACAACTAGATTATAAACACATAATAACAATTTATATGTGCAATAAATAAATCAGATAGCCACATGCATACGATTTATTCAATAATCTACAACTCTAGGTTTTTTATATCCATATAAAAGTCTTCCCTAATTCTATATTTATTGAATCAAATAACACAAATAGCAATTTAATTCATCCGTGAAAACATGCACGTTCATCACGGATCCATCTAAAATCTCTAAACAATTAAATCTCTACGGATCGTAACCATTAATCTACATGACATCAATTAATCATGCAATTTAATCTAAAATTATACCACATGTAATTTAGGGTTTCAAAACAATTCCTTTTTTTAATTAAAAATTCGGCCAAAAACGCTAATTTTTAAAAAACAAAACCCTAATTTTCAAAAAACCTAAAAAAACGTGTAGTTTTAACTCAAAAGAATTATTAGTTAAAAAACTTTAGATTTTTCGATAATTATAACATGTTAAAACGGCTCTCGATGCCACTGAAGGTTTATAAACATTATAACAATTACATAAAACCCTAAACGAGATCAAACCACACATAGCGGAAGCGATTTAACAAGATCATAATAATAACACAATTCGAATTAATCGAATTAGGGTTACATACCTTTATCCTAGCGAAGATCCACAAGATCTCCAACGAATCACTAATTAGGGTTAATAACAAACACCACCAAGATATAGTCTAAAATAAGACTATATTACGATCTTGTACACACGTAATACAAAGAGTTAACCGTGATTCTAGCACGTGTAAACCAAGCTATAACGATAGTATAAATTCTACCCAAAAACCCTAGAGAGGGGCTAAGACTAGATTTTAAACTAAAACCGAGCACCAAGAAAAACCGACACAAAACCCTTTTAGGGTTGGTGTTTTGATCGGCCAAGAGAGAGAGAAGGAAGAGATTGAGGTGTATAGAATTATGAAGGGTGAGGGGATGTATTTATAGGCCTAGAAGTCTTGTATCCCAAACAAATATAAGGCAAGTTTTTGCCTTCCCCTTTTGTGCCCTAATCAACCGTCGAACACCCCTCTATGGGGTGTTCAGGAACCTTTCGTCTTTCTTCCTTTTTAATACTCTTTCTATATATTTTTTAACACTCGTTAACACTTAACTCTTAATTAATTAACGATCGTTAAAACAATATAGTTATATAGCTTGATTTAACTTAATAAATATATAAATATATTAATTAAATAAATACAATAAATATATTTATTAATTAAATTAACTCTTTACGTATTAAGTGCAATCCCGTAATCTCGAGTTCGATCCTATCACACGACTATTAAATATAAGTCCATAAACATACAGTCATACCCTTGATTATGAAATTGCCCGCATGGTAATTTGCGATGTTCTCAAACCATGGGGTAGTTGAGTTTTCCTTGGAATTCACTACACCAAGTGTCTCAAGAGGAAATGTTTCGGTAATTTCTTTGTTCTCGTGCACACTTTGGTGAGGATCTTCCAATCGAGAGAGATGATCGGCCACGAGATTCTCGGCTCCTTTTTTGTCAAGTATTGTGACATCAAATTCTTGTAAGAGGAGAATCCAACGAAGAAATCTCCGCTTAGCATCAAGTTTAGCAAAGAGATACTTGATTGCCGAATGATCCGTATACACTATGCTTTTTTAAGACGAGATAAGGTTGGAGTTTCTCAAATGCATACACCACAACAAGTAATTCTTTTTTCTTTGTGGTGAATTTAAGTTGAGCCTCGGTCATCGTCATACTATCATAGTGGATAGGCAAGAAGTTCTTTTCATGATGTTTCCCTAAAACAGCCCCTATTGCGTAATCGCTAGCATCACACAAGTTCTAAGGGGAGATTCCAGTTTGGAGCAACAAGAATGTGCGCTTCGGTAAGTTTCATTTTAAGAGTTTCAAAGGCTCGAACACAATCTTCGGAAAAGACGAAAGGAACATCTTTCTCAAGAAGGTGTGTCATGGGTCGAGATATCTTTGAAAAATCTTTGATGAATCGACGATAAAAGCCCGCATAGCCTAGGCAACTCCTAACTCTCTTGATGCTTTTGGGATGAGGTAATTTGGCGATGACGTTTATCTTAGCTTTGTCTACCTCAATCCCCGCTTTCGAGACCTTATGACACAAGAAGATTCCTTCTTTGCACATAAAATTACATTTTTTCCAATTAAGCACAAGGTTTGTTTTTCACAACGTTTTAACATTTTTTCCAAGTTATTTAAACACGACGTGAATGAATCTCCAAACACCAAACAGTCATCCATGAAAATCTCCATCGACTTCTCGATCATGTCATGAAAAATAGCCATCAAGCACCTTTGAAAGGTTCCCGGTGCATTGCAAAGTCCGAATGGCATTCTACGATAGGCAAACGTTCCATATGGACACGTAAACCTAGTTTTTTTATTGATCACGAGGATCGTAGGTATTTGAAAGTAACCTGAAAAACCATCTAAAAATCAATAGAAATCATTTCCCGCAAGTCGCTCCAATGTTTGATCCATGAAAGGCAAGGGAAAATGGTCTTTACGAGTGTCGTCATTAAGTTTTCGATAATCAATACACACCCTCCAACCGGTCACAACACGAGTTGGAATTAACACGTTGTCATCATTAGGCACAACGGTCATTCCTCCCTTTTAGAGACACAATGGATTGGGCTCACCCAAGGGCTATCAGATATAGGGTAAATCATTCCCGCGTCAAGAAGTTTTAAGACTTCCTTGTTAATGACGTCATGAATTTTAGGGTTTACCCTTCTTTCACATTGAATTGCGGGCTTGTAGTCCTCCTCCATTAAAATCTTGTGTGTACAAAATTTTGGGTCAATACCCTTAATGTCATAAAGTTTCCACGCAATTGCCCTTTTGTGAGCTTTCAAGATTTTCAAAAGTGCGTTTTTTTCATCACTGGAAAGATCTTTCGCAATAATAACCGAAAAATTGTCAACACCTTCCAAGAATGCGTATTCGAAGTGAGGTGGAAGATCTTTCAATTCAAGGATTGGTGGATCCTCGATTGAAGATTTCGGTTCAACACTCATAATTTTCATCGGCGGAAATATATGGTGAAATTTGATTGAGAATATTCTCACTAATTGTCACCTCTTCTTTATTGTCGATTTCATTAAAAATAAAATCGCCTCCTTTGAATGGAGTGAGATTTGGTGTAGAATTAGCAAGGATAAGATCCAAAATAGTGGGATTTCCACTAATCGAACTATCGGAAAAACCTAACACTTCTTGTGAAAACTTTTCGCAAACAATATCGATTAAATCAATATGGTTTATAGTAGCGATCGAATAAACATGAGAAAGATTGGAATTTTGAGTTGCGTTTATAACAAGTTCTTTTTCGTTGAAACGTAATGTGATTTTTCGACCATGAACGTCGATGACGACTTTTGAGGTGTCCAAAAATGGGCGACCTAAAACTAGAGGAACATGAGGATCCATCGGAAAATATACTACAATAAATTCAACTGGATAGTGGAATCTTCCAACCTTTACGAAAACGTCTTCGGCCGTTCCTTGGGCCATCTTTGTGGATCGATCCGCTAGCTCGATAGACATATTCGAAGGAATAAGATTAGGAAGTTTTAGCTATTTCCACATCGAAAAAGGCATCAAATTAATGATTGCACCAAGATTGGCCAAGGCGTAGCATTATTCCATATCTTGAATATCGTACGAAATTAAGAATTTACCGGGATTATCGACTTTTTGTGGTATGCAGTTAAGAATAAACGATGAACAATTAGATAATTGTTGTAATTTCTCCTTATCGTTCAACATACTTTTGAAAGTGGCGGTGAATTGTGGCATGCAAAGCAAAGCATCGGCGGAATTTATGTTAAAATGCATTTCACGAAACATTTTGATAAAAGAGTTCGACTTGGTGATTGTTACGATCATGCAATTTATCCTTATTACGTCTCAATGGTGTGGGGTGGGACATAGGCATTGCCTTTGGAATCTCGGGTTCCAAAATTGGTGGAGGGTCGACCGTAGGTGTGGTTTGAGCGGTATTTCGTGGGATTGAGACATGCTCCTTTTCGACCACCACCTCGGGTTCTTCCTCAATTTCCTCCTCCGTAGGAGTAATTGGGTGAGGAATAGTAATACATGGCTTTTGACACCCTATATCAAAGTTCGTTATAGTTCCGAATCTTTTCATTTCTGAAAACCGGTCTTAAGTGCGACTCAATCGTCTTTTGGTGGATCAAAGATTTGGTTTGGTTTGTTTTAAACTATTTGCAAGTAATTAAAGTGTCGTTGAGTAAAATGGAAGTTAAAAGATTAATTTGAATGACGAATAAAAATAAATGCATATAAATGTGAAGGTGACAATGGAAAAATACTAACTCACTAAATAAAACTAACACTTTGAAAATTTTCAGAAAATAAAAGTACTATAAGAAAGTGATATCGAAAGAAACCAAAACAAACCAAAAGTACCCCCGATCGGAATGTTTTCCGATCGGTTGATCGGAATACGGGTAAAAGCTTGTGATCGGAATGTGGGATAAAACCCACAATCGGAATATGTAAACACTCCCAATCGGAATATTGGAAAGAATAACAATCGGAATATTCGAAAACACTCCAGTCGGAATATTGAGTAGTGACACCTTCGGAATACTTGTGAAACACCCCAATCGGAATACGGGGCAAATTACCTGCCGTCGGAATACGAAGATCAATCGGAATAACAAGCAGAGGACCAATCGGAAAGGTTAAACCCTAATCCGATTGATCAGTCGGAATGTGGAGTATGGTGCTGTCGGAAAATCAAGACCAATCGGAAAGGGGAGTTATACCTCCTCCTAAAATTGTGGAAATCGGTTAGGCAAGTAAATAGGCTATATTTTGGAGCTTATCACAACACTAACCCGAATCAATGCTTAAACCGGATCAAATAAGCACTAGAATCAACTTATCAAACCGAAATTAAGCAACTTTTTTAGATCAAACAATAAAAACTTAAACTTTTTAATAAAACTTTTTAATAAGAAAAATAAGCTAATCATAAAAATAAACCAATAAGCACAAAAGTCTTTAAGCTTATTCAAATGAAAACTTATAAAATGATCAAAAGATTAACTTTTTAGCATGAAATCAATTAGAACAACACGGATCACATGATAATCACACCAAAATCAATCTTAAATCAAAGAAAAGTAGAATGAGATTAAGAAATGAAAGCTTAAAATGGAACTTTGATTAATGAAATAAGCAATACAAAAGTGTTTAATCTTAAAAGATTGAAAGAAAGAGATGAACTAGTGAGAGAAAGTTTAAGACTTTCTCTCTCTAAAAACTAAAAAGTGAAAAATTAACTAAAAACTCTAACTACCCTCCTAATGACTATTAGGAGGGTATTTATAGGGAAGGAGTGCATGTGTTGCATCTTCTCTCTTGCTTTCTTCACGTTTTCTCGACTCGACTTAAATTCTTCGTCTTTGTCGTCTCGGGATTTGAACTTGTCTTTTTAATTTTCTTCTTCTATTAGACTTAAGTTCTTCGACTTCGTTAAAACTTCCGTCTTTAGACTTTTTCTTCGATAAATCTTCAGAATAGGTCTTGGACTTTCGTTCTTTTTGCACTCTTGATCTTTTGACTTCGTCTTTTCCCGTTTTCTTCGATAAAAGCCCGTGAAAGCCCGTGTTTTCTTCCTTTTTCATATTTTGGTCCTAAAACACAATAAAAACACAAACCACGCATAATTCCGACTTTTATGACATAAATCACACGTTTTGATCTTGTTATTATTGGAAATAAGTGGTAAAGGATAAGTGTTTTCAAACTTATTAAATCCCCTACACTTGACCATTGCAATGCCCTCATGCAATGCATTAATTTTTAAGCACGGTTTACATTTTCCATCATAAATAACCCACCTTGGCCTTTATTAAATACTAAACATAAAAGATAGAAATAAGTAAAGAAATTAAAAACTTACATTGGGTTTTGGCGGTCATGAACGTTTATCATCCTCAAGTTTCACGTTCCCCATACCAAGCTTAAAAACGAGATCATTGTTATTATAAGTTAGCAAACTATCACGAACTCATGTGGGCCAATTATTCACTTAGACTCCCTTATTCCTAGGTGTATCTCTTATATTTTATTTTTGTCTTGAATGATCACGAGGATGCATTGTTTGACTTATTTCGATAGTTATTTAATCCGAAAATAAGGTGAACGATTTAATCAATAGTTAGCTAAAGGACCAAATCTTTTAAAACTGCTTCTCGGGATATCAGAAAGTTCATATCTTGGCATAACTTGGTTCGCGATTTGAGACCTTTCTCGGGCCGATATTTGGCAGCGACTTCATACTTCGAATCTTCGAGAGACGTTCTTGAAATTATGGTCTTCTCTTCATAATAGGAATTTCTTCACTTGAAGTTTTTGAGAGATTCTTCATCTTTGGACCACGACTTCTTCATTTTTCTCCAATCTTTATTTTGGACTTTGATATACAACGATCTGCCTCCTTTTAGGACTTGGATCTATTTATCCTCATACCTTGTTAGGGTCTTTTCGGATAGACTTCTCCATGACTTTTTGGGGAGTTCTTGCTTTTCGTCGTGTGTCTCGATCCTTCATATTGATTTTCGATAAATGATTCTTCACATCACTTTTGGATCTTTAGCAACAAAATGTAGTCCTCATGCCTTGTTAGGGCCTTTTCGGACTCGCCAATCTTCGCGCCCCGCTTCATAAGTTATGCCTTGGCTATGAACTCTCGTCATTACCGAGCAACTTTTAAACGATCTGGGGCTAAAAGCTAAGTAACCTTTTAAATCGTACAACCTTATTTATTAGCAGATAAATTATTAACAAGCGAAGGGAGAATAGGCTCATAATCAACTCACATAAATTCACGAAAGAATACCGAACTTATAATTGACTCTATCATCTCTCGTTCTCCACAGTTTAAAATCTCAAGGAATGAGACTCGTGGATGCTTAGCCTGTTAAATCAAAGTTTTGGGTTTTCGAGTCGCCTATAGGATCTTGCAAATTCTTAGACTTTTTCAAGTTTAGAAATCGCATTTTAAAGTTCCCTTGATAAACGACTCTCTAGGATCAATTATAGGAACTTGCGAAAAGTTCTTGTTCTTAACCTGAGAGAGTTAAGACTTTCGCGTTTTATAGCTCCCTAAATAAAAGCCTAGCAAAACTTGACTTAAACACGTTAAGGATACTAGCTAGAGTAAACTTAGGCAAGTAAACTCGGGTTGAGTCAAAATGTTCACGACTAAGAAAAATCTAAAACCACTTTATTAAAAATTTATTCTAGCAAAGGAAACATAACAAAGGCAAATACAACTATACAACTAGGCCAAAATAGATTAAAAATTTTGAAAAATGTCGAAAAATCAAATTTTCCGGTTAAAATGAGGGCAAATTCATGGAAAAGACCACTTACTTCGATAGAAGTCCCCCCTACACTTGAGATAAACATTGTCCTCAATGTTTAAGCATGTGGGAGTAAACTCCCCTACACTTAGGACATTGTGCACTTTGTTTAAATCTTGCTAAGGAAAGGACAACTAAAGTGAATTCAATGTGAACATATAGAATATGAAATATTGAATCACAAGAGTTTAGGATAGAACCGGGAAGATGGGAAACACGGTATCACGGTTCGTCAAAAGTCATCAAGATGCTTTCTGAAGCTTTAATCCCTGCACAGCACAAGAAACAAGACAACAAACATATGCGGGGCTCCCCCTACACTTATTATGAAAGCAGTAAAGGATAGAACACGGGTTGCCTCCCGAGAAGCGCTTGTTTTTGTTTACCGAGTCATGAGCCTGACTCGACCCACTTTTAGTTCATGGGGAACGTGGTGAGGGATGGAATCATCTCCTGAGAGATGTCCTCACCAAAGTACAGCTTCAAACGCTGGCCATTCACCTTGAAATTGGGCCCATTCGGCTGAGAAAGCTCAATGGTCCCATATGGAAAGACTTTGGCGACGGTGAATGGACCAGTCCAGCGGCTCTTCAACTTGCCAGAGAAGATCTTCAACCGAGAGTTAAAAAGTAAGACTTGATCACCAACGTGGAACTCTCGGTTCTTGATTTTAGCATCGTGGATCATCTTCGTCTTCTCCTTGTAGATCAGCGAGTTCTCATAAGCTTCATTCCTCAGTTCATTTAGCTTCTTGAGTTGAACCTTGCGATGATCACCGGCTTTTATGATGTCGAAGATCGCCCACTTCAAGGCCCAGTGCGCCTTGTGTTCCAGCTCGATGGGTAGGTGGCAGGCTTTCCCGTACACAAGACGATAAGGTGTACAACCGATCGGGGTCTTGTAAGCAGTACGGAAAGCCCACAGAGCATCATCTAACTTATCGGCCCATGCGTCACGATGCTCTCCCACAGTACGCTCCAAAATTCTCTTCAAGCCACGATTGGAAATTTCGGCTTGCCCATTGGTTTGGGGATGATAGGCGGTGGAAAGACGGTGATTGACACCATACTTTGCCATGACTCGTGCAAATTGATCATTGCAAAAATGAGTCCCGCGATCACTGATGATAGCACGAGGAACGCCAAATCGAGCGAAAAGCTGCTTCAAAAAGTTCACAAACACCCTCGCATCATTCGTAGGAAGAGCCTTAGCTTCAACCCATTTAGAGACGTAGTCGACGGCGACGAGGATGTACTTGTTCCCTTTGGAGGATGGAAATGGCCCCATAAAGTCGATGCCCCATACGTCAAAGATTTCACATTCCTGTATGAAATTTTGAGGCATCTCGTCCTTATGTGTGATCTTGCCTTGACGTTGGCAAGCATCACAATGCTTAACCATTTCGTGAGCGTCACGATAAATGGTGGGCCAGTAGATTCCAGAATCAAACACTTTCTTAGCGGTGTAGTTGGGACCAAAGTGACCACCGGTAGGTCCTTTGTGGCTAGCTTGGAGGATATCGAAAGCTGCCGGTCCGTCAACACATCGACGAATAATCAGATCAGCACACTGTTTGAATAGATAAGGGTCATCCCAAAATTAAGTCTTAACATCATTCAAGAACTTCTTCTTTTGTTGGGATGTTAACCCTTGGATGAGAATACCACCCGCTAAGTAGTTTGCAATGTCTGCAAACCACGGGGTGCCATCAAGATTGAGATTTATAGACATTAAGGTCTCCAGGGGGAAAGAGTCATTGATCTCTTTGTTCGGATGATCCCCTTGATATGGATCCTCAAGTCGACTCAGATGATCCGCGGCCAGGTTTTCGGCTCCCTTCTTGTCACGAATTTCAATGTTGAATTCTTGAAGGAGCAAAACCCAGCGAAGAAGTCTTGGCTTAGAATCGTTCTTAGTCATCAAGTACTTCAACGCGGAGTGGTCCGTGTATACGATGGTGGTGGATAAAACAAGATAGGGGCGAAATTTCTCAAAAGCATAGACAACAGCTAAAAGCTCTTTTTCGGTTGTCGTATAATGCAATTGAGCCCCCGTCATTGTTTTGCTAGCGTAGTGGATTGGTTGGAAGTGTTTATTCACTCTTTGGCCCAAAACCTCACCAATAGCAAAGTCGCTAGCATCGCACATCAATTCAAAAGGCAGCTCCCAATTTGGGGTAACCAAGACCGGTGCCTTAGTTAGCTTATCCTTTAGAAGGTTGAAGGCTTCGAGACACTCTATAGAAAAGATAAAAGGAGTATCTTTTTCCAAGAGGTGGGTCATCGGGCGAGCGATTTTAGAGAAATCTTGAATGAATCGACGATAGAAGCCCGCATGACCCAGAAAGCTTCTCACACCCTTCACAGTTGAAGGTGGAGGTAATTTGGCTATGACATCAACTTTAGCGCGGTCGACTTCAAGACCGGCTTTAGAGATTTTGTGTCCTAGCACAATGCCTTCTTTTACCATAAAATGGCATTTTTCCCAATTCAGAACAAGGCGAGTGTCTTCGCACCGCTTAAGCATACGTTCCAAATTGGCAAGGCAAGCAGAGAAGGAATCCCCGAAGACCGAGAAATCATCCATGAAGACTTCCATGGTTTGCTCAACCATGTCATGGAAGATAGCCAGCATGCACCTTTGGAAAGTCCCGGGGGCATTGCATTAGCCAAAAGGCATTCGTTTATAAGCAAATGTTCCGTAGGGACAAGTGAATGTTGTTTTCTCTTGATCTTGGGGATCGATGGGTATTTGAAAATAACCCGAGAAACCATCCAGAAAGCAGTAATATTCATTACCAGCTAAACGTTCAAGCATTTGGTCCATAAAAGGTAGAGGGAAATGATCCTTTCTCGTGGCATCATTGAGTTTGCGGTAGTCTATACAAACTCTCCACCCAGTAACGAGACGGGTAGGAATTAACTCGTTGTTTGCATTGGGCACAACGGTGATTCCGCCTTTCTTAGGCACACAATGGACTGGACTAACCCATGGTGAATCCGAAATAGGGTAAATCATACCCGCATCAAGAAGTTTGATAACCTCTTTTTTTATGACTTCATGTATTTTAGGATTCACCCTTCGTTGACTTTGAATTGTGGGTTTAAAGTCGTCCTCCATGAGAATTTTATGTGTGCAAAAGTGAGGATCAATTCCACGGATGTCGGAGATTTTCCAAGCGATAGCTCGTTTATGCTTTTTCAACACAGCGACAAGGCGTTCTTTTTCGTCTTCTTTCAGATCCTTTGCGATGATGACCGGTAGCTTCTCGTTGTCTTCCAGGAAAACGTACTCAAGATGAGGAGGTAGGTCCTTAAGCTTAAGAGTAGGAGGATCCTCAATAGATGGTGAAACTAACGATGGATCATCATTAGTCACCTCTTTAGGAGCAGGAGGAGAGAACGGGTCCTCATTGAGAAGTCTCTCAATAGTACGAATATCTTCATCCCAATTGGTGGACAAATTATCATACTTAATATCAAGAGGACCCAAGCTAGCTTCGAAGTCATCCAAGTCACTTTCTCCAAAAGGAGTCAATGCTGGAGCAATTGAGGCAACGGTCTCAACATTGGGTAGAGAAGGAGTACTTTTACAAGCATCATGAAAATGTTCTTCACAAGCCTCATCGAGAACATCAATAGCATTAACACTCTCATACGAATAAGGTTGCTTAGAAATCTTACCCATGTTGAAGACAATTTTATCGTCACCAACTCTCATGATTATTTCGCCTGCGGCTACATCAATAAGAGTGCGACCGGTCCTCAGAAATGGACGTCTAACGATTAATGGAACACGGGGATCCATTTCGTAGTCAACGACAACAAAATCCGCCGGGAAGGTGAATTTGTCAACGCCAACAAAGACATCTTCGGCTATCCCCACTGGATAAGCAACCGTACGGTTGGCTAATTCCAAAGTCATTTTGGTGGGGACTAGCTCGGGGAGAGATAATTGCTTCCAAACACTTAAAGGCATTAAGTTTATACTGGCACCTAGATCGGCTAGGGCCATGCAATTCTCTACTCCCGGGAAATTGCAAGGAATCAAGAAGCGACCTGGATCACCAAGTTTGGTGGGCAATTGCCTTAAGAGCACTGCGGAGCAATTCTCATTAAGGTGGGTTTGAGCAATGTCAAGAAGCTTTTCTTTATCACTTAGAAGATCTTTAAACATCTTAGCGTATTTGGGCATGTGAGCGAGAGCCTCGGCAAAGGAGATGTTAAAATTCAATTGTTTAAACATTTTTAGGAAGTTTGAAACCTGAATATCATCCTTGCTCTTTTGCTTCTCTTTCCTCAACCTTGTGGGATAAGGTATATTGGATGAAGAAGAAGGCTTTAAGGGAATAGGATCACTCACAACCACGGGTGGTGGGGAAATGGGGATAGAAGGTGAAGGAGGTGAAGAAAGTTGCTCTTTTTCCTTGTTCACAATCACGGGTGGAGGTGTAGGAAGCTCGGGTTCCATATAACCTTTTCCACTGCGAGTGGTGATTGCTTTCATCTCCCCCCTTGGATTCGCAACGGTATTACTCGGAAGAATACCCGAGGAAGAGGGTTGATTACTTTGGAGGAGCGAACTAATCATATCACGAAGGTGAAGAGCTTGATTGTTAAAAGAGTTTTGCATGTTTGCATTCATTGCATCATTGTGTTTGGCCATATCATTCTTTAGCTCGGCTCGAATATCGCTTCCTTGTTTCACCATGTCATTCTTCAAGTTGACAAACTGACTCTGAAGATTCGTCACCATCTCACGATTGGTCTTCATGAACGACTCGACGTCGGGGTTTACTGCCATCGGTTGATTGAGAGGTGGAGCTTGGTAAGCTTGAGAATTTCCTTGAGTTGGGTAGGTATTTCTTTGGGATGGATATTGATTTTGAGCACGAGGTTGGGATTGGTTGTTTCGGTTATAGCTTTGTTGTTGGTTTTGGTTTGCAGGAGGGAAACCGGGAGGTGCAAGATAATTGTTGGAACGATAACTTAGCAAGCTACGGTCTCCTTGAGGACGAGCTTGATAGCTTCCCGTGGGATATGTACCGTATGCCGCGTTAACGTTTTCAGAATAATTGCCTTGAGTTGAAGGACAATCATTATAAGAATGAGGACCACCACATGTGTCACAAGAAATAGCAACGGCTTTAGCTTGTTGAAAGTGGTTTGTGGCTATGGTCATGAAATTCTTGTTCATTTCAGCGAGTTGTCGAGAAATTTCAGTCATCTCAGGATTGGAAGTAGTAGAAGAAACATTGACTCTCGAGTTAGATCTTGAGGATGCGGATGAATCCCAATTCTTGTGGTGAGTAGTCATGTTTTCAATCAACTCTCGACACTCCTCCGGTCTCCTTTTCATAAAAGTACCACCGGCGGCGGCATTGATCGTGTCACGATCACGAAAAGTGAGACCATTGTAGAAGGTATCAATGAGAGTGACGGGGAGCATATTGTGATTAGGACAGCGGTCGATCAAATCATTGTAGCGTTCCCAAGCATCGAAAAGCGATTCATCATTTTCTTGCATAAATCCACTGATTTGGTTACGAAGGCTAGTGACCATGGATGGGGGAAAGTAGCGCGATAAAAAGCGTTGAGTCATGTCATTCCACGTATGAATAGAATTCTTAGGAAGACGGTCAAACCATTTCTCGGCATGGTGAGAAAGTGAGTGTGGAAAAAGTTGAAGGCGAAGGTCATCCATAGAAACACCGGGGCACTTCATGCTTTGGGTAATGGTAATGAATTTGTCGAGGTGTTTGTTGGCATCATCATCCGGGATTCCATGAAATGGGTTCGTTTGCACTTGTTGTATCATGTGATGCTTCAACGAAAACTCCTGGGCCGTGACGTGCATTGGCGCAATCGGGCCTCCGCGTCCGTTCATGGTGGGTTGGCACAATTCCTCCATGGTTCGTAAATCAGGTAGAAGGACATTGTTGTTGTTGTTGTTGTTGTTATTCAAATTGTTTTGAGGTGGGTGATTATTGTTGTTGTTAACACCAGCCATATCTAAATCTTCAAGAGTCTCGGGCTCAGAATAGTAGGAAGATCTAGTACGCATACACCTGCAGAAGAAAAATATACACAGAGAATATCTATATAATCTTTTTGGTTTTTATAGGGTTTTTTTTAATGTTTTTGTATTTTTGAAGAGTTTTATATTTTTTAGGGATTTTTTGGAAATTTTTTTTAGCAATGAAAATAACGTTCAAAGAACGGATCCCAAAATTCAATGCGTCTCTCACTAGAAACCGTTTATCGTAACGAAAAGAGCCGGCAGCGGCGCCATTTAATACATGGCTTTTGACACCCTATATCAAAGTTCGTTATAGTTCCGAATCTTTTCGAATTGAAAACCGGTCTTAAGTGCGACTCAATCGTCTTTTGGTGGATCAAAGATTTGGTTTGGTTTGTTTTAAACTATTTGCAAGTAATTAAAGTGTCGTTGAGTAAAATGGAAGTTAAAAGATTAATTTGAATGACGAATAAAAATAAATGCATATAAATGTGAAGGTGACAATGGAAAAATACTAACTCACTAAATAAAACTAACACTTCGAAAATTTTCAGAAAATAAAAGTACTATAAGAAAGTGATATCGAAAGAAACCAAAACAAACCAAAAGTACCCCCGATCGGAATGTTTTCCGATCGGTTGATCGGAATACGGGTAAAAGCTTGTGATCGGAATGTGGGATAAAACCCACAATCGGAATATGTAAACACTCCCAATCGGAATATTGGAAAGAATAACAATCAGAATATTCGAAAACACTCCAGTCGGAATATTGAGTAGTGACACCGTCGGAATACTTGTGAAACACCCCAATCAGAATACGGGGCAAATTACCTGCCGTCGGAATACGAAGATCAATCGGAATAACAAGCAGAGGACCAATCGGAAAGGTTAAACCCTAATCCGATTGATCAGTCGGAATGTGGAGTATGGTGCTGTCGGAAAATCAAGACCAATCGGAAAGGGGAGTTATACCTCCTCCTAAAATTGTGGAAATCGGTTAGGCAAGTAAATAGGCTATATTTTGGAGCTTATCACAACACTAACCCGAATCAATGCTTAAACCGGATCAAATAAGCACTAGAATCAACTTATCAAACCGAAATTAAGCAACTTTTTTAGATCAAACAATAAAAACTTAAACTTTTTAATAAAACTTTTTAATAAGAAAAATAAGCTAATCATAAAAATAAACCAATAAGCACAAAAGTCTTTAAGCTTATTCAAATGAAAACTTATAAAATGATCAAAAGATTAACTTTTTAGCATGAAATCAATTAGAACAACACGGATCACATGATAATCACACCAAAATCAATCTTAAATCAAAGAAAAGTAGAATGAGATTAAGAAATGAAAGCTTAAAATGGAACTTTGATTAATGAAATAAGCAATACAAAAGTGTTTAATCTTAAAAGATTGAAAGAAAGAGATGAACTAGTGAGAGAAAGTTTAAGACTTTCTCTCTCTAAAAACTAAAAAGTGAAAAATTAACTAAAAACTCTAACTACCCTCCTAATGACTATTAGGAGGGTATTTATAGGGAAGGAGTGCATGTGTTGCATCTTCTCTCTTGCTTTCTTCACGTTTTCTCGACTCGACTTAAATTCTTCGTCTTTGTCGTCTCGGGATTTGAACTTGTCTTTTTAATTTTCTTCTTCTATTAGACTTAAGTTCTTCGACTTCGTTAAAACTTCCGTCTTTAGACTTTTTCTTCGATAAATCTTCAGAATAGGTCTTGGACTTTCGTTCTTTTTGCACTCTTGATCTTTTGACTTCGTCTTTTCCCGTTTTCTTCGATAAAATCCCGTGAAAGCCCGTGTTTTCTTCCTTTTTCATATTTTGGTCCTAAAACACAATAAAAACACAAACCACGCATAATTCCGACTTTTACGACATAAATCACACGTTTTGGTCTTGTTATTATTGGAAATAAGTGGTAAAGGATAAGTGTTTTCACACTTATTAAATAGGCTCTTTGAAAATTTTACCACTACGTGTGGTAATAGCTTTCATCTTTCCCTTCGGGTTTGATATGGATATACTTGGAAGACCACCCGAAGTAGAGGGTTTGTTCATCATTACGGCCTCCAATATAGCATTGAGCTTAACATCTTTCTTAGAGGAGATTTGTTTCATCCTTTGCTCAAGCTTAGAGTGCCTTTTTTCGATCTTGTTGTTTTGTCCTCTAATTTGGGTTGCAAAATCGTTTTTCAATTCAATTTTCATGTTGGTCGTTTCTTTAGCATTGTTTACTAATTCTCTTGTATTTTTAGCCGTTTCCCTAGCTTTATTAGCCAATTGCTCTTGGATGTTTTCAAGAATAAGATCATTTGCCTTAGCGTAATTCAAAAAGTCGTTTGGAACCTCTTTTATGTAAGCATTTTGAAATCCTTGAGTCGGGTTTTGAAAATTACGGTTTTGGTTTTGGTTTTGAAATTGACCACTATTCCCTTGATTCCCATTGTTATAATTACCCTTGTTATAGTTCCTTTAGTTTCCTTGATAACCACCACCTTGATTGTTGTTTCGACAGTTTTTAGCATTTTGATTGTTTTTATTGGGTGGAAAACATGGTAGAGTCAGTTGATTAGTGCAGGTAACTAGGTCGTTTTGGTTATAAGTTCTTGTGGCCGCGTAGGCACTCGAAGTGGTACCACCGGAGGTAATGCACTCGGATTAATCATGAGCTCCACCACAATACATGCAAAAATTCTCAACCGCTTTAACCGTAGCGAGAGCGGAATTCTCACCAATTTTTAAGTCTTTTATCAAAGTCGTAATTCTATCTGTTGAAGCATAGTTTGGCTAGACCGGTTTAACGACTCTCATGGGCTGTTCGTCGTGCTTCCCAGTCCTGAGTAATGCTGCAAACAATGGAAGAACCGGTTAGACATGGACCCGATGCCAGAGCCCAGGCTCCACCTCTGACGGTCAAGTTAGTATCGTGATGATATATTGTAAAAGAGGTGTGTTTAGAGGAGATAACCTGATGTAGAATGAGCCCCCTACCCTTGTATTTATAGGAGTAGGGTTTCTTGATAGATAAGTAAGGTGTATGGGCCACGGGCCTGTTGGGTTGCGGGCCTCCTGGGTCGCGCGCATGTTAGGTCGGGCTTATACCGACTATACGTCGACATGTCCCCCAGTCTAGTATGATATGGTTCCTGACCGTGTTTTGCTAGGACATCCACGTGGTGGGCTACCTTTAGCAAAAATATGATGAGAAAGCTATGCGAATAATGAGCGCAGCCACTATACGTCATCATGTCCCCCAGTATAGTATGCGAGGATTTCACCAAGGTTACTAGACTCTACACCATATCTGCTACCTGTAAGCGTATCCATGTCAAAAGAAATGGGGAACCCGTATATAAGACGGGTGGGTGTGCTCGGATGCTTGGTTTCTCATGATTAGACGGTAAGGACCCCGTAAGAAGAAAACATGTTCTATAGTCGAGGTAACACTGGCATCAGCAAGGTATAATTCTTATTCCTCTCTAATGTGAGGATGATAAGAAGGTTTTGTAAAGGTGGAGGTGGAACCCGTATGCTGTATCGTGAACATCTGAAGGCACTTCTTGTACCCACTAATGATGCAGCATAGTGTGAACATTGCATTCGGCTTAAGGCCAACAGAAGACGCACTTCATATGGCTTAGCGCAAGGCTTATGGTAATCAACTTAACACAGGGCTCGCGATACCTCTTATGTGATAAGTGTGAATACGATATCCGACTTTAGCACACAATAAGTTAGCAAGACCTCTTGCATGTTAAGTGTGAATATGGAGTTTAGCGTATAATGTAACACCATTGATACCGTATGCGGTATCGTTTGCACATGTACCTGACATGCGTGCTCCGGAGAGTCTTGTGGTGGCGGATGACCGTACAAGATACCTGATCTTGTAGTAACATAGTAGTTACCGTACGCCTGCAGTGCGCCTTAATGCTCGCGCGGAGGCTTAGATACTTGTATCATTGATAACGCTGGGGTTGCAACCCTCTTACGCGGGAGGCAGGTTCATATCCTGCATGAACCTACGGCAGATACCTGATCCGTCATTTTGCGAACGCAGGATTCGTCTTAGTACCGGGCTTACAATGCCTCTTACATACTTAGTTGTGGATACCTAATCCACAACAGCAGGTTCCTGACATGACGGATACCTGACCCGCGCAATAATATTTACACTGCATAAAGTAGTATTCTACATGCTTCAAAATATAAATGCTAATTTACAATCAAATAAGATCATGTCAATGGTATTGTGATACCCCTATAGCCCCCCCAAGTTTAATGGTGATATAATTACTAGTAATATTAAACTTATATGTAAAGTATTCGAAAATTTTGAACAATTTTTAACGCTTACCCCTATGGGACATGGCCCTCGTGGCTTAGGAATACTAGAAAGGTGGTGGACCCCACCTCAACATGGTGAAGATTTATTATAAAGTAAAACACAAGGCATGTGTGTATTATAGGGATTAAACTTCGCACACTTATATGGCGGATATATAAAACGAATGTAGAAATGCGTAAGTCATAACCACGACCGAGGGACGGTTGTGTATGGAGAATGTTAAGATGGTCAGTTTAATAAAATAATTTGTTTGAATGTGCGGATCATTGCGACAAAACTAAACAAAATAGTACGCTTGATCACGCGGATCGCCGCGACCAAACTAAATAATACGTCCGGATGGGCGGATCGCCACGACTGAACTAAATAGAATAATATGTTTGGTCGCGCGGATCGCAACGACCAAATTAAAATACTATGTTTGATCGCGCGAATCGCATCGACCAAACTAAATAAAATAATACGTTTGGCGCGCGTCTCACAATGACCAAACTAACTTAAATAAGAAGTTTGGCGCGCGTCTCACAGCGACCAACTAAATAAAATAAGACGTTTGGCGCGCGGCTCGCAGCGACCAAACTAAATAAAATAAGACATTTGGCGCGCGGCTCGCAGTGACCAAAATAAATAAAATAAGACGTTTGGCGCGTGGCTCGCAGCGACCAAACTAAATAATACGTCCGGACGGGCGGATAACCGCGACCGAACTAAATAAAACAAAATGTTTGGTCGCGCAGATTGCCACGACCAAAATAAAATATTATTTTTAATAGGGAAGACTAACGTGAAAGGACGCGACTCATAACTTTAGATTTAAAAAAATATTCTAAAAACGTGCGGATGAGTGCGGCTGGACGTACATGACTGTGGATAAAGAGGTCGGGTCGCGACATATGCCAAAAATTAAATTAAAAGATATATATAATATCTTCTTTCCAATTTTAAAAGATATGTAATATCTTGTATTGATAAACAAAAAATATTAATAGTATGTTTTTTCGGAATATACCTTTTACCCAATTTAAAAGATAACAAATATCTCTTATTAATATAAAAAAATCAATAAGATTTTTTGAATATAAAAGATATAGATAATATCTTTTATTAGTCTAAACAATATAGCCGAATGAGCAGACTAATGCGAAAGGACGCGGCTCACAATCGTAGTCAATAAATAAAATATTCCTAAACGTGCGGGCAAGCGTGGCTGGACTTGCCATAACCGCGGATAAAAAATAAAATAAGCCCGATATACGAACTATCGCGAAAAAACAGTTCTTTGGTCGCACACATAAAAAAAAGATAGCAAGCATATCTTATTCAAATATTTTAATGTTTCCTCCTATCTCAAAACACTTTGGTAAAATATTTGATCAAGAATATTTTAGTAAAATAGCATGCATTTTCAGTGAGCGTGAATAATATTAAACAAAATATTCGGATAGCTCTTTCTATAGAAAACCGAATATACCACGTCTTTCTGTTACATACTACCACGAAATTGATATCATAATATTTACTTAAAACACAAGATATTTTCTTCTTTTTTTAACCTGTACCATAAACCACGGATGTGTCCGTATAAAACTTTTCCGACCAAACCGAGGCCACGTGGTTTTCCACTCGGGATAAGCCAAAAGAAACATAAACGTTGATGTGTTTTTGTCTTTTATTCCCACACTTGGTTAGCAGAAAGATCATTTATAAGTTGTATACAATATATTTTAATATGCATGACAAAGCTTTCATGCGATAAAATACGTGTAATGATCGATAATATCATATAAGCTTGAAATCATAAACATATTAAATTATAGATGAATCCAAGTTTGACATATATGTTTTATTTTTTACGCATAGTAGTCACGAGAATAAAAGAAAATATAAAGGCTTGAATACTTACAAAACATAGCGATCTAATTTTGCGATAATCCGAAACCAAAATCAGCAAACCTACGAACCCTACAGTGCCATCATTTATGGGCTCGTGTTTGACGGGAGCACGAAACATAGTTTATTTGTGTCCCACGGATGGCGCCAACTTGTTGAAGCATAGTTTGGCTAGACTGGTTTAACGACTCTCCTGGGCCGTTCGTCGTGCTTTCCGATCCTGAGTAATGCTGCAAACAATGGAAGAATCGGTTAGACGTAGACCCGAGGCCGGAGCCCCGGGGTCCACCTCTGACGGTCAAGTTAGTATCATGATGATATATTGTAAAAGAGGTGTGTTTAGAGGAGATAACCTGATGTAGAATGAGCCCCCTACCCTTGTATTTATAGAAGTATGGTTTCTTGAAAGATAAGTAAGGTGTATGGGCTACAGGCCTGTAGGGTTACGGGCCTCCTGGGTCGCACGCATGTTAGATCGGGCTTATACCGACTATACGTCGACACTATCGTACAACTTATTGTAGGTCCACGTTTTCTTATGATTGTACAAGTGTTATGATTGATCTAAAGAGAGAGGGAGAGATGAAGAACTAGAGATAGAAAGTTAGAGAGAGAAAGGAGAGGATTAGAGAAAGAAAGATGTATTGATGAAATGTCAGAAACAAACAATGATCAACCCCTCCTAACATGCTAGGAGAGGGTATATAAAGCCCACCCTACATGTGGGCTATATGGGCTATACTATTTACATACTGGATCACGAGCCTAATACTTGAATATATCATTGGAGTGACCTATCCTTCCTAAATACGTAAAAACGTATTTCCAATAATCTCCCCCTAAGGGAGGTCACTCCAAGTTACAATGTCCTAGATAGTCTATAGCTCGTGATCTATGCTAACAATGATGTGACCGAGACATTCCTTGGAAAAACGTATTTCCAACAATCTCCCCCTAAGGGAGGTCACACCATTTTACAAAATCTTAAACCTAGCATACTATGCTTGAGTCTTCGATCTTTTTCTTGTGAATATGCAGATGAGATCTTTGACTTTATTCTTGAGCTTGTTTCCTTGCCCTGACCTTGTGCATTTATCACTTGTGAAGTTTGCATCCTCGTGACTTCATGTTCCACATACTTACACCTTTATAAATTCTTGAAAGCTTCAGAGTTTGATACAGCGGAAGACTTGACTTTTAGACTTTCTTGAATTTCTTTTTTTTGAAATATTAAGTGCATAGTATAAGCATGTGGGAACGACTTCTTCTGGATTGTACACCACAATCCCACCTTCTTGTTACGCTGCATAAGACAGTTAGCAACAAAACATATACACGGATGAAATGGCTTTGAACATTTCATTCTAATTCGGCAGAAATTTACCTCCGGTCGGTGAAGACCGTTGAACGATATAAAATATCGTACTTGTGGCAGGTAGTTTTAATTAAGAACCTCCTTGACAAGATTCGCGGGTAAACCCGTTCTCTTTACTCGACCGTCCAAAGCTGACTGCGAACGTAAAGAGTGAATCATTTGGATAATAATATCCGCATGATTTGAAGCCGTCAAATCCAATTCCTGGAACAAGTTTGATTCATTAAAGAATCGCACCATCGTTTCTTTCCAGTTGTCACGAGCTTGATTCGTATAGAATATTGCAAGTTACCTACCAAGTACTGTTTGAGGTTAACACTAGAAGGATTTCCACTCATCACTGTGAACACTATAGAGTGTCACTCTGAGTGTTCTGGCAAGATCACTAAGATATTGCGTAGAGGCCTGGAACGTGTTTAAGTTCAGTTAAGAATTAAACCACTGTTGATTTCCAGTTATCACAAGCTTGATTCATAAAGAATCGCACAAGTCACCTACCATGATCTTTTTGATATTCGCTCAAGAAGGATTTCCATCTTCATTGTGAATACTTTTGTATTACTCGGATGTTCAGACAAGATCATGAAGATTTTGCGTAGGACTCTTAAGATCTTTCTTACTTTTCACAGTGTGTAAAGAAGCAAGGAATTATGAAAGTGTGTCCTAATGAGATATTTTATGATCTCAAATGGCTCTAGACTCGATTGTGAATTTTTTATTTTAGTGATCGGAGGCTGGAGAGTAGTGCCACCATTTCAATACCAATTTATTCGGAGTGAATAAATCAATAGATAATGCATTATCTCCGTGTGATTAAAACAAATATCTTTTGAGAGATATCTGAGTTAGCTGGGATAGGTTGTGCATTGCATCACTGGGTCCATGATGTCTATCTTCAACATTGAGCATCATTAAAAATGATCTCAATAGCATACGAATTGACCCGGTTTCTGCCTAAGTTGTAAGGAGGGCTACTTTCTTTACACCCTTTATCTTTACAATTCTTTTTCATTCTTCAACCCCTTCAATGCTTACCAATACGTCATAACTATCACCTTGTTGTGATTGTTCCAGTGCTAACTTAAGTACTTGGTCGGCATTCAGCTACGTTCACAATCTTTCTCCATCTTTCCTAAGGACTACTATTTCTAGCTATGGAATGTCCTTGGGAAGATTCCTTCGGTTTTAGAAGAATCATTCGACTTAACCTATCCTACCATCCTTATGTCACCACAATCTTCATCGTCGTGAAATAAATGGGTTGTGGGTAAGTATAAATCACCATGAAATCCATTTTGAAGTGCAAATCTATTTTGCTCCCCCTTAACATATGCCACGATATTCAAAAACATTTTGCACATGTCGGGATAAGCCAGCACATTAAGTCGAACCATTATTTATCTCGATATTAAATCACATTTTCTCCCCCATATTAAAAATATTAACCCAATCGATGTTTTTAATATCAATTGATTTAATAGCATTTTAAGAAAATTTGGGAAGAAAAATGCAAATCCAATTATCTTCATGATTTTCACAAGCTCCTCCTCAAAGTAATGAGGGTGTACTTGAAACGTAAATTAAAAACCTTTTAAACACAAGTGTAAGGTACTTATCACGTGCAAAGATCATATATGATAATGTATTCACAAGATAAGCAATTTACGAGGTTGGACCTGAATGATGGAGAACATCATATGATAGAATCACATGGTTCTTGTTCACGAATGTTGGTCGCCTCGTCACGTCTGAAGTTATCTCTGGACACCATGGGTATGATTGATATCGTTGTCTTGACACCAATATGTGTACTTGGCACTTTCGGCATCAAAGATTTTGAATGCTGGACAATTGTTCCCCCTCAATTGTTGACCTGTTGTTTAATTGAAAGAGTTGTAGTCACCGGTTGAGTAGTCGCGTCGTCGAGTATGTAGATATCAATTGTAAATTGTTACGGTTGGTGGAGATGATACCTTCATAAAAACAAGATTTCTCTTATTTTAACAAATAAATGCACTGACACGTACATATATTCGTGTTAGATTGTGTTATTACGTAAACACAATCCCGTACATGGTTATAAAGTAAACCATGCCCGAGAAAATTTAATTCCCGTTGTTGAGTCAAAGCTTTCCGGTGAAATGCTTGACTTTAAAGTGAAAGACGGATTGCAGTCTGAAATAACTACAAGCCATATTGAGCATGTTTTAAAATATTTGAACTTCTGCTCGAACTTTATTTACAACCCTGTGTCATTATTGAATGACATTTCTAGTATCGTAAATATTATCGATTCCAGAATACATGCTCTTTTTATCAAAAACATTTTAAACACACAATTTTGAAAGATTTAGAAAAACCTTTTGAGAAATTCTCGAAAAATTTTGTTCAAAGTTTTGAAAACCAATTACTTGAGCTTAAGATGTTGAATATCTTACAAAATGAGCTCAAGTCCGAGAAGTTGTAAACTTCCTGTTGTTAAGGATAAGTTTATCATCGGCGATAAACTTTCCTTTTAACTGAAGAACGAGTCCTAAGTTTACATTTACTTAGAAGTCGTTTTCATGAGCTTGAAAAACTTTTGAATGTTTTAACGTAAATCTCATGACCGAGAAAGATGAATTTCCCGTTATGAGGAAAAGTTCTCTTATTTAAAAGATACACTTTCCTTTCTGAGCTTAAAACTTGGAATGTTTTAATATAAGCTCATGACCGAAAAAATTTAATTTCCCGTTATGAGGATAAGCTATCTTTAAAGATAGGCTTTCCTAAAATTAAGGTCCGAGTTATAGTCTGATATTTAACTGTAAGTCATAGTGCATGAGCTTAAAAAACTTCGAATGTTTTTAATATAAGCTCATGCCCGAGAAAAATCAATTTCTCGTTGTAAGGATAAGTTTATCATCGGCGATAAACTTTCCTTTCTTTGAAATCCGGGGCATAATCTAAAATGTGATTATACGGCAGTTACACGAGATTAAAAACCTTTGAATAGTTTTAATGTAAGCTCGTGTCTAATTTCTCGTTAATGAGGATAAGTTTATCATCGGCGATAAACTTTCCTTTCTTAGAAGCGCGGGTTACTAATACAAGGTTTTTACCCAGTATAAAAATATCGTCCGATCTCTTCGAATTGACTACTGGTTTAAGTGCGACTCAGTCGTCTTTTGGTGGGAAACAATAGATTTGTCGTTGTAGTAAAGTAAATGTGGAAAACGTTAAAGTAAATGACGGGTAATTAAAACTAAAACTAATTAAAATGTAAATGGTACAATATTAAAACTTTAAAAAGTAAAATAATTAAATGACAAAAATGAAAGCTTGACGAAAAATAAATTTGACAATGTAATAAAAATATAAACTTGAAATTTAAAATAAAGAAAAACGATTAAAATAACACTAAAGTAAAATGATGGAAAAATAAGCTTTAAAAATTAAACTAAAAATTACTAGATTTGAAAACTTAAAACAATGCAAACTTAAATAAAATAAAACTAAGACAAAATATTAACACAAAACCCCAATCCATCGGAATCCCCTCGGAATGCTGTCACCACAAGCCGTCGGAATAGTTATTGGAATGAAGGTATCGGAATACAAGCTTACCACTCTATCGGAATGTTGATCGGAATGTGTTCCTGTCGGAATGTGATCGGAATCCCCTATCGGAATAACTGAAACAAAGTCCTATCGGAATAACACTCACCTATCGGAATGTTAAACAAACCTGTCAGAGTCCTAATCAGAATGCTTGATCGGAATCTCCTGTCGGAATGTGGAAACTATCGGAATATGGCTAGTGAAATTTTGGCAGCACTTCGTCTCAATGTAGCCTTAAGACCCGTCGCAATGTACGATCGCAATGAGCGATCGCAATCACGATCGGAATAAGGGGGAGTATCCCGATCGCAATGTAGAAACCTTTGTGGTTTTTGAGATCGTAGCAACCTATCGGAATCTAAGTCCCTTTTCCAATTTTCACGATCGGAATAAGTAAATCCGTCGGAATGTAGAATCCCTTTCTGATGGAATGAAATTCGCAATAAGCAAAACTAAATAAGCTAACTCTAATAAGCACAAATCAAAACTTTACCAACACAATAATAAGACGAAACAATACGCAAAATTTAAAGACTTTCAAGAGACAAAATACGAAAACTTTATAAAATAGACTTTAAAAAGATAAAACTTTTAAGAAAACTTTAAAACAAATAAGCTAAATACAAAATAAGCCAATAAGATTGTCAAACTTATAGCTTAATACGTATAAAAACCTAGATAGAAATAAAAAGATAAACTTTTTAATCAAATAAGCAATAAGATTAAGCAAAATCAATGCTTAATCCAAACCAAAATCAAATCAAAGACAAGAAAAGTAGGATGAGAATGACAAAGAAAAGCATGATTAAAAATAAGATTCAACGATAAAATTAAAGAACTTACTTGGAATTAAAGGCAAGAATTTTAAGGTGCAAAACAAGGTAATTAAATTGACAATTAAGTAAATGACATGAAAATAAATGTGCAAGAAATGAAAATGGTGGAAGACTAGTTTGTCAAAATAGCCAACACCTCCTAATGTGATATTAGGAGGGTATATTTATAGTGATTAGGGAGGTTAAGCATGTGTTGCTTCCTTCTTTCTTTCTTTCTCGTCTTTTCGTCTTCTACATTCTTCGACTTTATCGACTTTGTCTCGGGATTAATTAAACTCGTCTTGTAATTTCTTCATAAATTAGACTTGAGTTCTTTGACTTTATTAAACTTCCGTCTTTAGACTTTTTCTTTGATAAATCTTCAGAATAGGCCTTGGACTTCCGTTCTTTTTGCACTCTTGATCTTTTGACTTCGTCTTTTGTCTTTTTCTTCGATAAAAGCCCGTGAAAGCCCATGTTTTCTTCCTTTTTCGCATTTTGATCCTAAATCACAATAAAAACACAAACCACGCATAATTCCGACATTTACGACATAAAATACACGTTTCGGCTTGGTTATTATTATAGTTAAGAGGTAAAAGGATGGGTGTTTTCACACCTATCAAATCTCCTACACTTGACCATTGCAATGTCCTCATGCAATGCATTAGTTACAAAGCAAGTTTTACATTTTCCATCACAATCAATCCACATTGGCCTTTATTAAAGAGATAAAATTTTTAAAGGAAGAAAACAAGTAAAAAGATCAAAACTTACCTTAGGGTTTTGGAATGTCATGAATGATTATCATCCTCAAGTTTCACGTTCCCCATACCAAGCTTAAAAACAAGATCATTGTTATTATAAGTTAGCAAACTATCACAAACTCATGTGGGCCAATTATTCACTTAGACTCCCTTATTCCTAGGTGTATCTCTTATATTTTATTATTGTCTTGAATGATCACGAGGATGCATTGTTGACTTATTTCGATAGTTATTTAGGTCGAAAATAAAGTGGGACGATTTAATCAATAGTTAGCTAAAGGACAAAATCTTTTAAAACTACTTCTCGAGACCTCATAAAGTTCATATCTTGGCATAACTCGCTTCACGATTTGAGACCTTTCTTGGACCGATATTTGGCAGCGAATTCATACTTCAAATCTTGAGAGACGTTTTTGAAATAATGGTCTTCTCTTCATAATAGGAATTTCTTCACTTGAAGTTTTGAGAGATTCTTCATATTTGGACCACGACTTCTTCATTTTTCTCCAATCTTTATTTGGGATTTTGATATACAACGATCCGCCTCCTTTTAGGACTTGGATCTATTTATCCTCATACCTTGCTAGGGCCTTTTTGGATAGACTTCTCCATGATCTTTAGGGGAGTATTTTCTTTTCGTCGTGTGTCTCGATCCTTTATATTGATTTTTGATAAATGATTCTTCACATCACTTTTGGATCTTTAGCAACAAAATGTAGCCCTCATGCCTTGTTAGGGCCTTTTCGGACTCGCCAATCTTCGCATCCTGCTTCAATAAGTTATGCCTTGGCTATGAACTCTAATTAATATCGAGCAACTTTTAAACGATCCTGGGCTAGAAGCTAAGTAACTTTTCAAATCGTACAACCTTATTTATTGCAAATATATTTATTAACAAGCGATGGGAGAAAAAGCTCATAATCAACTCACATAAATTCATGAAAGAATACCAAACATACAATTGCCTCTATCATCTCTCGTTCTCCATAATTTAAAATCTCAAGGAATGAGACTCGTAGATGCTTAGCCAATTAAATCAAACTTTTGGGTTTTCAAGTCATCTATAGGATCTTGCAACTTCTTAGACTCTTTCAAGTTTAGAATTCGCATTTTAAGGTTCCCTTGATAAACGACTTTCTAGGATGAATTATAGGAACTTACGAAAAGTTCTTGTTCTTAACCCGTAAGAGTTAAGACTTTCGCGTTTTAAAGTTCCTTATATAAAAGCCTAGCAAAACTTGACTTAAACACGTTAAGGATACTAGCTAGAGTAAACTTAGATAAGTAAACTCGGGTTGAGTCAAAAGATTCACAACGTTTAAAAATAAAAACCACTTTATTAAAATTTATTCTAGCAAATGAAAGAAAATAACTATAACAAAGGTAAAACTACTAGGCCAAAATAGATCAAAGATTTTGAAAAATGTCGAAAAATCAATTTTCCGGTTAAAATGAGGACAAGTACAAGGAAAAGCCCACTTAACTTCGATAGAAGTCCCCCCCTACACTTAATATAAACATTGTCCTCAATGTTTAAGCATGTGGGAGTAAACTCCCCTACACTTAGGACATTGTGCACGTTATTTAAATCTTGCGAAGGAAGAGACAACTAAAGTGATTCCTATTTCAATCATAAATGATAAAAATAATGAATCAAAAGAGTTTAGGATAGAACCGGGAAGACGGGAACACGGAATCACGGGTCGTCCAAAGTCATCCATAATGGATCTTTGAAAGCTCGAATCCCTGCACATGATAAGAAAGAAAACAACAAACACATACTAGGGTCTCCCCCTACACTTATTATAAAAGAGAGAAAAAGGATAGATATTACGGGTTGCCTCCCGAGAAGCGCTTGTTTTTGTTAACCGAGTCGTGAGGCTGACTCGACCTTGATTAGCATAGGAAGAAGCTTGAAACATATCCACCGGGATCAAATACATGGTTTTCATCCATCAAGTAGCACAAGCTTAAGGCGAACAAGGCAAGCCAAAGAAGAGTAGGCAAGGTTCCCTTAAGCAAAGATGGAGCACGGTGGTAGCAAGTGTGCTGAGGTGCAAGCATATCTCCATTGTGTCCAAAAATCTTTCCTTTTATTTCATTAGATGGATATTGAGATGGCTTAAAAATTGCAATGCCGGGGTCGAACACCTTTTCCTTTAGGGGAAAATAAGACTCGGGCTCATTAGAATTTGAAGAAGATCCGCTCATAAATTTGACAATCTCATCCTCAGAGGGAGGATAGAGAGGTGTCAAGACATAAGTACTGCGGATATCGGTGTCGGCTGGCTTCTTCTCCTTTGCAATGGGTTTCTTCATATACAAAGGAGGATAAAGACCATAATCATCAAATTCCAAAGGAGGAGCATCACTCTCATTTGGGAAGTAAGTGTTGAGAAAAGTAGCAAAGTCTTCCTCAAATGAGTAGTCATCCAAAGTAGGATCAAGTGTTGTTGGCGGAGGATCTTCATCATGTGAAGAATCACTCGAAAGAGTATCAGCCTCATCAAAATCATCATAAGCGGGCATGTCTGGATACTCAGAAGTAAAATTATCATAATCATCCCCATCGGAACTAGAATCTCCATCATAAGCATCAAAGATCGATGGAGAATCATAAATTAGTGGAGGATCAGAATTGGAGAGAGAATCATCCACATCATCTTGAAACAGTGGATTATCATAGCAAGAATCGAATAGAGGATTATTGTAGACGACAAAATCATCAAGCACATTAATCATATTTGTTGATTCTCTTCCATTTGATTTGGTTGTGATCTTCCCCATTTTAAAAACTTGTGCATCATTTATGACCCTTAAGATTAACACTCCTTCAGCAACATTGACTAATGCTTTTCCGGTTCTCAAGAATGGCCGACCAAGTATTAACGGAATATGAGGGTCCATTTCATAATCAACAACAACGAAGTCGACCGGAAAAGTGAAGGTGCCAACTTTAATAAACACATCTTTGGCAATACCAAGTGGTGTTGATCCCAAACTTAGATCGAATTAGCTTGTGTAAACGAGATTAGATCAAGTTAAACACGTAGATAAACTTTGTTTGTATATAAAACAATTTAAGTGTTATGCGGAATTAACACTCAAACAAGAACACACAAAGAATGTAAAACAAACTTTCACTTGATTCATTAGAACAAACTTGCTTACAATGAAAGTGTTAAACGTATGAAAAACTTATATGAAACATAACCTAAAGGTCTTCTTTTATAGACATAAGAAGCCTTGTACAAGAGTCTACGTATCAGCTATTCTAGGTAAAGATAATTATAGAAAAAATTGTTGATCCTATCTTTACTAGAAACAAACTAGAAACATAATACGTGTAGACCATATCTTTCTATCAGTGCTTGTCTTCAACCTATCAACGCTTGACTTCTTCCTGTCAACACTTGATCTGTCGACGTTTGTTTTCTTCTTATCAACACTTGTTTTCTTCTTGTCAGCGTTCAAGTGTACTGGCTACAATTTATTCCCAACAATCCTCCCCTAAACTTTATATCTACTCTAGTAACAAGTTTCTGAATAAAAATTAAGAACTAGGAGGAATCTTACAAATCTTATCATATTGGTAATAAACATGCCTAATCAAATCTTTGTCCACATCACTTGAATAATCAATCTCCAGCTATGTTGTCTTCATCTTGTCCAAAACATCTTTGGACATGGGATACTCAGCATCTATAAGAAGATACGCAGCAAACATTGTAGAGCTCAAATAATACACACCAGTAGCTGAATACAAACGCCATTGAAGACCACTGACATCATCCTCAAGATCCTTCCAAACAGGATCTTCTTCTTCTAGTGCACACATTCTCTTGAATGTTGACCAAATCTTTATTCCATTGACTGAAGTAGGTGCTTCAGTCTCATACTTGGCCATCAACAACCTCCAAAGGTCTGCCAAGTCTTCCCTATCCATACTTGCAAAGAGAGACATAAGAGTAGTAAATGTGTGTACCTCTTTCCCATATCTGCCAATCTTCCAAAACCCACTTGCATCTTCTTCATAGCTAATGATAGGGTTTCTGGCATCAAGAGGTAACACTTGTACCATATCTGAAGCTTCCATGGGTGAGAGCTTAATGCTCCTTCTAAGAATAGCTTCACTGGGAACCACTTTATTTATATCTTTAGGAAACTCAAGTAGGACTCCCTTCTTCAAAGGCCTTGGAACAATCATTGCCTTCTGAATCTCCATCTCTTCTGCAAGCTCTTCTTTCCTCTCATCTGAAAGAAGTCTAAGAGTGTTCATTTCCTGCACTCTTGCCTAAATGGGATAAGCCTTGTACTCTAATTCTTCAAAGGACAATCCCTGCAATTTCTTGAAGGTCCATCCAGTTCCATGACATCTGAGTAACATGTAATAAAGCTCCCTTCTATCCCTCTTCAGCAGTGAGAAAACATTGCTAGCCTTATGCTTCAGAATTACCTTGCAGTCTCTTTGAACTCTTAGAAGAATCTCCAATCCCCAAATTTGGTCTGAAATTGTCAAATCTGGATTCTCCATAATCCTATTCTCCCAAGCATGGTGCATCTGAGCAACTTCTGGCATATCATAGTCTATTTGCAATTTTAACTCTCTAAGCTTCTCTCTTGCCAAATCATCACCATATTCAAGTCTTTCTGGTTGTTAAATTATCATCACACTTGAATCTGAACTTCCTTCATCACTTTCTTCTTGTTCCTCAGAAGTGACAACAAATGGTGATTCACCAACCTTCTTCATCTCTTGTTCCACAAGTTGTGCAGCCAACCTTGAATCAAACTCTACTTGGGCTGCATCCTTTGGAACTTCTACTTCTACCATGATTCCTTTACCCTTATCTAATGGATCAATGAGGGGTAATGATGATAATGGTACCTGTGAAGACACTTCTTTGATGATAGTTGATGACTGGAATACATCAACCATATCTGCTGGTCTGTCAACGCTCAAATTCCTTGTATCAATGCCCAACTTACTCTTGTCAGCGCTTGGTGTGTCAGCGTTCAAATTTTGCTTGTCAACGCCCAACTTACTTGTCTCGGCGCCTCTTGTGAACTGCTCCATCATAGTTGTAAAAGACAAGTTCAAATTTGTAGGAGTAACCAGAGATGTATCAAAACCTGGTTGCTTCTTCAATTCAGTGAGGGCTTCAGCAACACCCAAAGATTCTCCATCATGTGAGCCTTTGTAACTCACATGGATCTGCTCATCCTCCCCTTTGAAAGATTCCTTCATTCCACGCCTAGTGTTAGCATCCTCCAAAAGAACAATCCTCTCCCTCAATTGCTTGATTTCAAGGCCTTGTGTACTGACTGTTTGTACCAGGTCTGCATTTTGCTTTTGCAAGCTAATGCAGACAGTCGTCAATTCCATCATTGTGTATGGTTCCAATCTGCCCTTTTCTAGAATGGGTATTTTACCTCCCAAAGTAGAGTCATGGGGCATGGATGAGGTCTTAAAGATGTTAGGACTATCTTGGCCTACATCTAAGCGAGTACCAATAGTCCCAGCCTCATCCATAGCACCAACCACACTTGTGGTGGTGGTTCTCTCTACAACATGGCTAGGACCACTAGAGGAGAACACTCCAACAGTCCTTGGACGTTTAATCAACCTATATTATGGGGGTGTAGAAGATGATGTGGATTGGGTGGTAATTTGAAGGTTAAGGGGTGTTTGGGTCTGTGAAGGAAAGGTGTCAACGTTTGGATTACTTGTGTCAACGCCAACATTTAACGTGTCAGCGTTGAAGGATTCTTGGTCAATTTCCATGTGTTGAGGTGAAGGCAAAGGTTCTGGTATTGGGTCAAGTTGTGGTTGTGGGTCTGGTTGAGGTTGTGTTGCTGCAATAACAGCAAGCATAGCTTGGGTGAGGGGTAATTCATGGTGAGCGGTGAGTTCATCTTACTAAAAATAGCTTTCTTTTGCACAGGGATCTCATAAAAATCATCATGATCCCTTGTGAAGTAATTTTTGTTAGCCCTATATTTTATATAGTCGAACAAGAATGTAATAGGTCATCTTAGTCGTTAAAAGGTCTTGTATTGTAATAGGTTAGTCGGGAAAATCGGGCTTGGACTTTAAGCTAATATTGTATAAGTTAGGGGCGTAAGCCCAAAGCAAAGCCAAGCCCGGCCCAAGATGAAGCCCACAAAGGCCTTAGAGCCGTGTGGTATATAACCCTCTTTCACATGTGAAAGAGGGTGTTGGTTCATTTTACTTTCTCTCTCTAGTAAACATAAACCTTCCAAATCTCTCTTGTTTCTCTCTCTACTTTTCTTCTCTTTCTCTCTCTAAATATCTCTTCTAAATCTTGTGTTATGGATTGAATGGGAACAACAATTTGGTATCAAGAGCCTATAGTGGATAGGTGATTGAAGATTAGTGTGGTGTGTTCTTGATTTTTCGTGGTCATTTTGATCTTTACATCACGTCCAAAAAAATTTTCTTGTGTTTTTTATGGTTTTTTCTTGATACAAATCTTCTACATAGTTGTGGTAGGGATTTGGTATAGTTACTTTGGCTAAAAACACAAAATTTTTGGGTGTTTTGATCATTTTTTGGCTTAAAATCACGAATTGGTTGAGTTTTGTCCGAGAAAAGTGGAAAATATTCCGATCTGGTCAAATAGGAAAAGGGTTTACTTATTCAGATCGGCATTCCGATTGGTTGATATTCAGATTGGGCATTCCGATTGGCATTCAGATCGGCATTCCGATTGATTGATATTCAGATTGGGCATTCCGATTGGCATTCAGATCGGCATTCAGATTGGTTGGTATTCAGATTGGGCATTCCGATTGGCATTCAGATCGGCATTCCGATTGGTTGATATTCAGATTGGGCATTCCGATTGGGCATTCCGATTGGCATTCAGATCGGCATTCCGATTGATTGATATTCAGATTGGGCATTCCGATTGGCATTCAGATCGGCATTCCGATTGGTTGGTATTCAGATTGGGTATTCCGATTGGCATTCAGATCGACATTCCGATTGGTTGGTATTCAGATTTGGTACATTCCGATTGGTATTCAGATTGGGTATTCCGATCACTCATTCAGATTGGTCATTCCGACAAGGTTATTCCGATGGGCATTCCGATGGATATTTTTGTTTGAGCAATTTTTAGACTTAGCCACTATCTAGACTAGTTTAGGAACATCGTTTACACGAAGATTAAAAAAAAAAAAAAAAAAAAAAAAAAAAAAAAAAGAGTTAAATTTTTCAGGTCAAGTAAAATCAAATTTTTTCCCTATTAGTTTTTGGCTATTTCTAACTCAAATTCAAAATTTGGCGATACAAAATTTTTCGGCTTACCGTTTTGTCAGACTGAGGAATTTATTGTCGGACTGAGAAAAAAAAAAAAATTCTGGAAATTTCAGAATTTCAATTTTAACCACACATTATCACAACAAATCCACTAAGATCTGCAATTCATTCACAAGTATTCACCATGTCTAACAACAACATCAACATTGCAACTGCTAATCAAATTCGTTTGGAACAAGGTGGCAACGGTAATCCACCTGTGCTCACTGCCGGTTGCTACGTTCAATGGAGATCTCGTTTTCTCAGATTTCTCGACGGTAAAGAAAACCGAACTGCTCTTCGTCACTGCCTTGAGAATCCACCTCCAGTTTTTGAATTCAAACCAATTACCACACAGGCAGAGGATGGTACCTCATCAACTATACGAGCTATGGAGGATTTTGACACATGTTCTGCTGAGAAAAAGAAACTCCTCCAAGCTGAAGCTGATGCTGTAAATTTCATACTCACTGGAATTGATAACGATATCTATTCCACAGTTGATGCATGTCCTAATGCTATGGAAATGTGGAATGCAATTCATCGATTGAAGCAAGGTGAGTCAATCAATGTTCAAGATCTCGAGACTAATCTACTTTGGGAGTTTGGAAAATTCACATCTGAAGATGGTGAATCCATTGACTCATATTACTCGAGATTCTACAAAATGATGAATGAGCTTGTAAGAAATCAGTGCACCATCTCCAATCATCATGCCAATGTTCAGTTTCTACTTCAACTCAAACCGGAATGGCAAAGGTTTGTGACTTTGGTCAAACAAAGGGAGGATATCAAGACTATATCTTACCACAAACTTTATGATATCTTGAAACAACATCAGAATGAAGTGAATGAACTAAGGGCTGAAAAGGCAGAACGGTCTGCTAATTCTATCGCTTTTGTGGCTGCTACTTCAACAAAACCCGTTCCCCGTCAACAACCACCTACTCATTCCTCAAAGTCATCAAGCTCATCCACCAAACCTCTAGTTGCTGCTAAACACAAAGCAAAAGCAATTGTCCCCACTCCACCTCCAAAGTATGACACCGAGTCAGATGGAGACAGTGATGATGAACAAACTTCAAGGGACAAGAAGATTGAAGAACTCATGTCTTTACTCACCACAACTTATAAGAAGATCTACAAACCTACCAACAACAACCTCAGATCATCATCCAATGCTAGGTATAAGGAAGTTGATCATGCACCTAGGTATGATCGTGATGCTAGGTATGATAATCAGAGGATGATGAATCAAGTTGGGGCTAGAGATACTGTAGGCACTCCGGTGGTACAGACGACTGGGATTCAATGCTTCAACTGCAAGGGATTTGGGCACATGGCTAGGGAATGTAAGAAGCCAAAACGGGTTAAGGATTCGGGATATCACAAGGAAAAGATGTTGCTGTGCAAGAAAGAAGAAGCAGGAATTCCACTCACAGCAGATGAAGTTGACTGGCGTGATGAAACTGATGATGAAGCCGATGATCAAGAGCTAGAGGCACATTATGTGTACATGGCAAAGATTCAAGAAGTGCTTCCAGAGACTACTGATACTTCTGGACCTATCTTTGATACTGAGCCAATTGAAAAGGTACCAACAAATGATAACTATAATGTGTTTGCTAATGAACGACGGCATCCTGAGCAACCCGAAAGCATCAATGACACATATGTAATGGACACGGAGGATAGCAATATCTCTACGGATCCACAGCATATGTGTAATGATGACGGTAATGCTGCTCAGGATACTGACTCGGATGAGGACCGTGATTTGCTTGCGTCTATAATTGACTCTTTAAAACATGAAATTGAGGAAAACAAAGATGCTAATAAACGTTTGAAGCAAGCAAACACATCCTTAGCCGAGGAGATAGACAGGCTTAAAGAGTGTGATTATGTAAAAGAAGCTGATCGATGAGTTGCAATAGCTAATGGTTTGGTATATGAACGTAAGGTGCTCAACGAACAATATTGTTCTGAAGTAACACACGAAATTCATATGTCAAAACAGAAGATATCGGAACTTGAAGAACAACTGCTGCTACATAAACTCCAAATTACTGAATTAGAGTCGGTTAACAAAGAACAAACTGAGCTTTATAAAACTCGTGAAGAAAAGGATATTGAAAAAATTCTTGCTTTGGAAAAGAGAGTCGACACGTTAAACAACATTGTTTACAAAACGGGTCAGTCTATTCAAACTATGAATATGCTCAATAGAAATATGAAAACGAGTTTTGTCAAGCCTGAATATCTCAAGAAAGCTCAAAATACCAAGCCTGCTCTTTATGATATCGGTTGTTATGTTGATAATCTTGCTCTTATGCTTTCCCCTGACTGCGACGAAATCATTCGTCAACAAGAAGAAAGTCGATCAAACTTAAGTGATTTAATAAACCTTTCTGATTCTAACAATCATATTAAGTTTGTCCCTCAAAAAGAAATTTCAAAAGAACAAAAGATGTATAATAGTGTTCCACCACCAAATGATGAACCACAAAAGAAAGTTTCTTTAAAAAGGAGTTTCAAAAAGCAATCAATTTTGTTAGAAAAGCGAATTTTGGATGAAAAACGTAAATGGGATGAGAAAAGCAAAAGTGTTCAGCAATTTGAGTTTATAAAACAAGGGGTTTTAAATTTGTACAAAGGTGTCGTCGACTATGAAAAAGTTTCTAGGGATACCATTTGGAATATTAAACCTAACCCACAAGTAGAAGTCGTCATTCAACAATGCATTGTTCCAACCATTGATGATCTTTCAAAAAATGTGGAAATGTTTTATAATGCTCTCACTGAAGAAATGTTAACTGATTTAAGCTATGTCAAATCTCTTGAAGATGAAGTTGATTTTCTTCAAATTAAATTAAAAACACAAGAACACCAACTTTCTAACGAAATTGATCGACTTTCTAAGGAGTATTTTTATGCTGACCATATGAATGCTATACTTGGTGTGTATACCGATCTTGATCAATATTGTCATGTAGCATGTCTTGTGTCAGAATCGGACGCGAAATGTCGCAATCTTGAAGTAGAGCTTTCAAAACAAATTCAGTCATATAACAAACTTTCGAAAAGTTTTTCTCAACTTGAGAAACACTCCATTTCTCTTGAACTTGCTTTACAAAAAGGTGAAAAATCTCATAATCATAAAAAGTGTCAAGAAATGTCAGCCTCTTCGTTTCGTTTACTAAATGAAAAGGATTTCGAAATAAATAATTTGAAAGCTCAGCTAAAAGAAAGGGACATAGCCATCAGTGAGTTACAGAAACTCATTGAGAAAATGAAAGGAAAGTCTGTTTTGGGTAAACCATCCGCTGTTCGTCAACCAAATACGGTTAAATGCCCTACATCATCTATTTTGGGACAATCCCCACAGACTTTTCCTAAGATAGGAAATGATAAGAGCACTAATGTGATAGCACCTGGAATGTATAAGATGAACACTAGGTCCACTCAAACTGGAACAACGCAGTTACCTCAGAATACTAGGAAAACTAATCAACGTGTGTCTTCTTCTACAGGAGTAAATCCCACTACTAGTGTTAGCGGACCACAGCTTAAGAGCACTAGAGTTGAAGATAGAGTCATGCCTAACAATAGTCAAGGGAAGAAGAATGAAGTAGAAGATCACCGTAGGAATTTTAAGTTTTCTAAGAATAAAACGTCTGTAACTGCTTGTAATGACAGTTTAAATGCTAAGACCTCGAATGTTGAATTTGTTTGTGTTGAATGTGGCAAATGTGTTCGTACTTTCAATCATGATGCTTGTGCTCTTAACTATAATGGCGTGAATACTAGAACTAGGAAGCCTATTCGTATGCCCACTAGTACTAGTAAACCCACAAGAACTCTGAACCAATCCACTGAGCAACCACTTAAGAAACTAAGTGCTTTAGAATCCACTACTCTACGTAAACAAAGCAGGTTAAAGAAGCTTTATGAGAACATGATTAGGACATGTACACGGGGGTATTCAAGATTTACACCACCCGGATACAAATGGGTACCTAAGACAACCCCCATTCTAATTGGGTCTATGAATGTTAGCTTGCCTTTAGACTCTAGGTCCACTACTATTTTGGAACCCGTTTCTATCAAGGGCTCCCATTTGTCAAATGCTACATTGTCTTCTAATTCTTCTGCAGCTCGTCGAACTCATCCTATTCATAATGGACTCCGGGTGCACAAAGCACATGACGGGAAATCTCAAGCTTCTCATTAACTTCGTGGAGAAGTTTCTGGGTACGGTACGGTTTGGAAATGATCAGTTTGCACCGATACTCGGATATGGAGACTTGGTTCAAGGGAATATCACTATAAAACGGGTTTATTACGTCGAGGGACTGAATCACAATTTATTCTCGGTTGGTCAATTTTGTGATGCGGATTTGGAAGTGGCTTTTCGGAAATCTACTTGCTATGTTAGAGACTACGATGGGAATGACCTTCTTACAGGTTCTCGTGGTTCTGATCTCTACACAGTAACTCTTCAAGACACATCTTCAACAAATCCAATTTGCTTAATGGCTAAAGCTTCATCATCTCAAGCATGGTTATGGCATCAACGATTGTCACATCTCAACTTTGACACCATCAACCTGCTTTCGAAGAATGATATTGTGACCGGTCTTCCTAAGTTGAAATTCGTCAAAGACCATCTTTGTTCTTCTTGTGAGTTGGGGAAAGCAAAACGGAAGTCTTTCAAAACAAAGACTACCCCTAGCTCAAAAGGACGATTGGAACTTCTACACATGGATTTATGTGGTCCCATGCGTGTAGAGAGTATTAACGGGAAAAAGTATATTCTAGTGATTGTTGATGATTACTCTAGATACACATGGACTTTCTTCTTAAGGTCCAAAGATGAAACACCAGAAGTTCTCAAAAACTTTCTCAAGATGATACAACGCAATCTTCAAGCTCAAGTCTTAACCGTAAGAACGGATAGGGGCACTGAATTCTTGAACAAGAACTTGCAATCTTACTTTCAAGAAGAAGGCATCGAACATCAAACGTCTATTGCTCGAACTCCTGAACAAAACGGCGTTGTCGAAAGGCGGAACCGTACTTTGGTTGAGGCTGCTCGAACAATGCTTTCTGCTTCAAAATTACCACTATTCTTCTGGGCTGAAGCAATTACAACTGCCTGTTATACTCAGAATCGTTCTCTCGTTATCCCTAGACATGAAAAGACACCTTACCACATCATCAATGGCAGGAAACCTACTGTCAAATTCTTTCACGTATTTGGATCTTTATGCTACATTCTTAAAGACGGTGAGAATCTCGACAAGATGAAAGAAAAAGGTGATGCATGTATTTTTGTGGGGTATGCGACATTGTCGAAAGGATATCGGGTCTATAACAAGAGAACAAAGATCATTGTCGAAACAATTCATGTGAACTTTGACGAATTGCCACAAATGGTACTTGATCACAACAGCTCAAGTCCCGCACCTCAATGTCCAGCAATGGCACCTACACAAAACAGTGTACGTCCCGTGCAAGAATGTCAACAAAGCACTCCTACAGCAGACTCGACGGATACAACACATATGAATGAGTTGGTTGACTTATATGATCCTATGTTTGATGAATATTACTATGGAAACAATCAAGTTGTGTCAAAGCCTTCCGCTGTCAATACTGCTGATGCACCTGAACAAAATCAACAAGACACAACTGCCTCTACTTCAGCAACCGTTGCTCAAGAGACAATTCCAGTGGATACTCAACAAACTCAAGAAACTATCATACAACCAACATCACCAACCGTCAATGCTGAAGGAGGAAACAACAATCAAGCAGCCGATGCACAACCTAACGAAGAAGAATTTATCAATCCATTCGGTACACCGGTACACGAAGTCGGAGAGTCTTCTACTCAACATGTTGATCCGTCCAACATGCATACATTCTACCAACCATATCCATCCACTCACCATTGGACACGTGATCATCCATTGGAGCAAGTAATTGGAAATCCTTCACAACCGGTTCGAACACGCAGACAACTCGAAACCGATGGCGATGTGTGTATGTACACACTCACCGTGAGTTCAACTGTACCTACAAACATCAAACAAGCCATGACTGACCATGCGTGGATTGAATCAATGCAAGACGAAATTCATCAGTTTGAACGCCTAAATGTTTGGGAACTTGTTGACCGACCCTATGGAATGTCAATTTTAGATTTCAAATGGATCTGGAAAAACAAACTAGATGAAGAACAAACCATCATCAAAAACAAGTCTCGTCTTGTGGTTAAGGGGTATCGTCAACAAGAAGGGATAGATTTCGATGAATCATTTGCTCCAGTTGCTCGTTTGGAAGCAGTCAGGATATTCCTTGCTTATGCTGCACATAAGGGCTTCACGGTTTTTCAGATGGACGTTAAAACTGCTTTTCTCAACGGTCATTTGAAGGAAGAAGTGTATGTGAATCAGCCGGAAGGATTCATCGATCCTCATCATCCTGACAAAGTCTATCGTCTCAAGAAGGCTGTATATGGACTTAAACAAGCTCCAAGGGCATGGTACGAAGAACTTTCAAACTTCTTGGTGTCCAAAGGATTCTCCAAAGGTTCTATTGATCCTACTCTTTTTACAAATAAATATGGGGATGACATAATGCTGGTGCAAGTTTATGTTGATGACATTATTTTTGGTTCCACGAACCCAAAACTTTCAAAACGTTTTGAAAAATTAATGCACAGCAGATTTGAAATGTCAATGATGGGGGAGCTAAAATTCTTTTTAGGCCTCCAGATTCATCAATCCCCACGTGGTATCTTCATTAACCAAGCTAAGTATGCTCAAGAGATACTTAAAAAGCATGGTATGACCTCATGTGCTCGCGTTGGTACACCATTGTCGACCACATCCCTAGACGCTGACTTGTACTCATATCCCATAGATCAAACGCGATATCGCAGTATGATCGGGTCACTTATGTACCTTACAGCCAGCAGGCCTGATATTCATCATGCCACATGCTATTGTGCACGATATCAAGCCAGACCTACTCAAAAGCACCTCAAAGAGGTTAAACGGATCTTTCGGTACCTTAAGAATACCATTCACATGGGACTCTGGTATCCGAGGGAAACCGGTTTTCATCTAACGGCTTTTTCAGATTCTGATCACGCAGGTTGTCTTGATAGTCGTAAAAGCACTTCTGGAAGCATACAATTTCTAGGGGAAGACAAGCTTGTCAGTTGGTCATCAAAGAAGCAGGATTGCACTTCGCTCTCATCAGCTGAAGCAGAATATGTGGCTCTATCCGCGTGTTGTGCTCAAGTCCTCTGGATGAGAACTCAACTCACGGATTATGGCTTCCACTTTGATAAAATACCTATGTATTGTGACTCAAAGTCGGCCATAGCCATATCTTGCAATCCGGTTCAGCACTCCCGCACCAAGCACATCGATGTCAGATATCACTTCATCAAGGAACAAGTGGAACGCGGCATCGTGGAATTATACTTTGTCAGAACTGAGTACCAGCTGGCAGACTTGTTTACAAAAGCTCTATCAAAAGATAGGTTTGCGTATCTCGTTGGTCGTCTTGGTATGAAGTATATGACTCCCGAAGACTTGGAGGTTTTGGCAAATGAAGCTGCTTGATATTCTCTCACAATGACTTCTAGGCGCATCACAGCTTAGAACTCGGACATCAACTAAGGAAAGTTTATCTCGGACGATAACTTATCCTTCTCAACGAGAAATTCATATTTCTCGGTCATGAGCTTCTCATAAAAACATTCAAAGTTTCTAAGTTCATGAAAACGATTTCTAAGTAAATGTCAGCTTAGAACTTGAACTTCAACTTAAGGAAAGTTTATCACGGATGATAACTTATCCTTCACAACGGGAAATTTATTTTTCTCGGTCATGAGCTAGTCACAAAACAATCAAAGTTTTGAGCTCATGAAAAACGGACCCGAAAGGGGAGTGTACGTTTCAGTGCGCTTTCCCTAATCAATAGAAGAGAAGTCTTCTATCCTGATTCTTTTAAAACCGTTGAACACAATTTTTCAAGAATATCTCAAAAGGTTTTTCTAAATCTTTCAAAATTGTGTGTTCAACACTCCCTTCCTCATAAGTGGTTTTTATATCTCAAAATTGTCATATGTTATTTTGATCAATTTTTGAGGGGGAGCGTTTTAAAATCAAGCCTTTTAATGTTGTTGGGTACATCTCTAAAATTGTCATATTTTATGTATCCAACACATTCCGAAAATGATATGAAATTGTCAAATGTAATATATTATATCGGAAAAGGCATCTCAACTCCGTACCTCAACATATTTTGTGGTGTCGTTTTTCTAAAATTTTGTCAACTTTTGTCTCAAGACACACATATATTGTTGAGGGGGAGCGACCCGACTGAAAATGTTCCATGATTCATGCGTGCACACATGTTTCTCTCCCAACGATTTTTCGGAAAATGTCACATTTTAATCAATTGGTATCTCTAATATTATATTTTTATATTAGAGATAGGGGGAGAAAATGTGATTAAAATGTAATATATCGCAACATGTGATCTTAAAGACTCAAGTGCAACTCTTTCCTTCACATGCCAAACTATTTCGTATATCGATGCATGTGTATAGGGGGAGCTTTTCGGAAATGTAAAACTTTCAAGTGTTAAAAGTTTTGATTTTTATCAAGCACTTTGAATGGTTTTCAATGGTTTTATGGTTACGATCTTTACCCAAAACAACCTACTATCCACGACGGAACGATGGAGTCAAAAGGTGGTTTAGGATAGGAAACTAAGTCCTATGATCCAACCAGAACCGGAGGGATCTACCCAAGGACATTCCATAGCTAGAAATAGTTGTCCTTAGGAAAGATGGAGTGGAATGAAGCTGAATGCGGACCAAGTACTTAAGTTAGCACTGGAACAATCACAACAAGGTGCTAATGATGACGTATTGGTAAGCATTGAAGGAGTTGAATATTCTATGCAACTTAGGCAGAAACCGGGTCAATACATCTATTGAAGACAAGTCATCATGGACCCAGTGATGCAATGCACAACCCCTCCCAGCCATTCGAGTTTCTCTCAAAAGAAACTTGTCTCATTGTCACGGAGATCAACACGTATCTATTGCCTTTCTCACTCCGAGTCAGTTAATATTGAAAAGGTGGCAGTCTGCTCCAGCCTCCGATTACCAAAATGCACTTATTGAGTCTAGAGCCAAACGAGATCAATTTATCATCTCATTAGGACACAATCGAGTCCTACGCATTATCCTTGTGATATTGCCAGAACATCTGAGTGATACGATTCACAATGAAGATGGAAATCCTGCTTGAGCCAGCATTAAACAAGCTCATGGTAGGTAACTTGTGCGATTCTACACGAATCAAACTTGTGAGAACTGGAAAGCAACTAAGTTTCGATTCTTAATTGATTCAAACTTGATTCCAGGTTTCTTCGCAAAATCCATGTGATCTTGCAAGAACATTCAGAGTGACACTCATTAGTGTTCACAGTGACGAATGGAAATCCTTCCAGTGTCAACATCAAACAGTACTGCGGTAGGTAACTCGCAAGATTCTCTTTGAATCAAGCTTGTGACAAACTGGAAAGCAACAATGGTGCGATTCTTTTAGAATCAAACTTGTTCCAGGAAATCTGAATTGACGACTCTAATCAGACGGATAACTTATCCTTATGATTCACTCTTTACGTTCGCAGTCTGCTTTGAGACGGTCGAGTAAAGAGAACTGGCTACTACCGCCGGGAAACCCTGTCAAGGAGGTTCTTAATCGAATCTACCTGATCACAGGTACGGTATTTAATACCGTTTAACGGTCTTCACCGACCGGAGGTAAAACGCTACCGAGTTAGGGTGAAATGTTCAAAGCCATTTCATCCGTGTCCATATATGTTGCTGTATATCAAGAAGGTGGCGTAGCTGTGCAACCGATGTCGATTCAGAAGTCACAAGAGCACAAGATGGCGATAATCAAGATACCTAAGAATGTAAGAATGTAATAGGTCATCTTGGTCACAAGGAGTACAGATGAAGATCTCAAGCACTCAAAGTCAAATGACAAAGGCTCAAGATAAAGATCACGAAAGCATGAAGGAACAAAGTTGTTACAAACAAGATCAAGACCAAGATACAAGACCAAAGCAGGAAGATCTCATCTACAAGAATGTATTCACTCAACCATCTTATGCTTTTTAAGCATTTTAAGATGACCGATACATTGGGGGAGATTGTTAGCCCTATATTTTATATAGTCGAACAAGAATGTAATAGGTCATCTTAGTCGTTAAAAGGTCTTGTATTGTAATAGGTTAGTCGGGAAAATCGGGCTTGGACTTTAAGCTAATATTGTATAAGTTAGAGGCGTAAGCCCAAAGCAAAGCCAAGCCCGGCCCAAGATGAAGCCCACAAAGGCCTTAGAGCCGTGGGGTATATAACCCTCTTTCACATGTGAAAGAGGGTGTTGGTTCATTTTACTTTCTCTCTCTAGTAAACATAAACCTTCCAAATCTCTCTTGTTTCTCTCTCTACTTTTCTTCTCTTTCTCTCTCTAAATATCTCTTCTAAATCTTGTGTTATGGATTGAATGGGAACAACAATTTTACACATCAAAAACCATTTGCAAAAATCTGGGATAGGCCAAATTCATCTTATTCCCTTTGTTTTTACACATGACATCAAAAATTAGTTTTGAAAAATTAAACTTTTGCCCATTTGTAATACACACATTTGCACTAGCAATTGATCTGTTAATTTCATTGTGTGTAGTACATTTGGGACTCAAACATAGAAGGATGACATGTATGAGGTACTTCCAGGCTGGGGGAAACTCTTGTTTATGATATTTGTTTAAAGTGCCCTCATCAGGGAAAGGATACCCCAAAGCCCGAAGTCCTTGTTCTATTTCATTGATGGGGAGGGTGGTTATACCATCTGCGTCATTAAGATGCAAAGCCTGGCGAACCAAGGCTTCAGTAACCACCCAAGTACGCCCATGAACAATAGCTGATAATGTAGTCACATTATTAATTGTTGAGGAACTAACAGTGTTCCAAAACTGTTTAATATGAGTGACAGGGATGAGAGGAGCATGAGAAAGTGCATACCTAATTGGACATGCATTCAAATACGCCACCATTTGGGTGTATTGGGGAAACAAAGTATCATCAGCCTCCAAATAAGCAATCATGTTGTGCTGACTTCTGAATCCCAATACCAAATCACTTGGTTTAAACTTTGGTGCCATTGTTGAAGAAAGCTGTTTGTGAATTATTGAGAAAGATGAATTATAGGAGAAAAAATGTTAGACAAGAATATGAAGTACCCTGTTTAAAAATAGGAGCCAAATATATAGGAGAGATAGGCACATGTGATTGGTCAAAAATAAGGCAAGTATTTTCAAAATATAATGATGAAAATATTGAAAAGAAAATAAGTTATCTTGTGCATTAATTAAAAGTTATCTACTCCTAATATTACAGCCCCAAAATTCGTCAAAAATAACAAGTGGGTAGGTCCCAATGAGTGTCAACGGTCAAAAATAACCCATCAACACCCAACGGCTATATTCTTGTCAACGTTTGCCAAAGCCATGTCAGCGTCTAAACTAGTCATAACAACGCTTGGAAAAATATTTGTCAGCGTCCAAAAATAAAAGTAATAAAAAATGAAAAAGGACCTTAACAAAGTAATTTATCCTAGTGAAGATAACCTATAAATTGATAATTATTATAGGGCGGCAAGCACCGTCCAGTTATGCACACTTGCTTATGCAAGATAGACATAACAGTCCTCTAGTGTCCCTTGCGAACCAAAATTCTTAACAATTAAGTTATCTCATAAAATCCCTTGTAACTCCCAGGTAAACCCAATATAAATCATTCCCAAGTCTCCCAACAGACCACATCCAATTCTAGGCCAAAAAGGTCTTGGCAGCATGCATAGTATGTCAACTTTGCATGCTACAGTGCCTCATGATTTAGTAAACTAACTCATACTCACCAGTGGACACAATCTAGAATTACGATAAGAGTATTATAAGAATACCCAAAAGTCCTAAAGGTTCCTAAAACCTCCCCTTAAACTGTGATACATAGGCTGCCCAATAATATGCATGTAAATAAAAATTTATGTCAAGATAGGAATATAAATATTCCAACCATCGTCCATAAATTGAAACATGCTCCAATTGATTCTCCAAGGATCTATAAGCAACTCTGTATCCAATGGTACACTGCTAATAACGCCTGCACACTTAGATTAAAAACCACAAAACTAACATGTTGTTGACAACGTCACGATAACACTTATCAACGTTAAAATGACCTTTGTCAGCGTTAGACAAATATAGTGGAAAATCTAACTTCTCAAAATGACCAATAACAATGCATATCCTGTACATACTTTTACATTAAGACCCTAAAACACATATTAGGTGAGATTGATCATTCCAATACTTGTTACCAAGTATTGATACCTTCCAGTATCAAAAGGTTTAGTTAATAAATCAGACACATTTTCTTCTGTGTCAACCCTATCTGGTTGAATTAAACCCTTTTGAAAACAATCTCTTATAAAATGATGTCTAATTTCTATGTGTTTTGTTTTAGAATGATGTACAGGATTTTTAATAATGCATAAAGTGCTATTATTGTCTACAAAAATCTTGGTATGCATGAAATTATACCCGTAATCCAACAGCTGGTTCTGAATCCATAAGACTTGTCCACAACAAGCAGCTGCAGCTACATATTCTGCTTCAGTTGTAGAATTGGCCACCACTGTTTGTTTCTTGCATTGCCAAGATATCAACCTACTCCCAAGAAACTGACATCCACCAGTTGTGGATTTTCTATCAAATTTATCACCACCATAGTCACTGTCTGAATATGCAATAAGCTCCAATGGTGAATCTTTTGGATACCATAATCCCAAATCTGGATAACATCTAAGGTACCTAAAGATTCTCTTGACAGCATGAAGGTGACACTCTTTGGGAGTCACTTGAGACGTGTACATGCACACACAGCAAACATAATGTCAGGTCTTGAGGCTGTGAGATACATCAATGAACCAATCATTGATCTATAGTGCCTGACATCCACATCTTTTCCATCTCCAACTTTTCCCCAAGGATTTTCTCTATCCATAGGAGTACTAGCCCGTTTTTCATGTGGAGAAAAGCCAAACTTCTTCAAGATTTCTGCTACATATTTATCATGAGAGATAATGATACCATCTTCTTTCTGCTGAACTTGTAACCCTATAAAAAAGTTCATCTCCCCCATTGCACTCATCTTGAATTTGTCTGTCATAAGCTTGGAAAAGTCTTCACTCATCTTTGGGTTTATGGAGCCAAAGATGATATCATCCACATAAACCTGAACAAGTAAGACATCCTTACCAGTCTTCTTTGTAAATAAGGTCTGATCTATGGTGCCCCTTTTAAATCCATTTTCCACCAGATAGGTGGACAATGTGCCATACCATGCTCTTGGGTCTTGATGAAGTCCATACATAGCTTTCTTGACTCTATATACCTTGTCTGGATGCTCTGGATCTTCAAAACCAGGAGGCTGCATTACATAAACCTCCTCAAAAATTATGCCATAAAGGAAAGCACTCTTCACATCAATTTGATAGACAGTAAAGCCCATGCAGGAAGCATAGGCTAGAAATATCCTTATAGCCTCAATCCTTGCAACTGGTGCAAAGACCTCCTTATAGTCTATCCCTTCCTCTTGTGTATATCCTTGAGCCACTAAGCGTGCCTTGTTTCTGATCACAATGCCTCTTTCATCTTTCTTGTTTCTAAGAACCCATCTTGTCCCAATAGGTCTGACATATATGGGATAATCAACTAACTCCCAAACATCCTGAATAGCAAATTGGTGAAGCTCATCCTACATTTCTTCCACCCAACTTGGTTCTTTGAGAGCATCAAAAATCTTCTTAGGTTCCTGTTGTGACAGAAAACAGGCAAATAAACATGCTTGAACAAGAGGGTATCAACCTTCTTGTGTATGTTGGCAATAAATCCTCCAAGATTCTGATGAGATCTTCTAGTTTGAACAAGAGACATCACATCACCAATAATTAGAGAAGAGGGGTGATCCTTCATTGTAGAAGTAAAAACTCCTCCCTCGAAAAGTCTGTTGTCTTCAATCTCATCTTCCAAGTTAACAATATCTTCTTCAGACTCTCTTCCATCAATATCTGTATGAGCCTCTCCATTTCTGCTTGAAGGTTCACCTTGTTCAAAATTGGAAGAGAAAATATGGTCAAAGGAGTTGTCAATGCCTGAACCAAGGTTGTCAGCATTTGGGCCATCAACGCTTGAACTAGAGTTGTCAACGTTTGAGCCATCAACGCCTGAATTTGTCTTGTCAGCGCCAGATTTTCCTTTGTCAGCGCCTGAAAGACCATGCATGTTGTTAACTAGTGATACTTGGGGACTACCATTTTCCTTTCCAGCAGCAAAAGCATATGTCCATATGGGAATAGTAACATACTCAAGTATGGGAGATAACTTGTCTACTTGTGATCCAACCTCTTCATGAACCTGTGTACCTGAAACATCAACAACTCGTTCTTCCACAACACTTGAAGTTACCTTCACAATGTTTGGATTAGTAACAGGCATATAATTCAAAGTCCTAGATAGAGGTTCCATGTCAAACAACCAATTTGGACCACTTTCGGGATCACTAGGTTTACTCTCTAAAAACCTAACATGTACTTTTTCAAGTATACGTTTTTCCTTCTTAATGTAAACCCTATATCCCTTGCTATGCACTGAATAACCCATGAAGTAGCCTTCATCGCCTTTAGCACTGAATTTACCTAAGGCATCACTAGTATCTAGTACAACTACATGACAACCAAAAGGTTTAAGAAAACTAATATTAGGTTTTCTTCCCCAAAGTAATTCATAAGGTGTTTTGTTATGTATCTTGTTGACTAATGCTCTATTCTAAACATAACAAGCTGTATTCACAGCCTCAGCCCAAAAAGCAATGGGAAAGTGAGCATCAGCCAACATAGTCTTGGCTGCTTCAATTAGGGTTCTATTCTTTCTCTCAGCAACCCCATTTTGCTATGGGGTTCTGGTAACACTAAACTGTCTAGTAATCCCTTTCTTGGTACAAAAATCATCCAATAGCTTATTTCTAAACTCACCACCTTTATCACTTCTAAGCATTTTAACTTCATTACCAGTCTTCTTCTCTATTTGGTTAATAAAGTTAATTAAAGTATCAGCAGTGTCACTTTTCAAAGCTAAAAAGAAAGTCCAAGTAAACCTAGAAAAGTCATCAGTAATGACAAAGCAGTACGATTTACCATTCAAGCTTTCTATATTAGTTGGACCAAACAGGTCCATATGCAGCAAGTGAAGTGGTTTAGAACTAGAGTGCACCTGTTTAGACTTAACTGAGACCTTGTGTTGTTTGCCTTTAAGGCATGCAACACAAGAGTGGTCATTGTGGAAATCCTTTTCAGGTAAACCATCAACCAAGCCATGTCTCACAAGTCTGTTTATATTTTTAAAGTTAATGTGCCATAGTCTCCTGTGCCATAGATTACTCTCATCAACTGAAGCTTTAGCATAAAGACATGACAAGTTATTATTCATCCTAATTCCATTAAGATTCACATTATAAATGTCCTTATGCCTAGGTGTCCTATAATCAATGAATTTCTCATCTAGTATTTTAAAATCCTTGCTCAACACCAAGCATTCAGTATCAGTGAAAAGAACCTTATTTTTGTTATCACAAACTTGTGATACACTAAAAAGATTATAGTTAAGTTCTTTTACCAGAAACACGTTTTCAAAACGTAAGTTGTTGGTGAGAAGAGTTCCTTTGCCTGTGATAGTTTCATATCCGCCTCTATAGTAAACTTTATCACCATCCTTAATGGGAGTGAAGTTTGTGAGATAATCTTCCTTCCCAGTCATGTACCTAGAGCATCCACTATCCCAATAGCCATAATCATTTACCTGCTTTTGAATGCCCTGCACATAAAGAAAACAAATTAGTTTTCTTTGGGAACCCAAGCCTGAGCAGACTTGGATTCATTTAGTTGTTCAATAAGAACAGACTTAGTCCTCATAACAACCCCTTGTTCATCCCTTTTTGGATTGAACACCCAGTTAACCCCAATTGGTTTTGTGATGACCTTTGAAATATAATTAAATCTGTTACAGGTTATAGAAATCCCATTAGAATTAATTTGATCTTGCTTAGGTCTCCATGTCAAGCTAGAAGAAGCTTAAGACCCTTTTCCCTGTGGTTGCAAATATTTACCATTATTTGGTCTGGCAACGTTTCTGTCAGCGTTTGATTTGGTCTTGTCAATGCTGAAATTACCCTTATCAGTGTTGAACCTAGGGTTTGCTACAGGAACCCATTGCCTATTAGACCATGTATTGGTCTTCTGAAAAGGTCTTTGCCCATAAGTGTTAGACCCTTTTGAAAAGAATGGGGCTGGTCTAACAACTTGTGGACTTTGCTCCACAAACGTTTTGGGTCTGACAGTGTTTGACCTTTTGTCAGCGTTGACCTTGGAAGCATTGACACACTTATAGGCTAGATGTGAAAAGCTACCACAAGTATAACATGCTTTTCTAGACATAACTCTAGGTCTGGAAGAAAAGAAACCTGTTCCCTTATCACTAACTTGTCTTTTTGGTGACCTAGTATTTCTATACATTTCTGCATACTTAATGCTAGGTTTTCTAACAACGTTTGAGCCAAGGTCAACAGTCTTGCCAGTGATTGGGTTTGTTACTTTGATAGGGGTAGGCTCATTTGGACTATCACTAAGCATGCCACCCTTGACAAACAAGGTAGGGTTGGCTTTCTTCCATTTGTCCAAATCAGTCAACTTCTGCCTATATTCTTCTACTGGGGTAAGGACTCTTGGTGGAGAAATAAATTCCTCTTCTTGGAGTTCTGGTAAACCAGTCCAAGATAAATCCTTTCTTTGGACACCATATTTGTACCCACCTGGTGGTAGAACACCAGCATACTCTTTCATCCCAATCCCAGTCATATCCCTTGAATCCCTTTGTTTACTAACACATTCTCCTAGGGTTTGTGAGGCCTTATCAAATCTCTAAATTTTAAGGTCTACATTATCCTTATTCTTGATAGCCTCATCTAACTTAGTCTGTAATTCATCATTGACCCTCTCCATGATGTTTCTAATATCAGTACTAGCATTTAAATCATGTTTTAAGATATTTATTTTATCTTTTAGGTCAAGCTCCATTTTCTTATACTCAGCTACAGTCTTTCAGTTTGAGTAAGAGCAAGTTGATAGTTAGACAACTTGCATCTTTCATTACCTAGATCTGTTGACAATCTTAAAACTTCTTTATTAAGTCTTTCAGTATTTAGACGACAACCCTTACTACAAAAAGCATCATCATATACCTCATTGTCTGATGAAGATGAGGAGTGTGCCATGAGAGCATAGTGAACATGCTCTTCTTCTTCTATCTCAGCAACCAAAGCTTTATCCTCTTCTTCATCCTTAGCCAAATAGCTCCAATCCCATCCAACACCATCAATTTCTTACATTGCCGTCATGGCCTTAGGATCCTGAGCCTTAACAATTTGGCTTGAGGGTTTTCCAGCATTAGATCTTCTTGGAGATCTGCATTCTCTCATAAAGTGCCCCATACGATGACAATTGTAACACTCAACCTTGGATTTATCAAATCTAGCAGTGTCCTTAGCATTAAAAGTCATCTTCTTCTTGAATCTTCTATTCCATCTGTTGGCTCTTATACTTGCAAGAGCCATATTCCACTTAATGTCCATCTCCTCCAAATGCTCATCACTGATTTGCTCAAGGTCCTCATATGTAATCACTAAACCAATGGACAATGAAGCAATGTATGCACACAGTATCCAGATCAATACCAGCAGGCTTAACTCTTGGTGAGTAAATTTTGTATGTGTCAGCGTCTGAATGTGAGGCGTTGACAGGATATGATCCAGTGTTGACACAAGTTGATCCAGTAACGGGGTGCATGTATGACTCCCTTTGATCAAATTGACCTTCACTATGTGAGAAGAAGGCCATGTTTCCATTAGTAGACTTACTTCCATGATCCAAAAGAGTTTCATTCTCCAACAGCCTTAGTTTGTTGTAAACATCATCAAAAGTAGAACTTTTGTGAGTGTTATTGGCAATTATAGACCTTGCCTCAATCTTCCATGCATCACCAATGCTTTTAAGAAAAGTGGCAATAATGTCAACATTACCAATCACTGTCCCCATGAAGGACAGCTTACTTGTAATGTCAAGAAGTCTGCTTCTCACACTACTTAGCTTCTCTATAGGTTGAGCCTTAAAAACAGCATACTCATGCAAGAGTTGCTTCTTTTTCTCTTCTATAATATCAGCATTACCACCATAGGCAACTTCAAGGGCTGCCCAAAGATCTTTTGCAGACTCATAACTTCTGTATTTGTGCTGATTTTCTTGTCCCAAAGAGAGTTTCAGAATGCTTAGGGTTTTCATATCAACCCTTCTCTTTGTTATGTCCTCAGCAGACACAGCTCTACCATCTTCAGGTTTTTCTTTTCTATCTTCTTCAGTAGAGCCTTGAACAGCTGTTCTTGTGGCTATGGCAGCTGCAATCTTTTGAGCTTTATTGAATGTGTTTCCATATTCAATGATTTCCCATAGGGTGTAATCATGAATTTGTAGATATTGCTCAAAGTTGAATTTCCGCAGCTCAAAATTGTCTGCATCTAGCATGGGGATCTTAATGTTGTGGTTTGAGGAGGAGGAGTTTGTTTCTAGGGTAGACATGGTGTTTTTAGGGTTTTGTGAAAATTAGGGTTTTTGGCAGTTTAGGGTTCTTGTGTTCTTTTGATCAAAGTTTCTCAACTAGCTCTGATACCACTTGTTGATCCCAAACTTAGATCGAATTAGCTTGTGTAAATGAGATTAGATCAAGTTAAACACGTAGAGAAACTTTGTTTGTATATAAAACAATTTAAGTGTTATGCGGAATTAACACTCAAACAAGAACACACAAAGAATGTAAAACAAACTTTCACTTGATTGATTAGAACAAACTTGCTTACAATGAAAATGTTAAACGTATGAAAAACTTATATAAAACATAACCTAAAGGTCTTCTTTTATAGACATAAGAAGCCTTGTACAAGAGTCTACGTATCAGCTATTCTAGGTAAAGATAATTATAGAAAATAAATTGTTGATCCTATCTTTACTAGAAACAAACTAGAAACATAATACGTGTAGACCATATCTTTCTATCAGTGCTTGTCTTCAACCTATCAACGCTTGACTTCTTCCTGTCAACACTTGATCTGTCAACGTTTGTTTTCTTCTTATCAATGCTTGTTTTCTTCTTGTCAGCGTTCAAGTGTACTGGCTACATTTTATTCCCAACAAGAGGGTAAGCGAGAGTGCGATTTTCAAGCTCAAGAATCATCTTCGTTTGTGTAAGGTCGGGTAATGATAACTTTTTCCAAACACTTAAAGGCATCAAATTAATACTTGCCCCGAGATCGGCTAAGGCGGTAAATTCTTCGGTTTGGTGAAAAGTACATGGTAGCACAAAACGATCGGGATCTCCAAGTTTCGCCGGAAGTTCTTTAAGAAGGACGACAGAACAATTTTCATTTAATCGAGTATTAACAAACTCGGCCATCTTCTCCTTCTTATTAAGTAATTCCTTAAACATCTTAACAAATTTAGGCATTTGGGCTAGAGCTTCAACAAGGCTAAAGGTGATGGTCAGTCCTGAAATCATCTTCAAATAGTTCGACACTTGAATGTCATCCTTGGTTTGTAGTTTGGCCTTGTCTAAGCGAGATGGATAAGGAATGTTGGGTTTAGTTGGTGTAGGTGTAGCAGGTAAAGGTTGAGATGTTGAAGGTTTAAAGGTGGAAGGTGGGGTTGGTGAAGGGTTCTTCTTGGGTACTTCAGTAAGAGGTGGAGACAGTAATGGAGAACTAATACTAGGCGTGGGAGTAGGAGGGATAAATGGTGGTGGAGGAGGTGTAGATGGAGTAACAGGGGGAGGGATAGATGGTCCTACTAAGGTTGCTCCACTGCGTGTAGTAATAGCACTCACATTCGCTCTTGGGTTGGTGATGGTGTTTGAAGGAAGAGAGCCCGAAGTAGAGGGTTGAGTAGTTGGTAAGAAACTAGCCAGCATATTCTTCAAATCATTTGTTTGAGTGCTAAAAGAGGTTTGTATATCATATCGAAGCTCGGATCTAATATTATTACCTTGCTTAGTGATATCTCCTTTCAAATTGATAATTTAGCTTTGTAGATTCTTAATTTGCTCTCCTTGGGTTCTCATTAAAGCTTCAACATCTTGATTAACGGGTGGGACTTGTTGAGCGGGTGGGTGATAAGGATTAGAAGCTCGAGTTGGGTTTGGGTTTGGGTTGCTTCTATTGTAGTTGTTCGGGTTGTGGTTTTAAGGAGAAAAACCGGGTTAAGAAAGTTGTTCGAACGGTAACTTAGCAAGTTATGATCACCTTGAGGTCGGGCTTGATGGTTGTCCGTTGAATAGTTACCATAAGCCGCATACACGTTTTCCGGATTGTCATGAGTAGAAGGACAATCAGTGTATGAATGAGGACCCCCGCAACTCTCACAAGAAGTTGCTACAGCTTTAACTTTTTGTTGTTGATTTGTAGCCAAAAGTTGCATGTTTTTGCTCATTTTGACCATTGCGCGGGTCAATTCGGTGATATCAGGGTTTGAAGAAGTAGAAGAAACATTGACTCTCGGGTTTGATCTTGAGGATGCGGATGACTCCCAATTTTTGTGATGAGTAGTCATGTTCTCGATAAGCTCTCTACACTCCTCAGGTCTTCTTTTCATAAATGTGCCACCGGCGGCTGCATTAATCGTATCACGATCATGAAAAGTTAAACCATTGTAGAAAGTATCAATCAAAGTAACGGGGAGCATGTTGTGTTTTGGACATCGATCGATCAAAACATTATATCGTTCCCAAGCATCAAAAAGTGATTCATCAGGTTCTTGTGTAAATCCACTAATTTGATTCCGAAGGCTCGTGACCATGGATGGTGGAAAGTAGCGCGACAAAAAGCGTTGAGTCATCTCATCCCAAGTATGAATTGAATTCTTTGGAAGACGATCAAACCATTTTTTGGCATGGTGGGATAAGGTGTGTGGAAATAGGTGAAGGCGAAGAAAACCCATAGTAACCCCGGGCAACTTCATGCTTTGAGTAACGGTAATGAACTTGTCGAGGTGCTTGTTGGCATCATCATCCGGGAATCCGTGAAATGGACAAGTATTTTAAACTTGTTGGATCATGTGGTGCTTCAACGAAAACTCCGGAGCCGTGATTTGAATCGGCGCAATCGGTCCTCCTCGTCCATTCATTGTGGGTTGACAAAGCTCCTCCATCGTTCTAAGATCGGGTGGTGGAAGAACATTGTTGTTATTATTATTGTTGAGGTGGGGTGGATTATTGTTGTTGTTCTCACCAGCCATATCTAAATCTTCACGAGTCTCGGGCTCTGAATAAGTTGAAGATCTAGTACGCATACACCTGCAAAAGCAAGAGAAAAATATACCAAAGAAATAGACAATATATATACACTATAAAAATAAAAATAAAAATCTTTTTGGATTTTTGAAAATTTTTAATTTTTATTGATTTTTAACAATTTTTAATTTTTATGGATTTTTGAAAATTTTTGAGCAAGAAAAATAACGTTCACGAGTGAACGGATCCCAAAATTCAACGCGTCTCTCACAGAAAATCGTTAATCTTTACGAAAAGAGCCGGCAGCGGCGCCATTTAATACAAGGTTTTTAGCCAGTATAAAAATATCGTCCGATCTCTTCGAATTGACTACTGGTTTAAGTGTGACTCAGTCGTCTTTTGGTGGGAAACAATAGATTTGTCGTTGTAGTAAAGTAAATGTGCAAAACGTTAAAGTAAATGACGGGTAATTAAAACTAAAACTAATTAAAATTTAAATGGTGTAATATTAAAACTTAAAAAAGTAAATTAATTAAATGACAAAAATGAAAGCTTGACGAAAAATAAATGTGACAATGTAATAAAAATGTAAACTTGAAATTTAAAATAAAGAAAAACGATTAAAATAACACTAAAGTAAAATGGCGGAAAAATAAGCTTTAAAAATTAAACTAAAAATTACTAGATTTGAAAACTTAAAACAATGCAAACTTAAAATAAAATAAAACTAAGACAAAATATTAACACAAAACCCCAATCCATCGGAATCTTGTCGGAATGCTGTCACCACAAGTAGTCAGAATACTTATCGGAATGAAGGTATCGGAATATAAGCTTACCACTCTATCAGAATGATGATCGGAATGTGTTCCTGTCGGAATGTGATCGGAATCCCCTATCAGAATAAATGAAACCAAGTCCTATCGGAATAACACTCACCTACCGGAATGTCAAACAAACCTGTCAGAATCCTAATCGGAATGCTTGATCGGAATCTCCTGTCAGAATGTGGAAACTATCGGAATATGGCTAGTGAAATTTTGGTAGCACTTCGTCTCAATGTAGCCTTAAGACCCGTCGCAATGTACGATCGCAATGAGCGATCGCAATCACGATCGGAATAAGGGGGAGTATCACCACACCGATCACAATGTAGAAACCTTTGTGGTTTTTGCGATCGTAGCAACCTATCGGAATCCAAATCCCATTTCCAATTGTCATGATCGGAATAAGTGAATCCGTCAGAATGTAGAATCCCTTTCCGATAGAATGAAATTCGCAATAAGCAAAACTAAATAAGCTAACTCTAATAAGTACAAATCAAAACTTTACCAACACAATAATAAGACGAAACAATAAGCAAAATTTAAAGACTTACAAGACACAAAATACGAAAACTTTATAAAATAGACTTTAAAAAGATAAAACTTTTAAGAAAACTTTAAAACAAATAAGCTAAATACAAAATAAGCCAATAAGATTGTCAAACTTATAGCTTAATTCGTATAAAAGCCTAGATAGAAATAAAAAGATAAACTTTTTAATCAAATAAGCAATAAGATTAAGCAAAATCAATGCTTAATCCGAACCAAAATCAAATCAAAGACAAGAAAAGTAGGATGAGAATGATAAAGAATAGCTTGATTAAAAATAAGATTCAACAATAAAATTAAAGAACTTACTTGGAATTAAAGGCAAGAAATTTAAGGTGCAAAACAAGGTAATTAAATTGACAATTAAGTAAATGACATGAAAATAATGTGCAAGTAATGAAAATGGTGGAAGACTAGTTTGTCAAAATAGCCAACACCTCCTAATGTGATATTAGGAGGGTATTTATAGTGATTAGGGAGGTTAAGCATGTGTTGCTTCCTTCTTTCTTTATTTCTCTTCTTTTTGTCTTCTACATTCTTCGACTTTATCGACTTTGTCTCGGGATTATTAAACTCGTCTTGTAATTTCTTCATAAATTAGACCTGAGTTCTTCGGCTTTATTAAACTTCCGTCTTTAGACTTTTTCTTTGATAAATCTTCACAATAGGCCTTGGACTTCCGTTCTTTTTGCACTCTTGATCTTTTGACTTCGTCTTTTGTCTTTTTCTTCGATAAAAGCCCGTGAAAGCCCATGTTTTCTTCCCTTTTCACATTTTGATCCCTGTATTTGAAGTCTGGGTCATTGTCTAACATTTAACTATGAACCAATATACACGAGCTTAAAACCTTTGAATGGTCTTAGTGTAAGCTCGTGTCCGAGAAAAATTAATTTCTCGTTTTTGAGGATAAGTTTATCATCGGCGATAAACTTTCCTTTATGTGAAGATCGGGTCATCGTTTGACATTTAACGATGAGCCTTAGTACACTAAGTTTTGCGAATCCCCTGAGACACTTGTTTCTCTGATATCAGCTTCTTCAGTAACCAAACTTTGAGAGTGTCCTTAGTTTAACGATATGTAAAGATCGGACCGATGTGTTCTTGTTGAACGTGGACTTTGGTACCTACATGTTGGGAATAAAATGAAGTCAATACACTTGGACGCTGACAAGAGCAATCTGGACGTTGATAAGAAGAAATCAAGCTTTGATAGGACAAGCGTTGACAAGAAGAAGTCAAGCGTTGATAAGAAGAATTCAAGCACTGATAGAAGACTTAAACTACACGTATTGTGTTTCTAGTATGTTTCTAGTAAAGATATGATCGACAATGTATTTCTTATGTTTATCTTTACCTAAAATAGCTGATACGTAGTCTCTTGTACAAGGCTCCTTAATCTATAAGAGGAGGCCTTTAGGTTTTAATTTAATATACGTTTTCACACTTTCATTGTACGCAAGTTTGTTTATCAATCAAAGTGAAAGTTTGGTTTTCATTGTTTGTGTGTTCTTGTTTAAGTATTAATTCCGCATAATACTTGAATTGTTACATATACAACAAAGTTTCTCTACGTGTTTAACTTGATTTAATCTCGTTTACACAAGCTAAATCGATCTAAGTTTGGGATCAACAAGTGGTATCAGAGCTTTTCGAGAAACTTTGATCTAAAGAACACAAAAACCCTAAATCGCCAAAAACCCTAATTTTCAAGAAACCCAGTAAAAACAACATGTCTACTCCAGAGTTAAACTCCTCCTCCTCCTCAAACCCCAACATCAAGATTCCCATGCTAGACCCAGACAATTTTGAGCTGTGGAAGTTTAACTTTGAACAGTATCTTCAAATCCATGACTACACCCTATGGGAAATTATTGAATATGGAAACACATTCAATAAGGCTGAAAAGATTGCAGCTGCTATCTTGACAAGATCAACTCAAGGCTCTACTGAAGAGGATCCAAAAGAAAAACCTGAAGATGGTAGAGCTGTCTCAGCTGAGGACATAGCAAAGAGAAGGAATAACATGAAAACCCTAAGCATTCTCAAACTCTCTTTGGGACAAGCCAATCAGCACAAATATGGAATCTATGAGTCTGCAAAAGATCTTTGGGCAGCCCTTGAAGTTGCTTATGGTGGTAATGCTGATACTGTATAAGAGAAAAAGAAGCAACTCTTTCATGAGTATGTTGTATTTAAAGCTAAACCCAATAAAAAACTAAGTGGAGTGAGAAGCAGACTTCTTGACATTACAAGCAAGCTGTCCTTTATGGGAACAGTGCTTGGTGATGTTGATATCATCACCAATTTTCTTAAAAGTCTTGGTGATGCATGGAAGATTGAAGCAAGGTCTATAATTGCTAATAATACTCACAAAAGTTCTACTTTTGATGATGTTTACAATAAACTGAGGCTGGCAGAGAATGAAATTCTTTTGGACCAAGGAAGCAAGTCTACCAATGGAAATATGGCCTTCTTCTCACATAGTGAAGGTCAATTTGATCAAAAGGAGTCATACATGCACCCCGTTACTGGATCACCTTGTGTCAACGCTGGATCAAGCTTTGTCAACGCCTCACATTCAGGCGTTGACACATACAATGTTGACTCTCCAAGAGTTAAGCCTGCTGGTATTGATCTAGATACTGTGTGTGTATATATTGCTTCATTGCCCAATGGTTCAGTGATTACATATGAGGACCTTGAGCAAATCAGTGATGAGCATTTGGAGGAGATGGACATAAAGTTGAATATGGATCTTGCAAGCATAAAGGAAAATAGATGGAATCGAAGATTTAAGAAGAAGATGACTTTTAATGCTAAGGACACTACTAGATTTGATAAATCCAAGGTTAAGTGTTATAATTGTCATCAAATGGGACACTTTATGAGAGAATGCAGATCTCCAAGAAGATCTGATGCTGGAAAACCCTTAAGCCAAATCATCAAGGCTCAGGATTCCAAAGCTATGGTTGTCATGCCAGACATTGATGGTGTTGGCTGGGATTGGAGCTATTTGGCCAAGGATGAGGAAGAAAACAAAGCTTTGGTTGCAGAAAAGGAAGAAGAAGAGCATGTTCACTATGCTCTCATGGCACACTCTTCATCTTCATCAGACAATGAGGTATATGATGATGCATTTTGTAGTAAGGTTTGTCGTCTAAACACCAAAAAACTTAACAAAGAAGTTTTAAAATTGACAACAGATGTGGTTAATGAAAGATGCAAGTTATCTAACTATCAACTTGCTCTTACTCAAACCGAAAAGACTGTAGCTGGGTATAAGAAAATGGAGTTTGACCTAAAAGATCAAATCAATATTTTAACTCATGATTTAAATGCTAGTATTGAGGTTAGAAACATCATGGAGAGAGCCAATGGTGCTTTACAGGCTAAGTTAGATGAGGCTGTCAAAAATAAAGATGATATAGATCTTAAAATTCAGAGATTTGATAAAGCCTCACAAACCCTAGAAAAATGTGTCAGTGAACAGAGGGATTCTAGGGATATGTAATGTAGAGATTTTACTAGTTGAAAAGTTCGTTTCTCGGTATCTTAACGAATTGATTTCCGTTCAAAGTACGACTCAATTGTTTTTGGTGAAACAAATATTTTTGGTTGTTTTAAAATAAAAAGTGCAAAACTTAAAACTAAATGACGTTAAAGTAAATCTAACTCTAATTTAAAATAAATGGCAAGTATTTAAAGCGTGACGAAAATTAAAAGGTACTAAAAGTAAATAACGCAAACTTAAAACTATCTAAGGCAAACTTAAAACGCAACTAAAACTTAAACTAAGGCAATGGTAAAATAAATCTGAGGCAAGTAATCTTAAAGTGCAACGAAGGAAAAAGGCGGGAAAAGTAAAGCTTGAAAATTAAAACTTAAAAACAGAAACTAAAAAGAACCTGAAAACAGCTCATTCGGAATAATCCTTCGTTCGGAATAATCACTCATCCGGAATGTCACCTTCGTTCGGAATGATTCTTCTTCACTCGGAATATTAACCAAAATCCTTGATCCGGAATAAAATGCTCACTCAGAATAATGGTTTATCCGGAATATGTCACTTATCCATAATATTCAATATTCCGAATGAACAGCCTTGATTCGGAACTTCACTGATTCGGAACTTCTTCTTGATTCGGAATATATTCCGAATGAAGCCTTCGTTCGGAATGACTAATTGGTTCGGAACGTTCTGAATAAAGCACTTTGATCCGGAATAATAAATTATTCCGGATGAACACCCTTCGTTCGGAATGTTTGGAATGAACCACTGATCCGGAATATCTTGGATGTTCCGAATGAACTCTACTGATTCGGAAGAAGTGGCTTGATTCGGAACAATAGCCTTGATCCGGAACAATCAACAAAACACCTTCACTCGGAATGTTTGAGCTTAGCTTGATTCGGAACAATTTCAACACCACCTTTATCCGGAATAAATGGCTTTGATTCGGAATGTTTTCCTGGGATCAGTAACAGAAAAACGAAGAACAAGGAAGCACAAAATATATACGAATCTAAACAAAACTAAACAAAATCAACCACAAGATTAAATAAAACTAATCAATAAACATCTATTAATCATAAACAAACAATCCAAAACAATCAAACTAACAAATATAACCAAAATAATCAAAACCCACTTTAATCAAATCAGTAAAATAAGAACATGAACAATAAACATAAAGATTAAAGATTAAAGAAAGGTAGATAGGAGATTAACAATAAAAGTAAAGATTGACAAGAATTAAAAGAAAACTTACTTGAAATTAAAGGTATTTAAGGTGCAAGACAATTAAGGTAAATGACATGTAATTAAATGACAAGGAAAATAAAATGGAAGAACTAATTGTCACTATTAGCCAACAAAAACTAATGAAATGAAAATGGGTGCTATTTATAGGAGATTAAGGAGGTGCTTAGGAAGCTTCCTCCCCTCTTTCTTCTTTCCTTAATTGCATCATTAAGTCCTTAATCTTCTTAATCTTATGACTTTAATGACTTCGTCTCGGGATTCCTCTAAACTCGTCTTGTAATTCTTCAATAAATTAGACTTGAGTTCTTCGGCTTTAAGTAAACTTCCGTCTTTTGACTTTTTCTTCGATAAATCTTCAGAATTGGTCTTGGACTTCCGTTCTTTTTGCACTATTGATTTCTTGACTTTGTCTTTCGTCTTTTTCTTCGATAAAAGCCCGTGAATGCCCGTTTTTTCTCCCATTTTCACATTTTCGTCCTAAATCATAACAAAAACACAAACCACGCATAATTCCGACATTTACGACATAAAATACACGTTTTGGCTCGGTTATTATTGTAATTAAGTGGTAAAAAGGATGGGTGTTTACACACCTATCAAATCCCCTACACTTGACCATTGCAATGTCCTCATTCAATGCATTAGTTACAAAGCACGTTTATATTTTTCATCATAATCTATCCACGTTGGCCTTTATTAAAGAGATAGAAAATGATAAACATTCAAAGTAAAGAAATCAAAAACATACCTTAGGGTTTTGGAAATGTCATGAATGATCATCATCCTCAAGTTTTCACTTTCTCCAAACCAAGCTTAAAAACGAGATCATTGTTATTATAAGTTAGCAAACTAACACGAACTCATGTGGGCCAATTATTCACTTAGACTCCCTTATTCCTAGGTGTATCTCTTATATTTTATTGTTGTCTTGAATGATCACGAGGATGCATTGTTGACTTATTTCGATAGTTATTAAGTCTGAAAATAAAGTGGGACGATTTAATCAATAGTTAGCTAAAGGACAAAATCTTTTAAAACTGCTTCTCGGGACCTTAAAAAGTTCATATCTTGTCATAACTCGCTTCGCGATTTGAGACCTTTCTCGGACCGATATTTGGCAGCGACTTTATACTTCAAACCTTGAGAGACGTTCATGAAATAATTGTCTTCTCTTCATAAGAATTTCTTCACTTGAAGTTTTGAAAGATTCTTCATATTTGGTCCACGACTTCTTCATTTTTCTCCAATCTTTACTTTGGACTTTGATATACAACGATCTGCCTCCTTTTAGGACTTGGATCTATTTATCCTCATATCTTGCTAGGGTCTTTTCGGATAGACTTCTCCATGACTTTTGGGGAGTTTTTGCTTTTCGTCGTGTGTCTCGATCCTTCATATTGATCTTTGATAAATGATTCTTCACATCACTTTTGGATCTTTAGCAACAAAATGTAGCCCTCATGCCTTGTTAGGGCCTTTTCGGACTCGCCAATCTTTGCATCCCGCTTCAATAAGTTATGCCTTGGCTATGAACTCTAATCCATACCAAGCAACTTTTAAACGATCTTGGGCTAGAAGCTAAGTAACTTTTCAAATCGTACAACCTTATTTATTGCAGATAAATTTATTAACAAGCGATGGGAGAATAGGCTTATAATTAACTCACATAAATTCATGAAAGGATACCAAACTTATAATTGACTCTATCATCTCTCGTTCTCCACAGTTTAAAATCTCAAGGAATGAGACTCGTGGATGCTTAGCCTATTAAATCACAATTTTGGGTTTTCGAGTCGCCTATAGGATCTTGCAAACTCTTAGACTTTTTCAAGTTTATAAATCGCATTTTAAAGTTCCCTTGATAAACGACTCTCTAGGATCAATTATAGGAACTTGCGAAAAGTTCTTGTTCTTAACCCGTGAGAGTTAAGACTTTCGCGTTTTATAGCTCCCTATATAAAAGCCTAGCAAAACTTGACTTAAACACGTTAAGGATACTAGCTAGAGTAAACTTAGATAAGTAAACTCGGGTTGAGTCAAAAGATTCACAACGTTTGAAAATTAAAACCACTTTATTAAAAATTTATACTAGCAAAGAAAGAAAATAACTATACAAAGGGAAAAAACTAATAAGCTAAAATAGATCAAAATTTTTGAAACATGTCGAAAAATTGATTTTCCGGTTAAAATGAGGACAAATACAAGGAAAAGACCACTTAACTTCGATAGAAGTCCCCCCTACACTTAATATAAACATTGTCCTCAATGTTTAAGCATGTGGGAGTAAACTCCCCTACACTTAGGACATTGTGCACGTTGTTTAAATCTCGCTAAGGAAGAGACAACTAACGAGATTCCTATTTTAATATTGGAAAATATAAAATAGTGAATCGAAAAGAGTTTAGGATAGAACCGGGAAGACGGAAACAACGGAATCACGGGTCGTCAAAAATCATCAAGAGTGGATCATTGAGCGCTCGAATCCCTGATTATAAGAAGAGAGGAAATATCAAACACCAACGGGTCTCCCCCCTACACTTAGGATATAGATAGTTAAAAGATAGAAACATGGGTTGCCTCCCAAGAAGCGCTTGATTTTTGTTCACCGAGTCTTGAGCCTGACTCGACCTTGATTAGCATAGGAAGAAGCATGAAACATATCCACCGGGACGAAAGACATAGTTTTCGTCCATCAAATAGCACAAGCTTAAGGCGAACAAGGCAAGCCAAAGAAGAGTAGGCAAGGTTCCCTTAAGCAAAGATGGAGCACAGTGGAAGCAAGGGTGAAGTGGTGCAAGCATGTCTTCAATAGTTCCAAAGATTTTTCCTTTTATTTCATCGGACGGATACTGAGATGGCTCAAGAAGATCGATGTCGGGGTCGAACACCTTTTCCTTTAGGGGAAAATAGCACTCAGGCTCAGCAGAAATTGAAGATGATCCGCGAAGAAGATGCACAACCTCGTCCTTAGAAGGTGGACAAAGAGGTGTTAAATCATATGTGTTGCAGATGCTGGTGTCGTCCGGTTGCTTCTCCTTTGAAAGAATTTTCTTCAAATCCAAAGTAGGATCAAGACGATAATCATCAAAGTCTAAAGGAGGAGCATCACTCTCATGAGGGAAGTATGTATTAAGAAAAGTAGAGAAGTCTTCCTCAAATGAGTAGTCATCCAAAGTAGGATTAAGCATGGATGGCGGAGGATCTTCATCATGTGAAGAATCACTCGAAAGAGTATCGGCCTCATCAAAATCATCATACGTGGGCATGTCGGGATAATCGGAAGTAAAGTCATCATAATCATCCGTATCTGAGCTAGAATCATCATCATAAGCATCAAAGATCGGTGGAGAATCATATATGGGTGAAGGTTCCAAATTGGAGAGAGAATCATCCACATCATCTTGAAAAAGTAGATTATCAATGCAAGACTCGAATAGAGGATTGTTGTAGATGAAAAAATCATCGAGCACATCAATCATATTCGTTGATTCTCGGCCTCCAAAGGATTTGCTTGTAAGCTTCCCCATTTTGAACACTTGTTGTTCATTCCCGACCCTTAAAATTAATTCACCTTCGGCAACATCAACTAAAGCTCGTCTGGTTCTCAAGAATGGCCGACCAAGTAGTAAAGGAATACGAGTGTCCATTTCATAATCAACCACAACAAAGACGACCGGAAAAGTGAAGGTGCCAACTTTAATGAACACATCTTCGGCAATACCAACGGGGTAAGCGAGAGTGCGATTTGCAAGCTCAAGAGTCATCTTTGTTGGAGTAAGGTCGGGTAATGATAGTGTTGTCCAAACGCTTAAAGGCATCAGATTTATACTGGCCCCGAGATCAGCTAGGGCAGTAAATTCTTCGGTTTTGTTAAAAATGCAAGGCAACACAAAACGACCGGGATCTCCAAGTTTTTCTGGAAGTTCTTTAAGAATAACTGCAGAATAGTTTTCATTTAAGCGTGTGTTGGCAAGCTCAATCAGCTTCTCCTTCTTGTTAAGCAATTCCTTGAATGCTTTGACAAATTTTGGCATGTGGACAAGTGCTTCAACAAGGCTAATGTTGAAATTTATTTGAGATATCATCTTCAAATAATTCGACACTTGAATGTCATCCTTGGTGTGCATTTTGGTCTTGCCTAAGCGAGATGGATAAGGAATATTGGGGTTGGGTGGTGGAGGTGTAGGTGTAGCAGGTAAAGGTTGAGATGTTGAAGGTGGGGTTGGTGGAGGATTCTTGGTGGGTACTTCATCACGACGAGGCGGAGACGGTAATGGTGCACTAATACTAGGTGTGGGATGAGTAGGGATAAATGGTGGTGGAGGAGGTGTAGATGATGGGGGCGGGGTAGGTGGTACTACTATGGTAACTCCACTACGGGTAGTAATAGCACTCACATTCGCTCGCGGATTGGTGACGGTGTTTGAAGGTAGAGAAATCGAGGTAGAGGGTTGAGTGGTGGGCAAGAAACTAGCCAGCATATTCTTTAAATCATTCGTTTGATTGCTGAAGGAGGATTGGATATTATCTCGAAGCTCGGATCGTATGTCATTCCCTTGCTTGGTGATATCCCCTTTCAAATTTATAATTTGGCTTTATAGATTCTTGATTTGCTCACCTTGGGTTCTCATTAAAGCTTCAACATCTTGATTGATGGGTGGGGCTTGTTGAGCGGGTGGGTGATAAGGATTAGAAGCTCTTGGTGGGATTTGGTTGCTTCTATTGTAGTTGTTGTTGGGGTTTTGGTTTTGAGGAGAAAAACCGGGTGAAAGGTAGTTGTTTGATCGGTAACTCAGCAAATTTCGATCCCCTTGAGGTCGGGCTTGGTAATTTTCTGGTGAATAATTACCATAAGATGCATACACGTTTTCCGGATTTCCTTGAGTTGAAGGACAATCAGTGTATGAGTGTGGACCGCCGCATGTCTCACAAGGATTGGCAACCGCTTTAACTTGATGTTGTTGGTTTGTAGCGAGAAGCAAGATATTTTTTTCATTTCGGTCATCATGCGGGTGAATTCGGTCATGTCGGGGTTTGCTGAAGTAGAAGAAACATTGACTCTCGGGTTGTTCCTTGAAGAAGCGGAGGAATCCCAATTTTTATGATGAGTATTCATGTTCTCAATAAGTTCTCTACACTCCTCGGGTCTCCTTTTCATAAATGTGCCACCGGCGGCTGCATTAATCGTATCACGATCACGAAAAGTCAAACCGTTGTAGAAAGTATCAATTAAGGTTACAGGGAGCATGTTGTGGTTTGGACAACGATCGATCAAAACATTATATCTTTCCCAAGCATCAAAGAGAGATTCATCGGGTTCTTGCATGAAACCGCTGATTTGATTGCGAAGGCTCGTGACCAAGGATGGTGGAAAGTAGCGCGACAAAAAGCGTTGAGTCATGTCATCCCAAGTATGAATGGAATTCTTCGGGAGACGATCAAACCATTTCTTGGCGTGGTGTGATAAAGTATGTGGAAAGAGTTGTAGGCGAAGAACATCCATTGTGGCACCGGGCAACTTCATGCTTTGAGTGATTGTAATGAACTTGTCGAGGTGTTTGTTGGCATCATCATCAGGCATTCCTCGAAAAGGATTTGTTTGCACTTGCTGAATCATGTGGTGCTTCAACGAAAACTCCGCGTCGTGATTTGCATCGGTGCAATTGGTCCTCCTCGTCCAAACATCGTAGGTTGAGAAAGCTCCTCCATTGTCCGAAGATTTGGCAGTGGAAGAACATTGTTGATGTTATTATTGAGGTGCGGTGGATTATTGTTGTTGTTCACATCTTCCATACCTAAATCTTCTCGAGTCTCAGGCTCTTGATAATTAGAAGATCTAGTACGCATACACCTGCAAAGGCAAAAGAAAACAATACCAAACACAAAGAGAATATATATACACAATAAAAATAAAATCTTTTTGGATTTTTGAAATTTTTAATTTTTATGGATTTTTTAACAATTTTGAATTTTTATGGTTTTTTGAAATTTTTAAGCAAGAAAAATAACGCTCACAAGTGAACGGATCCCAAAAAGCAACGCGTCTCTCACAGAAAACCGTTTATCTTTACGAAAAGATCCGGCAGCGGCGGCATTTTAATGTAGAGATTTTACTAGTTGAAAAGTTTGTTTCTCGGTATCTTAACGAATTGATTTCCGGTTCAAAGTACGACTCAATTGTTTTTGGTGAAACAAATATTTTTGGTTGTCTTAAAATAAAAAGTGCAAAACTTAAAACTAAATGACGTTAAAGTAAATCTAACTCTAATTTAAAATAAATGGCAAGTATTTAAAGCGTGACGAAAATTAAAAGGCACTAAAAGTAAATAACGCAAACTTAAAACTATCTAAGGCAAACTTAAAACGCAACTAAAACTTAAACTAAGGCAAGGGTAAAATAAATCTGAGGGAAGTAATCTTAAAGTGCAACGAAGGAAAAAGGCGGGAAAAGTAAAGCTTGAAAATTAAAACTTAAAAACAGAAACTAAAAAGAACCTGAAAACAGCTCATTCGGAATAATCCTTCGTTCGGAATAATCACTCATCCGGAATGTCACCTTCGTTCGGAATGATTCTTCTTCACTCGGAATATTAACCAAAATCCTTGATCCGGAATAAAATGCTCACTCGGAATAATGGTTTATCCGGAATATGTCACTTATCCAGAATATTCAATATTCCGAATGAACAGTCTTGATTCGGAACTTCACTGATTCGGAACTTCTCTTTGATTCGGAATATATTCCGAATGAAGCCTTCGTTCGGAATGACTAATTGGTTCGGAACGTTCCGAATAAAGCACTTTGATCCAGAATAATAAATTATTCCGGATGAACACCCTTCGTTCGGAATGTTTGGAATGAACCACTGATCCGGAATATCTTGGATGTTCCGAATGAACTCCACTGATTCGGAAGAAGTGGCTTGATTTGGAACAATAGCCTTGATCCGGAACAATCAACAAAACACCTTCACTCGGAATGTTTGAGCTTAGCTTGATTCGGAAAAATTTCAACACCACCTTTATCCGGAATAAATGGCTTTGATTCGGAATGTTTTCCTGGGGATCAGTAACAGAAAAACGAAGAACAAGGAAGCACAAAATATATACGAATCTAAACAAAACTAAACAAAATCAACCACAAGATTAAATCAAACTAATCAATAAACATCTATTAATCATAAACAAATCCAAAACAATCAAACTAACAAATATAACCAAAATAATCAAAACCCACTTTAATCAAATCAATAAAATAAGAACATGAACATGAACAATAAACATAAAGATTAAAGATTAAAGAAAGGTAGATAGGAGATTAACAATAAAAGTAAAGATTGAAAAGAATTAAAAGAAAACTTACTTGAAATTAAAGGTATTTAAGGTGCAAGACAATTAAGGTAAATGACATATAATTAAATGACAAGGAAAATAAAATGGAAGAACTAATTGTCACTATTAGCCAACAAAAACTAATGAAATGAAAATGGGTGCTATTTATAGGAGATTAGGGAGGTGCTTAGGAAGCTTCCTCCCCTCTTTCTTCTTTCCTTAATTGCATCATTAAGTCCTTAATCTTCTTAATCTTTTGACTTTAATGACTTTGTCTCGGGATTCCTTTAAACTCGTCTTGTAATTCTTCAATAAATTAGACTTGAGTTCTTCGGCTTTAAGTAAACTTCCGTCTTTTGACTTTTTCTTCTATAAATCTTCAGAATTGGTCTTGGACTTCCGTTCTTTTTGCACTCTTGATTTCTTGACTTTGTCTTTCGTCTTTTTCTTCGATAAAAGCCCGTGAATGCCCGTGTTTTCTCCCCTTTTCACATTTTTGTCCTAAATGACAACAAAAACACAAACCACGCATAATTCCGACATTTACGACATAAAATACACGTTTTGGCTCGGTTATTATTGTAATTAAGTGGTAAAAAGGATGGGTGTTTACACACCTATCAATATGACTGGGATTGGGATGAAAGAGTATGTTGGTGTTCCACCACCTGCTGGGAACTTTTATGGTGTCCTTAGAAAGGACTTGTCTTGGACTGGTATACCAGAACTCCAAGAAGAGGAATTTATTCCTCCACCAAGAGTTGTTACCCCAGTAGAGGAATACAAGCAGAAGTTGACTGATTTGGACCAATGGAAGAAAGCCAACCCTACCTTGTTTGTTAAGGGTGGCATGCTTAGTGACATCCCAAATGAGTCTTCACCCATAAAAGTGACAAACCCAACCACTGACAAGACTGTTGACCTTGGCTTAAACGTTGATAGAAAACCTAGTATTAAATATGCAGAAATGTATAGAAAACCTAGGTCACCAAAAAGCCAAATTAGTGATAATGGGATAGGTTTATTTTCTTCTAGACCTAGAGCTATGTCTAGAAAAGCCTGTTATACTTGTGGAAGTTTTTCACATTTAGCCTATAAGTGTGTCAATGCTTCAAAGGTCAACGCTGATAGAAAGTCAAACACTGTCAAACCCACACCTTTTGTCCAGCAAAGTCCACAAGTTGTTAGACCAGCCCCATTCTTTAATAAAGGGTCTAATACTTATGGACAAAGACCTTTTCAGAAGACCAATACGTGGTCTAACAGACAATGGGTTCTTGTAGCAAACCCTAGGTTCAACGCTGATAAGGGTAATTTCAGAGTTGACAAGAACAAATTAAACGCTGACAGGAACGTTGCCAGACCTAATAATGGAAAATATTTGCAACCAAAGAGAAAGGGGTCTAAAGCTTCTTCTAGCTTGACATGGAGACCTAAGCAAGATCAAAACTCGAATTCAGATGGAATTTCTATGACCTGTAACAGATTTCATTATATTTCAAAGGTCCTAACAAAACCAATTGAGGTTAACTGGGCATTTAATCCAAAACGGGATGAACAAGGGGTTGTCATAAGGACTAAGTTTGTTCTTGTTGAACAACCAAATGAATCCAAGTCTAATCAGGCTTGGGTTCCCAAAGAAAACTAATTTGTTTTCTTTATGTGCAGGGCATTCATAAGCAGGTTAATGATTATGGATATTGGGATAGTGGATGCTCTAGGCACGTGACGGGGAAGGAATATTATCTGACAAATTTTATCCCCATTAAAGATGGTGACAAAGTGTACTTTGGAGGTGGATATGGAACTATTACTGGCAAAGGCACTCTTCTCACCAACAATTTGCGTTTTGAAAACGTGTTTCTGGTCAAAGAACTTGACTATAATCTGTTTAGTGCATCACAAGTGTGTGATAACAAAAATAAGGTTCTTTTCACTGGTACTGAATGCTTGGTATTGAGCAAAGATTTTAAAATACCAGATGAGAAATTCATTGATTATAGAACACCTAGGCATAAGGACATTTATAATGTGAATCTTAATGGAATTAGGATGAATAATAATTTGTCATGTCTATATGCTAAGGCTTCAGTTGATGAGAGTAATCTTTGGCACAGAAGATTAGGGCACATTAATTTTAAGAATATAAATAGGCTTGTGAGACATGGTTTAGTTGATGGTTTGCCTGAAAAGGCTTTCCACAATGACCATTCTTGTGTTGCCTGCTTTAAAGGCAAACAGCACAAGGTCTCATTTAAGTCTAAACAAGTGCACTCTAGTTCTAAACCACTTCACTTACTGCACATGGACTTGTTTGGTCCAACTAATATAGAAAGCTTAAATGGTACATCCTACTGTTTTGTCATCACTGATAATTTTTCTAGATTTACTTGGACTTTATTTTTAGCCTTGAAAAGTGACACTGCTGATACTTTGATTAACTTTATTACCCAAATTGAAAAGAAGTCTGGTAATGAGGTCAAGATGCTTAGAAGTGACAATGGTGGTGAGTTTAGAAATAAGGTATTAGATGACTTTTGTGCCAAGAAAGGGATTACTAGACAGTTTAGTGTAGCTAGAACCCCACAACAAAATGGGGTTGCTGAGAGAAAGAATAGAACCCTCATAGAAGCAGCTAGGACTATGTTGGCTGATGCTCACTTTCCCATTGTTTTTTAGGCTGAGGTTGTGAATACAGCTTGTTATGTTCTGAATAGGGCATTAGTCAACAAGATTCATAACAAAACACCTTATGAGTTACTTTGGGGCAGGAAACCTAATATTGGTTTTCTTAAACCTTTTGGATGTCATGTAGTTGTGTTGGACACTAGTGATGCCTTAGGTAAGTTTAGTGCTAAAGGTGATGAAGGCTACTTCATGGGTTATTATGTGCAGAGTAAAAGATATAGAGTTTACCTTAAGAAAGAAAAACGTATACTTGAAAAGGTACATGTTAGGTTTTTAGAGAGTAAACCTATTGATCCTGAAAGTGGTCCAAATTGGTTATTTGACTTGGAATCTCTATCTAGGACATTGAATTATATGCTTGTTACTAACCCAAACATTGTGAAGGTGACTTCAAATGTTGTGGAAGAACCAGTTGTTGATGTTAAAAGTAAACAGGTTGATGAATAGGTTGGATCACAAGCAGACAAAACAGCACCCATCCTTGAGTATGTTACCATTCCCATATGGACAAATGCATTTGCTGCTAATCCAAACATTGTGGTCCTGAAAGTGGTCCAAATTGGTTATTTGACTTGGAACCTCTATCTAGGACATTGAATAATATGCCTGTTACTAATCCAAACATTGTGAAGGTGACTTCAAATGTTGTGGAAGAAGCAGTTGTTAATGTTTCATGTAAACAGGTTGATGAATAGGTTGGATCACAAGCAGACAAAACAGCACACATCCTTGAGTATGTTACCATTCCCATACGGACAGATGCATTTGCTGCTGCTGCTGCTGGAAAGGAAAAAGGTGGTCCCCAATTATCACCAGTTGAAAAGATGCATGATCCTTTAGGCGCTGACAAGACAAATTCAAGCGTTGATGGCTTAAACGTTGACAGCTTTGGTTCAGGCGTTGACAGATCTTTTAACCATCTCTTCTCTTCCAATAATTTTGAACAAGGTGAACCTTCAAACAGAAATGGAGAGGTTCATTCAGATGATGATGAAAGAGAGTCTGAAGAGGATATTGGTAACTTGGAAGATGAGATTGAGGACAACATAATTATTGAAGGATGAGTGCTTTCTTCTACAATCAAAGATCATCCTCATTCTCTAATTATTGGTGATGTGATGACTCCTATGCAAACTAGAAGGTCTCATCAGAATCATGGAGGATTTATTGCCAATATTCACAAGAAGGTTGATACCCCTCTTGTTCAAGCATGTTTGTTTGCCTGTTTTCTGTCACAACAGGAACCCAAGAAGATTTTTGATGCTCTCAAAGAAACAAGTTGGGTGGAAGCAATGCAAGATGAGCTTCACCAATTTGCTATTCAGGATGTTTGGGAGTTGGTTGATTGTCCCAGACATGTCAGACCTATTGGGACAAGATGGGTTCTTATGAACAAAAAGGATGAAAGAGGCATTATGGTCAGAAACAAAGCACGTTTAGTGGCACAAGGATATACACAAGAGGAAGGGATAGACTATGAGGAGGTATTTGCACCTGTTGCAAGGATTGAGGCTATAAGGATATTTCTAGCCTATGCTTCCTGCATGGGATTTACAGTCTATCAAATGGATGTTAAGAGTGCTTTTCTTTATGGCAAAATTGCAGAGGAGGTTTATGTAATGCAGCCTCCTGGTTTTGAAGATTTAGAACATCCAGACAAGGTGTATAGAGTGAAGAAAGCTATGTATGGACTTCATCAAGCCCCAAGAGCATGATATGGCACATTGTCCACCTATTTGGTGGAAAATGGATTTAAAAGGGGCACCATAGACCAGACCTTGTTTACAAAGAAGACTGGTAAGGATTTCTTACTTGTGCAGGTCTATGTGGATGATATCATCTTTGGCTCTTCTAGTCCAAAGATGAGTGAAGATTTTTATAAACTCATGACAGACAAGTTCAAGATGAGTGCAATGGGAGAGATGAACTTCTTTCTAGGATTACAAGTTCAGCAGAAAGAAGATGGTATCTTCATCTCTCAAGATAAATATGTAGCAGAAATCTTGAAGAAGTTTGGCTTTTCTCCACATGAGAAACGGGCTAGCACACCTATGGATAGGGAACACCCTTAGGGAAAAGTGGGAGATGGAAAAGAGGTGGATGTCAGGCATTATAGGTCAATGATTGGTTCATTGATGTATCTCACAGCTTCAAGACCTGACATTATGTTTGTTGTGTGTGCATGTGCACGCCATCAAGTGACTCCCAAAGAGTGTCATCTTCATGATGTCAAGAGGATCTTTAGATACCTTAGGTGTTATCCAGACCTAGGATTATGGTATCTAAAAGATTCCCTATTGGAGCTTATTGCATATTTAGACAGTGATTATGGTGGTGAAAAATTTGATAGAAAATCCACAACTAGTGGATGCCAATTTCTTGGGAGTAGATTGATATTTTGGCAATGCAAGAAACAAACAGTGGTGGCCAATTCTACAATTGAAGTAGAGTATGTTGCTGCAGCTGCTTGTTGTGGACAATTCTTATGGATTCAGAACCAGTTGTTGGATTATGGGTACAATTTCATGCATACCAAGATTTTTGTAGACAATAACAGTACTTTATGCATTATTAAAAATCTTGTACACACTCTTAAACAAAACACATAGAAATTAGACATCATTTTATAAGAGATTGTTTTGAAAAAGGTTTAATACAACCAGATAGGGTTGACACAGAAGAAAATGTGTCTGATTTATTAACTAAACCTTTTGATACTGGAAGATTTCAATACTTGATAACAAGTATTGGAATGATCAATCTCACTTAATATGCGTTTTGGGATCTTATTGTAAAAGTATGTACAGGATATGCATTTGTTATTGGTCTTTATACAAAATTAGATTTACCACTTTATTTGTCTAACGCTGACAAAGGTTATTTTAACGCTGATAAGTGTTAACGTAACGTTGTCAGCAACATGTTAGTTTTGTGGTTTTTGATCTAATTATGCAAGGGTTGTTAGCATTGTACCATTGGATACAGAGTTGCTTATGGATTCTTGGAGTATTATTGGAGCATGTTTCATTTTATGGATGATGGTTGGAATATTTATATTCCTATCTTGACATAAATTTTTATTACATGCATATTATTTGGCAACTTATGTATCATAGTTTAAGGGGAGGTTTAGGAACCTTTTAGGACTTTTTGGGTATTCTTATGATACTCTTATCACAATTCTAGATTATGTCCACTGGTGAGTATGAATTAGTTTACTAACTCATGAGGCACTGTAGCATGCAAAGTTGATATACTATGCACGTTGCCAAGACTTTTTGGCCTAGAATTAGATGTGGTCTGTTGGGAGACTTGGGTATGATTTCTATTGGGCTTACCTGGGAAGTTACAAAGGATTTTAGGAGATAACTTCACTATTAAGAACTTTGGTTAGCAAGGGACACTAGAGGACTGTTATGTCTATCTTGCATAATGCATGATTGGATAGTGCTTGCCACCCTATAGTAATTTTCAGTTTATAGGTTATCTTCACTAGGATAAGTCACTTTGTTAAGGTCCTTTTTCATTTTTATTATTTTTATTTTTGGACGTTGACAGATATATTTCCAAACGTTGTTAGGACCAATTTAGACGTTCACATGGCTTTTTCCAGCGTTGACAAGAATATAGCCGTTGAGCGTTGATAGGTTATTTTTGACCGTTGACACTCATTGGATCCTACCCAGTTGTTATTTTTGACAAAAATTGGGGTCATAATTTTAGGAGTTGGTAACTTTTAATTAATGAACAAGATAAGTTATTTTCTTTTCAATATTTTCATCATTGTATTTTGAAAATAATTGCCTCGTTTTTGACCAATCACATGTGCCTACCTCTCCTATAAACTTGGCTCCTTATTTTGTAAATGGGTACTTGCTTATTCTTGTCTAACAAAATTTTTCTCCTATAATTCATCTTTCATAACCTTTTACACATCTTTCTACATCAATGGCGCCTAAGTTTAAACCGAGTGACTTGGTATTGGGATTCAGAAGTCAGCATAACATGGTTGCATATTTGGAGGCTGATGATGCTCTGTTTCCTCAATTTACTCAGATGGTGGCATATTTGAATGCATCCCCTTTACGGTATGCACTTTCTCATGCTCCTCTTATCCCTGTCACTCATATTAAAAAGTTTTGGAACACTGTTAGTTCCTCAACGCTTAATAATGTGACTACATTAACTGCTATTGTCCATGGGCGTCCATGGGTGGTTACTGAAGCCTTGGTTCGCCAGGCTTTGCATCTTAATGATGCAGATGGTATAACCACTCTGCCCATTGGTGAGATAGAACAGGGACTTCAAGCTTTAGGGTATCCTTTCCCTGAAGAGGGGACTTAAACAAATATAATAAACAGGAATTTCCCCCAGCTTGGAAGTACTTAATACATGTCATCCTTCAATGTTTAAGTCCCAAATGTACTGCACATAATGAAATTAACAGATCCATTGCTAGTGCAGTTGTATGTATTACTAATGGGTAAAAGTATAATTTTTCTAAACTAATTTTTGATGGCATGTGTAAAAACAAGGGTAACAAGATGACTCTGTCTTACCCAAGATTTTTACAAATGATTTTTGATGAACAAATGTATTGCACCAGGGATCATGATAATTTTTATGCGATCCCTGTGCAAAAGAAAGCTATTTTTAGTAAGATGAATTCACCCCCTCATAGATACTTACCCCTTACCCAAGCCATGCTTGCTGTTATTGCAGCAGCACAACCTCAACCTGACCCACAACCACAACTTGACCCATTACCAGAACCATTACCTTCACCTCAACATATGGAACTTGACCAAGGTCCCTTCAACGCTGACACATTAAATGTTGGCGTTGATACTTCAAATCCAAACATTGACACCTTTCTATAACAGACCCAAACACCCCTTAACCTTCAAACTGCTACCCAATCCACATCATCTTCTTCACCCCCAGACTTTAGGATGGAAAAAAGCCAAAGGACCATTGGAGTGTTCTCCTCTGGTGGTCCTAGCCATGTTGTAGAGAGAACCACCACCACAAGTGTGGTTGGTGACATGGGTGAGGCTAGGACAATTGGTGCTAGCTTAGATGCAGGCCAAGCCAGTCCTAACATCATTAAGGCCTCATCTATGCCCCATGAATCTACTTTGGGAGGTCAAATACCCATTCTAGAGGAGGGCAGATTGGAACCATATACAATGTTGGAATTGATGGCTGTCTGCATTAGCTTGCAAAAGCAAAATGCAAACCTGGTACATACTGTCACTACACAAGGCCTTGAACTCAAGCAATTGAGGGAGAGGATTGTTCTTTTAGAGGGTGCTAGCAATAGGCGTGGTATGGAGGATTCTTCCAAAGGGGAGGATGAGCAGATACATGTGAGTGACAAAGGCTCACATGATGGAGAATCTTTGGGTGTGGCTGAAGCTCTTACAGATTTGAAGAAGCAACCAGGTTTTGATGTCTCTTTGGTTACTCCTACAAATTTGAACTTATCCTTTACAGCAATGATGGAGCAGTTCACAAGAAGCACTGACAAGAGTAAGGTGAGCGTTGACAAGCAGATTTTGGACGCTGACAAGCCAAGCGCTGACAAGAGTAAATTAGGCGTTGACACATAGCTTTTGAACGTTGATAGACCTGCAGATATGGTTGATGTATTCCAGTCATCAGCTATCATCAAGGAAGTGTCTTCACATGTACCATCCTCATCTTTACCCATCATTGATGCATTAGATAAGGTTAAAGGAATTATGGTAGAAACAGAGGTTCCCAAGGATGCAGCACAAGTTAAGTTAGATTCAATGTTGGCTGCACAAATTATGGAACAAGAAGGGAAGAAGGTTGTTGAGTCATCATTTGTGGTTACTTCTGAGGAGCAAGAAGGAAGTAATGATGAAAGCACAGATTCAAGTGTTATGATAATTGAAGAACCAGAAAGACTTGAATATGGTGGTGTGTTGGCAAAGGAGAAACTTGCAGAATTAAAGATGAAAGTGGATTATGATATGCCACAAGTTTCTCAGATGTACTTTGCTTGGGAGAATAAGATCATGGAGAATCCAGATATGTCTTTATCAGATCAGTTTGGGGATTGGAGATTCTTCTCAGGATTCAAAAGGATTGCCAGGTAATCCTAAAGTATAAGGCCAGCAAAGTTTTCTCACAATCTAAAAGAGAAAGAAGGGAGCTTTATTATATGTTGCTTAGATGTCATCAAGGAGGTTGGACTTTTCAGAAGTTGCAGGAACTATCCTTTGAAGAATTGAAGTATAAGGCTTATCCTGTTTGGGCAAGAGTGCAAGAGATGAACACTATCAGACTTCTTTCAGATGAAAGGAAAGAAGAACTTGCAGAAGATATGGAGATTCAAAAGGCTATGATTGTACGAAGACCATTAAAGAAGGGAGTTCCACATAAGTTTCCTTCAAATTTGAATAAAGTGAATCCCAGTGAAGCTGTTATTAGAAAGAGTATTAAGCTCTCACCCATGGAAGCTTCAGATATGGTAAAAGTGTTACCTCATGATTCCAGAAACCCTATCATTAGTTATGAAGAAGATGCAAGTGGGTTTTGGATGATTGGCAGATATGGGAAAGAGGTACATACTTTTACTACTCTTATGTCTTTGTTTACAAGTTTGGATAGGGAAGACTTGGCAGACCTTTGGAGGTTACTGCTGGCCAAGTATGAGACTCAAGCACCTACTTCAGTCAATGGATAAAGCTTTGGTCAACATTCAAGAGAATGTGTGCACCAGAAGAAGAAGATCCAGTTTGGAAGGATCTTGAGGATGATATCAGTGGACTTCTATGGCGTCTATAATCAGCAGCTGGTGTGTATCATTTGAGTTCAACAAAGTTTTCTAAGTATCTTCTTGTGGATGTTGACTATCCTATGTCCAAAGAAGTTTTGGAGAAAATGATGACAACACAGCTGGAAATTGACTACTCAAGTGATGTGGCCAAAGATTTAATTAGATATATTTATTTCCAATATAATGCAATTTGTAATAATCCTCCTAGTTCTTAGTTTTTATTCAGAAACTTGATTACTATAGTAGATATCAAGTTTAGGGGAGGATTGTTGGGAATAAAATGAAGTCAATACACTTGGACGCTGACAAGAGCAATCTGGACGTTGATAAGAAGAAATCAAGCGTTGATAGGACAAGCGTTGACATGACAAGCGTTGACAGGAAGAAGTCAAGCATTGATAAGAAGAAGTCAAGCACTGATAGAAGACTTAGTCTACACGTATTGTGTTTCTAGTATGTTTCTAGTAAAGATATGATCGACAATGTATTTCTTATGTTTATCTTTACCTAAAATAGCTGATACGTAGACTCTTGTACAAGGCTCCTTAATCTGGAGGCCTTTAGGTTTTAGTTTAATATACGTTTTCACACTTTCATTGTACGCAAGTTTGTTTTATCAATCAAAGTGAAAGTTTGGTTTATATTGTTTGTGTGTTCTTGTTTAAGTATTAATTCTGCATAATACTTGAATTGTTACATAGACAAGAAAGTTTCTCTACGTGTTTAACTTGATTTAATCTCGTTTACACAAGCTAAATCGATCTAAGTTTGGGATCAACACTGCATTCTCATTAGGAGTTTGTATGCTTTTATGTGGGTTAGCGATATCTATCTTAGAACCCTACGGGGATTCACAGTTTTCTTTTCTTGTGCTAGAGGTGACCTGAGAAGATGATTCACTTGTCTTAGTTGGCAAACGGTTCCTTTTATAGAAAACCTTAAGTTCAGGCTTAAGTGATGTATCATCCTTTTCAATTTCCTCCCTATTAGTCTTAGTAGAATCGGAGACTATCCTAGTTAAAGGGCACTCGTTTCCTACAAGAGTGAAAGTTCTACCAGTGGGGCGCCACATTTTACCAATGGGTTTGATTTTAGCTACCCAGTGGGATTTAAGTCTAGCACGGGAGTTCACCTCATTAAGTAATTTCTTTACACAAGAATCATGATTGGCTTTAAAGACACATTTTCTATATGTTTTACAAGTAGCATATTTAATGTGCGTGTAAGATCTAGAATTTCTAGATGATTGAATGATGCTCCTAGGATATGACATGCTACGGTTAGTAGTGTTGGGTAATCTAGAAGGCATCTCACTAGGTATAAAATTCCTATCTCTTACTTGTGTCTTTTGAATAGCTTCCCTTAGACCAAATTTATGGCGAACGTCATTTGAACTAGTTCGAGACGTGTTCTTTGGACTATGTCTAGGGAGACTAGATGCAATCATGTGATTAGTTCTTGCAAAAGCTGTTTTAGTCACATTGGGCCTAGATGGTGGAGTGACTGGTCTAGAAAGATGAACCATATCAACTTGGGAGGCAAACCGAGGTCTCGAGGATTTTGGTCGCTCGGATCTAAATGCATTCGGTTGTCTAACATACTGAATTTGAGGCGGTTTCCCCAAGATTGATGGTTTTTCAAGCTTAGTGTCCACACTAGTTCCTTTAGTTTTCCTTAATTCATTTCTCAAAGCAGCTATAGCAAAAACCTTTTCTTGAACCTGAGCCTTTAACGTCTCATTCTCTTTGAGCAATTTATCTTGGGATGCCAATTTAGATTCTAGCAACTTAATTTGTTTCAAAAGATTATCCTTTTCAGCTTTAGAATCTAGAACTTTTTGATCCAATTTTCGATCAAGAACGACGTTTGACTTTTCAAGTTTTTCAAAATATGTTTCAAATTTGTTCGTTTTCTTCGAAAATTCAAGTTTGGCATCCTCAAGATCTTTTGATTGTTGAGCTACAATCGTTTAGAGCTCTTTAATCTTGGAATCGAAATCAGTTAATGAAGCAGTCATAAAGCATTTATCATGATGTACTATAGCATTCTGAACAATCTCTCCCCCATTATGACGCACATCGGATGAATCTAAAGTCGTAAAACTATCACCGTTTTCCATCCCATGTTTGTCATAATTAGGTTCGAAATGCTCAACATGCGGTAGTTCATCGGCATAGACATCATATACAACATTACATTGTACCATATGTGTAGGCTCATCGTCATAAACGGGTAAGGTGTCATCAAAAGTGATGTCTGTAACATTCCCTGACGTGCTGCTAATATCATGCTTTGCTGTTGATTCCATGCTTTGGCACTCTGTAGCAGCCTCCAATTCGTCAATCCTATGATCATTTTCCTCTTGCATCGTAGATACTTGTACTCCATTATCATACGTTTTCTAAATTCGGGATCTTTCATAAATCGAATATGAGACCGATGTCATGAGTTTTAATAGTGTATCACGGAAAACTTGAAGCTCGGTATGTGTGTCTCGAAGAAATGATTGGCAAATCACTGAACTTTCATACTTGACGATATTGAATTGAAGAAAAGGCGTGAGTTGTGTCACAAGAGCCTTATATGCAAGTGCCGATGCAGAGTGATTAAAGTCTTCATTGTGGAGTTGATCTGCTAGTTGGTTCAAGATTATGAACATCGAGTCCATAAATATATGACGATCTTGACCAAATAGTGTCACAAATTCGTTCCCTCCGTGAAGCCATGAAATTGTCACTATATGAGACTGAAGTAGTCGAAATGAAGTGATGCCACTTTCACTAGCTTTGTCGTGCTTTTGATGCGATTCTCCCTCTTGAAACGTCGAATTCAATGATTCCAATGAATGTCGATGAAAAATTCTTGGATCCTTGTTTGGTGAAATAAATCGGTGCTTGAAATCGTCAAAGTTTGTCTAAAATCCAATTCTTTATTAGACCGAAAAATATCTTTGTCGTTTAAGCACTTTTGATCGAAAATTAAAAAATTACCCAAGTTTTTTCAAAAACAATACCCGAAAATTATTTCAAAACACCATTTACTTTGAAGAAAGGAATAATAATAATACCCGAACCCACTAAATATATCAGATGTAAAGATAAATCAGATGAATATACACTTTATATGCGTCTTGCCAAATATCAGATTAAAAAAAATCAGATTTAAATATACGTCTGTGGGCAAATATATTAAAATCAGTTTTTAAAGATGACAGCTACTCCCCACACGTGGCTTATAATCAAATCTCACCACACACGTCTTCTTTGACTTAACTGTTGAGAAAAAATAAAAACATTTCCCACATACATAGATATCTCCGTCTCACTTGCTTTATATATTAATCTCTCAGCCACACAAATCTTATATTCTTGGAACGTCCACCCCCCAAAATCCAATATCCCTTAACAACCGCTTTCTATCAAACTCAAAAACCAATCTCAAATATCCTTATGATTGTACCTAAACTCAAAAACCAATATCAAATATCCTTTTCAGCCGCTTTCTATCAAACTCTCTTCCAAAACACAGCAAATCAATTTTATCAGTCCAAGCACAAGCGTTATGATCTCCGCTTCGTCTTTAACCAATCTCTTTTACACCGCCCCACATCAAATCTTCATACCCATGACTCCATTTACCCTCAAATGATATAAAAACCCACTAAGTGAATTACCTCAAAGTACCTAAGATATTTATATTATTTGTCCTCAGAAGATTTCGAATCAAGAAATTGGCATCAAGATCATATAATTGTGGTCTCGGGTAAGGTTAGGAGATGTTTTATTTTATTTTTGAGTCTTAGATCGATGATGGGTTGCTTGAGATCTTATTGTTTTTCGTTTTTGATTGTGTGTTGGAGTCGTGAGAGTTTGAGGTGTTGTTTAGAGTGTGGTCGAGAAGCGATGTTGGTTTAGTTTGAGAGTCGTGTGTTGTATGGGTTTGATTCGTGAGTCGAGTTTCTTGTGGAGTGTGTGAGTCTGGTGGTGTAATCTGTTTTTGGTCTTGGATCGAGTCTTGTTTTGGAAAGAAACGATCGAGTCTTGGTTGTGTCGATGGGCGTTGTATGTTTATGTTTGTGGGTCAGTTAGAGTAGAGGGTGTGTCGAGTCATATTTCTGAGTCTTGGTTTAGTGTCAGTCGGGACGAGAGTTTGAGTTTAGACGTCGAGTGGTTTCTGTATGACGAGGCGTGTGTGTTGTTTGAGTCAGTTTCGTTGAAATCTTTAATCTTTCGTTGAAATCTTTAATCTTTCGTTGAAAACATTATTTGAAATCTTGCTATGAAATCTTTCTATGAAATCAACTTGCACCTTTCGTAGCAAAAACCTTTCGTTGGAATTAAAACTTTCGTAGGACTAAACTCTCGTAGAAGTAAACGACTTTCGCAGGGATAACCTTTCATTTAAATCGAACTTTCATAGAAATTGAAGTTTCGCAGAAAAAAACAAAACTCTCGTAACCAGTTAACTCTCGCAAGACAAAATAACTTTATGAAGATATGAACTTTCGTAGAATTTAAGACTTTCGTTGAAATCGGACTTTCGTAGAAATCGGACTTTCGTAGAAAAATATGAGACAAATTTGAGATAAATATGAGAATGAAACTTTCGTAGAAAAATGAGAATGAAACTTTCGTATAAAAATGAAAATGAAGCTTTCGTAGAAAATTGAGAATGAAACTGTTAGCCTCAAAATATTGAGTCAAACAAGAATGCTCGGTCATAGGTTTATACTGTAACATTTAGTAGAACGTTGTAATAGTTAGTTATTATAGTCGTGACATTACGGGCTTGATGGCTAGCTTAAAAGGCCTCTTTCAAGGTACTAAGCATTTATTCAAGCCCGGCCCAATCAAACTATATCCCATTAAGCCACATGTAGGCTTGGCTATAAATACCCTTCCTATCATGTTAGGAAGGGTGTTGATTGTCATTATTTCTTAATCTAATCTCCCAAAAGTTTCACATACTTCTCTCTACTTTCTCTCTCTATAATTCATCTACTTCATATCTTTTCCATCTCATTTCTTTAATCTATCATCACATTATTAGGGACAACAATTGGTATTAATCGCCATGGGGTAGATTCGTGTTTAGTTTGTAGTGATCACTTTTTGATTCGTGTGATTTTCTTCTTTCAAATCATCTCGTCTCAAAAAGTTTTGTGTTTTCGAGCTCAAAATCTTTTATACAAATTGCCTACAAAGTTGTGGTAGGAACTTGTGTTTGTCATTTTCTTGATTTTCACGAATTTAGTTGGTAATTTTGGCTTGACTATTGGGAAATTTACAAGGTACGAAATTTTTGTTATCCGGGTTATAAGGGTTTTGAGTGATTCCGGATAGTATCTAGTTAGTAGTTATTCCCGATAAGCCTCACACAGACATTCCGGATAAGGTGTCTTATAAGGATTCCGGATAAGCAGTGGGAATATAGATTCCGGATAAGCAGTGGGAAACGGATTCCAGATTAGCTAAAAACTTAGATTCTGGATAGTATGTATCATATACATTCCGGATTGTAGCCAAACTTAGATTCCGGATAACAATCAACACTTATTCCGGATAATGAAGCAACTTCGAGTATTTCAGATAAGCATAAAAAACGGATTCCGGATAACGTAGCCAACAAGCATTCCGGATAAGCAAGGGCATACGTATTCCGGATAAGAGATATACTTATTCCGGATAAGAGAAAAGTGTATCCCGGATAAGAGAAAAACGAATATTCCGGATAACGATGGAAACAAGCATTCCAGATAAGGCTAGAAAACGGATTCCGGATAAGACTTAGAAAAACAGATTCCGGATAAGCCAAAGTATACGGATTCCGGATAAGAAGTAGAAAATTATTCCAGATAAACAGTCGAATATTTTTCCGGATAAGCTAAAGTACACGAATTCTGAATAAGGTTTCTTTTATGTATTCTGGATAAGCATTGGGAATAGATTCCGGATAACTGCCACATTGTTGATTCCGGATTAGAAACAAAAGTAACATTCCGGATTAGACATATTTAACTTATTCTGGATAAGGTAAAGGAAAGTTATTCCGAATTGTTACAAAATTTTCAAAAACGTGATTTTGAAATTTTTTAATCGTGTGATTTTTCGCTTAAGAATTTTTGGTTTCATACGAAGACATTGTTTGGGGATTTCACACCATTTCTTGAAGTTTCAACCACAATCTACTCACAACAACATCTACTTAAGATCCGAAGTCACTTCATCAACTAAGATACCATCATCATGGAAAAGAGAAATGAGTGTTTAGTTGTCATAACTCTTGAGATGGAACAATTACAACAACGGACACGCTTCTTGAGAGACAAATGCATGGAAAGTTGAGCATACTTCAATCATCGTTTGAGAGCCTTTCAAAAGTCCTGCTAGACTTAGGTGAATCCACTGGCACGTTCATAAAAGCTTTCACACAAGCCATGGAGAAACTTGTGGCACAACTCATCAAAGAAAGACTTTTTGGGAGTGAATGCAAGATCACCTTCATTGAACTCAAGACGACATTTGAAAAAACTTTTGATTCAGAATTTATCATGTCTTCGAATACACAAGAATGCTTCATGAGACATCATAAACTGCTCAAACGTTCAAAGATCTGATCCCAAGTAACATCAAATCCGTTGAAACATATGTCCACAGAATAATAATTCACGAACAAGAGATCGATAAAAGGTTCAAGGCAAATTGTGGTATAGTATCGGGTCATGTGAATGAAAGCTACACATCACGAAATATAGTGCATGGTACGCAGGATGATCATACCATACATGGGAAAGAAAGCAGCAGCACTGGCACACAAGGCATCAGTTCTGAGAATATCATCAGCAATACACCTTCATATGATAATGGTCATGTCTTCGACTCTGACCCAATGGAAGAGGTACACACTGATGAATATAATGTGTTTTCTAATGATAATACGCATGATCATTGTGATCAAACTCAAACCATTATTGACACATGTATGACGGAAAAGGTTGATAGCAATACCATACCTGATCCCTCAGACACATGCAATAATGAGTCTGACAATGATCAACATGCAAATGAGTATGATGATGAGGAGCGTATTGCGCTTGCTAATTCAATTGCTACTTTACAAAAAGATGTCAAAGAAACTAAACATAGTCAAAAGCAATTAAAAAAGGCAAACGCCACGCTCACTCAAAATTTTGAAGAATGCAAAGCTGCTCTAATCAAATCTAGTGAGACCATTGATAGCTATAGAGCTCAGCTTCTTCAAAAGAACAATGACATTGAGGGGTACAAAGGGTGTTTAATTAATGTTAAAAAGGACGATTATCAACAGAAATATAACGAAACTCTTAAGCTTCTAGAACAAGAGAAACGTAATTATAACACCTCTTTGAGTACTGAACGCCACAAAGCGTATCTTGCTACCACGAAAGTCAATGAGCTAACTCAAGTAAATGGTTTTCTTCAAGAGGATAAAACTAAACTTGTTAATGAAAAGAAAGCACTGGTTGAAAAATTGGAAAAGGATTTCAAAACTAAACAAGCAAAAGATATCGACAAAATGGTGGAACTTGATACTCAAATTGATTTTTACAAGAAAATTGTTTACAAAACTAATCAATCAGTTCAAACCATGAGAATGTTGGCACCTCGTTCTTTTTTTAAGGATCGACCGAGTTTTGCTAATCCTAAGTACCTTGAGCAAGCTCAGTCTGAGAATCAGCACTTATATCTTGATGAGTCCCAATGGACCGATCTTGATTGCCTTGTTGTTAGGCCTGACAGTGAAGAGACAACCGATTTGGAAGAAGAGAGTAGACCAAAAGTTAATACAGAGTTTGTTAAACCATATAATTATGCTTTTGAAAACAGTCTTTATGGTCTTTTCATACCACAAACACAGAAGTCTCATGAGCAAATATATTTCGAATGTGAACAAATAAGAATTAAATGGAGACAAGTTTTTGCCACTAAGAAAACTAATGTTTCAAAATATATTGGGTACTTACCGCATCAAGATTCTATAAGCAAGAGTAAGCAAACACTTAGTATTCTTAAGAGTAACATTGACAATTTCAAAAAGGTTGTTGACGATGACTGGAAAAAACGTGAACTTTTGAAAGGTGATAAACAAATTCCTCGCGATATAATTTGCTTGGGAAAACTATTTTGATTCCGCTTGCAGAAAGAACAAAAAACATGCTTTGGAATTTGAAAAGTTAATCGAACAAGAAATGTTTGACGATTTGAAATATGTGGAATCTCTTGAAAAAGAAATTGACGATCATCAGCCTGAAAGAGACGAGTTTTCCACAGCATATGATCTACTCTTACAAGAATGCCTATCTAAAGATATTTTGTGTGTTGCTCTTACATCTTGTGCAGATATAGACGAATATTCTGACGTGGCATGCAAATATCTTGATCAAGTCAAAGAGTGTGAACGTCTTGAAACAGAGCTTTCGAAACATACAGATAATGTCGATAAAAAGTCTTTTGTGTTGATTCAACACCGATGTGAATTCCTTCAAAAACACTGTCATACTCTTGAACTTGCTTTGCAAGACAAAGTCGGAAAAGGTCCAAATGATAATAACTTGCAAGTAAAACTTTCCGCCTTGTGTCGAGAAATGAACGAAAAGAGTATGGAAATTACAGACTTGAAAGCTCAGATGCAAGAAAAGGACATAGCAATAGAAGAGTTGAAGAAAATCGTTGTTAAGCAGGGTGGAAAAATTATGGAACCTAAAGTTGTGAAACCTGTTGTTCGACGTGCCTATAAGGATCCAAAGCCATCTATCTTAGGAAAATCGACCCCTTTCTCCAATTCATCTCATGTAAAATCTAGGTTACCCCCTAAGACTGATGTGCAACCAAGTGTTCCAAAACCATCCATATCACCCTATGTTCCTCCCTTTAGAAAGCATACTTTTGCTGAACCCAACCATGTGAATGCACCTAGCACTTCTAGGACTCCTCCAAAACGTGTGACATTCGCGTCAACAAAGGAATCTGTAGGTTCAAATGACTTAGTTCATACCAACAACCTAGAGGCTGCTAAGAAAAAAGGAAAGATTTAGAAAGACAAACCCAAGTATTCAAAACCTAGTTCACCAAATCCCGCTAGCGTTCAACACACTCCTAATGGTAGTCAACCAAAACCTAGGATCCCTTTCCAGCAACCTAGGAAATGGCAACCATCCATGAGTACTCGTGTATCGAACACTACGCCTGATCGATTTGGAAAACCAAGGAATACAAGTACTTTCATGAATCCTAAATTCCCTGTATGTCCCACCTGCAAAAAGGGCATTCACAATGGAAATCATGACCATTGCATTTTGCAATACCTTTATGAGGTCAAATCTCGTTCCTCTGAACAAAGATCGAATACAGAATCCCATAAGATAACAAGGAGATACAAACCCTTTGCAAAGAAAAGCACTAACAACAAAACTGAAACGTGGATTAAAAAAGGGCATAGTTTCTCTCCAAAGAAGTCTTCCGTTGTGCAAGAGAAAACTACTCCTAAATCTAGTCTTTAGTGGAAACCAACGGGTAGGATCTTCAAAGAAGTTGGTCTTAAGTGGATTCCCACAGAGAAGAGTGTTGAAACCTGCTCCAACACTAATGCGGGTGTTCTGAATATAGACAATGAATGTGTTACTCCTAACACTAGTATTTCTGCAAACTCTTCTTCTTTCATTGCAGATACAACAGCGGACTCTGAACCCACTTATCCTTCTTCAAATGGTTCCAATTCTGTACATTCTATATCATCTTCTTCTGTTGTACAAAAATCTATTTTTGATTATTTTCAAAAAATTTGAGAAAACAAAAAAATAAAATAAAATGTAAATAACATTAGGCAAACAAAATAAAAATGAAAATTTTTAAAATACCAAAAATATTCTTCTCGACATGTCTTTCAGTATCGATAATATGGACGTACCTAGAAATGTCGCTCAATAACGACACGGGTGTATACATAAAGCTCGAATGAAAGTTGTAAATATTTTTCAAAACATGACATTTCTATCTTTTATAAAGGAAATTGTCTATTTTTTGACAATTTTTCCAACAACGGGTAGAGAAATCTATCTTGGGTTGAGCTTGTAACAAAGCATTCCACGTTTTGAGCTCAACACAATGGCTTGTAATCACTTTCAGATTGCAACCCGGATCTAAATCCACGGGGGAGTGTACGCTTTCGTGCCCTTACCCTTAGCAAAAGAAGTTAAATCTTCTTTCACTTGGGTGGATTCGTCAAGACATTCAAAGTCTATGAACTCAAGTTTATGCTTTAGAAAAACCTTTTCGCTAAAAAGAATTGATTTTTCAAAAAGCGTTGAACACAATTTTTTCAAGAATTTCTCAATGATATTCAAAATATTTCAAAAATTGTGTGTTCAACAACTCCTATCCTCAAAATTTTAATGTGGATCATATCCTCGTAATGACAATTCCATTGGATCAATTTTTGAGGTGGGGGGCATTCCAAATTCATGCTAAGTTTGACACATTTTTCTCCCGAAAGTTTTTCAAGACTCTTCTACACAATATATATTTTAATCAAATTTGGTATCTTTAATATCAAACGATTTTATATATTAGAGATAAGGGGAGAAAATATGATTAAAATGTGATCTAAAGACTCAAGCACTCATGGTTACGATCAAATACCCACAACATCTTTAATTCACGACGTTATTGGTGTCAAAAGGGTGGTTAGGTTTAAGTCCTATGATCCAACCAGAACCGGAGGGATCTTCCCAGGGACAATCCAATAGATTATTAGAAATCCATAGGAAAGATGGAGTAGAATGTGAACAAAGCTGAATGTCGACTAAGTACTGATGATAGCACTGGAACAATCACAACAAGGTGCTATTAATGATGTCTTGGTAAGCATTGAAGGGGTTGAAGAATGAAAAAGAAATGTAAGGATAAAGGGTGTAAAGAAATTAGCCCTCCATACAACTTAGGCAGAAACCGGGTCAACACATCATGAAGACAACGCATCATGGACCCAGTGATGTATTGCAAAACCCCTCCCCAGCTAACTCATGCTTCTCTTAAAAGAAGTTTTTTTTATTGTCACGGAGATCAACACGACTTCTATTGACTTTCTCACTCTGAGATAGTTGATATTGAATAGGTGGCATCTGCTCCAGCCTCCAACAACTAAAAGTGCACAAATCGAGTCTAGAGCCAAGAGATCAATCAAATCTCGTTAGGACACACGGATGAAGATCAAGAGAGTCCTATGCTATATCCTTGCGATATTGCTAGAACACTCAGAGTGATACTACTTAGTATTCACAATGAAGAGTGGAAATCCTTCCAGTGTTAACATCAAACAGCACTACGGTAGGTCATGTATAAGATTCTTTATGAATTGAACATATGTAAAACTGAAAAGCAACAGTGGTTTGTTTCTTTATCGATTCAAACTCGTTTCAGGTTTTTACGCAATATCTTTATGGTCTTGCCAGAACATTCAGAGTGATATTTATTAATATTCACAGTGATGAACGGAAATCCTTCTAGCGTCAACATCTAACAGCGCTACGGTAGGTAACTTGCGAGATTCTTATGAATCAAGCTTGTGTCAACTGGAAAGCAACAATGGTAAGATTCTTAATGAATCATACTTGTTCCAGGAATTTGAATTGACGACTTTAATCAAGCGGATATTTATCCAATTGATTCACTCTTTATGTTCGCAGTCTTGCTTTGAGACGGTCGAGTAAAGAGAACGGCTAGTAAGCCGTGAAACCCTGTCAAGGAGGTTCTTAATTGAATCTACCTATCACAGGTACGATAGTTAATATCGTGCAATGGTCTTCACCGACCGGAGGTAAAATGCTACCGATTTAGGACGAATGTCAAAGCCATTCAGTTCGTGTCTAAGTTTTGTCTCGAGAAGGTGGTGTTACGGTGTACTCATCAAAGTCAAAGATTCAAAACCACATTCTCATGCCCAAATACATTCAACAATCAAGAAAGCTAAAGACTTATGCAACTCTGATGATCAAAATCTTCCTTAACAATTTATGTAGAGGAATGACCTCTATTCAAAGGAGATTGTTAGCAAGCTTTAAAGATAGTGCAAAGTATGAGCATGTGGATGAAGACACAAGATCGCAAGATGGCAAAGACAAGTCAAGAATGATTTGAAGATCTCAAGTTTAATTACAAAGTCGAAAGACAATAACAAAGGCTCAAAGATCACAACATGAAGAAAAAGACGGCTATTACACGTTCAAGACTCATCTATGACGAGATTCGTAATCTCCATTGAACTCCAAATATCAAAGAAGAATGACCTCACATTGGGGGAGATTGTTAGCCTCAAAATATTGAGTCAAACAAGAATGCTCGTTCATAGGTTTATATTGTAACATTTAGTAGAACGTTGTAATAGTTAGTTATTATAGTCGTGACATTACGGACTTGATGGCTAGCTTAAAAGGCCTGTTTCAAGGTACTAAGCATTTATTCAAGCCCGACCCAATCAAACTATAGCCCATTAAGCCACATGTAGGCTTGGCTATAAATACCCTTCCTAGCATGTTAGGAAGGGTGTTGATTGTCATTATTTCTTAATCTAATCTTCCAAAAGTTTCACATACTTCTCTCTACTTTCTCTCACTACTTTCTCTCTCTAGAATTTATCTACTTCATATCTTTTCCATCTCATTTCTTTAATCTATCATCATATTATTAGGGACAACAGAAACTTTCGTAGAAAAATGAGAATGAAGCTTTCGTAGAAAATTGAGAATGAAACTTTCGTAGAAAAATGAGAATGAAGCTTTCGTAGAAAATTTAGAATGAAACTTTCGTAGAAAAATGAGAATGAAGCTTTCGTAGAAAAATAGACTATCTTAAAAATACCAACTTTCGTAGGATTTAAAACATTCGTAGGATATAAAACTTTCACTTTGACTTTTGTAGAAAATCAGTTTCAATAGAAAACAAAAGCCAACTTTCGTAACATATTTGAACAACTTTGACTTTCGTAACTTTTTATAAACCCTTTTACGAAAGTTAACTTTCTGAAAAATCAAATTATAGCTGCAAACAGAACCTACTGTTAATCGAAAAATACCCCGAAAATCACCAAAATAACCAAAAAATTTGCGATTTTGACCAAATAAATTAACCTAAATCACTACCATATCGATGTAGTCGATTTGTCTATAAATTTAAACAACAAAAACGCAAAAAATTCCAAGATTTAAGCTTGATCAAATCGAAACCCACCAAAAAAAATCAAAAGAAACACAAGAACAATCAATCAACCATAGCTCTGATACCAATTGTAGGTCCACATTTTCTTATTATTGTACAAGTGTTATGATTGATCTAAAGAGAGAGGAAGAGATGAAGAACTAGAGAGAAAAAGTTAGAGAGGGAAAGGAGAGGATTAGAGAAAGAAAGATGTATTGATGAAATGTCAGAAACAAACAATGAGCAACCCCTCCTAACATTCTAGGAGGGGGTATATATAGCCCACCCTACATGTGGGCTATATGGGCTATACTGTTTACATACTGGATCACGAGCCTAATACTTGAATATATCAGTGGAGTGACCGATCCTTCCTAAATACGTAAAAACGTATTTCCAACAATCTCCCCCTAAGGGAGGTCACTCCAAGTTACAATGTCCTAAATAGTCTATAGCTCGTGATCTATGCTAACAATGATGTGACCGAGACTTTCCTTGGAAAAACGTATTTCCAACACTTGTTTTCCACATTAGACTCAATTTGTTTCACATCGATATTAGGTGATGACGAACACGAATCCATGTTAACACTAGGTGTGTTACGAGGGCTATAAACCTTAGACCTATTCTCAGTGATCGTTAATGCCTCTTCGGTCGTTTTACACAAAAAATTACCGCCCGCGGCGGCGTTGAGATAATCACGCTCATGATCGTTCAATCCATTATAAAACGTTTCAACTTGATGAAGTTTGGAAAAACCATGGTGAGGACATTCATGTAACATTTCCTTAAAACGATTCCAAGTCGTTGAAAAACTTTCATTAGGTTCTTGTGAAAACTTTGAAATCTCGTTTTTCAAATGTGTAGTCTTAGAGGGCGGAAAAAATTGGTTCACAAATTTGGACACGAGATCCTTCCACGTCAATATAGAATTGGGTGGTTCTTTCTCGAGCCAAATTTTAGCGGGCCCCGCTAAGGAATACGGAAAAAGCACCATCTTAATCGTGTCATGAGGTACATCCTTAAGTTTGCTAGTCGCGGTAAGACGATTAAAATTCCGAATGTGATTATGAGGATTGTCCTTTTCGTCACCATGAAACTTGTTAGCTTGTAGCATGGACAATAAACTCGTCTTAATCTCAAAAATCTATGCAAGGATAGCGGGAATCACAATCGCTTCTCCATAACCCTCGGTAGGTGCTTGAAGCAACTTCGTTATAGTACGATCAGCCATGGGGACTATTTGTGCTACAACGGGTTCGACAATTAGAGGTTCTTCAACGATAGGAGGACTTTGGGTTCCTTCCTTTTGATTACGACATTTACGTTGACGTTTTGCTTGTGAGCGAGTTAGCATAAACGTAACGTAGAACGTAGGGGTGAGCAAAGAAGATTCTTTTTGTTATTTTTACGTTTTCCAATTTATTTATTTTTGTTTTTGATTGTTTTTAATTTTTTTTGGATTTGCTCGTGACTTACGTAGACCAAAATCTAGAAAAATTTCTCCTCGAATCAAACTCTTGATTAGAGAAGCATCAAAGAATGAAAGCAATCACGTGAAGTGAAAGCCTTCTGTAGAAACTAGAGGGGGGGAATAATTACTAGCTAATTTTCAAAATATTTCGCAAAACCTACTCACCGCGGTTCCTTAAACAAGGTCGCGGTTCCTTATCAATAAACTCTTCCCTAATTCTATATTTATTGAATCAAATAACACAAATAGCAATTTAATTAATCCGTTAAAACATGCACGTTCATCGCGGATCCACCAAAAATCTCTTAACAATTAAATCTCTACGGATCGTAACCATTAATCTACATGACATCAATTAATCATGAAATTTAAACTAAAATTATACCACATGTAATTTTAGGGTTTCAAAACAATTCCTTTTTTTTAATTGAAAAATTCGGCTAAAAACCCTAATTATTAAAAAACAAAACCCTGATTTTCAAAAAACCAAAAAAACATGTAGTTTTAACTTAAAACAATTATTAGTTAAAAAAACTTTAGATTTTTCGATAATTATAACATGTTAAAACGGCTCTCGATGCCACTGAAGGTTTATAAACATCATAACAATTACATAAAACCCTAAACGAGATCAAAGCACACATAGCGGAAGCGATTTAACAAGATCATATTAATAACACAATTATAACTAATCAAATTAGGGTTACATACCTTTATCCTAGCGAAGATCCACAAGATCACCAACGAATCACCAATTAGAGTTAATAACAAACACCACCAAGATATAGTCTAAAGTAAGACTATATTACGATCTTTAATGAATCGCCGACAGTGGTTGCAAACCATGGTTACATGATAAACAATATCAATCCTTTGTATCAAATTTCTTATCAAGCATGACTAGATATGAGATGTGTTTGATATAGAAATAAGCAACAAGTAAGTAAACACACAAACACACCAAATCAACAGTACATCAAGCAATAGTCTAAACACTAAGTACATACGTACTAAGCCTTAGCTTTTCCGCAACTAAGATGTTTAGACTAAAGTATGCACACTTGACCATAATCTAAAAATGAAGCACACACGTACTAAGCCTTAGCTTTTCCGCAACTTATATGTTTAGATTATGAGATGCACACAACACACAACATATAAATACATCTATAATAGTAAAGACATAAATTTAATGGAAAGTACCGACATGATGATTTATAGTGGTTCGTTCATGAAGCTCCTCTTCGACCTACTCCACTCATCGAGTACCCAACGCGAGAGTTACTTCACTAGTCAACAAAACTACTTTCAAGGCGAAGAAAACCATACACGTCGCTTACATAATTTCTGACACTAAGCTAGATGTCGAGTCCTAATCTTAGGTAGGACCAATCTACACACGTCGCCTACTTCACCATTTTACGACACAAGGCTAGATGTCGAGTCCTAATCTTAGGTAGGACCAGTATACACACAACTTCCAAATTGACACACCAATTTGGATTTTCACAACTACATAACTACACAACTACACAACTCTTCACAACTACACAACTACACAACTCTTCACAACTACAAAACTACACAACTTATGTTTGATCTTCAATAGATCTTGAGGTAGACACAACACTTCAAGGATGAAAGTGTTCTTCTCATTGCACTTGAGGAGGAGGAGGCAAATGAGGAATGAGATTTTTGAGGTGAATTTTATGTGTTTTTACTAGCAAAATGGAAGAAGACTGACCTCTATTTATAGTCAACTCTTGCCATAGAGAGCTCCTTTTTACCCAATGGATAAAAGGATGGACTATCCATTGGATAAAAGGATGCACCTTATCATCTTGGAGCCCAAATTCAAAATTTGAATTTTGAATTTGTTTTTCTTCCCTCCATCTTCTAGAAGCAAATTCAAAATCTGAATTTTGACTTTGTTAGTTTCCCTCCATCTTCTAGAAGCTTCCAAAAGTCTTGAATAAGCCTAAACCGGCTTGACTACCCGCGGTTCGTTAAGTATCCTAGAGTTTAATATCTTTAAGGATCCGCGGGACTATAAGAGAACCGTGTCCTTTATGTCCTTCGTGACGAATGTAAGCTTGAAGGTGTCGAGAGAAGTATACATTAGTATGCTTGAGTGATTACGAGTACCATACACATTTTACATAATGTATTACGAGTTATACATTTGTCATCACCAAAACATAAAGGGATCATCTCGATTAAACATCGTAATGTTTGCACTAACAATCTCCTCCTTTTTGATGATCAAACAAGGAAACTGTAACGCATAGTAAAATGTGTAACTTACTCGTTTACACGTCCTTCCCCCTTTTGTCGAATCAAAAAGGTAGTCGTACTTTAAGGAAGAGTAGAATCCATGTCATTTGAGGAAGATCATGCATCCAAAGGTAGTCTTCATTAGTAGAAGAGGAGAATCGAATTCGAGAGTGCTTGTATCCAAAAAGCTAGTCGTCTCTTATAGTCGTCGGTTGAGAGGCGAGAATCCGAACAATAAACCCATCATCTAAAGATACTGAGCTTGCGTCATCCTAGTGAAGTCTTAAATCACCATAGGTTAACCAACTCCATGTCTTCGAGATCCCATGATTCATTACTTGCAAGATTTTCAATGAATGCAATATAAGTGAGTGAACGATCGCAAATGTAATGAGTTGAACTCTTGAAAATGCTCCCCCTTGATATGAGATCCCCCTTGCTTGAGGCACCAACAAAGCAATAAAAGTGACGAGCTTCAAAGAAGGGTTAGAAAAGTCCTACAAAACAAAGTTAGTGGACAAGAGCATATATATAGCAATGTCACCCAAGCGGAATTAGCTTTAAACATCTCGAGTACAAAGAGAGGGGCTCAAGAGAAAGCTAAAACAATCTTAACTTTTAGAAATGTCAAAAATATGATAAGTTAAGAAAATAAGAGGGCTAGCAGATAGAAAAGAAAATCCAACTTATTTTGGTGACACCAAAAATATATAAATAGGACTAAGAGAGAAAAGAAATGTCTGATTTATACAAAAAGAAGAGAAAAATGTCGAGAGGACATACTCCACTTTAATATCATGGCAAAAATACCAAACTAAAGAGAGTATGACATGGACAATAAAAGCAATTACACATAGTCTAGAAGAGAGGAAGAATGACTATGAAGTAAAAAGAAAAACGAGGATGATAAACAAGTCGTTTGCACAAACAATGACAAGCATTGAAGAAAGAAGTATGTACGTGATTCTATCAATCTAAAGACAAAGAGAGGATTTTGACAAGATCAATTCCCAATTGTTGGAATAGAGGTAGAAAAGAAACATCCATACCAATTGTAATGATAATATGTCAAAGGGTAAAAGACATAGAATTGTTGGAATCACCCAAAACAATTGTAAATTTTAACCGCAATCGACTTTAAAAAACAAGAAGAACGAAAAATCTCAAACCAAAGACATTATAGGCAAGGATGCTTATGAATGTCAACAAAAGAAGATGACTCTTTGATTTAAAGAAAAAGATCAAAGAATCCAAAGAAAATAAAAACAAAGATGGATGGTGTTTAGCATACAATAAACTACATGCTCAAAGCTTCATAGCTCTCTTCTCAATCATTGTGAATGTTCAAAGAAAAATTACATGACGAGTGAAAGGTGAGGCTCGACTAGACTCAGTTCAGAAAGGATAGAAGAGAGAGACTCGACTAGATAGGCATGATTAAAAGAAATCAAAGGAGACTCAACAAAGAAGTTAAGGATAACTTCGCAAGATAATTTAAGAAAACTATACCCTAGTAGGTGATAGTTAAATCTTGAAAGAAAACGAGAGAAGAAACTTAAAAAGGTTCAAGAAGACATGATAGAGTTAGCACAAAATGTAACACATAACCAATAAGCACATAGGATAAATCATGCATAACCTAATGTAATCATAGAAGAAGGATATACATTAAGAGAATATCCTAGTTAATGCATATATGCAACAAAAAGGAGGTGGTGGTTTACTTAACGTTCAACGAAGTAAAACCTAACTCAACTAAGCATGCATAATCAAGAAAAATGTTCCACCATTCCTAGACCTAAACGCAAATAGGTTTAAGCATATAGATTTAAGCATGTAAGCATACGCATGTAATCATAAACATGTAAGCATAAGCAAGCATCAAAGCAAACACCATAGAGATTAATGCGCAAGGCTAAATGTACTCTTAAAGACTTATCTAGAAAAGGCAAGTCTAATAAATTCTACAATAAACAATTGTAGAGAAGGTGCATAATTAACACATATGACACGCAAGAAACATGATTACTTAAAAAGAGAAGACTGAGTAAAACATGTTAGCACTTAGAATTTAAGGACATGCATGAGTTATACACATCTAAGAGATATTATATCAGAATTGCTTGACAAAGACAAAACCTTTATAATAAGCATGCATTCATTAACTTAGCAATTAATCATATAGCATAAGGATAAACAAGAAGATATATAAGCAAGTAGCATATAAGCAAGTCATCTATCTAGATATCACAAAACAAGCTACATGTAGTGTAAATATCCAAGGAGAATCCTAATTCTTATTAGTTTAAGAAAAGGACTCAAAATAAGAGAAAAGAAAGAAACACAATAACAAAAAATATCCAAGACACATAGATAAATCATGTTGAAAACCATGAAAGAAATATAACAACATAAGGATCATACAAAGAAGTATGAAGCACAAGCCTATAACTTAAGCATAATTCTAATCCTAGCTATACTAGAATTCTAAGATTTGCTTATTTGGGTGTCTTTTTAATAAGAAAGATACATGCTTGATTAGAAGACAATGTGGTAGCAGAATTTGGTGGAGAAGGCTTGGTGATAATCTTGTAATTCAACTCATCATAGATATAAGACATGACAAGATGTTGATATTGGCAACAAAGACAATATGTTCCATGATGCATGACATTATCATGTGATGGAGGAAGAACACAAAAGGTAAGAGGTGGAAAAGGAGAGTTTCCAAAATCAATTTTCTTATAAGGAGAATGGATTTCATTTTGTGTGTTCTTTGGTGGAAAATCAAGGCTTTCATTTGGTGAATAAGACATTTTGATTTGAGAAAAAGGATGCAAAATGCTTAGGGTTGAAAAGAGAAAGCACAAGATATTTTTGGGAGTGTTCAAAGGTTTGAAACAAAGATTCCAAAAAAATGGTTGAAACAATTGGGAAGTTTTTGAAAACCCATTTTTGAAGGTGTCTGCCTGCGGTTCCATGATTTCGCGGTTCCATATATATGGATCCGCCGGACAATTAAGGATCCGCGCACAAAGGTTGTGTTTTGGTGGACAAGGGAATTTTCCAATTCAGCAAATCCTAATGTTCTAGTTTAACTTATCATAAAGTCATGCTTAAGAGCAATAAAAACTAGAACATACACAAAGGAAAAACACATAGGTTCAATTAGCACGTAGGAAGAAGGCTAAGAAAAACCTAATGGCTTCAAAATAAAAAGACTCCTAATGACATACAAAGTTCATCGATGTGAACTATCATTAGTCATACTTAGGAAGAGCCATTTAATCAACTTAGAGAATGAGTATGAGACTATCACTAGAGGTGCTCAATTAATACTAAACACGACCATTTATACGGGTTATACACGAACCCAACTTCTCCTCGAAGCAATCCAACCGTTAGGTCGAATTGAATTTCTAGTGCAATAAATTCTATAGTAGTCATTCTCACGTTAGACAAAATGTAATTCCTACATTTGCCTAATAAAGTGTAGCAAGGATGAAAAATTATATGACGACACAATGCACAACCTAATCAGGGTTAAGAATTCACCATTGCAAATCTTGTCAAAAGAGTCTAGTTAAGGTTATTTACCTTAATAGATCTTGAGGCCAATAACATTGAATTGTATAAACTAAGTTTACACAATTTGTTAGAACACTCTTGACTGGTCTTTCGGAAATGACACATTTACCAATTGCATTGAAATATAAGTTACTTGAGTATTTCGGATGAAACATCCAAGTTGTCAAACCGAATCCATTGTGTATTATAAGCAATTATTAAACAAATTTGTCTAATAATTTTGAACAAGTAGATTCAATATAACATTATCAACACAAGTGTGAGTTATGATCCAATGTATATTCTTAATAATCCACATTTATGTATACACTCAAAAACATGTCAGTTAGATTGGATAATGATATCAATCATAATTTGAATAATGAGTTGATATAAATTCGAAATCTTTCTTGATTCCCACTAACACTCCTTTAAGATAAAATAGCTAAGATTTTCAAAGAGTGTTTCATGTTTTATAGTGAGACATTAATCTACTTGAACTAATAACACAATGATCGAGTAAGACGACCGTCATCAATAGATTTGACAAGCTCACAAAGCTTTCAACCCTAAGAGTCTATACTATCTTATAAAGACCTCATCTCAAAAGTTGAAAAAGTTTAAATTTTCAACAATTCCTAATTTAGACTTGTTAACAAAACCCTGGAATATTGAAATTGAAAAACAAAATGAAAGTATACAGTTTGATTTGCCAGTGCGCTAGAATGTAGAATTAGTTCTACATAAATGGAACGTATTTTATTCAAAGAAAGTACTTAATGTAATACTGTTGTGTCAAAGTAAGACTTTGCAAAACTTAAGAAAGAAGTTGCATAAAATTTGGACACAAGTTGCAGCAACCCTACCTCTTTTACCTGCATTCATATTCATTTAAAAGAATCACATAACCAATAATAAACTATTGGGAATAAAATGTAGCCAGTACAATTGGACGCTGACAAGAAGAAAACAAGCGTTGATAAGAAGAAAACAAACGTTGACAGATCAAGTGTTGACAGGAAGAAGTCAAGCGTTGATAGGTTGAAGACAAGCACTGATAGAAAGATATGGTCTACGCATATTATGTTTCTAGTTTGTTTCTAGTAAAGATAGGATCAACAATGTATTTTCTATAATTATCTTTACCTAGAATAGCTGATACGTAGACTCTTGTACAAGGCTTCTTATGTCTATAAAAGAAGACCTTTAGGTTATGTTTCATATAAGTTTTCATACGTTTAACACTTTCATTGTAAGCAAGTTCGATTCAATCAATCAAGTGAAAGTTTGTTTTACAACTGTTTGTGTGTTCTTGTTTGAGTGTTAATTCCGCATAACACTTAAATTGTTTTATATAGAAACAAAGTTTCTCTACGTGTTTAACTTGATCTAATCTCGTTTACACAAGCTAAATCGATCTAAGTTTAAGATCAACAAGTGGTATCAGAGCATCCTTGAACAGCTGTTCTTGTAGCAATGGCATCTGCAATCTTTTGAGCCTCATTGAATGTGTTTCCATATTCAATAATTTCCCATAGAGTATAGTCATGGATTTGTAGATATTGCTCAAAGTTAAACTTCCACAGCTCAAAATTGTCTGCATCAAGCATGGGAATCTTAATGTTGTGGTTTGAGGAGGGGGAGGAGTTTGTTTCTGGAGTAGACATGGTGTTTTTAGGGTTTTGTGAAAATTAGGGTTTTTGGCAGTTTAGGGTTCTTGTGTTCTTTTGATCAAAGTTTCTCAACCGCTCTGACTACACCCCCTGAATATAGGTTGATTAAACGCCCAAGGGTTACTGGAGTGTTCTCCTCTAGTGGTCCTAGCCATGTTACAGAGAGAACCACCACCACAAGTGTGGTTGGTGCTATGGCTGAGGCTGGGACTATTGGTACTCACTTAGATGCAGGCCAAGATAGTCCTAACATCTTTCAGACCTCATCCATGCCCCATGAATCTACTTTGGGAGGTCAAATACCCATTCTAGAGGAGGGCAGATTGGAACCATACACAATGATGGAATTGACGGCTGTCTGCATTAGCTTGCAAAAGCAAAATGCAGACCTGGTACAAACAGTCAGTACACAAGGCCTTTAACTCAAGCAATTGAGGGAGAGGATTGTTGTTTTGGAAACTGCTGAGTCTAGGAGAAGGCAGACAAGAGTCCTTTCATCAAAGGAGGATTCTTACAAAGGGGAGGAAGCTGCTACAGAGCCTGTTAATTTGAGTGATAAAGGCTCACATGAAGCTGCTACAGAGCCATTTGACTTGAGTGGAAAAGGCTCGTATGATGGAGAATCTTTGGGTGTTGCTGAAGCCCTTACTGAATTGAAGAAGCAATCAGGTTTTGATACGTATCTGATTACTCCTACAAATTTGAACTTGTCTTTTACAGCTATGATGGAGCAGTTCACAAGAGGCGCTGAGACAAGTAATTTGGGCGTTGACTAGCAAAATTTGAACGCTGACACACCAAGCGCTGACAAGAGTAAATTGGGCGCTGACACAAGGAATTTGAGCATTGACAGACCTGCAGATATGGTTGATGTATTACAGTCATCATCTATCATCAAAGAAGTGTCTTCACAGGTATTACCATCATCCTTACCCATCATTGATCCATTTCATTGATCCATTAAATAAGGGTAAAGGAATCATGGTAGAAGTAGAAGTTCTAAAGGATGCAGCACAAGTAGAGTTTCATTCAAGGTTGGCTGCACAACTTGTGGAACAAGAGATGAAGAAGGTTGGTGAATCACCATTTGTTGTTACTTCTGAGGAACAAGAAGGAAGTGATGAAGGAAGTTCAGATTCAAGTGTGATGATAATTGAACAACCAGAAAGACTTGAATATGGTGATGACTTGGCAAGAGAGAAGCTTAGAGAGTTAAAATTTCAAATAGACTATGATATGCCAGAAGTTGCTCAGATGTACCATGCTTGGGAGAATAGGATTATGGAGAATCCAGATTTGACAATTTCAGACCAAATTTGGGGATTGGAGATTCTTCTAAGAGTTCAAAGAGACTGCAATGTAATTCTGAAGCATAAGGCTAGCAATGTTTTCTCACTGCTAAAGAGGGATAGAAGGGAGCTTTACTACATGTTACTCAGATGTCATGGAACTGGATGGACCTTCAATAAATTGCAAGGATTGTCCTTTGAAGAATTGGAGTACAAGGCTTATCCCATTTGGGAAAGAGTGCAGGAAATGAACACTCTTAGACTTCTTTTAGATGAGAGGAAAGAAGAGCTTGTAGAAGAGATGGAGATTCAGAAGGCAATGATTGTTCCAAGGCCTTTGAAGAAGGGAGTCCCACTTGAGTTTCCTAAAGATCTAAATAAAGTGGTTCCCAGTAAAGCTGTTCTTAGAAGGAGCATTAAGCTCTCACCCATGGAAGCTTCAGATATGGTACAAGTGTTACCTCTTGATGCCATAAACCCTATCATTAGCTATGAAGAAGATGCAAGTGGGTTTCGGAAGATTGGCAGATATGGGAAAGAGGTACACACATTTACTAGTCTTATGTCTCTCTTTGCAAGTATGGATAGGGAAGACTTGGCAGACCTTTGGAAGTTGTTGATAGCCAAGTATGAGGCTGAAGCTCCTACTTTAGTCAATGGAATAAAGCTTTGGTCAACATTCAAGAGAATGTGTGCACCAGAAGAAGAAGATCCTGTTTGGAAGGATCTTGAGGATGATATCAGTGGTCTTCAATGGCGTTTGTATTCAGCTGCTGGTGTGTATTATTTGAGCTCTACAAAGTTTGCTGAGTATCTACTTGTAGATGCTGAGTATCCCATGTCCAAAGAAGTTTTGGAAAAGATGAAGACAACATACCTGGAGATTGACTATTCAAGTGACGTGGCCAAAGATTTGATTAGGCATGTTTATTTCCAATATGATAAGATTTGTAAGATTCCTCCTAGTTCTTAATTTTAATTCAGAAACTTGATTACTAGAGTAGATATCAAGTTTAGGGGAGGATTGTCGGGAATAAAATGTAGCCAGTACACTTGGACGCTAACAAGAAGAAAACAAGCGTTGATAAGAAGAAAACAAACGTTGACAGATCAAGCGTTGACAGGAAGAAGTCAAGCGTTGATAGGTTGAAGACAAGCACTGATAGAAAGATATGGTCTACGCATATTATTTTTCTAGTTTGTTTCTAGTAAAGATAGGATCAACAATGTATTTTCTATAATTATCTTTACCTAGAATAGCTGATACGTAGACTCTTGTACAAGGCTTCTTATGTCTATAAAAGAAGACCTTTAGGTTATGTTTCATATAAATCATACGTTTAACACTTTCATTGTAAGCAAGTTCGATTCAATCAATCAAGTGAAAGTTTGTTTTACAACTGTTTGTGTGTTCTTGTTTGAGTGTTAATTCCGCATAACACTTAAATTGTTTTATATACAAACAAAGTTTCTCTACGTGTTTAACTTGGTCTAATCTCGTTTACACAAGCTAAATCGATCTAAGTTTGGGATCAACATAAACCTTATCCGCCATAACCATCACATAATCACCAGTATTTCATCTTTCTTAGAAAGGTGTTAATCATAAAAAGGATACTACTTTTTCAATTCAAATGGGTAAGTACTTTCTTTTGTAATCAGGTTCTCGATTTTCTTTTTTTGTTATAATTTATATTTTCATATTAATAATCTTTTTAAATATTGTTGATGTAGATTTTGATACTTTTAATCCACTTTTTATGATGTGATGTCTACCATTATCTTGTGAATAGGTCGATTTTGGTCTTTTCGTGATCCTAACTACTCCAGAATGGTTTACAGGGCCAATGATACCACTTAATGGAATATGGCTAATGTAACCCATCGTTGGGTAATCTTATATTAGCAGAAATAGATTGCATTTGATGGTGCACATCACTGGTAAGAAACACGTTTTGGAAGGTCTTTGAGATTGCTAACTGGTTCTTTTCTTTATTTAAGCATATAAGCAGTTTTATGTGGTTTAGAGCACTATAGATGAAGTGAATCAGGTCTATTTTGATAAATCATAAGAACATGGTGGTAAGGTAAGACAAGTTCTCCTAAATTGTGTATTTTCATAGCTTATATGCAACCCTAACAACTTTCTTGATAACTGTAGTGAGAGCAACTGCAACAACATAAACCCTACAACGGTTAGTTTCCCTATCCATACAACTCACAATGCAACACTCGATAAGTATTTTAAATGGTCTCATGGTAATATAACTTTATGTTTTGATTGATTTTTTCCAATGTAAATTATTATCTGTTAATCAAACTGTTGTATGTTTAGGCTTCTGGGGTTTCATTTTTTCTGTTTCAACAAACTTACTTAGCTAAGTTGGTGTACTCTTACATTCTTAAGTTAACAAAGCCCGAAGTGAAAGGCATTCAGATTCAGATTGCAATATATGTTTCTTTGTAAGTGCCAAAATGATTTTACCTATATTTTTTCATTTTTGTGATATATAAAAATGCCTTTTTCTTATAGCAGAATCCTAAGTTGTAGACACATAGAGGAGGACGGCCTACGCTATTAGAGGAGAGTTACTGCAAAGACAAAACTTTCACCCTGACACTAAATTAGAATTTCTAAAAGCTTTGAACTGTCCTTTTCTCATCAGATTTTGAGATTTTGTTTTCCAAAAAGGTATTCTTATGCAAGGTCTTTATGTAGATTGATGGATTATAGTTGCATGCATTGCTGATTGGAAGCTTGTGCAACTTCTATCCTTTGCGTTCGTATGTAAAGTCCTTGAGAAGCTGAAAGGATTTGGACCAACTGTATTCACAACATTCCCAATAAGCATCCTTATTACAAGCTAAGTTTATTGTCTTACTTTATGTCTTCACTATTACTGTAGATGCTAAGACATGGTTGGAAATCGAGACTTCTCAAAGCCTTCAACTCAGGGAACATTATGTGGTTAAGGCCACTTTTTATACTAAATTAAGTTAAAGGTTGCTTCGGAAAATTTTTTGAGGTGCCAAGGCTTGTAGAGGGGATATCAATGACGAGGCTGATGAAGAGTGTTATGAATATGTTAAAGAGGCTGCTTATTCATAAAACATTAGTGATCATATGGCTTTTTATTTGGAGTATACAAATGATAAGGCGAAGAAAATATAAGTGATCATACGGGTAGTAATTATGAAGAAGAGTATTGAGATGAAGGATGGTTCATCGGATATAGGTTTAGAGGTGATAAGGATGATTATGAGTGTAGAGAGGATACCGGTGACGAGGCTAAATAAGAGTGTAGTGTTTATGTGAAAGAGGCCGATGATTATTCAGATGAAGAGTTTACTAATAAGAACGATGATTTTCTAGATTTTGTAAATGAAGTGGATTAGGAGGTCTAATCAGCAAGTAAGAAAGAAAGTCGTATGCCACAAAGTAATAGCAAAAGCAATGAATTTTTTTATGCATGTCAGTATCAAGAAATATGTACAAGTTAATATAATTAATGTTTTATGATCTTTTTATGATGGTACTTCTGCCTTGTTTAGTTTCATTATCTTGTGGAATTTCATGGTTAGTTAAGTATGGTTCGTTTCTTTTTATGATGGTATTTTCTGCCTTGTTCAGTTTGATTCGTTCCTTGTGGTTCCATTCCATATGGTCTGGTACTACGATCATCCGGTTCCAGGTCTAATTGTTCTAAATTCATTTTCTTTAGTTTATTTATGGTAGTTGATGTGTAGCATTTGTTTCACACTGTTACTGTTCCTTCACCCGAGCCTAACGCTGATAGAGGACTAGCAGTCCAGGACCGAGATTGTCCTTAAACGAACCTGGTCTTTTCAGAACCTACTTGGGCTAATTAATGATGGCTTTTACTCTTTCAGTTCTGGAGTGTTATCCAAATATCTCTATTTAGCGGTTAATATTTCAATTTGGACCATCGTTGCCGCATTAACCATATCATATTGCAATTTGCTCCCCAAAACATATATAAGATATTGCATAATATTTTTCCCTCTACAATTAAAAGTTTAAAAAGTTTTTGACACCTGAGATTTAAAACAAGTTTGATCAGAGTTTTTACATGACACTAGCAAATAAAAACCAGACCACATAAGTACTATTCAAGTTTTACAACACTAAATAACACAACCACCAGATCTTCTAAACAGAAGCTGAAATCTAAGTTGATGCTGCATCTGACACACACTTACGAATATTATGGAATAAACACACTCATTGCATCGCTTAATGGCGTGAGACTAACCAAATATATGATGGTTTGTTCTTGTTGGTTATCAATGTAGGTGTAACGTAGATGATCCCAGTGAGAAATGAGGTACCTATCGATTGTATGTCACAAAAGTCTCTAATAGTACGTACTTCAGCAAGAGCTACTCCAGCTTGTTACAAGTTAAAATTTTACAAAATCAATAACCACTTCAAATTTTCAAATGACCCTATTTCCATAACTAATGAGCACGCAGGTTATGGCAAGTTTCATTTCAACAACTAATGTGTTACGGATAATAAGAACTACATTTTACAACTTAAACGATTTAGAAAGTTTCATTTTGAATCAATAAACCGAGTCGACCCATTTCTATTTGAGCTAAAGTTCTAATTCAACAAATTGTCCTATTAGAAAAAGTATAACCAAATTAACTTGTTACCAAAAGAAATATTCAAGATCTCCTAGCCACGAAAGAATAAATAAATATATAAACAAGAGATACTAACCATACGGCAAAAACTTTATATCTAGGAAAAGAAAATAGCTTGAACACATAATTGTATATCACAAAAAGAAAAATGACGACTAAAAATGAAGTGTAAAATTATTTATTTTTGAAAATGTTGAAAATTTAATTTAAAGTTTTAAATAAAAAAATTGTTGAAAAAATTGTTTTTTTTTTTTGCAACTAAAGACAGGAAAGTTTAAATGCGTCATTTAAAACCACCCGTCACGGATTCGACAAACAGGTCACGGGTTCGACCACCGCATTATGGGTTCCACCACCGGGTCAACCCGTTCGAGTCATTGAGTTACCGGTTCGACTACCAGGTCATAACATATCGTTAACTTTCTGCCGGAAGGCAATTTCGCCGATATGTGCGGGTACTCGTCTAGTGCTATTAAACATAACGAGGTATACAAGATGTTTATGTAACATTTATAAACCTAGAGATGTTGATCCTATATGCAATGCACAAATAATGTTGCAACCACAACGCAAGAAATCTAGCATACATCCTAATTAGGAAAAACTAGATACTAACAAAAACCAAGCAAGGCACAAGAGATTAGACATATAAGCAACTCTACTAAAAATATTAAGGAACACTTAATAATGTCTACACATAATAATAACACAGAAGGAAACACACATAAACAATTAGCTTAACACATATAAGTATTCGTCCATGTTTTGAGTGAAGATATACCAACGTAGACATAGCTTGGTTTTATTTGAAAAAAAATGTTTACGACCCGTTTCAAAATTTAATTAAGTTCAACACTTTAGAAATATATCAATTTTCAAAGATATACCAACAAGAGATGTCCAACTTAATATAAAAGAGTAAAACACAAGTTTTACGACAAACTGACGCTGAATACTTTGGACAAAGTATAGAACTTAGAAAACATCCAAATTTTAAAATTTGAATAAAGGTTTGGAAGTATTCTTCAAGGAACGAAAATTTAATTACGTTCAAAATGGCGGGTGGCACGACTTCTACAGACTTACGGTTGATTTTATATGATTTTTCAAAGTTTGCAAAAATCTGAGTCGGACTGACCGTGGTTCCTTATTGATAACGAACCTCGGGGAACAATTAAGGAACCGTGGACAGTAGACAAAAAATGAGTTTTTGGCCAAAATCACTTGGTAACATTTTGGAAGGACTTAGGACTCTAAAAAATCATTTTAGACACATAGAACTCGTATTTTAGAGTTAATTATGACACAAAATATTTTTATACTTCCAAACATGAAAAGATTTGTAATCAAGCTATTATACGAAGTTTATTTAGCATCAAAACTTGTACGAATGAAACATTAAAACATATTTCATATATAATCACTCTTCATGAACAATTTGATACAAAGATCGTCTCTTATTTTAAAAACCGTTATCATTTTTAAAAACCATTTGTTTTGAAAACGAGAGCAAAGATCGATCCAAACTTTAATGTACAATATACTTCAAATATCTTGAATAACCACGCTCTGATACCAGTTGTAGAAACTAGAAGGGGGGGTGAATAGTTTCTAGCTAATTTTCAAAACATTTCGCAAAACCCACTGACCGCGATTCCTTAAACAAGGTCGCGGTTCCTTATCAATAAAGAACCGCCGACAGTGGTTGCAAACCATTGTTACATGATAAATAATAACAATCCTTTGTATCAAATTTCTTATCAAGCATGACTAGATATGAGATGTGTTTGATATAGAAATAAACAACAAGTAATCACACAAACACACCAAATCAAGAGTACATCAAGCAATAGTCTAAACACTAAGCACACACGTACTAAGCCTTAGCTTTTCCGCAAATAAGATGTTTAGACTAAAGGATGCACACTTGACCATAATCTAAACATGAAGCACACACGTACTAAGCCTTACCTTTTCCGCAACTTAGATGTTTAGATTATGAGATGCACACAACACACAACATACAAATACATCTATAATAGTAAAGACATAAATGTAAAGGAAAGTACCGACACGATGATTTATAGTGGTTCGGTCACGAAACTCCTCTTCGCCCTACTCCACTCCTCGAGTACCCAACTCGAGAGTTACTTCACTAGTCAACAAAACTTTTTCAAGGCGGAGAAAACCATACACGTCGCTTACACAATTTCCAACACTAAGCTAGATGTCGAGTCCTAATCTTAGGTAGGACCAATCTACATGATGACGTATAGTCCCCAGCCGGGTCATGAACCCGGCCCATCACGAATAGGTTGGATTAATGATATCTCAGCTTATGGGCTTGAATGAATAGTGGTCGCATAAGATGTATGCGGTCCACGACCTGGCACGACCGGAACAGATTTAGACAGAATCACAATCCTATCAGGATTGGGATTTGCCTTAAAGAATAGGATATACACTCACCATAATTAGAAGATAACAATCAAGTTAATTATGGTGATTATCTTATGCTTGGGGCCGAAGTAAAGCAGTAAGCCCATTAGGGTTTCACTGCCTATATAAGGAACCCCCAAGGGTTCCACAAAGGTATTACATTCTACATACTCTCAACTCCCATCCGATTCTTAAACCCTAACCGATTACTTAGTCTCAGATCGGAGTCTAATCGTGGGATACATTCCCACGGTAAGCCTAACGCGTGTTGCTTTAGTGTGCAGGATCTCAGCAAGATAATTCACTTGGTGCAAGAGCCGGAGCCCAGCCAACCCGAATTAAGCCTAATTCGGGTCTAGCAAGGATCATCCAACTTTTTTATCAACAAGTTGGCGCCATCCGTGGGACCAATACACTAAGCTAGAGCAAATCTCATCTTGATCTCTCTCAATGACGTAAGGACATCCGCAAGGAAATCCCAGGAACACGAATCCTGCGAATCGGAAGTCCACAAGGGACGGGATACTCATCCCCACTCAGTCCCCTAGCAACCAAACAGGTGGACCGAACAACCGTAGTATTTTTCAGTCCATGGGTGGGGTAGGTACGTCCGCAAATACCCCACCACCAACCTCAACTATGGACAACCCTGATCCAGGGAGTGCGCCTAAGGCCCCTAACAAGGAGCCGCGTAGGCCGTCAACTGAAGAAGAAGTGGAAGTCGAACCACTTAGTGAGGAAGACCTCGCTCGTGTTCTCACGCAAAACTTTGAGAGGATCGTTCTCAGTATTGCGTCAAGGCTAACCCTAGGTAGGAACCTCCAATCTAGGCTTAACTTTGGCAGGGTCGTGCCCGGCACTTCTCTTCAGAAGAAGAAGAGGACTCGACCCCAGGAACGAAACCTCTTTGAGGAGAATTCCCAACCTCGGAATGTGTTTGAACGCATAGGGGACCGTGTTATGTAGGAACTACTGCAGTCTCGTGAAGAAGGAGATAGATCCGACGATTCAGCCGAACGGCCGGACTTGGAGTTAACCAGAACTAATCGCCGCACAAGCGTGTGGGATAGGGTGAATACCGGGAAGAAGGCTCCTAGCTCTTCTCGGAAGAGCGATCCTCAGCCGAGGAGTGGGGCACCGCCCCCTTCCCCCGGTCCCTCAAGAGAGGATTTGGATGACCATCCACCCAAGCGTCACCGACCTAGGCGTACTCCTCCACTGCCGTCAGACGATGAGGGGTACTACGGTGGCCCCTATTATCGTGAGGCAGAAGAGGAAGATCTCTCCTGCACATGGTGTGACCCTAATCTCACCCGTCCATGGTGTGATCCCAGGGAAGATCCTTTTACTCTCCGCATACGAAATTACTCCAAGGATAAGAAGAGTCGCATGCCAGCGTACGTCAAGACTTATGATGGGTCTGGTGATCCGGATGATCACCTAAAGATATTTGACACGCAGGCGAAAATCGAACGATGGCCCATGCCTATATGGTGCCAGATGTTCAATTAAACCTTGATCGGCAATGCCCGTGATTGGTTTCAGGGACTTCCTCCCCGAAGCATTGATAGCTTCACTAAGCTGCGCACTGCGTTCAAAAACAATTATACTCAGCGAAAGAAGTATAATAGGGATCCGGTCTCATTGGAAACCGTCAAGCAACATCCTGGAGAATCTACGGAGGCCTTCACAGAACACTTCAATGACGAGTGCACGCTCACAAAGACAATGTCGGAACTCCTAAAAATTTCCGATTACATGCATGCCATAACAGACAGGGAATTAATTAGGCGCCTCAATGACAAGCGACCAGAGAGGTATGACGACCTCATGGAAAGGGTCAGGAACTTTATAGAAGGAGAAACCACGGTAGTCGCGGCCTATCCTGCAACGGGAAACAACTATCGATCAAACGACCAGTCCAGGAGACATTCGGGTGGTCAAAACAACCAAGGCAGTGGAAGGGGCTCAGACTACAAGAGCCAAAACAAAGGAGGGCGGTCGGAGGACAAGTTCACCCCCTTAAAGATGTCTTACCGGGAGATCTTGTTGACAGAAGGGGCGAACTTCCCGTGACCTCCTCCGATGACGACTCCGGTGGACCGTCGTCAAGGAAACCACTTTGCGAATTCCACAACGACAAAGGTCACGGCACGGAGGAGTGCATCCAGCTCAAGAAGCACATTGAGTCACTGATCAAGTCAGGCAAACTCAAACATCTGGTCAAGGATTGGAAGGACGTAAAGGATAACAAGAAGCATGATAAGAAGGATCCCTAAAAGGACAAACCTTCGGCTATATACATGATCTAATCCTGGCAGCGCCACACAAAGCATAAAATTAGTCAAAAAATTTCACGCGGCAGAGAAATCTTATTCCCTCCCATCACGGCAAGTGACCTAGCCGATGCACCTCTCACGATTGAGGTAAGCATTGGAACACACAATGTTCGCCGTATGTATGTGGATGGAGGGTCATCGACAGAAGTACTGTACGAACACTGCTTCGTACAGCTACGACCAGAAATAAGAAGCCAATTGGTACCGGCCACGTCACCGCTCATTGGCTTTAGTGGAGATACTATCTAGCCAACAGGACAGCTGCGTCTGCTAGTAACCATTGGGAATGAAGAGCATTCCACCATGGCGTGGATGAACTTTATGGTGATACGCTCACACTCTTCATACAATGGGATCATCGGAAGACCAGGCATCCTGGCCATACGGGCAGTCCCGTCCATAGCTCACGGAATGATTAAGTTCCCTGTGGAAGGGGGAATTGTTACCATCTACAACTCAGTCATACCAGTGTCCGAATGCCACACCGTGGCAACAACAGTCACACCTGTTCCCATTAAGGCAGGGTCAACACACCCCAACTGGAAAGTGGCAATCCATCCTGATTATCCGGAAGAAGAGGTGTCCATAGGGGGGACGCTCTCGGATAGCGGAAAAGGGGTCATGTGCTCTCTTCTGAAAGCAAACCTGGATTTATTTGCATGGAAAGCCCAAGCATATGACAGGCGTGTCGCGTGCAATAGCAGAACATAAACTTCAAATCCGCCAGGGATATCCTCCTGTTAAGCAAAACAAGCGTGGTCAAGCACCAGAACGCATCCAAGTAATACTGGATGAAGTTCGGAAATTAGTAGACGCAGTAATTATGCGCGAGTTATACTACCACGAGTGGTTATCCAACCCGGTCATGGTCAAGAAGCATGACGGGAGCTGGCGCATGTGCGTGGACTTCACATACCTGAACAAAGCTTGTCCGCAGGACTGCTATCCGTTACCAGAGATTGACTGGAAGGTGGAAACCCTATGTGGGTATCATTTCAAATGCTTCTTAGATGCGCACAAAGGGTACCACCAGATCTAGATGGCGGAAGAAGATGAGGAGAAGACGGCGTTCATACTAGTCAGGGCGTGTACTGTTACACAAAAATGCCATTTGGACTAAAGAACGTCAGGGCAACATATCAGCGACTTGTTGATAAAGCCTTCGACTCACAAATAGGCCGCAACCTTGAGGTCTACGTTGACGATCTAGTCATCAAAAGTCATATGGAGGAGGCACTCCTCCGTGACGTCCAGGAGACGTTTGACACATTGAGGAGAATCAATATGAAACTGAATCCAAAAAAATGCACGTTTGGGGAAACTGAAGGGATGTTCCTTGGATACATGATCGATCCAAACAGAATCAAGCCTTGCCCGAAAAAGACAGACGCGGTGATACAGTTACCATCTCCTCAGACGCGAAAGGAGGTACAATCATTGAATGGAAAGCTGGTCGGGCTAAACAGGTTCTTGTCGAAGTCCGCGGAAAAATCACTACCTCTATTCAAAACACTCAAGAAGTGCATCAAGAAGGGAGATTTTCGTTGGACAAAGGAAGCTGAGGAAGCTTTTAGTCAGCTTACAGCACCTCGCAGCTCTTCCCACGCTAGTGGCTCCCCGACCTAAGGAAGAGCTCATTATGTATCTTTCGGCTATACACGGAGCAATAAGTGCAGTACTTATGACGGATAGGGACACAGTCCAGACTCCGGTCTACTTCATAATTAGAACACTACAAGGGCCGGAGTTGAATTATTCCTCTATGGAGAAGTTGGTTTTAGCATTAGTATTCGCTACAAAGCGGTTATGCCGGTACTTTCAGGCGCACCCAATTTGGTTATTACTGATCAACCAATAAACCAAATCATCTCCAGACCAGACGTGTCCGGTAGGCTACAGAAGTGGAGCATTTTGTTAAGAGAGCATAACATCTCCTATAGACCAAGGACAGCGGTCAAAGGCAAAATCTTGGCAGATTTCTTAATAGAGAAGCCAGATGAGGCCGGACCGGTCGTACAACGAGAGGAAACTCCAGCAGAACCATGGGTCTTATTTACTGACGGATCCTCGTGCACGGACGGGTCAGGAGCTGGCCTCATCCTTACGAATCCGGAAGGAATGGAGTTTACCTACGTCCTGCATTTTGAATTCACAGCCACTAATAATGAGGCAGAATATGAAGCGCTGATTGCGGGTTTAAAAATCACCGCTAGAATGGGAGTCCGCAACCTTGAGGCTTACGTGGACTCTCGGCTTGTCGCAAACCACATTCTAGGAGGTTATATAGCCAAGGAGGATAACATGGTTCGATACTTAGAGAAAGTCAAGTCACTCATAGCTACTTTCAGCAAGTTTTCTATCAAGCAGGTACCAAGAGGTGAAAACAAGCAGGCGGATGCTCTCAGCAAAATTGCGTCTACAAGTTTCGCCCACTTATCCAAGCAAGTATTGGTAGAAATACTAAAGGAAAAGTCTATAACGGAAGGGGAAATCGCAGCTATAGTTGAGGAAGATGGACCTACATGGATGACCCCGACCATCAGCTATTTAACTGATGAGACCCTTCCGGATGATGAGAAGGCGGCACGGCGTATTAGAAGGAAGTCGCAGCACTTTGAGCTCCGAGAAGGTATTCTCTATAAACGCTCCTTCTTACAGCCATGGTTGCGGTGTGTCGGGCCACGCCAGGCTACCTATGTGATCAGTGAGATACATGAAGGGTCATGCGGTATGCACGTAGGTCCCCGGTCCGTAGTGGCACGAGCTCTATGCACAGGATATTACTGGCCTACTATGCATAGGGATGCACGTGACATGATTTGTAAATGCAGTGATTGCCAAATTCACAGACCAGTACCGCGACATCCGCAGCAAGAACTGACACCCATCACATCCCCATGGCTATTCTATAAGTGGGGGATTGACATTGCAGGACCTTTTCCCGTGGCTGCAGGGGGAGTTAAGTTCTTGATTGTCGCAATGGACTACTTTACACGATGGATAGAAGCTAAAGCGGTTAAATCCATTACAGGCAAGCAGGTTATAAAGTTTGTTTAGGAAAACATCGTGTGCCGTTTTGGCTTGCCAGGAGAAATCATCTCGGATAACGAGAAGCAGTTCGCGGATAATCCATTCAAAGATTGGTGCGTGGCGTTGAACATCACGCGGCGCTTCGCATCTGTTAAGCACCCACAAACCAATGGTCTTGTGGAACGAGCAAATAGAAGCCTAGGTGAAGGCATCAAAGCACGCTTGGATGAACGAAGTGCCAAGTGGGTAGATGAGTTGTTGTGACAACCGTTTTGAGGTTCGTCACTTGGTCTTATTTTAAGGTTAATTTATGTGTGACTATGTGATTTGCGTGTTTACATGTTTATTTTGCGTGAACGAGGTTGGTGTGGATATCGTATATGGGTATAAAGTACTCATAAGTAAATCGAGAAACGGTTATTTCATGTTCATGGGCTCACAATTAGTGACTATGAAATGAAATGGTGTTATTTTGGTGTTTTACGTATACGTATAAGTATTATAGTAAATCATATATTTTTTTTCGATTTGGGGTTTAGCATTTAGAGGTCTCGGGTAAGGTGTTTAGTCATGTGAGTATTTTTCGAGATGGCAAGGAAAGAAACGATGGGAAGCAAGCGTAGTATACCGTTGATAGACTAATGTTTGGTATGAGCATACTATAGGGGTAATTGAGAAAGACGCCTAGAGCATTGGCATGAGATTTGGAGATAGTTGGAGAACGCATTATATTAGGAAGAATTCTCATACAAAGAGAGAGTCACCGGTGAGAGGGGCATATTCCCCATTGATGAGGATGTAAGGAATAAAGGAGGAAACACCTAAATTATAGGCTGGAGACAGGATATAAGATGGTATGGAAATTAAGATTGTGGAGAGACAAGCGAAAAGTAGTATGGAGGAAGAATGATTCGAGGGAGCAAGAGGTTGTGAAGATAGTGGGGTGATATTGAAGAGAAACCGTTAGAGCAAGAGGTTAGTAGTCACGAACAATGGAACGTCCACCTAGAGAAAAGGTGTAACACATGTTAGTATGAAGGATGGTTAGTTACTTGGTGCCGAGCATGGGAAAGCAAGGATGAGGTGGTGGTTATGACATGTTTCTTGTGAATATTATGGGAAGCTTTTGGTTATGCAATCCTGCATATACCATTGGATGTGTTTAAGGTTGGGAGAACTTCCGAATGATGGAAAATCCGTAGAGGATAGAATTCGTTAGGTATGGTGATAGGAATTGTAGTTGAAACTGCTGGAGTTAATTCATAGGAGATGAGGTGGATCACCGTTACAGTGGGATGAAGTTAGAAGCGGCCAACGTATTGGACCGGAGGTGGATCGGAAAACTATGGAGGTGGTGGTAGTGACTAAGTAGAGGTTGAAAATAGCAAAGAACCGACAAGAGAGCTATGCGGATAAGAGGCGTAAGCCGTTGAGATTTGAGATAAAGTTATGCTAATGGTTTCACCATGGAAAGGGGTGATGCGGTTTGGAAAGAAAAGGGAAGTTAGCACCTAGATTTGTGGGTCCATTTGAAATCCTTGAAAGGATTGGGCTAGTGGCGTATAGGTTGAGATTACCGGAGGAATTGAGTAGTGTGCATGACGTATTTCATGTATCAAACTTGAGGAAATGCTTAGCAAGAACTGACTTGCAAGTTCCGTTAGATGATATTAGTATGGATACGAGTCTTCGTTTTATCGAAGAGCCGATAGAGATTTTGGGTCGTGAAGTTAGGACGTTGGATAAAAAGGGTAATATACCGTAGTTATGGGTAGATGGAATTTGGAACATGGACTAGAGTTCACGTGGGAACGAGAATGATTTATGAGGAGCAAGTATCCTCAGCTAATTGATAATGACGATCCTAAGGAGTAAATCTCGGGACGAGATTTCTATTAGGATGGAGTGATGTGACAATCGTGGTTTTTAGGTTCGTCACTTGGTCTTATTTTAAGGTTAATTTATGTGTGACAATGTGATTTGCGTGTTTACATGTTTATTTTGCATGAACGAGGTTGGTGTGGATATCGTATATGGGTATAAAGTACTCATAAGTAAATCGAGGAACGGTTATTTCATGTTCATGAGCTCACAATTAGTGACTATGAAATGAAATGGTGTTATTTTGGTGTTTTACGTATACGTATAAGTATTATAGTAAATCGTATTTTTTTTCGATTTGGGGTTTAGCATTTAGAGGTCTTGGGTAAGGTGTTTAGTCATGTGAGTATTTTTCGGGATGGTTTAAGTCATTTAGGACTTAGTTATAAAGTTTATTTCAAAATTTAAGATTTTTTTAAAACTGTATATTTTACGTTTTTTCGGTATACGCGTAAAATTGACTAGTTTTACGGTTTTAAGGTTTCGGAAGCTTTAGGACCTGAAATAAATTAAGGAAATTTAAGGTAACACTAGTAGTGTAATAATAAATATTAAAAAAAAAGAGGGGAGGGTCGGTTGTAGTCACGCAGTGAGAAGGAAAAAAGGAAAAAAAAAAAGAAAGTGGGCAATTATACTTGGGCTAGGATTTTGTACATAAATATATAGTACCTTTAAAGAAAAAAAAAGAACACAAATCCCTGGAGCAAAGAAAAAAAGAACGACGGCCACTTGAGAAAAGTTAGGGTTCTTCAAAAAAATCTTGGTTTCCATTGATCTTAAGGTAAAACCTTCAAATCCCTTTTCAATTTAATTGTTTTCAATTCATACTTAATCATTATATGATGGATTTAGGTTTGGTTTAATTATAAAATCTGTATTCTAATGATATATTAATGATTAGGTGAATTAGGGCTTGTAATTAGTGGAGTTATGGGTAATTAATTAGATTAATTATGTTAAAATCGTTTTTTAAAAACTGGGTAGAATTTTAGGTCAACTGTTTTGACCATATATAGAGTTCTACAAACTCTTATTTTGCGATCCAAGTATCCCTGGAAAGGTAATTGAGTTGGATTTCAAATACAAGAAACGAGAACTAAATTGGAGGTCGGGAAGTGGGTCAAAAACAGGTTACAACAGTCGGAGGTCAAAACAGTTTTGAAATCAGCGGGTTTTAAATTAATGTTTTAGGGTGATTGGGGTACTTAGGAGTACACTTGAGCCCTCTAATTGGAATGGGAGTTGGTTTATATATTAAATAAGAGACCAGGGTTGGGGCTAAGAAGATGGGTTAGGGTAAGACCCCTAATCATAACAAACTTTTTGTATGTTCAAAATCAGTAAAATCCGGATAGACAAAAGTATATATATATATATATATATATATATATATATATATATATATATATATATATATATATATATATATATATATCGGGGCCTTAACAGTGGCTTTAAGGTTGGGGCAAAGGGTAGGCGTTAGCTAACATATGTAAGGGCATAGGGTTTCCTTTACAGAGGTCATGGGTATGGTTAGGTGGGCGTTTGGCTTATAGTTTGGAGACCTAAAAGTTGGGACTGTTTTGTGTAAAATATGAACGGGATAGGTATCAAACTTGACCAAGTTAAGGACTTGTTAGGGAAGGGTAATGGGGTGTTTAGAGCATGTGAATGAGGAACATATATGGGAGAAGGCTAGATGTCCATCATAGGTTGATGAGCCATTTTAGAGATTGGTTCATGTTTTGATTTTGTGTTTTTGTTTGTTAGCTTTTTGCTAGTGCACGGATTATTGGGAGAAGCTCAATCAGGTGAGTTTCATAGTCCCATATCTTTTAATGACTTTCACTTCTAGATGAGATGGAAGAGACACTGTCTTGTTTTTATAAATTATGATGTGAATGTATTGTGTTTGGTGATGGACTTGTGCATACTTATGTGATTAACTGCTAATTGATTCATGATTGTTTTGTGATTTGACTTGGTACCAAGGGGATGTTGACAAGGCGGGGCCTTGGGGAGGTACATAGATGTGTGAGCATCTATGGGACCAATAGATGATGACAAGGCGGGGACTTGGGATTGGTTCATAGGTGTATGGGCGCCTATGGGACCATGGTGTTTGGTAAGGCTGAGAGCCTTGGATTTGGTTTGGTTTGTTAAATCTTGAATATTAGTTGTTAATGCATGTTTGTATCACATTGTCCATATGTTCTTAAATTTGGTTATTATTCACAGCTTATGGTTTGATTTTGGCGTTGGATTCTAAACCTATGACTCTCACCAACTTTATGTTGACGTGTTTTAGTGTCTCTATTTCAGGTGAGAATGTGGTTAAGCGTGAGAACATATGTGGCTAGGATTGGAGTCGCATAGGAATGCATTTAGAAGGAGATCCCCGTTCCTTCTTAGTTTATTTTTCTGTTTGTTTCAATAAGTGATACTATGAACCTATATGTTGATTTGTTTGTGTTATTTGTTTGTCTTGGGTAAGAGGTAGGACTGTTACCTACTTGCCTAGACTCCTGCATTTTGTAGAGATATTGTCATGACATTTGTGTCACCATTTTATGACATTTCCATTTCATTTAGTTATCTCTATAGACACGCCATGTTGTGATGATATACATACGTCGCGCCCCATATTCCTCCATGTTGGGGTGTGACAGTTGCCGCATGTTCTATGGGCACATAGGACTACGATTAAAACAGCCAATGGGGACACTCCATTCGCGTTGGCCTACGGGACCGAGGCTGTTATACCAGCAAAAATTGGGATGCCAACCATCCGCACGGCAGAGGTTAATGTCGTCACGAACGATGAGCAACTCCGGATTAATCTGGACTTGCTGGAGGAGAAAAGAGAAATAGCGATCATCAGTGAGGCCAAGTCCAAGGCACGCATGAAGGCTTACTACGATGCCAAGGTTAAAGGTGTTTCCTTTCGACCGGGAGATTTTGTTTATCGTGCTAACAAGACAAGTCGCGCGGAGAATACAGGAAAGCTGGGCCCCAAGTGGGAAGGGCCGTATGAGGTTACGGAAGCCTTAGGACGGGGCGCGTACAAGTTGCATGACATGGATGGTCGTGACCTGGAACGCACATGGAATATCTGCAACCTTAAAAAATGCTACCTTTGAAAGGCTACGGCTTCCGCATGGACACTTCGCTACATAGTTGGCTTCAATGAAGATCCATGTATTCTCTTTTGTTTTATTGCTTTATGGGATCTATTTGTTTTAGGATTTTTCATTCTTGTCAAAAAAACAAAAATCGTAAACGTTCTAATAAAATGTCGTGGTGCCTAGCTAGCTACACGGCTCGTTTTTGTGCAAATTATTGTCATATTTTTCAGATTACTTGTGCAAAATATTGTCTTATAGATTTAGTATGCTATCTCTTATTCATATGCATTCATTCAAAACCGTACATGTACTATTCGCCTCCAGGCGGGGTAAGAGGATTAAGTGAACCTAATAATTCAACTTGTCACATAAGAGGGATGCAACCCCAGTGACGCGGATCATGTATCCTTACTAGACACCTTATTTACAAGACGTTGTAATAAGTTCCCATATACCGCACTTACATAGTTCTTTACATGGTAAAGACGCACGCCGCACGTCTAGTAAAATATAGACTTGGTTTTATTATGGGTAAGACATGACATGTCATGCAATATTGATACATGATATCTAAAGAAAATAAAAAAGTTTCAAATTCAAAACACAAAATAGCCGTGGTCATCAGGAACTTACATAAATATAACGAGTTATAACAATATTGTCAGTTATAGCCGTGTACATGCACGGACGAGTAAGGTACGAATGTTTGCAATATAAGTTACAGAGGTGGTAGGAACTCTCCTATTTCCCTCTTTCCTTCGGCAATCAAGGCACGGAGGACCTCGCCGTGAGCATTTTTACCATCCTGAACCCTAGTCATGTTGGCATCCAACGCCTCAGTTAAGATTTTCTTGCCCTTTATCACCTTAGAGGTTGAGTCATATGTTGGCAGGGTCAGTTGGATGGGGTTGGTTGTGAGCTTAGCCATGACTATCTGGTTGGGAGCATCCTTCAACGACTCAAGATCATCTAGGAATGGGTGCTGGATTTCCCCAAGGGCGGCCATAGAAGCGGTCATCTTATCTTCAGCTAGAGGGTTATGGTAGGTGTGTTGGGTGATGTCTTCATTTTTGCTTATCAGCTCCACAGCTTTGATCAAACCCTCGTGCCTACCACGGTCAATGTCGTCTGATACAACATCCGCAAAAGCCTGTAACAAGTACGGAGCGTCCGTTACCTGGGTCACGGCAAGGCGCATCCCATGGCCCACCATCCATCTACGCCCGGCTATGGCCGTGAGCAAGGGAGGGCACAACACTTTGGCGCAGTCCGTTGCTATCCTGCTCAGTTCTCCCTCCGCTACCGCAACTCGCTCTTCCATGATAGTCTGCGCATGGGTGAGTTCGTCCTTGAGCGTATCGCGTTCTTGAGCAATGGTGAAGGCTTGTACTGTTACGGCTTTAGTGGCGGCTTCGGCTGCGGATACCTATAAATAATACTTGGAATTACTACAAGACAATATGGGTCTTATGTGAACAAATGAGTATCAATATAAGCGCGTACCTTCTCATTGGATGCAGCTAGGAGGGCCTCCAGCTCAGCAATACGTTCCTCGCGTGCATTGGCGTGGTTGGCTTGTTCCTTGACTCTTGATTCCGCTACAACCAAAGCTGCCTGCAAGGACGTTATAGTCTTCTCATGCTTTTCCATCAGTTCCTCTATGCGAGCAATCTTCCTCTCAACACGGCTTACGTTGGCCAAGGCTCCTTCCAGACGGCGCCGTAGGGCCGCGCCGACTGTCACCTGGTGCGCTGTGGCTACATCATACTGCTCCAGCAGCATCTCGTGCTCGAGTTCATCCAAGTCTTGTGCCAGCGCTGGAGGAGTTATGTGATCCTAAAATTCTTTGCACTCAAACTCCGCTCTAATCTTGTTAAGCTGGACAAGTTCCAGGCTGGACGAAGGTTGGTGTCAGGTCCCTCAGAGCGTGGCTCCTCTTCATGAGTTAAAAGAGGGGATGGAGGTCTCATTGATATCACGGGTGAGGGTTCCCTTTCCACCTCCTTCTCATGTGCTACTATCGACGGGTACGCCTTGTTATTAAAACACACTTATTAGTTTTTGTTCGTGGATTATATCTTATGGAGTATTGTTGGTACTTACGTAGTGCCAATTATGGGTTCCATGGTAGAAGGAGCCACGGCATTCACAGGGGTTGCCTTCCAGACTTGATCATCAACATGCGGCAAAGGGTTGCCTTGGGCCATAGAGGTACTGCTTCCCTCTTGGAACTGCGGGTGGTCCTGCCTTAGTTTCTTTGGGGGAGCATTGTGTGCCCCTGCCTCAGCCTCCATGTTTTTCGCTACCTTCCTGGTTGTCTTGCGCTTTCTAGATTTGGGCTTTGATGGCTGGGGGGATCCAGAATCCTGTATTGTTTCATCTTCTTCACCGGTGCGATTGATAGATGGATCGGTGAGCTGTTCTTCTTCATCTTGGTGCGGAGGGGCATTCTCCAACAACAGTTTTTCTCCATCTTCATTATAAAAATCGAGGGGGGAATTCTGGATAACAGGCTCCCCCTCATCCGACCGCTGCTCAGTTGTTTCTTCCAGTGGGATGGTCATGTTGACGGTGGCCTCTAGTAAGGGGGTTCACCTTCTTTCAGTGGTAGAGATCCTTGTGGAACTTTGCTTGGATCGCCTTGACGTAATAATCCAAACAACTTCATCTCTGCGGACATTTGTATGCATAAAGGTTAGTAAATTCAAAAAGCATTGCTAAACACGTTTGCATCTAATATATAGAATACCTACCCTATCTACGCTCGGTCAGAAAGCATGGATATCTATCTTCCCTCCCATAGTAATAGCAGCTGATCCCTACTAAGCAGAGGAAGTGCTCCGGCAAACCCTTATGGAATTCAGTGCGGTTGGTGTCTAATATTTTCAAATCCTTACTACTATAGTCCTTGGATTTGGGAGGATAGTCGACGGGCACTCTGGTTTTAAAAACAAAAGGGGTGGGGAATAATTTTTCATCTACGAAAAATAGTGGTCGTACCAACTCTTATGGGAATCTAAGGGTTTCCTATAAGTCATGGGTGCGGTTGCGGATTGTTTTTTAAACGATAGCCACCCATTCACCATTTGGGGGGGCGTAGAAAGCCCTGAATAGATTCACGGTAGGGGTTACCTCACATGTATAGCAGGTAATCTCAAATTGATTGATCTTACATGCCCCTATGCAATGAAGCTGGGTTATGTGGAAGTCGTAGTACCGAAGCATATCTATTAAGAACCTAGATAGGGGGATGCGGTAGTTAGCCGAGTCAAATAGACGCGTATACAAGCCTATCTTTCCTTTAGGAGCATCCGTAATAGCTTCACCGTCACCTGGATAGGTCGGATGTACGCTTTCAGGAATATAATACTTAGACAAAAAGTCTATGTATTTCTCCGCAGGCATCACATTAAGGACATCCGTAATGATAGGGTTATCTTTCACCATGTTTTATAAAAGGGATTAGAGAGGCGTGATGATCTAACCTGCAGTGGTGGTAATTCGTGAAAAAAGAAGGAAGGAATGAGGAATTGAGCTCAAATGTGACAATGACGGAAAAGGGTATAAACTGTGTGTTTACACAGTAGCACACACCAGCTCTTTTATAGGGTTGCCTCGATTTACGAGGTAACATGGATGTTTGACACGTGTAATCCACTACACATATCTAACGGTAGGGATTTCTGACACTTCTGAAACGTCAGAAGGGGCCCACGGGTCATCTCTTACCCAGTTTTACGTGGCTCAAGGGTGGGCCTGACTGGTGCACTTTTGCGGACGAGGCGTCCGACTAATGACTGCCATTAATGCATTCATTAATGTTGCCCCGTCCGGCCTTTCTTGGAACGGGTATGTTTACGACAGCAATTTTTACGGGACATTCATTAGTCTAGAGGTCACGCCTACGACTGTGACAACTAGACTGGGGGACATGATAACATATAGTCCCCAGCCGGGTCATGAACCCGGCCTACGGGTACTACCCGTGTCCGGCCCATCACGAATGGGTTGGATTAATGATATCTCAGCTTATGGGCTTGAATGAATAGTGGCCGCGTAAGATGTATGCGGCCCACGACCCGGCACGACCGGAACAGGTTTAGACAGAATCACAATCCTATCAGGATTGGGATTGCCTTAAAGAATAGGATATACACTCACCATAATTAAAAGATAACAATCAAGTTAATTATGGTGATTATCTTATGCTTGGGGCCGAAGTAAAGCAGTAAGCCCATTAGGGTTTCACTGCCTATATAAGGAACCCCCAAGGGTTCCACAAAGGTATTACATTCTACATACTCTCAACTCCCATCCGATTCTTAAACCCTAACCGATTACTTACTCTCACGCCGGAGTCTAATCGTGGGATACATTCCCACAGTAAGCCTAACGCGTGTTGCTTTAGTGTGCAGGATCTCAGCAAGATAATTCACTTGGTGCAAGAGCCGGAGCCCAGCCAACCCGAATTAAGCCTAATTCGGCTCTAGCAAGGATCATCCAACTTTTGTATCAACACTACACACGTCGCCTACTTCACCATTTTCCGACACAAGGCTAGATGTCGAGTCCTAATCTTAGGTAGGAACAATCTACACACAACTTATACAACTTCCAAATTGACACACCAATTTGGATCTTCACAACTACACAACTCTTTACAACTACAAAACTACACAACTTATGTTTGATCTTTAATAGATAATGAGGTAGACACAACACTTCAAGGATGAAAGTGTTCTTCTCATTGCACTTGAGGAGGAGGAGGCAAATGAGGAATGGGATTTTTGAGGTGAATTGTATGTGTTTTTTCACTAGCAAAATGGAAGAAGATTGACCTCTATTTATAGTCAACTCTTGCCTTGGAGAGCTCCTTTTTACCTAATGGATAAAAGGATAGACTACCCATTGGATAAAAAGATGCACCTTATCATCTCGGAGCCCAAATTTAAAATTTGAATTTTGAATTTATTTTTCTTCCCTCCATCTTCTAGAAGCAAATTCAAAATATGAATTTTGAATTTGTTAGTTTCCCTCCATCTTTTAGAAGCTTCCAAAATTCTTGATTAAGCCTAAACCGGCTTGACTGCCCGCGGTTCGTTAAGTATCCCGCGGTTCAATATCTTTAAGGATCCGCGGGTACTATAAGAGAAACGCGTCCTTTATGTCCTTCATAACGAATGCAAGCTTGAAGGTGTCGAGAAAAGTATACATTAGTATGCTTGAGTGATTACGAGTACCTTACACATTTTACATAATGTATTGCGAGTTATACGTTTGTCATCACCAAAACATAAAGGTATCATCTCGATTAAACATCGTAATGTTTGTACTAACACCTTCGATGACTTGAAAACGTTGGTGGAACACCAAAACGTTTAGGAGGGTTCATTATTTGAAATCAAGCAAATATATATGATACGTAGATAATACTTTGGTTGGCAAACCCTTAATCGGCCTAATACTTTGGTTGGCAAACCCTTAATCGGCCTTCACTTTCTAAGTACGCACAAGCAAGCGGAGGAAACGGGGCGGTGCGAAGCACTTAAGAGCCTTTTTCCCTTAGGTCGTGAAATACAACCGCCTTATACTCACCTTATAGTTTGTACTCATCGAGATTAAGCTTCTTAAAAGTATTTATCTGTTTTGCCTTTTTCTCTTTGTTTGAATTCGATACACTCAATAACGACCGGAACGCCCGCTAATGAGGTGTGATTTCGCGCGTATTTGGAGATACTTTGAATTTATTGTGCTACGTAATACAATATAGTAATAATATTCACAAAAAAAAAGAACAACGATAATACGTATGATTAGAGTGCTAATCACACAAATACTGTTTATGGTTAATAAAAACCAGATGTTTCAAAAATTGAGCACGACACACCTCCCCGGCAGTGGCGCCAAAATGATTGTAGTAAAAACATACGTTTTAGGAAAAACGCGTATATGCGGTATGTTTTAAATGCACGGTTTAGGAAAACCGAACACTAATGACCCTTTACGAGATCGTTCATCAAGGAAGATTAAAGTGTGTGTCCAATATTTGTATTTAATTAATATTGAGAGAATGAATAAAAGAAAAACGACAGATTACGATTAAAATTAAACTATGACGAAAAACGCGTTTTCACGCAAAACGAGGCAAAATTAAAAACTTTTCCTAAAAATTCTCAAAAATTCATAATAAATTCCTAAGAATATGTCTAAGGTTTACAAATCAAGAAAACTTCTTGTAACATTTTAAATTAATTAATTTTTAGTTTTTAAATGCTAATTAAAGCCCTAAAAATCAAATAAATTAACAAAAAGCCCAAACTAAGATTTAAAAGTTTGTAAACCTCAAAAATACTTTAAATAAGCTAAAAATTATTTTTTTTCAAAACTTTAAACCTATAAAATCTAATTAAAATCGCTAAAAACAATTTTTAACTTAAATTAAATATTAAAATAATACTAAAAATATTCAAAAATTCTAAAGAATTCTAAAAAGTTACAAACTAGTGTATTTTTGCTTAAATAAACCAAAATTGAAAATAAAAAAGTCTAAAAACCACTAATGGGCCTCCAAATGGGCTAGAATCCAAAACAATCCACCTAAATGGGCTTTTAAGCCTAAAATCTAAAAAGTTCACCAAATAAGCTGAAAAAGCCCTATCTTACTCAAATTTAATTCTATGCACAAAAGTATAAAGGCCCAAAAGCTGGTTTTGAGCTTATTAGAGCTTAAATAGCAATAAGCTTTTTCCTAATGAGCTTATAAGCCCATTAAGCTAAAACAGCATGCCATAAGCTAAAATTAAACACACAACCTTCTTTTGAGCTTATAAGAACAACTAGAAAAAGAAATTTTGAAAAAGCTTAAGGAATAAGCTAGAAACAACCAAAGAACATTTTCATAAAAAGACAAAATAGTCGAGTTTGAGTTCTAGAGGACTTGATTCTTTTTGCAAAAGCTTCTAAATGATAAAAGTAAGACTTATCAACAAGAAAATCTCCAATAAGCACACTCAAATAAGTTGTAGAGACCAATAAGCACTCTGAAAAATCCAAATAAGCTAGTTTTCTAGTAAAACCCTAATCAAATGAGCTACAAACTTCCAGAACTGATATAAAGCTAAGAAAAATAAGACCTACTACAAAAACCAAGTTGTTGCATGATCAAATAAGCTGGTTTTATGAAATAAGTTGTTTTGGCAAAGTTTGACCAAAGTCAACGAAAGTCAACTTTGCAAATTTTGAAACTTTGGACTTGATTATGCTATATTAGGCTAGTATGAGTTGTTTTTGTGAAGATTTTGAGTTCAAAAGCTAATGAACAAGGGTTGACAGTTGGTTAACTCTTGTTGTTTTTGGCATAAAAGGCCAATAAGCTCAGTTGAGCTTATGGGCTGTCAAATAAGCAAACAGTCAAACCACAATTATAGGCACAAAAATAAGCAACAACAAGTATCCTTATAGAAAAAATCAATAGGCATGAACAAGATCAATGGCATACATACTATGGTTCATGTGTTGATATACTTGACACATCAGTGAATTTTAATAAGCCCTATAAGCCACAAATAAGCACCAAACTCCAATACCAGATTATGCACAAATAAACCACCCTAAAGACTACTTGTAAACAAAATTTCAGTATATAGAACCTCAAATTAAACAAGTTATGGTTTATGGTTTACTTGACCATATTTTATGACAGAAAAATGGGTACACTTGTAATTCTTGTTTCTAACTTAGCACAAACCACACCATCAACAATAAACACTAAAAACCAACACCCCTATGTGAGGAAAAACTTAAATCAAGATTTATGTGACTAGAAACCTTTTTAAAGACTAATCCAAACACCCTTTTAACCCACTGTTACGATTTTTAACAAAGCAACTTGGATTAAAACACTCCCACAAAGCAATATTTCAATTGATTATACTTTTAAATCACTTAAACATAAGATTTGAACAACAATATCACAGGATTATGACAGATAGCACAAAGATCATATGAACACAAAAAATTTCTCTTTTTAGAACTTAATCATGCATCTAGGTGTTAAGTAGTAAGAACTTGATACCTAGCCAAGGTTACTTCCACCTTGGCTCAACAGTTTTCTTCCAACAATCCCTAGAGCTTGTGGAAGAACTTGGAACAAAGAAGAACCCTTTGTGAGACTACTATAGTCACACAAAGGTCAAAGCACAATGCTTTATGGCTGTTATGATGGTCTTTAGCACAAACAACAAAGCCAATCCTTAAAATCCAACCAAAAGCTAAGTATAAGCTTAGCTTATGGTATGTCTTTGAAGGGTATGGGGTTAGCACATATATAACAACTGAAATAGGGTACACAATATTAACTTGGTGATTAGTAGAGACACCCACAAGCCTGCTCCCAAGCCTATATACTCACTACAACAAGATTTTGGACAAAACTTGGTGCTATGATCCTATATAACCCCAAAAGATCAGCTGTTGAGTCCTATTTTTCAACCAAGGATCACAGTTAAACAAGAACTTTTTTCTTTCCTTTTGAAAACTCAAAACCTTTTTGATTCTTAAACTCCAAACTTAAAACAACTTTGAAATGCAATAAGGTGGTACGGATTAGAACTAGTAACAAAGAACAAGGCCCCAAGATCCTTGAATACTCAACAACTAATACTAACTTCCTTTCTCATATGGAAAGAAAGAAAGAAATTACATAAGCTCTTGTAAGATTCTAGGCTTGTTGCATAATGAAACTAAGACAAGTAACAAGAATATGGAACTCATATTCAAATTAACACACTACCAAATTTTCATTAACTTGAAGAAGGAATTACAAGTGAAATTTGCAAAATCTGAGAACAAGAGCAAATTATACATGCATCATTGCGTAAATACTAGTCTAAACTATTCTAGAAGACTAAAAAACCTAATGGTGATTTGCCAGAAGTGCCCTTGTGGTATCTTTTGAAGATGCCCATTTGATACCAAATTTGAAATGGGTATTCAGAGATCATGTGATATGCCAGAGATAAAAGATGATCCTGAACGTCCATTTAGTTATGGAAGTTAAGCAACAAGTATTGGCCATGAGATATCTGGTGCAAATTTGTTTTCTTCTTCATTGTGGGGCAGGGGAGGTCACGGGAAAGCTTCTTGGTAAAGTGGACGGAAAAGTGAGAGTGTAGTTGTGGTCGCGTGGGGTTTACTCGTTGATCTGCACAAGCTCAAACAATACCCCTTTGTCTATAAAAGGAATGGGTTTAGGGTTTATGCGAGTGTGAGGGGATTAAACAGTGGGATTAGATATTTTTTGGTAAAACAAAAGTGTTTAGCACGTTTGACTTATTTAAATAAGTCAAAGGCTGGTTAAGTAGTAGTGGGTCGGTGTTGGGCTAATGGGTGGGTTTAGTTGTGGGCTGGTCGGGTTTAGGTGGATATAGGTTTGTTTTGTACAGCTTTGGTCCCCAAACTTCCAAAATTTTGGCAAATCAAGTTTTTATTCATTTTTTGGTCGGAGTCCTTCGTTAATGACTTTGGGTAATTGGCAGTTTTGGCACAAAAACTTTTATATGGCATTTTAGGGCTTGGAATACTTTGGCATATTTACAAAAACAGTCCTTGTGTTGTTTAATGATGAGATCAAAGATTATTTTTGCCATTCTCTTGAACTTCAAGGGTATTTCTTGGATATTTGACAAAATTTAGGGACCAAACTTGTATTTTTGAGATTTACAAGGGTATAAAGTATTAATTATTCAAAGATGATGGATCATTCTTGTCAATCTTAAATTCTTCAAGGACTTTATTGGAAATTCACCATTTGGGTCCGGTTCTTTGTGCGGCTTCATTTCCCGTGTTCGTTTTTGCTTGATTCTTGTGATCTTTTTGTCTTTTTCACGATCTCCATACCTAAAACACACAAAGAGCAAACACATGTATATTTCACGGTATTTTACGACATTTTAGTACATTTAAATCCTGTTTTGGACAATGAGACTATGTATAAATGCAATCTAATCAATAACCCCGGTCATCGACTACTTAACCAACAAAACACTCCCGCACGACGAAACTGAAGCCAGGAAAATCCGCAGGCACTAACAACAATTCGAGGTCAGAAATGGAATACTCTACAAATGATCGTTCCTACAACCATGGTTGCGATGTGTCGGACCGCGACATGGAAACTACATCATCAGTGAGATTTACGAAGGGTCTTGTGGCATGCACGCAGGCCTAGATCGGTGGTAGCTAGAGCCCCTACACAGTGGCTATTATTGGCTGACCATGCATGAAGATGTGAGAATACTTATCTTAAAATGCAATGATTGTCAAGTCCATAGACCTGTACCACGTCAACCTCAGCAAGAACTAACACCGATCACGTCGCCTTGGCCATTTTATAAATGGGGAATCGATATTGCAGGACCCTTCCCTGTACCAGCAAGAGGGATTAAATTCCTGATAGTCGCGATGGATTACTTCTCAAGATGGATCTAAGCTAAAGTAGTCGCGACAATCACGGGCAATCAAGTAAATAAGTTTGTCTGGGATAATATTATATGTCGGTTTGGCCTGCTAGGAGAGATCGTCTCCAACAATGGCAAGCAGTTTGTAGAAAATCCATTCAAAGATTGGTGTGCAAAGAACAATATTAAACATCGTTTCGCATCAGTATCTCATCCACATTCCAATGGGCTCGTGGAAAGAACTAACAGAAGTCTTGGAGACGGTATTAGGCACGCTTGGGGGAAGAAAATAGAAAGTGGGTAGATGAGCTATCTCATGTATTATGGGTGCATCGCACTATGATAAAAACAGCGAACAGAGACACTCCTTTCGCCCTAACATACGCGACGGAGGCAATCATTCCAGCCGAGATCAGGCTACAAACATTCCACACAGTAGAAGTGGACGTGATCACGAATGATGAAGAATTACGGTTGAACTGGATATACTCCAAGATAAGCGAGAGTTGGCCGCAATAAACGAGGCCAAAGCTAAGTCAATAATGAAGGGTTACTATGACGCAAGAGTACGAAAAACTTCTTTCGTACCAGGTGACTTTGTTTATCGAGCAAATGAAGCAAGTCGCGCGGGGAACACAGGGAAGCTCAGACCAAAAAGGGAAGGCCCTACATAGTGACGGACGCTTTGGGGGATGGTGCGTACCTAAAGAAGTGTTATCTTTAAGGTTGCGGCCTTAACGTGGGAAATCTTAGCTCTGTTCAGCTCCAATAAACCCATGTATTGTTTTTCTTTTTCTTTTATGATATCGTGTATTTCCAAAACTTACAAAGTATTAATAAAATGTCATGGTTACTAGATAGTTCTAACCCATTCTTAAATTGCATATATTACGTATGTTATATCATATCATGCCTACTAGCGTACGTGTACACATCGTTTCCAGGTGAAATAAGAGGAATGAGTTTAACCTACTAATTAAACTTGTCGTGTTAGAGGGATGCAACCCCATCGACCATGGATCAGGCATCCTTGTTAGGCCCCTTGCTAATCATGACGTCGTAGCAAGTTTTACAGCCAGTACATTCCATGTTGGGCCTGAAAAAGATACAACGTGCACACCTAACAACAGGTCAAAGTCCTTGACCGTCCTTATGGTAGTAGCGGTACGCCATACGTAATGAGTTAACCTCACACATAAGGACATGATTATGATATTAAAAGCAGGTCATAAGTAACAAAAACATTATGTTATACACTTAACACACCATATGAATCCACAAGTACGAACATGATAGCCCACGGTTATAAGTACTTAAGTATTACAGACCAAGTGCGAACACTCGCACTCACAAAAAATATAATTGTTTCACAAGTAACACAAATTATTCTACAACAAGTTAGAAAAGAAGGTGGATCTCTTGAGCTTTATAGAAAGGATGCTAGAAGAGATGTCTTGTGCCCCTTTGGACTCTCTTCCATGTCCCTCAACACTCGAGCATCTCGCTCGGTTAGAGGGAGGGGAAGGATATGGACAACGACAGGAAAATGGGTCGCGCCAGCGCTGGAAGTAACACCTTCGCTGCACGCTTCCTTATTTTTCGCAGAGCGAGCAGCATAAGCTTCAAGAACCTCTTGCAATGACACCTCTTTAGCCACCTGGAAAGGGTTCAGCACATCACGAGGATAAGAAAATAGGGGTACCTTCAACTGTTATGGGAAGTGCTTCAAGTGGAAGTCCAGTTGTGCCTCGGCGCCCTCGCCCTTGTGCCTTCCCAAAGTCAATCCCTCCATGATTACCGACAACGGAAGCTCCTGATCTGCACCCCCGACACCAAAGGACAGAAGAGGACATTCTTTAATCTTCTGTGTAGCTGCATTTACCTTCGCCTTAGTCGCAGGGTCATAAAAAGGTATATCCTTGAGCTCCACATTTAGTAATTTCTCCTAATAAGCTCGTTCAAGACCCACGTTGGTGCCCTCACCGATCGCAGCAAGTATAGTGGACCCGAAATCATTCTTTACTTCTGGAGCTTCTAGTGCGCCTATGGCAGCCAATCGAAGGCCATGTCGCACTAACCATCGCTTCTCAACAATCTCGGACATAAGGAGAGGATAGAGCACCTCATCATAGTTGACACTTAACCTCTGGAGCTTGCTATCCTGATCGCACAACTTCTCTCTAACAACATTGCCCAAAGAGTATACGCCTTGGAACATCCGATCCTTACCAACTTCAAAAGTTTTCATAGCAAGCTGGTTCGAAGATTGTAGCTGTTGTAAATTGGCACGCTCGGTATTTATTGCAACGACTATATCCACTTTCTCTTTAGTAAGAGAATGAATGGTATCATCATCTAGTTTGGCTCTTTTCTCTTCTACAGCGATCTTTTCTAGTGCCTCAGCAAGGGCCTGGTCCTTTTCAACTAATACATGTACATGTCGCGCTTCCATCGACTACACTTGCGCAGCAAGCTATTAGAACTTGTTTTTCACACATGACATGAGAGTCACATTATGCACGGACATGTAACTAACCTCATCAACAAGAGCGGCATCGTTAAGGGTGTTCAGCAGCTGCGCTCTCTCAGGCGGAGTAAGGTTATCCAGAAAGCTGGTGTAGTCAAAGGCGCTGGATAAATCAGAATATCGGGGTATGGACCAATTGGGAACAAACACATGGTCATCCCTGTCGGAGCTCTTACCAGTCTCATGTGCATCTTTCCCATGGCTCGGTGATGCAACAAATAGATTAGGTGTGACGATTACAGCAGGAGTCAGATTCTCAACGCCATGGTTGCACGACAACAACAAATGGCATTAAATATGGTGAAAAGATGCACAAACGACGGTCTTTTATATATGTCATGTACCTTAAGTCAACGATAGCAGGGGGTCTTAAGGAAATTTTCCCCAAATCTTCCTCTGTTGTGCGCTCAGACGTAGCTTCCCTTTCCAGTTCGGGCGCAGCAGTGGAGGGTTGTCCAATCTCCATGCGCGCAAATTTCTTGGAAGATACGAGGGACTCCCTATGTCTATTACTCTACAAACTCTTGGAAGCTTCTTCCTCCATCTCATACTCCTCAGCAGCGAACTCAGCATTCTAAGTAATATTCAAAGATGACAAAGTGGTGCATTCCTCTTGATTGGGTGGCTGTTGTTGTGCGGCAACACTCTGGAAAGGAGTAGGGGTAGGAAATTCCCGAGCCTGTGATGAGGATAAAGCTTCGATATCTAGATTCATCGTTTACTGCGTGGCTAACTCGCTCAATGGTACCTCACCCTCGTGGAGTGGTCGGGACAGCACAGTGAGTTATGCGGGAGCACGATTCCAAACAATGTCCAAGATATCCATTTTTACACGCAAAAAACATTGAAACAATGGTTAGCCAAGTAAATAAGGATTAGGATTACTTACAATGTTAAACAAGGCGGAGAGATGAACACTAACCCTGGCCGTCATGATCGCGGAATAGGGGAACCTCGTTCTCACAAACGATTATCACGCAACTCAAGCCTATTAAACATAGAAAAGTCTCTAGATAAGCCTGGATTGGGATACGGTTTGTGTCTATATTTTGAGCATCGGCTTGTTTATACGAGTCAGGGTCAGGTTTCAAGTCTCTCCTCAGCGTCTCTGAAGTAAGGAAGGGAAAGTCATATGGAAAGACAACATTATCGATCCAGAAAAAGAAGTATTCCAATTTCTTAGTGCATCCAAATTTTTCCTCATAGCATTGTGGGCCGTGTGCACGTTTAGAAAATGATACCCATCCGTTAATGATTGAGGGCGAATAAAAGATATGGAATAAAGTGACAGTGGGGTCTATGTCAAGATTACGACAATCAATTTCAAAATTTGAAATCTTGGCCGCACTAATGCAGTGCAGCTGGGATATATGGATTCGATGGTGGAGGAGGACGCTTATAAAAAATTGTGTTAAGGGGATACGATTGTTTGCGAATTCGAAAAATTCTGGTGTATACTCCTACTTTCCCGGCAGGAAATTGACTTATGTTCCTTCAGGGATGAGGTACTTCTGGGTGAAGATAATTTGGTATGAAGTACTCAGATGTGAATTGTTGCAACACGTCAGCCGTGATTATGGATACAATCTCTGATAATCGTCTCAACATAGTGATAAAGTGTAGAATTGGATAAAAGGAAAGGGCGTACAGGAAATTACCTTTTTCTTAGATTCAAAATATGGAAGGGTAGATTAATGGCAGATGAAGATATGTTCTTTTGCTGTAAAAAAGTCACAGTGAAAAACGGCGTGGGGAATATATATCCCTAGGGTTACTTTTCATACATGTTGGATTTTCGACACGTGTAACCCACTTGCAGATCTAACGGTGGGATATAAATAGGAAAGTCAACGTGGCAAAACCTTTTCCCGGAAATCGAGGGGTTAGGTAAAAGGGGGGATGAATGTGTTCTTTGCAGGGGAATTTTGAATCTTCTTTAGTATTTTTATTGGACACTCGTTCTACCAACGGCATATTTGTTATGCGACTTAGTTGATTACAGTCTAGTAGTCGCGACACGCTGTGCGACTACTAGACTGGGGGACATGATGACGTATATTCCCTAGTCGGGTTGGATAGCCCGACCCACAGGTACTACACGTATCCATTACGTATGGATCATACACAGACAGCGGTACGGCCCATAAGGCTCAGTAAGCCGCTGTCGCACGCGGTTTTACTTAAGCCTCGTCTTGGTCGCATTCGGACAGGATCAAACAGAATACAATCTAAATTAGATTATTATTTGCCTAAGTTAAAGAGATATACACCATCCTTAGTTACGTGATAAGGATCAACCTATATTCGGTTTTCATCTCTTGCTTAGGTCGCAAGAATAGGGAAGCCCAACTAGGGTTCCCTCGGGTATAAAAGGAACCCCAGAGGTTCCACAAAGGTATGATATTCACAATACTCTAACCCTCACATATAATCAAACCGTTACTTACTCTCACGCTGGATTCTAATCGTGGGACACGCACCCACGGTAAGCCTAACGGTGTCTGTTATTAGTGTGCATGGTCTTCAAACAAGTTCACTTTGTGCAAGAGCCGGAGCCCACAAGACCCCGAATTAAGCCTAATTCGGGTCGAGCACGGTACATCCAACTTTTGTATCAACATCCTTAGCATCTTTCCCGGGGCTTTGAATGCTCCCCTCGTTTCAACATGATGATCGTGCAATTCCTCTCGAGTTTGAAGGTTAGAATGGTAAGCATGCTCAAAATTAAAATCATGAGGAAGCTTACTAGACGAGGAGGAAGGAGGACAAGGTATTTGGTTTAAACCATCCATCAAAGTGTTAAACCACGATGAGGAGCCACTCGAGGAACCTACGCCGACACTAGTTCCACCTTCATCATCATCATTAGATGAAGAGGAATCTTGCCCAACATCGTAGGATGATTCCTGATGATCGCTTCTACGCCTACCATGGTCACTCCTAATATTTTATGGATGGTTCCCTTGAATGGGATGCATCACACGATTGACATGAAAATAAGTGGAGCAACGGAGGTGAGGGTAGTCACGATCAACCCTTTTGAAAATACGAGTGAGGAGCATGGCATAAGGAAGGTTTGACCTTGGCTTATAAAGGACATAATGGATCCGTCGAGCGATAAAGTATGCAAGACTATACGGAATGAAATGACACATACGGGGTTGAGTCTAGTTCGACAACCGGAGTATCATAAGCAGCAACATCGGTGCACGTAAGCAAAGATTCAAGCCTCCATGCATCCGTAAATCGACATTTCCCAACATATAGCACTCGAAGTGTTCGACCAAACTCAGAAATCGAGTAACTAATGGCTTGACCTTGAATAGCAAAATTAACAAACGTTCCATTTTCATTAGGTGAATGGAATATGTACTAAAGAACTCTAGAAAGAATTGAGGGTAGATTACCTCATTGATGTTGAGTAGATAATCAATACCATTACTCCCAAACATTGTTTGAGTATAATCAATCCCTTCAATATCCTCATAGACAACTCGACCCTCATGAAAACAACGAGTTTAAAGATAACAAAGAGTGTTTGAAAGATGAGAGCACTCACAATACTCGGAAAAGGTTAAGCATATAACGCTTAGTCTTTTGGTGGTCATTATGATAATCCAAAGGCATTATTAAGTACATATAGTAAGCAAAAATAGTTCCACGATCATTGTATGTTACATATGAATTAGTAAAAATTAAAACCATAAAAATATGTTTAATCTGTTTCTTGACTAACCAAAGGATGATTCCTTAGCATTCTCATGTTCATAATGTAACAAATTCATTTTTGAAAAATGCATATGAATTATGCACATCAACTATGAATTTGAACATTAGTTTTCAAAATTCGTTTTTAGGTAAGCATTAACAATGAAATTACCAATTCATTCAAGGGTTCATATCAATTCTAACATTAAACCAAATTACTTTGATTAAACTTCGGATTTGTTTTATAAGTGGGTTTAGTAAAATCTCAAGGAATATGAACCTAAATGAATCATATCACTAAAACTCTGGATACCCATATTCCTAATTGGGTTCTAATTCAGTTTAGTTTCAAAAATCCCCAATTATGAAATTAAGAACCCTATAAAAATTGGTTGAAATTGAATGGAAATACTTACAATTAATTGATGATAGATGAAGGATAGAATAAACCCTTACCTTGAAACCAATTAATTTGAGTGATTTTGGAGGTTTTGGAGGTGTATCCATCGCATCAGCAATGAAGGAAGAAAGAGGGTATTTTGAAAAAGTGTAAAATAATAAAAACGGCAATATCTTGTGTTTGGTGGGCCTGCGGCTCAATATTGATATAGAACTGCAGAAAGCACCGCGGCAATTAATGAACCACGGGCAGAGCCCATGTTAAGTTCATGAAAATGAAATAATCTTTTCAAACCAAGTTTTTCTAAAATACTTAAGATATATTTTAAGACTTTTGAACATCATTAGACCACTTCAATACTTTAATGAAGGATTACGAGTAGAATCGAGAGCGAATAAGAGTGAAACAAAGAAAAGACTACTCGTAAACGAAGATAGGAAACAGAGAAATAAAGAGGAGTGAATCAAAGCCATGTATCAATGCTCAAGATATGAAAGGCAGTCTTTAATTTGTTGAGACGAAGAGCTTGTGTCATGTATAGTGGTTCATGACGTGCCTTTCCGGCGTAAGATAAAATGGATTTGGTAATGAACAGTACCAATCTCTTTTTGTTATGTAGTTTAAGAACATTTAAAACTAAATGTCTTAAACTTTTACAAAACATGATCAAGAATATAGATTCACTTTCTCTCCCTTGTGATCGGATTAATATCATTGCTAAGGATCACAATGACAATAGCCTTGGAATATTTGAATTCCAAATATAATATCCTAACTAAAACGTATGATATAGTTTGGTATCTCAACGGATTAATCTATCAACTTAGAGACGAGTTCAATTGCACATACTACACATGATATAGGGCCTACTCATCGTATTAGGTTGCAAACCATGAAAATCATGATTGATACTTTAAGCTACTGCTAACTCATATTACACCACCCATGTGAATCAAGTGTCCAAGACCATGAAGGTCTGAGAGTGTGAAATAATAGAACCGCATAATCACAAAAAAGTGTCAAAGTAACGATGCCAAGAACAATCACATAGTCAAGTAATGATCAAAAGATTGATCAAAGGGCGTGCGGAAGGACAAAAACATACCTTAGCCGCAAGGTGCAACCCTAGTCTTCTATGGACTAATGCAACAACCAAACTTGACCAAGATGCATACATAGTCTTCTAGGACTAGTATTATGTTCACCATTCTTGATATCATCATCCCATGACGTTGGAAATTGAAAGGAGATGAGTCTACAACAAGTGTAAGTAACTCAATCTATAATCAAATTAATGATTATTGATTTCTGACTTTTGTGTGTTCAAGAAAGTGTTGTTCGTACTCGATTCAATTCGAATTGATCACAGGTTTAGGGTGGAGAAATCGTTCTTGGTAACTAAAAGGGGGAGCTTGGGATTATCTATTTCTACTTGTGAGATAAACACTGAAATAATTAAATAATAAGACAAAGATAAAGTAGAACAATCTAACCTTAATTGGCGGGAAAACGTGAAGATGAAATTGGAACTGAAATAAAAAGCTAATTCGGAATCAGTATTTGTGCAGCTATCCGGAATGCGTGACGTGGCCTTTATTCGGAATTGGTGATGCTCAAGCTTATCCGGAATTGGTTCTCTTCCAACTATCCGGAATCCGTGCTCCGAAAACGTATCCGGAATCCAATAATAACTAATTATCCGGAATCGCCAACTCTTACTAATCCGGAATCTGAAAATGAGTTATTATCCGGAATTCGAAATGTATTGCTAATCCGGAATATGTAATTCGAAGGCTTATCCGGAATTGATGTTCTTTAGGTTATCCGGAATTGGAACAATATTCCTTATCCGGAATATGTGATTAAGATGTTATCCGGAATCCACGAACTTGCTTCTATCTGGAATCCATGATCTATATCTTATCCGGAATCTGTATTAATTTGCTTATCAGGAATTCTTATTAAGGTGACTATCCGGAATTCTAATTTAAGTAACTAACCGGAATGTGATGAAATACTAGTAATCCGGAATCCTAGGGTTTGTAATCCGAATTACACCAAAATAAGCAAAAATCAAATAAGCACTTATCAAAACTTTTACCAAATCAATTTTTAGAAAAAGCTAATAAGACACAATTTAAAAACTTCTAAAAACACTAAATAAGAAAATTTTAAAAATCAACTTTTTATAAAAATATTAAGCTACCAAAATCAACTTACTTTTTAAAACTAATAAACATAAAAATTAAGCAAATAAGCACCTTAATCTCAAACTCTAAACACACCAACTCAATAAGCACAATCAAATAAACCAAACAATCACATCATCAATAAAATTAAACCAACTATATGATTAATTAAGCAAAATTATAGATTATTAAGAAAGGTAGAATGAGAATTATGAAATAAACTTGATTAGATTAAAGATTAAGATCAAAGATTACAAGATTAATGAAGGTTTGATAAGCTTGAAAAACTAGAGAAGAAAATTAAAAACACACTTAAAAATAAAACTAGACAAATTATTAACTAACTAACACCCTCCTAATGACACATTAGGAGGTTATATATAGGAGGAGAGGAAGGTCTTGTGTCTTCTCTCTTTCTTCTTGTTTTCTCGACTCGATTTAAATTCTTTGTCTTTCTCGACGTCGTCTTGGGATTTGTCGTCATAAATTGAACTCGTCTTATAATTTTCTTCTTCTATTAGACTTAGTTCTTCGACTTCTTTAAACTTCCGTCTTTAGGCTTTTTCTTCGATAAATCTTCAGAATAGGCTTTGGACTTCCGTTCTTTTTGCACTCTTGATCTTTTGACTTCGTCTTTTGTCTTTTTCTTCGATAAAAGCCTGTGAAAGCCTGTATTTTCTCCCTTTTTCATATTTTAATCCTGAAACACAATAAAAACACAAACCACGCATAATTCCGACTTTAACGACATAAAATACACGTTTTGGTCTTGTTATTATTGGAAATAAGTGGTAAAAGGATAAGTGTTTTCACACTTATTAAATCCCTTACACTTGACCATTGCAATGCCCTCATGCAATGCATTAATTTCAAAACACGATTTACATTTTTATCATAAATAACCCACCTTGGCTTTTATTAAATACTAAATATTAAGGAAACTAAAAAGATAGAAATATATACAAATCAAGTAAAGCAATTAAAGACTTACATTGGGGTTTTGGTGTCATGAATGTTTATCATCCTCAAGTTTCACGTTCCCCATACCAAGCTTAAAAATGAGATCATTGTTATTATAAATTAGCAAACTAACACAAACTCATGTGGCCCAATTATTTACTTAGACTCCCTTATTCCTAGGTGTATCTCTTATATTTTAAGATTGTCTTGAATGATCACGAGGATGCATTGTTTGACTTTTTCGATAGTTTATTTAGGCTGAAAATAAAGTGGGACGATTTAATCAATAGTTAGCTAAAGGAAAAATCTTTTAAAACTGCTTCTCGGGACCTCATAAAGTTCATATCTTGGCATAACTTGCTTTACGATTTGAGACCTTTCTCGGATTGATATTTGGCAGTGACTTCATAACTTCGAATCTTGAGAGACGTTCTTGAAATAATGGTCTTCTCTTCATAATAGGAATTTCTTCACTTGAACTTTTTGAGAGATTCTTCATATTTGGACCACGACTTCTTCATTTTTCTCCAATCTTTATTTTGGATTTTGATATACAACGATCCGCCTCCTTTTAGGACTTGGATCTATTTATCCTCATACCTTTCTAGGGTCTTTTCGGATAGACTTCTCCATGATCTTTAGGGGAGTATTTGCTTTTCGTCGTGTGTCTCGATCCTTCATATTGATTTTTGATAAATGATTCTTCACATCACTTTTGGATCTTTAGCAACAAAATGTAGCCCTCATGCCTTGTTAGGACCTTTTCGGACTCGCCAATCTTCACATCCCGCTTCAATAAGTTATGCCTTGGCTATGAACTCTAATTAATACCGAGCAACTTTTAAATGATCTTGTGCTAGAAGCTAAGTAACTTTTCAAATCGTATAACCTTATGTATTGCAATTAATATTATTAGCAAGCAATGGGAGAAAAAGCTTATAATCAACTCACATAAATTCATGAAAGAATACCAAACTTATAATTGACTCTATCATCTCTCGTTCTCCATAATTTAAAATCTCAAGAAATGAGACTCGTGGATGCTTAGCCAAATAAATCAAAGTTTCGGGTTTTCAAGTCATCTGCAGGATCTTGCAACTTCTTAGACTTTTTCAAGCTTAGAGTTCGCATTTTAAAGTTCCCTTGATAAACGACCTTCTAGGATCATTTGTAGGAACTTGCGAAAAGTTTTTGTTCTTAACCCGTGAGAGTTAAGACTTTCACGTTTTAAAGTTCCCTATATAAAAGCCTAGCAAAACTTGACTTAAACACCTTAAGGATACTAGCTAGAGTAAACTTAGATAAGTAAACTCGGGTTGAGTCAAAAGATTTACGACTTTGAAAAATTTAAAACCACTTTATTAAACTTTATTTTTAGCAAAAAAAGTAAATAACATTAACAAAGGAAAATACTACTATACAACTAGGCCAAAACAGATTAAAAATTTTGAAAAATGTCGAAAAATTAGATTTTCCGGTTAAAATAAGGACAAATTCATGGAAAAGCCCACTTACTTCGATAGAAGTCCCCCTACACTTAATATAAACATTGTTCTCAATGTTTAAGCATGTGGGAGTAAACTCCCCTACACCTAGGACATTGTGCACGTTGTTTAAATCTTGCTAAGGAAAGGACAACTAGAGTGATTTCAATGTGAACATATAAGATATGAAATATTGAATCACGATAGTTTAGGATAGAACCGGGAAGACGGGTACACGGGATCACGGGTTGTCAAATGTCATCAAAAGTTCTCTTTAAAGCTTTAATCCCTGCACATCATAAGAAACAAGACAACAAACCCTATGTAGCTCCCCATACACTTATTATGAAAACGGGTAAAAGGATAGATCAACGGGTTGCCTCCCGAGAAGCGCTTGTTTTTTATAACCGAGTCACGAGCCTGACTCGACCCAGAACTAGTTCAAGGGAAACATGGTGAGGGATGGAATCATCTCATGAGAGATGTCCTCACCAAAGTACAGCTTCATACGCTGGCCATTTACTTTAAAATTAGGCCCATTTGGTTGAGAAAGTTCAATGGTGCCATAAGGGAAAACTTTGGCGACGGTGAATGGACCAGACCAACGGCTCTTAAGCTTTCCTGAAAAGATTTTCAACCGAGAGTTAAAGAGTAAAACTTGATCACCAATGTGAAACTCTAGGTTCTTAATCCTTGCATCATGGATGAGCTTGGTTTTCTCCTTGTAGATTAATGAATTATCATAAGATTCATTCCTTAGTTTATTTAGCTCGTTGAGTTGAATCTTCCGAAGATCACCGGCTTTGTTGATGTCAAAATTAGCCCACTTCAAGGCCCAATACGCCATATGCTCCAATTCAATAGGGAGGTGGCATGCCTTTCCGTACACAAGACGATATGGAGTGTAACCAATGGGTGTCTTATATGCGGTACGGAAAGCCCACAAAGCATCATCTAACTTATCGGCCCACGAGGCACGATGCTCTCCCACAGTACGCTATAATATTCTCTTCAATCCACGGTTAGAAATCTCAGCTTGACCATTTGTTTGGGGATGATAAGCGGCGGAAAGACGGTGATTGACACCATACTTAGCCATGACTCGAGCAAATTGATCATTGCAAAAATGAGTCCCGCGGTCACTGATGATAGCACGAGGAACACCAAATCGAGCAAAAAGTTGTTTCAAAAAGTTCACAACCACCCTCGCATCGTTCGTAGGGAGAGCCTTTGCTTCAACCCATTTGGATACGTAGTCAACGGCTACGAGGATATACTTGTTCCCTTTAGATGATGGAAATGGCCTATAAAGTCGATGCCCCATACGTCAAAGATTCACATTCTTGGATGAAATTTTGAGGCATCTCATCTTTATGTATGATCTTGCCTTGGCGTTGGAAAGCATCACAATGTTTAACCATTTCATGAGCATCATGATAAATGGTGGGCCAATAAAATCTAGACTCGAACACTTTCTTCGCGGTGTAATTAGGACCAAAGTGACCAACGGTGGGTCCTTTATGGCAAGCTTCAAGGATTAATAAAGCTGCTGGCCCATCAACACACCGACGAATGACAAGATCCGCACATTGTTTGAAAAGGTAGGGCTCGTCCCAAAAATAGTGTTCAATGTCTTTAAAGAACTTTTTCTTTCGTTGGGACGTTAACCCTTCCTTGAGAATTCCACCCGCTAAGTAGTTTGCAATGTCCGCAAACCACGGGGTGTCATCAAGATTGGAATTGATAGACATTAAGGCCTCAAGGGGAAAAGATTCATTGATCTATCGATTCGGATGATCCCCTTGATAAGGATCCTCAAGTATACTTAGATGATCCGCGGCTAGGTTTTCGGCTCCCTTCTTGTCACGAATTTCAATTTTAAATTCTTGAAGAAGCAAAACCCAACGAAGAAGTCTTGGCTTAGAATCTTGCTTTGTTAACAAGTACTTCAACATGGAATGGTCGGTATAGACAATGGTAGTGGAAAGGACAAGATAGGGGCGGAACTTCTCAAAATCATACACTATAGCTAAAAGCTCTTTTTCGGTAGTGGTATAATGCAATTGAGCCCCCGTCATTGTCTTGCTAGCATAATGGATTGGTTGGAAGTGTTTATTCACTCTTTCTCCCAAAACCGCTCCAATAGCAAAGTCGCTAGCATCACACATCAATTCAAAAGGTAACTCCCAATTAGGGGTAACTAAGACCGGTGTCTTAGTTAGTTTATCCTTAAGAAGATTGAAAGTTTCAATACACTCTTTAGAAAAGATAAAAGGAGTATCTTTTTCCAAGAGGTGGGTCATCGGGCGAGCGATCTTAGAAAAATCTTGAATGAATCGACGATAGAAGCCCGCATGACCAAGGAAACTTCTCACATCCTTCACGGTTGAAGGTGGAGGTAATTTAGCAATCAATTCAACTTTAGCATAATCGACTTCAAGACCGTCTTTGGAGATTTTATGACCAAGAACAATGCCTTCTTTTACCATGAAATGGCATTTTTCCCAATTAAGAACAAGACGAGTGTCTTCACACCGTTTGAGCATACGTTCTAAATTGGCAAGGCAAGTAGAGAAAGAATTACCATAGACCGAGAAATCATCCACAAAAACTTCCATAGTTTCTTCAACCATGTCATGGAAGATAGCCATCATACACCTTTGGAAAGTCCCAGGAGCATTGCATAAGCCGAAAGGCATTCTTTTGTAAGCAAATGTTCCATAAGGACAAGTGAATGTGGTTTTCTATTGGTCTTTAGGATCAATGTGAATTTTAAAAAACCCGAAGAAACTGTCTAAGAAGCAATAATAATCATTACCCGCTAAACGCTCGAGCATTTGATCCATGAAAGGGAGAGGAAAATGATTCTTGCGGGTGGCATCATTGAGCTTGCGATAATCGATGCAAACTCGCTAACACGTGACAAGTCGAGTAGGAATCAACTCGTTGTTTTCATTGGAAACAACGGTTATTCCGCCTTTCTTAGGCACACAATGGACGGGACTAACCCATGGCGAATCCGAAATAGGGTAAATCATTCCAGCATCTAGAAGTTTGATAACCTCTTTCTTGATGACGTCATGAATTTTAGGATTAACCCTTCTTTGGCTTTGGATTACGGGTTTAAAGTCATCCTCCATGAGAATTTTATGAGTACAAAAGTTCGGATCAATTCCGCGGATATCGGAAATTTTCCAAGCAATTGCCTTCTTATGATTCTTCAGCACGTCGATAAGTCGAGATTTTTCTTCTTCTTTCAAGTCCTTTGTGATGATGACGGGTAACTTCTTATTGTCTTCAAGGAAAACGTATTCGAGATGAGACGGTAAATCCTTAAGCTCTAAATCCGGAGGATTTTTTATGGAAGGCGTAGTCAAATTCAGATCATCGATAGAGATTTTCTTGGAAGACGGTGGGGAAATATGGTCCTCATTGAGAAATTTCTCAATGGTACGAATGTCTTCTTCCCAATCGGTGGGAGAATCATCATATTGTAAGTCCACATCTCCCAAAGTTGCTTCAAATTCTTTCAAAAGGAAATCACTTTCTCCAAATGGAGTTAGTGATAGAGCAATAGAGGCAACGGTCTCAACAATGGGTAGAGAAGAAGATCCACTTTTACAAGCGTCTTTGAAATGCTCTTCACAAGCCTCATCAAGAACGTCAATGAAATTAACGCTCTCGTTTTCATAAGGTTGCTTAGAAAGCTTACCCATGTTGAAGACGTTTTCTCGTCACCAACTCTCATGATTAATTCGCCCGCGGCTACATCAATGAGAGTGCGACCGGTCCTCAAGAATGGACGTCCAACGATTAATGGAACACGGGGATCCATCTCGTAGTCAACGACAACAAAATTCGCCAGAAAGGTGAATTTGTCGACAGCGACGAAGACATCTTTGGCTATCCCCACCGGATAAGCAACCGTACGGTTAGCTAATTCCAATGTCATTCGTGTGGGGACTAGCTCGGGTAGAGATAATTGTTTCCAAACACTTAAAGGCATTAAGTTTATACTGGCACCTAGATCGGCTAGGGCCATACAATTCTCTACCCCGGGGAAGTTGTAAGGAATGAGAAAACGACCTGGATCACCAAGTTTGGTTGGTAATTTCCTTAAGAGCACTGCAGAGCAATTCTTATTAAGTTGGGTCTGAGCGATATCAAGGAGTTTCTCCTTATCACTGAGAAGATCTTTAAACATTTTCGCATATTTCGGCATGTGAGCGAGAGCCTCGGCAAAGGAGATGTTGAAATTCAATTGTTTGAACATTTTAAGAAAGTTCGAAACTTGAATATCATCCTTATTCTTCAACTTCTCTTTCCTCAACCTTGAGGGATAAGGTATATCGGGTTGAGATGAAGGCTTTAGAACGGAATTCTCACTCACATCCTTGGGTGGTGGAGGGGTGGAAGTAGAGGGTGGAAGAATTGGTGAAATAGGCTCATTATCCTTTGTCACAATCACCGGTGTAGGTGTAGGAAGCTCGGGTTCCTTTAAACCTTTTCCACTTCAAGTGGTAATTGCTTTCATCTCCCCTCTTGGATTAGCAACGGTGTTACTCGGAAGAGAACCCGAACCAGAGGCTTGATTACGTGGGAAGAAACTAGCCATCATATCCCTTAAGTCATTCGTTTGACTGCTCAAAGAGTTTCTCATGTCGGCTCGAAGATCATTCCCTTGTTTCGCCATATCTCCTTTCAAGTTGATTATTTGACTTTGAAGATTCTTCACCAGCGTGTCATTAGTCCTCATGTAAGTTTCAACCTCGTGATTAAATGCGGTGGGTTGGTTAGAAGGAGGAGCATGGTAAGCAGGTGGTTGATAAGCGGGTTGTTGGTAAACTTGATTATTTCATTGAGGTGGATATGGGTTTCTTTGGGTTTGATATTGATTAGGAGCTCGAGTTTGGTTTTGATTGTAACGGTTAAAATTGTTTTGGTTTTAAGGAGGAAAACCGGGTGGTGAAAGGAAGTTGTTTGAACGATAACTGAGCAAATTACGGTCACCTTGAGGACGAGCTTGATAGCCTCCCGTAGAAAAGTTACCGTTAGCAGCATACACGTTTTCCGGATTGTCATGAGTAGAAGGACAATCGGTGTATGAATGAGAACCCCCGCAAATCTCACAAGAAGTTGCCACAGCTTTAGCTTGTTGAAATTGGTTTGTAGCCATGGTTAAGAAGTTTTTGTTCATCTCGGCAATTTGGCGGGTAAGTTCGGTTATCTCTGGGTTTGATGATATAGAAGAAACATTGGCCCTCGGGTTATTCCATGAAGATGCACTGAATCCCAATTTTTGTGGTGAGTGGTCATGTTCTATATAAGCTCTCTACACTCCTCAGGTCTTCTCTTCATGAATGTACCACCGGCGGCAGCATTAATCGTATCACGATCACGAAAAGTTAAACCATTGTAGAAAGTATCAATCAAAGTAACGGGGAGCATGTTATGGTTCGGACAATGGTCGATCAAGACATTATAATGTTCCCAAGCATCAAAAAGTGACTCATCAGGTGCTTGAGTGAATCCACTAATTTGGTTGCGAAGACTAGTGACCATGGATGGTGGAAAGTAGCGCGACAAAATTTTTTGAGTCATGTCATTCCATGTATGAATTGAGTTTTTGGGCAGACGATCAAACCATTTTTCGGCATGGTGGGATAAAGTGTGTGGAAAAAGGTGAAGGTGAAGACAATCCATTGAAGCACCGGGTAGTTTCACGTTTTGAGTGACGGTAATGAATTTGTCGAGGTGTTTGTTGGCATCATTATCGGGTAATCCGCGAAAAGGACAAGCGTTTTGAACTTGCTGGATCATGTGATGCTTCAACGAAAATTCAGGAGCCGTGATTTGCATCGGCGCAATCGGTCCTCCGCGTCCGTTCATGGTTGGTTGACAAAGCTCCTCCATTGTGCGTAGGTCGGGTGGGGGAACATTGTTGTTGTTGTTATTCAAATTGGGGTGAGGTGGGTTGTTATTATTGTTATGCACACCGGCCATATCTATGTCTCTAAAAGTCTCGGGCTCAGGATAAGACGTAGATCAAGTACGCATACACTAAAATGAAATAAAATATTTTTGGTTTTTTTATCTTTTTTATTGTTTTTGGATTTTTGAAAATTTTATAATTTTTTTTTAATTTTTCTTAGGATTTTTGAAAATTTGTGCTTGAAAATAACGTTCCCAAAAGAACGGATCCCAAAATCCAATTTTTCTCACTAAAAACTGTTAATCTTTATGAAAAGAGCCGGCAGCGGCGCCATTTGATTTCTGACTTTTGTGTGTTCAAGAAAGTGTTGCTCGTACTCGATTCAATTCGAATTGATCACAGGTTTAGGGTGGAGAAATCGTTCTTGGTAACTAAAAGGGGGAGCTTGGGATTATCTATTTCTACTTGTGAGATAAACACTGAATTAATTAAATAATAAGACAAAAATAAAGTAGAACAATCTAACCTTAATTGGCGGGAAAACGTGAAGATGAAATTGGAACTGAAATAAAAAGCTAATCCGAAATCAGTATTTGTGCAGCTATCCGGAATGCGTGACGTGGCCTTTATCCGGAATTGGTGATGCTCAAGCTTATCCAGAATTGGTTCTCTTCCAACTATCCGGAATCCGTGCTCCGAAAACGTATCCGGAATCCAACAATAACTAATTATCCGGAATCGCCAACTCTTACTAATTCGGAATCTGAAAATGAGTTCTTATCCGGAATTCGAAATGTATTGCTAATCCGGAATATGTAATTCGAAGGCTTATCCGGAATTGATGTTCTTTAGGTTATCCGGAATTGGAACAATATTCCTTATCCGGAATATGTGATTAAGATGTTATCCGGAATCCACGAACTTGCTTCTATCCGGAATCCATGATCTATATCTTATCCGGAATTTGTATTAATTTGCTTATCCGGAATTCTTATTAAGGTGACTATCCGGAATTCTAATTTAAGTAACTATCCGGAATGTGATGAAATACTAGTAATCTGGAATCCTAGGGTTTGTAAAATCCGAATTACACCAAAATAAGCAAAATTCAAATAAGCACTTACCAAAACTTTTACCAAATCAATTTTTAGAAAAAGCTAATAACACAATATTTAAAAACTTCTAAAAACACTAAATAAGCAAAATTTAAAAATCAACTTTTTATAAAAATATTAAGCTACCAAAATCAACTTACTTTTTAAAACTAATAAACATAAAAATTAAGCAAATAAGCACCTTAATCTCAAACTCTAAACACACCAACTCAATAAGCACAATCAAATAAACCAAACAATCACATCATCAATAAAATTAAACCAACTACATGATTAATTAAGCAAAATTATAGATTATTAAGAAAGGTAGAATGAGAATTATGAAATAAACTTGATTAGATTAAAGATTAAAATCAAAGATTACAAGATTAATGAAGGTTTGATAAGCTTGAAAAACTAGAGAGAAGAAAATTAAAAACACACTTAAAAATAAAACTATACAAATTAATTAACTAACTAACACCCTCCTAATGACACATTAAGAGGGTATATATAGAAGGAGAGGAAGGTCTTGTGTCTTCTCTCTTTCTTCTTGTTTTCTCGACTCTATTTAAATTCTTTGTCTTTCTCGACGTCGTCTTGGGATTTGTCGACATAAATTGAACTCGTCTTATAATTTTCTTCTTCTATTAGACTTAGTTCTTCGACTTCATTAAACTTCCGTCTTTAGACTTTTTCTTCGATAAATCTTTAGAATAGGCTTTGGACTTCCGTTCTTTTTGCACTCTTGATCTTTGACTTCGTCTTTTGTCTTTTTCTACGATAAAAGCCCGTGAAAGCCCGTGTTTTCTCCTTTTTTCATATTTTAATCCTGAAACACAATAAAAATACAAACCACGCATAATTCCGACTTTTACGACATAAAATACACGTTTTGGTCTTGTTATTATTGGAAATAAGTGGTAAAAGGATAAGTGTTTTCACACTTATTAATTATCCTTCATAAGTACCTACACAAGAGAAAGATACAAACTAGTAGATACATTTCAAGAGTAAATCTAAAATGCAAAAAAGCTACTAATAAAATTGTAATCAAGATAACTGATATAGCTTCAATTTTAAGGTCAAATTTTAAAGAGAAATGGTTTATACCAAAAAGAAAACTTTAGAGCAACCAACCCTTCTAATTAGTATAGACAAGGGATCGATCCAAGCTTCAAATCACAATATACTTCAAAGATCTTGTGTGACCTCGCACTGATACCAACTGTAGAAACTAGAAGGGGGGGTTGAATAGATTCTCTAATTAAAATTATGTTCGTCATTAGAAATGACTATTACTTGAAAACTTGTTTCATAATAGTTAGGCCAATTTCAGTGTTTCAAAACATTTGTTATATCCAGTGATTATGATAATGGAATGCTTAAATGTAAAGACAAGTAATTAAAGAGTAAGGAAAGAAACAACCTAATGAAAGACACAAAGATTTGTAGTGGTTCCGCAACGAAGCTCTCTCTTCGTTGCTACTCCACTCCTCGAGTACACCTTACTCGAGATTTCCACTATATCCACAAGCTCCCTTCTTGGCGGAGAAAACCTTACAACATTACTTACAATGTTTTCCAACACTAAGCTAAATGTAGAGTTATAATCATAAGCTAGAACCAATCTTCGTCGCCCATCTTCTTTTCTGACACAAGGCTAGATGTCGAGTCCTAATCCAAAGCTAGAACTAATCTTCGTTTCCCATCTTATTTTCCGACACAAAGATAGATGTCGAGTTTTAATCCTAAGCTAGAACCAATATTCACTCACATCACTTTCTAGTTATGTGAGAACTTAAACACTCTTACTCACAATTACATCACTTTGTAGTTTAGTGAGAGCTTACACATAAGACACACTACATCACTTTAGAGTTTAGTGAGAACTAACACAAAACACATCCACGTATACACATATACCTTGGATCAACACAAGACTAATCCAAGTATACACATATACCTTAGATCTACACAAGACACAAATAAACAGTATGATGAACATGACTAGATCTAAGAAATGATGATATTCATCGAGGCTTAATCTTTTATCACATCACAAATGTGTGAGTGATATTCTCTTTGGACATATAAAGAAGGGGATTAAGAGGATAATCATAAGTAAATATACTTAACACATTAAGTGATCATTTACTAATGATTAGAATATAGAATGGAGATAAGAAGCAAAAATATGTTCAAATAGGTTTATTGGAAAATGAATAAATGATCCACTATTTATAGGATACAAGTCCCAACGGCTAGTATGAGTGTGACTCATTAAATAGGCATGCGGCTCATTATCACTAATGATCCGCAAACACCTATATTGAGCCACATGCTCTAGGCTACGCTCCTTTTTGTCTTCTAGTGGGGAACTGTCATCTGGTGAAGATTATATCCAAAATGGAAATTCTTAGACCATTTGGAATATGTCGAATTCAAATTTCCATTTTCCATTATAATAAAACATCTTCTTAAAATATTTTGTCACATTTGAATAAATGTGAGTTTTAAGGTTAATCACTTTTAATGATCACTAAACATGTATAAGATATGTTTGTGTAAGAATTAAATGATTATTACCTTAATGATAGTGTTTGTTATATAATTCGTCTTACGGTTATCTTTGAAAATAAATGTTTTTACACTTTGTCGTGATCAAAACCAAGAGAGACTGGCTATTACAAATAATGTTTGTAGGCATCGGTTGTGTTGATCCCAAACTTAGATCGATTTAGCTTGTGTAAACGATATTAAATCAAGTTAAACACGTAGAGAAACTTTGTTGTGTATAAAACAATTTAAATATTATGTGGAATTAATACTCAAACAAGAACACACAAACAATGTAAACCAAACTTTCACTTGATTGATTAGAACAAACCTGTTTACAATAAAAGTGTTAAACATATGAAAAACTTATCTGAAACAAAACCTAAAGGTCTCCTTTTATAGAATAAGAAGCCTTGTACAAGAGTCTACGTATCAGCTATTCTAGGTAAAGATAAACATAGAAAATACATTGTCGATCATATCTTTACTAGAAACAAACTAGAAACATAATACGTGTAGACTAAGTCTTCTATCAGTGCTTGACTTCATCCTATCAACGCTTGACATCTTCCTGTCAACGCTTGTTCTGTCAACGCTTGTTTTCTTCTTATCAACATCCCGATTGCTTTTGTCAGCGTCCAAGTGTACCGGCTACATTTTATTCCTAACAATCCTCCCCTAAACTTGATATCTACTCTAGCAATCAAGTTTCTGAATAAAAACTAAGAACTAGGAGGATTCTTACAAATCTTATCATATTGGTAATAAACATGCCTAATCAAATCTTTGGCCACGTCACTTGAGTAGTCAATCTCCAGTTGTGTTGTCTTCATCTTTTCAAAAACTTCTTTGGACATGGGATACTCAGCATCCACAAGAAGATATTCAGAAAACTTTGTAGAACTCAAATAATACACACCAGCTGCTAAATACAAACGCCATTGAAGTCCACTGATATCATCCTCAAGATCCTTCCAAACATGATCTTCTTCTTCTGGTGCACACATTCTCTTGAATGTTGACCAAGCTTTATTCCATTGACTGAAGTAGGTGCTTCAGTCTCATACTTGGCCAGCAATAACCTCCAAAGGTCTGCCAAGTCTTCCCTATCCATACTTGCAAAGAGAGACATAAGAGTAGTAAATGTGTGGACCTCTTTCCCATATCTGCCAATCATACAAAACCCACTTGCATCTTCTTCATAGCTAATGATAAGGTTTCTGGCATCAAGAGGTAACACTTGTACCATATCTGAAGCTTCCATGGGTGAGAGCTTAATGCTCCTTCTTATAACAGCTTTACTGGGAGTCACTTTATTTAAATATTTAGGAAACTCAAGTGGAACTCCCTTCTTTAAAGGCCTTGGAACAATCATAGCCTTTTGAATCTCCATCTCTTCTGCAAGTTCTTCTCTCCTTTCATCTGAAAGAAGTCTGATAGTATTCATTTCCTACACTGTTGCCCAAATGAGATAAGCCTTATACTCCAATTCTTCAAAGGATAATCCCTGCAATTTCTGAAAGGTCCATCCTGTTTGATGACATCTGAGCAACATGTAATAAAGCTCCCTCCTATCGCTCTTCAACAGTGAGAAAACATTGCTAGCCTTATGCTTTAGAATTACCTTGCAATCTCTTTGAACTCTTAGAAGAATCTCCAAACCCCAAATTTGATCTGAAATTGTCATATCTGGATTCTCCATAGCCTTATCTTCCCAAGCATGGTACATCTAAGCATCTTCTAGCATATCATAATCTACCTACAACTTTAACTCTCTAAGTTTCTCCCTTGCCAACTCATCACCATATTCAAGTCTTTCTGGTTGTTCAATTATCATAACACTTGAATCTGAACTTTCATCATCACTTCCTTTTTGTTCCTCAGAAGTAACTACAAACGGTGATTCACCAACCTTCTTCTTTTCTTGTTCCATAAGTTGTGCAGCCAACTTTGAATCAAACTCTACTTGTGCTGCATCCTTTGGAACTTCTGTTTCTACCATGATTCCTTTACCCTTATCTAATGGATCAATGATGGGTAAAGATGATGATGGTACATGTGAAGACACTTCCTTGATGATAGCTGATGACTGGAATACATCAACCATATCTGTAGGTCTGTCAACATTCAAATTCTGTGTGTCAGCGCCCAACTTACTTTTGTCAGCGCTTGGTGTGTCAGCGTCCAAGATTTGCTTGTCAACGCTCACCTTACTCTTCTCAGCGCCTCTTGTGAACCGCACCATCATTGCTGTAAAGGATAAGTTCAAATTTGTAGGAGTAACCGAAGATGCATCAAAACCTGGTTGCTTCTTTAATTCAGTAAGGGCTTCAGCCACACCCAAAGATTCTCCATCATGTGAGCCTTTGTCACTCACATGTATCTGCTCATCCTCCCCTTTGGAAGAATCCTCCATACCACGCCTATTGTTAGCATCCTCCAAAAGAACAATCCTCTCTTTCAATTGCTTGAGTTCAAGGCCTTGTGTACTGACTGATTGTACCAAGTCTGCATTTTGCTTTTTCAAGCTAATGCAGACAGCCGTCAATTCCAACATTGTGTATGGTTCCAATATGCCCTCCTCTAGAATGGGTATTTGACCTCCCAAAGTAGAGTCATGGGGCATGGATGAGGTCTTAAAGATGTTAGGACTGGCTTGGCCTGCATCTAAGCTAGCACCAATAGTCCTAGCCTCACCCATATCACCAACCACACTTGTGGTGGTGGTCCTCTCTACAACATGGCTAGGACCACCAGAGGAGAACACTCCAATGGTCCTTTGGTGTTTTTCCATCCTATAGTCTGGGGGTGGAGAAGATGATGTGGATTGGGTGGTAGTTTGAAGGTTAAGGGGTGTTTGGGTATGTTGTAGAAAGGTGTCAACGTCTAGATTTGAAGTGTCAACGCCAACATTTAACATGTCAGCGTCGAAGGGATCTTGGTCAAGGTCCATGTGTTGAGGTGAAGGTGATGGTTCAGGTAATGGTTGTGGGTCAGGTTGAGGTTGTGCTGCTGCAATAACAGCAAGCATGGCCTGGTAAGGGAGTTCATCTTACTAAAAATAGCTTTCTTTTGCACAAGGATCGCATAAAAATCATCATGATCCCTTGTGCAGTACCTTTGCTCATCAAAAATCATTTTTAAAAGTCTTGGGTAAGCCAAAGTCATCTTATTACCCTTGTTTTTACACATGCCATCAAAAATCAGTTTAGAAAAATTATACTTTTGCCCATTTGTAATACACACAATTGCACTAGCAATTGATATGTTAATTTCATTATGTGCAGTACATTTGGGACTCAAACATTGAAGGATGACATGTATTAAGTAATTCCAAGCTAGGGGAATTTCTTGTTTATTATATTATTTAAAGTACCCTCTTCAGGGAAAGGATACCCCAAATCTTGAAGTCCTTGTTCTATCTCATTAATGGGTAGAGTGGTTATACCATCTGCATCATTAAGATGCAAAGCCTGGCGAACCAAGGCTTCAGTAACCACCCAAGAACGCCCATGAACAATAGTTGTTAATGTAGTCACATTATTAAGCGTTAAGGAACTTACAGTGTTCCAAAACTGTTTAATATGAGTGACAGGGATGAGAGGAGCATGCGAAAGAGCATACCGTAATGGAGATGCATTCATATACGCCACCATTTGGGTGTATTGAGGAAACAGAGCATCATCAGCCTCCAAATAAGCAATCATATTATGCTAACTTCTGAATCCCAATACCAAGTCACTTGGTTTAAACTTAGGCGCCATTGATGTAGAAAGCTGTTTGTGAAAGATTATAAAAGATGAATTATAGGAGAAAAGTTGTTAGACAAGAATATGAGAGTACCCTGTTTAAAATGTAGGAGCCAAATATATAGGAGTGATAGGTACATGTGATTGGTCAAAAATGAGGCAAGTATTTTCGAAATATAAAGATGAAAATATTGAAAAGAAAATAAGTTATCTTATGAATTAATTAAAAGTTATCAACTCCCAAAATTACGGCCCCAATTTTCGTCAAAAATAACAACTGGGTAGGACCCAATGAGTGTCAACGGTCAAAAATAACCCATCAACGCCCAATGGCTATATTCTTGTCAACGTTGGTAAAAGCCATGTCAACGTCTAAATTGGTCACAACAACGCTTGGAAATATATCTGTCAACGTCCAAAAATAAAAATAATAAAAATGAAAAAGGACCTTAACAAAGTAATTTATCCTAGTGAAGATAACCTATAAACTGAAAATTACTATAGGGCGGAAAGCACTGTCCAATTATGCACACTTGCTTATGCAAAATAGACATAACAGTCCTCTAGTGTCCCTTGCTAACCAAAATTCTTAACAGTTAAGTTATCTCATAAAATCCCTTGTAACTCCCAGGTAAGCCCAATATAAATCATACCCAAGTCTACCAACAGACCACATCCAATTCTAGGCCAAAAAGGTCTTGGCAGCACGCATAGTATATCAACTTTGCATGCTACAGTGCCTCGTGAGATAGTAAACTAACTCATACTCACCAGTGGACACAATCTAGAATTATGATAAGAGTATCATAAGAATACCCAAAATTCCTAAAGGTTCCTAAACCTCCCCTTAAACTATGATACAAAAGTTGCCAATTAATATGCATGTAAATAAAAATTTATGTCAAGATAGAAATATTAATATTTCAACATCATCCATAAATTGGAACATGCTCCAATAATGCTCCAAGAATCCATAAGCAACTCTGTATCCAATGGTACAATGCTAACAACGCCTGCACAATTAGTTTAAAAACCACAAAACTAAAATGTTGCTGACAACATCACGATAACACTTATCAGCGTTAATATAACCTTTGTCAGCGTTAGACAAATAAAGTGGAAAATCTAATTTCACATAAAGACCAATAACAATGCATATCCTGTACATACTTTTACAATAAGACCCCAAAACACATATTAAGTAAGATTGATCATTCCAATACTTGTTACCAAGTATTGAAATCTTCCAGTATCAAAAGGTTTAGTTAATAAATCAGACACATTTTCTTTTGTGTCAACCCTATCTGGTTGTATTAAACCCTTTTTAAAACAATCTCTTATAAAATGATGTCTAATTTCTATGTGTTTTGTTTTAGAGTGATGTACAGGGTTTTTAATAATGCATAAAGTACTGTTATTCTCTACAAAAATCTTGGTATGCATGAAATTATACCCATAATCCAACAGCTGGTTCTGAATCCATAAGACTTGTCCACAACAAGCAGATGCTGCAACATACTCTGGGTTCAGTTGTAGAATTGGCCACCACTGTTTGTTTCTTGCATTGCCAAGAGATCAATCTACTCCCAAGAAACTGACATCCACCAGTTGTGGATTTTCTATCAAACTTGTCACCACCATAATCACTGTCTGAATAACATCTAAGGTATCTAAAGATCCTCTTGACAGCATGAAGATGACACTCTTTGGGAGTCACTTGATGGCGTGTACATGCACACACAGCAAACATAATGTCAGGTCTTGAAGCTGTGAGATACATCAATGAACCAATCATTGATCTATAGTGCCTGACATCCACTTCTTTTCCATCTCAAACTTTTCCCCAAGGGTGTTCTCTATCCATAGGAGTGCTAGCCCTTTTCTCATGTGGAGAAAAGCCAAACTTCTTCAAGATTTCTGCTACATATTTATCTTGAGAGATGAAGATACCATCTTCTTTCTGCTGAACTTGTAACCCTAGAAAGAAGTTCATCTCCCCCATTGCACTCATCTTGAACTTGTCTGTCATAAGCTTGGAAAAGTCTTCACTCATCTTTGGACTAGAAGAGCCAAAAATGATATCATCCACATATACCTAAACAAGTAAGAAATCCTTACCAGTCTTCTTTATAAATAAGGTCTGGTCTATGGTCCCCCTTTTGAATCCATTTTCTACCAGATAGGTGGACAATGTGCCATACCATGCTATTGGGGCTTGATGAAGTCCATACATAGCTTTCTTGACTTTATACACCTTGTCTGGATGTTCTGAATCTTCAAAACCAGGAGGCTGTATAACATAAACCTCCTCTATAACTGTGGCATAAAGAAAAGCACTCTTCACATCTATTTGATAGACTGTAAAGCCCATGCAGGAAGCATAGGCTAAAAAGATCCTTATAGCCTCAATCCTTGAAACTGGTGCAAAGACCTCCTCATAGTCTATCCCTTCCTCTTGTGTATATCCTTGAGCCACTAACGTGCCTTGTTTATGACCACAATGCCTCTTTCATCCTTTTTATTCCTAAGAACCCATCTTGTCCCAATAGGTCTGACATGTCTGGGACAATCAACCAACTCCCAAACATCCTGGATAGCAAATTCGTGAAGCTCATCTTGCATTGCTTCCACCCAACTTGGTTCTTTGAGAGCATCAAAAATCTTCTTGGGTTCCTGTTGTGACAGAAAACAGGCAAACAAACATGCTTGAACAAGAGGGGTATCAACCTTCTTATGAATATTGGCAATAAATCCTCCAAGATTCTGATGAGATCTTCTAGTTTGCACAGGAGACATAACATCACCAATGATTAGAGAAGGAGGGTGATTTTTTATTGTAGAAGTAAGCACTCCTCCCTCAATAAGTGTGTCGTCCTCAATCTCATCTTCCATGTTACCAATATCCTCTTCAGACTCTCTTCCATCAACATCTGAATGAACCTCTCCATTTCTGTTTGAAGGTTCACCTTGTTCAAAATTATTGGAAGAGAAAATATGGTCAAAAGAGTTGTCAACTCCTGGACCAAGGTTGTCAGCGTTTGAGCCATCAACGCCTGAATTTGTCTTGTCAGCGCCAGATTTTCCTTTGTCAGCGCCTGAAAGATTATGCATGTTGTCAACTGGTGATACTTGGGGACCACCTTTTTCCTTTCCAGCAGCAGCAGCAAATGCATTTGTCCAAATGGGAATAGTAACATACTCAAGTATGGGTGCTGATTTGTCTGCTTGTGATCCAACCTTGTCATTAACCTGTGTACCTGAAACATCAACAACTGATTCTTCCACAACATTTGTACCTTCACAATGTTTGGATTAGTAACAGGCATATAATTCAAAGTCCTAGATAGAGGTTCCAAGTCAAATAACCAATTTGGACCACTTTTAGGATCACTAGGTTTACTTTCTAAAAACCTGACATGTACTTTTTCAAGTATACGTTTTTCTTTCTTAAGGTAAACTCTATATCCTCTACTATGCACTAAATAACCCATGAAGTAGCCTTCATCACCTTTAGCACTAAATTTACCTAAGGCATCACTAGTATCCAACACCACTACATGACATCCAAAAGGTTTAAGAAAACCAATATTAGGTTTCCTTCCCCAAAGTAACTCATAAGGTGTTTTGTTATGAATCTTGTTGACTAATGCCCTATTCTGAACATAACAAGCTGTATTCACAGCCTCAGCCCAAAAATCAATGGGAAAGTGAGCATCAGCCAACATAGTCCTAGCTGCTTCTATGAGGGTTCTATTCTTTCTCTCAGCTACCCCATTTTGCTGTGGGGTTCTAGCTACACTAAACTGTCTAGTAATCCCTTTCTTGGCACAAAATCATCTAACAACTTATTTCTAAACTCACCACCATTGTCACTTCTAAGTATCTTAACCTCATTACCAGACTTCTTTTCTATCTGTGTAATAAAGTTAATCAAAGTATCAGCAGTTTCACTTTTCAAAGCTAAAAAGAAAGTCCAAGTAAATCTAGAAAAATCATCAGTGATGACAAAACAGTAAGATTTACCATTTAAGCTTTCTATATGAGTCGGACCAAACAAGTCCATATGCAGTAGGTGAAGTGGTTTAGAACTAGAGTGCGCCTGTTTAGACTTAAATTAGACCTTGTGTTGTTTGCCTTTAAGGCATGCAACACAAGAGTGGTCATTGTGGAAAGCCTTTTCAGGCAAACCATCAACCAAACCATGTCTCACAAGTCTGTTTATATTTTTAAAATTAATGTGGCCTAATCTCCTGTGCCAAAGATTACTCTCATCAACTAAAGCCTTAGCATATAGACATGACAAATTATTAATCATCCTAATTCCATTAAGATTCAAATTATAAATGTCCTTATGCCTAGGTGTTCTATAATCAATGAATTTCTCATCTGGTATTTTAAAATCTTTGCTCAACACCAAGCATTCAGTATCAGTAAAAAGAACCTTATTTTTGTTATCACAAACTTGTGATACACTAAACAGATTATAGTCAAGTTCTTTTACCAGAAACACGTTTTCAAAACGCAAATTGCTGGTGAGAAGAGTTCATTTGCCTGTGATAGTTCCATATCCGCCTCCAAAGTAAACTTTGTCACCATCCTTAATGGGAATGAAGTTTATGAGATAATCTTCCTTCCCAGTCATGTGCCTAGAGCATCCACTATCCCAATAGCCATAATCATTAACCTGCTTTTGAATGCCCTGCACATAAAGAAAAAAAATTAGTTTTCTTTGGGAACCCAAGCGTGAGCAGACTTGGATTCATTTAGTTGTTCAACAAGAACAAACTTAGTCCTTATGACAACCCCTTGTTCATCCCTTTTTGGATTAAACACCCAGTTAACCCCAATTGGTTTTGTTATGACCTTTGAAATATAATGAAATCTGTTACATGTCATAGAAATCCCATCTGAATTAGGGTTTTGATCTTGCTTAGGTATCCATGTCAAGCTAGAAGAAGCTTTAGACCCCTTTCCCTTTGGTTGCAAATATTTGCCAGTATTTGGTCTAGCAACGTTTCTGTCAGCGTTTGATTTGGTCTTGTCAACGCTGCAATTACCCTTATCAGCGTTGAACCTAGGGTTTGCTACAGGAACCCATTGTCTATTAGACCATGTATTGGTCTTCTGAAAAGGTCTTTGTCCATAAGTATTAGACCCTTTAGTAAAGAATGGGGCTGGCCTAACAACTTGTGAACTTTGCTGGACAAAAGATTTGGGTTTGACAGTGTTTGACTTTTTGTCAGCGTTGACCTTTGAAGCATTGACACACTTATAGGCTAATGTGAAAAACTTCCACAAGTATAACAGGCTTTTCTAGACATAAATCTAGGTCTAGAAGAAAAGAAACCTGTTCCATTATCACTAATTTGGCTTTTTGGTGACCTAGGTTTTCTATACATTTCTGCATATTTAATACTAGGTTTTCTATCAACGTTTAAGCCAAGGTCAACAGTCTTGCCAGTGGTTGGGTTTGTCACTTTGATAGGTGTAGACTCATTTGGGCTACCACTAAGCATGCCACCCTTAACAAACAAGGTAGGGTTGGCTTTCTTCCATTGGTCCAAATCAGTCAACTTCTGCCTGTATTCATCTACTGGGGTAAAAACTCTTGGTGAAGGAATAAATTCCTCTTCTTGGAGTTCTGGTAAACTAGTCTAAGACAAGTCCTTTCTTTGGACACCATAGAAGTTCCCAACAAGTGGTGGAACACCAGCATACTCTTTCATCCCAATCCCAGTCATATCCATAGAATCCCTTTGTTCACTAACACATTTTTCTAGGGTTTGTGCGGCTTTATCAAATCTCTGAATTTTAAGGTCTACATTATCCTTATTTTTGATAGCCTCATCTAACTTAGCCTGTAAATCAGCATTGACTCTCTCCATGATGTTTCTAATATCAATACTAGCATTTAAATCATGTTTTAAAATATTGATTTGATCTTTTAGGTCAAGCTCCATTTTCTTATACTCGGCTACAGTCTTTTCAGTTTGAGTAAGAGCAAGTTGATAGTTAGACAACTTGCATCTTTCATTAACCACATCTTTTGTCAATTTTAAAACTTCTTTGTTAAGTTTTTTAGTGTTTAGACGACAACCCTTACTACAAAATACATCATCATATACCTCATTGTTTGATGAAGATGAGGAGTGTGCCATGAGAGCATAGTGAACATGCTCTTCTTCTTCCTTTTCTGCAACCAAAGCTTTGTTTTCTTCCTCATCCTTGGCCAAGTAGCTCCAATCCTAGCCAACACCATCAATGTCTTGCATGGCAACCATAGCTTTGGAATCCTGAGCCTTGATGATTTGGCTTGAGGGTTTTCCAGCATCAGATCTTCTTGGAGATTTGCATTCTCTCATAAAGTGTCCCATTCGATGACAATTATAACACTCAACCTTGGATTTATCAAATCCAGCAGTGTCCTTAGCATTAAAAGTCATCTTCTTCTTGAATCTTCTATTCCATCTGTTTGCTCTTATACTTGCAAGAGCCATATTCCACTTTATGTCCATCTCCTCCAAATGCTCATCACTAATTTTCTCAAGGTCCTCATATGTAATCACTGGACCATTGGGCAATGAAGCAATGTATGCACACACAGTATCCAAATCAATACCAGCAGGCTTAACTCGTGGTGAGCCAACTTTGTATGTGTCAGCGTCTGAATGTGAGGCGTTGACAGGATTTGATCCAGCGTTGACACAATTTGATCTAGTAATAGGGTGCATGTATGACTCCTTTTGATCAAATTGACCTTCACTATGCGAGAAGAAGGCCATGTTTCCATTGGTAGACTTGCTTCCATGATCCATGATGAGATGGCATTTATACATGATCTCATCGTTCTTTTCGGGCTTTAAATGCATAAAAATGTCATAATATACCATATTATGCTTGTGTTTGTTTACTTGTGTATTTTAGGTATGGATATCGTGAAAAAGACAAAAGATCACAAGATACAAGGAAAAACGGACATGAGAAACGAAGTCGTACAAAGAACCGGGCCCTAATCATGGAATACTCAACAAATACCCTTGAAGACTTAAATACATACAAGATTGATCCTCATCTATTGAATAAATGACACTTAAAACCCTTGTATATTGATAATTACAAGTTTGGTCCCTTAAGTTTGTCAAAATTACACAAAAGGTCCTTCAACTTTGAAGAAATGGCAAGATTAGTCCCTCAACAATTTCAAATTGTCAATTATGGTCCCTCATCAAGCCAAAGATACATTGAAGACCTTTGAAGATCAAGAATGTCCAAGATCAGCCCTTGAAATATCTCAAAATGGCAAAAACAACCCTTGAAAACCTTTTTCCAAAGTTTTGTACCAAATCTGCCAAAGTGTGAAACTTATTTGCAAAGGAAATAGAGTTTTGTTGCTGAAATACGTGTTATACATGTTTCATCAAAATACAAGGACCAAAGTTGCCAAGGTTAAACATTCAAACAAAGAAAATGCGCCAAACAGGTTCCACTCCACCAAAAACGGATCAATGGGTCCACTATTCATGTTCTTCCACCCAGATTTTACTTTTACCCAACAAAGGGTTAATCCAAATTACCTTGACTAAAAAGTGATTAACCCTCACACGTATACATCCCACACTTAAACTCACCCATCACATCACCATGGACCCCACCCCCAATTCCCTCTCAACCAATCAGAATGCAACTTAACCCCCAAGTCATCCTACGTGTCCAAATCAACAGCCTAGGATCCTTGCTTCATTCCAAAGCTAAAATGAACAGCCTTGATCAACTTGGACAGCTCAAATGCAGAAAACGTCTAGAAGAACTTAAGGGCATTTTAGAGAATTCACTTCTAAGGTTTTGTGAATAGTGTAGCCTGGCATTTGCCTATAAAAGGAGACCTCAACATGTGAGAGTCCCTTTGTTCCAGTCTTACTCTTTAAACATTGTAATTCCTTTTTAAAATTTATAAAAGTTGGTATATTGAGAAAATTGTAATTCCTTTTTATGTTTTTGAAAGTTGGTGTTGTTTAAAGGGTGATTCTGAGTTCCATTGATTGTTATAAGTGTGCTTGAACCTTTTGGATCAAGGACGTTTATGTTTGGTAAGGTCTTTTCAAGTTTGAAAAAGCTTGAAAGAAGGTTCTGATTTTGCTTATTTTTGTGTACTAACCCTTAACCATAAGCTATAAGCTCTTGCAAGCTTGTTGACACCAAGCTTGTGAAGGGATTAGAGCCCTTGGTTGAGTTGTTTGCTGCTTGTGTTGAAGACATCAAGTCCTTGAGTTTCTGCTTTGAAACATCAACCAAGGCATTCATCATCTTTCTTATTGAAGTACCTTGGTCTTGTTCTAGTTGTTGAACAAGGTCCAAGGAGCATAGCTGGCCTTCCTAGGATGTTGTGGAAGGCAGGTATAACCTCTTGTTAAGATTCCTCTAAAAAATTTAATGTTTATGTCTGTTTTGGATTTGGTACTTGGATTTTGAGTTCTTGTGTTTGTGTTGGTTATTTTTGTGTTTGATTGTGTTAGTTGGTGCCTAGTAAGTGTTTTTGATCATTAAAATCAGTAGGTTATTAGAAGAAATCACAAGTTTGTTTGAAAAGTGCTTGATTAAGGGTTGTTTGGGATTACTGGTTCATAAGGCCTTGTGGCCTTGTGCCCTTGGTTCTTAGGGTTTGGGAGGTCTAAACAAGTCTTAATATACAAGTTTTATTCATTGGTTTACTTTCTGAAAGTTTGGAAAAGAGATTTGAAGTTTTGCAAAAATCTGATAAAAGTGGTTTGGAAATTGGTCAAACACATCAGATCCAATAACTTCTTTGTTTGTTGGATCTAAGGTCTGAAATCTGGTTTGGGAATAGTTTAGGTGATAAGCTATCTATTGGTTGTCTGGTTGTTGAATTTGGTGGCTTATTGTGGATTTTATAGCTTATCAAAAGTTGCTGAAGTGGTCATTTGCATCAGCAAAGTGACCACCTCATTTTGAGCTTGCATTTGTTTGCCTAGTGTATGCCTTGTGATTTTGCTGCTTGGAACTCGTTTATGTGCTGCTTGTGATTGGATTTTGCTATTTGGATTGCTTTGTATCAGGCTTATAAGCTAACTGGCTTATTAGGCCCTTATTGCCAAAATCTGTCATCAAAAGGTCAACTGACCTCTTGATTCACAAGGCCTCCTCCTTGAGTCCTTCACAAAACTTGCTTATAACAAGCCCTTGCACCATTCCTGATCAATTGGTAAACTTTGGAGCACTTTGACTTTTGGTCAAATAAGCACTTATTGGCTTATTTTTTAGAACTGCTTATTGGCACATGCAACAACTTATCTTTTGTAATAGAAATAATTTTTATTAGCTTAATATCATATCTGGAAGTTTACAAGTCTTTTGGTTAAGCTTTTGCTAGAAAACTAGCTTATTTGGCTTTTTCAGCCAGCTTATTTGCTCATACAGCTTATTCTACTTGGCTTTTTGTGATTTTCTTGATTGATTATTCTTAGTTAAGCTATTTGTGAGCTTTTGCAACAAACTAGAGCTTCTGAGGTGTCCTAAATCTCAAACCCGACTATTTTGTCTTTTAGTGAAATACTACTTTGCTTATTTCTAGCTTATTGAGTGAGCTTTTTCAAAATTTCTTTTTACAGATCTCATAAGCATCCCAAAAGAAGGTTGTGTGTCAAATTAGAGCTTATGGCATTGGCTTATTGCTTAATGGGCTGAAAAGCCCAATAAGAATAAGCTGCCTGCTTATTAAGCTGTGATAAGCTCACATTCAGCTTTTGGGCCTTTAGAGTTTTGTTCTTAGAATTGAATTTTGAGTCATATAGGGCTTTTCCAAGTCAATTGGGTCAAGTTTGACTTTTTGGGCCCAAAAGCCCATTTGGTTTGACTGTTTTTGGTTTTGGCCCATTTGAGGGCCCAATAGGGGTATTCTGGTAATTTCAATTTGATTTTCTGATTATTTAGGTTAAAATAAACTAGTTTGCAAGTTTTTAGAATTTTTTATAATTTTTGGATTTTTAATATTATTTTATTATTATTTTTAAAATTTCAAATTTTCCAACTTTTTACATTTTTCTCAGGTTTAATACATTAAAATAGGAATTTAGCAACTTTTAGAATAATTTTATCTCTTTTAGATTAATTTTTATAATTATTTTAAGTTTTAATAGTTTTTAAATCATTTTAAATAGTTTTTATTAGTTTTAAAATTTCTAAAAATAGTTTTTAATCTTTTTAGGTCATTTTTGAGGTTTACCAATTGAAAAATCTTTATTTGGGCTTTTTGATAATTTATTTGATTTTTAGGGCTTTAATTAGCATTTAAAAATTGAATATTTAATTATTTAAAAGGTTTGAAAAAGTTTTGATCATTGGTAAACTCTTAGTTTATTTATTTTGATTTTTGGTGAATTTTTTGTAATTTTTAGAATTAATTTTTATTTTTGTGGTTTTTAAGGTTTTACGTTTTAACTTTCTTGTAGTAATTTTTATGTCTTCGTCATTTTCTTTTCTCATCCCTTTCTAAACCAATCATTAATCACAAACATTTAACAAGTTTTTCACACACATATACCTCCTTGGGAAACGAACTTTGAATTCATAAGGGTCATTAGTGCTTACGTTTTCCTAAACGTACACTTAATACTTACCGCTTTTACGCCTCTTTTCCTAAAGGTTGTAATTTACTACAATCATTTTGGCGCCGCTGCCGGGGAGGTGTGTCGTGATTAATTTGCATTGTTGTTTTTAATATTAACCATAAATAGTATTTGTATTAGTAGAAATCTACTAATACGTATTATCGGTTTTCTTGGTTTTTCTTGTAAAAATATTATTACTATATTGTATTAAGTATCACAACAAATAAACAATATCTCCAAAAGTGTGAAAACACAACCTTAATTGGGATTTCATCACTCAATTATTGTATTCGAATCTCAGACAAAAAGAAAAAGGCAAAAATAGATAAATACTTTCGTGAAGCTTGATTTAAAAAAATACAAACTATAAGGTAGGTATAAGGCGGGTATTATAAAATATACCCTAAGGAAAAAGGCTCTTAAGTGCTTCGCGCCGCCTCGTTCCCCGCTTGCTTGTGAGTATTTTGAAATTGAAGGCTAATCGAGGGTTTTGCCGCCCAAAGTATTATTACGTATAATATATTTGCTTGGTTTCTTTGTGATTAAACCCTCTTGAACAATTTGGTTTTCACCAAAGTTCTAAAGTCATTCGAAGGCGTTCACTCCACGTGATCGTTTTCATTCCTTTGAGGCTTCTTTAATCAAGAGTTTGATTCGAGGAGAGATTTTGTAGATTGTTGTCTACGAAGATACACCAAAATCCAAAAAAATTAAATATAATTAAAAACACAAAAAACTTGAAAATTCACAAAACACCCAAAAAGAATCTTCTTTGCTCACCTCCCATTCTTCGTGAAGTTTATGATCACTCGTAATCAAGCAAAACGAGCTCGTAAACGTCTTCAAAAGCAAGCCAATCAAGAGACGTTGATTGAAGAACAACCTCCAATTGTTGAACCTATTGTAGAACAAGAAGTCGTCATGGCTAATCGTACTATGATGGAGTTGCTACAAGCACCCACCGAGGGTTTTGGAGAGGCTATTGTGATTCCCGCCATCCTTGTGGAAAATTTCGAGATTAAGACGGGTTTAATGTCGATGTTGCAAGCAAATAAGTTTAGAGGTCATGAGAAAGACAACCCGCACTACCACATTAGGAATTTTAACCGTCTCACCGCTACTAGCAAGTTTAAGGATGTTTCACATGACGCCATTAAGATGATGTTGTTTCCATACTCGTTAGATGGACCCACAAAAATTTGGCTTGAGAAAGAACCGCCGAATTCGATTTTGACATGGGCCGATCTCGTTTCTAAGTTTGTGAACAAGTTTTTTCCACCATCTAAAACAACACATTTGAAAAATGAGATTTCACGATTTGTGCAAAGAAATAATGAAAGTTTTTCAATGGCATGGGAACGCTTTAAAGAAATTTTACATGAATGTCCACACCATGATTTTACGGAATTGCATCAAATTGATACTTTTTATAATGGGCTTAATGATCATGAACGAGATTATTTGAATGCCGCCGCGGGTGGTAATTTTTTGTGCAAGACGACAAATGAGGCTTTACAAATCATCGAGAATAGATAAGGTTTATAGCCCTCGTAACACGCCGAGTGTTGCTAATTTGGGTTCGTCATCATCGTCACAATCGTCTCGTAGCATTAATGCCTTACATGATGAAGCTAATGAGGAAAATCGGTTTTTTGATAGATTTGCTAATCTTATGTCCCATTGGAAAGCTCAAGAAGCTTCTAATTCCGCTTCGGTTAAAGAGGTTGCTAAGAGTTGTTTGTCTTGTGGTGGAGCTCATGATCTTTCCGAGTGCATTACCGCAGATGGTAACACTTCGAGTGCTTATGTAGCAACGGGAACTTACAACCAAAACGGTCAAGGTTCCCGCCCAAATCAAGCTCCACCAAATCAAAATGCTAATAATTATTGAAACAACAACCAAGGTGGTAATTACCAAGGCAATTCACGCAATTACAACAAGGGGAATTATCAAAATAGGAATGGACAAATTTCCAATCAAAACCAAAACCGTGATTTTCAAAACACCACACAAGGTTTTCAAAATGCTCACACTAAAAATTTGCAAGGAGAATTTTTGGATTATGCTAAAGCAAATGATGCTAAATTTGATAACATGCAACGTGAGATGATTAGCTTAAGATCCGAGTTGAAAAACGAGCTTAAAAATGAACTTGCTAATGAACTTAAAACTCATGCAAACAAAATGGAAGGAAATGTCCAACGTCTTCAACAAAATCAACAAAAGATGTAATTAGGACAACATGAGATTAAGCAAGAGTTATTAAAAGCGGATTCTAGGCAATCAAAATTTGAGGACCGAATGGCTAAGATGTTTGAAGCAATCATGTGCAAACCCTCTTCCTCGGGTGGTCTTCCTAGTGATACCATTGCAAACCCGAAGGGAGAAATGAAGGTTATTACTACACGAAGTGGTAAAACTTTCAAGGAACCAATCTCTCGTCCAAGTACTTCTACGGAGAAGGAAATCGAGAAAGAACCCGAGGTGATGGTCGAAAAGGAGCACATTACAATCCCACGAAGTACCGCTCAAACCACACCTACAGTTGAACCAATACCAATTGTGGAACCCGAGTTTCCAAGGCCATTGCCTAATGACCAACCCACACCACCTTTACCCTACCCTTCGAGACGAAACAAAGAGAAATTGCAAGAACGTAACAAACAACAAATCGAGCTTTTTATAAAAATGTTTCAACAAGTGCATTTTGATGTGAGTTTAGCCGACGCGTTGTTGTATATGCCTCGTTTCGCTTCCACTTTTAAAAGTATGATGAGCGATAAGGAAAAGCTTTCAAAGCTTGCTAATTGTTCTTCGGTTTATCTTAACCGCATACCGGAAAAAGTTGGTGATCCCGGAAAGTTTCTCATTCCTTGTGACATACAAGATATGAAAGAATGCCTCGCCTTGGCCGATCTTGGTGCGAGCATTAATTTGATGCCATTTTCCATTTGGAAATCGCTTTCGCTTCCGGCTCTTATTCCTTCGAACATGTCTATCGAGATGGCCGATCATTCTACGATTTTAGCATGTGGAGTAGCCGAAGATGTTTTCGTGAAAGTGGGGAAGTTCTACTATCCCGTTGATTTTATAGTAGTTGACATCCCCGCGGATCCTCAAGTTCCTCTAATTTTAGGTCGTTCATTTTTAGACACTTCGAGATCACTTATCGATGTTCATGCGAGAACTATCACTTTGAGATTCAACGAAGAGGAACTTGTTATAAACGCTACTCAAAACTCGAAACCTTCTCATGTTTATGCAATCGCTACCATCAATCACATTGACATCGTTGACGTGGTTTGCGATGAGTTTTCACAAGAAGTGTTAGGTTTTTCCGATAGCTCGTCAAGTGGCAATCCCACTATTTTGGATCCGATTCTTGCTAATTCCACACCAAATCTCACTCCATTCCAAGGAGGCGATCTCACTTCAAATGAAATCGACAATAAAGATGAGGTGTTGATTAGTGATGATACTTCTATTCCACCATTTCTTCCGCCGATAGAAGTTATGAGTGTTGAACCAAAATCTTCAATCGAGGAACCACCTATCCTTGAATTGAAAGATCTTCCTTCTCACCTTGAATACGCATTCTTGGAAGGTGATGACAAGTTGCCAGTTATTATTGCAAAAGGTCTTGCTAATGATGAAAAAACCGAGCTCTTGAAAGTTCTTAAGGCTCATAAAGGGGCAATTGCGTGGAAAATATCCAACATTAAGGGTATTGACCCAAAATTTTGTACTCACAAGATTTTAATGGAGAAGGACTACAAACCCGCAATTCAAAGTCAAAGAAGGGTGAATCCCAAAATTCACGATGTCATTAAAAAGGAGGTCCTTAAACTTCTTGACGCGGGAATGATTTATCCTATATCTGATAGCCCATGGGTGAGCCCAATCCATTGTGTACCAAAAAAAGGAGGAATGACCATTGTGCCCAATGAAAACAACGAGTTAATTCCCACTCGTGTTGTGACCGGTTGGAGGGTGTGTATTGACTACCGAAAGTTAAATGACGCCACTCGTAAAGACCACTTTCCTTTGCCCTTCATGGATCAAATGTTGGAGCGACTTGCGGGAAATGAATTCTATTGCTTTTTAGATGGTTTTTCCGGTTACTTTCAAATCCCTATCGACCCTCGTGATCAAGAGAAGACTACTTTTACGTGTCCTTATGGAACGTTCGCTTATCGTAGGATGCCTTTCGGACTTTGTAACGCACCGGGTACGTTTCAACGGTGTATGATGGCGATTTTTCACGATATGATCGAGAAGTCGATGGAAGTGTTTATGGATGACTTCTCGGTGTTTGGAAATTCGTTCACATCATGTTTATCTAATCTCGAGCAAATGTTAAAACGTTGTGAAGAAACCAATCTTGTGCTTAATTGGGAAAAATGTCATTTTATGTGTAAACAAGGAATCGTCTTAGGACATAAGGTGTCGAAGGCGGGGATTGAGGTCGATAAAGCTAAGGTAGACGTCATCGCCAAGTTACCTCATCCCAAAACCGTTAAGGGAGTTAGGAGTTTCCTAGGCCACGCGGGCTTTTATCGTCGTTTCATCAAGGACTTTTTGAAAATCTCTCGACCTATGACACACCTTCTCGAGAAGGATGCTCCTTTTAACTTCAATGAGGATTGTGTTAAGGCTTTCGAAACTCTCAAAAGGAAACTTACCGAAGCTCCCATTCTTGTTGCTCCTAATTGGGAATTACCCTTTGAAATCATGTGTGATGCAAGTGATTATGCTATAGGGGCCGTCTTAGGGCAACGTTATGACAAGCATTTTCGTCCTATCCACTATGCTAGTAAGACGATGACCGAGGCTCAATTAAAGTACACCACAACGGAAAAGGAATTCCTTGCCGTGGTCTATGCTTTTGAGAAATTCCGACCTTATCTCGTCTTGACTAAAAGCATTGTGTATACCGACCATTCGGCTATCAAGTATCTCTTAGCTAAGCAAGATGCTAAGCCGAGATTACTTCGTTGGATGCTCCTCCTCCAAGAATTTGATGTCACCGTGCTTGACAAAAAAGGAGCCGAGAATCTAGCGGCCGATCATCTCTCTCGTCTAGAAGATCCTCACAAAGATGTTTTCGAGAACAAGGAAATCACCGAAACATTTCCTCTTGAGACTCTCGGTGTAGTGAATTCTAAAGACACCACCCCATGGTTTGCCGACATTGCAAATTACCATGCGGGCAATTTCATAATCAAGGGTATGACGACACAACAAAAACGAAAATTATTTCGTGACGTCAAGTTCTATTTTTGGGACGACCCTTATCTCTTTCGAGTTTGTACGGATCCACTCGTTCGACGTTGTGTTTTTGGTGCCGAAGCTTCTAATATCCTTAGAGCTTGTCACGAGGGACCCACGGGTGGTCACCACGGTGCTAATCTCACGGCTAAGAAAGTGTTCGATGCCGGTTTCTTTTGGCCTTCTATCTATCGTGATGCACACGCACTTGTAAAGTCGTGCGATTCGTGCCAACGTCAAGGAAAATCGTCTCAACGTGATGAAATGCCGCAAAACATAATTCAAGTGTGTGAGATTTTCGACATATGGGGAATAGACTTTATGGGGCCGTTCCCATCGTCTCATGGCAACAAATATATCCTCGTCGTGGTAGACTACCTTTCTAAGTGGGTGGAAGCTAAGGCTTTACCTACTAATGATGCTCGTGTGGTAGTGAAGTTTTTGAAGCAATTATTCTCTCGGTTCGGAACCCCTCGTGCTATTATAAGCGATCGTGGAACCCATTTTTGTAATGACCAATTCGAAAAGGTTCTAAAGAAATATGGAGTTACTCATCGTCTTTCTACGGCTTATCACCCGCAAACGAGTGGGCAAGTCGAGGTTTCGAACCGAGCTTTGAAGAGGATTTTAGAGAGGTCAATTGGAGAAAACCGTGCTTCATGGTCCGACAAACTCGATGACGCTTTATGGGCCTTTAGGACCGCTTATAAGACACCTATCGGTTGCTGATGAGACTGCTTTTATACATAGTCTCATCTTCCAAATAGGGCTTAAAATGCATTAAATATCATCAAAATACCCAAATATATGCTTGTGTTTGTTGCTTGTGTATTTTAGGTACGGATATTGAGAAAATGACAAAAGATCACAAGAATCAGTCAAAAACGAACACGGGAAACGAAGCCGCACGATGAACCAAGCCCTAATGAAGAATTTTCCAAAGAAAACCCTTGAAGATTTGAAGAATATCGAAGATTGGTCCTCCAAGTTTGAAGAATTGACACTTTATACCCTTGTATCCTCATAATTACAAGTTTGGTCCCTAAAGTTTGTCAAAATTACAAAAAAGGACCCTTAACTTTGAAGAATTGGCAAATTTAGTCCCTCAACAAAACTAAATTGTCAATAATGGTCCTCCAAGAAGTCAACAAACAAGTCAAGGCCTTGAAATATGAAGACATGTCAAAAACAGCCCTTGAAGAATGAAGAAGTTGCATGTTTAGTCCTTGTTTCAAGTTTATAAACAATATGTGCCAAAAATGTAAATCTGCCAAAGATATTTACAAAGGAATTGGAGTTTATTGCTATTTTATACAAGATGAAAGAAAGAAGAACCTTGAGGGGGCCAAACTGCCAAGACAACCAAACCTTACCCTCCAACCAGAAGCTTACACGTCACATTACCCACCCATTTACCCAAATACCCTGCCCATAACCCAACCCGTAACCCACAACCCACCAGGTTTATTTAATAAACCTTGTCAAATTGGTCAACCTTTTTTCCCACTAAACATCAAATTTAAACTTAATTACCCCCAATTTGGATTAAAACTTCCCCATTATCCAGATAAACCCTAATACATACCTAGTTTTAATTAACCCAAACCCTAAATTACCTTGGGGGGTTTTACTCACAACCCCACTCCCAACACCACAACTCACCCAGAAAACGACCCTTGTACCTTTTGTCCCCTCAACGGCCTACCCACATCACATGAGAAGATGAAGACAAAGTGGGAACAGCAATCTAAGGGCTCCAAATCATTCCTTTCTCCCAAAGGAACTCTATGAACGTCCAAGATCAACTTTCCAAGCTGGCAACATCACATGGGAGCTTATTGACCAGTTTCAAATTCAAAAGACCAAGGGCATAATTGGGCATTCCATCCATTAGGGTTTAGGACTTGATTTTCTTGTATTATTTTATTTGAGCTTCTAGTTAGTTCTTAGGAGTAGTATAAATACATGTCGACTTGTGACATGTGTTTTGTTCTTTTTTCTCCTTTTTTCACAACTTTGAAAATCCTGTTTTTATGAATGAAAAAGGTTAAAGTTTGGTGATGAGAAGAAAGAGCCATCTTCATTGTTTGATTGGTGTTTAAATTTCAAGTTTGTTTACTTTTCAAGTTTTTAAAATTTAAGTCTTGTTTTCAAAGTTTCTGAAATTTGGATTTTTGGTAAAATCCTTGTTTCAAGTGTTGTTTTCAGGTTTGTTAGAGATTCCTTAAGTGTGTTCAAAGGAAGTTTTGGTATTAAAGTTTGGTGGTTTGAAAAAGGTTTCAAAAGAAAGTAACAAAAATCAGAAAGTATACTCTTGTGCTTGTTCTTCCTTTAAATCTTAGCAGGTTCTTGCTTGTTTGATAAAGGTCCAGCTCAGGTCCGGACCTGAAAGGAGGTGACATTTGCAGTCACTAAGGGACCTGGATGTAGGTCCCTTGTGGTAAAAATATTGTCTCATTTTTCATATTTTTATATCTTATGTGATATTGCATGATTTGAATGAAAATCTGTTCTTGTGTTGTTTAGTTGTTGGGATTAGCTCATTTGTGTTTGTTATGCTTGTTAGTATCATTTAGAATCAAACTTGATTGGATTTTATGTGATTTACTTTGGAAAGTTCAAATTCAGAAGTTTAAGGGGTGTTTGGATTAAGGCTTTATATGGTTTATATGATTTAGACTTGGCTTGAATCTTGTTTAACTGCACTCACTAGGTTGGTATTAGGTTGTTTGTTACTTGTTTGTCAGTTTGGGTGGGTTTTTAAACAATTTGCATGTCAAAACTTTGGTCATATAGTCAAAAATCAGATAAGTGCCTTTGTGACTGGTTTTAGTAAAATTTGTGCTTGATTCTTGATTAACTGCTAGATCTTAGGTCATTTGAGGCTTTGTGATTGATTGAATGCTAGTTGGTTACTTTGTGTTAAAGATTTGTGCCATTAAAAATCATCTTTGTGCAAGTAAAACCAGCAAATATACTCTTTAGTCACATAAGTATATCAGCAACCTGATTTTTGCATTGTGTGCTTGATTTTGTGTTGTAACCTGCCTGTTTTTGTGTTTGTTCTTGACTCCTTATACTCAAAAGAGTATAAGGGTGCCTTTCTTGTCCAATCAATCACCACAAACAAGCAAGTCAAGACCTCTTGACAAACATTTGCACAAGTGAAGAAACTTCACTTGTGTTCATCAGAAAGTTGTGCAAACCTGGGCACGTTTTGATTTCAAGCTGGCTTAATCTTTGTTTAATTTGGATTTTGTTTGTGTTTTAGTGAGTAACAAGGCTACTGGATTAAGTTTAAAAAAAAAAGAAAAAGAAAAACTTTGTAAAAAGCTCACCTTGCCTGGGCTCGAACACGCGACCTTGCTTTCCAAGGACTAACGTGTTAACCAGTGATCCAGATGGCTTTTTACGTTTACATTTCATTTCATTACTTATTTAAGTAGTGTTTGTTTTATAGCTTATTTGGATAACAACTTTTAAATAAGCTGTTTCTAGCTTATTTCTTGTAGCTTTTTCCTGTTTAGCATTTTTCCTAGGATATTATTAGGATTGTTGACTTTTCTGAGCAAAAAGCAAATTTTTCCCTTTATTCATTAATTTATTAGGATTATTTTAAGTTTTAATTTTAAAAGGTCATTAAAAAATAGTAAAAAGTAATTTAAAAATCTGAAAAAATAGTTTTTAGGTTTTTAATCATATTTTTGAGGTTTTCAGCTATTTAGGTTCTCAATTTAGCTTATTTTTGATTTTATAAGATTTTAGGGTTTTTAAGCAACTTTAAAATTCAATATAAAATTATTAAATAGGTTTCTGAAAATTTGGATTGCATTTTTGTTTTAGTTATAATATTCTAGATTTTTGGTAATTTTTTAGAATTTATTTACAAACTTTTTATTTTTTGAATATTTTAATATTATTTTATTGCTAAAAATAGAAAGTTGGTTTTTTCTAGTTTTTTCATTTTTCCTAGGTTAAGGACACTTAATTAGGAGTTTTGCCGCTTTCCAAATATTTTTTAGACTTTTCAATTAATTTCTAGAATTAATTTAAGATTTAATAGATTTTAATAGTTTTTAAGTGTTTAAAAATAGTGTAATTTGGTTTTAAAATTTTTAAAAATAGTTTTTAGCTTAATTAGGATATTTTTGAGGTTTACAAACTATTAGATCTTGTTTAAAGCTTTTTAATAATTAAAAGTGATTTTTAGGGCTTTAATTAGCATTAAAAAGTCATTATTGAATTAATTAAAAGGTTTTAGCAAGTTTGGATTTTTTGTAAACTCTTAGAATATTATTGGGGATTTTTAGTAATTTTTAGGAATTTTTAGGTTAAAATTTTAATTTTGGCACTATTTACGGTTTTACGTTTTCGCCTTTTTCGTCATAGTTTAATTCGTTTTCGTAACCGTCTTTCTCTCTTAATCCCATTTCTTTCCCTATCATATAATCACAAACATTAATCAACTCTTAACACAACGCACTTGCCTCCTTGGGAAACGAACTTGTTTGGTCATTAGTGCTCGGTTTTCCTAAACCGACACTTAACGCTTACCACTTTTACTTCCTTTTCCTAAAGGTCGTATTTTACTGCAATCAGTTGCATTCCTTATAAGTTAGTCTATGGGAATAATTGTCATTTGCCCATTGAGTTGGAGCACAAGGCATATTGGGCCCTTAAGCATGCAAACTTTGACTTGAAGACCGCGGGAGATCACCAGAAAATACAATTGAATGAATTGGATGAATTGGATGAATTAAGAGATAATGCTTATGAAAATTCATTAATTTTTAAAGAAAAAACTAAAAAGTTTCATGATTCAAAGATTAAAAACCGGGTTTTTAACGTTGGTGATCAAGTGTTGCTTTTTAACTCTCGTCTTAAGATATTTTCCGGTAAATTGAAATCTCGTTGGTCGGGTCCGTTCACCATTACACAAGTGTTTCCTTATGGGACCATTGAGCTAGCTCAAGATGATGGTCCTAATTTCAAGGTGAATGGACATAGGCTTAAGCACTACTTTGGTGGGGAAATTCCTTCAATGGTTGCCCTCGACCAAGTCACCTTCCCCAATGATAATTAGCATTGAGGGGATCGAGTCGAGCTCATGACTCGGTAATCAAAAACGAGGTGCCTCGTGGGGGAGATCCCATGCTTATCCTTTATGCTTACTATTCACTAATAAGGGGACTTGTACCCTTTCAACTCGTTGTCTCGTGGTTGTTTGTGATTGTGTTATTTAGATCATCATCATCATCTACGATTGAAGACTCTCGTGTTCGTTTACGTGAGCCTCCATCGTTTGCTTGAAGAAGTTTTTCACGAATCCATGACATATCCTTTATTGTTCTAACAATTATCTTTTAGCATACTTAATAAACGGCTTTAAATATATTGTTGATCACCCTTTCCATGCTAGATCCTAAGCATTCGACTCTTCGTCTCTAGTATGGGGGTGCCCCACCTTTAGACTCGAAACATTGAGGACAATGTTTACTTTTAGTATGGGGGTGAATAGGTACTTGCTTTGCTACGCCCTCACGCTTTCCAATTTTCAATTTTTTGTTGCTAATAAGGCTAAAAATGGCCAAATTTTAAAATTTTTCTTAGTTTTCATAAGTGTTTTTAAGACACGAATGTATATTTTCCGATGGGTAGAATAAGAGTTAATTTTTGACTTGATGGGCATTTGGAGCCATTTACATTCCTTAACCCGCTCAATTCAAGTTTTGCTAGACTTTTATATAGGGAGCTTTAAAACGCGAAAGTCTTAATTCATACGGGTTAAGAACAAGAACTTTTCGCAAGTTCCTATAATTGATCCTAGAAAGTCACTTATCAAGGGAACTATAAAACGCATTCTCTAAACTTGAAAAAGTCCAAGAAAGTGCAAGATCCTATAGGTGGCTTGAAAACCCAAAACTTTGATTTGATATAGTCTTAATGAAAGCTAATCCAAATTTGGCTTAATTTTGACTTGCATGGCTAAGTATTCACGAGTCTCTTTAATTAGAGGTCTTTATATAGTGAAGAACGAGAAATGATAGAGTTAGACAAGTGATCATGCTAAACGTAGAACATGAAAATGTTCTTTCAAAAACTCATATGTTTTTAATTGTGGCTTTTTCTTCCCATAAGATCAATGCATTAGGAATAAATCATAATTGCAATAAATAAGGTCGTACGATTTGAAAGGTTACTTAGCCTCTAGCGCAAGATCGTTTAAAAGTTGCTCGGGGTTGAATAGAGTTCATAGCCAAGGCATAACTTATTGAAGTGGGACGCGAAGATTGGCGATCATCCAAAAAGGCCCTAACAAGGCATGAGGAGCTCTATTTTTGCTAAAAGATCCAAAGATGATGTGAAGTATCATTATTCCTAAATCAATATGAAGGATCGAGACACACGACGAAAAGCAATTACTCCCCTAAAGATCATGGAGAAAGTCTATCCAAAAAGACCCTTACAAGGTATGAGGATAAATATATCCAAGTCCGAAAAAGAGGCGGATCGTTGTATATCAAAATCCAAAGTAAAGATTGAAGAAAAATGATGAAGTCGTGGTCCAAAATGAAGAATCTCTCAAAAACGTCAAGTGAAGAAATTCCAAATATATGAAGAGAAGACAATAATTTCAAGAACGTCTTCCCAAGAATTGAAGTATGAAGTACATGCCAAATATCGGTCCGAGAAAGGTCTCAAATCATGAAACGAGTTATGCCAAGATATGAACTTAAGGAGATACACGAGAAGCCGTTTTAAAAGATTTTGTCCTTCGGCTAAGTATTGATCAAATCGTGCTACTTAGCTTTCGGACTAATAACTACTCAAATAAGTCAATATGAATCACTTGTGATCCATGACAAATAGTTAAAAAAATGCTAGTAACCTATTTATTTTTATAATAACTAGGATTGTGGGGAGAAAAAGTATTACACAATTTGGACGTATGAGTAGTGTTAGCATTGTGACTTGTACCAACAATGATCTCGTTTTTGCACTTAGCATGGAATGTATGACAATCAAGGATGACGAAATTTACTCTAAGGGACATTTACTTGTTTCTATTCTTTGACCCTAAAAGTCACTTTTTGTGATGAAAATCATACATTATGTCTTTACACATCTTCGTAGTATGTTGCAAGTTTTTCACTCTTCAATAAAGGTTAAAAAAATTGAACTTTGGTGATGCTTAGATACTTTATTCTAGCATTGCGTGAGGGCACGGCAATGGCTTAGTATGGGGGAGTGATGAGATGGCATTTATACATGATCTCATTGTTCTTTTCGGGCTTTAAATGCATAAAATGACATAATATACCATATATATGCTTGTGTTTGTTTACTTGTGTATTTTAGGTATGGATATCGTGAAAAAGACAAAATATCACAAGATACAAGGAAAAACGGACACGAGAAACGAAGCCGTACAAAGAACCGGGCCCTAATCATGGAATACTCAACAAATACCCTTGAAGACTTGAAGACATACAAGATTGATCCTCATCTATTGAAGAAATGACACTTAAAACCCTTGTATATTGATAATTACAAGTTTGGTCCCTTAAGTTTGTCAAAATTACACAAAAGGTCCTTTAACTTTGAAGAAATGGCAAGATTAGTCCCTCAACAATTTCAAATTGTCAATTATGGTCCCTCATCAAGCCAAAGATACATTGAAGACCTTTGAAGATCAAGAATGTCCAAGATCAGCCCTTGAAATATCTCAAAATGGCAAAAACAACCCTTGAAAACCTTTTTCCAAAGTTTTGTGCCAAATCTGCCAAAGTGTGAAACTTATTTGCAAAGGAAATAGAGTTTTGTTGCTGAAATACGTGTTATACATGTTTCATCAAAATACAAGGACCAAAGTTGCCAAGGTTAAACATTCAAACAAAGAAAATGCGCCAAACAGGTTCCACTCCACCAAAAACGGATCAATGGGTCCACTATTCATGTTCTTCCACCCAGATTTTACTTTTACCCAACAAATGGTTAATCCAAATTACCTTGACTAAAAAGTGATTAACCCTCACACGTATACATCCCACACTTGAACTCACCCATCACATCACCATGGACCCCACCCCCAATTCCCTCTCAACCAATCAGAATGCAACTTAACCCCCAAGTCATCCTACGTGTCCAAATCAACAGCCTAGGATCCTTGCTTCATTCCAAAGCTAAAATGAACAGCCTTGATCAACTTGGACAGCTCAAATGCAGAAAACGTCTAGAAGAACTTAAGGGCATTTTAGAGAATTCACTTCTAGGGTTTTGTGAATAGTGTAGCCTGGCATTTGCCTATAAAAGGAGACCTCAACATGTGAGAGTTCCTTTGTTCCAGTCTTACTCTTTAAACATTGTAATTCCTTTTTAAAATTTATAAAAGTTGGTATTTTGAGAAAATTGTAATTCCTTTTTATGTTTTTGAAAGTTGGTGTTGTTTAAAGGGTGATTTTGAGTTCCATTGATTGTTATAAGTGTGCTTGAACCTTTTGGATCAAGGACGTTTATGTTTGGTAAGGTCTTTTCAAGTTTGAAAAAGCTTGAAAGAAGGTTCTGATTTTGCTTATTTTTGTGTACTAACCCTTAACCATAAGCTATAAGCTCTTGCAAGCTTGTTGACACAAGCTTGTGAAGGGATTAGAGCCCTTGGTTGAGTTGTTTGCTGCTTGTGTTGAAGACATCAAGTCCTTGAGTTTCTGCTTTGAAACATCAACCAAGGCATTCATCATCTTTCTTGTTGAAGTACCTTGGTCTTGTTCTAGTTGTTGAACAAGGTCCAAGGAGCATAGCTGGCCTTCCTAGGATGTTGTGGAAGGCAGGTATAACCTCTTGTTAAGATTCCTCTAAAAAATTTCATGTTTATGTCTGTTTTGGATTTGGCACTTGGATTTTGAGTTCTTGTGTTTGTGTTGGTTATTTTTGTGTTTGATTGTGTTAGTTGGTGCCTAGTAAGTGTTTTTGATCATTAAAATCAGTAGGTTATTAGAAGAAATCACAAGTTTGTTTGAAAAGTGCTTGATTAAGGGTTGTTTGGGATTACTGGTTCATAAGGCCTTGTGGCCTTGTGCCCTTGTGCCCTTGGTTCTTAGGGTTTGGGAGGTCTAAACAAGTCTTAATATACAAGTTTTAGTCATTGGTTTACTTTCTGAAAGTTTGGAAAAGAGATTTGAAGTTTTGCAAAAATTTGATAAAAGTGGTTTGGAAATTGGTCAAACACATCAGATCCAATAACTTCTTTGTTTGTTGGATCTAAGGTCTGAAATCTGGTTTGGGAATAGTTTAGGTGATAAGCTATCTATTGGTTGTCTGGTTGTTGAATTTGGTGGCTTATTGTGGATTTTATAGCTTATCAAAAGTTGTTGAAGTGGTCATTTGCATCAGCAAAGTGACCACCTCATTTTGAGCTTGCATTTGTTTGCCTAGTGTATGCCTTGTGATTTTGCTGCTTGGAACTTGTTTATGTGCTGCTTGTGATTGGATTTTGCTATTTGGATTGCTTTGTATCAGGCTTATAAGCTAACTGGCTTATTAGGCCCTTATTGCCAAAATCTGTCATCAAAAGGTCAACTGACCTCTTGATTCACAAGGCCTCCTCCTTGAGTCCTTCACAAAACTTGCTTATAACAAGCCCTTGCACCATTCCTGATCAATTGGTAAACTTTGGAGCACTTTGACTTTTGGTCAAATAAGCACTTATTGGCTTATTTTTGAGAACTTCTTATTGGCACATGCAACAACTTATCTTTTTTAATAGAAATCATTTTTCTTAGCTTAATATCATATCTGTAAGTTTACAAGTCTTTTGGTTAAGCTTTTGCTAGAAAACTAGCTTATTTGGCTTTTTCAGCTAGCTTATTTGCTCATACAGCTTATTCTACTTAGCTTTTTGTGATTTTCTTGATTGATTATTCTTAGTTAAGCTATTTGTGAGCTTTTGCAACAAACTAGAGCTTCTGAGGTGTCCTAAATCTCAAACCCGACTATTTTGTCTTTTAGTGAAATACTACTTTGCTTATTTCTGGCTTATTGAGTGATCTTTTTCAAAATTTCTTTTTACAGATCTCATAAGCATCCCAAAAGAAGGTTGTGTGTCAAATTAGAGCTTATGGCATTGGCTTATTGCTTAATGGGCTGAAAAGCCCAATAAGAATAAGCTGCCTGCTTATTAAGCTGTGATAAGCTCACATTCAGCTTTTGGGCCTTTAGAGTTTTGTTCTTAGAATTGAATTTTGAGTCAGATAGGGCTTTTCCAAGTCAATTGGGCCAAGTTTGACTTTTTGGGCCCAAAAGCCCATTTGGTTTGACTGTTTTTGGTTTTGGCCCATTTGAGGGCCCAATAGGGGTATTCTGGTAATTTCACTTTGATTTTCTGATTATTTAGGTTAAAATAAACTAGTTTGCAAGTTTTTAGAATTTTTTATAATTTTTGGATTTTTAATATTATTTTAATATTATTTTATTATTAATTTTAAAATTTCACATTTTCCAACTTTTTACATTTTTCTCAGGTTTAACACATTAAAATAGGAATTTAACAACTTTTAGAATAATTTTATCTCTTTTAGATTAATTTTTATAATTATTTTAAGTTTTAATAGTTTTTAAATCATTTTAAATAGTTTTTATTAGTTTTAAAATTTTTAAAAATAGTTTTTAATCTTTTTAGGTCATTTTTGAGGTTTACCAATTGAAAAATCTTTATTTAGGCTTTTTGATAATTTATTTGATTTTTAGGGCTTTAATTAGCATTTAAAAATTGAATATTTAATTATTTAAAAGGTTTGAAAAAGTTTTGATCATTGGTAAACTCTTAGTTTATTTATTTTGATTTTTGGTGAATTTTGGTAATTTTTAGAATTAATTTTTATTTTTGTGGTTTTTAAGGTTTTACGTTTTAACTTTCTAGTAGTAATTTTTACGTCTTCGTCATTTTCTTTTCTCATCCCTTTCTAAACCAATCATTAATCACAAACATTTAACAAGTTTTTCACACACATATACCTCCTTGGGAAACGAACTTTGAATTCATAAGGGTCATTAGTGCTTACGTTTTCCTAAACGTACACTTAATACTTACCGCTTTTACGCCTCTTTTCCTAAAGGTCGTAATTTACTACAATCAATCCAAAAGAGTTTCATTCTCCACCAGCCTCAGTTTATTGTAAACATCATCAAAAGTAGAACTTTTGTGAGTGTTATTAGCAATTATAGATCTTGCTTCAATCTTCCATGCATCACCAATACTTTTAAGAAAAGTGGTGATAATATCAACATCACCAAGCACTGTTCCCATGAAGGACAGCTTGCTTGTAATGTCAAGAAGTCTGCTTCTCACACTACTTAGCTTCTCACTGGGTTGAGCTTTAAAAACAGCATACTCATGCAAGAGTTGCTTCTTTTTCTCTTGTACAGTATCAACATTACCACCATAGGCAACTTCAAGAGCTGCCCAAAGATCTTTTTCAGACTCATAGCTTCTATATTTGTGCTGATTTTCTTGTCCCAAAGAGAGTTTCAGAATGCTTAGGGTTTTCATGTCACACCTTCTATTTGATATGTCCTCAGTTGAGACAGCTCTACCATCTTCAGGTTTTTCTCTTCGATCCTCTTCAGTAGAGCCTTGAACATTTGTTCTTTGTAAGATGGCAGCTGCAATCTTTTGAGCTTTATTGAATGTGTTTCCATATTCAATAATTTCCCATAGGATGTAATCATGGATTTGTAGATACTGTTCAAAGTTAAACTTCCACAACTCAAAATTGTCTGGGTCTAGCATGGGAATCTTGATGTTGGGGGTTGAGGAGGAGGAGGAGTTTACTTCTGGGGTAGACATGTTGTTTTTAGGGTATTTGTGAAAATTAGGGTTTTTGGCGATTTAGGGTTCTTGTGTTCTTTAGATCAAAGTTTCTCAACAAGCTCTGATACCACTTGTTGATCCTAAACTTAGATCGATTTAGCTTGTGTAAACGAGATTAAATCAAGTTAAACACGTAGAGAAACTTTGTTGTGTATAAAACAATTTAAGTATTATGCAGAATTAATACTCAAACAAGAACACACAAACAATGTAAACCAAACTTTCACTTGATTGATAGAACAAACTTGCGTACAATAAAAGTGTTAAACGTATGAAAAACTTATTTGAAACAAAACCTAAAGGTCTCCTTTTATAGAATAAGAAGCCTTGTACAAGAGTCTACGTATCAGCTATTCTAGGTAAAGATAAACATAGAAAATACATTGTCGATCATATCTTTACTAGAAACAAACTAGAAACATAATACATGTAGACTAAGTCTTCTATCAGTGCTTGACTTCATCCTATCAACGCTTGACATCTTCCTGTCAATGCTTGTTTTCTTCTTATCAACGTCCCGATTGCTCTTGTCAGCGTCCAAGTGTACTGGCTACATTTTATTCGCAACAGGTTGCATTACAAAAATGTTTCAAAGCATATGATTCTATTATATGAGATATAATGGCAAGCATATAGGGTAAAGCTTACCCAACTATGATAGCACTAAGCTCATGACACCGATGCTAATGACATGACGTAGCAATAATACGTGTCTGCTAGGTGTTTTATCACAAGAACACATCTGAATTGGCCATAAGTATACGTCCGTTTGGCAGTGGTGAAAGAAGACACCCGGACGAGAGTGCCAAAATTCAATAGATCTATCCATAACATATGTGCTTACTTGACCGGTCATCCAAATGTTTAAACAAAATATCACCTTTATCCAAAAACGATTTCGACAACCTTTCAGTGTCATTTTGAAAATCGTAACTTTTAGTAAGTTTTCCAACATTTTACATTTTGGTAGCCTTCGACGTCCATTTTATTTTAGTCATTTTTAATAACTAATCAATTAATCTGGCTCGTCTCCCCCCTTATAACACCTCAAATGAATCTCAACAAGAAACCAAGTCAATATCCAAAACCGACTCAATTAAAAATACATTTACATTTTTATATTAGTCGATGACTCGATAACAAGAGTTTTACCTTTTCATATTTAACCTAATATGTCTACATGTCATACTAAACCCTCTTCGACACTTAAAATACCACGGTTTAACCAAAAAAACTCGTTTGACTTATTTTATTGATAGCTTTCTTATAGTTTTTTTAGTCTATTTCTACAATTTTATACAAAGCGCTATATCTTTTTCATTTTAAGTCCTTACGAGAAGTTCTAGCTATTCCCATATATTTAGACAACATATAATTTACAAAACTTGAACCTTTAACGACTCAAAACATCATTTGCGACTAAAAACCCCAACAAATAATTTCCAACAACAAGCTTTTATTTGACAGCTTTTACCAAAAATGCATATTTCGACTCAAACATACAAATGACCATATCTCGTTCGTTTTAAGTCTGATTTTAACAAATAATATATCGAAACGATCCTAAGAACCTATATTTTCATATTATTGATTAAAACAAGTGTCAAACCCATAATACATCGAAACGATTATAAGCTCAAGTTACTTGACAAAAGTTTTTCTTGTTTGCAACCCGCATTTTGCATAACAAGAGCTCTTAGACTAGTGTTACAAACAATTGGCCTAGACGAGGATTAGTCGTCCGATTCTTACTAATTGACTTTATTAACCGGTCTAGTAAAAATCGGTCAAAACAACGGCTAATCGGGTAAAATTTGGCATAAATTAGACAAAAGCTAACCAGCCCGCTAACGAATAGAAATCTGTCAAATTAAGTATAAACTGACCAAAACGGATAAAATTGGCTAAATATGCCAACTAACACATGTTGTTTCAAAGTTCTATATATAAAAAATTCAATTTGATCAATTTCTGACAAATTTTCACGATTAATTGTTAGATAATATCCGACCGCTTAGTTATCGCCTAACGATTTTTTCAGCTTTGCTTATTTGTCTAAGGGTATGTTTTGCGACACGTAGCAGAAGTAGTAAGGAGTAAGGCTGAAGGGAGTGGCAAAAAACCCACTCGTGACTGGGGGAAGTCGCGCGCGATTTGCCACCCCTCTTTTAAGTCGCTCGCGACTTGTTCGCACAGCTAAAAAAACCATAGCAAACTCACCAGCGCGAGTTATTATCCAACCAAGGCCCACCTCTTTTTCTACCGTTTGGGTTGATTAAAAAAAATTATTACCCCTTTTTACTTATAAATACCAATTAAATCATCCTCATTTTTCACACACACAATCTCATATAAACTAAAAAATCTTCTCATTATCACTAATCATGTCTCAAGAAAACACATCCCGATCCGCCAACAAACGTCGAGGAAGTCGAAATACCCAAAACTCACCACCCACACCGCAAGGAACTTTCGACCTAGAAAACCCGTCACCCCTACAAGTGAACTTCATACGACCACCATCATTCTATCAACAACAACCTTACCCAAACCAACCTTACCGTTGCCCGGACCCAAACTAATACCAATACCAATGGCACCAAAACCCCTCACCCGGCTATTTTTCACAAACACAAATGGGTGGTTCATCATCACAACCAACGCTGCCAAACTATGTGTCACAAACACAAATAAATGGTTCCTCATCACAACCCCGACTTTGAAACTGAAGATTGCTACTATCCACAGTATTCGGATACGTATCAAGGCTTTGCTTCGTATCAACAAACCGGGTCTCCCGATCAAGAAACCATTCCAGAAACCCAAGAAACCATCCAAAGGCCTAAACAGAAGAAGCCACTAGCTAGGGGACGTCAAAAGAAGAAGACGATCGAAGAAGCTACAAAACGGAAAACACAATGGACAATCGCGAATGAAATTGCTTTGGCAAAAGCTTGGGTTGCCGTGTCTCAAGACAACATTCATGGAAACGAGATGACGAAGTTGGGATTTTGGAAAAAAATCTTTGAGTACTTTGAGAGCAAAACGAAGCAGCAAGGGGCTCGTACGTATGATTCTTTGAACGGGAAGTGGAAGTCCGTTCGACCGACTCTAGTTCGGTTTTGTGGGGTTTATGGTAGCGTGATGCGTATGGGGCCTGAAAGTGGTGCAGGGGATAATGATATTTTTAACCGGCCGTTGGCGCATTATGAAGCTGAAGTTGGGCTCCCGTTCAAATTTCGTCATTATTGGGAGATTGTGAAAGACTGTTCGAAATGGAAGCAAGTTAAAATGCCTAAGGAGTTAGCTAGGACTTCTCGTTTAATACAGATTATGTAGATGCGAGTAACAGTGTGGAAGTTGAGGGCGCTAATAATTAAGAAGTAGAACCGATCCTACGTCCAATGGGCAGGGACAAATCTAAGAGTAGGAGTAGAGGATCGGTAGAGTCGAGTATAAACGATGAGGCTTTTTATAGGTTGATATTGTCGGGGATGGGTGAACAACAAGAACGGGCCTTTCAAGTGCAGGGTGAATAACATGCCGTATATTTGAGATGAAGAGGAAAGATTTTGAGATGAAGTAGAAAGAGATGGAAATCCGGCAAGAAGAACTGACATTAGCCCGAGCCAAGCAACAAAACGAGGACTTGGACTTTTATATGCAGCCGTATGACCATTTGAAGGGACCTCAACGTGGAGTCCTGGAATGGCGCCGAGCTCAGATCAAGGCGAAATATGATTTGCCTTTTTAGTTTGTTTTTTAAATGCTGTTTTTAAATTTCTTACGTATCGTGTTTTAATTTCGTAGCGTGTTTTAATTTTCTATGTACCTGTGTTTTAATAAAATGTATGAATAAAAAATATTTAATAAAAAAATGGGAGTGATGTGTAATGAGTTGTAGTGAGTGCTATTACCTCCAAAAGTGAGTTTGGGTGAGTTGTAGTGAGTTTGTTAAAAAGCTGATGTGACGCTGACGTGGATGTGAGTAGGTTTGTTACCACTCCCCCTAGTCTAAACATAATGTAAAATTAAAAGAAGACATATAACCTAATTAAATAAATAACAATATTATATTTAAACTTCTAAATGTAACTTTATAAATAAAAAGAGGAGAGTTATTTTGGATACTATATTTATCTTGGATACCCAGTGACTTATCCCCACTATCAATCTCTATCCCATATAATGGATAAGATTAAAAATATTTTATTATTTCACCTATTTTTAATAATTAAATATCTCCTAAACTATTAAGTGTTAAACAAAAAAAAATATACCATCGCGACGAGCATTTAATTAGCTTTCTACAAATATGTATTATGATATACTTTTGAAGAATTTTTTTTTTCGTATTTGAAATTTGCGGAAAATATCATATATGATAAAGTGTTTCATCATATATGACAAACTGTTTCATCATATATGATATTAGTGCTAGATTACAAATTATTATTGAATCATATATGATATTGGTATACATCATATATGATAAATTATATCATATATGATACTGGTGTTACTATCATATATAATAATTTTCGACAACGAAAAAAACGTGAAAAAACGATTTTTTTGTCGAAAGTATATCATATAGCATATCTGTAAAAAGATAATTAAATGCCCCTCGTGATGATATATTTCTTTCGCATAACGATTAACGGATTAAGAGATATTAATGTTTGAAAAAAAAGGAAGGAAATGAGTTTTAGATTCAATCTTATCCATTAGATTAAAATGAATATAAAAGATGAAGATTAGTCCCTTGTTATCTAAATAAAGTTTGGTATCTAAGTGAACTTAAATCAAACAAAAAAGCAGTTTTGAAATACTTCTAGAAAGACATTTGAGACTAAAACAATTGTGCAATTTCTAAACTTTAATTTGTTATCGAAAAAACTTCCAAATCAAACTGTTAGGCTAGGCATATCAACGATCTATTGCGACACTTATTTTTTCGCCACGTCAGTTTTTTCTTTTCAGCGACCTACAACGACCTATTTGCCTCAACAAGACGACCTAGTTCAAATTTTGTTTTATTTTTTTTATTCAATAAAAGAAATCATTTTTCCTCTTTATAAATACGGCATTTTCACACACAACTTTCAGTATTTTCACACACAATTTCTAAAATCAAAATGACATGCTCTTTCTCACACACCGTTGACGAGATTAAAACTATGATTCAGAAACAAATAATTGAACAACAATATCGTCAGGAGGCGCTTACGACATTAGCCATTGATTTCGATGCCGCATACGAAGCTAAAACGAAACTACGCACAACATGTGAGAAATGCCGTGATATTTCCCAAAGAAACATGCTTTAATCGGCATGTTTTTAAGTAAGGAATTTGCTAACGATTTCAACATGCGAAGAGCTTTGTTTAGAAAATCGAAAAAATTAGAGGCTTGAATTGAAAAAAATACTCAATGGCTAAATAACTTGACTGCCCACAAAAATAAAAGAATTTCGTCCCAAACTTATATCGGTTCTTCATCACAACAACAACGACACGACGCTGATATGTTTCTCCCGATCCACTATATCCAAACGACTCAAATAGCTTACTTAATAACATTCATTTTCGTCAAGTTTACTATGATGAACAAGTATTTAAAGAAACAATGAAAGAAGAAGTTAGGGTGCAAAGGGAGCTAGAGGTGAAAATTAGAGTCGAAGAAAATTACCAAAAGTAATTCCGTTGGGAGTTTTTTTTATCAGTTATCGGATTCGAGAATTGACTAATCGTATTATGTCCGGTATTGTATTCGAGTATTTTAATATTTTATTTATTCTATAAATGTTTTCATTTTTCCGCCCAATGTCCCAAAAAGAAATCCCCAATTCCCCCCTTTTTCAATAAATACCGCTATTTCCGCTGCTAGTTTTATTTTTTCTTAATAATTTCGTCTGTCTTCACTTAAAAAACCCTACCTAAACCAAATCAATACAATTTCGTACATTTCACGTTTATTTCTTCGATCGGTACTAATTTATTCACATTATTTTCAGTTAATTTCATTATCATGTTGTTATAGTTTACAAAATGCAGTTAATTAGTTATTGCTTATAGGTTAAGTATACTCTGTTTCGAATTAGGATTATTTCCTTTTAATTATTAAATCACTTTCTGTTTCTTTTAGTTATAGTTAGTTACTGATTTAACTGATTTTGGTTTTGGATGATATTATTTTTTGTTTCTGTTAGTTCGTTTGAGTATAAGCTTGTTGTATGTTATAGTTAGTGATTGTGATGAAATGCGCTTGATTAGGTTTTGGACTCATTTTTTTCCGATTCGGTTAATTGCTTCAGTTTCTGTTGAGTCTAGATGTAGTTTCTTAATAACTGCGTTACTCATAATTTATATATTACTAGTAGTTTTATGCTGTTAAAATTATGTTTTCAATGAATATTCTATAATCTGTTATAGATAGTTATTGTTACTGAACGCTGTTGTTAATAACAATTTATTATAGATGAATTTTGCGCCATTAAGTGATAAAATTAGGTTTTCGATGAATATATTACAATCAGTGCAGTTCATATAACTTCAAATATCATGTTGTAGTAAGAATTTGGATGATTCTGTTATTTATTATTCACAAATTGCTGTCAGCCTTTGATTATTTGAGTTTCTGTTATTTTTTTATTAGTTCGCTCTAGTTACTGATTGTGACGGAATGCTCTATATTTTGATGTTAACTTGATGAGTGTTAAGGTGCTAAAGTTAGGTTTGGGATGGATATTTGAGAACGGTGTATAATTTTTCACTTTAATTACTTCATTCTGTGTTGATCTCAGGCACGAGGATTATTGTGATGAAATACGTTTAGGTATTTGATGATTTGAATATCGAAGATAAGTTTTACACTGTTATTGGAAAATTATATCTGATTGTCACAGATTGTTGCCTGTTAACTAATGTATTATAATTTATAAATGCGGTTATTTATCATGAGTATAAAACTCGGTTTTGGATGAATAGTTTGAGAATCAGTGTCGATAATTTTAGTATCATATTTGTTGTAGTTACTGATGAAATGCTTTAGTATCATGTTTGGCATACAGATTATTGCTGAACTGTTAATCAATATACGGGAATCAGTGTAACTCTAACTATTTCAGTTTAGTTACTTCAGTTTGTGTTAATGCTTGTGAATAAAGGCATCAAGGCAGTTTGTTTTGTGTGTTGATGATTGCTGAATTGTTAGAATTAGGATTTAGATGAATATTTGAGATGCAGCGCCATGTAATCCAGTTTAATTATTTCAATTTATGTTGGTTTCGGTATCATTTTGTTGCAGTTACTGATTGTGATGAAACGTGGTAAGTTTTGATTATATATTGACGAGTTCTACTCTTATAAATTAGTTTTGGATGAATATCTGAGAATAAGCAGTTTAATTTCAGTATTACATTGTTGTAGTTATTATTTTTTTTATAAAATGCGGTTAATTTTGATTTAATGTATGTTGTGTGTGATTGTTGAAGTGTTGAAATTAAATATTTGGAATTGGAAGAATATTGGGGGAATATGTTGAGTTTGTTACGAGCTTGTGATTAGCAACGTAATTAGAGATGATTATTATTATAATGTTGATGATAAGGTTTGGGACTAGTATAATGTGAAAGATGACGAGTGCGTACTTGTTTGCGTGTCGGTTGAAGTGTAGTTTTTGATTTGGATAATGATGTTTGTGGTTTTCATGAATATTATAAGGTGGTGGTTGGAGATATTATATTTTTTTATTAGTTGAGCTGTATACTTCATTTAGAGATTTAACCTTCAGTTTGATGGTACTGGTTTGTGTTCACAATTTCCTTTACTAGTTAGACGTTTTCTATCGAGGTAACTGCTTGCCAATATCTGTTTAATACTTCATATGTTCTGTCATTAGAGTCTGTCATCTGAAAGATTAAGGTTTTTAGGATATGTGAGTAGTAAACTTTGAGGCGATAGGGCAGTTTACACCTAATATGGATTTGTCTGCAATCTGGTTCTGAATTTTGTGCAAGATGGATTATATACGTGGAATAGATATAGGACTTGACACTTGCTATTCTGTATGTGTTTATGTGCTAACTGTTAAGAACTAAGAAAAAAGTGCATCTTGATTTATATAGCGTAATTCGTAGTAATTTTTCTAATTTACTTGACGGTTGTGAATTCATTAAGATAATAGCCTATCAGTAGGCATTTTCTAGTTAGGGTGTTTGGATTCAATCACACATAAATAAGTAAAAAAATTCAGTAGTTTCTCAGTGTCCTGTTTTTGTCCATCCTAGAGAAGCCTCCTTATATTATTGTCACTGATAAGTGATAACATTAAGCATATTTCAGGCTCGTAAGCTATCCATGGCTACCGAGACTCTTGTCGGTGCGTGCAATGGCACCACCATTACACATCCTGATCCTCAAAGAACTTATCAAGTTGTGGTGGCTGCTACACGTACTATGGGTATTGGTAAGGATGGGAAACTGCCTTGGAGATTACCTTCTGACCTCAAATTCTTCAAGGATGTCACCATGTCTACAACTGATCCTGCAAAGAAAAACGCTATTATAATGGGGAGAAAAACATGGGAAAGCATACCTCTAGAGCATCGACCCCTGACTGGTCGCCTCAATGTTGTGCTGACTCGTTCAGGGAGTTTTGACATTGCAACTGCAGAGAATGTTTTAATATGCGGGAGCATGACCTCTGCTTTAGAGTTATTAGCATCATCTCCCTATTGTCTATCTATCGAGAGGGTGTTTGTCATAGGTGGTGGTCAAATTTTAAGGTTTGTAAACAGTGTTGTATATTTGAGTTGAGGCTTCTGTATACTGTTTATGTACTTGACTGTTAGCTTATTGCAGGGATTCTTTAAATGCTCCTGGATGTGATGCTATCCATATTACTGAAATTGAAACAGATATAAATTGTGACACTTTCATCCCTGCTATCGATGTTTCACAATTTCAGCCATGGTACTCGTCGTTTCCTGTATTGGAAAGAGGAATTCGTCATTGCTTTACTACATATGTTCGTGTGAACTCTGCTGTTGAAGCTCCTGCTGAGGTTAATGGCTCGTTGTCTGATGTTAAATTGGAACCTACAAAGTTTGATGCAAGGATGTTCTCTTTCCTGCCCAAGAAGATATTTGAGAACCACGAGGAGTACCTTTACTTGAAACTTGTGGAAGACATCATCTCTAATGGTGCTCTGAAGGGTGACCGCACTGGGACTGGTACTTTGTCAAAATTTGGTTGCCAGGTGTGTTTAAGCTCATTTCCTGGAAAAGGTTTAATCAGTTTATACACTCGAAAAGACTAATTATGTTATGTCTTTGATACGCTAATTATTGTTTTGTTTCTTTATTGCCAATAGATGCGGTTCAATCTACGGAAGTCTTTTCCACTCCTTACGACCAAGGTATGTTATCTGAATGATATATTAACCTGTTAGTCAAAGATACTCTGACAGGGTAACCTCTGTGGTCTTAAATCACCCATGGTTTGACACACATGCCCTAGAATATATACTCCCGTTCTTTTGAACATCTGTGACTTATCTGTCCGTTATTTGTTTATGCAGAGAGTGTTCTGGCGTGGGGTTGTGGAGGAACTCTTGTGGTTCATCAGTGGGTCAACAAGTGCCAAGGTAATCCTTTTTCTTTTTGTTTTACAATTTTGATTCTCATATGCACATAAATGGTTAACGATGCTGATTTCCTTTATTGATAACAAACATATGAGGAGCTGATCTTTACGTTATTTATTTACCTTTTGTATCATAGGCAGTATAGGAGTATAGGTATTTGTTATTTCATTTGCACACAGATATACCTAGGCATCCATAGTAGTAGTTTGTGTATCTTATGGTCTTAAAATGTTAATATAGGAAAACAACTACAATTAATCGCAAACTAAAGAGCACGGCACACAAACATGCCCTCTGCAAGCTACAGGTGCTGTAGGATGCCCCCCAACCAATAACAGTCATACGCCACTAATATCATTAAAGTATACCAGCCAACCACACCTAATTTTATACACGACTTCATGACTCAATTTATTGTTCCATACATCTCTGAGAACAAGACAGTTAAAAATACCTGACTTTAGTGGTTTGGTAAGTAATACTGGTATCTTACTGTTGTTCTAAAACAATTAGTCTGTCAGAATATGAAAAAAATGCATCAGTTGTTTGTGTATGCATTAGATACCGGCGAACACGCATAACCTGTTATATCTTTGAACCAAATTGGACAATTCTCCAGCCCAAATATGACATGGTGAAAATGTGAAATCCCATCACCCTATGTAGTGTAATAAGTTGTGTCTATGTTTCACCGAGTTTTTCATGTATTGAATCATCAGGTTTTACAAGATAAGGGCATTCATATCTGGGATGGTAATGCATCCAGAAGTTATTTGGATAGGCAAGTTCATGCCTTTTTTTGTCTCAATTGCACACATATTTTATATTTTTATCTAATATTATTATATGTTCTCGTCATTTTACAGTATTGGATTGGTGGATAGAGAAGAAGGTGATTTAGGACCAGTTTACGGGTTTCAGTGGAGACACTTTGGTGCAAGGTTGGAAAATTACGTAAACAAGTACATTTTTTGGATTAGAGAGTAAAAACTCAATCAAGTACTAATAAACATTCTTACTTACAGCTATACTAACATGCATGCTGACTACACTGGTCAAGGATTTGATCAATTGTTAGACGTTATTGACAAGATAAAGAACAACCCAGATGATCGTCGAATACTTCTTTCTGCATGGAACCCTTCAGATCTCAAGCAGATGGCACTTCCACCTTGTCACATGTTTGCACAGGTTTGTGTAGTAATGACTTGGTGCTTCTAATGTTCTAACCTCTTATTGATGTCTAAGTAACATATGTGTTTTTCTTTGCTTCAGTTCTATGTAAATCAAGGAGAGTTATCTTGTCAAATGTATCAGCGGTCGGCAGATATGGGTCTAGGTGTACCATTTAACATAGCATCATATGCCTTATTGACCTGCATGATCGCCCATGTTTGTGGTATGTATTTTGCCAAAGTTCATGAACTAGAATACTGTCGATTTATTACATTAATATGTGTTTATATGGATTTGATCTTCCGATGTTTCTGTGCAGATCTTGTTCCTGGTGATTTTGTTCATGTTCTTGGTGATGCTCATGTCTATAGCACTCATGTTAGGCCTCTGCAGGACCAGCTTCTAAAGACTCCTAAACCTTTTCCAGTAAGCATAATGTTTAGCTTACTAGCAAAAGTATTAGAGATGGCATTTTTTTACGTGTTTACTTTTGAATCGGTTGATTCGGGTTGTGTTTTATCTCATATACTTCATACCAAAACAATTAGCCAAAAGAGGAATGGGCAGGCGGGTTGAAAGTGGCCTAGAGTCCCAAAGTCTATTTTTAATGCATACAACCTCCAAAGTTATTCTTTCTCAGAAGTTTTATTATCCATATGATATTTTTTTTCGTAATCTTTATACGTAAATAACACCTAGTTCTGTATAAAACAAGTTAAAGAGACAAACAGGTGTTTGCGGGTCTACATAAAACGTCCTTTTTTAATTATGCTTAAACCAGAACTGCATCGAACCGTCAATCAACTTCTGCGACCCACACATCTTGCCATCTTCAGTTATTTTGGATTTTATGTGGACAAATAATATACAGTACTTGTTTTTACTTAACGTTCTCTCAGTTAGTGTGAAGAGCATGGTTACTGTTCACAAGCTTGCTTATATAAGTTTTACTCTGATTACAGATTTTGAAGATCAATTCTGAGAAGAAGGATATAGATGCTTTTGTGGCTGATGACTTTAAGCTCATAGGCTATAGTCCTCACCAGAAAATAGAAATGAAAATGGCAGTATAGAGCTACATTCTATCTTCCAAATTTTTGGTAAGGACAACTATGAACTCTCCCTCTTTTCTTTCTTTGACATATGCGTATCCTGCTAATAGGGTAAATCATATTATGAAAAGCCACTGAATATTGGTTTACTGCTATTAGTGGAAAACATATGCCCGAGAAATCTGAATATAAAATTTACAAGTGTGCAGAATAAAATCTTTTGACTTTCAGGTTTAAAAGCTCACTTGTAAGTGCTATAGTTCATAGTCGGCCACTTGTCTAACATTTTGCTTTCTATGTTGAAAAAAAGGTTATTTTTATTTCTCTTTTACAAAGACATGGCACTAAGATATTGTTATGGGCTGCTGCTAAAAGCTTCTAGAGGTTTCAAAATTTTGTCCATCGACTTATGAATGAGTTGTTTCAGGGTGTGCCTTATAATTAACAGCGATAACTCAATAGAAGCTAAGCAGGAAACATTTCAATAATCATATCCTTACTGTAATAGTATTTGACACTAATTGTTTATTTAAACACAATTATGTGTGATACAAAGTGTTTCATGTCAATCGACCTGACCCATATGGAAGTCTCAATTTGACCATTATATAATCCATCTGACCTGCACATTTTGCCCCTCTTGAACATACCCATCTAACTATATGTTTTTCTGACCTTAAAATTTGATGCATTAACAATTTTTAATCTTTACATGCAGGCACATTTGACGTCGAGTTTTTAAGCAACGACGTGGATATGCTAAGTTTATTACCTACATAGTAACTTTGAATCCTTTAGTTTCACAACTTTACCGGAGCTAAGGTGATTTGGTATGCAGTTATGTTTTTTCTTAAGAAAAATACCATGTTAACATTGCCTATTACTGACTTGTTTGGGACTTTGAGTTGTACCTTATTCTAGAGTCGTTGTACTTTGGCCTCCTTATAGGAAAAGTAGAACTTTGCATCCCTTGATCTATAAAGCTATGGAGTCCCAGTTTTATGAATCCGACAAACTTTTTTTCTTTTGGTATATCGACGTGTCCGTTTAGACTTGATATGACCCCTAGGTTTGAGTTAGCTAATACCCAAGTCTTAGCAAGTAAGAATGACAAGGTGGGTTGTTTGTAGGGCATATTTTTATGACCCATCTGGCATAATAATATTATCTGGAATATGATACTGCTTTAGTATCAACTTTCTCTTTAAAACATTATCCAATCCCTAAGTTGAAGTTGGTTAATATACTTTTTGGTCTCTTGTTGACATCAACTAACTTTTCTGTGTGCAAGACTTGGGTGGTCAAGGTCAATGATATTTTGTGCATGAACCTTATGAATTAATAAGACTTAAAAAATTGTTAAGATAACGGTTCTAAAAGAGAGTTAAAAATGGTCGTACACCTTTGGAAACAATATTTTCTTCTTTAAAATAAGATTTTTTTTTAGAACGGCAAATGTTAGTGGTTAGTGGGTCGTGCAATGACATCCAAGCGGAAGAATGTCTTCTTCGAACCTTCGCCTAGTTATGTTAGACTCCTTATTCGCTTCGCGCCCTTGGCAGGTCTTGAACCCAAGACCTCCAGGAATCCTTTTCCAAGGAAACTACTTAGTAGAACTTTGGTGGCCAACTAAGCTAAGCCAGTTGGTTACTTCTTTAAAATAAGAATAATGACTCTTTTTTGCTTTGGGGATGTTTAAGGTTTTGTTATGTCTTTTTTGCAAGTTTTAAAGCTTAATAGATTGTTTTAGTGGAGTTGGCTGTGGCTTATGCTAGATTTTTTACTTTCCGTTTTTTGGGTAATGCACATCAACTTTTTTTTTATTCAACAGCATATTTAGATAAATATTTGTGACAACAGCGTTGTCAAAATTAAACACTATTTAGCATCCTGCTAATGTTAGTGGAACGAGTTGTAATAACAGTGTTGTCAAAATTTTCAAAATCAAACAAGTCCAATGTTAAATTTACTTGGGTACTTGGATCAACTACTTAGAGAATTATCTGTGTGATTAGTAAAGCATCTACTGGAAGATTATCCGGCGACCAACAAATATTTGCTCGCCTTTATTCTTTACTGTTTTAAACATAGAAAAGTTGTAATGGGAGTGTTCGTTTTCTGGTAGTATTGAATATTATTGATGCTTACACACATGGATGTTTCGAACATATTCGGTCGTAGAGGTGCAAATAAACCGGATAAAACCGGATTCGGATTTTAAAAATCCGGATTTGAACGGATTCGGAGCGGATCGGATTTTTCGGATAAAAATGTTCGTATCGGATTTTTTTCGGATGCAAATTTTCGTTATCGGATTTTTTTTTCGGATCAGTTTTTTCGGTTAAAAATCTTTCGGATCGAGGGATTTTTGGTTTAAAATGTTCGTTATCAATTTTTTACATTATCACTTTTTTTTGAAATTTAAAACTTCGTCATTTATTTAATAAACTTGTTAATAAAAACAAACTATTTTCTTAAAACTATTATTTTTAATGTTTTCACTTAAAAACTCAAATAAATTATACACATAATACTTTTATATTTTATAAAAAATCCAAAAAAAAAAAAACCAACAAAAGCCCAAGGAAACCACAAAAATAAAAAAAACCAACAAAAGCCCAAAGAAACCAAAAAGAAAAGCCCATCTTTATAAACACCGGTTCTTTTAACCGGTTTCCGATTTTAAACGGTCTCTATATCAAATATTAATAATAAAAATAAATTAAAATAAATTAAAAACCGGTTATTTTAAAAACCGGATAAATCCGGTAATTTATTCGATTTTCTTAAAATCTTAAAATCCGGTCTAACCGGTTCGGATAGAAAAAATCGGACCGGATTTGTGAAAAACCGGATTTTAAAAAAACCGGTTCGAATTTCTGAACCGGATTTCCAAAAATCCGGTTATAATTTACATCTCTATTCGGTGGTGTTACTATGTAAAAACAACTTGTACAAACTATCCCAAATTATACTTTCTCAAGTTATTGTTTGCCATACAAAAACGTAGAGTCAAAAGAGACAAAAACTCACAAATGAGAGAAAATTATGGACGGCTTTGATTGCCCTTTGTTAACCTTTATGCTCGAACCATGTTTTGTTTTCTAGTCAATAATGTACCATGATCATGTTATCTAATGCACCGGTGGCATGATATCATCTGGTGGGGCGGTGTGATTAGACCCTCGTGTTCCCTTTTGATGCGCATAATTATTTGTAAACATATGAGTGCGGGTGCTAGCCATGAGCTAGTGCACGTTGATAGTAGTAAAATATACTTGTTTTAGGAAAAACAAAGTATAAATGGTAAGTATTAAGTGTACGTTTAGGAAAACGTAAAACACTTATGACCCAAGTATGAGTTCGTCCACAAAGGAGGATTAGTTGTGTGCAAGGCTGTCAAACTCGCGAGTTTACACGTTTTAATTAAAAACGTAGGATCGTACGATCTTACGTTTCCACATGATAAAATCGTGCAAGATCGGTGTAGGATCGCATCAGAGGTAGGATCGTAAGATCGGTGTAGGATCGCACGTAAGATCGTAAGATCGCGTGTCGATACGAGTTTACCAAATTACCAAGTTACTAACTTACTCACTTACATACTTACTAACCCATTATTTTTTTAGGCCCAAAAAAGATAAATACGAGTCCGTTGATCTCACTAACAAGTATTGACGTTTCATTTTCATATTTTCTAATCAGTAAACATAATTATCTTTCTCCAAACCAAATTATATTAAACAAATTAAGGTTATTCTCATGTTCTTATTGCCTGAAAAGTTTCTTACATGTAATTATTGTTTTTTCTTTTACCTTTTCATAGTTTTAACTATTAACCTTTAAGTATCAATTTAGATAGCTTAATTATAGTGATACTAATGATGTACTTTATTTTGAGACGCATATACGCATGTTATGTAATCATTAATGTGATGACTGAGATGACTTTTTTGTTTTTTACTTTTTGTTTGGTATTTTAAATTTGAATTTTGATATTTTCAAGCCGATATTATACAAATTTATCTTTGATGGTGAGTAGAAATAATTTTTTTGACTCGTTTATCAATTGCTTACATAACATGATAAATTGGTAGGATCTTACGATCTCGATCCGATCTTACGATCTCGATCTTGCAAAGACAAAAACGATCTCAGGTAGGATCGCGATCTTGACAGCCTTGGTTGTGTGTGTTAAACTTGTAGTTGTTTTGGATTAATATCAATGGAATGAAAAAGATCTAAATGGAATGACAGATTACACTAAAAGTTAAGCTACTACGTATAAAACATAAAATAGTAAAAATCGACAAAATTAAAACTTTTCTTAAAAATTTCCAAAAAGTTACAATAAGTCCCTAAAAATAAGTCTAAGACTTACAAATAAATAAAACTTCTTGTAACTTCTTAAATTAATTAATATTTAACTTTTAAATGCTAATTAAAGCCCTTAAAATTAAATAAATTAATAAAAAGCCCAAACTAAGCTTTTAAAACTTGTAAACCTCAAAAATATTCTAATTAAGCTAAAAACTATTATTGCAAAAATTTAAACCAATTAAGACTAATTATAAACCCTAAAACACCTTTTTAATTAAAAACGTAAAACCAAAAAACGTGACGAAAAATAAAATGTACCTACAAAATTAATAAAATTCACCAAAAAGTCTTAAATAATATAATTAAGATATATAACCTAAAAAAAAAAACTTTTTTAGACCTTTTAAATAATTTTATATTAATTTTTAAAGATTAATAAAAACCTTAAAAATCAAATAAATCTAAAAAAGTCCAATGTGAGTTTTTATAGTTTGTAAACCTCTAATATATTATTATCAGTCTAAAAAGTATTTTTTTAAATTTTTTAATAACTTAAATCTATTTTTTATGACTTAAAAATAAAACGTGACCAAAATAATGCTAATAAATAGAAAAACAATGGGAAAAATCTATTTTTAAGCCAAATAGTCCTAAATGTGTTAGGACCATTGTAATAGTTAAATGTAATAGGTAGACTAGGAGGTATGTAGTTCCTCCTGGTCCTAGTAGTAGTAGGAGCAAGTCGTGCTCCTGGTCCTGGTCAAAGTCAAACTTTAATATTTATTTATTATTCTGTTAGGATATGCATGAGATATGTTAGGAAAGGATATGCATATCAGTTTTACACGTTTTGTTTAATGCTGTATTAGGGCTTCCTTGTAGTATAAAAGGAACCTTAGGCAGAAGGGTTATGCACACCTTGATCAAACATAGTTCTAGTCATTATCAATATTAGAAATCCTTAGAAAGGATCAAGTCTTTATAGTTTTTTTGTTCTTCTTTATTATGTTTGTATTCTGCATTCATAATTGTGTATAGAGTCTCTCTATGGATTGACTTGTGATTACAGAAGTCATTCACCGTTCCTGACAGGCTGCAATATCTACATCTAGTAGACCCAACAAGTGGTATCAGAGCCTGGGAGGGTCTCTATACAAGAAGAATCAAGTTTTCTTATTACTGATATTTTTTGTTTTTATCATGTCTGCCTCAACTTCTACTCAAACGGGAGAAGACAGCACTCCTAAAATTGTGCAACCTCAGCAGATCGTTGCTACGGTTTCCAACACGAATGGTAAATTCCCTCTTCTGAAAAAGGATGAATATGATAGTTGGGCAATGAAGATGGAATGGTGGATCACCAATACTGATCAAGACCTTTGGAAGATTATTCTGAATGGGAACAACAGGAAGCTAACTGGAAGAGACAAGAATGGTAATATTACTCTTCTTGACCCTAAATCTCATGAAGAAATCATAGCTATTCAGAAGGAGGTCAAAGCAAAAACGATTTTGCTTCAATCTCTTCCTGATGATCACATGGGTGACTTCTACCATGTGGATGATGCCAGAGAGATCTGGAATGGTATAAAAGCAAGGTTTGGTGGGAATGAGGAGTCAAAGAAAATGCGAAGATCCATGCTGAGAGATGAATTCACAGAATTCAAAATCTCAGAAACTAAAGGTTTACATCAAGGGTATGACAGGTTTCAGAAGATATTGAGCCAATTGAATCAACTTCGTTCAAAGCCTGACGATGGTGATATTAATGCAAGGTTTCTTAAAGCCTTATCCTACTCATGGAATCAGGTGGTGATCTCTCTCAAAGCCAAAGGTGGGCTTGACTATCTCAACTTTGATGATTTATTTCATAAGCTCAGAACTTTTGAACCTCATGTGAGAGGTTATTCAAGTGACTCTTTTCCCACTCCTGCTAATTCTGTCTTTGTGAGTTCTATGGCATCCAGTCCCATGTCATATGATAGTAGCCCAAGCAATACTGTGTCCTCTCAACATACTTTTCAGCATACTTCTGCTCCTGATCCTACTGCCAAGTCTGGTAGTATGGTAGAAGCCGTTCTTCATTCTTTTGTGGCTGATGTTGATGCTCAACAACAACTTGCGTTTGATGACTTCAAACAGGTCGATAAACTTGATCTGGATGAAATGGATCTTAAATGGCAGATGGCCATGCTCACTCTTAGGGTTCACAAGTTTGAGAAGAAAGCAGGTCGAAAATTCAATTACAACCCACGGGAGCCAGCAAGATTCGACAGAAGCAAGGTTCGACGCTATAACTGCCAGCAACAGGGTCACTTTGCAAGGAATGCCCTAGCAAGAATGACCAGGAGAAGAGCAGGTACTTAGCTTTTAAGGTTCAGGAGGTAAAAGATGACAAGAAGGCATTGGTATCAGTTGACTCTATGGTCAACTGGAATGATCATCAGGCTTCCACTCTGTAATCAGCTGAATCCTCGACTGACGTGTTTGCAATGATTGCTGGGAATCTATCTGATGCAGAAGAAGCAGACGAGTTTGCCCTTATGGGCATCTCACCTCAGGTACAAGATTGTCCTCTTGGTTTTCATGATAAATACTCAGAATTGTTGTCCCAATTTAATGAAGTAAATGATCAGAATGATAAGTATTTTTTAGAGGTTCAAGCCTATAAGGCTTCTTTAAACACATTGGAACAACAAAAGAGGTGGCTACAAGATACTCAACGTGAGTATGAGGATAAAATTCGGATACTAAGCATCGATTTAGAAAACACAACTAATATGCGTAAATATACAGAAAAGGTAAGAGATGCAAGTATCAAAGAAAAACAGGAGATGCAAGAAAAATTAGATGCTACAATGTTGAGATTTGAAAAATGGCAAAAGGCACCTAAAAATCTTTCAAAATTAATTGATAGTAGCATGTCTGGTAGGACTAAAAGAGGGTTAGGATTTGATAAGTATATTGATTCAGAAGATGTGTTTGATTTATCTTTTTCGAGTGTCTTTGATGCCGACAAAGAGGAAGAGGGAAAACCTAGTTACAATAGGTTTAAACCAGCAGCAGAAATGCATGCTGTCCCTCCCCCTCTTACTGGAACTTTTATGCCCACTTCTTGGCATAATGACTTGGATGGATCACAGATGCATGAGTCCCCAAAAAGTTCTACTAATTCTAATGACTTTGTCTCGTGTACTTTCAGTGACAAAGCTAGTGACTCTGCATCAAGTGATTCAAGTGAAGGGTCAAGACCTCCGGGTTCCAAGTCGAATGATCATGCTGCTACTGGTACTAGGATGTGTGAAGAAAGAGTTGCTGTTAAGTCAAGTGTGTCTGGTCCTAGTTTAATGAGTCCTAGGAAGAATGTTTCTCCTAGAATTGTGTGTAATAATGTTGGCAGTATGAAACAATGTCATTCTAATAAAAGGTCTATTAAAACATGTTTTGTTTGTGGAAGTGCATTTCATTTGATTAAAGATTATGATTTTTATGACACACATGCTTCTGTTAATCAAGCATTTCCTGCTCCTGGTCCACCAGGAGCTGCCCCATATACTTCTAGAAGACTCAATCCTAGTGCTCAATCATTTTCTTCTTCTAGAATGTCCTCTCCATTAACTTCTGATCATTGGAGAAACATTGGATTCACAACAAATAGAAACACCAGTAACTATTTTCAGAATTTTAATCCAATTTATCCACATGATTTAGACCACATGTATTTTGGTTTGGGAAGTTTGGGAACTGCTGTTAAGCCCTCAGCAGGTTGTTCTTGGTCAAACAATAATACCCATGTGATGCATAGGCAACCAAGGAACAACGGTGGATCTCATCAATCTTCTTGGCTCTCTACTAAAGATCCACAAGGCAGACTCAAACCTGAAAAGGTTTGGGTCCCCTTAAGACACTAACTTTTGCATTTTTATTATCTTGTTGTTGTAGGTTACTCCATACCAAGATCCTAGTTTAGGCATTGTTGATAGTGGTTGCTCCAGGAGCATGACAAGAAATAAAAGTCTTCTCTCTAACTTTGTACCATTCCAAGGCGGCAAGGTCTATTTTGGTGGAGGTGAAGGCAGGATCACTGGCAAAGGAACAATTAAGACGCCTAATCTAAATTTTGAGCAAGTCTACTATGTGGAAGCACTTCAGCACTTCAACTTGATCTCTGACTCTCAGATTTGTGACAAGAAGCAGTTTGTTCTCTTCACGGATACTGATGCACTTGTGCTATCCAAAGACTTTCAGCTTCCGGATGATTCACAGGTTCTGCTCAGAATCCCTAGAAGACACAATCTCTATAGCATCAAGCTGAATGAAGTCAACCCTACGGGTCAACTAGCATGTCTGGTTGCTAAAGCCTCAGAAGATGAAGCCACTTATTGGCACAGAAGGATGGGGCATGTGAACTTCAAGACCATTCACAAACTAGCAAATCTGAATCTGGTCTCTGGTTTACCTCCCAAGTCGTTTAGAAATGATATAAATTGTATTGCTTGCAGCAAAGGCAAACAACACAAAGCATCCTTCAAGGCCATTACTGCTCTTAGTCTTATTACTGAACCATTGCAGCTACTACACATGGATTTATTTGGTCCTACTTCCATTAGGAGCATTGACCACAAACAATTCTGTCTGGTGGTAACTGATGGATATAGCAGGTTTACGTGGGTGTTCTTCATGGCTGCCAAGAGTGAGACCTACTCAATTCTTAGAGATTTTCTTACCCTTATAGAGAACCAGTTGACCAAGAAGGTTAAAGGTATTCGGTGTGATAATGGAACCGAGTTCAAAAATAAAGACCTCATAGCACTTTGTAATGCTAAGGGCATCAAAAGAGATTATAGTGCAGCAAGAACTCCTCAACAGAATGGCGTAGCAGAGAGAAAGAACAGGACACTAATAGAAGCAGCAAGAACAATGCTTGCCGACTCCAAGCTTCCGACCATGTTCTGGTTAGAAGCCGTTAATACTGCAAGTTATGTTTTCAATAGGGTTTCTATTACCAATCCTCACAAGAAGACTCCTTATGAGCTTCTAACGGGCAAAATTCCAAATATTGCTCATTTGAAGCCTTTTGGGTGTCCAGTAACCATTATGAATACTAGTGACTATTTGGGGAAGTTTGATGGCAAGGCGGATGAAGGCTACATTGTGGGATATTCAGCTCACTCTCGGGCTTACCGTGTCTACAATCTTCAAGCCAAGCCGATCATTGAAACTATAAATCTCAGGTATTTTGAAGAGAAGTCAAACATCCAAGGCAAGGGTCCTGAATGGTATTTTGATCTTGATTATCTTAGTGATTCGTTAGGATATTTTCGTTTCAAAACTAACCATGATGCAGGTCCACAAGTGTTTGCAACTTCTAGTACTGGTGTTCCTACTAGTCTTTCTGATTCAGATGACGAGGATGATATTTTTGTGGTTCCATCCTACTCCACCACAGTCTCTCCTACCCCTCCTAGTGATGCAACTCCATTGGATGTACAGGATTCCCAAGTAGCTCTTGACACCCTACTTAAACAACAATAAGAAGCTACTACAGCAGCTGCTCAAGGTGGTTTTGAGTTTCCCTTGAATACGCCTACTGACAAAGCTTCTCCTGGTACCCCAGCTTCTGCTCCTAGTGCTAGCTTATCACCTATTGGTACTCCAGCTAGTGAGTCTGCTTCAAATAATCGTTTCTACAGTCCTTCTGATTTGGGGAACCATCAAAATAAGTCTTCTACCAAGCTGGATGATATTCATAAACAACCAGTAGATGGGATTTTCAACGCTGCTTCATATGATGCTGACTTTGTTGGTGATCTCAATAACTTGGCACCAGAAGTGGAGGTAGCTTCCAATCCTGTCTTGCAATCACACAAAGATCACCCCCCACCCAAATCATTGGAGATCCTGGCTCTACTGTCAAGACACGCAGAATGCAGAAGAAGGCCTCGTCTGATCATCATGCTCTTGTGAGCTATATTGAAGATCAAAAGCGTAATAATCACACGGACTTTAAACACTGTTTGTTTGCTTGTTTTCTTTCACAGGTGGAACCTAGGTCAGTCTCTCATGCTCTTAAGGATCAAAGTTGGGTGGAGGCTATGCAGGAGGAAATGCAGCAATTCTTGTTTCAGAATGTTTGGGTTCTGGTTGACTTACCAGATGGAAAGACAGCAATCAATACCAAATGGATTCTCAAGAATAAGAAGGATGCACGGGGAATTGTCGTGAGGAATAAAGCTAGGCTTGTTGCACAGGGCCACACTCAAATTGAGGGCATTGACTACACTGAAGTTTTTGCTCCGGTTGCAAGGATTGAGGCCATTCGTCTGTTTTTTGCTTTTGCTTCTTATGTGAGCTTTACGGTGTTTCAGATGGATGTCAAGAGTGCATTCCTCTATGGCAAAATCAATGAGGAGGTGTATGTCACTCAACCTAAGGGCTTTGTAGATCCACTTCATCCCAAGAAAGTGTACAAGGTGGTCAAGGCTCTTTATGGATTACATCAGGCTCCTAGAGCTTGGTATGAGCGTCTTTCAACTTTCTTGTTAAAGAATGGCTATAGAAGAGGTACTATTGACAAAACACTATTTCTTAGGAGGAATACCAAGGACATTATCCTTGTTCAGGTTTATGTGGGCGACATTATCTTTGGTTCTACTAGGAAGGAATGGTGTGATGAGTTTGAACACTTGATGAAAGGCGAATTTCAGATGAGTGCGATGGGAGAGCTTTCTTTCTTCCTTGGTCTTCAAGTCAAGCAACAGTCGGATGGGATCTTCATCAGTCAAGATAAATATGTTCATGAGATCCTTCAGAAGTTTGACATGGATCCTCTTAGACCAGCATCAACTCCTTATGAAGTTGCTAAAGTCAAACTCAAGAATGAGCCAGACCCCCCGGTCAATGTTCACATGTACAGGTCTATGATTGGCTCCCTCATGTATTTGACTGCATCACGTCCTGATATCATGTTTGCAGTAAGTGCTTGTTCTAGACACCAGGTGACTCCAACCATTTCGAACTTGAATGCAGTGAAGAAGATTTTCAAGTATATCAAGGCTCAACCTAAACTGGGCTTATGGTATCCTAGAGAATCACCTTTTGTTCTAGAAGCATATAGTGATAGTGACTATGCAGGTGCTAATAATGACAGAAAGTCTACTACTGGTGGTTGTCAATTTTTGGGTCGTCGACTTATTTCATGGCAATGCAAGAAACAGACGATAGTAGCTACTTCTTCAACAGAAGCTGAATACGTTGCTGCTGCTAGATGTTGTGGACAAGTATTGTGGATCCAAAATCAGATGTTGGATTATGGGTTCAATTTTATGAACACCAAGATTTTCATTGACAATCAAAGTACTATCTGCATTGTGAAGAATCCTGTTTTTCATCAGCGAACAAAGCACATTGAAATTAGGCACCATTTTATACGGGATGCCAATGAGAAGAAGTTGATACAGGTTCTTAAAGTTCATACGGATGATAATGTTGCTGATTTGCTGACAAAAGCATTTGATGGTCCTCGGTTCAACCACTTAGTGGTTCATATTGGGATGGTCAATCCTTGAGGTCTGGGATTGAGGGGAGGCTAAGCCTAAGGGGAGGCTTCGTGTACATATTACTTTGCACAGACTAACATATTGGTAGATTTTAACAACATATTGCATTGGTTCTGGTGGTGTGTATTACTCATGGTGGCGGATTTTGCTCACTTCTGGTGGTTATATTCCTTCATGACTAGCTTCTAGTCCTCATTGGTTAGCTTCTAGTCATTATGGGTTGGCTTCTGGTGGTTAAAAATCCTTCTTTGTCAAGTGATGATTGGCTTCTGGTACTGGTCTGGAACACTGTTCATTCGTTTTAACTTTGGTTGACCACATTTTGCTTCTAGTATTGACCATTGTGCGCTTTGACTTTTAGTCAACGCTTCCAATTCTGGTTTTTACACTCTTATTTATCTTTGGTAAATTGGAATTTGGAAATTAGCTTAAAAGGGGCAAGTGGTTACTATGTAATAATTGTCAAATTTGAAAGGGCAACCCCCCATTAATAGGGGTCAATGAACAGTTACTACCTTCCTTATTTATGGTCAAATAAACCCCCTTGACTCATTCATTCCACTCATAACACACACAAAGCCGATCCTACTCTCTCAACCCTAACCAAAATCATCCTCCATTCAATCAATCAAGATCCATGGCTGCCCTGGTATACCAACCTGCTCACAACAAGGTCGCCTATCTAGGAGATGGTCCATATCGTGATGATTTTACTGACATTCTGGACTTCATTGAGGCTTCGAATCTAAGGTATGCTTTTACTGTATGTCCCACTATTTATGATAGTGTCATTCGTCAGTTTTGGGCATCTGCTCGTCTTGTGGTTGTGGTTGGTTGTCCACGTGAACTCCATGCTACCATAGATGGACGTTCATACGTGGTGTCTGAGGCTTCTATTCGATCTTCCCTTCATCTTCAAGATGAGGGTGGTGTGGAGTGCATCCCCAATTCGGAGGTATTGGAGGGGATGGCTGCTATAGGGTATAATCATGGGGGGAAGTTTAACTTCCAGAAAAATCGGTTTTCCCCCCAATGGAAGCTTCTGGTGCATTTTCTGATTCATTGTTTACGTCCCAAGTCTGGGAGTTGGGATGCTTTCCTTACTCCCTTGGCTACTGGTCTCACATGCTTAGCCCAGGGTAGAGTTTTTAATTTCTCTCGTTATTTGTTTGAGGGGATGGTTAGTAATCTATCTAATGTTGGTTCTAGGAAGAAGTTTCTTATGTATCCTAGGTTTTTACTACAAATACTAGTTTGCATTCCTCGTGATAGGACTGAGCATGTTCCTTCTAAGCTTACTGCCAAGGTGTATTATAATATGGTCCATGGGTTTAGCGGGGAGTGGAGGCCCCTTTCTGAGGCCATGTTGGGGCTGGCTCAGGGTCCTCCTGATGTTGTTGAACTTGATGATGACCCTATGGAGGAGGAGGCTCCTACTGGTGGTGCTTCTCATGTGGTTGAGGAGGAGCTGGTTGAGGAGGTGGTGGTTGACAGACCATCCACTTCCAAGGCTGGTCCTTCTTCAGTACCACATAAGTCTCCATTTGTGGAGACTCCACCTCCTAGTCCTGCTCCACACTCTTCCGATAAGCCTTTTGGTGCTAGTACTCCTAATGTTGACCCATCTGTTGCTTCGGGCTCCAATGACACCTTCCCTGACCCAAGTTCTCTTGGTGGGCAGGCGGAGGAGCCTATTACACTTATGTCGTTACTTGATCTTATGCACAGGTATCATGCGCGGATTCTTTCCTTGGAAGCTGATTTGAATCAACACCGGAAACTTACTAGGGAGTTTGTTCTTCCTATGGCTGATCGCATCAAAGCTTTGGAGACTCAGCAAAGACGACGAAAGAAGCATGTGGTTCATTCAGATTCTGATGAGGAAGTTAAGGATCGTGTTGAGGATGGTTTGACCTTGTTGGCAAAGGCTGCCTTTGCTGATAAATTGTATGATGATTTGCCGGTTCCTCAGACATCCTCCAGTGTTCCTTCTCCTGCTGGTGTTACCACTCCTATGGATGGTGCTTCTGGTCCTACTGCTGGTTCCAATGCTGGCCCTCCCATGATTCAAAGGGGAAGGCCCCAATGACTGATGCTCCCTCATCACCTCGCAAGCGTACACGCAGACAGCTTGAGGAGGATAGGCTAGGTGAGGAGGCTGCTCAACAGATGAAAGCTGAAATTGATGAAGGTGCTCGGGCTGAGGAGGAAGCGCTTCAACAGCAGAGACGTGAACAAGTCCAGCATAATGCAATGCATTAGAATGAGAGTGACTGGATGCAGGTATTGACTATTCTTACCAGGGATTATGCCCAGTTCACTGATATTTTAGGTGCGGATGTGGATGAGCATAACTGTATTCCTAGAGCTATGGTGTTGATGCGCAAGCATCAGTTGGCGCTTGCTGCACAGCTTCGTGAGAAGCGTAAGAATAGACCTTTATCGAGAACTGAGGAGCGAAAGCAGATGCAGCGATATGTGAAGTATCAATCGGCTGCTTATTTTCAAGCTGGTTGGTAGTGGGACAGGGTTCGGGCTTTATCTTTTGATGAGCTCAAGGCACTCTATGAATGTATGGTCAAGCATCAGAGTCAACCTATTCTGGAACGATTTATCTACCGTCCTTCTCCACGTGTGGTGACCACTTCTTCACCTGCTGTTACTACTGGTCCTCCATCGGATCCTACTCCTGGTTCTACTGCTATTCCCTCGGTTTTTGTTGCTGCTACAGTTGGTACCACCTCTACTCCTTTGGTTGATCCTATGGTTTCTTCTTCCACTCATGCTACCACCACCACTCATGCTACCACCACCACTTTTGCTACCACAACCACCACCACTGCTACACCTGATATGGCATCACCATCACCACCAGTTCCTGGTCCTCAACCTGTTCCTTCTCCTACTGCAGCTCCTATTGATCCCTTGGGTGGGCATACTAATGAGTCTACTTCTCCTGCTCCCACTGCTGCGGCTCAGGTAAAGGTAAAGGTTGAACCCTCTCCTAGTGATCCCACACCTCGACGTTCGCTTCTCCAGAAATCGGCTCGACGTGTCAGACGTGGCAAGACGGTCCCCTATGAGAAGCGTGATCCTGAAAATTTGATTGATGCAGCTTCTGACAGTGATTCTGATTTGCCTTTGGGAAATGGACATATTACTGGTTGGATGGTTGAGCGTTCCACGACTCTTCCTGGTATGGTATCTCATAGAATTAATCTTAGTGATGGGTCTGTGCGGTTAGCTTCGGGTCTGCAGGGTATTATGTCTTGGGCTGATCGTAAGGATCTTATGGCTTTATATGGGTTTGTGGATACCGGCATGCCTGTTGATCCCATGGCTGTGTCTTCCTGGCCTGGTCTGCGAGTATGGGCTGATCTTAAGATAATGCTTGATGCACCTCCTCATGCTCCTGTTTCTGGTATATGGAAGGATCAGATGCAATGGGTTATTTAGCGATGGAAGTTGTATGCGGGATGTGGTGTGCATATGTTGGAGTTGGAGTCTGGTCATATGGTCTTCATGCTCACAGATGTGGATTATCCATTGACGATTGCTTCCATGGAGGCTATGTTGGCTAGTCACTTGCAGATTTCAAATGCTCCCTCAGGGAATGAGTCCTCTATGGCAACTGCGTTGGTGGAAGGAATCCAGGCTCGTTTGAAAGCAGATAAGAAGGCTGCTTCTGGTCTCTGATTTGGTTGGTTTGTAAGTGTTTTTGTTTTGTGTTTTTGATCATTTGTTCATATTATCATTCTTTTCACTAATATGTAAAGTGATTGGTGAACTTCATTCTTTATAGTTAAAAAAAAAATTAAAAAAAAATATACTTTTTATATAATATCTGCTTATACTTTATCACATCATGGATTTTACACTTGTGAATATAATACCATTTGTTGTTTCACACTATGGGTTCTGGTTGCTGAATGGTCCTTGTGCTGGTTACTGGTTTCATCTGGTGTTGGACTTGGTCCTCACAACAAATGGTTCTCAACTCACCATGTCTAATCGACAAGAAAGAGTTGATTCACCTTGAGGGTACGGCTCCTGGTGCGATTCTCAAATCCGTTGATGGTTGCCAGGTTACCCAAAACTGGATGGTTTTCACTTGCCATGGTCCTAGACTGAAAAGTGGCTAATCCAAGGGGGTACGGCTCTTGGTAAAGATTTTATCAAATCCGTTGATAGCTGTAATAGCTTGCTTAAAGCTATAGGGTTTTCAACTCACCGATGCTTCATTGCTAAGAGTTGGCGAGTCCAGAGGGGTACGGCTTCTGGTAAAGACATATCAAATCCGTTGACGGCTGTGATGGTTTGCCTAAAATCATCAGGGTACCCCCACTCACCATTGATTCACGTTCTAAGAGTTGGGCTGGGTTCTAGTCTCCCAGGGTGATGCTTATTCCACCAGAAAGACTGGCTAGCCCAAGAGCGAGCAGCTACTTGGTAAAGGCTCATCAAATCTGCTCATGTTGCTGAAAAGATTCAACACGATGCTGATTTGTTCCAAGCTTTGAAGAAGCTTCTGGTGTTTCATGTTGCGGCGATTCTTTTGACTCCTATCTTGCTGATGCTGCTATTAGTTTTGCTGATTCAATCCTCGCGCTTTATTGCACGTTTTCCAGGAAAATTGAACTCAACAGGTCAAATTCAAGTTTAGGGGAGGATTGTTAGGACCATTGTAATAGTTAAATGTAATAGGTAGACTATGAGGTATGTAGTTCCTCCTAGTCCTAGTAGTAGTAGGAGCAAGTCGTGCTCCTGGTCCTGGTCAAAGTCAAACTTTAGTATTTATTTATTATTCTGTTAGGATATGCATGAGATATGTTAGGAAAGGATATGCATATCAGTTTTACACGTTTTGTTTAATGCTGTATTAGGGTTTCCTTGTAGTATAAAAGGAACCTTAGGCAGAAGGGTTATGCACACCTTGATCAAACATAGTTCTAGTCATTATCAATATTAGAAATCCTTAGAAAGGATCAAGTCTTTATAGTTTTTTTGTTCTTCCTTATTATATTTATATTTTGCATTCATATTGTGTATAGAGTCTCTCTGTGGATTGACTTGTGATTACAGAAGTCATTCACCGTTCCTGACAGGCTGCAAGATCTACATCTAGTAGACCCAACAAAATGATGTAACAAAGACAAGAAAATTATAATAAGCTAAAAACTAGTTACCAATAAGCCACAATAAGCAGATTTGCTCACGGCTTATTATATGAAAAGCCAAGTCAACAAGTCTTTAAATATATAGTTATGCAAAGAGATAACAAAAAAGACCCTAGGGCGAGTTAGTTGTGTGTGGGTGTGTTGAGGCGTTTTAAAGGGGTTGATCATGTGAGGTCGAGGGTTCGAACCTTAGGGTTCCCCTTGATCATGTGATTCCCCTTTTTCTTTGTTTTTCTTTTTCTTGTTTACACAAACACTCAAACAACCTTTTTAATTACTTTTAACTTGTTTTAATCACAAATTTAACACCAAAACGTGATCAAACATCTATAGTAACAAAAATATTGAAGAACAAGCTTGCATATGAGATGACAGTTATAAATAGAGCCTTTTGCCTTGTTTTTGTTGGATATTCTTGGGCAAGAGGGGTACCCCTACAACCAGTGGGCTTGTAGGGAGTCAAGAAAATAACAAACACCACAAATCAAACACAAATGAAACCTTAATTAACCAATATCAGCTAAAAAGAACTAAAAAAGAGGGTATGTGGAGGTCTAATGGCAAACAGTGAACTTCACATGTAATTTTGAGCCACCAAATCCACACAAACCTAAGATACCAGATGTCATAGACCTAGACCTACCCCTAGACTAACCTTGAACCAATTTTCAAACTCTAAGGCTGTGTTTGGTAGCAAGCATTTTGGAGCGTTTAAGAGCGACAAACGACAAGCGGTAAGCAGTTTAGATGAAAAGTTTGTTTGGCAACACCTCAAGAAGCATTTCAATATTTTCTAACTGCTCTAATTTCAAATGCTTGTTGGAGAAGCATTTTGAAACTACTTCAAGCAATTTGTTTATAAATTACATTTATACCCTTAAATATACCATTTATACTTTATTTAATTAGGTTACATGTCCTTTTAAAGTAATTTTACACTTTCTAACCATATCTTACAGCTACGTTACCAAACACCTTATTAAAACAAACAGTTATTGCTTACTGCTCTTGTAACTGCTATTGCTTACTGCTTACTACTCGCTTCTCCTACTGCTTAATGCTAAGTGTTTCCAAACACACCCTAAAACAAAGAAATCAAAGTTTAAGGTCTGCTGATGTGTTGCACATATAGTAACAATCAATTGCTGATGCAAAAGGTTGGTTTATGAATTTTAGATTACCAAAACTTGTAACAAAACCACATCAATCCTGAATCTAAAAGCATACACTCCTAGATAATCCTACAAGCTAACTAATAACCAAGTTTTAAAAGCTAACTCCCAAATTCAAATCTCCTAGACTGATTTTTTACTTTGGACAGAAATTTTGTAAGTACATGAAAACTATTGTTTACTTTAAATTGAGAAAAGAAAACCTTAAAACCTTTTTAAACTAAACAAAGCAAGGTTGTTCAAGCATTAAAGTTGCTAGTTGTTGTCATCCAACTCACATCAAACAGTATACCCACACACCTCTTAAAAACAAAAAAAAGTAATTTTTTTTCAAAGATTTAAGTAGAAAAACTTATGAAAAACCTATGAAAAACCTATGAAAAACTCTTTGAAACTACTCAAACATGCATGCAATATTACAACAACATCAAATCAGGCAAGCAAGTACACATAAACATGGAGAGCAAGAAAATTCATCTAGCATGCAATTTTTTGCAAAAAAAGTAAAAGGAAAGTTGAGAAGTGAACCTCCCTTGCTTAACATCCAAGCAAGGGCCTGCTAAGCTCCCCTAAGCTTATTCACAGCTGAATAGAGCTTAGGAGTGTCTTGGAAAAGGTGAAAAGGAGATGTGGTACCCCTTGTTGAGGGTTCAATGCAAAAAGAAGGAGGAAAGGCTGTTTTATGTGAATCACAACAATAGCAAATCAAATTCTTGCCTTTCTAACTCAACCAAAAGCTAGCTTTAGCTAAGCTTTTGGTATAAATTAAAGAGACAGTTAGTGGTTAGCAAATAATGACCAGAAATAAAAAATGAAGAACAAAAGATTTTTTGACTAAAAAAGTTTTAGAAGCTCAAGTTAACCACAAGGGTCCTCACCTAAGCCTGAATGCTCAATCCACCTTGCTATGTACTAGCAGGGTGCTATGATTACACTTAGATTCAAAAGGTCTTGCCTTAACCAGAATAGTACAAAGAAAATAAGAACTCACTTTTGAAACCACAATGTGCATAAAACTTAAAAACTTCGAGACGAATTCAAACAAACTTTTCAAATATAGATAATCAGTAAATGGAACTTGTATTTCTTCAACAAAAACTTCACCAACCTTCTTTATTAAAAGAAAAGGAATTACAAGAATGTTGAACTAGGAAAAACAAGAACAACTTAAATGTAAGACCTAAGGGCTTTATATATAGCCTTACAAATGATTCTAGAACAAAAATAAAAAATATAAACCCTAATACTGGATTTCCTATTCTGCCCTTTGATCTTGAATATCAAACTTGGTCAAATTTGTTTCACGTGATGATGTCATGTTTCCCATGTGATGGCAGCTGTAGATGATCTAGGCCATCCAAAAGACCATTGGAGAGAAAGCTATTGCCGTGGTTCGTTGATTCCACTATACACCTTTGTTTTATTCTTGGCTGTGGGGCAGGGGATGCCACATGGAAGGTCATAGGTGATGGGGGGGGGGGGGACTTTTTGGGAGCGGGAAAGTGTTGAGGGCATCTTTAATCATGAATCTGGATGAGTTTAGGGTTTAATTCCCATTAAACAAAGAATGCCCAATTTTGTTCTTAGCATGAAGAACATCCTTGTTTGATCTGGTTTAGGGGTGTGATTAGCTGTTTAGTGGGAAAAAAAGTAATTAATATTAATTCAAACTAATATTAATAAATACTTGTTAATCCCATTCAATTCATAACACAAGATTTAGAAGAGATATTTAGAGAAAGAAAGAGAAGAAAAGTAGAGAGAGAAACAAGAGAGATTTTGGAAGGTTTATGTTTACTAGAGAGAGAAAGTAAAATGAACCAACAACCTCTTCCACACATGGAAGAGGGTATATATACACACGAACCAATGGGCTTTCCATGGGCCGTGGGTTTGTGACTTGGGCCGGGCTTGGCTTTGTCTTGGGCTTACGCCCCTAACTTAGACAATATTAGCTTAAAGTCCAAGCCCGGTTTTCCCGACTTACCTATTACAATACAAGACCATTTACGACTAAGATGACCTATTACATTCTTGTTCGACTATATAAAATATAGGGCTAACAATCTCCCCCAATGTATCAGTCATCTTAAAAAGCTTAAAAAGCATAAGATGATTGAGTGAAAACATTCTTGTAGAGGAGATCTTCCTGCTTTGGTCTTGTATCTTGTTTGTAACAGCTTTGTTCCTTCATGCTTTCGTGATCTTTAACTTGAGCATTTGTCATTTGACTTTGAGTGCTTGAGATCTTTATATGTGCTCCTTGTGACTAAGATGACCTATTACATTCTTACATCTTAGGTATCTTGATTATCGCCATCTTGTGCTCTTGTGACTTCTGAATCGACATCGGTTACACAGCTACGCCACCTTCTTGATATGCAGTAACATATATAGACACGGACAAAATGGCTTTGAACATTTCATCCTAACTCGGTAGCATTTTACCTCCGGTCAGTGAAGACCGTTAGACGGTATTAGATACCGTACCTGTGATCGGGTAGATTCGATTAAGAACCTCCTTGACAGGGTTTCCCGACGGTAGTAGCCAGTTCTCTTTACTCGACCGTCTCAAAGCAAACTACGAGCGTAAAGAGTGAATCATAAGGATAAATTATCCGTCTGATTATAGTCGCCAATTCAGATTTCCTGGAACAAGTTTGATTCTAAAAGAATCGCACCATTGTTGCTTTCCAGTTTGTCACAAGCTTGATTCATAGAGAATCTTGAGAGTTACCTACCGCAGTGCTGTTTGATGTTGACACTGGAAGGATTTCCATTCGTCACTGTGAACACTAATGAGTGTCACTCTGAATGTTATGGCAAGATCACATGGATTTTGCGAAGAAACCTGGAATCAAGTTTGAATCAATTAAGAATCAAACTTAGTTGCATTCTAGTTCTCACAAGTTTGATTCGTGTAGAATCACACAAGTTACCTACCATGAGCTTATTTGATGCTGGCTCAAGCAGGATTTCCATCTTCATTGTGAATCGTATCACTCAGATGTTCTGGCAATATCACAAGGATAATGCGTAGGACTCGATTGTGTCCTAATGAGATGATAGATAGATCTCGTTTGGCTCTAGACTCAATAAGTGCATTTTGGTAATCAGAGGCTGGAGCAGACTACCACCTTTTCAATATTAACTGACTCGGAGTGAGAAAGTCAATAGATACGTGTTGATCTTCGTGACAATGAGACAAGTTTCTTTTGAGAGAAACTCGAATGGTTGAGGAAGGGTTGTGCATCGCATCACTGGGTCCATGACACTTGTCTTCAAAAGATGTGTTAACCCGGTTTCTACCTAAGTTGCATAGAATATTCAACTCCTTCAATGCTTACCAATACGTCATCATTAGCACCTTGTTGTGATTGTTCTAGTGCTAACTTAAGTAATTGGTCCGCATTCAGCTTCATTCTACTCCATCTTTCCTAAGGACAACTATTTCTAGCTATGGAATGTCATTGGGTAGATCCCTCCGGTTCTGGTTGGATCATAGGACTTAGTTTCCTATCCTAAACCACCTTTTGACTCCATCGTTCCGTCGTGGATAGTAGGTTGTTTTGGGTAAAGATCGTAACCATAAAACCATTGAAAACCATTCAAAGTGCTTGATAAAAATCAAAGCTTTTAACACTTTGAAAGTTTTATATTTTCAAAAAGCTCCCCCTACACACATGCATCGATATACGAAATAGTTTGGCATGTGAAGGAAAGAGTTGCACTTGAGTCTTTAAGATCACATGTTGCGATATATTACATTTTAATCACATTTTCTCCCCTATCTCTAATATAAAAATATCATATTAGAGATACCAATTGATTAAAATAGGACAATTTCCGAAAATCGATTAGGAGAGAAACATGTGTGCACGCATGAATCATGGAACATTTTCAGCCGGGTCGCTCCCCCTCAACAATATATGTGTGTCTTGAGACAAAATTTGACAAAATTTTAGAAAAACGACACCACAAAATATGTTGAGGTACGGAGTTGAGATGCCTTTACCGATAATATATGACAGATTTAATATCATTTTCGGAATGTGTTGGATACATAAAATATGACAATTTTAGAGATGTACCCAACAACATTAAAAGGCTTGATTTTAAAACGCTCCCCCTCAAAAATTGATCAAAATAAAAATGACAATTTTGAGATATGAAAACCACATATGAGGAAGGGAGTGTTGAACACACAATTTTGAAAGATTTAGAAAAATCTTTTGAGAAATTCTTGAAAAATTGTGTTTAACGATTTTAAAATGAATTCCGATTTACATGAGCTCAAAACTTTGAATGTTTTGTGACTAGCTCATGACCGAGAAAAATTAATTTCCCGTTGTGAAGGATAAGTTATCATCCGTGATAAACTTTCCTTAAGTGGAAGTACGAGTTCTAAGCTGACATTTACTTAGAAGTCATTTTTCATGAACTTAAAAACTTTGAATGTTTTTATGAGAAGCTCATGACCGAGAAATGTGATTTTCTCGTCAAGAAGGATAAGTTATCGTCTGAGATAAACTTTCCTTAGTTGAGGTCCGAGTCCTAAGGTGTGATGAGCTTAGAAGTCATCATGAGAGAATATCAAGCAGCTTCATTTGCCAAAACCTCCAAGTCTTCTGGAGTCATGTACTTCATACCAAGACGGCCAACGAGATACGCAAACCTATCTTTCGAGAGAGCTTTTGTAAACAAGTCTGCCAGCTGGTACTCAGTTCTGACAAAGTATAATTCCACGATGTCGCGTTTCACTTGTTCCTTGATGAAGTGATATCTGACATCGATGTGCTTGGTGCGAGAGTGCTGAACCGGATTGCAAGATATGGCTATGGCCGACTTTGAGTCACAATACATAGGTATTTTATCAAAGTGGAAGCCATAATCCGTAAGTTGAGTTCTCATCCAGAGGACTTGAGCACAGCACACGGATAGAGCCACATATTCTGCTTCAGCTGATGAGAGCGAAGTGCAATCCTGCTTCTTTGACGACCAGCTGACAAGCTTGTCTTCCCCTAGAAATTGTATGCTACCAGAAGTGCTTTTACGACTATCAAGACAACCTGCGTGATCAGAATCTAAAAAAGCCGTTAGATGAAAACCGGTTTCCCTCGGATACCAGAGTCCCATGTGAATGGTATTCTTAAGGTACCGAAAGATCCGTTTAACCTCTTTGAGGTGCTTTTGAGTAGGTCTTGCTTGATATCGTGCACAATAGCATGTGGCATGATGAATATCAGGCCTGCTGGCTGTAAGGTACATAAGTAACCCGATCATACTGCGATATCACATTTGATCTACGGGATATGAGTACAAGTCAGAGTCTAGGGATGTGGTCGACAATGGTGTACCAACGCGAGCACATGAGGTCATACCATGCTTTTTAAGTATCTCTTGAGCATACTTAGCTTGGTTAATGAAGATACCACGTGGGGATTGATGAATCTGGAGGCCTAAAAAGAATTTTAGCTCCCCCATCATTGACATTTCAAATCTGTTGTGCATTAATGTTTCAAAACGTTTTGAAAGTTATGGGTTCGTAGAACCAAAAATAATGTCATCAACATAAACTTGCACCAGCATTATGTCATCCCCATATTTATTAGTAAAGAGAGTAGGATCAATAGAACCTTTGGAGAATCCGTCGGACACCAAGAAGTTTGAAAGTTCTTCGTACCATGCCCTTGGAGCTTGTTTAAGTCCATATACAGCCTTCTTGAGACGATAGACTTTGTCAGGATGACGAGGATCGATGAATCCTTCCGGTTGATTCACATACACTTCTTCTTTCAAATGACCATTGAGAAAAGCAGTTTTAACGTCCATCTGAAAAACCGTGAAGCCCTTATGTGCAACATAAGCAAGTAATATCCTGACTGCTTCCAAACGAGCGACTGGAGCGAATGATTCATCGTAGTCTATGACTTCTTGTTGACGGTATCCCTTAACCACAAGACGAGATTTGTTTTTGATGATGGTTTGTTCTTCATCCAGTTTGTTTTTCCAGATCCATTTGAAATCTAAAATTGACATTCCATAGGGTTGGTCAACAAGTTCCCAAACATTTAGGCGTTCAAACTGATGAATTTCGTCTTGCATTGATTCAATCCACGCATGATCAGTCATGGCTTGTTTGATGTTTGTAGGTACAGTTGAACTCACGGTGAATGCATACATACACACATCGCCATCGGTTTCGAGTTGTCTGCGTGTTCGAACCGGTTGTGAAGGATTTCCTATGACTTGCTCCAATGGATGATCACGTGTCCAATGGTGAGTGGATGGATATGGTTGGTAGAATGTATGCATGTTGGACGGATCAACATGTTGAGTAGAAGACTCTTCGACTTCGTGTACCGGTGTATCGAACGGATTGATAAATTCTTCATCGTCAGGTTGTGCATCGACTGCTTGATTGTTGTTTCCTCCTTCAGCATTGACGGTTGGTGATTTTGGTTGTATGACAGTTTCTTGATTTTGTTGAGTATCCACTGGAATTGTCTCTTGAGCAACGGTTGCTGAAGTAGATGCAGTTGTGTCTTGTTGACTTTGTGCGGGTGCATCAGCAGTATTGACAGCGGAAGGCTTTGACACAACTTGATTGTTTCCATAGTAATATTCATCAAACATTGGATCATATAAATCAACCAACTCATTCATTTGTGTTGTATCCGTCGAATCTGCTGTAGGAGTATTTTCTTGACATTCTTGCACGGGACGTACACTGTTGTGTGTAGGTGCCATTGCTGGACATTGAGGTGCGGGACTTGAGATGTTGTGATCAAGTACCATTTGTGGCAATTCGTCAAAGTTCACATGAATTGTTTCGACAATAATCTTTGTTCTCTTATTGTAAACTCGATATCCTTTCGACAATGTAGCATACCCCACAAAAATACACGCATCACCTTTTTCTTTAATCTTGTCGAGATTCTCACCGTCTTTAAGGATGTAGCATAAAGATCCAAATACGTGAAAGAATTTGACAGTAGGTTTCCTGCCATTGATGATGTGGTAAGGTGTCTTTTCATGTCTAGGGATGACGAGAGAACGATTCTGAGTATAACAGGCAGTTGCAATTGCTTCAGCCCAGAAGAATAGCGGTAATTTTGAAGCAGAAAGCATTGTTCGAGCAGCCTCAACCAAAGTACGGTTCCGTCTTTCGACAACGCCGTTTTGTTCAGGAGTTTGAGCAATAGACGTTTGATGTTCGATGCCTTCTTCTTGAAAGTAAGATTGCAAGTTCTTGTTCAAAAATTCAGTACCCCTATCCGTTCTTACGGTTAAGACTTGAGCTTGAAGATTGCGTTGTATCATCTTGAGAAAGTTTTTGAGAACCTATGGTGTTTCATCTTTGGACCTTAAGAAGAAAGTCCATGTGTATCTAGAGTAATCATCAACAATTACGAGAATATACTTTTTCCCGTTAATACTCTCTACACGCATGGGACCACATAAATCCATGTGTAGAAGTTCCAATCGTCCTTTTGAGCTTGGGGTAGTCTTTGTTTTGAAAGACTTCCGTTTTGCTTTCCCCAACTCACAAGAAGAACAAAGATGGTCTTTGACGAATTTCAACTTTGGAAGACCGGTCACAATATCATTCTTCGAAAGCAAGTTGATGGTGTCAAAATTGAGATGTGACAATCGTTGATGCCATAACCATGCTTGAGATGATGAAGCTTTAGCCATTAAGCAAATTGGATTTGTTGAAGATGTGTCTTGAAGACTTACTGTGTAGAGATCAGAACCACGAGAACCTGTAAGAAGGTCATTCCCATCGTAGTCTCTAACATAGCAAGTAGATTTCTGAAAAGCCACTTCCAAATCCGCATCACAAAATTGACCAACCGAGAATAAATTGTGATTCAGTCCCTCGACATAATAAACCCGTTTGATAGTGAGATTTCCTTGAACCAAATCGCCATATCCAAGTATCGGTGCAAACTGATCATTTCCAAACCGCATCGTACCCAGAAACTTCTCCACGAAGTTAATGAGAAGCTTGAGATTGCCCGTCATGTGCTTTGTGCACCCGGAGTCCATTATGAATAGGATGATTTCGACGAGCTGCAGAAGAATTAGAGGACAATGTAGCATTTGATAAATGGGATCCCTTGATAGAAACGGGTTCCAAAATAGTAGTGGGCCTAGATGCAAAGTTTACATGCAAGCTGATATTCCTAGACCCTATCACTAAAGTGGTTAACTTAGGTACCCATTTGTATCCGGGTGGTGTAAATCTCTAATACCCCCGTGTACATGTCATAATCATGTTCTCATATAGCTTCTTTAATCTGTTTTGTTTACGCAGAGTAGTTGAGTCTAACGCACTTAGTTTCTTAAGTGATTGATCAGTGGATTGGTTCAAAGTTCTTGTGGGTTCACTAGTACTAGTGGGCACACGAATAGGCTTCCTAGTTCTAGTATTCATGCCATTATGATTAAGAGCACAAGCATCATGATTGAAAGTACGAACACATTTGCCACATTCAACACAAACAAATTCAACATTCGAGGTCTTAGCATTTAAACTGTCATTACATGCAGTTACAAACGCTTTATTCTTAGAAAACTTAAAATTCCTATGGTGGTCTTTTACTTCCAACTTCTTTCCTTGACTATTTTTAGGCATGACCTTATCTTGCATTCTATTGCTCTTAAGCTATGGTCCGCTAACGCTAGTAGTGGGGATTACTCATGTAGAAGAAGACACACGTTGATTAGTTTTCTTAGTATTATGAGGTAACCGCGATGTTCCAGTTTGAGTGGGCTTAGTGTTCATCTTATACATTCCAGGTGCTATCACATTTGTACTCTTATCATTTCCTATCTTAGACAAAGTCTGTGGGGATTGTCCCAAAATAGATGATTTAGGGCATTTAACCGCATTCGGTTGAAGAACGGTGGATGGTTTACCCAAAACAGACTTTCCTTTCATTTTCTCAATGAGTTTCTGTAACTCACTTATGGCTATGTCCCTTTCTTTTAGCTGAGCTTTCAAATCATTTATTTCGAAATCTTTTTCATTTAGTAGACGAAATGAAGAAGCTGACATTTCTTGACACTTTTTATGATTATGAGATTTTTCACCTTTTTGTAAAGCAAGTTCAAGAGAAATGGAGTGTTTCTCAAGTTGAGAAAAACTTTTCGAAAGTTTGTTATATGACTGAATTTGTTTCGAGAGCTCTACTTCAAGATTGCGACATTTCTCGTCCGATTCTGACACTAGACATGCTACATGACAATATTGATCAAGATCGGTATACACACCAAGTATAACATTCATATGGTCAGCATAAAAATATTCCTTAGAGAGTCGATCAATTTCGTTAGAAAGTTGGTGTTCTTGTGTTTTTAATTTAGTTTGAAGAAAATAAACTTCATTTTCAAGAGATTTAACATAACTTAAATCAATTAACATTTCCTCAGTGAGAGCATTATAAAACATTTCCACATTTTTTGAAAGATCATCAATTGTTGGAACAATGCATTGTTGAATGACGACTTCTACTTGTGGGTTAGGTTTAATATTCCAAATGGTATCCCTAGAAACTTTTTCATAGTCGACGACACCTTTGTACAAATTTAAAACCCCTTGTTTTATAAACTCAAATTGCTGAACACTTTTGCTTTTCTCATCCCATTTACGTTTTTCATCCGAAATTTGTTTTTCTAACAAAATTGATTGCTTTTTGAAACTCCTTTTTAAAGAAACTTTCTTTTGGGTTTCATCACTTGGTGGTGGAACACTATTGTACATCTTTTGTTCTTTGGAAAGTTCTTTTTGAGGAACAAACTTAATATAATTATCAGAATCAGAAAGGTTTATTAAATCACTTAAGTTTGATCGACTTTCTTCTTGTTGATGAATGATTTCGTCGCAGTCAGGGGAAAGCATAAGAGCAAGATTATCAACATAGCAACCGATATCATAAGGAGCAGGCTTGGTACTTTGAACTTTCTTGAGATATTCAGGCTTGACAAAACTCCTTTTCATATTTCTATTGAGCATATTCATAGTTTGAATAGACTGAACCGTTTTGTAAACAATGTTGTTTAACGTGTCGACTCTCTTTTCTAAAGCAAGAATTTTTTCAATATCCTTTTCTTCACGAGTTTTATAAAGCTTAGTTTGTTCTTTGTTAACCGACTCTAATTCAGTAATTTGGAGTTTATGTAGCAGCAGTTGTTCTTCAAGTTCCGATATCTTCTGTTTTGACATATGAATTTCGCGTGTTACTTCAGAACAATATTGTTCGTTGAGCACCTTACGTTCATATACCAAACCATTAGCTATTGCAACCCGTCGATCAGCTTCTTTTACATAATCACACTCTTTAAGCCTGTCTATCTCCGCGGCTAAGGATGCGTTTGCTTGCTTCAAACGTTTATTAGCTTCTTTGTTTTCATCAATTTCACGTTTTAAAGAGTCAATAATAGACGCAAGCAAATCACGGTCCTCATCCGAGTCAGTATCCTGAACAGCTTTTCCGTCATCATTACACATATGCTGTGAATCCGTAGAGATATTTCTATCCTCCGTGTCCATTACATATGTGTCATTGATGCTTTCGGGTTGCTCAGGATGTCGTCGTTCATTAGCAAACACATTATAGTTATCATGTGATGGTACCTTTTCAAGTGGCTCAGAATCATAGATGGGTCCAGAAGTATCATCAGTCTCTGGGATCACTTCTTGAATCTTTGCCATGTACACATAATGTGCCTCTAACTCTTGATCATCGGCTTCATCATCAGTGTCATCACGCCAGTCAACTTCATCTGCTGTTAGTGGAATTCCTGCTTCTTCTTTCTTACACAACAACATCTTTTCCTTGTGATACCCTGAGTCCTTAACCCGTTTTGGCTTCTTGCATTCCCTAGCCATGTGCCCAAATCCCTCCCTTAAAGTCCTTTATGGATTTCAAGTCGGGTGCAATTGAAGCATTGAATCCCAGTCTTCTGCACAACCGGAGTGCCTACAGTATCTCTAGCCCCAACTTGATTCAGCATCCTCTGATTATCATACCTAGCATCACGATCATACCTAGATGCATGATCAACTTCCTTATATCTAGCATTGGATGATGATCTGAGGTTGTTGTTGGTAGGTCTGTAGATCTTCTTATAAGTTGTGGTGAGTAAAGACATGAGTTCTTCAATCTTCTTGTCCCTTGAAGTTTGTTCATCATCACTGTCTCCATCTGACTCGGTGTCATACTTTGGAGGTGGAGTGGGGACAATTGCTTTTGCTTTGTGTTTAGCAGCAACTAGAGGTTTGGTGGATGAGCTTGATGACTTTGAGGAATGATTAGGTGGTTGTTGACGGGGAACGGGTTTTGTTGAAGTAGCAGCCACAAAAGCAATAGAATTAGCAGACCGTTATGCCTTTTCAGCCCTTAGTTCATTCACTTCATTCTGATGTTGTTTTAAGATATCATAAAGTTTGTGATAGGAGATGGTCTTGATATCTTCTCTTTGTTTAACCAAAGTCACAAACCTTTGCCATTCCGGTTTGAGTTGAAGTAGAAACTAAACATTGGCATGATGATTGGAGATTGTGCACTGATTTCTGACAAGCTCATTCATCATTTTGTAGAATCTCGAGTAATATGAGTCAATGGATTCACCATCTTCAGATGTGAATTTTCCAAACTCCCAAAGTAGATTAGTCTCGAGATCTTGAACATTGATCGACTCACCTTGCTTCAATCGATGAATTGCATTCCATATTTCCATAGCATTAGGACATGCATCAACTGTGGAATAGATATCGTTATCAATTCCAGTGAGTATGAAGTTTACAGCATCAGCTTCAGCTTGGAGGAGTTTCTTTTTCTCAGCAGAACATGTGTCAAAATCCTCCATAGCTCGTATAGTTGATGAAGTACCATCCTCTGCCTGTGTTGTAATTGGTCTGAATTCAAAAACTAGAGGTGGATTCTCAAGGCAGTGACGAAGAGCAGTTCGGTTTTCTTTTCCGTTGAGAAATCTGAGAAAACGAGATCTCCATTGAACGTAGCAACCGGCAGTGAGCACAAGTGGATTACCGTTGCCACCTTATTCCAAACGAATTTGATTAGCAGTTGCAATGTTGATGTTGTTGTTAGACAAGGTGAATACTTGTGGATGAATTGCATATCTTAGTGGATTTGTTGTGATGATGTGTGGTTAAAATTGAAATTCCGAAAATTCAATTTTTTTTTCTCAGTCCGACAATAAATTTCTCAGTCTGACAAAACGGTAAGCCGAAAAGTTTTGTATCGCCAAATTTTGAATTTGAGTTAGAAATAGCCAAAAACTAGTTGGAGAAAAATTTGATTTTACTTGACCTAAAAATTTTAACTCTTTTTTTTAATCTTCTTGTAAACTACGTTCCGAAACTAGTCTAGATAGTGGCTAAGTCTAAAAATTACTCAAACAAAATATCCATCGAATGTCCATCAGAATACATGTCAGAATGTCCATCGGAATACCTATCGGAATGTCCATCGGAATACCTGTCGGAATGTCCTATCGGAATACCCGTCGGAATGTACTATCGGAATACCTGTCAGAATGTCTGTCGGAATGCCCTATCGGAATATGTGATCGCAATACCTATCGCAATGTTACCTGTCGGAATGCTGAGATTGCAATGTGCCGTCGGAATGTTCAGATCGGAATATGGCTGAAACAAATTTGGCAGAGTAACGACTCAAAGATCCATTAAACCCGTCGGAATCCCAAATCGCAATGTACGATCGGAATATCCAGATCGGAATAAGGTATCGCAATACAGTGATCGCAAAGTAGAACCAATTGGTTATTGCGATCAAATCCCACTCACTTGTACTTTCCGATGGTGAAACTAGCTTGAATTTCGGAATGAAGAAAAATAAGAAATTTCGTAACTTTTGATCCAAAAGATTTGTGTTTTAGCCAAAACCAAGATACCCAAATCACTACTACTAGTAGGTAGATGATTTGTATCAAGAAAAGACCATACAAAACACAAAAAGAAATTTTGGGACGTGAGATTTAGATCAAAATAGCCACGAAAAATCAAGAACACAACACACGAATCTTCAATCACCTATCCACTATAGGCTCTTGATACCAAATGTTAATCCCATTCAATCCATAACACAAGATTTAGAAGAGATATTTAGAGAGAGAAAGAGAAGAAAAGTAGAGAGAGAAACAAGAGAGATTTTGGAAGGTTTATGCTTACTAGAGAGAGAAAGTAAAATGAACCAACACCCTCTTCCACACATGGAAGAGGGTATATATACCCACGAACCAATGGGCTTTCCATGGGCCATGGGTTTGTGACTTGGGCCGGGCTTGGCTTTGTCTTGGGCTTACGCCCCTAACTTAGACAATATTAGCTTAAAGTCCAAGCCCGATTTTCCCGACTAACCTATTACAATACAAGACCATTTACGACTAAGATGACCTATTACATTCTTGTTCGACTATATAAAATATAGGGCTAACAATACTGGTAGTGGATGTGTGACGTGGGGGAGTGGGGTGAGGTGGTGGATGGTGATTGGTGGATGGAAGGTGATGTGGCAACATGTTGGGTTTTAATGGGTTTATTGATAAATGAGTTTGGATGTTTGGCACTTTAGGTCCCCTAAATTAACTGTTCCTTTTGTTAACTTTACAAACAAAGTCCATTCCCCTTTCACTATTAGTCCTTTGCCATTTCATGGTTAATCCTTATAGCTTTGCATGTTAAGTCCTTTAGTTAACATAATGATAGATTATGTAACTATCTTCAACTTCAAGGGCTGGTTTTGACATTTATTCAAAGATGAAGGATCTTATGTTGTACAAAATGATTCTTGGAGGATCATTTGTGACAAGTCTTCAATAGTTGAGGGATCAAACTTGACAATATTCAATTCTTCAAGGACTTTTCTTGGAAATTCAACATTAGGGTCCGGTTCATTGTGCGGCTTCGTTTCCCGTGTTCGTTTTGGCTTGATTCTTGTGATCTTTTGTCTTTTTCTAGATGTCCGTACCTAAAATACACATTGAACAAACACAAGCATATATTTGGCACTTTTTAATGATATTTGAACCGTTTCAAGCCCGTTTTGGACGATGAGACCATGTATAAATGCAGTCTCATCACACCTGCTATTGACTTTGTTTTGCAGGGAGCGTATGGATGCATCCTAGGTCTTTGGTAAGTGTGATTTGATTTGATGTGATTGTGTTGTGTGTGCTATAAACCCCATATCGCTTTTGGTACATGGGAGTAGCTACCCATGTACACTTATGTGACTTTGATTTGATATGATATGTGATTTGTTATATGGAATCGTGGGCATTCTCTTTATGATACCTTATACATTCCTTGTTCATATATTGTGTTAATGAGAGTGATGCCTAAAAACATTATTAATGTTAACTAGTCTTTCTTAGTTTTGATCACAACAAACTATACAACACATTTAGTGTAAAAGACAAAACGAATTATTTAACTAACACTATCATCAAGGTAATAATCATATCACTAACTTTTCTTAATCATACTTAGTGATCATCAAAGTGATTATCCTTAAAACTCACTTTTGTTAATATGACAAAAGATTTTTTAATAAACTTTCTTTTTAAGAAAATGTTTTATTAAAATGGAAAATATAAATTTGAAAATGGCATATTCCATATGCCATAAGAATATCCTTTGAAGGTTTAAAAAACCTCAGATATTCCTACCCTACTAAAAGACAAAAAAGGGAGCAGACTCTACTGGGCGGTACCTTAAATAGCTAGGCGGTTCCTTAGCGATATGGAACCGCCGGCTAGTTAAGGATCCGCGCCCAGCTAGCCGTTGGACTTTGTCTTCTATAAATAGTGGATCAAATCTCATTTTCTAACAAGCCTCTTGGACATTTTTCTCAGCCCCCTTTCTCCTTTCTATAGCATAATCATTAGTAAATGATCACTTAATGTGTTAAGTATGTTTACATATGATTATCCTCTTGATCCCCTCCTTTACCTTGTCCAATGAGAAGATCACTCACTCACTAGTGTTGTGATAAAGATGAATCCATGAATTAGTCATGTTCATCATGTTAGCCTTTTTGTTTTTGTTGATCCTTTTGTATTTATGAATACTTGGACTAGTTGTGTTCATCCAAGCTATTTGTGAATACTTGGATTTGTTGTGTACATCCATTTCATATGTGTTAGCTTGGATTTGTGTTGTGTAGATCCAAGCTACATATGTGTACTTGGATATATCTAGTTGAGTTGTAATAGATTTGTGTAGTAGTTCTCACTAAACTATAAAGTGATGTGGTTGTGTCTTGTGAGTTCTTACTAAACTTGAAAGTGATTAGTAGTTGTGTTGTGTGAAGTTCTCACTTAGCTTCAAAGTGAAGAGTCATGAAGATTGGTTCTAGCTTTTGATTAGAAATCGACATCTAGCCTTGTGTCGTAAAATGGTGAAGTAGGCAACGTCGTGAAGATTGGTTCTACCTTGAGATTAGAACTCGACATCTAGCCTTGTGTCGTTAAATTGTGAAGTAGGAAACGTTGTGTAGATTGGTCCTAGCTAATGATTAGGTCTCGACATATAGCTTAGTGTCGGAAAATAATGTAAGCGACGATGTAAGGCTTTCTCCGCCAAGAAGGTAGCTTGTGGATATAGTGGAAATCTCGAGTAGGTGTACTCGAGGAGTGGAGTAGAAACGAGGATAGAGCCTCGTTGTCGAACCACTATAAATCTTGGTGTCTTGTCACTAGGTTGTCTGTTTCCTTACTCTTTACTTATTTCATTATCATTATACTTACCTATTACCATTTCTAATGCATTTGAATTGAACCTAATCATTATGAAACTTAGCTTCAAGTAAAAGATATTTTTTGATACAAACCTAATTGAAATTAATTTTAATTAGGTGACTAATAGAAGAGAAACTATTCAACCCCCCTTCTAGTTTCTAAATTGGTATCAGAGCGATGGTCACTCAAGATCTTTGAAGTATATTGTACTTTGAAACTTGGATCGATCCATTGTCTCCTCAAATTAGAAGGTCAAGTTGTACTAAAGTTTCTCTTTGGTCAAAACTATTTTTTTCTTGGAAAATAGGTCTTTTAATTGGTAATATTGCATCCCTCTTAGATTAGTAGCTTTTATGCATTTTAGATCTACTCTTGAAATGTATCTACTAGTTTGCATCTTGCTTTGTGTAGGTAATCATGAAGATCAATCACTTAATTGGTTGTGGATTGAGTTACTTGCACTTGTAGAAGACTCATCTTCATTGATCTTCAACATCTTTGAATGATGATATCAAGATGTTTGGTAATGATAATAGTCCTTGAAGACTTAGTACTCATCATAGTCATTGTTGGGCATTGAATTGATTCCTTGATGGATTGGAATGCTCTTTGTGGCCAAGGTACGCTTTCGTTCTTCCACACAGCCTTTGATCATTCTTTTGATCATTACTTGACTATGTGCTTGTTCTTGGCATCCTTGCCTTGACATTTGTTTGTGGTTTGTGATTCTTTTCTTTTATCCTCTCAAACCTTCATTGCTTGGATACTTGACTCAATATGGTGATGTAGAGTGAGTTAGTAGTAGCTTAAAGTATCAAGCATGATTTCCATGGTTTGCACCCATACGGTTAGTAGGCCCTTTGTGGGAGAGAAAGTGAATTAATACCTTGCTCATATTTTGGTTTAAACTAAGACTATTATTGAAAGTGATCTTAGTCTATGCATCAATATTTTCTTTGTGTTCATTCATTACCAAAGCCGTTTAACATCTCGCCAGAAAAGGCACGTCTTAAACCACTATATATGACACAAGATCTTCGTCTCCACGATTTGAAGATTGTTATTAATCCCTTGAGCATTGATCTTAGTCTTGATTCACTTCCCTTGACTTCTCTCCACTTCACTTTTTCGCTACGAGTAGTCGTTTGTCCGTTTCGGTTCTTTTCGATCTCGATTCAACTCGTAATCCTTCATTAAGGCATATTGCTTAGTGTTATGATGATCTAATGATATTCTAAAAGGTTTAAGATTTATTTTTAAGTATTTTAGAAAACTTGGTTTTCAAAATTTTGGCGTATTTCATTGATAAAAACCACCCTCTGTAGGCGGTTCTTTATCTCTGGCGGCTCAAACCTGCGGTTCCCTATCGATAAGGTACCGCGGGCAGTAAAGTTTGTCAGAGCACTAGTTTTATTAAAATAACCTTTTTCAAACTAAACCATCTCTCTCCCAAAAACACACAGCCGACGGATTTCACCCTTTTCACCATTGTTGAAGCTTCAAAAACCTTCAATCACTCAAATGAATTGATTCCAAGTTGTAGGTTTCACTCATCCTTCATCAAACATCAATTAATTGTAAGTACTTTCTTTCAATTTCATCTATTTTGTTCTATGGTTCATCCTTTCATAATTGGGGATTTTTAAAATTGAAATTGAATTAGAACCTTAATAGGAATATGGGTTGACATGGTTATTTTACTATGATTCCTTAGGTTCATATTCATTAAGATTTCACTAAAACCCACTTGTAGAACAAATCCGAATTTTGGCTAAATGATCTTGGTTAAAAGATGGAATTAAGATGAACCCATGAACAAATAGGTAGTTGCATTGTTAATGCTTACCTAAAACCCTTGTTTTGAAAAACCAATGTTCTAGTCCATTGTTGATCCAACATAGTTCATATGTTTTTGGTTATTAATGGAATAGATACATTGTAAACATGAGAATGATATGGATTCAATCCTTTGTTTGTCAAGAAATTGATAAAACACATTCTCATATTTTGATTTTTGATCTTATTTTCATATGAGTGATTGGAAAAATATTTTCTTGTGTTTATTTAGGTACTAATCATGCCTTCACAATACCAAAAGGATCATCAACTTACTAAACAATACATGCCAAACATTTCCCAAACCTATGCTTCCACTCAACTTCGAAACTCCTTTTCATCCCTTTCTACTCGATGTTTCCATGAGGGTAGAGTTGTTGATGAGGGAATAACAGGTTATGACTATATCCAGTCTATGTTTGAGCTTTCGGGGTTTGATTGCTTGCTCAACATAGAAGAAGATATTTACCCTTTGTTTCTTCTAGAATTCTTTAGCACTTACTCCATGTTTGAATACAATGGCGAAATCTTCATTCGATTCTTGTTGAATGATCAAATGATTCAATACTCTCTCGAAAATTTTGGTGAAATTCTTGGTGTGCCATATGAAGGCACATGTCGTTTCACGGATAAATGGAGACTTGATGCTCTCTTGGAATCCTACGATAAACCTCCAAATGACCACGCCGAAATTGATCCGGAGTTTATCCTTGACATCATTTCGAAAGAGCGTGATGGAAACATTGTGAGAAGCCTTCATTCTAATGTGCAAATGTGAATCGCTATGAAGTGCTCTCTAGCGACCTTAAGGATTTTATGGTCCAATGGGCAAATATCCTTAGGGAGAATGTATTTTGTCTTGATGGAAACCGAGATCATATCCCGGCTTGTATGGTGCATATGTTGTGTTGCATCTTTACATCAACCAAGTACAATTTGGCATTCTATATCGCTCGACGAATAAATTATGCCCTTTCAAAGCCCAAAACAAACCTTCCCTATGCTATGCTTCTTACTCGCCTTTTCAAAAGGGTTGCTCATGACTTTCCCCACCTCGACCTTTCTCGCTTTCACCCGGTTCATCGGGTTATGTTGCCTATTCAATAGGTATATGCAAGAAAGCCTAGAAGTGATCGAGGTTCGCGAAAATCCGATCATCAAGAGACGGACGATGAGGACTGATACAAGGCTTTTGACACCCCGTATAAAAATTAAAGTTCGTTTTCTCGGTATCTTAACGAATTGATTTCCAGTTCAAAGTATGACTCTATTGTTTTTGGTGAAACAAATATTTTTGATTGTTTTTAAAATAAAAGTGCAAAACTTTAAAGTAAAAGTGCAGTAATGTAAATCTAAGTCTAATTTAAAGTAAAGGGCAGGTATTTAAAAGCGTGGCGAAAATTAAAAGGCACTAAAAGCAAATAATGCAAAATTAAATCTAACTAAGGCAAACTTAAAACGCAACTAAAACTTAAAACTAAGGCAAGGCTAAAATAAATCTAAGGCAAAATAACTTAAAGTGCGACTAAGTAAAAAAGCGGGAAAATAAAGCTTGAAATTAAAAAGCAGAAACTTAAAAACTGAAATTAAAAGAACCTGAAAATCAGCTCATCCGGAATAATACCCTTATTCGGAATAAACATTCATCCAGAATGTCACCTTCGTTCGGAATGTTTTTCTTCACTCGGAATATTAACCCAAAACCTTGATCCGGAATAAATTGCTTACTCGGAATATGTCACCTATCCGGAATAATCTTCTCTATTCGGAATGTTGGTCTTGATTCGGAATGTTGCTGTTGATCCGGAATAATTCTTGATCCGGAATAATTCTTGATCCGGAATAGTATTCCGAATAGAACACTTTACTCGGAATATGTCACTTATTCCAGATGGAAGCTCTTTATCCGGAATATCTCCTTGATCCAGAATATCCTTGCTGATCCGGAATGTTTGGTCTATCTGGAATGTCCTGTCTATCCGGAATAATTTCCTTATCCGGAATAATAGATATTCCAGATGAACCACCTTGGCTAAAACCTTGATCCGTAATGTTGAAGATTCCGAATAGAGTACTTTGATCCGGAATAATTAATTATTCCGGATGGACGACTTTGATACGGAATATTTTCCACAACAACCTTCACTCGAAATAACTTTTGGCTGGGCTTGATTCGGAACTTTCCTGGGAAAAGACACAGTAATAAACACCACGAAGAACAGGGAACAAGATATTCACACGAATCTAATCAAACTTAAGCAAAATCAACCACAAGATTAAATCAAACTAATCAATAAACAACTATTAATCATAAACAATCAATCCAAAACAATTAAACTAACAAAACTAATCAAAATAATCAAAACCCACTTAAATAAATCAATAAAAATCAAGAACATGAACATGAACAAATCAACATAAAGATTAAGATCAAATAAAGAAAGGTAGATAAGAGATTAACAAGATAAAGTAAAGATTGACAAGAAAAGTAAATGGAAACTTACTTGAAATTAAAGGTAATTAAGGTGCAAGACAAGGTATTTAAATGGACATGAAAAGTAAATGACAAGGTAAGTAAAATGGAAGAACTAATTGTTACTATTAGCCAACAAAATGAAATGATTAAGATCCTAAACTATATATAGGGGAGGTTAAGGTGTGCTTAGGAAGCTTCCTCCCCTCCTTCATTTCTTCTTAATTGCATCATTAGGTCATTCTCTTCTTAATCTTTTGTTAATTGAACCATTAGTCCTTAAGCCTTTTAATCTTCTCAAATCTTGGACTTTAATGACTTTTGGCTCGGGATTTCTTTGGACTCGTCTTTTAATTCTTCAATAAATAAGACTTGAGTTCTTCGGCTTTTATTAAACTTCCGTCTTTTGACTTTTTCTTCGATAAATCTTCAGAATTGGTCTTGGACTTCCGTTCTTTTTGCACTCTTGACTTCTTGACTTCGTCTTTCGTCTTTTTCTTCGATAAAAGCCCGTGAATGCCCGTGTTTTCTCCACTTTCACCTTTTCGTCCTAAATCACAACAAAAACACAAACCACGCATAATTCCGACATAAAAGACATAAAATACACGTTTTGGCCCGGTTATTATTGTAATTAAGTGGTAAAAAGGATGGGTGTTTACACACCTATCAATTCCCCTACACTTGACCATTGCAATGTCCTCATGCAATGCATTAGTTACAAAGCACGTTTACATTTTTCATCATAATCAATCCACGCTGGCCTTTATTAAAGAGATAGAAAATTATAAACATTCAAAATAAAGAAATCAAAAAGCATACCTTGGGTTTTGGAAATGTCATGAATAATCATCATCCTCAAATTTTCACTTTCTCAAAACCAAGCTTAAAAACGAGATCATTGTTTTTATAAGTTAGCAAACTAACACGAACTCATGTGGGCCAATTACTCACTTAGACTCCCTTATTCCTAGGGGTATCTCTTATATTTTATTGTTGTCTTGAATGATCACAAGGATGCATTGTTGACTTATTTCGATAGTTTATTAGACCGAAAATAAAGTGAACGATTTAATCAATAGTTAGCTAAAGGACAAAATCTTTTAAAACTGCTTCTCGGGACCTCATAGAGTTCATATCTTGGCATAACTCGCTTTGCGATTTGAGACCTTTCTTGGACCGATATTTGGCAGCGACTTCATACTTCAAACCTTGAGAGACGTTCATGAAATTATGGTCTTCTCTTCATATAGGATTTTCTTCACTTGAAGTTTTGAGAGATTCATACTTGGACCACGACTTCTTCATTTTTCTCCAATCTTTATTTTGGACTTTGATATAAAACGATCCGCCTCCTTTTATGACTTGGATCTATTTATCCTCATACCTTGCTAGGGTCTTTTCGGATACACTTCTCCATGACTTTTGGGGAGTTTTTGCTTTTCGTCGTGTGTCTCGATCCTTCATATTGATTTTCGATAAATGATTCTTCACATCACTTGGATCTTTAGCAACAAAATATAGCCCTCATGCCTTGTTAGGACCTTTTTGGACTCGCCAATCTTCGCATCCCGCTTCAATAAGTTATGCCTTGGCTATGAACTCTAATCCATACCGAGCAACTTTAAAACGATCTTGGGCTAGAAGCTAAGTAACTTTTCAAATCGTACAACCTTATTTATTGCAGATAAATTTATTAACAAGCGATGGGAGAATAGGCTTATAATTAACTCACATAAATTCACGAAAGAATTCCAAACTTATAATTGGCTCTATCATCTCTCGTTCTCCACAGTTTAAAATCTCAAGGAATGAGACTCGTGGATGCTTAGCCTATTAAATCAAAGTTTTGGGTTTTCGAGTCGCCTATAGGATCTTGCAAACTCTTAGACTTTTTCAAGTTTAGAAATCGCATTTTAAAGTTCCCTTGATAAACGACTCTCTAGGATCAATTATAGGAACTTGCGAAAAGTTCTTGTTCTTAACCCGTGAGAGTTAAGACTTTCACGTTTTATAGCTCCCTATATAAAAGCCTAGCAAAACTTGACTTAAACACGTTAAGGATACTAGCTAGAGTAAACTAAGATAAGTAAACTCGGGTTGAGTCAAAAGATTCACAACGTTTGAAAATTAAAACCACTTTATTAAAATTTATTCTAATAAGGAAAGAAAATAACTATACAAAAGGAAAAACTAATAGGCCAAAATAGATCAAAAATTTTGAAAAATGTCGAAAAATTGATTTTCTGGTTAAAATGAGGACAAATACAAGGAAAGGACCACTTAACTTCGATAGAAGTCCCCCTACACTTAATATAAACATTGTCCTCAATGTTGAAGCATGTGGGAGTAAACTCCCCTACACTTAGGACATTTTGCACTTTGTTTAAATCTTGCTAAGGAAGAGACAACTAAAGAGATTCCTATTTTAATATTAGAAAATATAAAATAGTGAATCGAAAAGAGTTTAGGATAGAACCGGGAAAATGGGAACACGGAATCACGGGTCGTCAAGAATCATCAAGAGTGGATCATTGAGCGCTCGAATCCCTGATTAGTAGAGGAGAGGAAATAGCAAACCAACGGGTCTCCCCTACACTTAAGGTAAAAACAAAGAAAAATATAGATAGATAATTAGGTTGCCTCCCAAAAAGCGCTTGATTTTTGTTAACCGAGTCGTGAGCCTGACTCGACCTTGATTATCAATGGAAGAAGCAAGAAACATATCCACCGGGATCAAAGACATAGTTTTCGTCCATCAAATAACACAAGCTTAAGGCGAACAGGGCAAGCCAAAGAAGAGTAGGCAAGGTTCCCTTAAGCAACGATGGAGCACGGTGGAAGCAAGGGTGAAGTGGTGCAAGCATGTCTTCAATAGTTCCAAAAATTTTTCCTTTTATTTCATCAGGTGGATACTGAGATGGCTCAAGAATATTGATACTGGGGTCGAACACCTTTTCCTTTAGGGGAAAATAGCACTCAGGCTCAGCAGAATTTGAAGATGATCCGCGAAGAAAATGCACAACCTCGTCCTCAGAAGGTGGAAAAAGAGGTGTTAAATCATACGTGTTGCGGATATTGGTGTCGACCGGTTTCTTCTCCTTCGAAAGTATTTTCTTCAAATCCAAAGTAGGATCAAGACGATAATCTTTAAAATCATAAGGAAAAGCATCACTCTCATGAGGGAAGTAAGTATTGAGAAATGCAGAGAAGTCTTCCTCAAATGAGTAATCGTCCAAAGTAGGATCCGGAGGATCTTCATCATGTGAAGAATCACTCGAAAGAGTATCGGCCTCATCAAAATCATCGTATGTGGGCAGGTCGGGATACTCGGAAGTACAATCATCAAAATCATCCGTATCTGAGCTAGAATCATCATCATAAGCATCAAAGATCGGTGGAGAATCATAAATGGGAGAAGGTTCCAAATTGGAGAGAGAATCATCCACATCATCTTGAAAAAGTGGATTATCAATGCAAGAATCGAATAGAGGATTGTTGTAGACGACAAAATCATCGAGCACATTAATCATATTCACTGATTCTCGTCCAAAGGATTTGCTTGTAAGCTTCCCCATTTTGAAAACTTATGCATCATTCCCGACTCTTAAGATTAACTCACCTTCGGCAACACCAACTAGAGCTCGTCCGGTTCTCAAGAATGGCCGACCAAGTATTAAAGGAATACGAGGGTCCATTTCATAATCAACAACGACAAAGTCGACCGGGAAAGTAAATGTGCCAACTTTAATGAACACGTCTTCGGTAATACCAACGGGGTAAGCGAGAGTACGATTTGCAAGTTCAAGAGTCATCCTTGTTAGAGTAAGGTCGGGTTATGATAGTGTTTTCCAAACACTAAAAGGCATAAGATTAATACTGGCCCCAAGATGAGCTAGGGCAGTAAATTCTTCGGTTTTGTTGAAAATGCACGGCAACACAAAATGACCGGGATCTCCAAGTTTTTCCGGAAGTTCTTTAAGAATAACCCTGCAGAGCAGTTTTCATTTAAGCGTGTGTTGGCGAGCTCAATCAACTTCTCCTTCTTGTTAAGCAATTCCTTGAATGCTTTGACAAATTTCGGCATGTGGACAAGTGCTTCAACAAGGCTAATGTTGATGTTCATTTGAGAGAGCATCTTCACATAGCTCGACACTTGACAGTCATTCTTGGTTAGCTCGTTGGTCTTGCCTAAACGATAAGGATAAGGGATATTGGGTTTGGGTGGTGAAGGTGTAGAAGGTGTAGCAGGTAAAGGTTGAGATGTTGAAGGGTCCTTCCTAGGTACATCGTCATGATGAGGCGGAGACAGTAATGGTGCACTAATACTAGGTGTAGGAGGAGTAGGGATAAATGGTGGTGGAGGAGGTGTAGATGATGGGGGCGGGATAGGTGGTCCTACTATGGTAACTCTACTACGGGTAGTAATAGCACTCACATTCGCTCGCGGATTGGTGACGGTGTTTGAAGTTAGAGAACTCGAAGTAGAAGGTTGAGCGGCGGGCAAGAAACTAGCAAGCATATTCTTTATATCATTCGTTTGATTGCTGAAGGAGGATTTAATATTATCTCGAAGCTCGGATCGAATGTCATTTCCTTGCTTGGTGATATCTCCTTTCAGATTGATAATTTGGCTCTGCAGATTCTTGATTTACTCACCTTGGGTTCTCATCAAAGCTTCAACATCGAGGTTAATGGGTGGGGTTTGTTGAGCGGGTGGGTGATAAAGATTAGAAGCTCTTGGTGGGATTTGGTTGCTTCTATTGTAGTTGTTGGCGGGGTTTTGGTTTTGAGGAGAAAAACCGGGTGAAAGGTAGTTGTTTGATCGGTAACTCAGCAAATTCCTATCCCCTTGAGGTCGAGCTTGGTAATTTTCCGGTGAATAATTACCATAAGCTGCATACACATTTTCCATATTTCCTTGAGTTGAAGGACAATCGGTGTATGAGTGTGGAGTGCCGCATGTTTCACAAGGATTAGCAACCGCTTTAACTTGTTGTTGTTGTTGGTTTGAAGCGAGAAGCAAGATACTTTTGTTCATTTCAGTCATCATGCGGGTGAATTCGGTCATGTCAGGGCTTGCTGAAGTAGAAGAAACATTGACTCTCGGGTTGTTCCTTGAAGAAGCGGAGGAATCCCAATTTTTATGATGAGTAGTCATGTTATCAATAAGCTCTCTACACTCCTCGGGTATCCTTTTCATGAATGTGCCACCGGCGGCTGCATTAATCGTATCACGATCTCGAAAAGTCAAACCGATGTAGAAAGTATCAATTAATGTCACTGGAAGCATGTTGTGGTTTGGACATCGATCGATCAAGACATTATATCTTTCCCAAGCATCAAAGAGAGATTCATCGGGTTCTTGCATGAAACCGCTGATTTGATTGCGAAGGCTCGTGACCATGGATGGTGGAAAGTAGCGCGACAAAAAGCGTTGAGTCATGTCATCCCAAGTATGAATTGAATTCTTCGGGACACGATCAAACCATTTCTCGGCGTGATGTGATAAAGTATGTGGGAAGAGTTGTAGGCGAAGAACATCCATTGTGGCACCGGGCAACTTCATGCTTTGGGTAATTGTAATGAACTTGTCGAGGTGTTTGTTGGCATCATCATCAAGCATTCCTCTAAAAGGATTTGTTTGCACTTGCTGAATCATGTGGTGCTTCAACGAAAATTCCGGAGCCGTGATTTGCATCGGCGCAATCGGTCCTCCTCGTCCAAACATGGTAGGTTGACAAAGTTCCTCCATTGTCCGAAGATCGGGCTGTGGAAGAACATTGTTGTTATTATTGTTGAGGTGCGGTGGATTATTGTTGTTGTTAATACCTGCCATACTTAAATCTTCTCGAGTCTCGGGCTCTTGATAATTAGAAGATCTAGTACGCATACACCTACAAAGGCAAAAGAAAACAATACCAAACGCAAAGACAATATATATACACAATAAAGATAAAATCTTTTTGGATTTTTGAAAATTTTAATTTTTATGGATTTTTAACAATTTTTAATTTGTATGGTTTTTTGAATTTTTAAGCAAGAAAATAACGCTCACAAGTGAAAGGATCAAAAAAAAAACAACGCGTCTCTCACAGAAAACCGTTAATCTTTACGAAAAGAGCCGGCAGCGGCGCCATTTGATAACTAGGTTTTTGACACCCCATATAAAAATCAGTTCGTTTAAGTATGTCTCTTCGAATTGAAAAAAGAGTTTAGTGTGCGACTCAGTCGTTCTTTGGTGAAACAAATAGTTGTGTCATTGTAGTATTTAAAAGTGCAAAACTTTAAAGTAAAAGTGCAGTAATGTAAATCTAAGTCTAATTTAAAGTAAAGGGCAAGTATTTAAAAGCGTGGCGAAAATTAAAAGGTACTAAAAGCAAATAACGCAAACTTAAATCTAACTAAGGCAAACTTAAAACGCAACTAAAACTTAAAACTAAGGCAAGGCTAAAATAAATCTAAGGCAAATAAACTTAAAGTGCGACTAAGTAAAAAGGCGGGAAAAATAAAGCTTGAAATTAAAAAGCAGAAACTTAAAAACTGAAATTAAAAGAACCTGAAAATCAGCTCATCCGGAATAATACCCTTATTCGGAATAAACATTCATCCAGAATGTCACCTTCGTTCAGAATGTTTTTATTCACTCGGAATATTAACCTAAAACCTTGATCCGGAATAAATTGCTTACTCGGAATATGTCACCTATCCGGAATAATCTTCTCTATTCGGAATGTTGGTCTTGATTCAGAATGTTGCTGTTGATCCGGAATAATTCTTGATCCGGAATAATTCTTGATCCGGAATAGTATTCCGAATAGAACACTTTACTCGGAATATGTCACTTATTCCGGATGGAAGCTCTTTATCCGGAATATCTCCTTGATCCGGAATATCCTTGCTGATCCGGAATGTTTGGTCTATCCGGAATGTCCTGTCTATCCGAAATAATTTCCTTATCCGGAATAATAGATATTCCGGATGAACCACCTTGGCTAAAACCTTGATCCGGATTGTTGAAGATTCCAAATAGAGTACTTTGATCCGGAATAATTAATTATTCCGGATGGACGACTTTGATACGGAATATTTTCCATAACAACCTTCACTCGGAATAACTTTTGGTTGGGCTTGATTCGGAACTTTCCTGGGAAAAGACACAGTAACAAACACCCCGAAGAACAGGGAACAAGATATTCACACGAATCTAATCAAACTTAAGCAAAATCAACCACACGATTAAATCAAACTAATCAATAAACAACTATTAATCATAAACAATCAATCCAAAACAATTAAACTAACAAAACTAATCAAAATAATCAAAACCCACTTAAATAAATCAATAAAAATCAAGAACATGAACATGAACAAATCAACATAAAGATTAAGATCAAATAAAGAAAGGTAGATAAGAGATTAACAAGATAAAGTAAAGATTGACAAGAAAAGTAAATGGAAACTTACTTGAAATTAAAGGTAATTAAGGTGCAAGACAAGGTATTTAAATGGACATGAAAAGTAAATGACAAGGTAAGTAAAATGGAAGAACTAATTGTTACTATTAGCCAACAAAATGAAATGATTAAGATCCTAAACTATATATAGGGGAGGTTAAGGTGTGCTTAGGAAGCTTCCTCCCCTCCTTCATTTCTTCTTAATTGCATCATTAGGTCATTCTCTTCTTAATCTTTTGTTAGTTGAACCATTAGTCCTTAAGCCTTTTAATCTTCTCAAATCTTGGACTTTAATGACTTTTGGCTCGGGATTTCTTTGGACTCGTCTTTTAATTCTTCAATAAATAAGACTTGAGTTCTTCGGCTTTTAGTAAACTTCCGTCTTTTGACTTTTTCTTCGATAAATCTTCAGAATTGGTCTTGGACTTCCGTTCTTTTTGCACTCTTGACTTCTTGACTTCGTCTTTCGTCTTTTTCTTCGATAAAAGCCCGTGAATGCCCGTGTTTTCTCCACTTTTCACCTTTTCGTCCTAAATCACAACAAAAACACAAACCACGCATAATTCCGACATAAAAGACATAAAATACACGTTTTGGCCCGGTTATTATTGTAATTAAGTGGTAAAAAGGATGGGTGTTTACACACCTATCAAGGACAACTATATGCCAACAAGTGATGGTGATGGCATAGGTTCTAGTTCTCACTTCAACTCTTCGAGTAATTCCCACCCATCCTCAAACTCATTCGTGGATGGACTTGAAGACTTAGCTCCCCCACCTCATTATTCCTCTAGTGAAATACCGGAAGATCTCAACATGGAGCATCTCTACCGTGAAAATCTTAGGACTCGAGGTGAATTGCATGAACATCGGGTTGAGTCAAGGAAGGGATTCAAGTATTTGGGGAATATGATCAAGGGATTGGGCAAGAAAAGAAGGTGAAGACTTTGAAGTGTTTCAAAGAATACATGTTGGTAAACATGTAATGCTGAACAATTTTTTTATTATCTTGGTGGTGTATTAACTAAATTCTACTTGTTTGGATTATTTGTTATTTATCCTAAATGATTGCCTATGCCATTGTGATTATGATTTGCATAGATTTGTGCATCCTATGTGTTAGTTAGCTTCCTAGATTTTGGTTAGTAGTTAACTTTGGCTTGAAAATCCTTTGGTAAAAATCTGGGCTAACCAAAGTTTGAGGAAGTACCATTTTTGAACACCACTGGTCGTGGTTCCATATCAACCCGCGGTACCTTATTGATAAGGAACCGCCGCCCCTAGATAAGGAACCGCCGGCTACTGTGTCCGACATAATCTTTGCTTTACACTATTTTCCTTAATCTGTGTAAACCTTGCTTGATTCTTTGCAAAAACCTGCACATTTCCTAAACTAGGTTAGCTAAATTCATTGTTCACATAAAATGTTTTTAACCCATTACTAGTTTGGATCATCCCCTCACCCTTTTAAACCCACCTTGTTAGCCATGTTCTTCACACATCAAACCATTCTTCCTTAAACATCAAACCTTTCATTTCAACCATGGTCTCTACAAGAAGCTCAAACTCATCCAAAACCTCCATCTCAAGGAAAAATCTTAATATTAAGATTAAAATGCCTAAACCTAACTCTTCACCCTTTCACACACCCAAGAATGAGATTGTCCCAATTCTCATTTCTTCATCAACCTCACCACCTCTTGCTCCATGCAAGACTACCTCTACCCATGGAACCAACCATTCTCTTGGTTCTACCTCCTCTTCATTCCAATCTAGGATGAATGAGCTTTCTTCACCCTTCACTCCAAGTAATCTCTTGGATGTGACTACCCAACCACAACCCATCCAAAGCATTCCAATTGTGAATGACTCTGTTGATACCATGGTGACTTCACCATTTACCCCTCCAAACTCACCCTTTTCACCCTTGGAGAGCATGCCTCCACACTCACCCACATCACCCTTGGAGAACATACCTCCTCCACCTCCACCTCCCTCAAACACTCCCATTTTGGGTGTTCCACTTCCCTTCTTTATGGGTGATCCTTACTTCCTTGGGTTCCTAGAAGCTCATGGTTCTCATTGTCCATGTTGCCTCTACAATAACTACATCATTCAAAACCTTAGGATGGAGATGTTGGGACTTCATATGAGGTTGCAAGATTTCTTGCTCACTTTGTTTAACATGCCTCCTTCTAGGAGATTAATGGTGATTTTCTTTAAAAATAGTTTTCAAGAAAATTCAAGCCAAGGAAGATTACTAATCAAGACCTAGTTTTAATTTATCTTTAGTTTAGTTAATTTTTTTTCGTTATTTCCTTTATGTATCTCTTTCATGAGTGTTTTATGAGAATAAATTATGGACTTAGCATTGTGTGTTTCTATCTTTATGTGCACATTAATCAACTTTAATTCCAAATTAAAATTGGACCTAAATCTATCACAACCTCTAAAACTTGACTAAAATTGGTTAAAAATGTTAATCTAAATATTTTGTCACCCTTTGTCAAGACATTCTTGGTGAGTGTGTTGCTTTTATGCAACCCTAGCATAATTTAGTGCTAATAGAGGTAAAATTCCAAGATTTGCAATTTTTTGAAAAAGTCTTAGTTTTTCTAAAAACCCTGGATAATCAAGGTTTCAAGTCCACTGCACGCGGCTCTATAAATTCGCGCGGTTCCTTAAGTGATAAGGAACCGTCGGTCCCTATAAGGTACCGCGGACAGAAAGTCATTTTATGGCTCGTTTTTGGTCTTTCTTCATCACCCTATTCCCTGTCAAGATTCCATGTTTACTCAATTTGGCTAAACATTCCTTGACACTTTACATTTGATTTTCAAACCTTTGACTTGTCTACTTTCTTCTTATACCCGCACCTTGAGATTTCATTCTCACACCTCAACAATGCCTAACTCTTCCTTTCATAACCTTGACATTTCATTGTCACAAACCTCCTCACCCAAAGCTTCCTCATCCAAGCTTTCCAAGAAACCGAAAATCTCGGTTAGACCTATTTGGATCAAGAAAAATGAACCCTCTTTATCTAAACCACCCAAGAACCCCACCTTCTCTCCAATCAAGTTTTGGAATGAGACCTACTCCATTAACCCCATCACCAGAGAAAAGGAAAATCTCCCCCCACCACCAAAACCTTTTGACACCCCTCAACTCAATGACCTTTCAACCTTCCCAAACCTCACAAGGCATTGTGAAAACATTTCCTACCCACTTTCCTCAGCACCACCAAACCCTAGGTGTGATGGCCTTCCCCCATCAAACGAATTTGTGTTGCATCATGGATCCTCGTGTGCTTGTTGTCGATTTCAACAAATTAAACTTGCTCATGTGTATGAGAAGTTACATTTCTTGAATTCCTCCTAACTCGACCTCCTCTCAAAGTTTTCGTTCCCGTGGACAAAACTTCGAATGATGCATCGTTGTCTTATTTTTCCAACTAAAGGGCTACACTCCCTTGGAGTCAATAAAACTTTAGTTGTTTTAGAGTCATTAGTGTTTTTAAGCAATCTTGGAAAATTATCACTATTAGAATAGCTTATGCTTTGTGGTTTATTTTCCATATCTTTTGCTTTAGATAGTGTGACTATCTACTTTGTTTGTCTTTTTCATATTTATGTAATATGAAATCTTTGTGTTGTGTTTGTTTTCTTTATTTGATCATTCTCTCTTCCTTTTGAGTTGATCGTGTTTAATCTTTACAATTGTTTATGGGTGGTTCCATCAATTCTAAATTTTAACCCCTTGACAAATTTATCATCTTCATTGGTTGGATGTTTCTTTTCTACCTCCATTCCACCAATTTAACCTTGATTTGTCATTTACCTCTTTGGACATACTTAGCAAATGCTTGCTTCTAATTTGAGATTTCTTCTCCTTCTCCCTCTCAAGTTACTTAGTAGGTAGTGATCATATATACATTGGTGTTTCTTTCCTTTCTACTAACCTTTGTGTAGCATGTCAACTTAGCTCATACACTTGGTGCCCCAAGCAAGGGGGAGCAACCACCAAGGAGGAGCTACTAGCAAAGTCTGGTTCTCTTCAAAGACTTGTGCTTACCTTTTTGCTACGACAAAGGGGGAGAAATGATAGTGATAAACTCGTTAATAATTCGATATTTTGTGTTTCTACGTAAATGAGTTTATAGTTTGTTGTAATCAAAAAGGGGGAGATTGTTAATGCAAGTGATGCCTAAAAACATTATTAGTGTTAACTAATCTTTCTTAGTTTTGATCACAACAAACTATACAACACATTTAGTGTAAAACACAAAACGAATTATTTAACTAACACTATCATCAAGGTAATAATCATATCACTAACTTTTCTTAATCATACTTAGTGATCATCAAAGTGATTATCCTTAAAACTCACTTTTGTTAATATGACAAAAGATTTTTTAATAAACTTTCTTTTTAAGAAAATGTTTTATTAAAATGGAAAATGTAAATTTGAAAATGGCATATTCCATATGCCATAAGAATATCCTTTGAAGGTTTAAAAAACCTCAGATATTCCTACCCTACTAAAAGACAAAAAAGGGAGCGGACTCTACTGGGCGGTACCTTAAATAGCTAGGCGGTTCCTTAGCGATATGGAACCGCCGACTAGTTAAGGATCCACGCCCAGCTAGCCGTTGGACTTTGTCTTTTATAAATAGTGGATCAAATCTCATTTTCCAACAAGCCTCTTCGATGTTTTTCTCAGCCCCCTTTCTCCTTTCTATAGCATAATCATTAGTAAATGATCACTTAATGTGTTAAGTATGTTTACATATGATTATCCTCTTGATCCCCTCCTTTACCTTGTCCAATGAGAAGATCACTCACTCACTAGTGTTGTGATAAAGATGAATCCATGAATTAGTCATGTTCATCATGTTAGCCTTTTTGTTTTTGTTGATCCATTTGTATTTATGAATACTTGGACTAGTTGTGTTCATCCAAGCTATTTGTGAATACTTGGATTTGTTGTGTACATCCATTGCATATGTGTTTGCTTGGATTTGTGTTGTGTAGATCCAAGCTACATATGTGTACTTGGATATACCTAGTTGAGTTGTAATAGATTTGTGTAGTAGTTCTCACTAAACTACAAAGTGATGTGGTTGTGTCTTGTGAGTTCTCACTAAACTTGAAAGTGATTAGTAGTTGTGTTGTGTGAAGTTCTCACTTAGCTTCAAAGTGAAGAGTCGTGAAGATTGGTTCTAGCTTTTGATTAGAACTCGACATCTAGCCTTGTGTCGTAAAATGGTGAAGTAGGCAACGTCGTGAAGATTTGTTCTACCTTGATATTAGAACTCGACATCTAGCCTTGTGTCGTTAAATTGTGAAGTAGGCAACGTTGTGTAGATTGGTCCTAGCTAACGATTAGGTCTCGACATTTAGCTTAGTGTCGGAAAATAATGTAAGCGACGATATAAGGCTTTCTCCGCCAAGAAGGGAGCTTGTGGATATAGTGGAAATCTCGAGTAGGTGTACTCGAGGAGTGGAGTAGAAACGAGGATAGAGCCTCGTTGTCGAACCACTATAAATCTTGGTGTCTTGTGACTAGGCTGTCTCTTTCCTTACTCTTTACTTATTTCATTATCATTATACTTACCTATTACTATCGCTAATGCATTTGAATTGAACCTAATCATTATGCAACTTAGCTTCAAGTAAAATATAGTTTTTGATACAAACCTAATTGAAATTAATTTTAATTAGGTGACTAATAGAAGAGAAACTATTCAACCCCCCCTTCTAGTTTCTACATATTGTTAACATCCGCAACTTTCATTACCACTCTTTACCTTTCATTCATATTTGATATATCCGTTCACTAGGCAATCGCTCAGCCGTGTTTATTTTTCCATGCGGCATGTATTAAGTGGGAAGTGGGGCATTGAGAGCGGATGTGGGTATCTACAGTTACCCGAGTCTAATAAATTACTGATTACACTTATGATTTCAGTACTTTTCACTTTGGAACCCATTATTTTGGGGATTTGATATTGTTGGATTATATTTATGTTTTAATTTTAAGTTTCATTTTGGACCTTTATGTTTTGATGTAGCTGATAAGACACCATAAATGTTACACTTTGTCTCTTTTCGGAGCAGGGTGTTACAATTATGGTATCAGAGCGTCTACGACCTAGGATTTGACCTGTGATGATTGGGTAGATTAGGCTTTGACGCGTATGTTAATGCAATAATGCCTAAAAACGTTACTTGCATTTTTCGGTCTCGCTTAGTTTTGATTACGATAATATGTAAAAACAAGCATTTACGAAAACAATGAAAAACGAATTCTTGAGTTCAAGTATTTTTCATTTTACCCATTTTCACTTAAGGTACGAATAAACAAGTACTAACCTTAATCAAGTGATCAAGTGATTTAATCTTTTCTTAAAACTCACCTTTTATTAAGTGTGACAAGTTTTTAATTAAACATTCTTTTGTAACACCCCAAAATGTGATATGCGGAAGCGGTGAAGCTCGGGGGCTATTACGTCATTGTATCATAGTTCAAGGTACAAGAGAACGACTCTAAATGAGACGTTTTATAAAAATACCTCGTTGAATTTAAATAAAAGCATCACATTACAAAAGGTCTCAGTTTCAAAAGATAGTGCAGCGGAATGTAAAAGTTTTAAACATCAACGAGATAATAGTTCAAAAGCATAAGTAAATAAATGTCCGAAGATAGCCAAGAAATGCATGCGGACTCCAAGTACTTCACACAGCAGATACAACTCATCATCAATTACCCGAGATAAATGCTAAATTGGGTCAACATAAAGTTGGTGAGAATATAGGTTTCAAGTAAAAGTTCATAGTAATTCAGTTTCAGTTTTCATTTCATGTACACGTGCAACTATATCAGATATAGTGCCAAGTGTAGGATAAATTGGGTGTTCATAATATTTATGATAGCTAAGCTCGTGACATCGAAACTAGTGATCCAGTGCATACAATAGATTGCATACATAAATTTTGCCCCAATGGAGTACCTAGCCAAGATAACTCCGTTCATACAAATGGTACACACTCGTCCGGCGTCAGAATGCCCGAGTGGAGGTTGTCAACCCCCAATAGATCTATCCGTAACATAAGAGCTTACTCCAGCAGAGTAACTAACGATTCACGAAAATGGGGACTATGGCTAAAGCAACTTAAGCTATCTCATAAATAGTGTTCACAAAGCGTTCACAGAAATCAAGTTTTACTTGCGTCCAGAAGCAAGCATCAAAGAATTTATCATATCCCAAAATATTAAACATAGAAAGCAGTTTAATAGGGATCTATAAACTCACCTCAAGCAACGATTCAAACCGCACAAGTATGATCAAATAGTAGCAAGCAACTCTAGCAACAACCTAAATATAATACTATAATTTAGGCGCTAGCAAATAAGTCACAATAGTTCGTCACGTACGTTACTCATCGATCATATATATATTTTGTTGTTAAAAATCGTGACTTGTAAATGTTATATCGTTATAAACATTATAGTATATATATACTTAGGCAAAAATATTTTTTTTTGTCTCGACGAAATTTCGACAGCCTTTCGGCGTAAATTTTAATTTACCAAAATTTATCTTAATAAATTTTCCAACACGATTTCTAACGAAAATTCGGCAGCCTTTCGGCGTCACGTAAAAATTTGCCATTTTTTAGTAAGTACTCAAATCTTGTCCTAAAACCCCTATTTTCAACACTTTCTCAATCGCCAATATCTCAACAAGTCATTTTCCGCAATAGTATCAATTTCCACTTCCAACGTTCAAACTTTTAACAGTACACCAAGTATTCACATTTCGCGCTAATACCCTTTTATAAAACGAGTCCGACATTCATATACAACTTTTAGTAACCATTTCGACACTTAAAACAACTCCGTTTGACTCGAAAACGTCGTTTCGACCACTTTAAAAATCTAGACAGCAAACACATTATAGTGTTTTTCACAAAAATTAAGTTTTCCGACAACGAAATTTAAACGACCATATCTTACTCATTTTAGCTCCGTTTTTAGCCTATAATATATCGAAACGAAGGTATTAACTTATACTTCATAATATCGTAGTAAACTAGTGTCAAAATAATTTTTACGACCCTCTACGCCTCTTATAAAAATCGGACAGATTGTATGTTTTTCGTAAAAACTCGTTTTCGACCATTTTCAAGCGTAACCACTAGTAGTAACACTACTAGTTCCCTCCAATTATTCATAAACACCAACAAAATCAAACAATTTACTTCAAGTTCACAAATCTAAAAATATACATACTTATATTTTCACAAGTCTTTCAATTAAACCATTTTCATGCATGGATCTAATAGATCCACACATAATTTTCATAGATCTAAAATATTTCATGACCAAAAATAGTTTTTATCATTTTATTTCAAGAAAATAGTTGATGAGTAACATGCATGCATAGATCTACAAAGATTATGCATGAAAAATGAAAAGATGAAAAAGGTTTAAGAAGTAACCTTGAGTAACGACTCTACGTAATCACAACAACCCGATCTACGCTCTAACCCACTAATAATCAACAAGAACTCTACTTCTATAACTTCAACCCAAAAACTACTTAAATCAACAAACCAAGAAAAACCATTCTTCTTTATGCTTGTACAAACTCTAGGATGTATTTATTTTGTGTTAATTCTTCTTAAAATTGAGCTTTAAGAAAATCAACAATGGTGGAAAATGGAGAGTGTGTTTGTGCCGTGTGTTTTGAGAGAGAAAGAGAGAGATGTGTGTTTTTTTGTGAAGTGAAAGAGTGAATAAGTGTGAATTATTTGAGGTGAAATGGTTTAATAAGTTAAAAGATTTAAGGTGTGTAAGCTTAAGCTTAAAATGGCAAAGAGTAGAAACTTGGTGCGTTATGCATGTGTGTGGTTATTTGGCCGGTTATGGGGGGTCCCACATGGGGTAAATTATTCAAAATTCTTACTATGGTAACTAGTTAAAAGGTTTAAGGTAAAAAGGTTAGTTAGTTTTAGGTAAATATTAAAAAGTATATAGTTAAGTTTAAAATTACGTAAAACTTAAAAATTTGACGAAATATATTAAATTTACGATTTTTCGACGAAAACTGATATTTTATAATTGGTAAAGTATTTTATGCATGTTAACGACGGTTAAACGTAAAAACGACGTAAAATACGAAAACGCGATACGTTAATTAAATATTCACAGTAAATACGATTTATTACTATAAATAGCAAAATACTAAAATACAGGCATAGAAACATATACATAAATATTTAAATACGCTGCTCAAGAAAATACGATCACGCTGTTAAAAACTAAACAGTTAAGCACATAATTCACAGATAACGAATAATCTCATGGATTATCGTCAATTCATTGACCGTCTCAGCACTTTGGTCAGGTTCACAGAAAATGTTCAGAATAATGACTGAGCACAGTGTCAGGTCATTACTCGTCATTAAACAGTTTTTCAGACAACGCGGGATAACCTCCCGGTTCCAACACAGTTAAATCACATAGTTGACTAAATAAAAAGTCAAAGGGTAAAATAGTCATTTTACAAAGTAGGGAAAATTACCAGGTGTTACATCATCCCCTTGATAGAGAAGCTTTGTCCTCAAAGCTTAGGAGTGTCACGGTTTCTAGAGTTGTCAAAGAGTTGCGGATATTTCTTGCGAAATTGATCCTCACGCTCCCAAGTGAATTCAGGTCCACGTTTAGAATTCCACCTCACCTTGATGATTGGAATACGACTATGTTTCAATCGTTTGACCTCACGGTCCATGATTTCAACAGGTTCTTTGAAAAATTGCATCTTGTCGTCGATTCGGAGTTCCTCCAATGGTATAACGAGTGTCTCATCAGATAGGCACTTCTTCAAGTTCGACACATGAAAAGTGTTGTGCACGCGGCTCAACGCTTGCGGTAATTCGAGACGATAGGCTACGGTTCCAACCTTTGCCAGAATTTTGAAAGGTCCAATATAACGGGGGTTCAGCTTTCCTCGCTTTCCAAAACGTACCACACCTTTCCAAGGCGATACTTTTAGCATCACTTTGTCTCCCACTTGAAATTCGAGAGGCTTACGTCGAACGTCGGCGTAACTCTTCTGACGATCACGGGCTGCTTGAATTCGGCTCTTGATTTGAACAATCTTCTCAGTCGTTTCACGGATGAGTTCAGGGCCAGTGAGTTGAATATCCCCAACCTCACTCCAACACACAGGCGAGCGATATTTACGACCATACAACGCTTCAAACGGTGCAGCCTTAATACTGGTATGATAACTATTGTTGTAAGAGAATTCCACTAGAGGCAAATGTCTGTCCCATTGCTTCCCAAAGTCAAGCACACAAGCACGCAACATGTCCTCCAGCGTTTGAATAGTTCTCTCACTCTGTCTGTCTGTCTGCGGGTGATAAGCAGTACTCATGTCCAATTGCGTACCCAACGCTTTCTGAAGTGATTTCCAGAATTCCGAAGTAAATCTACCGTCTCTATCGGAAATTATCGAGATCGGTATCCCATGTTTTGCGACTACTTACTTCAGATAAAGTCTCGTAAGCTTATCCATTGAATCATCTTCCTTCATAGCCAAAAATTATGCAGACTTCGTAAGTCGATCCACAATTACCCAAATTGTGTCGTATCCGTTGGTTGTTTTAGGTAGCTTAGTTATGAAGTCCATGGTTATGTTTTCCTATTTCCACATAGGAATTATAGGTTGAACCAACAATCCAGATGGTTTTTGGTGTTCTGTTTTCACTCTAGCACAAGTCAGACACTTCCCTACATAAGTAGCAATTTCAGCTTTCATATTTGGCCACCAATATAGCTTCTTCATATCCTGATACATTTTGTCAGATCCTGGGTGAATCGAATACTTAGATTTATGAGACTCGTGCATAATCACGTCCCTTAGTCCTCCAAACCGTGATAACCAACTTCTACCATTCAGACATAGCGTTCCATTATTGCTAGTCTCCAATTTCTTACTAACCATTCCTCCTAATTTCTCAGCTTCAACATGTTCAGGCTTAAGGGCTTCGGTTTGTGCTTCACGAATTTGCACAGGTAAGTTCGGATTGATAACCATAGCTAACGATCTAACTCTACGTGTCATCAGTTGTTCCTTTCTACTTAGCGCATCCGCCACTACATTGGCCTTTCCAGGGTGGTAGCGGATTTCATAGTCATAATCGCTGAGCAACTCGATCCATCGACGTTGTCTCATGTTCAGTTCCTTCTGGTCAAGAATATGTTGTAAACTCTTGTGATCGGTATAGACGACACACTTGGTTCCATACAGGTAGTGTCTCCACAATTTTAAGGCAAATACTACCGCTCCTAGCTCCAAGTCGTGCGTAGTGTAGTTTTTCTCATGTGTTTTCAATTGTCGTGACGCGTAGGCGATAACTTTCTTCCTCTGCATCAACACAGCTCCCAATCCTTTTGTTGATGCATCATAGTAGACCACAAAGTCTTCCGATCCTTCTGGTAACGATAGAATAGGCGCACTACACAACATTTGTTTCAACCTCTGGAATGCTAATTCCTCCTTATCTCCCCATTCGTATTTCACCTTCTTTTGAGTTAACTTCGTCAATGGTTTCGCGATCTTCGAGAATCCCTTGATGAAACTTTGGTAATATCCGGCGAGTCCTAAGAATTGGGTCGGTGTCGTAGGAGCAGTCCACTCCCTAATTGACTCAATCTTGGCAGGATCAACATGAATCCCCTTGCTATCAATAACGTGACCTAGAAATTGTACTCTTGGCAACCAAAAATCACACTTCGAGAACTTAGCATACAATTCCTCCTTCTTAAGCAATTCCAGTATTACCTTAAGATGTTCCTCATGTTCCTTCTCATTCCTTGAGTAAATCAGTATGTCATCGATGAACACAATGACAAACTTGTCCAAATACGGTTTACACACACGGTTCATGAGGTCCATAAACACAGCAGGTGCGTTCGTCAAACCGAACGGCATCACTTGGAACTCATAGTGTCCATACCTAGTCCTAAAAGCAGTCTTTGCAACATCTTCCTCACGGACTCTCAGTTGGTGATAACCAGACCTAAGGTCAATCTTCGAGTAAACGCTCGATCCTTGCAACTGATCAAACAGATCATCGATCCTAGGTAACGGGTAACGGTTCTTGATGGTATGTTTGTTCAACTTGTCTAGCCGGCGGTAATCCAGGCAAATCTTCAGGAAAGACTTCCGGAAAATCCCGTACGATAGGTACATCTTCCAACCGTTTTTGTTCCGTCTGCTTTTCAGTAATACAGGCTAAAAATACGTGGCAACCTTCCGATAACAACTTCTGAGCCTTGACACGCGAGATAATGTTCAGTCGTGACTTCCCCTTTCCGTTACTTGTATCCCCTTGTACCTCCAAAACTTCATCACCAAATGGTAAACGAACGGTCTTCTCGTCGCATACAATCGTAGCACGATATCTCGACACCAATCCATTCCGACAATCACGTCAAAACTCCCTAACTCAACAGGCATAAGGTCTATTACAAAAGGATGACCTAGAAGATTTAAAGTGCATCCACGAAGTATAGTGTCGGCTTCTATCAACTTCCCATTAGCTAACTCGATAGTGTACTTAGTGTCTAAGGGCGAAGGGGTCACATCAAGTAAAACACTAAAAGTAGTCGACACAAAACTCCTATCGGCTCTAGTATCAAATAAAATAGAAGCATAACGACCATTGAGAAGAAACGTACCCGTCACGACGTCGGGGTTTTGTTGCGCTTCTCCTCCTCCTCTTATCACATAGACCCTTCCACGAGCTTCCCCAGCTTTAGCAATCTTTCCTTGGTCCTTGTTCTTTTTCTTTAGGCACTCATTGCTGTAGTGTCCCTTTTGTTGACATTCAAAGCAAGTGACGTTGGCTTTCGTGTTGGGTGGTGACTTACAATCTCTAACAATGTGTCCAGTTTTCTTGCAGTTGTGACATTGTACATTGCATTGTCCATTATGGTGACGCTTGCATCGATTGCACAAAGGTAACGTCCCATTGTACACTCCCTTTTCCCCAGTACCAGTAGTGTAAGCTTTCACGGTGTCTTGCCTCTTATTAGGATAGTTCCCATGGTTGTTCCTTTGGTTATTCCCCCATTTTCTCTTGTTGTCCGCGGCATTCCCAGCATTTGCTCGAACAACTTGGTCCATCAGACTGTGAGCCATCCTTATAGCATCACTAACTTTTGTCGGTCCAGACGATGTCACATTTCCTTGAACTCTACCAGGTAAACCCCAAATATAGCGCTCAACCTTATTTTATTCATCTGGAACCATTCCAGGACATAGCAAACACAATTCTTGGAACCTCCTTGTGTACGTACCAATGTCATTGTTCTTCACAGTCAGGTTCCACAGTTCGATTTCCATTTTCTGAATCTCATTACGAGGACAATACTCCTTAGTCAACAACTTCTTAAGTTCCTCCCAACTCATTCCATACGCCTCCTCGGCTCCAGCCGTCTGCACATGGGTGTTCCACCATGTCAACGCTCCAGAAGCTAAAGTACAAGTATAATAAGTCACTTGGTTTTCAACAGCACATCCACTGACACGAAACACAGCTTCCATCTTTTCAACCCAACGAGCTAATCCGACAGCTCCTTCAGTACCATTAAAATTCAAAGGGTCACAGCTCCTAAAGTCCTTGTAAGTACACGGCTTAGGCGGTCGATTGTCAACATTGTTCGGTGGTGCTTCGTTCACGTTGTTGTTAGCTTGAACGTTTGCCAGTGCAGCAGTCACTCGTTGCGTAATCAGTGCTTCCAATTGTGCGTCAGTCATTCCGTTACGTGTGTTCACCATTGTTTCTCTGCGTTAAGACAACAATGCAAATAAGGTTCAAGCACGAATATACACGTTATATATTTCTTATGCTAAAATAGAATGCAGAATTTAACAGTACAACAACATAAAAAGGATAGTCACTGGTCAAGGTCATAAAGTTAAATTCCCATTCATAATCAAAATATCGAGTACATAGTCATAAAATAAGAGTATGATTACATCTAGTCTACTCCAACTAACCGAATACTAATCTAGTTTAGTGGATACAATACCAAAAAGATAAAGATGTCAATCTACTCTAGAATTAAGCACAATAACGATGAATCTCTAAGTGCGACGACGACGATCACACTCAGCACATCTCGGTGAATCACTCCTCGGGTCTCCATCTATAGCTCGGTCTCCTCCACGAACTGACTCCAACTCACGCCTCAACCTAGCAACCTCCTCAAGTGTGGTATCCAACAAGTCGCGGGTATCCTCGTTATCCTCTAACAATCCAAAAACCGCATCCTCAAGTAGACGAAAACGTACAATATCTGAATCCCTAGCAGATCCTATCATAACAACACATGACCTAGGTCTAGAGGGCTCTCCAACATGATGAGTAGGTGGTGTAGAAACAGTAGTAGCAACTCGACTCCCATGAGTAGGCGATGTCTCAGGTGTAGTGTGTGAATCAGACATACGAACCTTCTTCCGTAGGCATGACGAATCAGAATCGGACAAAGCTCGAGATCTAACACCGGATGGTCCAGCTCCATCAGCAGGTGGTACAGTATCATCGGAATCGGTATAAACCTCCGCTGATGGCGTACCCCATAAAGCTTCCCTCTCCTCTCTAAACCGCTGACATGGGACAGTAGGCTTCTTCCTCAAATTGGACGTCTTCCTAATCTCACTCCTCCTACTAGGCTCAACTCTCTCAGGTACAACAGTCAAAGCATCAATCCTACTATCATCATCAGCCTCAGCACCCTCGCTATCACTACTAGCCACAACCATCCTAACGTCAGTATCACTCTCAATCTCATCATCCATGTCCTCATCATCCTCACGATCTACCTCATATCCATCCATATCATCATTACCCTCATGATCTACCTCAACACCATCCATATCATCCTCATGACCTACCTCATGTCCATCCATACCCTCATCACCCTCGTGATCTACCTCAATACCATCCACGTCATCCTCATCATCCTCATCGTCCTCACTACCACTAACCCACTCGATCAAAGTACGATGCACAACAGGTGGCATCCCATCAACAACATCGGAAGTATAAGACAACACATTAGGCTCACCCTCATCATCCTCCTCCAGATCCTCGTCAGGGTCATACTCCGCACCTTCCTCCTCAGGATCAACCTCCTCTGGGTCATTCTCCGGCTCATCATGATCTGGTATCATCTCAATCTCGTCTTCCCACTCTTCGTCAACAGAGTCGGGCTGGTAAGTAACAGTAGATGACGACAAAACCTGCAACAACCAAAATGTGTATTAAAGCAGTTGTAGGGTATGCATGAAATAATCATGTATAGAAATTAAAGTATGCAAATCAGCCAAAAGCATATGTATATAATACATATTACGTATTACATAATATATATTACATATTACTTATAGTGTTATCCTGCGTAATACATTACGTAGTACACATATATATACAGAGTAACAAGTAGCCACATCGGCTATAGTCTAGGCCTAAGATGCAAACCTAGTTCTCTATAACCAAGGCTCTGATACCAATTCTGTAACACCCCAAAATGTGATATGCGGAAGCGGTGAAGCTCGGGGGCTATTACGTCATTGTATCATAGTTCAAGGTACAAGAGAACGACTCTAAATGAGACGTTTTATAAAAATACCTCGTTGAATTTAAATAAAAGCATCACATTACAAAAAGGTCTCAGTTTCAAAAGATAGTGCAGCGGAATGTAAAAGTTTTAAACATCAACGAGATAATAGTTCAAAAGCATAAGTAAATAAATGTCCGAAGATAGCCAAGAAATGCATGCGGACTCCAAGTACTTCACACAGTAGATACAACTCATCATCAATTACCTGAGATAAATGCTAAATTGGGTCAACATAAAGTTGGTGAGAATATAGGTTTCAAGTAAAAGTTCATAGTAATTCAATTTCAGTTTTCATTTCATGTACACGTGCAACTATAGGAGAGTGCCAAGTGTAGGATAAATTGGGTGTTCATAATATTTATGATAGCTAAGCTCGTGACATCGAAACTAGTGATCCAGTGCATACAATAGATTGCATACATAAATTTTGCCCCAATGGAGTACCTAGCCAAGATAACTCCGTTCATACAAATGGTACACACTCGTCCGGCGTCAGAATGCCCGAGTGGTGGTTGTCAACCCTCAATAGATCTATCCGTAACATAAGAGCTTACTCCAGCAGAGTAAATAACGATTCATGATAGTGGGGACTATGGCTAAAGCAACTTAAGCTATCTCATAAATAGTGTTCACAAAACGTTCACAGAAATCAAGTTTTACTTGCGTCCAGAAGCAAGCATCAAGGCATTTATCACATCCCAAAACATTAAACATAGAAAGCAGTTTAATAGAGATCTATAAACTCACCTCAAGCAACGATTCAAACCACACAAGTATGATCAAATAGTAGCGAGCAACTCTAGCAACAACCTAAATATAATACTATAGTTTAGGCGCTAGCAAATAAGTCACAATAGTTCGTCATGTACGTTACTCATCGATCATATATATATTTTGTTGTTAAAAATCGTGACTTGTAAATGTTATATAGTTATAAACATTATAGTATATATATACTTAGGCAAAAATATTTATTTTTGACTCGACGAAATTTCGACAGCCTTTCGGCGTAAATTTTAATTTACCAAAATTTATGTTAATAAATTTTCCAACACGATTTTTAACGAAAATTCGGCAGCCTTTCGGCGTCACGTAAAAATTTGCCATTTTTTAGTAAGTACTCAAATCTTGTCCTAAAACCCCTATTTTCAACACTTTCTCAATCGCCAATATTTCAACAAGTCGTTTTCTGCAATAGTATCAATTTCCACTTCCAACGTTCAAACTTTTAACTGTACACCAAGTATTCACATTTCGCGCTAATACCCTTTTACAAAACGAGTCCAACATTCATATACAACTTTTAGTAACCATTTTGACACTTAAAACAACTCCGTTTGACTCAAAAACGTCGTTTCGACCACTTTAAAAATCTAGACAGCAAACACATTATAGTGTTTTTCACAAAAAATAAGTTTTCCGACAACGAAATTTAAACGACCATATCTTACTCATTTTAGCTCCGTTTTTAGCCCATAATATATCAAAACGAAGGTATTAACTTATATTTTCATAATATCGTAGTAAACTAGTGTCGAAACAATTTTTACGACCCTCTACGCCTCTTATAAAAATCGGACAGATTGTATGTTTTTCGTAAAAACTCGTTTTCGACCATTTTCAAGCGTAACCACTAGTAGTAACACTACTAGTTCCCTCCAATGATTCATAAACACCAACAAAATCAAAGATTTTACTTCAAGTTCACAAATCTAAAAATATACATACTTATATTTTCACAAGTCTTTCAATTAAACCATATTCATGCATGAATCTAATAGATCCACACATAATTTTCATAGATCTAAAATATATCATGACCAAAAATAGTTTTTATCATTTTATTTCAAGAAAATAGTTGATGAGTAACATGCATGCATAGATCTACAAAGATTATGCATGAAAAATGAAAAGATGAAAAAGGTTTAAGAAGTAACCTTGAGTAACGACTCTACGTAATCACAACAACCCGATCTACGCTCTAACCCACTAATAATCAACAAGAACTCTACTTCTATAACTTCAACCCAAAAACTACTTAAATCAACAAACCAAGAAACATCATTCTTCTTTATGCTTGTACAAACTCTAGGATGTATTTATTTTGTGTTAATTCTTCTTAAAATAGAGCTTTAAGAAAATCAACAATGGTGGAAAATGGAGAGTGTGTTTGTGCCGTGTGTTTTGAGAGAGAAAGAGAGATATGTGTGTTTTTTTTTGTGAAGTGAAAGAGTGAATAAGTGTGAATTATTTGAGGTGAAATGGTTTAATAAGTTAAAAGATGTAAGGTGTGTAAGCTTAATCTTAAAATGGCAAAGAGTAGAAACTTGGTGCATTATGCATGTGTGTGGTTATTTGGCCGGTTATGGGGGGTCCCACATGGGGTAAATTATTCAAAAATTTTACTATGGTAACTAGTTAAAAGGTTTAAGGTAAAAAGGTTAGTTAGTTTTAGGTAAATATTAAAAAGTACATAGTTAAGTTTAAAATTACGTAAAACTTAAAAATTTGACGAAATATATTAAATTTACGATTTTTCGACGAAAACTGATATTTTATAATTGGTAAAGTATTTTATGCATGTTAACGACGGTTAAACGTAAAAACGACGTAAAATACGAAAACGCGATACGTTAATTAAATATTCACAGTAAATACGATTTATTACAATAAATAGCAAAATACTAAAATACAGGCATAGAAACATATACAGAAATATTTGAATACGCTGCTCAAGAAAATACGATCATGCTGTTAAAAACTAAACAGTTAAGCACATAATTCACAGATAACGAATAATCTCATGGATTATCGTCAATTCATTGACCGTCTCAGCACTTTGGTCAGGTTCATAGAAAATGTCCAGAATAATGACTGAGCACAGTGTCAGGTCATTACTCGTCATTAAACAGTTTTTCAGACAACGCGGGATAACCTCCCGGTTCCAACACAGTTAAATCACATAGTTGACTAAATAAAAAGTCAAAGGGTAAAATAGTCATTTTACAAAGTAGGGAAAATTACCAGGTACACCTTTGAGTAAACCTCTAATGGGAAATAGAAGTTTATCAAGACCATCTTCTACTCCACCAAAAGTACGTAATGAGTCTAGGCCTAGAAGTAGAACGACAACACCTAGAAGACACAGTCAAAACAATTCACGACCTAGAAGTAAAACTCCAACACCTAGAAGGAATGACCACAACTCTAAACCAAGATCAAATACACCTAGGAGAAATAATGAACAACAAAATGGTTATATGAATTATTATCCTCCTCTATTTTGTTCCCCATGGGGAATCTCTCCTCCATTCATGCATCCCAACCAAATGCAAGGGATGGTTGGAACTAACAATTTTGGACCCATGAGATATTGGGCACCAAATGTTTGATCGTGTGTGTTGTTACCTAGATATGCCTGGGAATTGATTTGGAAACTGACAAGTGGATTAAGGATAGTGGTTGTTCTAAACACATGACGGGTAATCGAAGTTTGTTCTCGCGCTACAAAGCATATGATGGAGGTAACGTCACATTCGCTAGTAGTCTACGTGGTAATATCATTGGCAAAGGTACGGTTTCTCTTGACTCCATGACCATTGAAAATGTTGAGCACGTAGATAATTTAGGGTTTAACCCTTTAAGCATAGGTCAAATTTGTGACAATAAGTGTAAGGTCATCTTTTCGGAAAATGACAGTGAAACCGTAAAAGATGGAAAGGTCATTGGAAAAGGTGTTAGAAAGCATGGGCTTTATGTCATGAAGGTCAATAAGAAGTCAAAGGACAACATATGTCTTGCGACTATAGATGATAGTTCTACTCTTTGGCATAGGAGATTAGGTCACGCTAATATGCGTCTAATTCAGTCTTTAGTCTCTAAGGAGTTGGTAAGACACCTCCCCAAGATGAAGTTTGATAGTCACTTTTGTGATGCTTGCAAAGTTGGAAAGCAAGTTCACTCAAGTCACAAAGCCAAGAATTTGGTTTCAACCTCTCGGTGCTTAGAACTCCTACATATGGATCTCTTTGGACCTTCCGCCATACGGAGTTATGGAGGTAACCTTTATACCCTAGTTATAGTTGACGACTACTCTAGATTCACTTGGACTAGATTTTTGGCATCTAAGAATGAAGCTTTCGATCATTTCGAAATCTTTAGTCGAAGAAATCAAAATCAACTAGGATGTCCAATTGTCTCTATTAGGACGGATCATGGTAGGGAATTTGATAATGAAGTGCAATTTTGTGCCTTTTGTGAAGCTCATGGTATTACCCATAACTTCTCGGCTCCTCGCACTCCACAATAAAATGGGGTAGTTGAAAGGAAGAATAGGACCATCCAAGAGATGAGTAGGACGATGTTAAACGAGCAATCTTTGCCTCAAAAGTTTTGGTGCAATGTTGTGGACACATCGACTTATATTCTCAACCGAATTCTTATTCGACCTTTCCTAGGAAAGACCCCCTATGAGATTCTTAAAGGTAAGAAACCCTCATTGGAATACTTTAGGGTGTTTGGAAGCAAGTGTTTTATCCTCAACACCAAAGACTACCTTACCAAGTTTGACCCAAATTCTTACGAAGGTATCTTTTTAGGTTATTCCCAAACTAGCAAAGCCTACATAGTCCTCAATAGAACCTCGGGCGTAATTGAAGAATCACTTAACGTGACTTTTGATGAAACCCCTCCTTTAACCAAGACACCACCATTGGTTGATGATGACTTGGATGAAGTAGAAGTAGTTAAAGCCAAAGAGGTTAGAAAAATAGGAGTTGAAGACCTTAGTGTTGAAAAGGAAGTAAACATTAAGGTGACTTAAATCAAAGGACCCTAAGATCTCAAGTCCAAAACCAAAGTAACTTCTTTTGTTTCGTCTCCTTGATTGAACCAAAGAATGTTAAAGAAGCTTTTACGGATAAGAGTTGGGTCATTGCGATGCAAGAAGAATTGAATCAATTCGTTGCTAATGATGTTTGGGAACTTGTTCCTCCACCTAGGAGTTCTACCATTATAGGAACCAAATGGGTATATAGGAATAAGCTAGATGAGAATGGTGTTGTGTCTCGTAACAAAGCTAGGCTTGTAGATCAAGGTTATAATCAACAAGAAGGGATTGATTATGACGAGACATATGCACCGGTAGCAAGATTAGAATCCATTAGAATCCTTTTAGCCTAAGCTTGTGCCTTAGACTTTAAGCTTCAACAAATGGATGTAAAGAGTGTGTTTCTTAATGGTTTGATCAATGAGGAGGTATATGTGGCTCAACCTCCCGGCTTCATTGATTTTGAGAAACCGGATCATGTTTACAAGATTAAGAAGGCACTTTACGGTCTTAAACAAGCACCCAAAGCTTGGTATGATAGACTTAAAGCGTTTCTTGTTAAACATGAGTATACCATGGGGATGGTAGACAACACGGTCTTTACAAAGAAGAAAGGTTCTCACCTCATAATCGTGTAAATATATGTTGATGACATTATATTTGGCTCAACTTGTCAAGAATTGTGTGATGACTTTGCCAAAATCATGCATGATGAGTTTGAAATGAGTATGATGGGAGAACTTAACTTCTTTTTAGGACTCCAGATTAAACAAATGGACGATGGTATTTTCTTTAGTCAATCTAAGTATGCTAAAGAAATGCTAAAGAAATTTGGATTAGAAGAATCTAGACCAATGAAGACCCCAATGGCCTCGGATACTAAACTCACCGTAGATGATGATTGTGAGTCGATAGACAACACCAAATATAGAGGTATGATTGGTAGTTTGTTGTACCTAACGACAAGTCGACCGGATATCATGTTTAGTGTTTGCCTTTGTGCTCGCTTCCAAGAGGCTCCCAAAACCTCTCACCTTGAAGCGGTTAAGCGTATCTTCCGATACATTAAGGGCACTATACATTTAGGATTATGGTATCCTAAAGGGACCGGCGTAGAAACCATTGTCTACGCGGACTCGGATCATGCGGGAGACTATGTGGACTGGAAAAGCACTAGGTGGTGTTTGTACCTTCATGGGTTGTTGTTTAACTTCTTGGTTCTCCAAGAAACAAACCGCTCTTGCGATATCCACCACGGAAGCCGAGTATGTGAGTGCCGGAAAAGCATGCCAACAAGCTCTATGGATGAAGAAAGTGCTTGTTGATTATGGGATTTGTCTTGATGATGTTCCCATCATGTGCGACAATAAAGGTGTTATAGACCTTAGCAAGAATCCCGTGCAACATTCGCGAACCAAGCACATAGAAATTCGTCACCATTTCCTTAGGGATAATATTCAAAAAGGGAACATTTCAATTGAGAAGGTACCCTACGAGGATAACTTAGCCTACATCTTCACTAAGCCACTTAAGAGGGAACCCTTTAATTACTTGTGTCTAGGTCTAGGATTAATGGAACATATTCCTTAATTGATTTCCTCTTATTGAGTCTCTTATTTTTTTTTAGTCTTTTATCACTTTGAGTCATTGATTCTCCTAAACTCTTCTTGAAAATCTTCTCTTCTCCTTTTCAAAATCCTCAAAGTCTCTTTCGAAAATGGTCAAGAAATGTTTTGACATTGTTAATTCAATCTAAAAACGTTTCTCTTTGATTCTTGCTATTAATCTCGAGCTTACATAATTAATATGTATGATTCACTTAAACATAGCAAGAAAAAGATAGAATCATGGAGGATCATTGTGTCATGACTTAAGGTCTTGTCTTACACACCTCCAACATCGATTTTATTTTAAAATCCATGCATTTTGGTCAAATTCCTATTTGGTGAGTTAGTATGTGTTCTCTTTGTCTATCTTTGCTTTTAAGCATATCCCTATGGTAAGTTAGACTAGAAAAATAAGATTTGCTAAAAAATCTTCCTTCACCACCAAAACCCAGCCTCTGTAGGCGGTTCCATATATGAATCGCGGTCCCTTATCAATAAGGAACCGCCGGAAGCAATAAGGAACCGCGTATAGTGCTTCCTTTTTCGGGTATTACTGAAATTCCAAATTTGTTCCAACACTTTTGGGAATCTTTGTTTCAACCCTTTGACCACCCTAAAAATACCTTGAGCCTTCCCTATTTAACCATAAGCATTTTGCCATACTTCACATCCTAAAATGTCTTATTCTCCCAATGAAAGCCTTGATTCTTAATAAGTGTGAAAACACTTATCCTTTTACCACTTAATTATAATGATAACCAATCCAAAACGTGTATTTTATGTCGTAAATGTTGGAATTATGCGTGGTTTGTGTTTTTGTTGTGATTTAGGACCAAAATGTGAAAAGGGAAGAAAACACGCGGTTTTACGGGATTTTATCGAAGAAAAAGACAAAAGACGAAGTCAAAAGATCAAGAGTGCAAAAAGAACGGAAGTCCAAGGCCTATTCTGAAGATTTATCTAAGAAAAGTCTAAAGACGGAAGTTTAATAAAGCCGAAGAACTCAAGTCTAATTAATGAAGAAATTACAAGACGAGTTTAATTAATCCCGAGACAAAGTCGAAGAATTTAGAAGAGGAAAAGACGAGAAAGAAAGAAAGAAGGAAGCTTCCAACACATGCTTACCTCCCTAATCTCCTATAAATACCCTCCTAATATCACATTAGGAGGTGTTGGCTAACTTGACAAACTAGTCTTCCACCTTTAATTACTTGCACCTTTAATTTTCATGTCATTTACTTAATTGTCAATTTCATTTACTTGTCTTGCACCTTAATTTCTTGCCTTTAATTTCAAGTAAGTCTTTTAATTTTGTTATTGAATCTTTTCTTTTAATCAAGTTTTTATTTTTAATCTCTCATTCTACCTTTCTTGTTTTGCTTTATCTTTATGTTTATGTGCTTATTGTTATTCTTATTTGATTAAATGTTATGTTTTTATGCTTTTGATTGTTTTGGATTATTGATTTTATAGCTTATTTGTGTTTTTCTTAAATTTACTTAAGTGTTTATAAAAGTTATTTTATAAAAAGTTGTTTTTAAATATTTTTATCATTTAGTGTTTTTAAAAGTTTTTAAATTTTAGCTTTTTAGCTTTTTCTTATACGTGTTTTTGGTTAAGTTTTTAGTTTAGTGCTTATTTGGTTCATAGCTTATTTGTTTTTGCTTATTTACGTTCCTACTGTATTCCGATCACCAAGTCGGAAAGGGGTTTTGATATTCCGACCCACATTCCGATTGGAGCATCGGAATAGGGTTTTGCATTCCGACGGGGATTCCGATCCACCATCGGAAAAGGGTTTCTGGATTCCGAAGGGGATTCCGATCAGGATTCCGACAGTGGAGTTCTTTCGACATTCCGATAGGAATTAGTTTCCATTATTCCGATGAGATTCCTTTTGGTTGCATTCCGATAGCTTTCCGAAGAAGGTATTCCGACAGGATTCAGATAGGTCTATTCCGATAGCTTTCCGACGGTGCATTCCGATAGGGAGATTCTGACCTTATTCCGATAGGGGAGGTAAGTGACTATTCCGATCGGATTCCGACGGGATTCCGATTAGGTTTATTCCGACGGTAGGTTTTGTTTAATATTTTGTCTTGTTTAATTTTTAAGTTCGCATTTTTATTTAATTGTCACATTTACTTTTCGTCTAGCTTTAATTTTAAGTCATTTAATTAATTTACTTTTAAAAGTTTTAATATTGCACCATTTACGTTTTATTTAGTTTTAGCTTTAATTAACGTCATTTACTTTAACGTTTTGCACATTTATTTTACTACAACGACAAATCTATTGTTTCCCACCAAAAGATGACTGAGTCGCACGTTAAACCAATAGTCAATTCGAAGAGATCGGACGATAAAACATTTTACTTGGCAAAAATCTTGTATTAAATGGCGCCGATGCCGGCTCTTTTCGTGAAGATTAACGGTTTTCTGTGAGAGACGCGTTGAATTTTGGGATCCGTTCACTCGTGAGCGTTATTTTTCTTGCTCAAAAATTTTCGAAAATCCATAAAAATTAAAAAAATTCAAAAAATCCAAAAAGATTTTTATTTTTATTTTTACACGTACATATATATTCTCTATTTCTTTGGTATCTTTTTCTTTTGCTTTTGCAGGTGCATGCGTACTAGATCTTCAACTTATTTAGAGCCCGAGACTCGTGAAGATTTAGTTATGGCTGGTGTGCACAACAACAATAATCCACCCTACCCCAACATGAATAACAACAACAATGTTCCCCCACCCGACCTTCGAACGATGGAGGAGCTTTGTCAACCAAAAATGAATGGACGCGGAGGACCGATGGCGCCGATGCAAATCACGGCTCCAGAGTTTTCGTTGAAGCATCACATGATCCAACAAGTTCAAAATACTTGTCCATTTCGCGGATTGCCGGATGATGATGCCAACAAACACCTCGGCAAATTCATTACCGTTACTCAAAGCATGAAGTTACCCGGTGTTACTATGGATTTTCTTCGCCTTCACCTATTTCCACACACCTTATCCCACTATGCCGAAAAATGGTTTGATCGTCTTCCGAATAATTCAATTCATACTTGGGACGAGATGACTCAACGCTTCTTGTCGCGCTACTTTCCACCATCCATGGTCACGAGCCTTCGAAATCAAATTAGTGGATTTACACAAGAACCTGATGAATCACCTTTTGATGCTTGGGAATGATATAATGTTTTAATTGATCGATGTCTAAACCACAACATGCTCCCCGTCACCTTAATTGATACTTTCTACAACGGTTTAACTTTTCGTGATCGTGATACGATTAATGCAGCCGCCGGTGGCACATTTATGAAAAGAAGACATGAGGAGTGTAGAGAGCTTATAGAGAACATGACTACTCACCACAAAAATTGGGATTCATCCGCATCTTCAAGGAATAACCCGAGAGTCAATGTTTCTTCTACTTCTTCAAACCCTGATATCACCGAATTGACCCGCGCAATGGGTGAAATGAGCAAAAACATGCAACGCTTGGCTACAACTAAAAAAACAAGTTAAAGCTGTAGAAACTTCTTGTGAGATCTGCGGGGGTCCTCATTCATACACTGATTGTCCTTCTACTCATGACAATCCGGAAAACGTGTGTGTGGCTTATGGTAACTATTCAACGAAAAGCTATCAAGCCCGACCTCAAGGTGATCGTAACTTGCTAAGTTACCGTTCTAACAACTTTCTTTCACCCGGTTTTTCTCCTCAAAACCACAACCCTAACAACTATAATAGAAGCAATCCAAACCCACCTCGAGCTTCTAATCCTTATAAACCACCCGCTCAACAAGCACCACCTATTAATCATGATGTTGAAGCTTTCATAAGGACCCAAGAGAGCAAATTAAGAATATGCAAAGCCAAATTATCAACTTGAAAGGAGATATCACTAAACAAGGTAATGATATTAGATCCGAGCTTCGACATGATATGCAACCTCCTTCAGCAATCAAACAAATGATTTGAAGAATATGATGGCTAGTTTCTTCCCAAGTACTCAACCCTCTACTTCGGGCTCTCTTCCTTCAAATATCGTCACCAACCCAAGAGCGAATGTGAGTGCTATTACTACACGCAGTAGAGAAACCTTAGTAGGACCATCTATCCCTCCCCCAGGTACTCCATCTACACCTTCTCCACCACTATTTATCCCACCTACTACCACGCCTAGTACGAGTTCTCCATTACCATCTCCACCTATTCATGAAGAACTACCCAAGAAAAACCCTTCACTAACCCCACCTTCCACCTTTAAACCTTTAAACCTTCAACATCTCAACCTTTACCTGCTACACCTACACCACCTAAACCCAACATCCCTTATCCTTCTCGCTTAGACAAGTGACAATTGCTCACCAAGGATGATATTCAAGTGTCAAATTTTTTGAAGAAGATTTCGGGAGTGACCATCACCCTTAGTCTTGTTGAAGCTCTTGCCCAAATGCCGACATTCGTTAAGATATTTAAGGAATTGCTTAATAAGAAGGAGAAGATGGCCGAGTTTGTTAATACTCGATTGAATGAGAATTGTTATGCTGTCCTTCTTAAAGAACTTCCGGAGAAACTTGGAGATCCCGGTCGCTTTGTGCTACCATGTACTTTTAACCAAACCGAAGAATTTACTGCCTTAGCCGATATCGGGGCAAGTATAAATCTGATGCCTTTAAGTGTTTGGAAAAATTTATCATTACCCGACCTTACACCAACAAATATGACTCTTGAGCTAGCAAATCGCACTCTCGCTTACCCCGTTGGTATTGCCGAAGATGTGTTTGTAAAAGTTGGTACCTTCACTTTTCCGGTCGGCTTTGTTGTTCTTGATTATGAAATGGACCCTCGTATTCCATTAATACTTGGTCGGCCATTCTTGAGAATCGGAAAAGCTTTAGTCGATGTTGCCGAAGGTGAGTTAATCTTAAGAGTCGGGAATGATGCACAAGTTTTTAAAATGGGGAAGATCACAACCAAACCAAATGGAAGAGAATCAGCGAATATGATTAACGTGCTTGATGATTTTGTCGTCTACAACAATCCTCTTTTCGATTCTTGCTATGACAATCCACTTTTCCAAGATGATGTGGATGATTCACTCTCCAATTTAGACCCCCCACCAACTCATGAGTCTCCACCGATCTATGATGACTATGATGATGATTCTAGTTCTGATATGGATGATTCTGATGATTTTTCTTCTGAGTATAAAGACATGCCAACTTATGATGATTTTGATAATGTCGACACTCTTTCGAGTGATTCATCACGTGATGAAGATCCTCCACCAACCATGCTTGATCCTACTTTGGATGACTACTCATTTGAGGAAGACTTTGCTACTTTTCTTAACACTTACTTCCTAAATGAGAGTGATTCTCCTCCTTTGGACTTTGATGATGCTCTTTATCCTCCTTTGGATATAAAGAACCCCGTTTCAAAGGAGAAGAAGCCGGAAGACACTGATATCTGCAATACTTATGTTTTGACACCTCTCTATCCACCTTCTGAGGATGAGATTGTGAGATTTATGAGCGGATGTTATTTAAGGTCTACTGAGCCTGAGTGTTATTTTCCCCTAAAGGAAAAGGTGTTCGATCCCGGTATTGCAATTTTTAAGCCATCTCAGTATCTATTTGATGAAATAAAAGGAAAGATTTTTGGAACTTATGGAGATATGCTTGCACCTCATCACACTTGCTACCACCGTGCTCCATCTTTGCTTAAGGGAACCTTGCCTACTCTTCTTTGGCTTTCCTTGTTCGCCTTAAGCTTGTGCTATTTGATGGATGAAAACCATGTATTTGATCCCGGTGGATGTTGTTCAAGCTTCTTCCTATGCTAATCAAGGTCGAGTCATGCTCACGACTCGGTTAACAAAAACAAGCGCTTCTCGGGAGGCAACCCGCAGTATCTATCCTTTTTCTTTTGTTTTTATAATAAGTGTAGGGGATACCCTAGTATGTGTTTGTTGTTTTCTTTCTTATCATATGCAGGGATTCGAGCTTTCAAACACCCATTCTTGATGACTTTCGACGTCCCGTGATTTCGTGTACCCGTCTTCCCGGTTCTATCCTAAACTCTTTTGATTCTCTATTTTATATTCTTCAATATTGCAATAGGAATCAATTTAGTTGTCCTTTCATTAGCAAGATTTAAACAAAGTGCTCAATGTCCTAAGTGTAGGGGAGTTTACTTCCACATGCTTAAACATTGAGGACAATGTTTATATTAAGTGTAGGGGGACTTCTATCGAAGTTAAGTGGGCTTTTCCATGCATTTGTCCTCATTTTAACCGGGGAGTTGATTTTTCGACATTTTTCAACAATTTTGATCTATTTTGGCCTAGTAGTTTTTCCTTTATTATCGTTATTTACTTTCCTTGCTAAAATAATTTTTTTTAATAAAGTGGTTTTAAATTTTGCAACGTTATGAATCTTTTGACTCAACCCGAGTTTACTTATCTAAGTTTACTCTAGCTAGTATCCTTAACGTGTTTAAGTCAAGTTTTGCTAGGCTTTTATATAGGGAGCTTTAAAACGTGAAAGTCTTAACTCTCACGGGTTAAGAACAAGAACTTTTCGCAAGTTCCAATAATTGATCCTAGAAAGTCGTTTATCAAGGGAACTTTAAAATGTGAATTCTAAACTTGAAAGAGTCTAAGAAGTTGCAAGATCCTATAGATGACTTGAAAACCCAAAACTTTGATTTAATAGGCTAAGCATCCACGAGTCTCATTCCTTGAGATTTTAAATTGTGGAGAACGAGAGATGATAGAGTCAATTATAAGTTTGGTATTCTTTCATGAATTTATGTGAGTTAATTATGAGCTTTTTCTCCCATCGCTTGCTAATAAATTTAATTGCAATAAATAAGGTTGTACGATTTGAAAAGTTACTTAGCTTCTAGCCCAAGATCGTTTAAAAGTTGCTCGGTATTAATTAGAGTTCATAGCCAAGGCATAACTTATTGAAGCGGGATGCGAAGATTGGCGAGTCCGAAAAGGCCCTAACAAGGCATGAGGGCTACATTTTGTTGCTAAAGATCCCAAGTGATGTGAAGAATCATTTATCAAAAATCAATATGAAGGATCGAGACACACGACGAAAAGCAAATACTCCCCTAAAGATCATGGAGAAGTCTATCCAAAAAGGCCCTAACAAGGTATGAGGATAAATAGATCCAAGTCCTAAAAGGAGGCGGATCGTTGTATATCAAAATCCCAAATAAAGATTGGAGAAAAATGAAGAAGTCGTGGTCCAAATATGAAGAATCTCTCAAAAAGTTCAAGTGAAGAAATTCCTATTATGAAGAGAAGACCATTATTTCATGAACGTCTCTCAAGATTTGAAGTATGAAGTCACTGCCAAATATCAGTCCGAGAAAGGTCTCAAATCGTGAAGCGAGTTATGACAAGATATGAACTTTATGAGGTCCCGATAAGCAGTTTTAAAAGATTTTGTCCTTTAGCTAACTATTGATTAAATAGTCCTACTTTATTTTCGGCCTAATAAACTATCGAAATAAGTCAACAATGCATCCTCGTGATCATTCAAGACAACAATAAAATATAAGAGATACACCTAGGAATAAGTAAGTCTAAGTAAATAATTGTCCCACATGAGTTTGTGTTATTTTGCTAACTTATAATAACAATGATCTCGTTTTTAAGCTTGGTATGGGGAACGTGAAACTTGAGGATGATAATCATTCATGACATTTCAAAACCCTAAGGTAAGTTTTTGATCTTTTTACTTATTTTCTTCCTTTAAATATTTTGTCTCTTTAATAAAGGCCAATGTGGATTGATTGTGATGGAAAATGTAATCTTGCTTTGTAATTAATGCATTGCATGAGGACATTGCAATGGTCAAGTGTAGGGAATTTAATAAATGTGAAAACACTTATCCTTTTACCACTTAATTATAATAGTAACCAAACCAAAACGTTTATTTTATGTCGTAAATGTCGAAATTATGCGTGGTTTGTGTTTTTGTTGAGATTTAGGACCAAAATGTGAAAAGGGAAGAAAACACGGGCTTTCACGGGCTTTTATCGAAGAAAAAGACAAAAGACGAAGTCAAAAGATCAAGAGTACAAAAAGAACGGAAGTCCAAGGCCTATTCTGAAGATTTATCGAAGAAAAGTCTAAAGACGGATGTTTAATAAAGCCGAAGAACTCAAGTCTAATTAATGAAGAAATTACAAGACGAGTTTAATTAATCCCGAGACAAAGTCGAAAAAGTCGAAGAATTTAGAAGACAAAAAGACGAGAAAGAAAGAAAGAAGGAAGCTTCCAACACATGCTTACCTCCCTAATCTCCTATAAATACCCTCCTAATATCACATTAGGAGGTGTTGGCTAACTTGACAAACTAGTCTTCTACCTTTAATTACTTGCACCTTTAATTTTCATGTCATTTACTTAATTGTCAATTTCATTTACTTGTCTTGCACCTTAATTTCTTGCCTTTAATTTCAAGTAAGTCTTTTAATTTTGTCATTGAATATTTTCTTTTAATCAGGTTATTATTTTTAATCTCTCATTCTACCTTTCTTGTTTTGCTTTATCTTTATGTTTATGTGCTTATTGTTATTCTTATTTGATTAAATGTTATGTTTTTATGCTTTTGATTGTTTTGGATTATTGATTTTATAGCTTATTGTTATCTTTATGTTTTTATTTCAATCTCTGTATTATAATGGCGCCGCTGCCGGCTCTTTTCGTGAGGATTAACGGTTTTTTGTGAGAGACGCGTTGGCTTTTGGGATCCGTTCACTTGTGAACGTTATTTTTTGTATCAAAAATTTTCAAAAATCCAAAAACATTTGAAAAATCATAAAAAGCATTTCTTTTTCCAAGTTTTGCACCAAAAATATTCTTCTTGCTTATCTATCTTTCTTTATGGATTCTTATGTCCATTGCGTCGGGTGTGGGAGACGATTATACGGGAACGACTCATGTCAATGGTGTACATGTGAACGATGCGGAAACGATATCGACAATACACAATTCCACTTCGGATTTTGTCCCTTGTGCAACTCGACTAATTCGTCCTTTTTGAATCCACCTCCTGTTCCCCCGTGCATCTATTGTGGAAGAGATTCTCATTGGCATGTTTCGTGCCCGGTTCGATACCCGTATGGTCACGAGCAAGAACCGGGTTACAATTATGACAATGGTAATAGCTATCCACAAGAAGCACCCAGTTTCTCTCCATACCCATGGTGCTATATTTGTGGGGGCCCTCACGAAGCTTCTTTTTGTGATCCGTCGCAAGTCTTTGAGAAAGTTCCGTGCTATCATCCCAGTGTCTATAACTTTGAGCCCCCACATCACACCCTCAATCATCAATCCTCTCAGCAAATTAATCTTGACCAACAACTCACTTCTTTGAACCATATTCTAGAAAGTATAGCTCAACTCCGAGCTGACTTGCATCAGGAAAGGCAACCTTTGCTTGATGTGGACGAAACCTTGAAAACCACTGACACCTTTTTGAGCCAATTTAGTCGTTTTCCCTTCTTTTCTACACCAAAATGTTTAATTACAGCGTGGGATAGAATTGGTGAAATTGAACATACTCGAGGCGATGAACAGCAAAAGTTGCTGCATGAGCTTCTTAAAGATGTGGAGGTTATCAAGGAAGAGTTAGCCGACTACGTCACTCCTAACTGGACTCGTCCCATCTATTATGATGATGACGACGACGATGATGTCTACACTTTCAACCAATCTTCTGAAGTTGTTGCTCCTACTCTCGATGTTCCTATTGCGTCTAAGGATCTAGATTCGTTGAATGAGCTTAGTGATGTTGGTCTCGACAAATTATTGGATGATGAGGGTTGTGACATACCGACTGCTATGGAGCCTGAGGACGACGTTGCTCTTACGGAAGAGGTCGATCCTAATGATGGTGATTTTTCTCCAAGCTATGAGAATTTCACTTTTGAAATTTCTCATTCTCCACCGGGAGATGCGGGCGATGACGATTTATTCTCTCCGGCTTACGAGAAGTTCACCGATGAACTTGCTCTTGAAAATGAGGTGGAAGACGTGATTTTCCGCGATAGATTACGGAAAGTGCATCTTCTTATTGCTCAAATCGATGAGTTGACTTCTCATCCTCTCTCCGAGTCTTTGCCTCCATCTATTCCTCCCGTTGAAGATAATGACCCATTGCTGGAAGAAATCGATATCCACTCCATCCCTCCAGGTATTGATGATGATGACACGGAGGGGGATATTATTCTTGATAATTTGCTGCAGGAAGGTATTGACCCAAATCCCCCTCTCGAGCACCTTTCATCCTCCCCTTTAGCCACTATTACGGAGGATGAGTGCTTTGACCCGGGAGGTGACATTGATTATGCTATCATTGATAACATTACGGCTTTGCCACTTGCTCAGCATCCATTGTCTTTGGGGGAGGACAATGTGCTTACTTTACCCACCCCACCTCCCGTGGATCTTGATTTCACATACTTTACGTATGTTGAAAGGACCTTTCTCCCATACAAGACTTATCCCCCCGCCTCTCCTTTGTTGATGTCCACCGGGAACGAGGACAAGGTCTTTGATCCCGATATTAAATATGAGGCTTCCCCATGGACCATTTAATTCGGGGACGAGTCAGGCTCGTGACTCGGTTAACAAAAACAAGCGCTTGTTGGGAGGCAACCCACTTATCTATCTATCTTTACCATAAGTGTAGGGGGCGCCTCGTGGTGTTTCTTGCTTTCTTTCTTATCATGTGCAGGGATTAGAGCTTCAAAGACACACTCTTGATGATTTTTGACTACCATGATTCCGTGTTCCATTTTCCCGGTTCTATCCTAAACTCTTTTCGATTCACTATTTTATATTTCTCAATATTAAAATAGGAAACTCTTTAGTTGTCCTTTCCTTAGCCAGATTTAAACAAAGTGCACAATGTCCTAAGTGTAGGGGAGTTTACTCCCACACTCTTAAACATTAAGGACAATTTTTATATTAAGTGTAGGGGGACTTCTATCGAAGTTAAGTGGCCTTTTCCTTGTATTTGTCCTCATTTTAACCGGAAAATCAATTTTTTGACATTTTTCAAAAATTTTGATCTATTTTGGCCTATTAGTTTTTCCCTTTGTATAGTTATTTTCTTTCTTTGTTAGAATAAATTTTAATAAAGTGGTTTTAATTTTCAAACGTTGTGAATCTTTTGACTCAACCCGAGTTTACTTATCTAAGTTACTCTAGCTAGTATCCTTAACGTGTTTAAGTCAAGTTTTGCTAGGCTTTTATATAGGGAGCTATAAAACGCGAAAGTCTTAACTCTCACGGGTTAAGAACAAGAACTTTTCGCAAATTCCTATAATTTATCCTAGAGATTCGTTTATCAAGGGAACTTTAAAATGCGATTTCTAAACTTGAAAAAGTCTAAGAGTTTGCAAAATCCTATAGGAGACTCGAAAACCCAAAACTTTGATTTAATAGGCTAAGCATCCACGAGTCTCATTCCTTGAGATTTTAAACTGTGGAGAACGAGAGATGATAGAGCCAATTATAAGTTTGGTATCCTTTCGTGAATTTATGTGAGTTAATTATAAGCCTATTCTCCCATCACTTGCTAATAAATTTATCTGCAATAAATAAGGTTGTACGATTTGAAAAGTTACTTAGCTTCTAGCCCAAGATCGTTTAAAAGTTGCTCGGTATGGATTAGAGTTCATAGCCAAGGCATAAATTATTGAAGCGGGATGCGAAGATTGGCGAGTCCAAAAAGGTCCTAACAAGGCATGAGGGCTATATTTTGTTGCTAAAGATCCCAAGTGATGTGAAGAATCATTTATCGAGAATCAATATGAAGGATCGAGACACACGACGAAAAGCAAAAACTCCCCAAAAGTCATGGAGAAGTCTATCCGAAAAGACCCTAGCAAGGTATGAGGATAAATAAAGCCAAGTCCAAAAAGGAGGCGGCTCGTTGTATATCAAAGTCCAAAATAAAGATTGGAGAAAAATGAAGAAGTCGTGGTCCAAGTATGAATCTCTCAAAACTTCAAGTAAAGAAATTCCTATATGAAGAGAAGACCATTATTTCATGAACGTCTCTCAAGGTTTGAAGTATGAAGTCGCTGCCAAATATCGGTCTGAGAAAGGTCTCAAATCGCGAAGCGAGTTATGCCAAGATATGAACTTTATGAGGTCCCGAGAAGCAGTTTTAAAAGATTTTGTCCTTTAGCTAACTATTGATTAAATCGTCCCACTTTATTTTCAGCCTAATAACTATCAAAATAAGTCAAACAATGCATCCTCGTGATCATTCAAGACAAAAATAAAATATAAGAGATACACCTAGGAATAAGGGAGTCTAAGTGAATAATTGGCCCACATGAGTTCGTGTTAGTTTGCTAACTTATAATAACAATGATCTCATTTTTAAGCTTGGTTTGGAGAAAGTGAAAACTTGAGGATGATGATTATTCATGACATTTCCAAAACCCAAGGTATGTTTTTGATTTCTTTACTTTGTATGTTTATAATTTTCTATCTTTTTTAATAAAGGCCAAGGTGGATTGATTATGATGAAAAGTGTAATCGTGCTTTGTAACTAATACATTGCATGAGGACATTGCAATGGTTAAGTGTAGGGGATTTGATAGGTGTGAAAACACCCATCCTTTTTACCACTTAATTACAATAATAACCGAGCCAAAACGTGTATTTTATGTCATTTATGTCGGAATTATGCGTGGTTTGTGTTTTTGTTGTGATTTAGGACGAAAAGGTGAAAAGTGGAGAAAACACGGGATTTCATGGGCTTTTATCGAAGAAAAAGACGAAAGACGAAGTCAAGAAGTCAAGAGTGCAAAAAGAACGAAAGTCCAAGACCAATTCTGAAGATTTATCGAAGAAAAAGTCAAAAGACGGAAGTTTATCAAAAGCCGAAAAACTCAAGTCTAATTTATTGAAGAATTACAAGATGAGTTTGAAGAAATCCCGAGACAAAGTCATTAAAGTCCAAGATTAAGAAGATTAAAAGGCTTAAGGACTTAAGAGTGCAATTAAGGAAAAATGAAGGAGGGGAGGAAGCTTCCTAAGCACTTCTTAATCCTCCCCTATATAGAGATTAGGATTTCATTATTTAGTTTTTGTTGGTGGCTTGACAACCCATTCTTCCACCATTTTCCTACCTTGTTATTTAATTTCTTCCACTTTAATTTTCATGTATTGCACCCTTTAATTCAAGTAAGTTTTATTGAATCTTTACTTTTCTTATTCAATCTCTCATCTACCTTTCTTGTTTGATTTGTTCTTAATCTTTATGTTTATGTTCTTGAGTTTTATGGTTTTGATCAAGTGGGTTTTGATTGATTTGGTTATGTTTGTTAGTTTTGTTGATTTGTGTTGATTGATTATTGTTAGTTGATGTTTATTGATTGTTTTGGTTTAATATTTTGGTTTATCTTGGTTAGATTTTGTTAAGTTCGTGCTTTGTTCTTCATCCCCTGTTCTTCTGTTCATGCTTACTGTTTACTTGCCCAGATATTCCGGATCAACTGCTTTCTTTGTGCTACATTCGGAATAATAATTTATTCTGGATCAAGGTCTTTATTCGGAATACTTGTTATTCTGGATCAAGCTCCTTTATTCGGAATACTTGTTATTCCGGATCAAGCTCCCTTATTCGGAATACTTGTTATTCCGGATCAAGCTCCCTTATTCGGAATACTTTACTATTCTGAATCAAGTCTTTCATCCGGAATATTGATTATTCCGGATAGAGTCCTTCATTCGGAATGTTAGGTTATTCTGGATAGAGTGTTTCATTCGGAATGTTCAAATATTCCGGATCACTCATTTATTCCGCATCAACCATTTTTCCCTTTTTATTCCGGATCAAGCTTTATTCTGGATGAGCTGTTTATTCCGGATAAGCATTTATTCCGGATGAACACGTTTATTCCGGATGAAGGCTTTATTCCGAATGAGTTTTTTCAGTTTTTAGTTTTAAGCTTTATTTTTCCCGCCTTTTTCTTTATTTGCACTTTTACTTGCTTTCCTTTTAGTTTAAGTTTAAGTTTGTCTTATTTACTTTATTTGCCTTTTAATTTCTCGTCATTTACTTTTCGTCAAGTTTTTATCTTTCATTGTTGTTTCTTTTTACCGTCTTTTATTTTATCTTTCCAAGTCTTTATTTTTAATTAGTTTTAGACAACGACCATTCCCTTTTTATTCCACCAAGAACAACTAATCTCGCACAATTAACCGGAAATCAATTCGAAGAGATTCCGAGAAACGAACAATTCAACCTAGTAAAATCTTTCACATTACTTATTTGTGATTTTCTTAAATCTACTTAAGTGTTTATAAAAGTTATTTTTTAAAAGTTGTTTTTAAATATCTTTATCATTTAGTTTTTTTAAAAGTTTTTAAATTTTATCTTTTTAGCTTTTTCTTATACGTGTTTTTGGTTAAGTTTTTAGTTTAGTGCTTATTTGGTTCATAACTTATTTGATTTTGCTTATTTACATTCCTACTGTATTCCGATCACCAAGTCGGAAACGGGTTTTGATATTCCGACCCACATTCTGATTGGAGCATCAGAATAGGGTTTTGCATTCCGACGGGGATTCTGATCCACCATCGGAAAAGGGTTTCTGGATTCCGAAGGGGCTTCCGATCAGGATTCCGACAGTGGAGTTCTTTCGACATTCCGATAGGAATTAGTTTCCATTATTCCGATGAGATTCCTTTTGGTTGCATTCCGATAGCTTTCCGAAGAAGGTATTCCGACAGGATTCAGATAGGTCTATTCCGATAGCTTTCCGACGGTGCATTCCGATAGGGAGATTCCGACCTTATTCCGATAGGGGAGGTAAGTGACTATTCCGATCGGATTCCGACGGGATTCTGATTAGGTGTATTCCGACGGTAGGTTTTGTTTAATATTTTGTCTTGTTTAATTTTTAAGTTTGCATGTTTATTTAATTGTCAAATTTACTTTTCGTCCAGCTTTAATTTTAAGTCATTTAATTATTTTACTTTTAAAAGTTTTAATATTGCACCATTTACGTTTTATTTAGTTTTAGCTTTAATTAACGTCATTTACTTTAACGTTTTGCACATTTATTTTACTACAACGACAAATCTATTGTTTCCCACCAAAAGACGACTGAGTCGCACGTTAAACCAATAGTAAATTCAAAGAGATCGGACGATAAAACTTTTTACTTGGCAAAAATCTTGTATTAATTCTCCTCCATTTTCCCCAATTGCTTTCAATCCCAACTCACCCAAGAACACTTTCAATCCAAATTCACCCAAGAACACTCTTAATCACATCTCTCCTACCAAGAATGTTGATTGTGGAACATCTTTTCTTCCACCACCACCCTTTAGTGTTCTTCCTCCTTCTCATGATAATGTCATGCACCATGGGACATATTGTCATTGTTGTCAATAACATCTTGCTATGGCACACATCTATGAGGAGTTGAGCTACATCAAGAGTCTCCTAATTAAGCCTCCTCTTCATTTTGATTATGAGATCTCCACCAAGCCACCACCACCACCTTTCGCCACTACCTTTTCTTTCATATAAGCATTGGTTGCTTATCCGCAAGACACCTTATTCAAGCAAATCTTAGAATTCTAGATTAACTAGGATTAGATTTATGCTTTTGGCTTGTTTCCTCTTTCATACACCTTTGTATGATTCCTTTTATTTTATATGACTTCACTTGGATCTTAGTCTTTGTGTTTTCTTCTCTTTTTATTTTTTGTGACCTGTAGCTATTTCTTGTTGGTTGTCTCTTTTGTTCAACTAACCCTTCTATGTAGCTTGTCACCATATCTCGATTCCTCGGTGCCCCAAGCAAGGGGGAGTAAGCACCAAGAGGGAGTCTTTACAAAGTTCGTCTCTTCAACACCGACTTGTGCAACCTTTTTGCTTTGATAAAGGGGGAGAAATGAATAAACTCGTCTTCGAAAATCTTGTTTTTGTGTGATTGAGTCTATGTATTGTCGAAATCAAAAAGGGGGAGATTGTTAATATAAAACCCGCATGCTTTTACCATGAATAGTACCCTTAAGATCGTACGTACTAGATTAAAACTTTCCTTTTATAGTATGACTACGTTCACGTGTTAGAATTTTACGTATTACGTACGTGTTTAACACGATAAGTATTTATTACGTACGAACACACAATAATTATTTAACAATAATTAATCACGAACATGCGATCATGAAATCATGAACGTAATTAAATCACGAACTAATATTAATTACGTATATATATTTATTACGAGCAAGAATAAATATATTAAGTCACGGTTAATATTTAACGAGAACACATAAAACACGAACACAAATAAACACGAACGAACACTTAAATAACGAGACACGGAAAACGGTACGGGTACCCCATGTGGGGCCCCCTACCCGTGGCTACATCAAGGAAGATGGGCCAAGCCCATCAAATTTTACTAATAAGGGGTAAAGGTAAAATCTTGTTTTCATTTTTCACTTTACAGTAAACTAAACAAAAAACCTAAAAAGATTTTTGGCTCCTTCCTTCTTGCTCTCTTTGGCCGCCGCACCTAAGCATAAAAAAGGGGTGTTTGTTCGATCTTTGATCTTGATTTTGTACGTGTGTTCGTGTGTGTACATCCTCGTTAGATCCACGCATTCGGTATACCTTTTAAACCTTATAATTTATTAATTATTAAAAACCATGGTTATAATTAATTAATTAACATGACTTAGGTTATTCTATTAATAGTTAATAATACATGTTTTAACCTAAGTATTTAACTTTATTTAATTAAAAACATGATATATTTAATTAAATACTTTAACCTATAGTTTTTTTAAATTACATGTAATAATTAATAAACTATACCTTATATCATTATGACTTAGAAAATTAATCAGAAAACACTTAAGCTTATATACTTAGCTTATTTAACCAGCTTATATCTAATTATGGAAACTTTCTATTTTTAGAAACTTATTTAATTCAGGCGGCTAATCTATTTATGGAAACTTTCTATTTTTAGAAACTTATTTAATTAAGGCAGCTAATCTATTTATGGAAACTTTCTATTTTTAGAAACTTATCTATTTTAAGCAGTAATTCTATTTTTGGAAACTTTCTATTTTTGGAAACTTTCTATTTTTCGTAACTTTCTATTTTTGGAAACTTTCTATTTTAGGAAACCTGCTATTTTTAGAAAGTTACTTATTATTACACAGTAAGTATATTCATGAAATACAAGAAATACTTAATCATAATAGATAGAATATAAGATAAACACAATTTAAGGCTTAAAACAGTAAAACATGACATGAACGTATAAAATAAGCTAAGACATGATATAAGACCAGTTACGTATTTAGTAATCAGATACTTATACACGTATGTATTTATGTAGCATTAGTGATACCGAAGTAGGATTCTCCTCAGTTCGTCTTCTTCGTTCACTGGACATAAGGTACGGATTCCCGTCCTTTCAGTATGGACATTCTTTCCTTATTAGGATTCCCCGTATGCAGCCAAATGTTTTCCCGTAGTATAAGTTTATATGTTTGATTTGCTTATGTTTAATTTAGAATACCTATAGCCATATACATGCATGACCAGTTTCACCTAGTTCTGGAGGTACCATAACCATAACACTAGAGGCACTGGTGTTATGACTTCACCACGGTGGAGTGATTGCTCGTGGCGTCCCTTCAGCTTTTGGCCATATTATTATATTTATCATCTAGGGCGTATGGGTGCATCCTAGTTACATGTTTTTCAGCAGATTACTCAGTGTGAATGTGGTGTGTGCCTTGCATCCTTCACAAGGAGCTGATCCCTCCTACCCAAAACCAGTATATTAAATTAGAGGCAGCCCCTCTAATTTGTATGATGAGGTCACCCCTCCAAGTATTCATGCACGGTGGATTTTCATGACCTATATTGGATAATGGTAGAATATGCTAAACAGTTTTTATAAGATAAACATAAGGCTTTTTAAACTATAAAACCAGTTTTACCAAGACCAGACCAGGTTTTTCGGGACTTAGTTTCTTTCGCTGTTATATGTTATATGCTTATCCTATTCATGCTTTATTGTACATCCGTGCACTAAGCGTATTGCTCAGCCGTTTTCCTTTTCTATGTTCCCAAAACGGCAGGTACTCAGGGACGCTTGTAGACTTTAAGCGTACGTGCATATGGACTGGAATCATTCTAGCCTTTCTTTACTTTATGCATTATCTTTACTTTGATACTCTTGCTATGGACATTGTTTAGTCCTTTCCTTTACAGTACTTATGTTTGTGTGTGATGAGCTTTACTTTTGGACTACCGATGTTTGATTCCGGTATTTTTCTTTTATGGTCATGTAATGTTTAGACATTTTTCCTTGTATGCTTTGATGACACGCCATAATTACGCGTGACATTCCATTATCAAAATGGGGTGTTACAGTTAATGCAATAATGCCTAAAAACGTTACTTGCATTTTTCGGTCTCGCTTAGTTTTGATTACGACAATATGTAAAAACAAGCATTTACGAAAACAATGAAAAATGAATTCTTGAGTTCAAGTATTTTTTATTTTACCCATTTTCACTTAAGGTATGAATAAACAAGTACTAACCTTAATCAAGTGATCAAGTGATTTAATATGTTCTTAAAACTCACCTGTTATTAAGTGTGACAAGTTTTTAATTAAAATTTCTTTTTAAGAAAATGTTTTATTAAATTAAATATTTGAAAATTTGAAAATGGCATATTCTTTTTTGATTTGGAATATTCTTTCAGGATATTTTATAATCAGATAAGACCTCCACCACTAAAGAACAAAAAGGGAGCATAGTCTACTCCGGCCGTTCCCTAGTGCCTAGGCGGTTCCTTATCGATAAGGTACCGCCAGCTGAGATAAGGAACCGCGGGAAGATATAGTCGTTGGCCCTTTGTCCTATAAATAGTGGACCTTTCTCAGATTTTCTCTTCACCTCTTTTGCACATAAATTTTCAGATTCAAACATACTTCTTAAATCACTCAAATCTTTGATTATTTGATTGATTACTACTTGTTTAGAAGTGAATCTATCTCATCCATCCCTTCCTCTTCAAGTGCAAAGAGAAGAACACTATCCTTGTGAAGTGTTGAGTCCATCACCAAAGATCCTTTGAAGAACAAATCTTATACATTTGTTGTTATGTCATAGTTGTGAAGATCCAAGTAGTTGTGTCTATTTGGAAGTTGTGTATGTACTAAGTATAGTTGTGTAGATTGGTCCTAGCTACGATTAGGGCTCGACTTTTAGCTTAGAGTCAGAAATTGGTTAAGCGACGTGTACGGTATTCTCCACCATAAGGAGCTTGTTGTGTAGTGAACTCTCGAGTAAGGAGTACTCGAGGAGTGGAGTAGGAACGAGGAGTGAGCTTCGTTGCCGAACCACTATAAATCCTTGGTGTTTGGTTTGATCTTTATTTACCCTTAACTCTTTACATTCTTTATTCTTTGTGCATATACATTAGTTAGTATTAGTTTAGTTACACTATCATTGTTCATATTGTGCATAAGAAGATTTCACTTTTTTCCTTAAGTCTAAGTTTTTGAAAAAGGATTTTTTTTGAAAACCATCATTTAACAAGTAAATATAAGAAACTATTCAAACCCCCCCCCCCTTCTAGTTTCTACAACGTACTTTGATAATATCTTTATTTTCTTTGATACTTAAATTGCTTCTGTGGAATTTTTCATGTTAGTAGGGAGCTTTGTATTAGGATGTTCCATCTCGATATTACGTTATGGCCGAGTGGTAGGGTTTATGATTTAAAGTGCCCTCGCTCCCTAAACGTTTATAGAATGGATTCCGAATTATAATGGCCCGAACAATGACGTCTTATTTGTACTCTGATTATATCGCTTCCTTCGTATATGCGTATTTGATTATCTAAGCTTTGTTTTTTCGTCACTAATTTGTTTATATCTTAGATGGTGAATACTCGTCAGAATTTCCCCAACTATTCTGGTCCTGCGTTCGATGAGGCAGTGCAGCGGGCTATTGCTGCATTGATTCTGGGCATTACCACCGAGATCACCAACCAAGTTCGCCAGGATGCTGCTGGTGGAAGCGGTGGTCAAACCACTACTATTCATACGTGGCTGGAAAGGTTCGGTAAGCAAAAACCTCGATCTTTTAACTCTGCTACCACTCCGGTTAAGGCTGAAAATTGGATTACACACATTGAGAAATTGTCCGAGGTGTTAGGATGTGCGGATGGGTTTAAGGCTAGGCTGGCTAGCTACAAACTTGAGGGTGCTGCACTTAGCTGGTGGAAGGCCTATAAGCAGGCCAAGGGAGGTGACGCTTTTGTGCTGAATATTACGTGGGCAAATTTTCGGGAGGTTTTCTTTTCGCAGTATTTCCCCAAGTCGGAGCAACAAAAATATGAGCGGGAGTACCACACTGTTCGGCAGAAGGATGGAGAGTCCAGAGACGAATTTATGAAACGGTTCCTTAGGTTGGCGGCTTTCGTAGGATCAAAAGCAGGTACACAGGAGGAACATGCATAGAAATTCAAGTGGGCTCTTAAGGATACACCGTGGACAACATCGTGAACGTTAATTTCAAAGATGTGATGGTTGTGGCCGATGCTGCAAGGAATTTTGAGATTCATCGCGAGAGGTCGCGACATAATAAGAGAAACCGTGAGGGGGATCGTATTTGACCCATAGATCACAACAACAACAACAACAATCAGTGGGGATATGACTCAAGAAGGAATGATCGTCGTGGTTATGACAGACAGGCTGGCGACAACAACTACCAAAGGCCATATCAGGAGAATCGATGCAGCAGTACAACAACAGCCGCGCTGCGGGGTCCTCAGTTCAGAGAGGTTACACTGATTATACTTCTAATCCTTCATGTAACTCATGTGGGAAAACCCATCTAGGTAAGCAGTGTTACTGAGCTATTGGGGCTTGTTTTGAGTGTGGTGAACACGAGCATAGGGTGAAAGATTGTCCTAAAAAAGGTGGATATAGTGGTAGTGGTTCTGGCAACGATAAGTCTACGCTTACCAAGGGGCGTGTGTTTACTGCTACCAGGGAGAAGGCATCAAATTCTTCAGGGTGCCGTCTCGGGAACCATCTTTTTGAATGATCATGCTATATTTGTTTTATTTGATACGTGTGAAACACATTCCATGATATATGTGTCGTTAACTAAGCTTATTAACATCCCTCCTACACGGCTTAATTATACGTTATCGTTATCCATGCCGATGAAAGGCTTAGCTACGATTAATCATGAATATCTGAATTGCCCTATACGATTTGATGATAAGATTCGTGCTGCTGATTTGTATCCATTAGATATGACTGATTTCAATGTGATTTTAGGCATGGATTGGCTTACTGCGCACCATGCAACTATTGTGTGTCCATCTAAGTGTCTTAGCTTTGGAGATTTAAATAAATCCAAATTTGTTTACCAAGGTTCGCAGCCTCGTAGACCTTGTAAGATCATTTATGCTATGAAAGCTCGTGCTTTAATATCCCATGGTTGTGAAGGTTTCTTAGCTTCTATAAAGGATATTTCGGTGGATGGTCCTCGCCTTGAGAATCATCTGGTTGTTCGGGATTTTGCCGATGTCTTTCCTGAGGTACTTCCGGGAATTTCTCCTGAACGTGAAGTTGAATTTGGTATTGAGCTAGCTCCGGGAACCGAACCCATTTCTAAAGCTCCTTATCGTATGACACTGATTAAATTGAACGAACTGAAGGATCAACTTCAGGAACTTCTTGATCTTGGTTTTATTCGTCCGAGTGTTTCTCCGTGGGGTGATCCGGTTTTGTTTGTTTAGAAGAAGGATGGTACTATGTGGCTATGTATTGACTATCGCGAGTTGAATCGTGCTACTATTCATAATCGTTATCCGCTTCCTCGAATTGATGATTTGTTTGATCAACTCCAAGGTGCTAAATTTTTATCCAGGATTGATTTACGATCCGGTTATCATCAGTTACGGGTGAAAGGGCAGGACGTTTCTAAGACTGCTTTACGTACACGTTATTGTCACTATGAATTCCTTGTTATGCTGTTCGGATTGAAAAATGCGCCGGTTGTCTTCATGGATTTGATGAATTGTGTCTTCCATGAATACTTGGATAAATTTGTTATTGTCTTCATCGACGATATTTTGGTCTATTAGAAGATGAAGAAGGACCATGAAGATCATCTTCGTGTTGTGTTGGGAATTCTACGTCAGAAGAAGTTTGGAATAATTACACTTTATACCCTTAAAAATCACAAAAATACAAAAAGAGTCCTTAAAGTATGAAGACTTGTCAAGAACAGATCTCCAAGTTTGAAGAAAATACATCATTAGTCCTATATTCTATATTTGTTAACAAAAGAACTAATGATGAAATGTCAAAAGGACCAACTGTGAAATACCACAAGGACCATGGATGTAAATGCTATATTATAATTACTGTTAACAGAGGGACCTTTTCTGCCAACACAACAAAGTTATTAATATAAGTTTAACCGGATTTTAACTAAAATCCAACCAAACCCACTTAGCCCAACAAAACCCACCCATTTCCCTTTACCCGTTTCTTTTACCCGGCCCACTACCTTAGCCACGTCAAATCCTACTTATTATTAACTAATCAGTTTTAAACTGATTAGTTCAATAATAAAAAGGGCGCTAAACACCTGAAAATTCCCCTAAAACAGATCAAACATGTGTTCTTCATCCCATCAACCCTAATCATAAATCAAAATCAAACCAAAGGAGAAATGACTCATATTATCAGATGGTTAATTAACTTTTTTCTTAACCATAATCCACCCACAAATCATCCACCATTCCACCCAAATGGCGTGTGGGGACCTCCCCTGCACCAATGGGGTGCGTCTTTAGCTAAACTCCAAATCCTTTGCAGAATATCAACGTCCTATAGCCTTTTCTTGGTTCCAAAGACTTAGTGAACGTCTAAGATCGTTTTGCACCAGCTTGGCATCAACAACAGTCCAAAAATCTATCACATGGCTAAGAAATTCAAAATTGCATCAAGGGATTTTCTGGCATTTCATAGCTAGGGTTTACAGCTTATGTTTTAGCACTAGCATGTTCTTAGACTAGTATAAAAGGGGGAATCATCATGTGATATCCCCTTGTTCTCAATTTTTTAAACAAATTGTAATTCCTTTTTTCTTGAATTTAATGAAAAAGTTGGTATACTTGTGTTAAAAAGCTGAGTTCCATTCATTTTATGTTTGTGTTTTAAAAGGTTTAAGTTTGTATTCGTCTTAAGTTTCTTTAAACTTTCTACAAGAAAGTTTTGTTTTCATCTTTTTTCTTAAGTTTACCTCATTGTTAACTTCTTAAGTTCACGCACTTAGAACTTTTGGACCTAGAATTGATCATAATTCCTTGATAATATTTATCAAGGTGTTGTGAGATTTTTGATTTGGGAGTTCTAAGTTGTGGAGATTAAGAGTCTTAAGGTTTTTAGTTTATACAAAAAATTTGTTTGTATTTCTTTTCTTATCTCACTAACCCTCACTTACTATCCTTTAAAACAAAGCATAAGCCTGCTTTTAGCTAGCTTATTCCTAGTTTAAAAGGGCTTGAAGTTTGATTTGTTGTTTGCTTGTGATATCAAAACATACCCAAGGTCTGGTCTTACCATTTAGACCATCAACAGGCCTCTTCCATTCTCATTTCTTCCATCAACAAGACACCCCTAGCTAGTGTTCAGTTGTTGAACAAGCTCAAGGGAGCTTAGCTGACCCCCGTAGGAAGTTATTGGGGGTAGGTTCAATCTTTTTTTCTTATCTCTTTATTTTTTAATGCTATTTGAATTTGTGAGTTCTACCATGTAACTGTGATCTCTTGCTTGATTGTTGCTTATTTAGTAGTTATCTTGTCTATTTTTGGTCTTTGAATGAAAAATTCTTTGAAAAGTTTGAGTTGAGTGTTTGAATTATTGTTGTTCTAGGATTTTGAGTGATATAATCTTGGAATTCTGTGTCTGCACATGCTATGTGTTTGGTGTTAAGATAGTTTTAAAGGTTTTTGGTTAAGTTTTGTGGAGTATAAAGATTGTGATCACTAGTTCACCATTTCTGGATAAAAACAGCCTAGTTATTCAAATCCAAGTTTAAACTTTGTTTGCGAGTTTTAAGGTCTGAGAATTGGATTACTGTTAGTCTTTGAGGTTGTTCTTATTTTCATAATCTGGTATCTAAGTCTTATAGCTTATTTAAGTCTGTAGAGCTTATTGAAATTCACCTATTTGCCAACTAGATCAGCGAAAGTACCCTATGTCTGCAATCTTTTTGTTGAACTGATTTGAGTGTTGAACTGTGTTTGAGTCTGCTTATTTCTTATTTATATCGACTCCCAATAAGCAACTGCTTATTGGGGTGCCATTTGTTCCAGAAAATACCTCCAAAACAAAGCAACTTATTTGCCTAAACCAACTTAACAAACTGTTAAGCTTTGTTCTTTGGCTTTTGACCTCAAAAGCTTTCAAAACTTGCTTAAACACACTCAAAAGGCTTGTACAAGATCACCATTTTCAGTTTCATAAGTTTGACTTTTGTTGACTTTTGGTCAAAACGGGTCAAACTCAACCATAAGTGCTTATTTTCATTTTCAGATTATTCCATCATGCAAGAACTTAGATTTGGTCCTTTTCATTGATTTTCTTGGTTTATAAGTAGATTTCTAGAGTTATAGCTTAATTGGTTAGGGTTTAACTAGAAAACTAGCTTCTTGTCATTTTTTCAAGAGCTTATTGAGTTTTGTAGCTTATTCTTGTGAGCTTATTTGAAATTTTCTTTTCCCAAAGTCTTATTTTTATCATTTAAAATCTTTTTCAAAAAGAATCGGCTCTTGAGGTGTCCTAGAACTAAAATTCGACTATTTTGTATTTTAGTGAAAAAGTTCTTTGATTATTTCTGGCTTATTTCTTTAGCTTTTTACCAATTTCTTTTCCGGATAGTCTTATAAGCTCAAAAGAAGGTTGTGTGTTCAATCATAGCTTACGGCATTCATTTTTGGCATATTGGGCTTAAAAGCCCAATAAGGTTAAGCTTATTGTTTAATAAGCTCTGATAAGCTCAGAACCAGCTTTTGGGCCTTAAGAGCTTATTTTCTCAACATTTTGGTTTTTGGGCTTAAAAGCCCATTTAGGATTTTCTGTTTTGATTTTAGCCCATTTGGAGGCCCATTAAGGGTTTTTAGAGATTTTTATTTTCATTTTTGGATTATTTAGGTAAAAATGTACTAGTTTGCAACTTTTTAATTTTTTTATAATTTTTGGAATATTTTATTATTATTTTATATTGATTGTAAGTTTAAAATGTTTTTAGTGATTAAAAATAGATTTAAATAGTTTAAAATTTTGGAAAAAAATAGTTTTTAGCTTTAATTAAGTATTTTTTAGGTTTACAAACTTTAAAATCTTAGTTTGGGATTTTTATTAATTTATTTGATTCTTAGGCCTTTAATTAGCATTTAAAATTAAATATTAATTAATTTAAAAAGTTACAAGAAGTTTTTTTTATTTTTAAACCTTAATTATATTTTTAGGGATTTAATTTGAATTTTTGGGAATTTTTAGGAAAGTTTTTATTTTTGTCTCGTTTTACGTGAAAACGCGTTTTTCGTCTAAGTCTACTTTTATCGTAATCCGTCATTTTATTTTATTCCTTTTTCACCCTTATAATATTAACCAAGAACATTGAGAGTTTTACACACACTCTAATCCTCCTTGGTGAACGATCTCATTGGGTTATTAGTGTACGATTTCCCTAAATCGTATACTTAATAAATTACCGCTTATACGCGTTTTTCCTAAAACGTGTATTTTTACCACAATCACTTCTCATAGTGATTTCCGTATCACTACATTCATCTCATGTAAGTAAATCAATCCTTGTGTCACCTTCTATGATTTTATATTTTTATTATTTTCTTATGTATATGATTTTTAGGGTTTATAAACCCTAAAAATATGTTTATTATGATTGATAAATAAAAAACTCCTTTGATAATTTAGATCAATGTTAATCAGACTTAGATATGTTTTAAACAAGTTATTACATGGTTTTGATAAAGATCTAGACATCTTATGATGATCTAGATGGGTGAAACATGATTTACAAAACTAAGGTTTTGGGCTGATTAGGAAAAGGGTCATCTTGTAACCACCATAAAATGAGTTTTGCAATAGCTTTTAACATGAATCTAGTATCCTTGATCATCTACTATAAGTCTAGTTTGTTAATATGTCTTCCATTTATTTTTAAAATCATTTTATGGTTGGGTTATTACTGTTTTCCCAAAAAGTGTCAAATCTGAATTTTGAGACTAAAAAAGTCACGTTCACCATAAACGCCATAAAACCTTTAATATTACGAATTAAGTTAAGCCACTTCAGGGGGATGATCTTCATATGTTGGGACATCTCTTTTTTGCTAATTTTTTTGAAGGTGTTTAGTGGGTCAAAATCATTACAACATTATGTATATTCTGACCATACTGTTTTTGGCTTAGGTTGGGCTTATTGGGTCATATCTTGGGTTGGGTACCCATTGGGCTTAAGCCCTCTTACATAGGCCTTATTGACCCATAAGTAAACCTTTGTGAATTTTATTGGTAACTATTGGAATCTATTATGGGGTAATTAAGTAATGAATCATACCTTAATTACTAGCAAATCTTTTAAATAAGGAAACCCCCATTTTTGGAAAGTCAATCACCTATTTTTGGAAACTTGCATTTTTATGTGTATGATCAGTATTATGAGATGTTTGTATGTATATTGTAGCCTTGGTGACACGGGATTAGGATTTGTTTCATTTTGTTCGGCTCTATTTTTGGTTTTGCGCTAAGGTACGAATATTCGGTTCTTTTAGTAAGAACACTTCTTTCATCTTTTGTAACTCTTCTTTTTGATCAAACCCTAAGCTTTTGATATGTTCCCTATATCTTAAGTTGCTGTTTTGATATGATCTTTGATTGTTTTTGCCTTGTTATGATCCCTTTGTTTGATATGCCTTCTTATGCTTTCTTTTGACCTATTTTGATGTATCCTTTTTTATGAACCCTTATGCCCGAGCCAGGGATGAGCACGGTACCGGTACCATCCTGAACTCGTCCCCAATTAGTGGTACCGAATATTTCCTGAGCATAAATTAGTGGTACCGGTACCGTACCGAACGGGATTCGGGTATCGGTACCGGTACCGGGAAATCGGGTTTTCCCATTTTTTTTGAGAATTTCCCGATTTTGTACCGGTCTCGTCCCGAATTAGTGGTCCCGAATTTTTTTCACCTTATTTTGTAGTCTCGGTACTGTCCCGAATGGGATTCGGGTACCGGGAATTGGTACGGTTCCGGGACGGTTCCGGGATTTGGGTCGAAATGCTCATCCCTAGCCCGAGCCATATTTTGTTTTCTAGTCATGGTGGTACCATGACCATGTCATCCGATGAACCTATGGCATGACACCATTTGGGGCGGTGTGATTAGACCCCGACGTCCCCTTTTGATGCACATAATTATTTGTGATATTATGAGTGCGGTTGCTAGTCATGACCTAGTGCACGCGCTATTGACTATGTATTGTAGGAAGCGTATGGATGCATCCTAGGCCTTTGGTAAATGTGATTTGATTTGATGTGATTGGGTTGTGTGTGCTATACACCCCATATCGCTTTTGGTACGTGAGAGTAGCTACCGATGTACACTTATGTGACTTTGATTTAATATGATATGTGATTTGTTATATGGACTTATAGGCATTTTGATACCTTTCATTCATCTTCTCTTTATGATACCCTTATACATTCCTTGTTCATATATTTTTGACATCTGCAGCTTTCATTACCACTCTTTACTTTTCCAACATATTTATTATATCAACCACTCAAGAGTGGCCTAGTGACAAACAGATTTGTGGCTATCACTTCAAAGTGTGTGAGGTCTCAAGTTCAATTCTCACTAGGTGCAAACAACCTTGAAGTGGCCACGCCAACCTCCTGAAAAGGGAGGGCTTTACCTGGTTTGAGTGTGTGTGGCGGTGGGCTCAAACCCCGTGGATTAGTCGGCCAATGAGTCGGAAATCACGGTTACCAAAAAAAACATATTTATTATATTCGTTCACTGGGCAATCGCTCAGCTGTATTTATTTTTCCATGTGACATGTATTAAGTGGGAAGCGGGGCATTGAGAGCGCATGTGTGTGTCTAGAGTTACCCGAGTCTAATAAATTACTGATTACACTTATGATTTCAGTACTTTGCACTTTGGACCTCGTTGTTTTGGGGATTTGATATTGTTGGATTATATTTATGTTATAATTTTAAGTTTCGTTTTGGACCTTTATGTTTTGATGTATCTGATAAGACACCATAAATATTACACTTTGTCTCTTTTCGAAGCGAGGTGTTACATTTGTAACTATTATTATTCTCTTTTTTCTAACGGCGGTTAACAATCGTTATCTCGATGAATGTTTGTTCTATATGATATGAGGCGAATTTTGTAAAATACATGTGATGAGTTACCAATTATCAAACTTTAATTTTTCCTAAAACCACATGTAAAATTTAAAAGTATCACTAGAACACTTGAATTCATAAAGTATGATTTTTACAACAAAACAAGAAATCATTTCATTATTTAATTGAATAGATCTTTTAAAACATTTCATTACTACCATCAACTCAAACATATACTTTCTTAGTAGTAGCTCAACCCCGATGTCATATATAATCGAACTAGTATTGCACCTGAATTCTCCACATGTAATTGAGGCATTGGTTTATTATTTATAACTCCTTTACTATCACTCGTCGCAAAGTGTGTTAATTTTGCTATGATTAATGTATGTTAAATTTTAAACACACTTCTATAATTTTAATCCGTTTTTGAGAAAGTCTTCTATCATACGAGAAAAGACATACTAATACATGATAACAAAATTAGTAGAACGAAGGTTGGCATGTATATTACTGACAAGTATCATCAACTTTTCAGCAAAAAGAACTATAATAACTTTAGAGTAAATTCATAAATAAAGCATGTTGAAGCATAATCTGGTCGAGTAGATCACAAACATAAAACCCACATAAAACCCTAAAAATGGCGGCTATCTTTTTCCTTCTGAAGATCTGATCTACTACCCTTTGTATCTTCGTACCTAAAACAAACCTGTCGTCTTGTGTGATTAGCCCTCGTGGTGGATTGCAAGAACGAGCTTCTTTTTGCTTTTGTTAAGAGCGGATCCATATGGATCTAAGTTCTGTCAGGGGGGTTTTCCTTGGCGGTGCTTTTAATCCGATCTTGTTTATTCTCCATTCACTCCATAACATTAGGTTATTGAGGATTATTAATGGTTTTCAATTGTGTATTCATTGATTGATTCGACTTAGTTGAGGGGTATAGGTTTGATCTGATCTTACTTATTCTGGTTTGATATTCATTGATCAATGCGTAGGTAATTGTTATCATTTATTTTCTTCTAATCTATTTTTATTGAGGATCGACGAGGATATTAAGATCTGAGTTATGGGCGTTGCTAGGACTCATTACTGTTTTTAGGGTTTTTTTTTCATTCATTGTTTGCGGGTTTCTTTTTCTTTTATCATGGGCACGTTTAGAACCAAGAGGATAATTTGGCAAGGATTTCCACGACCATTTACGTACCTAATATCCTTGATTCAATTAACGCCAAGGATATCTTTCATGCTTGTAAGCAATACGGTCATGTGGTGGATGCTTTCATACCATTCAAAAGAGATAAGTTTGGTAAGCGTTTTGGATTCGTTAGATTTATTAATGTTTTTCACAAAGGGAGATTGGTGAATAATTTGTGCACGGTTTGGATTGATCGATATAGAATCCAAGCGATGATATCGTATTTCCAAAGGACGCAAGGGGTTCATGCTAGGGGAGGAGCTACGGAAAGGAAAGGTAATGCGAATAATATACCTAGTAACTCTTTTCAGAAACATTCTGATATGAAGTGGGGGGGATAATACGTTCGCGGAGGCTGTTAAAGCTACTGATCGTCATAATAGTAAGAACAAACTGAGTAGTCCACCTCTAGTAATCGGGGAAGAATGTTTGAACTCTAAAGTGGAGCCGATATCTCTCTTTGGGAGAATAAAGGAATTTGCTTCTTTGGCTAATCTTAAAGTTTCTATTGGCATTAAGGGGTTTTCTGATGTGTGTATTAAATACATGGGTGAATTGTGGGTAATGCTTATATTCCAATCCATGGAAGTTTTGAATAAAGTTAAGGATAATGTTAGTATCAAGTCGTGGTTTTCTCAAATTATGAAGGCATTTTCGGACTTTGAAATTGAAGGTAGGATTGCTTGGGTTGAAGTTGAAGGTGTACCATTTAAACTTTGGACTGGAAATACTTTTAAACGGATTGCTAATAAATGGGGGAAATTGTTGGATATAGATGATCAAGATGATAATTGTTACCACTCTAAACGGCTATGCATTCAGTTGCCGAATGGGGACAATATTAAGGAAGATTTTCCTATTATTTTCAAAGGAAAAAAGTATTGGATACGTGTGAATGAGACTCCGGGTTGGGTCCCGAATTTCACTGAAGACGATGAAGAGCATGAAGGATTGGAATCTGTGTCGGACTCTAATAAAGATCCAATACTTGGTGAGGGTGACATAGGGAGTAATAATAATGACTGTGATGTTGAGTATGAAGAAGATTTGGAGGTGATACCAGATGGTCAGGCTGCTGATACTAAATGCGAGGGTGATAAGTTAAGCTCTAATCAAGTTATATCAGAAGATCCTTTTTTGATTTACCCGATGCTCAACGACAACAAGGTTAATGGTGACAGTGATATGCATAATGGAAGTGGAGATACCAAGGGGTTTGAAACATCTTTGGAAAATCCACCAGGCTTTACGCCTGTTCATGAAACAATAGAGAATAAGGAAGTGGATACAGGGATTAATGTATAGTCCAGTGATGATATTTCCAAGGCGGGTAAGGATCAAGAGGATAAGGATCATGTTAGTAAGTCATATAAAAGGGTGGGGATGAATCTATTTCATCAGGACACTTCAAAAAATCTAAATGCCCTAGATCTAGTGGTTCCATTTTGGATTTATTAGGATAGGTGATTAAAGTAGGTCAGGTAATGGGATATAACATGAAAGGATGTACGAACAATATGGAGGATATTATCAGTTCTAAAGGAGGGGGCGATGATGTTAGATGAATTGTTTATCGTTCAATGTCCAAGGTCTTGCCGAAAAGGCCAAAAAAAATTGGGTAAAAGAGATGTGCAATAAATATAAGGTTAATTTTTTGACGATTCAAGAAACGAAGATGGAACACATAGATGACGTGTGCGTTAGAAAATGCTGGGGTAACTTGACTTCTGATTACGTGTGTAGTGATGCTCTAGGTAATTCAGGGGGTATTGTGTGTATATGGGATCCAAATAGTTTTATTAAAAGCAGTGCTACGGTGTCTGATTTCTTTGTTATTATCCGAGGTCATTGGAAAGCTTCGGGTCTGGAGTGTCTTATGATTTTTGTGTACGCGTCGCATGATAGTAGAGATAAACAAATGGTGTGGGATTATTTACAGCTGGAAATTAGGAGATGGAATGGGGAGGTTATAATTATGGGGGATTTCAATGAAGTTCGATACAGGTCAGAAAGATTCGGTACTATTTTCAATGATCATGGTGCGCGGTTGTTTAATTCGTTCATTTCTACATCTGAATTGGTAGAAGTGCCTCTTGGTGGAAATCAATATACTTGGTGTCATAAATCGGGGAAAAAAAGAATAAATTGGATAGGTTTATGGTGTCCGAGAATTTGTTAAGTATTTGTCCTCATATTGCCGCTATTACTCTGAAGAGATACCTTTCGGATCATCGTCCAATTCTGTTGAGGGAATGTACTTTTGACTATGGTCCTACACCGTTTAGGTTTTTCCAATACTGGACTGATGTGGAGGGGTTTGAGAAAATGGTGGTGGATTACTGGAACAAAATTCCGTGTGTAGGTACTAATGATATGCCAAATTTGATGGGTAAACTCAAATTTCTCAAACAAGGTATTCGAAAATAGAATATTGGTAATTTGATGAACAGGAAAAACATGAAAAGTAGATACTTAAAAGATTTGGAGGCTGTTGATTGTTTGATTGACAGGGGCATTGATTCTCAGGTAAATATTCAATGTCGTTCGAAGTTAATTGTCAAGCTTCAGGAATGCGACAAGATAGATATGCTTGAGATTGCTCAAAAGGCGAAGACTAAGTGGGCGATTGAAGGAGATCAGAATTCAAAAAAAATTCATGGTTATCTTAATAAAAAGCGTAATATCCAGAATATTAGGGGGGTGATGGTAAACGGGAGTGGGTGGATGAGCCAAAGATGTTTAGAGACAATTTTTTGACCACTTTAGGAACAGATTTTGTGATCCTACTACTTGACGTGCGACTCTTAACATGGATTTTCCGAATAAACTTACCATGGAGCAAACATGTGAGTTGGAAGCGGAGGTGTCCAATGATGAGATTAAAAGGGCGGTGTGGGATTGTGGTCTGGATAAGGCGCCTGGTCCAGATGGATTTGCGTTTCGCTTCTATCGTCATTTTTGGTATCTTGTGGAGAAGGACGTGTGTATGGCAGTGAGGTACTTTTTTGCTACAGGTAAATTTTCAGCAGGTTGCAATTCATCGTTTATTGCATTAATCCCGAAAATTCCTGATGTGAGTCTTGTTAAAGATTCTAGACCTATTAGTTTAATAGGTAGCTTATATAAAATCATTGCCAAACTATTCACAAACCGGCTTACTAATGTTTTGGGAGATTTGGTTAATGTAGTTCAATCGGCGTTCATAACAAATAGGCAGATCCTTGACGGCCCGTTCATTCTTAATGAAGTCATGAACTGGTGTAAAGCGAAGAAGAAACATGCTCTTATTTTCAAGGTAGATTTTGAGAAAGCATATGATTCGGTTCGTTGGGATTTTCTAGATGACGTCTTGTGTAATTTTGGTTTTGGAGTTAAATGGAGGGGTTGGATTCAAAGCTGCCTTCATTCATCGAGAGGTTCTATACTTATCAATGGAAGTCCCACGGATGAGTTTCAATTTGGTAAAGGCTTAAAGCAAGGTGATCCACTTTCACCATTCTTATTTATATTGATCATGGAAAGCTTACATTTACCTTTTCAGCGAGTAGTCAATGCTAGATTGTTCCATGGTATTAAACTTAATGATACGGTGAATATTTCCCACTTATTTTATGCGGACGATGCGGTGTTCGTTGGACAATGGAGTGATCAAAATATTACTACTTTAACACATGTTTTGGACTACTTTCACAAGGCGTCTGGTTTAAAACTTAATATGTGCAAAAGTAAGATTACGGGGATACATGTTCATAATGATCATATTATTCAAGTCGCGGAGAGACTGGGATGCCAAGTCCTTAAAATCCCATTTATGTATCTTGGTTCTGTTGTGGGTGCTAACATGCACAGAATTAATTCATGGAGGGAAGTGGCGGATCGAGTTAAGAAGAAACTTTCCAAATAGAAGATGAAGATGTTGTCGTGTGGAGGTCGTTTAACGCTAATTAAGTCGGTGCTTGGTTCTATGCCTATTTTCCATATGTCCATGTTCAAAGTTCCTTCAGGTATTCTTGATAGAAATTTCTTTAATGGCCATGACAGTGTTAATAAAAAGATTGCTTGGGTTAATTGGAATAAGGTGACATCTCCTAAGTCTCATGGTGGTCTTGGGGTGGCTAGTCTTTATGCCATGAACAGAGTCTATTGTTTAAGTGGATTTGGCGTTTCTTGCATCATGGTTTGTCTCTTTGGTCCCGTGTCATTAAAGCCATTCATGGTTCTAATTTTCAGAATGGGGATATAACGGTTGGAGGTAATAAATCTGGGTGGAGAAGTATTATTACTGAGGTTAAGTTGTTGGCTAAAAAAGGAATCAATTTAATGAAATACCTTCGGATATCATTAGGAAATGGTCAATCGACTAGGATATGGGTGGATCCTTGGCATATTGGAAGCATTCTTAAAGATCGATTTCCCCGGTTATTTGCTCTCGAGGATAGTAAAGATATTATTGTGGGAGGTAAGCTATCTCAATCTAGTTTATCCCAATCGTTTCGTAGGGTGCCAAGGGGAGGAGTTGAAGAGAGCCAGTTTGTGGAGTTTATGGATCTTATGTAGTAAATCACGATCTCGTCAAATCAAGATAGATGGATTTGGACAGCTAATGGGTCTGGGGATTTTAATGTTGCTTCGGTTAGAAACGTCATTGATGCTGTTATCGGTGTGAAAGGGGAACAGGAGACTCGATGGGTTCGGTGTGTTCCTAATAAGATTAATATTCATGCCTGGAGGGTGATGACGAATTCGTTAGCAACTAGATTCAACATTTCCAGGAGGGGTATTGAAATTAACTCACTGGTCTGCGGGAATTGTGACACGGGGGTGGAGACTACTAGTCATGTGTTTTTAAGTGTGACATGGCAAAGCATGTTCGGAAACTTATTAATAGATGGTGGGACGTTCGAGATATGGAGTTCGATTCATACGAGGACTGGAAGATGTGGTTGGTGAACTTAAGATTGGAGCTCAAATACAAAACGTTGCTTGAAGGGGTTTACTAGGTTATGTGGTGGTTGTTGTGGTGGTATCGTAACAAGAAGCTTTTCGACATGAAGATTCCACTTAAATCTATGTTTTTTGATGATGTTATTTCTAAGTCTTTTTATTGGTGCCAGGCTAGATGTAAAGTGTCTTTCTGTTGGACAGATTGGCTCAAAACCCCGTCTTTAATTTCTTTGTAATTTTTAGCTTCTTGCTAATATAATAAAAATGTTGTTCTAAAAAAAATCTGGTCGAGTAGGTTTTGGCGACTCTCTTGAGTCGTTCGTCGTCTTCCGAGGCCTTGAATGGTGTTGCAAACAAAGGAAAACCGGTTAGGAGTGGACCCGAGGCCATAGCCCTGGGTCCACCTCCGACGGTCAAGTTAGTATCAGGTCGATACATTGTAAAAGAGGTGTAAGTATAAGAGATAACATGTGGAAGAATGAGCCCCACCCATGTATTTATTGAAATGTATTAGGGTTTCCTCCTGGATGGTAAGGTCTGGGTCGCGGGCCTGTCGAGTCTGGCCCATTCCTGACTATATGTCGACATGTCCCCCAGTCTAGTATGATATGGTCCTTGATCATTTTATGCTAGACTCATTTATTTATCATGTCTAATAAGCAACCGCGTGCAGCGTGCTGCTAGGACATCCTCGTGGGCCATCCATAGCATACGACCTCATCCGTAACGGGCTACCTTAGCGAAAATACGGTGCATCGGTGTTACGAATATTGAGTCTAGCCTCTATACGTCATCATGTCCCCCCAGTCTAGTATGTGAGTGAAGGTCTACGGTTTCTAAGGATTTGGTAATTGATGGATTGATCTATTGATAAGATGGTGGAAATGGGGAAGAAGGAGATGAGGTGTAGAGAGAGAAAGGAGAGAAAAAGAAAAGTAGAGAGAGAAAGTGTTATTTGATTAATGAAAAGTATGAAATGTGAAAGAACCACCCCTCCTAACATGCTAGGAGGGGTATATATAGCCCACCCTACATGTGGGCTATATGGACTATATTTACTACAAACTGGATCACGAGCCTAATACAATAATATATCGTTGGAGCGACCGATCCTTCATAAATACGTAAAACGTATTTCCAACAATCTCCCCCTAAGGGAGGTCGCTCCAAGTTACAAAGTTCTAAATATTCTATAGCTCGTGATCTATGCTAATAATGATGTGACCGAGACTTTCTTTGGGAAAACATATTTCCAACAGTGAGGTTGTCACCAAGGTTACTAGACTTTACATCATATTCGCTACCTATAAGCGTAAACGAGAAAATTCATATAGTCGGAATCCAGTTGTAACTCATGAAGCTCCATCGATTAATTCGAACTGCGTTGATCATGCTCCAGCTTAGGCAGCACCCGTATACATAAGACATGTGAATGTGCTCGGATGCTTGGTTTCCCAATACGCGACGGTAAAGACCCTGTAAAAAGAATATCTTTTTTTATAGTCGGGGTAACACTAGCATTTACAAGTTACCATTCTCGTTCATCTCTAACGTGAGGATGATAAGAAGGTTTTATAATGGTGAAAGTGGACCCTGTATGTTGCATCATGAACTAGGTAAAGGCGTACTCTTGTACCAACTGATGATGCAGCCTGTTAATGCAAGTGATGCCTAAAAACATTATTAGTGTTAACTAATCTTTCTTAGTTTTGATCACAACAAACTATACAACACATTTAGTGTAAAACACAAAACGAATTATTTAACTAACACTATCATCAAGGTAATAATCATATCACTAACTTTTCTTAATCATACTTAGTGATCATCAAAGTGATTATCCTTAAAACTCACTTTTGTTAATATGACAAAAGATTTTTTAATAAACTTTCTTATTAAGAAAATGTTTTATTAAAATGGAAAATATAAATTTGAAAATGGCATATCCATATGCTATAAGAATATCCTTTGAAGGTTTAAAAAAACTCAGATATTTCTACCCCACTAAAAGACAAAAAAAGGAGCGTAGTCTACTGGGCGGTACCTTAAATAGCTAGGCGGTTCTCTAACGATATGGAACCGCCGGGCTAGTTAAAGAACCGCGCCCAGCTAGCCGTTGCACTTTGTCTTCTATAAATAGTGGATCAAATCTCATTTTCCAATAACCCTCTTGGACGTTTTTCTCAGCCCCATTTCTCTTTTCTATAGCATAATCATTAGTAAATGATCACTTAATATGTTAAGTATGTTTACATATGATTATCCTCTTGATCCCCTCCTTTACCTTGTCCAAAGAGAAGATCACTCACTCACTAGTGTTGTGATAAAGATGAATCCATGAATTAGTCATGTTCATCATGTTAGCCTTTTTGTTTTATGTTGATCCATTTGTATTTATGAATACTTGGACTAGTTGTGTTCATCCAAGCTATTTGTGAATACTTGGATTTGTTGTGTACATCCATTGCATATGTGTTTGCTTGGATTTGTGTTGTGTAGATCCAAGTTACATGTGTGTAGTTGGATATGTCTAGTTGAGTTGTAATAGATTGTGTAGTAGTTCTCACTAAACTATAAAGTGATGTGGTTGTGTCTTGTGAGTTCTCACTAAACTTGAAAGTGATTAGTAGTTGTGTTGTGTGAAGTTCTCACTTAGCTCCAAAGTTAAGAGTCGTGAAGATTGGTTCTAGCTTTGGATTAGAACTCGACATCTAGCCTTGTGTCGTAAAATGGTGAAGTTGGCAACGTCATGAAGATTGGTTCTACCTTGAGATTAGAACTCGACATCTAGCCTTGTGTCGTTAAATTGTGAAGTAGGAAACGTTGTGTAGATTGGTCCTAGCTAAAGATTAGGTCTCGACATTTAGCTTAGTGTCGGAAAATAATGTAAGCGACGATGTAAGGTTTTCTCTTCCAAGAAGGGAGCTTGTAGATATAGTGGAAATCTCGAGTAGGTGTACTCGAGGAGTGGAGTAGAAACGAGGATAGAGTCTTGTTGTCGAACCACTATAAATCTTGGTGTCTTGTCATTATGTTGTCTCTTTCCTTACTCTTTACTTATTTCATTATCATTACACTTACCTATTACCATTGCTAATGCATTTGAATTGAACCTAATCATTATGCAACTTACCTTCAAGTAAAAGATAGTTTTGATACAAACCTAATTGAAAGTAATTTTAATTAGGTGACTAATCGAAGAGAAACTATTCAACCCCCCCCCCCCCCCCCCCCCCTTCTAGTTTCTACAATTGGTATCAGAGCGATGGTCACTCAAGATCTTTGAAGTATATTGTACTTTAAAACTTGGATCGATCCATTGTCTCCTCAAATTAGAAGGTCAAGTTGTACTAAAGTTTCTCTTTGGTTAAAACTATTTTTTTTGGTCTTTTAATTGGTAATATTGCATCCCTCTTCGATTAGTAGCTTTTATGTACTTTAGATCTACTCTTGAAATGTATCTACTAGTTTGCATCTTGCTTTGTGTATGTACTCATGAAGATCAATCATTTAATTGGTTGTGGATTGAGTTACTTGCACTTGTAGAAGACTCACCTTCATTGATCTTCAACATCTTTGAATGATGATATCATGATGATTGGGAATGATACTAGTCCTTAAAGACTTAGTACTCATCATAGTCATTGTTGGGCTTTGTATTGATTCCTTGATGGATTGGAATGCTCTTTGTGGCCAAGGTACGCTTTCGTTCTTCCACACGCCCTTTGATCATTCTTTTGATCATTACTTGACTATGTGCTTGTTCTTGGCATCATTGCCTTGACATTTGTTTGTGGTTTGTGATTCTTTTCTTTTATCCTCTCAAACCTTCATTGCTTGGATACTTGACTCACTATGGTGATGTAGAGTGAGTTAGTAGTAGCTTAAAGTATCAAGCATGATATCCATGGTTTGCACCCATATGGTTAGTAGGCCCTTTGTGGGAGAGAAAGTGAATTAATACCTTGCTCATATTTTGGTTGAAACTAAGACTATTATTGAAAATGATCTTAGTCTATGCATCAATATTTGCTTTGTGTTTAATCATTACCAAAGTCGTTTAACACTTCGCCGAAAAGGCACGTCTTAAACCACTATATATGACACAAGCTCTTCGTCTCCACGATTTGAAGATTGTCATTAATCCCTTGAGCAATGATCTTAGTCTTGATTCACTTACCTTGACTTCTCTCCACTTTCCTTTTTCGCTACGAGTAGTCGTTTGTCCGTTTCGGTTCTTTTCGATCTCGATTCAACTCGTAATCCTTCATTAAGACATATTGCTTAGTGTTATGATGATCCAATGATATTCTAAAAGGTTTAAGATATATTTTTAAGTGTTTTAGAAAACTTGGTTGGCGTATTTCGTTGATAAAAACCTGCCTCTATAGGCGGTTCTTTATCTCCGGCGGTTCAAACCCGCGGTTCTCTATCGATATGGAACCGCGGGCAGTAAAACTCGTCAGAGCGCCAATTTTATTAATTTAATCTTTTTCAAACTAAACCCTCTCTCTCCCAAAAACACACAGCCGACGGGTACCACTTTTCCCACCATTGTTGAAGCTTCAAAAACCTTCAATCACTCAAATTAATTGATTCCAAGTTGTGGGTTTCACTCATCCTTCATCAAACATCAATTAATTGTAAGTATTTTATTTCAATTTCATATATTTTGTTCTAGGGTTCATCCTTTCATAATTGGGGATTTTTAAATTGAAATTGAATTAGAACCTTAATAGGAATATGGGTTGACTTGGTTATTTTACTATAATTCCTTAGGTTCATATTCATTAAGATTTCACTAAAACCCACTTGTAGAACAAATCCGAATTTTGGCTAAATGATTTTGGTTAAAAGATGGAATTGAGATGAACCCATAAACAGAAAGGTAATTGCATTGTTAATGCTTACCTAAAAACCTTGTTTTGAAAAACCAATGTTCTAGTCCACTGTTGATCCAACATAGTTCATATGTTCTTGGTTAATAATGGAATAGATACATTGTGAACATGAGAATGATATGGATTCAATCCTTTGTTTGTCAAGAAATTGATATAACACATTCTCATATTTTGATTTTTGATTTTATTTTTCATATGAGTGATTGGAAAAATATTTTCTTGTGTTTATTTAGGTACTAATCATGCCTTCACAATACCAAAAGGATCATCAACTCACTAAACAATATATGCCAAACATTTCCCAAACCTTTGCATCCACTCAACTTCGAAACTCCTCTTCATCTCTTTCAACTCGAAATTTCCATGAGGGTAGAGTTGTTGATGAGGGAATAACGGGTTATGTCTATATCAAATCTATGTTTGAGCATACAGGGTTTGATTGCTTGCTCTACATAGAAGAAGATATATACCCCTTGTTTCTTCTAGAATTCTTTAGCACTTACTCTATGTTTGAATACAATGGCGAAATCTTCATTCGATTCTTGTTGAACGATCAAATCATTCAATACTCTCTCGAAGATTTTGGTGAAATTCTTGGTGTGCCATATGAAGGCACTTGTCGTTTCACGGACAAATGGAGACTTGATGCTCTCTTGGAATCCAACGACAACGGCGCCGAAATTGATCCGGAATTTATCCTTGATATCATTTCGAAAGAGCGTGATGGAAACGTTGTGAGAAGCCTTCATTCGAATGTGCGAAATGTGAATCACTATGAAGTGCTCTCAAGCGATCTTAAGGATTTTATGGTCCAATGGGCAAATATCCTTAGGGAGAATGTATTTTATCTTGGTGGAAACCGAGATCATATCCCGGCTTGTATGGTGCATATGTTGTGTTGCATCTTTACATCAACCAAGTACAATTTGGCATACTATATCGCTCGACGAATAAATTATGCTATTTCAAAGCCCAAAACAAACCTTCCATATGCTATGCTTCTTACTCGCCTTTTCAAAAGGGTTGTTCATGACTTTCCCCACCTCGACCTTTCTCGCTTTCACCCGGTTCATCAGGTTATGTTGCCTATTCAAGAGGTATATGAAAGAAAGCCTAGAAGTGATCGAGGTTTGCGAAAATCCGATCATCAAGAGCCGGATGATGAGGACACCTATATGCCAACAAGTGATGGTGATGGCATAGGTTCTAGTTCTCATTTCAACTCTTCGAGTATTTCCCACCCATCCTCAAACTCATTCGTAGATGGAATTGAAGACTTAGCTCCTCCACCTCATTATTCCTCTAGTGAAGTACCGGAAGATCTCAATATGGAGCATCTCTACCGTGAAAATCTTAGGACTCGAGGTGAGTTACATGAACATCGGGTTGAGTCAAGGAAGGGATTCAAGTACTTGGGAAACATGATCAAGTGATTGGGCAAGAAAAGAAGATGAAGACTTTGAAATGTTTCAAAGTATATATGTTGGTAAACATGTAATGTGATGTTGAACATTTGCTTCTTTTTACTTTATTTTTGTTGTGTATTAACTAATACTACTTGTTTGGATTACTTGTTATTTTTATCTTAATGATTATCTATGCCATCGTGTTTGCGATTTGCATAGCTTTGTGCATCCTATGTGTTAGTTAGCTTCCTAGATTTTGGTCAGTAGTTAACTTTGGCTTGATAATCCTTTGGTAAAAATCTGGGCTAACCAAAGTTTGAGGAAGTGCCATTTTTGAACACCTCTGGTCGCGGTTCCATATCGACCAGCGGTACCTTATTGATAAGGAACCGCCCACCCTAGATAGGGAACCGCCGGCTACTGTGTCCGACAGAATCTTTTCTTTACACTATTTTCCTTAATCTGTGTAAACCTTGCTTGATTCTTTGCAAAAACCTGCACATTTCCTAAACTAGGTTACCTAAATTCATTATTCACATAAAATGTTTTTAACCCATTACTAGTTTGTATCATCCCCTCACCCTTTTAAACCCACCTTGTTAGCTATGTTCTTCACACATCAAACCATCCATCCTTAACCCTTAAACCACTCATTACAACCATGGTTTCTACAAGAACCTCAAACTCATCCAAAACCTCCACTTCAAAGAAAAATCTTAAGATTAAGATTAAGTTTCCCAAACCTAACTCTTCACCCCTTCACACACCCAAGAATGAGATTATTCCAATTCTCATCTCTTCATCACCTTCACCACCTCTTGCTCCATGCAAGACTACCTCAACCTATGGTACCAACCATTCTCATGGTTCTACCTCCTCTTCATTCTAATCAAAAATGAATGAGTTAACCTCACCCTCCACTCCAAGTACTCTCTTGGATGTGACTACCCAACCTCAACCCATCCAAAGCATTTCCATTGTGAATGACTTTGTTGATACCTTGGTGACTTCACCTTTTACCCCTCCAAACTCACCCATTTCACCCTTGGAGAACATACCTCCACACTCACCCACATCACCCTTGGAGAACATACCTCCTCCACCTCCACCTCCACCTCCCTCAAACACTCCCATTTTTGGTGTCCCACTTCCCCTCTTTATGGGTGATCCTCACTTCTTTGGGTTCCTAGAAGCTCATGGTTCTCATTGTCCATGTTGCCTCTACAACAACTACATCATTCACAACCTTAGGATGGAGATGTTTGAACTTCACAGGATGTTGCAAGACACCTTGTTTACCATGCCTCCTCCTAGGAGATGAATGATGATTTTTCTTTAAAAAAAACTGTTTTTCAAGAAAAACCAAGCCAAGAAAGACTACTCATCAAGAACTAGTTTTAAGCTAACTTTGTTTTAGTTAGTTGTTTTTCATTTCCTTATTGTATTTCCTTCCCTCCATGAGTTTTTCATGAGGATGATCTATGGATTTAGCTTTATGTGTTTCTATCTTTATGTGCACATTAATCAACTTTAATTTTAAATTAAAATTGAATCTAAATCTATCAAAACCTCTAAAACTTGACTAAAATTGGTTCAAAATGTTATCTAAATATTTTGTCACCCTTTGTCAAGACATTCTTTGTAAATGTGTTGTTTTTATGCAACCCTAGCATAATTTAGTGCTGATAGAGGTAAAATTCCAAGATTTGCATATTTTTGAAAAAGTCTTAGTTTTTCTCAAAACCCTAGAAAATCATGGTTTCAAGTGCACTTCACGCGGCTCATTAAAGTCGCGTGGTTCCTTAAGTCCTAAGGAACCGCCGGTCCCTATAAGGAACCGCGGACAGATAGCCAAGTTTGGCTCGTTTTTTTTTTTTTTGTCTTTCTTCATCACCCTATCCCCTGTCAAGATTCCATGTTTACTCAATTTGGCTAAACATTCCTTAACACTTTACATTTGATTTTCAAACCTTTGCCTTGTCTACTTTCTTCTTATACCCCCACCTTGAGATTTCATTCTCACACCTCAACAATGCCTAACTCCTCCTTTCATAACCTTGACATTTCATTGTCAGAAACCTCCTCACCCAAAGCTTCCTCATCCAAGCTTTCCAAGAAACCGAAGATCTCGGTTCGACCTATTTGGATCAAGAAAAATGAACCCTCTTCATCCAAACCACCCAAGAACCCCACATTCTCTCCAATCAAGTATTGGAATGAGACCTACTCCATTAACCCCATCACCGGAGAAAAGGAAAATCTTCCCCCACCACCAAAACCTTTCGACACCCCTCAACTCAATGACCTTTCAACATTCTCAAACCTCACAAGGCATTGTGAAAACATTTACTACCCACTCTCCTCACCACCACCAAACCCTAGGTGTGATGGCCTTCCCCCATCAACTGAATTTGTTTTGCATCATGGATCCTCGTGTGCTTGTTGTCGATTTCAACAAATTGAACTTGCTCATGTGTATGAGAAGTTAAATTTTCTTGAATTCCTCCTCACTCGACCTCCTCTCAAAGTTTTCGTTCCCGTGGACAAAACTTCGAATGATGCCTCGTCGTCTTATTTTTCCAACTAAAGGACTAAGCACTCTTGGAGTCAATAATACTTTAGTTGTTTCGGAGTCAATAACATTTTAAGCAATTTTGGAAAATTATCACTATTAGAATAGTTTATGTTTTGTGGTTTATTTTCCATATCTTTTGCTTTAGATACTCATATTGTGTGTATGACTATCTACCTTGTTTGTTTCTTTCATATTTTTGTAATATGGAACCTTTGTGTTGTGTTTGTTATCTTTAAATGATCATTCTCTCTTTTTCTTTTAAGTTGATCGTGGTTAATCTTTACAATTGATTATGGGTGATTCCATCAATTCTAAACTTTAACCCCTTGACAAATTTATCATCTTTATTGGTTGGATGTTTCCTTTCTATCTCCATTCCACCAATTGAACTTTGATTTTATCATTTACCTCTTTGGACATACTTAGCAAATACTTGCTTCTAATTTGAGATTTCTTCTCCATCTCCCTCTCAAGTTACTTAGTAAGTAGTGATCATATATACATTGGTGTTTCTTTTCTTTCTACTAACCTTTGTGTAGCATGTCACCATAGCTCATACACTTGGTGCCCCAAGCAAGGGGAGCAACCACCAAGGGGGAGCTACTAGCAAAGTCCGGTTCTCTTCAAAGACTTGTGCTTACCTTTTTGCTACGAAAAAGGGGGAGAAATGATAGTGATAAACTCGTTAATAATTCGATATTTTGTGTTTCTACGTAATTGAGTTTATAGTTTGTCGTAATCAAAAAGGGGGAGATTGTTAATGCAAGTGATGCCTAAAAACATTATTAGTGTTAACTAATATTTCTTAGTTTTGATCACAACAAACTATACAACACATTTAGTGTAAAACACAAAACGAATTATTTAACTAACACTATCATCAAGGTAATAATTGTATCACTAACTTTTCTTAATCATACTTAGTGATCATCAAAGTGATTATCCTTAAAACTCACTTTTGTTAATATGACAAAAGATTTTTTAATAAACTTTCTTTTTAAGAAAATGTTTTATTAAAATAGAAAATGTAAATTTGAAAATGGCATATTCCATATGCCATAAGAATATCCTTTGAAGGTTTAAAAAACCTCAGATATTCCTGCACCACTAAAAGACAAAAAAAGGAGTGTAGTCTACTGGGCGGTACCTTAAATAACTAGGCGGTTCTCTAGCGATATGGAACCGTCGGGCTAGTTAAAGAACCGCGCCCAGCTAGCCGTTGCACTTTGTCTTCTATAAATCTCATTTTCCAATAACCCTCTTGGACGTTTTTCTCAGCCCCCTTTCTCTTTTCTATAGCATAATCATTAGTAAATGATCACTTAATGTGTTAAGTATGTTTACATATGATTATCCTCTTGATCCCCTCCTTTACCTTGTCCAAAGAGAAGATCACTCACTCACTAGTGTTGTGATAAAGATGAATCCATGAATTAGTCATATTCATCATGTTAGCCTTTTTGTTTTATGTTGATCCATTTGTATTTATGAATACTTGGACTAGTTATGTTCATCCAAGCTATTTGTGAATACTTGGATTTGTTGTGTACATCCATTGTATATGTGTTTGCTTGGATTTGTGTTGTGTAGATCCAAGCTACATGTGTGTACTTGGATATGTCTAGTTGAGTTGTAATAGATTGTGTAGTAGTTCTCACTAAACTATAAAGTGATGTGGTTGTGTCTTGTGAGTTCTCACTAAACTTGAAAGTGATTAGTAGTTGTGTTGTGTGAAGTTCTCACTTAGCTCCAAAGTGAAGAGTCGTGAAGATTGGTTCTAGCTTTGGATTAGAACTCGACATCTAGCCTTGTGTTGTAAAATGGTGAAGTTGGCAACGTCGTGAAGATTGGTTCTACCTTAAGATTAGAACTCGACATCTAGCCTTGTGTCGTTAAATTGTGAAGTAGGCAACGTTGTGTAGATTGGTCCTAGCTAAAGATTAGGTCTCGACATTTAGACTTAGTGTCGGAAAATAATGTAAGCGACGATGTAAGGTTTTCTCCGCCAAGAAGGGAGCTTGTGGATATAGTGGAAATCTCGAGTAGGTGTACTCGAGGGGTGGAGTAGAAACGAGGATAGAGCCTCGTTGTCGAACCACTATAAATCTTGGTGTCTTGTCATTAGGTTGTCTCTTTCCTTACTCTTTACTTATTTCATTATCATTACACTTACTTATTATCATTGCTAATGCATTTGAATTGAATCTAATCATTATGCAACTTACCTTCAAGTAAAAGATAGTTTTGATACAAACCTAATTGAAAGTAATTTTAATTAGGTGACTAGTCGAAGAGAAACTATTCAACCCCCATTCTAGTTTCTACACAGCCTAACGCGAATATTTCATTCGTCTTATAGCCAACAGTAGACGTACTTTTGTGGCAAGGTGACGCGGATATTACATCCATCTTGCGGCCATGATACTTGATAATTACTTCCAAAAATTTCCACGGTTTTACCTGAACTAAAGGTAGTGTGCTTCCCTGACGAAGCAATGAGCCAGTGGAAAGTGTACTTCCCTGACGAAGTAATGAGCCAACATAAGGCATACTTTCGCGGCGAAGTAATGAGCTAGTGAAAGGAGTGCTTCCGCGGTGAAGCAATGAGCTAGCGAAACACATACTTTCGCGAAGAAGTAACGAGCCAGCGGAAGGCGTACTTCCGCGGCGAATGAATGTGCCGACGGGAGGCGTCCTTCTACGGCAAAGCAGTGAGCCAACGGAAGGCGTACTTCTGAGGCGAAGGAATGTGCCGACAGAAGGCGTCCTTCCGCGGCAAAGCAATGAGCCAGCATAAGGCATAATTCCGCGGCAAGGCAATGATCCAGGGGAAGGCGTACTTCCGCGGCGAAGTAATGAGCTAGCGGAAGGCATGCTTCCGTGGCGAAGTAATGAGCCAGCGGAAGGCGTGCTTCCACGATGAAGTAATGAGCCAGCGGAAAGCGTGCTTCGGCGGCGAAGTAATGAGCCAGCAAAAGGCGTGCTTCTGCGGCGAAGTAATGAGCCAACGAAACACGTACTTCCACGGAAAACGAATGAGCCAGCACAAGGCGTACTTCCACAACAATGGAATGAGCCAGCGGAAAGGCGTACTTCCGCGACAAAGGAATGATCCAACAGATGGCGTACTTCCGTGGCGAAGGAATGAGCAAGCGAAAGGCGTACTTCTGCGGAAAAGTAATGAGCCAACGTTAGGCGTACTTTCGCGACGAAAGAATGTGCCTACAGAAGACACACTTTCGCGGCGAAGGAATGTGCCGACGGAAGACATACTTCCGCGACGATGGAATGCGCCAACGGAAGAGGTACTTCCGTGGAAAGGAATGTGCCGATGGAAGAAATACTTCCGCGGCGAAGAAATGCAGACACACTTCCGCTGCGAAGGAATGCGCTGACGGAAGAGGTACTTTCGCGGCTAAGGAATCTGCCAACGGAAGAGGTACTTCCACGGCAATGGCACGAATATTACATCCTACATAAGGCAAACGAAATACATACTTCCGTGGAAAGGCAATGCGGACATTATATCTGACTTATGGCCGACAGAGGACGTCTCCCCTGCAGCGATGTAATGTGCCGACGGAAGACGTACTTCCATGGCAAAGTAATATGCCTACAGAGGGCGAACTTCCCCAGCAAAGTTATACGCCGACGAAAGACATACTTTTGTGGCGAAGTAATATGTCGACAGAAGGCGTACTTCCGCGGCAGAGTAATACGCCGACGGAAGACATACTTCCGTGGCGAAGTAATGCGCCGACGGAAGACATACTTTTGTGGCAAAGTACTGTGCCGACGGAAGATGTACTTCCGTGGTGAAGTAATATGCCAACCGAAGACATACTTCCACGGCGATGGAATGTGCCGGCGGAAGAGGTACTTCCGCAACAAAGGAATGTGTCGAAGGAAGAGGTGCTTCCGCGGCAAAGGAATGTACCAACTGAAGGTGTCCTTCCGCGGCAAGGTGCAGATATTATATTCGTCTTCGTACCGGGCTTACACGTGCACGAAAATAGTGGTATTATTATACACTGGCAGCCCCCCAAGTTTAATGGCGCTACACTCGATTAGTAGTATTAAACTTAATCAAGTATCCAAAAAATTACGGTCGTGCGGACCAGCGCGCATGGACGTACCATAACCGCGACTAATATATGAAATAGGTCCGAACATGCGGACCAACACGGATAGGCGTGCCAAAACCACGGATAAAAAGAAGAAATTGGTCCAACGTGCGGACCAAAGTAGATGGGTGTGCCATAACGGCAAATAGGTCCAAACATGGAGACCAACGCGGATGAGCGTGCCAAAACCGCAAACAAAATATATAATATGATCGTGAAATTGGGGTACCCCACTATCATATCAATTGTCGCGTGGACAAGTTTTGTTAAGCGTTCACGGTGTGTCTTAGTATTATCATTCACTTATCGTAAGATTAATATAGATTTATATTCAACATCTTGAACATAAAGTGTTTAACAAGGATTCGTGATTCGCGGGCGCTGGGGTTTCAACCCCTCTTATGTGACAAGCTAATTAGTAGGTTCGCTCAGTCTATTAGTCATCACGTGGATGAGTACATGTACACCCGTAGGCTAAAGATGTCCGAACATGCGGACTAGCACGGATGGACGTACCATAACCACAAATAAAAAAAATAAGTTTGGACGTGTGGACGAGCGCGGATGGACGTGCCATGACCACGACATATGCGAAAAATATATTATCTAAATTAAAAGATACGTAATATCTCTTACTAATAAAAATTATTGATAGGATATTTTTTGAATATAAAAGATATGGATAATATCTTCTATCTTTTTTAAAAAATATAGATAATATCTTGTTACTTATTTAAAAGATACGCTAATATTTATCCATTTAAAAAATGTAAATATATATCTTTACCAATTTATAAGATAAAAGATATCTTTTTATTAGTTTAAAAGATATGCGTAGTAATATCTTCTAATAACATAAACAATATGTACGGATTCCGGAGCATTGCGGAAGGATGGACCTGTAACCGCGATACTGGAAAGTAAAATAGATCCGGACGTGCAGACTAGCGTGGATGGACGGGCCATAACCGCGAACAAAATATAAATATTTCAAAACTAAAACATAGATAATTACAAATAAGAGATAAGTATCGTCACCCGCAATCTTTGCAAATAAGTATACAAAATAATATTTTCAAAATAATCTTTGTGAATAAAGATAAATATTGTTTTTTTTTGTTAAAAAACTAACATATGTTTGATTCCCAAATAAAAAAGAATATTATATAATAATATGATTGTCGATATTATTAGAATTTTTTTTTTGAAAGACAACATTTTATTAAGAAACCACTAAAAACATGATACAAAACAAGGATATAACAAGAAATCACTAAGAAAATATGATAGCACAGTTTATCGGAGTAAAATATTCCATGAATTATACATTTCAATTTTAAATTTTCGCATAGAGCATTAAGAAAATCATTTTGTATGTTAGGCACATGATGCTATACTGCTCGCCTATACTAATAACACCATTATTAATTTCTTTTGAAAATTAATGATGCTGAGGTGTTTGTGATGTAGTAAATTTGACTTTTGCAGCAAAAAGACTTTTGAGTTTTTTAACACTTATTGTGATAGGCAAAGTTGTCGTCTTCACCATACTAATTGAGATTTTTTAGTTTAATTGTGGTACACATCTTTTTTCTACCATACATCCGTCATTAATGTATTTAAAAATATACTTATAAATATTAGATGTGGCAAAGTATATCCAAGTGGGTCAAAGTGAGATACGCGACAATGCTAGACAAGTATGAAAAAGAAAAACGAACCCGTGAAAGAACACGAAACATGTTTTAGTCGGGTTATACGAATGGCGCCAACTTGTTGAAGCATAATCTTAGTTTTGACGACTCTCCTGGGCTGTTTGTTGGTGCTGCAAACAAATAAAAACCGGTTAAGATTGAACCCGAGACCGGAGTCCTGGGTTCGCCTCCAACGGTCAAGTTAGTATCGGGTCAATATGTTATAAAAGAAGTGCTTGTATGAGAGATAACATGTGGAAGAATGAGCCTTGCCTCGTGTTTATAGGCATAGATTAGGTTTTCTGTTGGATGCTAAAGTGTGGGTTGCAGGCTTGTCATGTCAGACCTGACCCTTCCTGACTATACGTTGACAAAGCATTATGTGCAATGTGCTTCGAGATAATCCGCGGTTGCGATCTAACACCTGTACTATGTCTTGAAGGAATGACTTTCCATCATAACTTCAAAGTCCCTATTGTTGAAGTCAACAGTTCTTTTTATTTCTAATTCCTTAAAAGAAATTAATGTTCGTGTTTTGATAACAAAAGTGAATTGTTGTTATATAAAAGAAACGTATACCAAATTGGTATAGTTTTGTTTTACATAACATCCCCAATTGATGAAGGATTTCCCCATATATTGATACATTATAAAAAGCAGAAATATGCCTCTCAGAATGAATAGTCTCGCAAGCAATGTGCCAAAACATCAGTCAAATAAATACGCAACGCATACTTTTCACTCAGAATTCTAAGTGCAATTAAAGAAGCTTTTGTTTCGTTCTTATAACATGCTGCTGCTAAAGTAACTTCGCAAGCAACATACCTTCCTTGTGATTTCTTTTTGACTTTCCTAGTTATCACAACCTCGGTTTCCAAGGCAAGCGTTTAGCACTCTCATTTTGTGATCCTGAAAATGAGGGAGAAATAGTAGCCAATAGCAGTAGATAATAGTTACTCTAATTCTTCCAAATTTGAATAGCAGACACCAATTAGATCGGATATTGATCATACTCGCAATACATAAACTATTCCACATTTCCAATATTCGAGAGCGTGACTTTAACCATGTTGTGACAGTCGACAACATGACAACCTCATATTCTAAGATTGTTTTTTAAAAGGTAGTTACGTTGCGTCATACCCGTAACTTGGCTATTATCTGAGGCATTCCCATGATGTACATTGGATACTGAAATGCTCATCCATTTTCACACATGCCATTTCGTTTTCGCAATCTGATTTTGGTATCCCCTGCATCATAACACACAAATCAATCACAAAAACACAGTTTGGATGTTTCATCTTCATTTGTAAATAAGGAAACTGAAGGCATACTTTATGTTAGATCCTTGTGATAGAAATATGGGCAAATGTTGTAGGACTTTACGCTATATTTAGTGCTATTGTAAGTACATTTCACATGCCTTTATGAGTATATTTATAGTAGTAATCTTTTATCGCTGGAACATACTAACATAGCAAGAAGGATATGACAAATGTGGTTACTCGGCTGGAAAATAACAACAAAAAAACACAAATATTATGCCTAATATAATCCTATAACTCAAATCACCTATGCCACACTCGTGTTATCGATAAGCAAGCCAACGAGTCTGTGGTTCACAAACAATAAATATGCAGAAAGAATATATTAATTTTATAAGCATAAAAGCACACAAGTGAAACACGCAAACGGATAGGTTCAAAGATGAGATTATAGTGAATTAAATAACTACCTTTTTTTGTGCTATAGCCCTCTTATTGTTCGTCTCCTTGAATGAACACCAGAAACATTTTGAGCAAACTCCATTGCCATCTTATGCCTCTTAAGTCTTGACCCAAAAAACTTGCCACTTCTGTGAAGTGTGCTACTGGATATTTTTTCGTGACGTGCAAAATCCTAAAATGTTACCAAATCATCAAATCTATGTATTTGACTAATGACGAATCATACAGGTGAGTTATCAATTATGAGGCATGAGTCACCACATTTTACTACGATAATGGTTTTGAGCTAGTAGCCACATCTGTCATAGAAAATAACACCCCAATTTTTCTAGAACAGACAAAAAAGAATTATTTCAAATAGTATCTTCAACTATCTGCACAAAATCTGCCAGAATATGCTAAAAATGGACAATCTTTCATTTTTGCAAAAACAATAAGATAACAAATAACTCGATGGGTCTCTAATATAATCATGAATAAGAAAAGTGAGCAAACAATAATTGAGATCTTGAAGAATTCGGGTACGGCATCAACAGAATTTAAAACCAATAAATCGGCATAAATTGGTCGGGCGTTGAAGCAACGGAGAAGATGAACCAGAGGAGGAGGAAGAAGACAGTGAGGAAGATGTTGGTAACACATGGGCAAATTAGTGTTTAGGAAGTGGCAACGGTTAATGTTAATGAAGGTAACAATGGTAGCATGGTGGCTGCCGACCTGCGGTCACCCTAATAGACCCATTTTTGACTTTCTAGAAAACAGAGTGACGGTATGGCTAATTCATATTGATATAGCTTAATTAATGCCGTTTTAAGTTATGGGCAGTTCTCAATAATGGCAACTCAATCATATTAAATCACTTTTGCTGTGATTATAGGTTAGGTGACCAATATGATGAGTAATTGGAGGACACTTGCGACATAATTATGGCCATGTGCTGGAAGGGTCAGACGATGTCATTTACCAAGCTTTCTGTATAGAAGTTGTTAGGAATTAGAGGTGGCAAATCTTGCCCATTTGGTTACATATGGGCACTTTTGACACTTTTTAAAAAAGGATGGGGCACATTTTACCCATTCATTATTATTGATGGGCTAAACGGGCGCACATTAAGAAAATAAATGGGCTTAATGGGCGCATATGTAAAATACTAATTAGGCTACCCGGCGAGTATTTTATATTCAATTTTTTATCCCCGGCTTTCAAATAAGTATTTTTACTTTTTATTTCTACGTTTTTATATGTTTTTTCTCCGTTTTAGCTTGTGCCCGTTTAGCCCGCCCGTTTTGCCCGTGCCCGTTTAGCCCGCCGCCCGTTTTGCCCCGCCCGCCCGTTTTGCCACCTCTATAGGAAATATACCATCAAAAAAAATTCCAAAAATGTCTCTGAAAGATTAAAAAACAAAGACTTGCTACAAGGAAGCTATAAATAGATTATATTAACAAGGCTGCTTATTAAAGTGCAGTACAAGCCACACCCTGGTGTTTAGTTATCTATTGTTCTGTCTAACAAGCAAAGTTAATGTCATCTGAACTAATTAGCAACAAAAAGACTCCTATCTTTATTAATGCACAATTTGAAAAGCTTACATCTAAAGGCATAAAGATGTTACATAGAAGCAATACTTGAAAGAAATAGGTTACAGGCATCGAGCTTGAGGTATACATACCTTTATATGATTCTGCAAATATGTAACTCGATGATCATCTTTAGAGCAATGCACTTGTAACCTTACTTGGTCGAAACCCTCTTTGTACCATCTCCCTCAACAACAGTTTAGCATCATCTTTCCTACCATGCTTATAAAAGCCATGCACCATGGTTTCATACGTCCACCGATTCGGCTCATAACCCTTTGGAAATAAAGTATCAAACAGCTTATCAGCATCATCAACTTGTTTCGTACATAGTTTCCTTAGCAACATATTGTAAGTGTATACAGATAGTGGGAAGCAATTTCTCACTACATGTTCCAAGTCATCAGTACTTATGTCATCTCTAAACCGGTCCGAAAACAAACCGAGAACCTCACGAAGTCTCCAAATAGGTGATGACTCAGGCCGAGTCAACTCAGTAGGTGGCCATGAGTCCACCCACGTGTCGTATAGCTCTCGATCTTTCAAAGAATGTAGAAGCAAATTGTTTCCAATAAAAGAGGAAAGTGGTCGGCCAACATCTATTAAGTCGTCAATGACATAAAGGATTTTATCATATCGTTTATGATTGCATAAAACATAAATAAGTTCCTCGTAGCATTCGAGACTCGGTCTTACTGTTTTCTCTTTTGCTCTAATGTTGGCAAAGTATGACAATGCAATGTCGGGTTTATTTGCCTTGCAAAGACCGACTATTAGTGTGTTAAATACTTTTCTCCCAATTGTTCTTCTTTCTAAAATATTATGAAACAAATGTAGAGCATCGGATGTTTTTTCACCTTGTAAGTAACTCCTTAACAATAAAATGTCGGAAGTCACGTTAGGTGAAATCCCACTTCTTTTCATCATTTGATATACTTCATTTGCAAGATCGGGTTTCTTAGCAAGACCAGCTCCTTCAATAAAAATATTGAAAACGCCACAATCGATTTCATGAAGTGATAATTGCAGTTCTAATAGTCTCTGAAATTGCTTCTCTGGGTTTTCCGTCTCACATACACTTTTAATAACTGTTCTGAACAGCTGGCGGCTTGGAGTGTGACCTTTTTCTTGCATTTCAATCAGTAGTCTCACAGCAATATCGGCCCTATTTGAATTTATAAAGCCATTTATCAGACTGTTGTAAGCATACCTAGTAGTAACTTTATTAAGCCGGTTGAGTTCCCCGTGTATGTAATAACCATCCTCCACCCTTCCAGTTCTACAAAGGGCCTGAATGTAATTTTCGTGAATTCTATCACTTAATACAACATTGTTCTCTAAAGCTACATGAAACAGCTCATTCATCATGTCAAGCTTTTCAAGTTTACATAACGCATGAGCAAGGATTGAAAAGGTCATTACCCCAGGGAAATACCCTTGCTCAAGTGCATTCTTTAAAATCCGATATGCATCAACCACACTTCCATCACCACAAAGAGTGTTCATTAAATAATTAAAAGCCATGCTACTTAACGATAACCCGATCTGCCCTCTTGAATCATATAATCTCAAAGCAATATCAACCATTCCACCCTTGCAAAAGAAGCATAAAACAATATTCATAGTAAGTTCATCAGGTGGTATATTGCTTTCCCGCATCTCAATTATTAAATCACAAACTTCTTCGAGTCGATTTTCTCTCAAAAGCCTTATTATTAGTGTGTTGTAACGGAAAAGATCTGGGACGTACTGAACGACATTTCTTGTTTTATGTAAAAAATCCATAGCCCCATCTAATTTCCGAGCCCGTACAAGCTCTCGAATCCATATATCATAAACATGAAATTCCCCAAACTCATCGACTAATTTCCCAGCCTTATCAAACTGATCATCCTTACACAATCCATCCACAAGTGCACCAACTATGTACCCGCCACCTTTTATTTTGACCCCGCCTTCCATAACTCCACGAAGATATGTTTCGGCTCTATCAAACTCCTTCTTCCTGCAGAAGCTTTTAATCAATATAGAATGAGTGACCTCTGATTCAAACCCTCTGCTCTTAATCTGGTTTGACACCGCCTCAACGCCATCATAATAACTTTCTTCTACCAAAGCATTTAAAAGGACATGATAAGCAAAAACATCTAAATCAATACCCTGGTAACGCATTCGACCAAATAATTGGAGTGCAAATTCAGGTTTGCCTGCCACCGCATAGCCCATCACCAAAATTGTATGATAATTATGACTGCCACGAAGATTCTTAGCATAGTCCTCCAAATAACCCAACATCAAAGACATGAGCTTTTCTCTCGAAAGAATTTTAAAAATTGCATTGAATGTAGCTCGAGTATGTTGAAACCCTGGTTGACGCCCTGCCCAATCAAAAAACTTTATACAAGCCAACACATCTTTCCCGTAATACAAAACATCAAGAACAAGCGACTCTGTAAGACGAAGATTTAGTCGGGACAGTGCCAGGTCAACAGCTTCATGCTGGGACACAAAATCTTCGTTTTCTCCAAGGCCTTTGATGCCACCATGAGACGAAAATATTGCAAGTATTCGGTCGAGAAAAGGATTCCCGCTAGACTTAAACCAGTCTTGGAACGTCGCCACCACATCCTCCGCATGCACTTTCTGGACTGGGGATGAATAATACGGAAATGATGGATTTAACAGGACAGCATTCGTGGAGGCAGATGATGCTGCTGCTATTGTTGAATACTTGAAGACGGCATTGCTGGTATTGGAAGGTGAAAAAAGGGCCCCAATGGGAGTTCGCTTAAGATATCTTAGTCTTACCATAATTTTGTGAAGAGTATACCTATTGCATCAACAATGCTGTAGGGACAACAATCTGCAGCATTCCATTTGTTAAGCAGCGATTCTTTATTTAGAATGAAAGATTTACTGGCGGAGAGGAATAATAACCTGAAACTAAAAAAAAAAACGAAAGAACAAGAGTCAAATACGGAAATATAAATACAGTTGAAGTTACGATTTACAAATAAAAACAGCATAAAAAAGGCTATTTATGAACCCCACAGGAAGCCAGCGAGGTTAAGGTGGTGTTTGGACTTGATTATTACAGCTTATGCCTGCCTGTAAATTAGTAGTTGAAGGATTTGCTTATGTTGAAGAAATAAGAATTTGTTAGAATCGAATGCATTTATAATGGAAGTAAAAGAATAATGGTAATTTTATGTTAATAATATATGCGTTTATAATGGAAGTAATATTACCTAATAAAAGGAATAACGAGATCCCAAAAGATGAAGCTAACTATGCTCTTATATTGAAAGAAATGGATAAAGGCCAAAACACTAGCTATAAGAACATTACCCGATAGGCAAATTAATTGATAGAGATGAAATAACATATGGGTAGGCAATTAAGAATGTGATTGATATGAATAATTGTAGTAAGAAATGATCAATAAGTACAAGTGATGGTGTCTACCTACGGTGGTGACGGCGGCTGGCTCACCACAGCTTTGTGTGTGTTTCTCAAGGTGTGTGATGTATACAAGTACAGATTGGTAAATCTTAGCAATCAAACTAATTGAAATATTTTTGAGGCAGGAAAATATGAAATATTTATAGAAATGATGATAAGACAGAAAAACAGTGCAAGCACTTATTAAGCAATGGAACAAGACACCTAAGGGCTGAACATGGTGCCGTCCGGTGCGGATTCTGGAAAAACCACACTACATTTATTATTGCGGTTTTTAAATTTTTTAATCCGCATCGTGCGGTTTTTGCGGTTTTAGATTTACGGTTTTTATGCGGTTTTTGTGGGTCTTGCGGATGTTAACCGCACCGCACCATCACTTATAATTTATGTAAGTAATGTGGGTTTTTGTTCACAAAGTTAGTATTTTCGATTATAATAATGAATATATTTAGTGTAAACATACAAGTTACAATACAAGTTACATAGAATATTAATGATAATATGCACTAAAACCCTTATAACACACGTTAAATTATCGATGTGCCGTTTTTCGGTTTTATGTAACTAATGTGCGGTGTGGTGCGGATTTTGTGGTGCGGTTTTACGGGCAAAACCGCAACCGCACCGCATTTTGCGGTTTTGTTTTTTCTTAAAACCGATCCACCGGTTTTTATAGCGGTGCGATTTTTGTGGTGCGGTTTTAACGGTTTGCGGTTTACGGTGCGGTTTCTGCTCACCCCTACCTTAGAGTACCTGTTTTGTTGGCAGGTTTCTTTCGCTTCTAATTTTTCGTCTTTTTATTTTCTCCTTTTAACTCGAGATATTTTATAAAAAAAATGGAAGTGAAGAGATGAAACACTTAATTTTTTTTCTTCTATTAAACGACTTAAAAACAAAACTTTTTTCAGTTTACTTTCATTTCTCTTTTTTCTTTAATGAAAGATTCCAAGAACACATCGTTAATTGTGCATTTCGAATTTTTCGATTACTTGTCTATAGTAACAGAAAAATTCAAGAGCAAAATATTAACAATATGTAACATTATGTTAAATGTTTTGTTTAATATTCAAAATAAAATATAAAAAAAATCAAAATATAAATACAAAATATTTTAACATGAATAACTCAACTCAAACATTTTATTAGTTATTACTGAAGGTTTATTAATCATAATAATTATAAAAACCCTAAACAAGATCAAAACACATATAACGGAAGCGATTTAACAAGATCATTAATTAACACAATTATAATTAATTGAGTTAGGGTTTACGTACCTTTTGCAAAGCAATTCCCTCGAACAAAACCTAATTCTCCAAATTAGGGTTTACGTAAGATCACCAAGATATAGTCTATGATAAGATTATATTACGATCTTGTACACATGTAATACAACGAGCTAACTGTAGGTCTAGTACGTGTAAATCGAGCTACTAGGCCTTGTGGAAAATCAAGGGTTGTTTATATAGGCAATTAAACTTGAAGCCCAAGTTTAACAAACTGCCCTTTGCCCCATCCCCTTGTGACCGACTATGCGACACACCCTAAGGGGGTGTTTCGTAAATTTTTCTTCTCCTTCCTTTTTGTTCTATAACGATCGTTTATACTTAACTTTTAATAAATAATGTTCGTTATATTTTATAGCTCGATTTAATTTCATAAATATAATAAATATATTTATTAAATAATTAACTCTTTACGTATTGTGTGCAATCCCGTAATCTCAAGTTCGATCCTAACACACGACTACTAAATTTATGTCCATAAACTTTCAGCTCCCACTTAGACAAATTTATATAGCGTGATCACATTAACTAGCGTCTAGTTACACTACCAATGCCTCTAGTACAACTCGAGTAAGGTCTACTGGATAAAACCTTTTTAATGATTCATCATTATTACTATCCTTTTATTTTTAATACAACGTTAATAAGGAAATGGATCTCAGTCATTCCTTTCACTAACCATTCTGTTTCTCGTTCACAGATTAAATAAGATTACCAAAACACATTTGGGTGTGACCACACAAACATCTTACTAATCCCACGAGGGGCCCAGTTGTATTAAAACTCCAAAACAAATTGGAGGAAATAAATTCCATATTGACTACAAGCAAAACCTATGAATTTTGCAACACTTCTGAAAATAACCCTTATAGATACCAATTACGTTTAGCGTTAGATTATTTCACAGAGATGCACTAGATTCATAACAGTTTTATGGTATCTCAAGTCTAAGGATAACTATTTATGATATACTTAATGACAAAGATCCATAAAGTATAGTCATATAGTTGGGATAAGTCCAATATTCGATCCATCGAATATCATCCAAAATCGATCAATATACTTTCAAGTATACTCTATCACAATTTTGAATTGTCTTAATTTGATAATACTCCCATATTATTAATCGACAATGGACATTTAGCATAACACTTTATTCATGGATTAAAACATGTAAAATATGACACAAAATTAAATAACAAGAATAAACAAAATCTAATCTTTATTTCATTAAATAATAATGTCTTAACATCCTTTATCCAAATACTAATCATAGATTTATTGCATGAAATCGCTAGCTAATTGAAGCCCAATGCTTTTGGCATGTTCAATAACCATTACTCTAGGCAATGCCTTAGTTAAAGGATCTGCTACGTTATCATCTGTGCGAACTTTTAATAATCTGCTACATTATATTACATATTGTGGTTAATGGCACTGTTAAGTTATTTTATGTATAGTATGTTCTTTTGGTGTTTAAGTCATGCCCCTTAAGAGACACGTAGTGGTTCAAGCCACTGGGATTACGAGGATAGGATGCAACCGACGTACAAACTATAGGAAGGAAATTCCATATGAGTTGTATCCATGTGAGGATATAGAGCACATGTCTAAGGAGGAGGTGAATAACATGTGGGTTTATAAAACCGTGTTAACAATAACAACTAAGGAAGGAAATAGAGAATGACTGCGGAGGAATGTCAAGACTAAACCGGTTTATCCGGATAGTAACAATAATGGAGGAGGAGAATCGAACACGAGATCCACAACATCCAACAATTATTTTTTACCTAGTTTAGGTCGTTTCCACTCTTACGGGAAACTTGACTTAATATTGATGATGCTTTCGTTTTGGATTATGTCTATGTTGTTTTAGCTAGACTATGTTATTTTAATAAACGGAGTTTTGAACCTTAGTTTATGCGATTGTGTGATTATGTGGGTAGATGGAATTATGTGTTATGTGTAGTATTAATTTCTTATAAGTGTCATCATAGGAGGGAGTGCATTGGGGAAAGAATAATTGTATAAGTATGGTGCGCAACATAGTTAAACAAGTACCACAACTTCAATGGATTCCTAAGTATGATTGCATGAAATAGGGCTAATATATGCCTGTATAGTAGATGTTGGACGTATTTAAGTATATGTATCCTAATATGCCTATATATGTATGATCCTGCCGTTATCGATTGTATTCTTAGGAGGGTTTGCTAGCTCGCTTCTCTTTTAGATATCCAACCTCCGTTGTATCGTATTCTTCGAGTTCCTATTTAACGTGTCCGTTTTAAAATGGTATTTTTGGTGTTAAGGCTATTAAAATAGCTTGATATTTCTTTTAGGATAATGATATATTTTGTGTTGAGTCTTATATTTCTTTTAGACGGTATACTGAAAAAGATTTTGAAAGCTATTATAGAGTTACGATAGTGTTTGTAGTTCGGTAAAATAAGGGTAAAGTGTTGGAGTTGTGCTTGAAACAAGATGTAATATAAAATTTTAATATGAAATCAACACTTATTTATTTGAAATTCTAAATACCTTCTTTAAAATAAAGTAAAATAAAAAAATTCTTCTTAAATATTTCACATAAGTGAGTTTAACCGAATTTACGTCATTTATAATTATTTATGAATACAAGAGTAAATTAAGTTCATGAATGAAGGCCTACTAAGTCTAAGGATTTGGTAAATGGATGGAGTAGATCTATGGATTTGGTGGAAGAGATGGGGAAGAAGGAGATGAAGTGTAGAGAGAGAAAGGAGAGAATGGAAAAGTGTGAAATGAATGAATGACCAACCCCCTCCTAACATGCTAGGAGGGGTATATATATAGCCCACCCTACATGTGGGCTATATGGACTATACATTATAAAGTGAACCACGAGCCCATTACATAATTATCGTTGGAGCGACCGATCCTTCACAAATACGTAAAACGTATTTCCAACAATCTCCCCCTAAGGGAGGTCGCTCCAAGTTACAAAGTTCTAAATATACTATGGCTCGTGATCTATGCTAATAATGATGTGACCGAGACTTTCTTTGGGAAAACACATTTCCAACAATCTCCCCCTAAGGGAGGTCACACCATTTTACAAAATCTTAAACCTAGCATCTATGCTTGAGTCTTCGATCTTGTTCTTGTGAATATGCTTGAAGTGATCTTTGACTTTAGTTCTTGAGCATGTTTCCTTGCCTTGAACTTGTGCATTCATCACTTGTGAAATTTGCCTCTTTGTGACTTCATGTTCCACATACTTATACCTTTAAATTCTTGAAAGCTTCAGAGTTTGATACAGCGGAAGACTTGACCTTCAGACTTTCTTGAATTTGTTGAAGTACTAAGTGTATGTAGTATAAGCATGTGGTGACGACTTCTTCTGGATTGTACACCGCAATGCCACCTTCTTGTTACGCTGCATAAGACAGTTAGCAACAAACCATATACACGGATGAAATGGCCTTGAACATTTCATTCTAATTCGGTAGCATTTTACCTCCGGTCGATGAAGACCGTTGGACGATATTAAATATCGTACTTGTGGCAGGTAGTTTCAATAAAGAACCTCCTTGACAAGATTTCGCGGGTAAACCCGTTCTCTTTACTCGACCGTCCAAAGCTGACTGCGAACGTAAAGAGTGAATCATTTGGATAATATTATCCGCATGATTTGAAGCCGTCAATTCATGTTCCTGGAACAAGTGAAATTCAATTAAGAACCGCACCATCGTTGCTTTCCAGTTGTCACTAGCTTGATTCATAAAGAATCTTGCAAGTTACCTACCAAGTGCTGTTTGATGTTAACACTAGAAGGATTTCCACTCGTCACTGTGATCAATAAAGAGTCACTCTGAGTGTTCTGGCAAGATCATATGATAATGCGTAGAGGCCTGGAACGTGTTTAAATTCATTTAAGAATTAAACAACTGTTGCTTTCCAGTTATCACAAGTTTGATTCATAAAGAATCGCACAAGTCACCTACCATGAGCTTTTTGATATTCGCTCAAGAAGGATTTCCATCTTCATTGTAAATACTTTCGTATTACTCGGATGTTCAGGCAAGATCATGAAGATTTTGCGTAGGACTCTTAAGAACTTTCTTACTTTTCACAGTGTGTGAAGAAGCAAGTAGATATGAAAGTGTGTCCTAATGAGATATTTGATGATCTCAAATGGCTCTAGACTCAATCGTGCATTTTGGATTTTTAGTGATCGGAGGCTGGAGAGGAGTGCCACCTTTTCAATACCAATTTATTCGGAGTGAATAAATCAATAGATAATGTGTTGTCTCCGTGTGATTAAAACAAATATCTTTTGAGAGATATCTGAGTTAGCTGGGATGGGTTGTGCCTTGCATCACTGGGTCCATGATGTCTATCTTCAATATCAAGAATCATTAAAATGATCTTAATAGCATATGAATTGACCCGGTTTCTGCCTAAGGTTGTAAGGAGGGCTTCTTTCTTTACACCCTTTATCTTTACAATTCTTTTTCATTCTTCAACCCCTTCAATGCTTACCAATACGTCATCACTAGCACCTTGTTGTGATTGTTTCAGTGCTAACTTAAGTACTTGGTCGGCATTCAGCTACGTTCACAATCTTTCTCCATCTTTCCTAAGGACTACTATTTCTAGCTATGGAATGTCCTTGGGAAGATTCCTCCGGTTCTAGAGAAATCATTGGACTTTAACCTATCCTACCATCCTTATGTCACCACAATCTTCACCGTCGTGAATAGAGATGTTTTGGGTAAGTGTATGTCACCATGAAATCCATTTTGAAGTGCAAATCCATTTTGCTCCCCCTTAACATATGCTACGATATTCGAAAACATTTCGCACATGTCGGGATGAGCTAACACGTTAAGTCAAACCATTTGTGATTGATCATTTCCCATATTAAATCACATTTTCTCCCCCATATTAAAAATATTAACCCAATCGATGTTTTTAATATCAATTGATTTAATAGCGTTTTAAGAAAATTTGGGAAGAAAAATGCAAATCCAATTATCTTCATGAATTACACAAGCTCCCCCTCAAATTAATGAGGGTGTACTTGAAACGTAAATTAAATACCTTTTAAACACAAGTGTAAGGTATTTAACACGTGCAAAGATCAATATATGATAATGAATTCACAAGATTAGCAATGTACGAGGTTGGACCTGAATAATGGAGAACAGCATATGAAAGAAGCACATGGTTCTTGTTCACGAATGTTGGTCACCTCGTCACGTCCCCGAGAAAATTAATTCCCGTTGTTGAGTCAAAGCTTTCCGGTGAAATGCTTGACTTGATTATGAAAAGCGGGTTGCTATCTGAAATAATAGCAAACCATTTTGAGCATGTTTTAAAAGTTTGAACTTCTGCTCGAACTTTATTTACAACCCCGTGTCATTATTGAATGACATTTCTAGGTTCGTAAATATTATCGATTCCAGAAGACATGCTCTTTTTATCAAAACATTTTTGAACACACAATTTTGAAAGATTTAGAAAAATCTTTTGAGAAATTCTTGAAAAATTGTGTTCAAAGTTTTGAAAAACAATTACTTGAGCTTAAGATGTTGAATATCTTAAAAGCGAGCTCAAGTCCGAGAAGTTGTAAACTTCCCGTTGTTAAGGATAAGTTTATCATCGGCGATAAACTTTCCTTTTATCTGAAGAACGAGTCCTAAGCTGACATTTACTTAGAAGTCGTTTTCATGAGCTTGAAAACTTTGACTGTTTTAACGGAAAGCTCATGACCGAGAAAGGTGAATTTCTCGTTATGAGGAAAAGTTCTCTTATTTAAAAGATACACTTTCCTTTCTGAGCTTAAAACTTCGAATGTTTTAAGACAAGCTCATGACCGAGAAAATTGAATTTCTCGTTATGAGGATAAGCTTATCATTAATGATAAACTTTCCTTTATTTGAAGTTCGAGTTACAGTCTGACATTTAACTGTAAGTCATTGTGCATGAGCTTAAAAACTTCGAATGTTTTTAATATTAGCTCATGCCCGAGAAAACTCAATTTCTCGTTGTTAGGATAAGTTTATCACCGGCGATAAACTTTCCTGCCTTTGAAGAGCGGGTTATAGACTGTCATTTATCTATAAGCCTTATACACGAGCTTAAAACCTTTGAATGGTTTTAGGATAAGCTCGTGTTCGAGAAAACTTAATTTCTCGTTTTGAGGGTAAGTTATCGTTGCGTGGATAAACTTCCCTGTCTCTGAAGTCCGGGTCGTCGTCTGTCATTTAACGAGGAGCCATAGTGCATGAGCTTAAAAACTTGGAATGTTTTTGATATAAGCTCATGCCCGAGAAAAATGAATTTCTCGTTTTTAGGATAAGTCATCATCGGGATGAACTTTCCTGTCTTTTGAGATCGAGTTACAGTCTGTTATGTGACTGTAAGTCCTTTATGCAGCTTAACCATGAATCCCCTGAGACATTTGGTTCTCTGATATCTGCTTCTTCAGCAACCAAACTCTAAGAGTGTCCTTAGTTGAACGGTACACAACGATTGGACCGCTTCGTTCTTTTGGAACATCAACTTTGGTACCTGCAATCTCATTAGGAGTTTGTATACTTTTGCATGGGTTAGAGATATCTATTTTTGAAGCACGTGGGGGTTCACAGTTGGCTTTACTTGTGTCAGAGGTGGCCTGAGGGGATGATTCACTTGTCTTAGTTGGCAAACGTTTCCTTTTATAGAAAATCTTAAGTTCAGGCTTAAGTGATGTATCATCCTTTGCAAGTTCCTCCCTAGTAGACTTAGTAGAATCGGAGACTATCCTAGTTAAAGGGCACTCGTTTCCTACAAGAGTGAAATTTCTACCAGTGGGGCGCCAAACTTTACCAAAGGGTTTGATTTTAGCTATCCACTGGGACTTAATTCGAGCACGGGAGTTCACCTCATCAAGTAATTTTTTGACACAAGCATCATGATTTGCCGTAAAGACACATTTTCTACATGTTTTACAAGTAGCATATTTAATGTCTGAATAATTCCTAGATGATTGATCGATGCTCCTAGAAGATGGCATGCTACGGTTAGCAGTGTTGGGTAATCTAGAAGGCATCTGACTAGGTTGGACAGTGCTATCTCTTACATGTGTCTTTTCAATAGCTTCCCTTTGACCAGATTTGTGGCAAACGTCATTTGAACTAGTTCTAGACGTGGTCTTGATATTTTTAGAGAAACTAGAGGCAATCATATGATTTGGTCTTGCTAAAGCTGGAGTGATCACATTGGGCCTAGTTGCTGGAGTGACAGTTCTAGAAATATGACCCAAATCAACTTGGGAGGCAAACCGCGGTCTCGAGGATTGTGATCGCTCGGATCCAAATGCAGTAGGTTGTCTGACAGTCGGTTGTCTGACGAACTGATTTGTAGGCGGTTTCCCCAAGATTGATGGTTTTTCAAGCTTAGTGTCCACACTAGGTCCTCTATTTTTCCTTAACTCGTTTTTCAACGCGGCTATAGCAAAGACCTTTTCCTGTACTTGGGCTTTTAAATTCTCATTCTCTTTGAGCACGTTATCTTGGGATGCCAACTTAGATTCAAGCAGTTGAATTTGTTTCAAAAGATTATCCTTTTCAGCTTTAGAATCTAGAACAGTTTGATCCAATTTTCTTTCAAGAACAACGTTTGACTTTTCAAGTTTTTCAAAGTATGTTTCAAATTTATCCGTTTTCTTAGAAAATTCAATTTTGGCATCCTCAAGATCTTTTAATTGTTGAGCTACAATCATTTCGAGCTCTCTAATCTTGGAATCAGAAGCAGGCAATGAAGCAGTTATAATACAATTTTCATGATGTACTATAGCATTCTGAACAATCTCTCCCCCATTATGACTTACATCGGATGAATCAGAAGTGGTATTTCTATCACTCTTTTCCATCCCATGTTTGTCATAATTAGGTTCAGAATGCTCAATATGCGGCATGTTATCAGCATATACATCATAACCAACATCACATTGTACCATGTTTGCAGGCTCTTCGTCATAAATGGGTAAGGTGTCATCAAGAGAAATCTCGTGAACATTCCCCGACGTGCCACTGATATCATGTTGTCCTTCTGAATCCGTGCTCTTGCCATCGTTAGGCTCCAAGTTGTCAACCGTATGACCATTCTCCTCTTGCATCTGCGGCATTGATTCTTGCACTCCATTATCATATGTTTGCTGAAGTTGTGATTGTTGATAAATCGAAGACGAGACTGATGTCATGAGTTTCAGAATTGTATCACGGAAGACTCAAAGTTCAGTATGTGTATCTCGAAGAAATGATTGGCAAATCATTGAACTTTCAGGCTTGATGATATTAAATTGGAGGAAAGGCGTGAGGTGTGTAACAAGAGCCTTATATGCAAGTACCGATGCAGAGTGATTAAAGTTTCCATGATTGAGTTGCTCGGCGAGTTGGGTCAAAGCGATAAAAATGGAGTCGATGAATATATGACGATCTTGTCCAAAGATTGTCACAAATTCGCTCCCTCCTTGAATCCGTGAAAGATTAACTAGATGATACTGAAGCATTCGAAATGAAGTTATACCACTTTCCCTAGCGTTGGCTTGCACTTGATGCGATTCTCCCTCTTTAAGTGTCGATTTTAACGATTCCATTGGTAATCGAGGAAAAAATGATGTGGCTGTTGTTGTTGTCGGGTTTGAACAATACGACTCGGCTCAAGAGATTATGAATAAAACCCGATCAAAAATCCGTAATTGCTAAAAATATATCCCGTCACTTTCACTCGTAAATTTGACTTCAAATCCGGCCAGAATAATGATTAACCCGATAAATATTTTTCGACGTTAACTTAAAGGGAATCCCCGCCTCAACACGATTTGTCAAAAAAAAAAAATTAGTAAACAAGATTTACTAAACTAAAAATCAAAAGTTACAAATATTACTTGACAAAAAAAACCCAATATTAACTTAATTAGAAAAAGATTGACTTTAAAATTAAAAAAAAATAAAAATGAAAGTAAAAGAAATAAAACAAATAAAAAAAAATTGGATATAATTTTGAAAGAGTTTTTAAAATTACGTCAACTTAAAAATTACTTAAAATAAAATAAAAAATGAATCTTGTTTTGTCCGCCCTACAAAACGTGTCCCAATGAGAAAAATCCCACCGCCCCACTACGTTTACTTAGTTAAATCCGCCCAGTATTAAACCCAAACCAGTCAACCCTAACTCTTTCTCTCAAAATACACGTCTTTTAATCTCTCTCTCTCTTATCACTCATACCAAAACTCCTTCAGTTTGACTTCTCTCTTACCAATCTCACAAAAAAAAAAAAAAAACTCCGCCCCTGTTACTGCTATTAATCCTTTTACTTCATAGCAAGACAACTCCACAATCCTAATCTATCACTCTCTCCTCGCTTAATTGAAACATATTAGATGAACCCCATATGATCCATCGAAAAAGAAACGATCTTCAAGATCATGCGTTTGATCTCGGGTAGGTTTTTATGAACTTTTTGTTTTGATTATAGTCTCTCTCTTCTGTAGTGTCATTCTTGTCAATTTGATGTTTTGTCGAGTTTTTGGTGGGTGTGGGATGAGATAGATTGGTGTCGAGGGAAAGTTGCTTGAGTTGAGAGTGGTTGTTGCTGTTGATGGAGTCTTGATGTCCGAGTCTCTTGGTGATTAGTTTTATATAAAAAAAAAGTTTGTGGGTGTGGTTGGTTATGGTCAAGGGTGTGTTTGTTTGTGTCGAGGGAGGAGGGTGGGGGTTTTTCGTCTTGTGTGTGTCAGTGGTTCGAGAGTGTCTGAGAATTTGTTTTGGTAAACAAGGGTGGGTTTGTGTGTGTGAGTCCGTGTGGTTGAGATTGGTATTGGGATGGGATTGGGATTGGTTAAGAGAGTCGTGTCTAGGGAATGTTTGGTTTGTGTTGTGTTAAGGGTTGAGTGTGAGAGAGGGAGTCGAGGGTGTTCTGGTGAGGATGGGTAATAGAGGGTTTGGAAGGGTGTTTGTTTTTGGAGTCGTGTCGATGGTCAGAAAAATGAGACGAGGGTATAAGGGGTGTCAAGTGTGTCTTGTGACGAGAGTTGTGACGAGGGTGGTTTCGAGAGGTCTTGGGTGTGTGATGGTCGAGAGGTGAGTTGGGTGTTTGAGAGAGTGATGAGATGTCGAGTCAAGTTTTTGGTTGAGTTTGAGTCTGTAATACTTTCAGTCAGTCTATTCCGAATAGACTCCTATTCGGAAAGATTCGTCTATGCGGAACTTTTCGTCTATGCGGAACTTTTCGTCTATGCGGAACTTTTCGTCTATGCGGAACTTTTCGTCTATGCGGAACTTTTCGTCTATGCGGAACTTTTCGTCTATGCGGAACTTTTCGTCTATGCGGAACTTTTCGTCTATGCGGAACTTTTCGTCTATGCGGAACTTTTCGTCTATGCGGAAAGTTTTGTTTATGCGGAAAGAACGACTATTCGGAAAAAATGACCATTCGGAAAAAAAATGACCATTCGGAAAGATTTCTCATTCTGAAAAATGAAAGCACTCGATCTCAAAACTGGATAGAAAAAGACAGATCTTTTGATAGTTTTTGGACTGATTGGACTGATATTTTGACAGATTAACTATTAGACTGAGTTAACAGATTGGACCAGTGGACAAAAAAAGAAAAAGAAGACTGATTAAAAAAATGAGTAAAAATGACTGATAAAAAAATGATTAAAAAAAACTTTGATTATTAAAAAAATTTAACAAAACTAGATGATTAATGGATGGATTAGGACTGATTAAAAAAGGATAAAAACTGATAAAATTGATAAAATGATAAAATGATTAAAAAAAGGATAAAATTGATTAAAAAACGGATTCGGATTGATTATTTTAAACAAAATTGATAAAATGATACGAAAAAACTGATAATCAAAAACTGATGGTAAAAAACATACGAAAAAAAATAAAACTGATAATAATAATAAAAAAATAAAAATTGATAAAAAAAATTTGATTGAATGATGAAAAGATTGATAAAACATAAGAAAAGAAAGGATTGTAACCACCAAATCAAAAGATAAAAAAATAAGCAAATCCTAAGATTCAACCATGGCTCTGATACCAATTGAAGGCCTACTAAGTCTAAGGATTTGGTAAATGGATGGAGTAGATCTATGGATTTGGTGGAAGAGATGGGGAAGAAGGAAATGAAGTGTAGAGAGAGAAAGGAGAGAATGGAAAAGTGTGAAATGAATGAATGACCAACCCCCTCCTAACATGCTAGGAGGGGTATATATATAGCCCACCCTACATGTGGGCTATATGGACTATACATTATAAAGTGAACCACGAGCCCATTACATAATTATCGTTGGAGCGACCGATCCTTCACAAATACGTAAAACGTATTTCCAACAATGAAAATTTCACATACAATTATTTCTTCATTTAAAAGGATTACATTAATCACTAAGATGATTCTTTAGTTTTAAAAACAACTGATATAAAGTTTTTTTGGTCATAACTTATTCGTTTTTAAAGCTTTTTAGGTAAATTAAAAGCCTAAATTTATGTACTCAAAACGTAGTCATGGGAGGTCAGTAGCTTGGTTAAAAATGTTTGTACAAGTGTCGGGATCAAGGTTGAGTTTTGTACGATATTGTAAATCTTGCTTAATCTAGAGAGAGAAAGAGATAGAGAGATAGTGAGAACACATACACTTAGAGAGAGAAAGTGAAAGGAAAACACCTTCAACTATGTGAAATTATGAGTGAACCACACCCTCTCCAACTAAGGAGATGGTTTATATACCAAGCCCATGAGATGGGATTGGGCTTACAAGTTGGGTCGGCCATACATGACATGGAGCGGGCTTCTCCTTGTTTAATTAATATAAAGTAACTAGACTACGAGCTACTACTTAATATATTGTCGGAGTGACCAAATCTTCTTAAATACGTAAAAACGTATCTCCAACAATCTCCCCCTAAGGGAGGTCACTCCAAACAAGGGCGTTACCCGAGTTATAATAATAAAATAAACCTAGCATACTATGCTTGTCTAGAGCTCGTAGTCTTCGTCTTTCTTTTCTTTTTCTTTTTAGGTGAACATGCTGATGTGATCTTTGATATCAATCTTTAGCATAATCTCTTGCCTTGATCTTGTACATCCATCACTTGTGATATTGGCCTCCTCGTGACATCATGTCCCACATACTTATATATTCGTAATTCTTGAAAGCTTCAGAGTTCGATACAGCGGAAGACTTGACTTTTAGGCTTTCTTAAATTAGATGAAGTATTAAGTGCATAAAGTATAAACATACGGGGACGACTTCTTCTCGGACACCGCTACGCCACCGTCTTTAAATGTAGTAACATAAGTAGACACGAACGAAATGCCTTTGAACATTCATTCTAATTCGGTAGCATTTTACCCCCGGTCGGTGAAGACCGTTGGATGATATAAAATATCGTACTTGTGACAGGTAGTTTCAATTAAGAACCTCCTTGACAAGATTTCGCGGGTAATCCCGTTCTCTTTACTCGACCGTCCAAAGTTGACTGCGAACGTAAAGAGTGAATCATTTGGATAAAATTATCCGCATGATTGAAGCAGTCAATTCTGATTCCTGGAACAAGTTTGATTCATTAAAGAATCGCACCATCGTTGCTTTCCAGTTGTCACGAGCTTGATTCATATAGAATCTTACAAGTTACCTACCAAGTGTTGTTTGACGTTAACACTAGAAGGAGTTCCATTTGTCACTGTAAATACTACAAAGTATTACTCTAAATGTTCTGGCAAGATCATTAAGATATTACGTAGAGGCATGGAACGTGTTTAAATTCAGTTAAGAATTAAACCATTGTTGCTTTCTAGTTATCACAAGTTTGATTCATAGAAATCGCACAAGTCACCTACCATGAGATTTTTAATGTTTGCTCAAGAAGGATTTCCATCTTCATTGTAATACTTGCGTATTACTCGGATGTTCAGGCAAAATCATGAAGATTTTGCGTAGGACTCTTAATATCTTTCTTACTTTTCACAATGTGCGAGAAAGCAAGGAATTATGAAAGTGTGTCCTAATGAAATATTTGATGATCTCAAATGGCTCTAGACTCAATCGTACATTTTGTATTTTAGTGATCGGAGGCTGGAGAGGAGTGCCACCTTTTCAATATCAATATATTCGGAGTGAATAAATCGATAGATAATGCGTTGTCTCCGTGTGAATAAAACAAATACCTTTTGAGAGATATCTGAGTTAGCTGGGATGGGTTTTGCATTGCATCACTGGGTCTATGATGTCTATCTTCAATATCGAGCATCATTAAAATGATCTTAGTAGCATATGTGTTGACCCGGTTTCTGCCTAAGGTTGTAAGGAGGGCTTCTTTCTTTTCACCCTTGATCATTACATTTCTTTTTCATTCTACAACCCCTTCAATGCTTACCGATACGTCATAACTAGCACCTTGTTGTGATTGTTCCAGTGTTAACTTAAGTACTTGGTCGGCATTCAGCTACGTTCACAATCTTTCTCCATCTTTCCTAAGGACTACTATTTCTAGCTATAGAATGTCCTTGGGAAGATTCCTCTGGTTTAGGAAGAATCATTGGACTTAACCTATCCTACCATCCTTTTGTCACCACAATCTTCATCGTCGTGAAATAAATGGGTTGAGGGTAAGTATAAATCACCATGAAATCCATTTTGATATAGCAAATCCATTTTGTTCCCCCTTAACATATGCCACGATATTCGAAAATATTTCGCACATGTCGGGATGAGCTATCACGTTAAGTCAAACCATTTTTAATTAATCATTTCCCATATTAAATTACATTTTCTCCCCCATATTAAAAATATTAACCCAACCGATATTTTTGATATCAATTGATTTAATGAAGTTTTAACAAAGTTTTTGGGAAGAAAAAGGCAAGTCCGTTTAATCATCATGATACCAATTTGTGAGATATGATATCGATTTAAAAAATGATCATATATTCACCATATTAGAATGAATTGACAAGGTTGGACCTGATTGATGAGAACATAATATGATAAGATCAAATGGTTCTTGTCGGCAAATGTTGGTCGCCTCGTCACGTCTGAAGTCATCTCTTGACACCACATGTACGATTGGTATTGTTGTCTTGACATCAATTAGTGAACTTGGCACTTTACGGCATCAAAGATTCTGAATGCTTGACGATTGCTCCCCCTCAATTGTTGACCCGTATTCTATTGAAAGAGTTGTAGTCGTCGTTTGAGTAGTCGCATCGTCGAGTATGTAGATACCAATTTTAAAGAACTTCGGTTTGTAGAGATGATAACTTCATAAAAACAAGATTTCTCTTGTTTTAACAAATAAATGCACTGATGCGTACATATATTCGTGTTAGATTGTGTTATAACGTAAACACAATCCCTTACATGGTTATAAAGTAAACCATGCCCGAGAAAATTAATTCCCGTTTTTGAGCTAAAGCTTTCATAAGAAATACTTGACTTTAATATGAAAAGCGGGTTGCATTCTGAAATAACTACAAGCCATATAGGCATGTTTTATGAAATATTTACAACTTTTGTATGAACTCTATTTGTGGCGTCATGTCAATATTAATCAACATCTCTAAGGCCGTAAATATTATCGTCCCAAAAGACATGCCTTTTGTAGAATCTTGATAACCTATGAATCTATGAAGTGGGTTGATGTTTTCTAGAGAGAGAAACTAGAGAGAGAAAGTGAGAGAGAACTATGTGATATTTTATTAAAATGGAAACTAGAAATGTTCAACAACCAACCCCTTTCCAAGGAGGAAAGGGGTATTTAAACTTCCAAGCCTTATGTGGACTTGGGCCGGCCCATGACAAGCCCATGGACCGGTTCTTACTTAACTAAATAAGTAACTATTAACTACGAGCTATTACAACATTAATAATATTGTGGAGTGACCGATACTTCTAATATACGTAAAAACGTATTTCTAACAATCTCCCCCTAAGAGAGGTCACTCCACGTTACAAAGTTCTAAACCTAGCATACTATACTAAGTCTTCGTTCTTTAGCTCGTAGTCTTTTCTTCTTTTCTTTCTTTTGTTGTGAATATGTTGGTTTGATCTTTTAGGCTTTGGCTTGAGAGCATTGTTCTTTTGGCCTTTCACGTGCGATCTTTGCCTTCTTGTGAATTTTGCCTCCTCGTGACTCCATGTTCCACACACTTATGTTTTTTTGTTGAATTCTCGAAAGTTTCAGAGTTTGGTACAGCGGAAGACTTTATCTTGTACTTTCTTGAATTTTTGCTAAACTTTGATGCCGAAAGACATAAGCATGTGGGAACGACTTCTACAGGTACACCGCAACACCACCGTCTTTAACTGGTACACAGCAACGCCACCGTCTTCAACAGGTACACAGCAACGCCACCGTCTTTAACAGGTACACAACAACGACACGAATAAAATGGCTTTGAACATTTTATTCTAATTCGGTAGCATTTTACCTCCGGTCGGTGAAGACCGTTAGACGATATTAGATATCGTACCCGTGACGGATAGTTTCAATTAAGTAACTTCCTGACAGGATTTCGCGGGTAAACCCGTTCTCTTTATTCGACCGTCCAAAGCTGACTGCGAACATAAAGAGTGAATCACTTGGATAAATTATCCTTGTGATTTGAAGCCGTCAATTCATGAAACCTGGAACAAGTGAATTTCAACTAAGATTTTCACCATCGTTGCTTTCCAGTTATCACGAGCTCAATTCATAAAGAATCTTGCACGTCACCTACCAAGTGTTGTTTGATGTTAACACTAGAAGGATTTCCACTCGTCACTGTGGTCAATAAAGAGTCACTCTGAGTGTTCTGGCAAGATCATATGATAATGCGTAGAGGCCTGGAACGAGTTTAAGTTCAATTAAGAATTAAACCACTGTTTCTTTCCAGTTATTTCACAAGATTGGTTCTAAAAGAATCGCACGTGTAACCTACCATGAGCTTGTTTGATGTTGGCTCAAGCAGGATTTCCATCTTCATTGTAATACTTGCGTATTACTCGGATGTTCTGGCAATATTACAGGAATACTGCGTAGGACTCATGAAAATCTCTTACTTTTCACAGTGTGTGAGAATGCAAGGAATAAATGAAAAGTGTCCTAATGAGACTTTTGATGATCTCTTGGCTCTAGACTCGATTGTGCGTTTTGATTTAGTGAGCGATGGCTGGAGAGGAGTGCCACCTTTTCAATACCAGTCTATTCGGAGTGAATAAACCAATAGATAATGTGTTGATCTCCGTGTGATTAAAACAAATACCTTTTGAGAGATATTTGAGTTAGCTGGGAAGGGTTGTGCATTGCATCATTGGGTCCATGATGTATTTCTTCAATATCAAGAATCATTAACAAAAATGATCTCAATAGCATATGTATTGACCCAGTTTCTGCCTAAAGTTGTAAGGAGGGCTTCTTTTTTTACACCCTTTATCTTTACATTTCTTTTTCATTCTTCAACCCCTTCAGTACTTACCAATACATCATCACTAGCACCTTGTTGTGATTGTTCCAGTGCTAGCATCAGTAATTAGTCGGTACTCAGCTACGTTCACATTCTTTCTCCATCTTTCCTAGGACTTCTAATTCTATCTAGGGAATTGTCCTTGGGAAGATTCCATCGGCTCTGATGAATCATTGGACTAAACCTATTCCTACCACCCTTTTGTCACCACATTCGTCGTGAATTAAGCGTGTTTTGGGAAGGAATTGCCACCATGAAAAATCATTGAAAATCACCTAAAGGTACTTGTGATATTGAAATCAAAAGTTTTGTACCTTAGGTGTTTTGTTCATAAAAAACGCTCCCCCTTAACACGTGCTTTACACATATTAAGTTGGATAATCGTTAAGTCTTTTTCATCTTTTAGCCAAGTATCATTTAAATCTCCTTAATCCCATTTTCTCCCCTTATCCAAAATGTTAACCATTAATATTTGGGATATTGAATGGATTAACCGGTCTTTGGGTAAAAATGAAATCAATGTTTGGCCATAGAACATGTTAATGTTCCCCCTTAAGTTAATAAGGGATAGTTGTAGTGCTTTAGTATGATATATTTTGAAAGATTTAGAATCTCGTGAGAAATTCTTGAAAAGTTATCATACCTTAACACTACATCAAGCCATTAAAGCACAATATTCACAAATATACATATTCACAATTGAAAACCAATATAAAGTGGACCTGAAATGTACGACCCATTAGATGGATCGTTGCAGTAGCTTGTGGTGCACTAAATATGGTCTACCACCAACGAATCTTTCCAAGCTCCTCATCAATCTACGTTCACGGAGCTTTTGATCAATCTTCTTGATCACGTACTTCGCCATCTGCCGATAACCCTGATGCCAATCCTCAGTCATCTCTGGTAAAGTCCCACCCGAATTGAGATGATCCAACTTTCCTCTGACGTAGATGAGAGTCCCATCACTGTACTTATAAAGCTCACCCACCCTCATAAACTTCATTAACCCTCGACTGTTCAAGTAGAAAATCCCACAATTCGGAACAGAAATGCCGGTATAGGGACATCTGTTGACATGTTGAGGTAACACTTGATTCACTGGACGGGTTAGGTAAGCTTCCTTTGGTAACTTTCGACTCCCAACTGAAGATCTTCAACTCGTTTCTTGATAACAACGCTTCGTGTGAACATACGAAGTGTTGTATTCAAGGCAATGAGGTCTTCACGAGGAATATGTGTGAGTTGATCACGGGTCATCAGAAGCAACATATCTTCGATATCCTCAAGGCGAATGATAGAAAAATCTCCCTGCTGGATTTTGTATTCTCTGTCATCCTCCCTTTTCAGACGAATCTCCGTCACATGATAATAGCCATTCTTGGCTTCAGTTTTCAGCCCTAAGATGCTGGAGATGCGGATATCAGATCTAACGTTACTTCCTGAATTGACTAAGCAGCAACCCCTGTACGCCCTTCGGACACGTTCGTCCCAATGAGATGCACCTATAACAGCATACATATCATAATTACGATTTACCTTTGGGACCCAAAGTCGGTTTACCTTTTCCTCGATAAAGGGTATTGTCCCCCAGTTGGCAGCTTTCAGCAAGGTCAGGGAGGTTGTGTACTTTGATGACCCTTTGAGGAGATAAACCAGATCATTGGTGACGAAGAAGTCAAGAGCAATCTGATTATCTTGAGAAGGATCAAGTGGAGGTGGAGCTCTTTCTGAATCATGAAGACCTGGCCGTTGAACGGTATTCAGAGCTTTCAGGATCTCATCAGCATAATACTCGAACTCCATTTGGGTTAACCTGGTTTTGGCGCGAAGTCTTTTATCCTTTAGCGCTCTCTTCACCAAAGACGGAGTAACCGAAGTCTTATACTCATGAGCAAGAAATGCACACAAGTCAATGGGACTACGGATACGGAGATATAGAACATCTCTGTCAGCGTCCGTGATTGGATCATATTGAGCCGCTGTCGTGATCCAAGCTTGTGGCGGTGCAGTTTCGTCAATCTCCAACGTGTCTGCCCAGTCCCGTGTGCTTGACTCAGGAACAGTAGATTGTTGTGCTTGTTGTAGAGGAGTAGAAACGCGAACATCTGCTGGTTCTGATTCAGGCATCTCGGCGGTGTCATGAACGGGTGAGTGTTGTGCAGCTTCAGGTTCAGTTACTGATTCTGCAATCACAGGAGCAACAACAACAGGACTAACAGGGTTAGTGGTAACAGGTATAGATACAGCAATAGAAGTACCGGGAATCGATGACGCTGTAGTAGCATTCACATCGTGGCGCCACTTAGATCGTCTTAATTCCGTTGATGATGATTTGTCCTTCTGCGCTGCATCTTTCTTGGACTTGGTTCCAGACTTAGCAGGTTTCTTTGAGCTGGTAACCTTATCCCCGTCTTTAGGCTGTTTACCCCCATCATCATCCTCATCGTTATTCTCGTTGCTCCCCTAGCACTCTCCTCATTACCATCACCACCATCATCGCCATCATCATCATCATCATCATCATCATCATCCTCATCATCATCACCATCGTCATCGTCATCATCCTTTTCTTCTTCTTCTCCTTCTCCTTCCTCTTCTTCTTCACCAGTACCCTCTTCTTCTTCACTTTCTTCCCTTTCTTCCTCAGGCAGAATGTGGTATGGTACCACACTTCCAAACGTTTTAAATAACCTATCATCCTCCATGATAGCGTCATTCAGGGATTTGTAAAGAGCCCGTTGTATCCTAGATTTATCAAACGATCCAAGTTCCCTCATACGAGCTTTGAGGATCTTCTTTAATTCAAAATCCGTCAAGTCATAGGCAATTTTGTAGGCGGATTCAGAAGGATTGGATGACTTGATCATCAAATTATCAGCCGCGAGTGTCTTCAATTCATCACGCAGTTTTGGCATAATGGATTCAACAGATTCTTTCACTCTCTCTTCCACAGAAGCTTCAAGTGCTTCTTTTTGCTCCTTGTATTTATCCCTCATCGCTTGAAGTCTTGTGATACGTGCAGCATGCTTATCAGCCTCAGCCTGCTTAACCTGAGCTAGTTCTTCTGCATGAGCTTTTCGCGTCACTTCCATATCTGCAGCGAACTTAGCAAGCATCTCTTCTTGGGCTTTCCTAGATGCTTCTTTACTTTGAACTCGTCTATGTAGCTCTTGGCGAAGTTCATCCATTTCTCTTTTGTGATTATCCGTATGTTTATCCAACATTTCGGCCATCACCAATGAAGCCATTGTAGATGTTGCAGAGCTGCTCTGTGTTGATTGAAGAGGCTCGGTTGTGACCACGGTACTAAGGATGGGAGTTATTGGTGGTGGAAGGAATGGTGTTGAAGCCGGTCTGGTTGGTAAGGGTTGTATTGGTGGAGGTTGAGTTGCTAAAGGTTGAGTAGACACCATAATTGTAGGAGCACCGGACTCCTTTTCAACACTTGTTGACACAGGAATGGACGTCTCCTTCGAAGTAGAATACTTTTCAGGTGATCCAAACTCAAAAACATCCTCTGGCTCCTCGTACTCTTCTTCAATATTTATCCGTGCACCCAAACCACTACCTCCCGTGTCTTTCTTACTCTTTTCAATAGCTATCTTCATCATTTTTCTCTCCGCCTTGTCAAGAGTAGGATCGACATCAACATCCTCTTCGTCGTGTAGAACTAACTCATCAGCCTTGCCCTTTCTCTTCTTAGCCTCAACCTTCTTCTTCTTGGTTTCAGGTTCAGGTAAAACAGCTGGTTGCTTGCGTTTACCTTTACTCTTGACCGTAGTAGACGAGTCTTCTCCAGTCTGAAGGTTTGCTTTTAGCTTCTTGATTTCTAGCAGCAGTAGCTTGTAATCAGCAGAACCTTTGATTTTATCCGTCAGAAGATAATCGGGAATAGGACCAGGAATCACACCACCAGATGGTCCTTCATGCCTTAGATCTACCGTATGATCAGCTTCTTCGGTGTGATGACGACTTGTTGCACGCCTATCAATAGTAAGATCATTCTTCATACAATAGTTGATGATAAGCTTGATAAACCGAGGGTAAGCAAAGAAATTAGTCTTCAGCTTCTTGTTTTGGAAGAGTTGAAAGGTGAATTCTTCCCATAACAACAAAGCATAATCTGCATTTGCGCCTTTATACATTCCATGGAAGATGTTCATTATTGGACTTCGCAAAGCATCATGCCCAGATGTTTTTGGTGTAAGACATCGACTAAGAATACCCAACATCGCTCTCCAAGGTTGTCCTACTTTAGCAGTGGTAAACTCAGACGCAACTCGTATGTCAGGACATCCAAGAGCTTCGAACAGCTCCATGAGTTCGTCTTTGGTAGGATCCTTCGAAAATGACATACCTTTGGGTGTATCCCGAATGCCAAATATCTTACGGAAGTCTGAAACCTTAAGTGTCTGCTGCTTGTTATCGAGAGTGAAGGTGATCTTGTTTGAAGTGATTTCCTTGGTAGCCCAGAACTCATACATATAATCATAAGGCACCGAGGCAGTACTCCTTAAAGCATTCTTGAAATGAGATTGGTCAAGAATTGCTATGGCGACTTTGAAACCATGGTGAGTGGATTTTGAGACTTGCTTTAGCCGGTAATTGTTTGGTATGAACTTGAGGGTTCGTGCTTCGGCAATAGCTGCTGCTCTAGAGTCTTGGATAGCTTGTACTGTTGGATTAGTCATTGTATCTGCTTAAGATAAGACATGAAAGGTTGATGCACAAAAATATATAGATATGTATCATTATTACTTCTAAGCATAACACATTTCATAACTTAATTCAACAAGTACTTATAGCAGGCAAATACTATCAATCAAACAACTCTTCATCCGGAACTTTCCTTCATTCGGAAGTCTTCATTCGGAAGTCCTTCATTCGGAAGTTCTTCATTCGGAAGTTCTTCATTCGGAAGTCCTTCATTCGAAAGTTCTTCATTCGGAAGTCTTTCATTCGGAAGTCCTTCATTCGGAAGTCCTTCATTCGTAAGTCCTTCATTCGGAACTTCTTCATTCGGAACTTCTTCATTCGGAACTTCTTCATTCAGAACTTCTTCATTCGGAACTTCTTCATTCGGAACTTCTTCATTCGGAAGTCCTTCATTCGGAACTTCTTCATTCGGAAGTTCTTCATTCGGAACTTCTTCATTCGGAACTTATTCATTCGGAACTTCTTCATTCGGAAGTTCTTCATTCGGAAGTTCTTCATTCGGAAGTTCTTCATTCGGAACTTCTTCATTCGGAACTTCTTCATTCGGAACTTCTTCATTCGGAAGTCCTTCATTCGGAACTTCTTCATTCAGAACTTTTGGTTCGGAACTTCCTTGATCCGGAACTTTTCGTTCGGAACTTTTGGTTCGGAACTTTTGTTGATCCGGAACTTTTCGTTCGGAACTTTTGATCTGGAACTTTGGTTGATCCGGAACTTTTTGGTCCGGAACTTTTTGGTTCGGAACTTTTTGGTCTTGGTTCGGAACTTTGCTGGGTAATCAGAAACTTTGTTCGAGTATGAACAGTCGATCAAAAAGAAGATTTAAACCCAGATTTTTACCAAATAACCCAAAAAGTTTTGTGATTTCTATAATAATAAGTAAAAATTAATACTTATCTACTAATCCCAATCACAAAAACACCAAAAACACCAAGAATCAAGATGAATCTTCTTAAAGAACACTAATACAATCAAAAACTAAAAACCACACAAATCATTACCTTAAATCACCCCATAGCTCTGATACCAAATGTAGAATCTTGATAACCTATGAATCTATGAAGTGGGTTGATGTTTTCTAGACAGAGAAACTAGAGAGAGAAAGTGAGAGAGAACTATGTGATATTTTATTAAAATGGAAACTAGAAATGTTCAACAACCAACCCCTTTCCAAGGAGGAAAGGGGTATTTAAACTTCCAAGCCTTATGTGGACTTGGGCCGGCCCATGACAAGCCCATGGACCGGTTCTTATTTAACTAAATAAGTAACTATTAACTACGAGCTATTACAACATTAATAATATTGTGGAGTGACCGATACTTCTAATATACGTAAAAACGTATTTCTAACACCTTTGAAAAATAAAGTAAAAATATTTTTGGATTTTTTTAAATTTTTGAATTTTTATGGTTTTTATATGGTTTTATATTTTTGTATTTTGCTTTTGTGGATAAAAATATACACAATATATACAGATGATCACCAAGGATATGAAGAATAGTTTACCACCACTATTCTTTCGCTTCATCTGTCAATTCCTTTAGAGTCTCAGGCAAGAAAGTTCTCAATCCTAGCTTGTCGGCCAAAAATTTAATTCGAGCGTGATCTAAAGCCTTCGTGAAAATATCCGCCAATTGATACTTAGATCTGACAAAGTAAAGCTCGATCACTCCATTTTCCACTTGCTCCTTGATAAAGTAGTAGCGAATGTCAATATGCTTCGACTGGGAGAATTGAACATTGTTGCAACATAAGGCAATTGCACTTTTGTTATCACAGTACATCAGAATTTTGTTGAAACCAAGACCATAGTCGGTTAATTGCGATCTCATCTAAATAATTTGAGCACAGCAACCAGACATAGCTATGTATTCTGTCTCCGTACTTGAAATTGCAGCACTTTTCTGCCTTTTCGATGCCCAACTGATTAGTCGATCTCCTAGTAGTTGCAAAGTTCCACTTGTGTTACGCCTTGTATCTTGACAACCCGCGTGATCCGCATCTGCATATGCCATCAGTGCAATCGAAGAGTCCTTCGAATACCAAAGTCCCTGATTAATGGTTCCTTTAATATACCGAAAGATCTGTTTAACAGTAGCTAAGTGTAACTCAATAGGCCTAGTTTGATACCAAGCACACATACATATAGCAAACTGAAGATCAGGTCGACTAGCTGTGATGTATAGAAGGGTACCGATCATTCAACGATAAAGTGTCGGATCAACGACAATCCCATGTGGATATGCGTCTAGCTTAGTTCGTTCCACCATTGGAGTATCCACGAGGTCGCAAGATTCCATCTTATATTTCTTTTGCGATTCAAGGGCATACTTGGATTGAATGATAAAGATGCCTCTGGGACTCTGAGATATTTGAAGACCTAAGAAAAATGATACCTTGCCCATCATTGACATCTTAAACTTGGAAGACATGAGTGTCCCAAACTCATCCGATAAGGTTTGGGCCGAGGCAGCAAATATAATATCATCAACATATATTTGTACCATAATCATATCTTTACCTCGTTTCTGAATAAACAGCGTGGGATCCACCTTACCATTAGCGAAGCCTTGTGTAATGAGGAATTGTGATAATAGATCATACCATGCGCGTGGAGCTGCTTCAACCCATAAAGAGCCTTCTTAAGCTTGTACACGTGATTATGATATTTAGAGTTCACAAAACCATCCGGCTGTTGAACATAGACCTCTTCCTTGATTTCACCATTGAGAAATGTCGTCTTCACATCCATCTGATAGACGATCATATTCATGTGGATTGCATAAGCGAGGAATAGTCTAATAGCTTCCAAACGGGCAACCGGTGCAAAGGATTCCATAAAGTCGATGCCCAATAATTGCTTTTATCCACGAGCTATTAGTCGAGCTTTGTTATTAAATATTCCATCTAACTCATCGAGTTTCACCTTGTAAACCCATTTCAAAGTTAGTAATTTCACTTGATCCGGGCATGGTACAAGTTCCCATACATCAAGACGTACAAATTCATTAAGTTCTTCTTGCATAGCCTCTATCCAACAAGATTGGGTAAATGCTTGTTGCCACGCCTTAGGTTCAACTTCACTGAGAAAAGCATCAAAATGACAAAACATTGCACTTTCTTGTAACTGACTTCGTGTGGATACTGGACGATTAGGGTCACCAATAATAGAATCTATAGGATGATCCTTTTTCCACTTGCTGTCATGTTCACGAATCTGTAGATTGGTGTAGACCGTAGTAGGAACTTCCTTTGAGGTAGACGGCCCAGCTTGATTAGGGTCGGTAATTGGTACACCAAAGAATGGAATTTCACGCGTTTGAGCGAATTCCAAATCGTGATCATCATCATCCTCTTCATCATCAACAGGCATGACATGTATTTGATTCGGGTGTTGGTTAAGAATTACTCGTTGAAGGTATATCTTGACCAATTGTAGGTGTAGACGTATCTGATTGTGCTTCGGTTGCTGGAGCTACAACTTCGGTAACCGGAGCTATTACCTTAGGTTCTGGAGCAACAATACTTGAAGGAGTAAAGACTTAATCAAAGAACGGTTGAAACAGCGTATCTCATTCATTCCTAGAAGGTGGTGTAAATGATAATGAAGTAGGGTTGTTTGGGACAAGATCATAACTAATGTTACTGGGTCCCATTTCATGAAGTGCGGGTTCAGAGCTGCTTTGCTCATAAGCCATTGCCGTCAGCTCATCAAAATCAACATTCATAGTTTCGAGGATCTTACGAGAATTACGATTGTAGATTCGGAATGCCTTCTTTGCGGGTGCATAACCAATGAAAATACCAATATCAACCTTTGGTTGAAGTTTTCCCAAATTGTCACCATCATTATTTGGATAACAAAGAGAACCAAATACATGAAGATATGATAAATCTGGTACTTTTCCATGTAGAAGCTCATAAGGTGTTTTACCATGGCGTTTTTGAATTAGTGACTGGTTTTGGGTGTAAACTGCTGTAGATACTGCTTCTGCCCATAAAACAATGGAACCTTTGCGTAAATTAACATCGTTCGAGCAGCTTCCATAAGTGTGTGATTTCGCCTATCAACGACACCGTTTTGTTGTGGAGTGAGAGCAACGGATGTTTCATGAGATATGCCAACTTCTTCATAATAATTACGCAAGATTTGATTCACAAATTCGGTTCCATTATCTGTGCGAATGCGTCGGACAGTAGTGTTGAGAGGCACTTGAATCATCTTGAGAAATCCGATGATGAACTTAGGTGCCTCATTTTTTGTTGCAAGAAATTTCACCCATGTAAACCGAGAGTAATCATCGACAATACCGAGTATGTACTTTTTACCACTAAGACTTTCAACACGCATTGGCCCACAAAGATCCATATGCAACAAATAAAGTGTCTCTTGGTTGGTGTCTTCGGTATTGGGTTTGTATGATTTCTTAGTGCTTTTCTCCATTGTACACGCGGAACACAAATGGTCCTTGTGAAATGTAAGTTTAGGAAGACCACGAACAAGTTCGTTTTTTGCCAAATGATTATTAGCGTCAAAGTTAAGATGAGATAACCGTCGATGCCATAACCATGACTTAGTCTTCGATGCTTTGGAGATAAGACACGGGATAAGCGGCCATCATATCTTGTAGAGACAAAGTGTACAAATTATTCCCTCGAGTACCTTTCAATAAATCTACCCCTTCCAAATTACGAATGAAGCAGGTATGCTCTCGAAAAGCAACTTCTAGGTTTGCATCACAAAATTGTCCCTCAGAAAATAAATTGTGACCGAGACCTTCCACATAATACACTCTTGAAATTATAACATTCCCAATATGATATTCACCGTAACCCATTATCTTTGCAATATGAACATTTCCAAATCGAACCGTACCAAGAAACTTGCTGACGAAATTTCTGAGCTGAGAGCGATCTCCGGTCATATGCTTGGAGCAACCAGAGTTCAAATACGAGAGAACAATTTGGACCACTTGTTTTCAGCAACAATAGTAGACAATGCATTGGAAACTATTGGTTACGGAGTGTTAGCAGATACAAATATAATATTATCAGAATTGCTAACATTTGTGTTATCCTTAGATTTCTGGCGTTTTCTAATGTGTGTTTTACCAATAACAGGTTTTATTGTAACTTATAAAAATTCTAAGGTTTAAACCGTGACTTTTGAAACTCATTTTTGAAGGTTTATCAATATCATAACAATTATATAAAACCCTAACCGAGATCAAAGCACATATACCGGAAGCGATTTAACAAGATCATAATTAATAACAGAATTATAATTAATCGAATTAGGGTTACATACTTTACGTTAAAGCAATTCCGCAAGACGAAGAACGAATCACCAATTCGAGTTTATACCGTATATACCAAGATATAGTCTAAAGTAAGACTATATTACATTCTTGTACATACGTAATACAACGAGCTAATCGTGATTTTAGCACGTGAAAACCGAGCTACAACGCTTGTAAATAATCTACCCAACAACCCTAGAGAGGGGCTAGGACTAGATTACGTATACAATCGATCAACCAAGAAAAACCAACCGAAACCCTTTGTTGGTGTGGTGTTGCGATCGACCAAAGAGAAGGAGAGGGGAAAGATTCTCGTTGTTGTGATTATGAGGGGATTACGAGGTGTATTTATAGGCCTAAACATCTTATAGCCCAAGATAAATATAAGGCAACAATTCCCCCCCCCCCCCCCCAGGGCATAACCGACGGTCGAACACCCCCCCCCATGGGGTGTTCCGGAACCTTCCGTTCTTCTTTCCTTTCGTATACATACTATATATTTATTTAACGCTCGTTATAACTTAACTATTAATTATTTATCGATTGTTAAGGTTATATAGTTACTTGCTCGGTTAAATTAATAAATTAATAAATACATAAATATATTTATTAAATAAATTAATAAATACAATAAATATATTTATTAATTATATTAACTCTTTACGTATTGTGTGCAATCCCGTAATCTCGAGTTCGATCCTATCACACGACTATTAAATATAAGTCCATAAACTTACAGCTCCAACTTGGACATATTTCGAATATCGTGATTACATTGACTAGCGTCTAGTTACACATAGCAATGCCTCTAGTACAACTCGAGTAAGGTCTCCTGGACAAAACCTTTTAACGATTCTACATCGTTATTATTATCCTTTTATTTCTCATACAACGTTAATAAGGATATGGATCTCAGTCATTCCTTTCATTAACCATTTTGTTTCTCGTTCACAGATTCAACAAGATTACCAAAACAAATTTAGGTGTGGCCACACAAACATCTTACTAGTCCCACGAGGGGCCCAACTGTATTAAACTCCAAAACGAAATTGGAGGAAATAAATTCCATATTGACTACGAGCAAAACTTATGAAGTTTGCAACATGATAGGTGTGTAAACACCCATCCTTTTTACCACTTAATTATAATAATAACCGGACCAAAACGTGTATTTTATGTCGTAAATGTCGGAATTATGCATGGTTTGTGTTTTTGTTGTGATTTAGGACGAAAAGGTGAAAAGTGGAGAAAACACGGGCATTCACGGGCTTTTATCGAAGAAAAAGACGAAAGACGAAGTCAAGAAGTCAAGAGTGCAAAAATAACGGAAGTCCAAGACCAATTCTGAAGATTTATTGAAGAAAAAGTCAAAAGACGGAAGTTTACAAAAAAACGAAAAACTCAAGTCTAATTTATTGAAGAAATTACAAGACGAGTTATTAATCCCGAGACAAAAGTCAAAGAACTTAAAAGATTAAAAGACTAAAGTCGAAGATTAAGAAGATTAAGGACTTAAGCATGCAATTAAGGAAAGAAGAAAGAGGAGGGGAAGCTTCCTAAGCACCTCCCTAATCTCCCCTATAAATAGATTAGAATTTCCTTCATTTTGTTCTTGTTGGCTAGTTTGACAAACTATGCTCTTCCACTTTAATTTTTGCACATTTAATTACATGTCATTTAATTAATTGTCTTGCACCTTAAATACATTTAATTTCAAGTAAGTTTCTTTTTACTTATTGTCAATCTTTACTTTTATTGTTTGATCTCCTATCTACCTTTCTTGTTTGATCTTAATCTTTATGTTTATTTGTTCATGTTCATGTTCATGTTTGAGTTTTTGTTAAATTGACTAAGTGGGTTTTGATTATTTTGATCATTATTGTTAGTTTTGTTGTTTTGGATTGTTTGCTTATGATTAGTAGATGTTTTGTGATTAGTTTGATTTAATCTTTTGGTTGATTTTGATTAAGTTTGTCTAGATTCGTGCTATTTTGTTCTTCCTTGTTCTTCGGTTTCTGTTACTGATCTTTCCTAGGTAGTATTCCGGATCAACTCTTTATTCCGAATCAAGGGGTTGTGCAAGTTCATTCCGGGTCAACGCTTTATTCCGGATCAAGGGGTTGTGCAAGTTCATTCCGAATCAACTTATATTCCGGATAAAGAAGGTTGTTGTTGAATATTCCGAACAGAAGCTTTCATTCGGAATAAGTGACATATTCCGGATAAAGTCCATATTCCGGATCAGCAACATTCCGAGTAAAGGCTTTGTGAAGAAACATTCCGGATAAAGGAGATATTCCGGATCAAGGAGTTTTATTCGAAAAAATTAATTATTCCGGATCAAGGCCTTCATCCGGAATCTTCAACATTCCGGATCAGTTATTTCATTCGGAATAATTTATTCCGGATCAGCAACATTCCGGATCAAGCTTAAGTATTCCGAATCAAGACTTTATTCCGGATAAGTGACACATTCCGGATAAAGGATTTATTCCGGATCAAGGGTTTTGGTAAATATTCCGAGTGAAGAAGAATCATTCCGAACGAAGGTGACATTCCGGATGAGTGATTATTCCAAACATAGAATTATTCCGGATGAGTTGTTTTCAGGTTCTTCTTAGTTTCAGTTTTTAACTATTTAGTTTTTAATTTTCAAGCTTTACTTTTCCCGCCTTTTTACTTAGTCGCACTTTAAGTTTATTTGTCTTAGATTTATTTTATCCTTGCCTTAGTTTAATTCTTAGTTGCGTTTTAAGTTTGCCTTAGATAGATTTAAGTTTGCGGTATTTACTTTTAGTGCCTTTTACTTTTCGTCACGCTTTTAAATACTTGCCATTTATTTTAAATTAGAGTTAGATTTAAATTAACGTCATTTTCATTTACGTCTTGCACATTTATTTTAAAACAACCAAAAATATTCTTTTTTCACCGAAAACAATTGAGTCGTACTTTGAACCGGAAATCAATTCGTTAAGATACCGAGAAACGAATTTTTCAACTAGTAAAAGCCTTGTATTAAAATGGCGCCACTGCCGGCTCTTTTCGTAAAGATTAGCGGTTTTCTGTGAGAGACGCGTTACTTTTTGGGATCCGTTCACTCGTGAACGTTATTTTCGTGTCAACAATTTTCAAAAAATCCCAAAAACATTTGAAAAATCATAAAAAGCATTTCTTTTTCAAAGTTTTGCACCAAAAATATTCCTCTTTATCCTCTATTATGTTTAATTCTTTTCTTTACCCCTCTTATTTATAATTCTTCATGGATTCGTCTTGCGTACGGTGTGGGAGACCATGGCATGGTTTTCAAACATGTCAATGGTGTACTTGTGAGCGGTGTGGTTTTGATATCGACGATACACAATTTGGATTTTGTCCATTTTGCAATTCAACAAATTCATACTTCTCCTCTTACAATACTTTCTCATCTTCTCCCGTCTATGACAATCCTTATCCTCAAGATGCACCGGGTTTTTCTCCATACCCGTGGTGCTATATTTGTGGGGGCCCTCACGATGCTTCTTCTTGTGATCCGTCGAAGGTCTTTGAGAAAGTTCCGTGCTATCATCCCAGTGTGTATAACTTTGAGCCCCCACGTCACACCGTCAATCATCAACCCTTTTGTGCACTTCCTCCTGAGCAAATGGCCATACTTTTTGACAACTTTCAAAAAGTTCAAGAAGCTTGCAACAAGATCATGGAGAAATGTCAAGCGGATCAGCAACAAGAGCAAGTATCTAACCTTAATGTTTATACTCCTCCTCTTGTGCCTCCATATTATTATGATAGTGATGACGATGAGAGTCCTATTTCTTGGAACGATGAGAATTCTATTCCTTCGCCCGACTTGCCGGCTCTGGAACCTAAGGATTCACCCATCCTAGGGGATGAGGATCTTAGCACAATTCCTGCAAAGGAATCCGACGAATTCATAAAGTCTAGTGCTGATAACCTTGTCCCAGTCCCAAGTGAATCTGAGTTGACATCCGACATTGACGATGAGTATGATGCACTTTCTTCTGATGATGTTCCTTCCACCAACACTTTGGGAGAGGATTCTTTGGCTTTCTCTAATCCTCTTTTTGATCAAGATGATGATTTTACTTCTAGTGATGACGAATCACTATCCGATGAAGACGTTCCGAAGGAAACTTTCAAGATTTATTCGAACCCTTTATTTGATTTTGATGACGCTTACATATCTAGTGAGATGAATCCTCTCTTTGACGAAGGGATTGAGGACATTAATAGCTCTGCTTCTCTTGCTATTGATGAGCATACTTTGTTAGCCATGCCCCCTTCTATAGCAGAGGTGGAGAGATTTGAATCTACTGGACAGGTGACACGGATGGAAGGTAATTCTTCTCTTACTTCTCATACTATATTGCCCCCTCATCCTACCAAATGCACGCCCAAGCGGGTGATGTATCAATTTCACTCTCCGGGAAATGAGGATGAGTGCTTTGACCCGGAGGTGACAATGACCATTTTATGATTGATAACCTTACGGCTTTGCCAATTGGTCAGCATCCATTGTCTTTGGAGGATGACAATGTGATTCCTTTACCCACCCCACCTCCCGTGGATCAAGATTTCACATACTTCTCATATGTTGAAAGGACCTTCCTACCATTCAAGACTTATCCTCCTGCCTCTCCTTTGTTATATTCCTCCGGGAACGAGGACAAGGTTTTTGATCCCGGTATTACATTTGAGGCTTCCCCATGGACCATTTAATTCGGGGACGAGTCAGGCTCGTGACTCGGTTAACAAAAACAAGCGCTTTTTGGGAGGCAACCCAATTATTTATCTGTTTTTCCTTATTTTTACCATAAGTGTAGGGGGAGCCCCGTGGTGTTTCTTGTTCTCTTTCTTATCATGTGCAGGGATTCGAGCGCTCAATGATCCACTCTTGATGATTTTTAACGACCCGTGATTCTGTGTTCCCATTTTCCCGGTTCTATCCTAAACTCTTTTCAATTCACTATTTTATATTATCTCAATATTAAAATAGGAATCTCTTTATTTGTCTTTTCCTTAGCGAGATTTAAACAACGTGCACAATGTCCTAAGTGTAGGGGAGTTTACTCCCACATGCTTAAACATTGAGGACAATGTTTATGTTAAGTGTAGGGGGGACTTCTATCGAATTTAAGTGGCCTGTTCCTTGTATTTGTCCTCATTTTAACCGGAAAATCAATTTTTCGACATTTTTTTAAAATTTTTGATCTATTTTGGCCTATTAGTTTTTCCCTTTGTATAGTTATTTTATTTCCTTATTAGAATAATTTTTTAATAAAGTGGTTTTAATTTTCAAATGTTTTGAATCTTTTGACTCAACCCGAGTTTACTTATCTAAGTTTACTCTAGCTAGTATCCTTAACGTGTTTAAGTCAAGTTTTGCTAGGCTTTTATATAGGGAGCTATAAAACACGAAAGTCTTAACTCTCACGGGTTAAGAACAAGAACTTTTCGCAAGTTCCTATAATTGATCCTAGAGAGTCGTTTATCAAGGGAACTTTAAAATGCGATTTCTAAACTTGAAAGAGTCTAAGAATTTGCAAGATCCTATAGGCGACTCGAAAACCCAAAACTTTGATTTAATAGGCTAAGCATCCACGAGTCTCATTACTTGAGATTTTAAACTGTGGAGGACGAGAGATGATAGAGTCAATTATAAGTTTGGTATTCTTTCGTGAATTTATGTGAGTTAATTATAAGCCTATTCTCCCATCGCTTGTTAATAAATTTATCTGCAATAAATAAGGTTGTACGATTTGAAAAGTTACTTAGCTTCTAGCCCAAGATCGTTTAAAAGTTGCTCGGTATGGATTAGAGTTCATAGCCAAGGCATAACTTATTGAAGCGGGATGCGAAGATTGGCGAGTCCGAAAAGGCCCTAACAAGGCATGAGGGCTACATTTTGTTGCTAAAGATCCAAAAGTGATGTGAAGAATCATTTATCGAAAATCAATATGAAGGATCGAGACACACGACGAAAAGCAAATACTCCTGTAAAGATCATGGAGAAGTCTATCCAAAAAGGCCCTAACAAGGTATGAGGATAAATAGATCCAAGTCCAAAAAGGAGGCGGATCGTTGTATATCAAAGTCCAAAATAAATACTGGAGAAAAATGAAGAAGTCGTGGTCCAAATATGAAGAATCTCTCAAAACTTCAAGTGAAGAAATTCCCATTATGAAGAGAAGACCATTATCTCATGAACGTCTCTCAAGGTTTGAAGTATGAAGTCGCTGCCAAATATCGGTCCGAGAAAGGTCTCAAATCGCGAAGCGAGTTATGCCAAGATATGAACTTTATGAGGTCCCGAGAAGCAGTTTTAAAAGATTTTGTCCTTTAGCTAACTATTGATTAAATCGTTCACTTTATTTTCGGCCTAAATAACTATCGAAATAAGTCAAACAATGCATCCTCATGATCATTCAAGACAACAATAAAATATAAGAGATACACCTAGGAATAAGGGAGTCTAAGTAAATAATTGGCCCACATGAGTTCGTGTTAGTTTGCTAACTTATAATAACAATGATCTCGTTTTTAAGTTTGGTTTGGAGAAAGTGAAAACTTGAGGATGATGATCATTCATGACATTTTCAAAACCCTAAGGTATGCTTTTGATTTCTTTATTTGTTTTGTTATTTTATATCTCTTTAATAAAGGCCAAGGTGGATTGATTGTGATGAAAAATCTAAACATGCTTTGTAACTAATGCATTGCATGAGGACATTGCAATGCTCAAGTGTAGGGGATTTGATAGGTGTGTAAACACCCATCTTTTTTACCACTTAATTGCAATAATAACCGGACCAAAACGTGTATTTTATGTCGTTAATGTCGGAATTATGTGTGGTTTGTGTTTTTGTTGTGATTTAGGACGAAAAGGTGAAAAGTGTAGAAAACACGGGCGTTCACGGGCTTTTATCGAAGAAAAAGACGAAAGACGAAGTCAAGAAGTCAAGAGTGCAAAAAGAACGGAAGTCCAAGACCAATTCTGAAGATTTATCGAAGAAAAAGTCAAAAGACGGAAGTTTACAAAAAACCGAAAAACTCAAGTCTAATTTATTGAAGAAATTACAAGACGAGTTATTAATCCCGAGACAAAAGTCAAAGAACTTAAAAGATTAAAAGACTAAAGTCGAAGATTAAGAAGATTAATGACTTAAGCATGCAATTAAGGAAAGAAGAAAGAGGGGAGGAAGCTTCCTAAGCACCTCCCTAATTTCCCCTATAAATAGATTAGAATTTCCTTCATTTTGTTCTTATTGGCTAGTTTGACAAACTATGCTCTTCCACTTTAATTTTTGCACATTTAATTACATGTCATTTAATTAATTGTCTTGCACCTTAAATACATTTAATTTCAAGTAAGTTTCTTTTTAATTATTGTCAATCTTTACTTTTATTGTTTGATCTCCTATCTACCTTTCTTGTTTGATCTTAATCTTTATGTTTATTTGTTCATGTTCATGTTCTTGAGTTTTTGTTAAATTGATTAAGTGGGTTTTGATTATTTTGATCATTATTGTTAGTTTTGTTGTTTTGGATTGTTTGTTTATGATTAGTAGATGTTTTGTGATTAGTTTGATTTAATCTTTTGGTTGATTTTGATTAAGTTTGTCTAGATTCGTGCTATTTTGTTCTTCCTTGTTCTTCGGTTTCTGTTACTGATCTTTCCCAGGTAGTATTCCGGATCAACTCTTTATTCTGAATCAAGGGGTTGTGCAAGTTCATTCCGGATCAACTCTTTATTCCGGATCAAGGGGTTGTGCAAGTTCATTCCGAATCAACTTATATTCCGGATAAAGAAGGTTGTTGTTGAATATTCCGAATAGAAGGCTTTCATTCGGAATAAGTGTCATATTCCGGATAAAGTCCATATTCCGGATCAACAACATTCCGAGTGAAGGCTTTGTGAAGAAACATTCCGGATCAAGGAGATATTCCGGATCAAGGAGATATTCCGGATCAAGGAGTTTTATTCGGAATAATTAATTATTCCGGATCAAGGCCTTCATCCGGAATCTTCAACATTCCGGATCAGTTATTTCATTCGGAATAATTTATTCCGGATCAACAACATTCCGGATCAAGCTTAAGTATTCCGAATCAAGACTTTATTCCGGATAAGTGACACATTCCGGATGAGGGATTTATTCCGGATCAAGGGTTTTGGTAAATATTCCAAGTGAAGAAGAATCATTCCGAACGAAGGTGACATTCCGGATGAGTGATTATTCCAAACAAAGACTTATTCCGGATGAGCTGTTTTCAGGTTCTTCTTAGTTTCAGTTTTTAACTTTTTAGTTTTTAATTTTCAAGCTTTACTTTTCCCGCCTTTTTACTTAGTCGCACTTTAAGTTTATTTGTCTTAGATTTATTTTATCCTTGCCTTAGTTTAAGTCTTAGTTGCGTTTTAAGTTTGTCTTAGATAGATTTTAGTTTGCGTTATTTACTTTTAGTGTCTTTTACTTTTCGTCACGCTTTTAAGTACTTGCCATTTATTTTAAATTAGAGTTAGATTTAAATTAACGTCATTTTCATTTACGTCTTGCACATTTATTTTAAAACAACCAAAAATATTCTTTTTTCACCAAAAAAAATTGAGTCGTACTTTGAACCGGAAATCAATTCGTTAAGATACCGAGAAACGAATTTTTCAACTAGTAAAAGCCTTGTATTTCAACACTTCTGAAAATAATCCTTTTAGCTACCAGTTACGTTTAGCGTTAGATTATTCCACAAAGATGCACTAGACTCATAACACTTTCCTGGTATCTCAAGTCTAAGGATAACTATTTATGTTTTACTTAATGACAAAGATCCATAAAGTAATAACATATAGTTGGGATAAGTCCTATATTTGATTCATCGAATATCATCTAAAATCGATCAATATACTTTCAAGTATACTCTATCGCTATTTTGATTTGTCTTAGTTTAATAATATTCCCATATTATTAATCGACAACGGGCATTTAACATAACATTTTTTCATGGATTAAAACATGTAAAATAGGATACACTTATTAAATAATAAAATATAAACGAAACCCAATCTTTATTTCATTATATGATAATGTCATAACATCCATTATCCAAATACTAATCACAGATTTATTGCATGAGTTCGCTAGCTAGTTGCAGCCCAACCGCCTTTGGATGCTTAACTACCTTTGGTCTAGGCAAAGCCTTAGTCAAAGGATCTGCTACGTTATCATCTGTGTGAACTTTTATCAATTTGATTTCCCGAGCTTCAACTTGTTCTCGAACGTAGTAATGTCTACGCATAAAGTGTCTGGCGCCTTTCATGACTCCAGGGTCATTGGCAAATATTATTGCGGCAGAGTTGTCACAATACATATCTATAGGTTCTTTTATTGAAGGCGTCGCTCCAAGATCTTCAATAAACTTCCTAATCCAAACAGCTTCCATTGCAGCTTCTGAAGCAGCCATGTACTCAGATTGAGTAGCATGCATTGCAATCGTTGTTTGTTCTTGCTCTTCTAGTCAACTGCTCCTCCATTGATAACAAAAACATAACCCGTCTGAGACTTCGTATCATCTTTATCACATTGCCAGGACGCATCACAGAAACATGTAACATTCAATTCTGTGCTTGTTTTCCCTCCATATACCAAAAACATATCTTTCGTACTCCTCAAATACTTTAGAATATGTTTAACAGCAGTCCAGTGGAGCTTCCTTGGATTCTGTTGGTATCTACTGACCAAGTTCTGAGCAAACACCACATCAGGCCTTGTGCATCTAACAACATACATTATAGATCCTACAGCCGAAGCATAAGGCACCTTCTGCATGTATGCCTCCTCTTCAGGAGTTGATGCATCCATCTCATGACTCAGATTATGATTAACTTCCATAGGTTGAAAACCTTTCTTGGAATTATGCATATTATACTTCTTCAAAATCTTATCTATATAAGCATCTTGACATAGACCAATTAACCGTCTTTTCCTATCCCGATAGATATTAATTCCCAAAATGTATGCAGCTTCTCCTAAATCCTTCATAGAAAAACATTTACCAAGATAATCCTAAACAACTTTAAGTCTTGGAATGTTACTTCCCATGATTAATATGTCATCAACATATAGGACTAGGAATACTACATCACTCCCACTAGCTTTGCGATATACACATGGCTCATCATGATTCTGAACAAATCCAAACTTTTTTTGTTTCTTCATCATCTTTTATTCCATTGCCGTGATGCTTGCTTCAAACCATAAATGGACCTTTGAAGTTTGCACACATGTCCTGGATTCTCAGGATCAACATACCCTTCTGGTTGCTACATATAAATGTCTTCATCTAAGCGACCGTTCAAGAAGGCAATTTTAACATCTATTTGCCATATCTCATAGTCATAGTATGCTGCTATAGTTATGAGAATCCTAATAGCTCTTAAGTTTGATACAGGTTAAAATGTCTCCTTGTTGTCTACGTCAAAAGTTTGAGTAAAACCTTTAGCTACTAAACGAGCTTTATAGGATTGTACTTTTCCGTCCATGACGATTTTCTTCTTGGATATCCACTTATATCTCACTACTTTAGCATTCGGTGGTGGTTTTACAAGAATCTAAACATCATTTACTTTCATGGATTTCATTCCTCATCCATAGTAACCATCCACTTATCCTTCTCAGGATCAAGTATGGCGGATTTATAATTAGCGGGTTCACCAAGATCCCCTAACTCATCATCATCCTCTATGTTAAGACACATATTTCTATTTGCGTTCTTAATCCTTGCAGATCTACGCAGAGGAACTAATTCCGATGGAACCGCTAGACTTTCTGGTTCTACAGGAATTACATCGCTAGTGTTTTTAGAAGGTAATGTATCTATATGACTCTCCTCAAGATCATAATTTCTCCCATTGAATTCTTGATTTACAAGATCAGATTCAAGGAAGTCTCCATACCTAGCAACAATTACTTTGTTCTCAGGTGGATAATAAAAGTAGTAACCCATAGCTTCCTTAGGGTATCCTACAAAGATACATTTTACAGATCGTTGATGGAGTTTGTCACCCGAGTCACGTTTCACATACGCCTCGCAACCCCATACCTTTAAATAAGACAAATATGGCTTCTTGCCATGCCATAGTTCATATGGTGTCTTATTGACCTTCTTTGCGGGAACCATATTTAAAATGCGAACAACAGATTCTAGAGCATAATCCCAAAAGGATATAGGTAAAGTTGTAAGATTAAACATAGATCGTACCATATCCAATAATGTACGATTTCTCCTTTCAGACACACCATTTTGTTGTGGAGTATAGGAAGAAGTAAGATGTCGAACAATTCCATTCTCACTTAGATAATCTATAAACTCTTGACTTAAATATTCACCACCTCTATCGAAACGAAGAGCTTTAATCTTCTTCCCTAATTGCAGTTCTACTTCTGCTTTAAACACTTTGAATGTTTCAAATACCTCATGTTTATGCTTAAGTAAATTAACATAACCATAACAGCTATAATCATCCGTAAATGTTAAGAATTAGCTAGCACATTTCCTTGACGTATGTCTAAGTGGTCCACACACATCAATATGAATAAGTCTAAGTAGATCAGTATCCCTTTCAATATTGCTATTAATAGGTTTCTTGGTCATCTTTCTAGAGATACAAGACTCCTATTTATCAAATGATTCATCATTGATATTTTCCAAAAAACCCTCACGTTGAAGCTTTTGTATACGACTCTTCCCAATATGGGCAAGTCTAGGGGTGAGCAAAAAAACCCGAAAAACCGAAACTGAACCGAATAACCGAATAAACCGGACCGAAAAAACCGAACCGAATAAAAAAACCGATGGTTCGGTTTTTACGTTTTTAAGAACCGAAAAGTTTCGGTTCAGTTTCGGTTTTCATTCAAAAACCGAACCGCAAAAACCGAACCGAACTGAACCATTTTATTATATAAAAAATATAAATATAATATAATATAAATAAATAAATATTATATCAAAATTATAAATTAATATTCTTTTTTTAGGGAAGTAGGAGTAATATATTTATCTTATTGTTTATACGCGTGTTTGATATATATTTATATCATTACATATGTGATAATAATCATTTGTACGAATGTTTACTTGCATGTGTGCTTATCTTATTAATATGTGTGTAATTATAAATTAGAAATTTGAGATAAACATTATTAGGCTTAGATTGAAAATAAAGAAAAAAAAACTATTTTTTCATGCAAAACTAGTTTTTAAATCTAAATCGGTCGTACCCAAATATAAACGGTTTTAAAACCGAAAAACCGAAAAACCGAACCGAAATCGATTACAAACCGAAAAACCGAACCGCCCAAAACCGGACGATTTTGGTTTTTGTTTTTTTAAAAACCGAATATGTCGGTTTCGTTTTGATTTTAGCCAAAACCGACCCGAATTGAACCGTGCACGCCCCTACGCAAGTCTACAATGCCAAAGATAAGAAGAGTTCTTGTCAAACTTTCTCTTCTTACTCATGCTAAATACAAATTTATCGTTCTTGGATTCATTATCATGCATGTCTATTTCAAATACACCATTAACAGAAATTGCATTAAAATAGAAAATACCATTTTTCCAAACAAAAATTCTATTATTATCAATCGTGTGAACGAATCCATTATTTAACAAACAAGAAAAGGAAATAACACCCCTAACAATTGTAGGTGCATAATGACAATCATTTAATTTCAGTACTAAACTCGAAGGTAAAACTAGATCAAAAGTTCCTATAGCTTCAACCGCTGCTTGTGCGCCATTGCCCACTTGCAGATATTGTTCCCCATAGGAAAGCTTCCTTTTCAGATTAAATCCCTGTAGCGTATTACAAATGTTAATACCGCATCCCGTATTATATACCCAGGAATTTAATTTGTATGTTAAATTGAACAATTCAATCATAAATAAAGTACCTAAAGCTGCAGCACTATGCTCAGACTTCTTCTTTATTTCTCGCAATTCTTCGAGGTAAAGAGGGCAATTCCTCTTCCAGTAACCACTTGCCTTGCAATGGTGACAAGTCTCATCCTTTTGAGATTGACTCTTCTTGACAAAGTTCTGCTTAGGTTTCGAATAAGTCGCAACTTGTTTGCCCTTATTACCCTTGCCTTTGTCTTTCTTCTTGTTCGCTTGCGGTTTTGGCTTACTCACTCTACCCTTTTGTATGGTTAATACAAAAGGCGTAGCGGTAGATGCCTTGTCTTTCAACCCCTTTCAAATTCAATGAGCATTTCATGTAAATCATTAACTGTCTTCCCCGTGCAATGCATATTATAGTATCTAACGAAATCATTGAAGTCCTTGTTAAGGGACCTATTGATCAAGTTGATTTCCATATTATGATCATAGGGTTGTCCTAGTGCAATGATTTGTTCCATATAACCCCTCATCTCCAAATAATGGACACTTACAGATTTTCCTGGAGCTTGCTTGTAGCTATGCAAAGCATCTACCAAGTCGTAGATCTCCACAGCTTGCGGCTTTTCAAACATAGCCTTGAGCCCATCAAGCATTCGCTTTGGAGAAAATAGCTCATACTTCTGTTGAAGTGCAGGAGCTATTTTTCCTAGCATTAAGCTAGCCACCTCAGAGTGTTTCTTAACATTAGCAGCGTGTTCAAGCCTTTGCGCATCAGATGCTCCTTCAGCAAGATCCTCCGGATAGGAAGTAGTCAAGATATCGATAGTACCCGCTGCTCTCAAGACAATTCTTAGCGAGCGGTACCAATCATTGATGTTTGGGCCAGTAAGTTCAGGTCGTGCAAAGAAAGTTTTGAACTCAGAACTTATAGTGTTATTAGTGGGTTGAGCCATTTCTACATAAATAAGTTCAAATATTAGTATTTTCAATAACAAAATACTTTCAAGAAAATAAAATTACCCCTGTATAAAACCATATTATTTTCCTTGAATTATAGAACTATATTGACATAGATTCATTACATCAGTTGATCTGCTATTAATGAATGTACTCAACATAACGACTTGTCGAACAATTCAATTGACAAACAATTTTTAACTTTTAGATATTTAAGGGATTTACATTGCCAAAAAGCGTTTTGCATTGTAAACATGTTTCATCCCTTCTGAATGCATTAAGTTTCTGGATCTCACTGAGTAACTTAATTAAGTCGTCTAATATGAGTAACATAAAACCATCATACGAATTCTCATTCTACAAATGGTTTTCTCTCCATCACAACATCACCCAAAAATCTCATTTGATGACGAAGTAATTTCAAGTGTTCGTAAATTAGGAGCATTCGACTTAAATTTTAAGGGTATAAATTTTGATGTCAAAATCAATGTATGGAGAAGCATGCATACAATCTCCATAGCATACGTTTAATAAAACATTTAGTAAACTTTTCCACGAGATTAAATTTCTTCATAAATTATGTTGCGGTATTGGTTAAACCAATTAAAAAATTTACCCACAACTTATCACATCGTACTTTGGTAGAACTCGGCTACGCACAAAGCAATACCCTTATTCATTGTGGTTCGGATGTGAATTTGTGGTAAATCACCCTTAAGATATAATTCAATTAATAATCGTAGGTAATTTCAATTTGACGCACAGGCAAGCCGGGAATTTGGTCAGCGACTAATGGCATAACACCTCCTTCCTTAACGTGGTACATGACCAGCGGTGCGTTAAACCCACTTTATAGTTTGTCTAAATTGATTAGGCCGTTAGATAATTATTGCAATTCACCAATCAACGTAATCTTATGTAATTTAAATCTCTAACAAATCATTATTTTTAATATGATTTAGTCCATATTATTTCTTTATAAAAAACCTTGTTTACAACAATTCAACAATTTTATATATAAACAAGTAAAAAAATTAAATCATAAACACATAATAACAATTTATATGTGCAACAAATAAATCAAATAGCCACATGCATACGATTTATTCAATAATCATCAAATCTAGGTCTTTATATCTATATATAAAAGTCTTCCCTAATTCTAGATTTATTGAATCAAATAATCACGTAGCACATAAAATTATATAAACATATAATTTTACGATACATGAAAACGTGCACGTAATCATGGATTCCCCACAAATCTTAACAATTAAATCTCTACGGATCCTAACCATACATGACATAACAATTAATCATGCAATTTAATCTAAAATTATCCCACATATAATTTAGGGTTTCATAACAATTCTTTTTTTTATTGTTAAAAATAGAGTAAAAACCCTAATTTTAAAAAAACAAAACCCTAATTTTATGAAAAATCTAAAAAAACATGTAGTTTTAACTCAAAACAATTATTGTTAAAAAACTTTAGTTTTTCAATCATTATAACATGTTAAAACGGCTCTCGATGCCACTGAAGGTTTATCAATATCATAACAGTTATATAAAACCCTAAACGAGATCAAAGCACATATAGCGGAAGCGACTTAACAAGATCATAATTAATAACGCAATTATAATTAATCGAATTAGAGTTACATACCTTTACGCTAAAGCAATTCCACAAGACGAAGAACGAATCACCAATTCGGGTTTATACCGTATATACCAAGATATAGTCTAAAGTAAGACTATATTATATTCTTGTACACACGTAATACAACGAGCTAACCGTGATTCTAGCATGTGAAAACCGAGCTACAACGATTGTAAATAATCTACCCAACAACCCTAGAGAGGGGATAGGACTAAATTAGGTATACAATCGATCAACCAAGAAAAATCAACCGAAACCCTTTGTTGGTGTGGTGTTGCGATCGACCAAAGAGAAGGAGAGGGGAAAGATAATTGTTGTTTTGATTATGAGGGGATTAGGAGGTGTATTTATAGGCCTAAACATCTTATAACCCAATATAAATATAAGGCAACAATTGCCCCCCCCCCTAGGGCATAACTGACGGTCGAACACCCCCATGGGGTGTTCCGGAACCTTCCGTTCTTCTTTCCTTTAGTATACATAATATATATTTATTTAACGCTCGTTATAACTTAACTATTAATTATTTAACGATCGTTAAGGTTATATAGTTACTTACTCTGTTAAATTAATAAATACATAAATATATTTATAAAATAAATTAATAAATACAATAAATATATTTATTAATTATATTAACTCTTTACGTATTGTGTGCAATCCCGTAATCTCGAGTTCGATCCTATCACACGACTATTAAATATAAGTCCATAAACTTACAATTTTGAAAATACACCAAATATAAGGACTAATATTGTATTTATCCAAAAGTATAGGGGTTGAAACAACCCTATTAGAGACCTAATAAACTATAAGAACCATTATTGTAATTTCCCCTAAGTTAAATATACATGTTATAACCCTAATAGAACTCTAGGGACTGTTTATGTCATTAGCCGAAACCTTTAGGAACCCTAGGGACTGTTTTCGTCACTTAGGGAAAGTTATAAACCCTAATATTAAACCTAGGGACTAAAGTTGCCATAAGTCGAAAGATGTCCAAGCCCTAGGGGCTGTTTTGTAATTTTCCTTATACTTTAAACCTAAGCCGAAAACTAAAGGGACTAAAAGTGTCAATACACCAAAGTTTTACAAGCCCTAATCCATATATACACTTTATATGGACTTGTTTTGCCATAATTCGAAGCTTATAGAAACCCTAGGGGTATTTAAGGAAAATACCGCGGGTATAATTAAATATGGAGGGACTAATTTACAAATTCATAAAACTAATCTAAACCCTAATTCTATATAAATAATTTTAATATTTGAAATTCTAATTTAAATTAATCTATAAGGACAAAAATGATGTCATCATTTTCTCAAACTTATAACTTAAGGACTATTTGATAAATTATAGAAACTTCGGGGACTTTATTTAAATTACATAAAATGTTATAAATTTTATAAACGTCATTTATATAAGTTATATAAATTGAATACGAATAATTATAAAAGTAAATATATTAATTATATTTATTATTTTTCCTATCCTTTTAAATATATATAAAACTTTCTTGTATAAATATTTAAACCAATTTATGACAGTACAAGTACGGGAATATTAAGTAACGAATTAATTACTTAAACGATATAATTTACTACGTACTTAAAAATAAATACTTTTATTACTTGTATAACGATAAATTAAATTACATAGATCGTAATAAATGCTTAAAACCAGTATAAGCATGCACAGATTTATTCAGAGACTTTTATGCATTATTTTATGCATTTACTGAGACTGTACAATTATTTAGGTTGTTGACTGTTTCATGAGCATTACGTTGGATTACTTGTGACTTATTGCTGTACTAATGAGGTGAGTTCATGGCCCCACATTGTATATTGATAAACTTTTAAAACTTTTATGGGGAAGAAAACATGAAACATATTTTTATGGACATAAACTGAACTACGATAACTTTTGATTACATTTGCCTATTGTAGAATGCCTCCTTTACCCGGGAACTAGAACTGCTAAAATTATCGAATTGCCTGAATGTATAAATAGATCTATTTGGGATTGACCATCCCCATCTGGGTGAGTAGCGCTCACTGTGCCTGGGCCAGGACAACATATGTTTATCATGTCGGAACGGGTTTGTTAATGCAAAACAATGCCTAAATTGTTAGTATTAATTAATCTTTCTTAGTTTTGATTACGACAAATTACAAAGACATTTATTGTCAAACACAATCATAAAACAAATTATCTAACAAACACTATCATCAAGGTAATAATCATTACACTAACATATCTTAATCATGCTTAATGATCATAAAAGTGATTAACCTTAAAACTCACTTTTGTCAAATGTAACAAAAGAGTTTTAATAAACTTTATTTTTAAGAAAATGTTTTATTAAAATGAAAATTTTTTTTTCCCAAAAAGATATTTTCAATTTAAATCAAATATTATATTTACATATTAGGAGAAGGCAAACGGGCAACAAGCTGCGCCGCTAGCCCTTTTTGTATAGCAAAACCAAGTCTATTAAATACAACGTTTGTGGATTTAGGAGTCAAAACATTACTATTCATAACACGTTGTATTCTCGTAAGTAGCTCCACCGCCTCAGGTGCAAGGAAACCAAATGTATCAAACGCGAAAGGAATAAACACGTGTTGATTTTCAACACATGCTTTCTCGTGTTTAGTCACTTTGCACGAGGCGGCTTTTATAGCAGCCTGACCCGCTGTAAAATCTCGACTGCCTAGCCCCACGAGAGGAGAAACCCCTGTCAAATCAACGCACGCATGTTTACCTCCAACCCATCCAAAAACCAAAACATCAGCGGGTCTCAGTGTGGATCTTCCATCTGACGGGTCGGTCAAGAAATTCACAGGTGCCTCTTTCTTGGCGGAGATCCTGACACGCCTACATATGTCGTAAAGAACGTCCCTAACAAAATCATGTCGATACTTGAAGCCCGGAAGTTCTTTACAATGAACCGCATGTTCCCCCAAACATGTCTTGCGACAAATAGGGCATATAGCATCAACCGGAAATAATGGAATCATAAGGCGATACTTAAGGATAGTGCGGTATTCCACCGGCGACATATGTTGACCGAGCCTGTCTATGGGGATATTCCAAATGCCATAAGAATATCCTTTGTAGGTTTAAACAGCCTCAAATATTTCAAATTCACTACAAGACAAAAAGGAGCGGAGTCTAGTACCCGCGGTTCCTTAAGTGCCTACGCGGTTCCCTATCGATAAGGAACCGCCTGGTAGATAAGGAATCGCCCCCAGATAGCCGTTGGCATTTGTCTTCTATAAATAGTGGATCAAATCTGCATTCTCATCAACCCTTTTTGGACATCTCTTTCAGCCTTCTTTCTCCTATCTAATCCTAGTCATTTGTAAATGATCACTTAATGTGTTAAGTATGTTTACTCATGATTATCCTCTTGATCTCCTTCTTTACCTTGTCCAAAGAAAAGATCACTCACAAACTCGTGACGTGATTAAAGATGAAGCATTGATGAAGATCACCTTCTCCTAAAGATCTAGTCATGTTCATCATTTGTTTATTTGTGTCTTGTGTAGATCCAATGTATTTGTGAATACTTGGACTAGTTGTGTTCATCCAAGTTATATGTGAATACTTGGATTAGAGTTGTGTAAATCCATTGCACATGTGTGTGCTTGGATTTGTGTTGTGTAGATCCAAGCTACATGTGTGTACTTGGATATGTTTAGTTGAGTTGTAATTAGTTGTGTTAGTTCTCACTAAACTATAAAGTGATGTGGTTGTGTCTTGTGAGTTCTCACTAAACTATAAAGTGACATGTAGTTGTGTTGTGTGAAGTTCTCACTTAGCTTCAAAGTGAAGAGTCGTGAAGATTGGTTCTAGCTTTAGATTAGAACTCGACATCTAGCCTTGTGTCAGAAAATGGTGAAGTAGGCAACGTTGTGAAGATTGGTTCTAGCTTTGGATTAGAACTCGACATCTAGCCTTGTGTCGTAAAATGGTGAAGTGGGCGACGTTGTGTAGATTGGTCCAAACTAAGATTAGATCTTGACATTTAGCTTAGTGTCAGAAAACAATGTAAGCGACGTTGTAAGGTTTTCTCCGCCAAGAAGGGAGCTTGTGGATATAGTGGAAATCTCGAGTAAGGTGTACTCGAGGAGTGGAGTAGGAACGAGGATAGAGCCTCGTTGCCGAACCACTATAAATCTTGGTTTCTTCCTACTAGGTTGTTTATTTCCTTACTCATTACTTACATTCATTATCATTATACTTACTACACATTGTTAATGCATTAGAATTGAACCTAATCATTATGCAACTAGCTTTCAAGTAAAAGGTAGTTTTGTGCACTCAAATAATTGAAAGGAATTTTAATTAGGAGATAAACCGATGAGAAACTATTCAACCCCCCCCCCCCCCCCTTCTAGTTTCTACATTTGGTATCAGTGAGATGGTGACACAAGATCTTTGAAGTATATTGTTATTAAAACTTGGATCGATCCATTGTCTCCTCAAATTAGAAGGTTAAGTTTTACTAAAGTTTTTCTTTGGTCAACACTATTTTTTTTTTGAAAATAAGCCTTTTAAATTGTTAATATTGCATATTACTTAGATTAGTAGTATTAATGAATTTTAGATTTACTCTTGAAATATATCTACTAGTTTGCATCTTGTTATGTGTAGGTACTCATGAAGATAAATCATTCTATTGATTATGGATTGAGTTACTTTCACTTGTAGAAGACTCATCTTCTTTGATTTCCAACATCATGAAATGATGATATCAAGATGGGTAGGAGTGATAGTCTTTGAAGACTTAGTAGTCACTATTAGTCATAGTTGGACTTTGCATTGGTTCCTTGAAAGCTCGAAATGCAATTTGTGGCCAAGGTACACTTTCGTTCTTCCACACGCCCTATTGATCATTCTTTTGATCATTAATTGACTATATGTTTGTTCTTGGCATCCTTGCCTTGACATTTATTTATGGTTCGTGATTCTTTCCTTTTTCCCTCTCAAACATTCATTGCTTGGATACTTGACTCACTATGGAGATGTAGGGTGAGTTAGTAGAAGCTTAAAGTATCAAGCATGATTTCCATGGTTTGCACCCTTACGGTTAGTAGGCCATATATCATGTGTAACTTATGCAATTAAGCTCATCTCTAGGATGATTAGTGAATCCCTTGAGATACCAAACTACTTCATTAAGTTGTAGGTGGATTTTACACATTTGGAATTGAAATATTCCAAGAATATTGTTATTGTTAATTCTAGCAATAATTATCCGATCATGTGGGAGAGAAAGTGAATCTATACTTTGCTCATGTTTTGAAATAGAATAAAGACTACTCTTAAAAATGATCTTATTCTATGCATCAAAATTGCCTAGTATAATTCATTACCAAAGCCGTTTAGACTTTCGCCGGAAAGGCACGTCTTAAAACACTATATATGACACAAGCTCTTCACCTCCTCAATTTGGAAAATGTCATTTGTCTCTTGAGCAATGTTCTTGGTCTTGATTCACTTCCCTTAACTCCTCTCCCCTTTGCTTCTTTACTATGAGTAGTCGTTTGTTCGTTTCTGTCTTTTCCTATCTCGATTCAACTCGTATTCCTTCAACAAGGCATTATTACCTAGTGTTGTGGTGGTCCAATGATACCCTAAAAGGTTTAAGATATATTTTTAGGTATTTTAAAAATTTTGGTTTTCAAATATTCATTGTTTTTCTTTGATAAAAACCTGCCTCTGTAGGCGGTTCTTTATCTCTCGCGGTTCAAACACGCGGTTCTCTATCGATAAGGAACCGCGTACAGTAACTTTGTCGGAGCGCCAGTTTTTATAAAATTCCCTTTTTCAAACAAAACCTTCTCTCTCCTTCAGACACATAACCGACGGTTTTTTTTGTTTTTCCACCATTGTTGAAGCTTCAAAAACCTTCAATCACTCAAATTAATTGATTCAAGTTCGTGGGTTTCACTCATCCATCATCCAAGATCAATTAATTGTAAGTTATTTCTTTCAATTTCATCAAATTTGTTCTAGGGTTCATACATTCATAATTGGGGATTTTTAAAATTAACATTAAATTAGAACCTTACTAGGAATAAGAGTTGACATAGTATTGTTATTATGATTCCTTAGGTTCATATTCTTTGAGATTTCACTAAAACCCACTTGTAGAACAAATCTGAATTTTGACTAAATAATTTGGTTGATTGATGGAATTGATATGAACCCATGAACAAGTTGGTAATAGCATTGTTAAATGCTTACCTAAAAACCTTGTTTTGAAAAACCAATGTTCTAGTTCATTGTTGATTTTACATAGTTCATATGTTTTGATCAATGATGAAATGGGTACATTGTGAATATGAGAATGACAAGGATTAATCCTTTGTTTGTCAAGCTATTGATGAAACACATTCTCATCTTTTGAATTTTGATTTTTATTTTTCATATGAGTGATTGGAGAAATATTTTTATTTATTGTATTTAGGTACAAATCATGCCTTCAAAATATCAAAAAGATCACCAAGACAATAGACAATATATGCCTAACCTTGCCGACTTTCGTCACTCAACTCAACTTGCCAACAATTATCGTTCCCTTCAAACTCGTTGTTTTCATGAGGGTAGAGTTGTCCAAGAGGACATTAGGAATTATGCTTACATAAAGTCTATGTTTGAACAAATTGGGTTCGATTATTTGTTATACATAGAAGAAGACATTTACCCCTAATGATTAGCACTTATTCTCTTATGATGGAAAATGGTAGAATATTTGTTAGGTTCATCTTAAATGGTCAACTCATTCAATACTCTCTCGAGGCCTTTGGTCAAATTTTTGGTGTGCCATTTGAGGGCATTTGTTGGTTCACAGATAAATGGCATTTGGAATCTCTCCTTGAGTCCAACGATTGTCCTCCCAATGACCACTTCGAAGTTGACCTTAACTTCATCCTTGACATCATTTCTAAAGCGCGTAATAGAACCATTGTAAGAATCCTTCATTCTAAAAAACGTTCGGTGAAACGTCATGAGGTTCTCTTAAGCGACCTTAATGATGATTTGGTTCAATGGGCCAACATCCTTAGGGAAAATGTGTTTTGTCTTGGTGGTAATCGGGATCATGTTCCAACATGTTTAGTGCATATGATATTTTGCATCTTTACCGAAACCAAGTACAATTTAGCATATTTTATTGCTCGACGGATCAATTATGCTATCTCCAAGCCCAAAACAGACCTCTCTTATGCCATGCTCCTTACTCGCCTCTTAAAAAGGGTTGTTCGTGACTTTCCTAACCTCAATCTTGCTCGCTTTCAACCAGTTCAACGGGTAATGTTGCCTATTCAAGAGGTATATGAAAGAAATCCTAGAAGTGATAGAGGTTCAAGAAAAGCCGACCAACAAGAGTCCGATGATGAGGACACTTCTATGCCAACAAGTGATGGTGATGGCATAGGAACAAGTGCTCATTTCGGCTCTTCGAGTAACTCCCACCCCTTCACTAACTCATTCATGGACGGGTTAGAAGACCTTTTTACTCCTCCTCACCATGCTACTAGTGAAATTCCGGAGAACCTTAGTCTTGAGGATGTTTATCAATCTTATAACACAAGGTGAGTTACATGATCATCGAGTTGAGTCAAGAGGTGGATTCAAGTACTTGTGGAAATTGATCAAAGGACTTGGCAAGAAGAAGAGATGATGACTTGGATTGGATTCATGTTGAATATGTTGTTGGACATGTTTTATGGTGTTGAACTTTTCTTTGTGTGTATTAACTATTACTACCTGTTTGGATTACTAACTATTTTAATCCTTAATTAACTATGTAGTCGATCTTTCGATTTACATAGCTTTGTGCATATTATGTGTTTGATTAGCTTCCTAGATTTTGATTTATAGTTAACTTTGGCTTGATATTTACCTGTATGAAATTTGGGCTGACCAAAGTTTGAGGAAGTGAATTTTTCAGTCACCACTGGTCGCGGTTCCTTATCGAACCCGCGGTTCCTTAGCGATAAAGAACCACGGACCTACATAAGAAACCGCATATCCCTGTTTCGACATAATCTTTGCTTTACACTGTTTTCCTTACTCTGTGTAAAACTTTGATAAATTTTTTGCAAAAACCTTCACTTTCCTAAACTATGGTACCTAATTTCATTATTCACCTAAAATGATTTTAACCCATTACTAGTTTGGATCATTCTCTTCTCTTTTTAAACCCTCTCTTGTTGATTGTGTTCTTCATCCCTTCAACTCTTCACTAAACCTTAACACACAACCATGGTGTCCACTAGAATATCCACTTCCTTCAAAACTTCCTCCTCCAAAAGAAGCCTCAAAATTAAGATTAAGATACCTAACATTGGTTCTTCATCTTTTCACACTCCCAAAAATGAGATCTCTCCCATTCTCATTTCTTCTTCACCTTCACCACCCCTTGCTCCATGCAAGACAAACTCAACCCATGGTACTAACCATTCACATGGTTCTACCTCTCTTCATTCCAATCAAGAATGAATGAGCTTTCTTCACCTTTCACCCATAGTCCTCCTTTTGATGGGATTTCTCAACCACAACCTCTACAAAGTATCCCCTTTGTACTTGAGCCTTTGGTTACCTCTCCTTTCACTCCACCAAATTCTCCCATCTCACCCTTGGACACTATGCCTCCACCACCTCCTCCACCCTCTAAAACTAATGCTCCTATTTTAGGCATTCCTATTCCCCACTTCATGGGTGATCCTTACTTCTTTGGGTTCCTAGAAGCTCATGGTGCAAATTTTCCATGTTGTCTCTATAAACCACATCATTCAAAACCTAAGGTTTGAGATGATCGGTCTTCATAGAAGGTTGCATGATTTCTTGCTTGTCTTGTTCTCCATACCTCCTCCTATGAGATGAATGATGGTTTTCAAAATAACATGCTTTTTAAAAGAAGGACAAGCCAAAGAGATCTATGAATTCAAGACATAGTTGTTAGGTGTCTTTGTAGTAGTTAATTGTCTTTTTATTTCTTGTATTTCCTTTCTTTTCCCTCATGATTTTCTCATGTGGATAATTTATGGATTTAGTTTTATGTGTTTCTATCTATGTGATCACATTAATTAACTTCAATTTATTTAAAACTGAACCTAAATCTATTACAACCTCTAAAAACTTGACTTAAAATTGGATCAAAATATTATCCAAATATTTTGTCACCCTTTGTCAAGACATTCTTTGTGAATGTGTTGCTTTTATGCAACCCTAGCATACTTTAGTGCTAAAAGAGGTAACAATCCAAGATTTGCAAAATTTTGAAAAAGTCTTATTTTTTCTCCAAAACTTTTGAAAATCAAGGTTTGCTATCCACTTGACGTGACTCCTTAGCCCCCAGGCGGCTCCATATCGATATGGAACCGTGGGCTATATTAAGGAACCACGCATGTTAAAGCCGTTCTTGGCATATTTTTGGTCTTTCTTCTTTGACCACTGTCTTGGTTAAGATTCTTCGTTTACCCAATTTGGCTAAACATTTCCTAAAACCTTTCTTTTTCATTTCAAATCTTTGCCTTGTCTATTTTCTTTAAATTCTTCTCTTTTGGGAGTTCTTCTCTTCATCCCTTATAATGCCTAATTCTTCCTTTCCTAACCTTGACATTTCTTTGTCACAAACTTCTCAACCTAAAGCTTCTTCTTCTAAGCTTTCAAAGAAACCGAAAATCTCGGTTAAACCCGTTTGGATCAAAAAGAACAAGAATCTCATGATTCTTCTTCTCCAAAATCCTCCAAGAATTCCTCTTTCTCTCCGATTAAATATTGGAATAAGACTTACTCTATAAATCCAATTACCGGAGAAAAGGAAATTCTTCCACCACCACCAAAACCTTTCAACTCTCCTCAGCTCAATGACCTATCTTCTTTCCCTAACCTCACTAGGCATTGTGAAAACATCTCTTATACATTATCTCCCTCTCCACCAACCTCTATTTTTGATGGACCTCCCCCACCTAACGACTTTGTTTTGCATCATGGTTCCTCGTGTGCTTGTTGTCGTTTTCAACAAATTGAACTTGCTCATATCTATGACAAGCTAAATTTCCTTGAATTCCTCCTCACTAGACCTCCTCTCAAAGTTTTCGTTCCCGTGAAACAAAACTTCGAATGATGCTTCGTCGTCTTTCTTTTCCAACTAAGGCACATTTTGTACTTTAGTTTTTTGAGTCAACAAACCTTAAGCAATCTTGGAAGATTATCACTATTAGAGTAGTTCATGCTTTGTGGTTTATTTTCCATATTTTTTGCTTTAAATATTCATATTGTGTGTATGAATATTTTTCTTGTATGTTATTTCATATTTATGCAATATGAATGTTATGTGTGTTATCTTTCCCTCTAATTCTATTTCACACATTGGTTAAAGAGTTGATCATGGTTAAAACTTAAAATTAATTATGGGTGATTCCAGAAACTCTAAATTTTAACCCCTTGACATTTTAAATCATCTTTGATTGGTTTGGATGTTTCTTTTCTTTCTCTATTCCACCAATTGAACTATGATGTTGTCAATACACACTCTTTGGACATACTTAGCAAATGCTTTCTTCTAATTTAAGATTTCTTTTCCTTCTCCCTCTCAAGTTAGTTAGTAGGTAGTGCACATACATACATTGATGTTTCTTTTCTTTCTTCTAACCTTTGTGTAGCATGTCACCTTAGCTCATTTTCTTGGTACCCCAAGCAAGGGGGAGTAAGCACCAAGGGGGAGCTACTAGGAAAAGTCCGGTTCTTTTCTTCTTCAAAGACTTGTGCTAATCTTTTTGCTTCGACAAAGGGGGAGAAATGATAGTGATAAACTCGTTAATAATTCGAATAAACTTGTATTTTACGTAAATGAGTTTATAGTTTGTCGTAATCAAAAAGGGGGAGATTGTTAATGCAAAGCAATGCCTAAAAACATTGTTAGTATTAATTAATCTTTCTTAGTTTTGATCACGACAAATTACAAAGACATTTATTGTCAAACACAATCATAAAACGACTTATCTAACAAACACTATCATCAAGGTAATAATCATTACACTAACATATCTTAATCATGCTTAGTGATCATAAAAGTGATTAGTCTTAAAACTCACTTATGTCAAATGTAATAAAAGATTTTTAATAAACTTTATTTTTAAGAAAATGTTTTATTAAAATGAAAATGTAAATTTAAATATGGCATATTTCAAATGCCATAAGAATATCCTTTGAAGGTTTAAACAGCCTCAAATATTTCAAATTCACTAGAAGACAAAAAGGAGCGGAGTCTAGTACCCGCGGTTCCTTAAGTGCCTACGCGGTTCCCTATCGGTAAGGAACCGCCTGGGTAGATAAGGAACCACCCCCAGATAGCCGTTGGCATTTGTCTTCTATAATAGTAGATTAAATCTGCATTCTCATCAACCCTTTTTGGACATCTCTTTCAGCCTTCTTTCTCCTATCTAATCCTAGTCATTTGTAAATGATCACTTAATGTGTTAAGTATGTTTACTCATGATTATCCTCTTGATCTCCTTCTTTACCTTGTCCAAAGAAAAGATCACTCACACACTTGTGACATGATTAAAGATGAAGCATTGATGAAGATCACATTCTCCTAAAGATCTAGTCATGTTCATCATTTGTTTATTTGTGTCTTGTGTAGATCCAATGTATTTGTGAATACTTGGACTAGTTGTGTTCATCCAAGTTATATGTGAATACTTGGATTAGAGTTGTGTAAATCCATTGCACATATGCGTGATTGGATTTGTGTTGTGTAGATCCAAGCTACATGTGTGTACTTCGATATGTTTAGTTGAGTTATAGTTAGTTGTGTTAGCTCTCACTAAACTATAAAGTGATGTGGTTGTGCCTTGTGAGTTCTCACTAAACTATAAAGTGACATGTAGTTGTGTTGTGTGAAGTTCTCACTTAGCTTCAAAGTGAAGAGTCGTGAAGATTGGTTCTAGCTTTGGATTAGAACTCGACATCTAGCCTTGTGTCGGAAAATGGTGAAGTAGGCAACGTTGTGAAGATTGGTTCTAGCTTTGGATTAGAACTCGACATCTAGCCTTGTGTCCTAAAATGGTGAAGTGAGCGACGTTGTGTAGATTGGTCCTAGCTAAGATTAGGTCTCGACATTTAGCTTAGTGTCGGAAAATAATGTAAGCGACGTTGTAAGGTTTTTTGCGCCAAGAAGGAAGCTTGCGGATATAATGGAAATCTCGAGTAAGGTGTACTCGAGGAGTGGAGTAGGAACGAGGATAGATCCTCGTTCCCGAACCACTATAAATGTTGGTGTCTTCCTACTAGGTTGTTTCTTTCCTTACTCATTACATACATTCATTATCATTATACTTACTACACATTGTTAATGCATTAGAGTTGAACTTAATCATTATGCAACTAGCTTTCAAGTAAAAGATAGTTTTGTGCACTCACCTAATTGAAAGGAATTTTAATTAGGAGATAAACCGATAAGAAACTATTCAACCCCCCCTTCTAGTTTCTATAAGATTATTGAGTGCATTTTTCTAATGTGAAGGGTCCTCATTTGTTGTGGGCTTAACGTGTCAAGTGTCAGTTTCGGACAATAGGAAATGTAGTTACCTTTAAGTATTGATTCTATGTGCATTACTACTTCAGTGAACGTTTATTGTCCAAACTTAATTTATTAAAGTTGTGAATTCACCAATTTTATGTTGACTCTCTAAGCATGTTTTTCTCAGGAAACTGAAGCACGTATTTGATGTGCATGGAGTTAAGCATCATGATAGGCTGCATTTATAGAGCTCATCTGTGGTTTTATAAACGGGGAAACAATCAAACTGTTGAATAATGTTTAAGACAATTTTTATAACATTTGCACACTGGTCCATGTAATAATTGTATTGATAATCTTTTATCTGTTGCTCCACATACTATCTGCTGTTGATCCACCTACGTGTCACCCAATTATTATTTCCGCTGCATTTGACCTATTTGGGGGTGTCACACAATATACCTTGGATTCAATTTCTTTTTCTTTCCGAATCGGATAACTCCTTGACGAGTTGATACTTTTAACATAACGCGATCTTCAACTTGAAATTCCAAAGGTTTACGTCTAGTATTAGCGTAACTCATTTGTCTATCTTGTACAGCTTGTAATCTTTGTCGGATTTGGATGATCTTAGTAGTTTTATGTATTATTTCCGGTCCTGTTAGTTGAACATCTTCAACTTCAGCCCATCAAATAGTCCTTACATTATATCATATTAACACCAAAACCTCTTAAATTAAATATAAGCCCCTAGAAAATACAATATTAACATAAATACCCTAAAAATACAAAAAATAATTTAAAAATTAGAAATACTACTAAATGTTGCAATTTGTTCAATATTACGATCATAATGAACAACCAATAAACCCACAATTTTAATTTCAATTTAACGACAAATATTATGCCCTAAGAAGAGCAACCCCATGCCCTCTTAGTGCAACGCACAGGTTTCGAAAGTTTCGTACAAAATAAGTTTATAAGCATATGTTAAGTGTTTAGTTTAGTTTATATAATTAATAAGGTAAATTGTAAAAAAAATATATAAAAAAAAATTATTAGATGAAACTATAATTTTTTCTATATAATATTCTTATATATCTTTTATATAAAACACAAATTATTTGGTTATACAGTGTTTTCAATTTCATTCATTAAAAAAAAAGAAAATAAAAGAAAGGAAATGAGAGAAAACATTTTAAAGTTCACAAATAACAACACCACTTGACTATCTTCATTTCATTTTCTTTTCATTGTTTTCATTTTACATTCATTTTTGTTTTCATTTTACATTCATTTCTTTACTTTACTTTAATCACAGCGTTACTAATAAGCCCTTAACCAAACAGTTGAAAAGGATATGAATGTCTTCCGAAATCTGTAAACAAACGGGTCCTATGTAACAAATTGAATAAATTGTTTTTGGGTTACACAAACACCCTTTGATCCTATAGTTGCTTTGAAACAATAATAACCCAGCTTCATTTTGGTGTGGATAATCCCCAATGGCAGCAGCAGCAGCAGCAACAAAAACCCTCCTCATTCGAAAAACAACATTTCTTAAACCCTTTTCAATACACACACTAAACCCAGACACATCTTTCTTAAAAGAAAAGATTTTAATACATTTAAAACAAGGTACCCTTAATAATAATGATTATCTTTTTCGACTAACCCCATCTTTATTTACAGACATTTGTTATCATTTTAGTAGTAACCATAATTCACATTTGGGTCTTAAGTTTCTTGATTTAGTTGCTTGTAATCATCCTAGATTTAACCATTCATTGCTTTCTTTGAGCGCTGCACTTCTTTTACTTGTTAGATATCGTAGATTATCCGACGCCCAAGCGTTGCTGCTTAGAATGGTTAGGAAGAGTGGCGTTACACGCGTTATGGTTGTTGATTGTTTGGTAGATGGTTTTGAGAAATGTGGGTGTGGAGGAGATAGTCTTCTTGTTGTCTTTGATTTGTTGATTAGGACTTATGTGCAAGCTAGGAAGGTTAGGGAAGGCGTGGAGGCGTTTCGGTTGGTTAGGAGTAAAGGGTTTTGCGTCATGGTTAATGGGTGTAATAGTGTTCTTGGTGGGCTTGTCAAAATCGGGTGGGTTGATTTGGCGTGGGAGGTTTATGACGAGGTTGTCAAAAGTGGAGTTGAGGTGAATTGTTATACGATGAATATTATGGTGAATGTGATTTGTAAGGAGGGGAAGTTTGATAAAGTTGAGCCGTTTTTGGCGGAATTTAAGGGGAGAGGTGTTATGCCGGATATTGTGACGTATAATACGTTGATTAATGGTTATTCTCGTGCAGGGCGAATTGATGAAGCTTTTGAAGTTTTGAGAAGTATGCGAATGAAGGGGTTTGAACCGGGGTTATATACTTATAATGCGATTCTAAACGGTGTGTGTAGGAATGGGAGCGTTGAAAGAGGGAAAGAGATTATTAAAGATATGGTGAGTATTGGGTTGAGTCCTGATGTTGCTACTTATAACACGTTGTTAGTTGAGTGTTGTAGAAAATGTAATATTGTGGAAGCTGAACGTGTTTTTGAAGAAATGTTGCAGAAAAATGTTGCTCCTGATTTTGTTACATATAGTTTGCTTATTGGGTTGTTTTCAAGAAACGCGAATCTTGATAGGGCTTTAGGTTACTATAAGGATATGAAAAGTGTTGGTTTGGTACCAGATAATGTTATCTATACAATTTTAATTAACGGATATTGTAGGCATGGTGTGATATCAGAAGCCATGAAGATGCGGGATGAAATGGTGAATCAGGGGTGCGTTTTAGATGTGGTTTCTTATAATACTCTTATATACGGATTGTGCAAAAATAAGATGCTTCATGAAGCAGATAAACTTTTCTATGAGATGGTTGAAAGAGGTATATTTCCAGATTTTTACACTTTTACGACACTTATTAACGGGTATTCAAAGGAAGGAGACATGAACAAGGCGTTGAATTTATTTGACTCGATGCTTCAGAGGAATTTAAAGCCGGATGTTGTAACATATAATACTTTGATTGATGCGTTTTGTAAGGAAGGTGATATGGAAAAAGCTAATGATTTATGGAATGATATGATATCTAAAAGTATTTTCCCTAATCATATAACATACAGCATTTTAATAAACGGATTCTGTAGTAAAGGTCGTGTAGTAGAAGGACTGCAAATATGGGATGAGATGGTCAATAAAGGCATTGACCCGACAATCGTGACTTGTAACACTGTAATTAAAGGTTATTGCAGGTCTAGATCACCCTTTGAGGCTGTTAAATTTTTTAAAAGAATGGCTTCTTATCGTGTTAATCCTGATAGTATTACATATAACACTCTTGTACATGGGTTTTTGATGGAAGATGAAATGGATAAGGCTTTTGACATGGTCAACCAAATGGAAAGTCAAGGTCTTCTACCGGATGTTGTTACATACAATGTGATTCTTGACGGGTTTTGTAGACAAGGCAAAATGCACAAAGCTGATATGATTTATAGGAAGATGATTAAGAAAGGTTTAGATCCTGATAGATCTACATACATATCGCTGATAAATGGGCATGTTTCACAGGAGAACATGAAGGAAGCGTTTTGGTACCATGACCAAATGCTGCAGAGGGGTTTTGTTCCTGATGATAATTTTTAAATTGTGTTTCGGCGAGGTTTCGGTTATAGAGGCTAGAGAGAGACAGCACGGTGGCAATCCTCTGGAATGAATCGTTCCTGATCTCAACAAGACCTGAACAGTCCTACAAAGAGGTATGCTTTAACTTTAAGGGTGAACTTCAAATTGACATGATATATTTGCAATCTAATGAGAAACTGTTAGATGATTTTTTTTTCTTTTTTTTTTTTTTTTTTTTTTTTTGTGAACGGCGAGTTAGTAGTTAGTGATTCGAGCTTACAGTGACATCCAATTGGGCAGTATGCAAGCCTCGAACCTTCTCCTTAGGGGATAAACCCCACTCCTGCTTCTTAAGGTTCTTGGTGAGACTCGAACTCGAGACCTCTCCAAGAATACCTTCCCAAGGTTACCCTTGGTGGCCAACTGAGCTAGCTCAGCTGGTTAGAAACTGTTAGATGATTGCATTATAAGCTTCCTAAAATATTGCTACCTTCACTTTTTATGTAAGTATTGTTCTCAATGAAATTTGGTTGCTGCACTAATCTGATAAAAGGCCTATTGTGAAGTAGTAGTTATTCTATACTTCAAATCACAAAAGAAATCTGTGCTGGTGCCACTTTTTCTGACAGAAGTTCATGGCACGCAGGTTGGATAATGGGTGAAAACGGGTATTGTTCTGTACTAGATGATATGGGTCAACCCGAATCATCTTTCATCGAGAAGTTTCATGTTTTTATAAGTAGTTGGTGTGTCCAATAATGATTACAAAATGGTTTAGGAGGTTTTTTTTTTTTTTTTTTTTTTTTTTTTTTTTTTTTTTTTGAAACAGCAGGAATTTTCATAACAAAAAATATGTACATGGCATCTCAAGTACAAGAACCTCACAAACTACAACCCCGATACTAACAAAACACTCAACACACAAAAAAAGGCCCTCGCCACACGAATGTCACGAGATGTGAAGCATCACCACCAAACAGAGGCCCCTTCCATGTTCTCACCCATTGACCTCACCACCCATCGTATTCTGCACTTTATGGAGTTTGCACAGATTTGGACTACTTACCCATTGTTGCCAATCAAACCTGCCCTTTATCGATCTTCTATTAATCCACTCATAAGTTTTTAATTTCACATCTTGCATCAGTTTTTCACTCGCCTCAAATTTACCTTTAAAAACTCGATTGTTTCTGTTCTTCCATACTAAGTAGCATGTAACCCAAATAACAGAATTCCAAAGTAACTTGCTTGTATTAGACATTACGGAGTTTCCACCATGAAGCACCATCTCCTTTATATTAGACGCATCAGGCGAACCTAACCCCCACCACTGGAAAACTTTATCCCAAACCTTCTGAACTTCTTCGCATAGAACTAAGCAGTGATCAAGAGTTTCTTGATGATTATCACACCATGGACACAAAATGGTATGAAGGTCGATACCACGTTTATTCAATTCTACCCTCACGGTAGTCTACCTTTTAGAGCCCTCCAAATGAATATGTTTACCTTCTTAGGTAGCAGCTTGTTCCATAATGTTTCCCTGATTACCATTGCCCGTGTTGATGATATAATCTTCGATCATTGTTGTAAGCGTTTTAACCTTGACATCGCCATCTTCATCATATTACCACTTCCATTTATCCCTGCAATCTTGAGACACAATTATATCTGTTTAGGAGGTTTTATGCCTTTAATATAATCTGTTTTTGGAATTCGACCCATTTGACCAGTCTCCTTATTATATATTTTTATAATTTCTTTGTTTGACCCATTTGAGGTAAAAAAAAACTCTATGTGATTCATTCATACATAAATTGGTGGAAATTGCCATATCAACAATAATGTTGGTCTCGTTAGCCCACGTGCAACTTTTTCTTTGGAATATAAGGAAGATGTATTAAAATTGCACAACATATTCATATATTTGAGCATCTCATCATGATTTTAATTTGCTGTCATTTCTCAAGAAAGTTCATTTCTAATGGAAGCATTTGCCTTTTGCACTAAACATTACAAGAGCCTGTAATGACGCGGAATAAAAAATTGCATATGGTCTATTAGGGGTGGCTAAATGGGTGGGTAGGACGGGTATGGTTAGTGGGCCAAACGGACATTGGTCCATGGACGTGGACCAAATGGGAAATTTTTAATATTTGGACCAAATGGACTTGGGCCAAATGGACATTGGACCAAATGGACTTGGGTCAAATGGACAATATTAGAGGAGAAACAAGTAGACTCAAGATTAATTTAACCAAATGCTTTTATGTTGTCCAAATAGTCCATAATACCCATTTATTTAACCAAATGCTTTTATGTTGTCCAAATAGTCCAACTAAAATAAAAGTTAATACCATTAGTTCAAAAAAGAGTCCAACTAGCCCAATTTTAGACATGTGGACATGATTTGCCACCTCTATGGTCTATACTCTATTTTAAGAACACAGTTAAGACTTCAAAGGAACCTCAACTTTCTGACAATTAAATAGGTACAGATAATTATCAATGCATCAAGTAGGTCATCTGCATTCACACATTACTTCACTTATTAATGGTAACTACTGGTTTATGCTGGGTCAGGGGCGCACTAATTGGCAGAACAGCTGGTATTCAGTTTACACTTTCTTCTGGAGTTTTTTTTCCCCTTGAAATAAAGAAAGCAAAAGTAAGGAACGGGTAGGCGGTAAAAGACTGGTAGTTTATCCTTTTGGTTGTGTTCTTGATGAAATTGAGTACACAGTATTAGAGTATTCACTAATACAGGTTTCAGGTTCCTCGGGTTGGCATTATTTTTGCCTGTCTAAGTGAAGACTGGAATTTGAAGTAGACCAAACTAAGTATAAAAATTTAAGCCGACCTTGGTTTGGTTCAATTTTAACCAAAAAATCTTAATTTAAAAAAATTCGTGAATTCTACTGTAAAATATAGTAAACCATACAAAGGTATTTGGCTATTAGTTTTTTTTTAAAGGTAAATGACATGGTTATTGTTTAAATAGGAAATTTATCCACCCACTTATATACCACTTAATATCTCAGACATGCTCCAACTGAGACTTGAACCTCAGCCTCTTGGTTGATAGGATAATCAGATACCACTAGGTCAAAGGCCCTTTGATATGGTCTATACTCTATTTTAAGCATTTTAGTATCATTATTGTTTAAGAAACACTCTAGACTGGTCCTTACACCCCTCAAGGAAACGAATAAGTCTTCTATAGTGCACACATTCAAAGTTCCCCCTGGCTTTCAGACTCTGTCCTCAACTTCCCATACGTTCTCCCCTCCAGTTCATTCAAAGGCTTTCACCTAACATCCTATATCGTGTCCACTGTTTGCTTTGAATTGTTAACCACCTTTTTCCGCTACAATTACGCTTTAGTATGCTGCTTTGATTATCTAGTTAGTAATCACATAATTATGTCTTCCATTATGGCTCGCGTATAGTAACAACAATGGCATTTGACGGATGATCACCGGTAAGCAGTAATACTACACCTTGCACAATTGCACAAATGAATTTTTTCAGGTAGGTCTTAATTGATAGTTTAGGGGACAGATCATTCAAAACAAAACCTGCTTTAAGACCCATATGGTTTATTTCCGCACATAGTTGTACGCTTGATTAGTTGATTCAAGACTGGATTTGGGGTGTCATGCTACTCTCATTGGCATCTTTACCACCAATTCAGTCCGCATGATCGTTGAACGGATTTTTAGGCTCATTAAAAAAGCAAATAACTAGTGTGGAGTATATCATTGGTTTAAAATAATAGTTGCAAACAAAAGAAGAAAATTCTGCTTGACTTGAGATGATTCTCGCGGTCTCGCCCATGGGTTAGCTGAACTCCATATATGTTCATCATTAAACCTACCCAAGTATTTAAAAGTAGAATATGAACATTATTATCTGCCTTTTGTCTGCTACAACGCTCTATCATCTACTCTTGATTATGTTTCTTACCTTTCTTTCTTTCCTATATGTTTCTTTCCAGAAATAATGATCGGGTCACTTCTCATAATCATTGGGTGCCCAGACAGAAATACAATGTTCATTGGTGGGCTAAACATGGTCGGAAAACTGGACCGGACTGAAAGCCGATGTGGCCCAAAACACCGGACCGAGGACCGGACCATGTACGGTTCGTTGGTCGGTCCGGTCAAACAAAGCATAATGTCCAGCTGTACATAAGACCGACTGGACCGGACCGATGACTGAAAATAATTAAAAGGGTGGACCGAGGGACTGGACCGAAATGCGTTCTGTCCGGTCCGGTCGGTCCGTGTTGATCCGGTTTCTCGTTTTGGTCTGCGGTCTGTAATGCCCGGTCATTTCCTTTACCTTAAAATGCTTGTGCACATCTAAATGCCCTTTAGACATTATAATTGACGATGCTTTGCTTATTGGTTACCTTTTATTATGCTAAATATAATTTTTGTTGGGGGGTAAAGTGTCTCACCCGTTAAACTTTATAAATGTAAAAACGTTACACGAGTTTAACCAAAACATGCCATACTTGTTACTAGTGAGCATTGGTTGAAAACCGGATTGGGACCGAATTAGGTCAAAACCACTGACCGGACGACCGGACCGAACCGAACCGAAACTGATTTAGCCTGGCCCGAGAAGGCATAATGATCGGTTACAGGACCGAACCGAACTGAATCGGAACTGATTTAGGTCTAAACCACGTACTGATGACTGGACCTAAATGGGTTCGGTCTGGTCCGGTTTGGGCCAGTTTCGCGGTTCGGTTTGGTCGGCGGTCCGGTATGCTCACTCTACTTGTTACAGTCAAAATACATGCTGCTAAATATGATAGAATGATGCCTTTAAGAATTGTGCAAGGATGAAGTTAGCCAAAGATAAGAATATCATAATTTCATTATGAATATAGTAGTCATTGTCTCCATATTACTTTTATATACATGATATGTGATTGACTGCTAACTGTATGGTCGTGATAGATTTAGCAGGTTTAGATACCAACTAATACATGCTTTTATCGGTTTCACGAGTGCTTTGAAATTGTTTACGTAGATTCGTTGAAGCCACTCTTGAGTCACATTAATGGCCTGAAAAGTGCTTGAGAAGATACACCTTCAAAAGTGGTGCAGAAGTAGAATACAGGAATAGGAGTTAGTATTTAACGTTGTGTACTTACATTGGAATTCTAGATGGCTTATAATAAGAAAATGCTTGAAATCTTACGTGGAAAAGCCGACCAAGCAGCTTGGGGTTAGGAAGTAAAGGTTTATGTTTATCTCCCTTCTCTTATTACTGTTTTCGTCCTGTGTTTGAAAAGCATGCCCCATTTTTCTTTTAAAAAACAACTGTAGAATCTGTGATGAATACATACAACATTTTGTTGGACAAGGATGATTACAAAGCATTAATGGAATTCTATTAGTCTTAAAAAATACTACGTAGTGGTGGAAGTTTCGGAGTCTACTTTCTGAAACAACAATGTAGTGAAGTGCCATCTTTTGTTGTACCTATTGTAATTCCGCCGTTGACTTAATTTCGACTCTTCTCAGGTTCAAATTTTGGTTTTGTGGTTCTCTGCGACAAACTAGATTTTAGAAGCTCGGCTCTCAGATTGGCTGATTGAAGTTGTTGAGCAAGTACTCAAAATAAAGATGCCTTGCAAAAATTTCAATATAGTCCCACATTTTAGCAAATTCCTAATGGACTCATCTCATCCATCCATTTAATATACATCTAACAGCCCATATTAATTCAATAAAAAAAATAAAAAAAATAAACAACGGTTGATTCACCCCCACACTACACTTTACGCAAACACACACCTCTCTCTCTAAACCCTAACCGCCACTTCCACCGCCAATCAACGCCGCAACCCCTAATCATCTCCGATCACCCCTAATTATCTCCGATCAACCCAATCATCGATCTCCATTTCCGATTAAAACTCTATTTCCGATTGAAACCCTAATCATTGATCTCCATAAGCGATTTTTATGAGTAATGGAAGAAGTAGCAGCTTCTAATGCTAAAGATGTCTTGGCTCGAGGTAAGCCTTTTGATTTTTCTTTTTTTTGTTGTTTTTATTTTTTTTAATTCTTATTTTTGAGGTTATATTGCTTATTTTAGTTGAGGTTATACTGCTTATTTTTTGAGGTTATATTGCTTATTTTTTTAATGTTATTATTGGCTGGAGGTTCTACTGCTTTTTTTAATGCTTATTATTTTAGGCTTATTTTTTTTTTTATTTTAAGCTTTATTAAAGTTGATAAAAATAAGATTAAGATGTTAGGCTTATTTTTATAATTATTAGGTTATTTTTAGGCTTATTTTTAGGATATGTTAATGTGACTAATAAGCACTTTAAGTTGATAAAAAATAAGTTAGTGAAGAAGTACAAGCACTTTAAGTTGTTTATTAGAGAATCAACAGTAGGTAGGTAGTAGGACTAATAAGCACTTTATGTGCGTTTTGGGACCTTCTGTAACGTGAAAGTCACACCTCACACGTCACACATGCGAGACTTTTGCTAAGTTTTTTAGAATTTTGGGCACAGTGCTACCGATAACAATAGCTTTTTAAAATGAAAAGCTCCTAAAAGCTAGCTGTCCCAAAAATACACACTCCAAGAATCTCTCTTGCAGTTAACAAGCTCTTTCACTCAACACAACCTCTGCACCTTAAGTTTATTAGAGAATCAGCAGTAGGTAGACTTGATTTAAGTTGATAAAAAATGCTTGTAATCTACAATCATGACTATAAGCATTTTACGAGTGTTTTGGGACCTTCTGTTGTACGAGTTGTACGTTTTCTCAGGGTCAGGCGCCGATGAGTGTTTTGGTATTTTAGTATTTTCAGAATAGCAATATTTTAGTCATGCATGATTCAACATGAATCATGCATGATTCAACATGAATCATGCATGATTCAACATGAATCATGCATGATTCATGATGAATCATGCATGATTCATCATGAATCATGCATGATTCAGCATGAATCATGTATGTTAAATCATGCATGATTCATGTTAAATAATGCATATGTTTTTTGTATTTGTAATTCTTTAGTACTTAACTGATATCGTAATACGAACAAGCGTCAGAAATCTATTGGTCATAAAGGATCTCCTAATTCACCTCCTCCCGTTGAAACTAAAACAAGAACTAGTGCAATACCAAAGTCAAAAGCTCCTTCACAGAAATCTAGTGCTGCTACTAAAAAAGAACCCACTGTTAAGAAGAATCTGCTGGAAAAGCAGTTGGGAAGAGGAAGAGATCTAATGATTTTGTAGATAGTGTAGTGTCGAAGGTTGTAGGTGACTACAAAGAGGAGTCGGATGAAGAAGATCAAAATGACGATACAGTTGATGAGGAAAATGAGGATGGTTTGGAGGATTTAAAACCGAAAGTTAAGGGACGAACGGGGGTTAAGAAAGAGCCTGGGGTAAAAAAACTTCCCCGAAAAGTGAAGGTTGAAAAGCTGGAGTCTGATGAGGAATATGTTAAAGACGATTGACGAGGAAGATGAAGAGGCTGTTAAGAAACATGGGCCTACTTCTTTCTTCGCAGCAATTTGAGATAGCGAAGTGGACATGGATAAGTTTTTGGAAAGTATTGGTTTTTCTACATTTCGTTCTATTAAAATAGATAACTTACCTGGGCGTTTAGGGAGGTTTGCTGTTAGAGCGTTTAAAAAGGAGAGCTATCATTTTGAGCTTTTAAACGGGTCTTCGTTTCTTGTAACTCCTCAAAAGATTAAGGAGATTTTAGGACTTCCCATTGGTGGAACTTCTATCTATGATTTACCTGAGAGAGTTTTGGATGATCCATTTGTGTTGTTGTGGACACAACAGTTTGGCAAACCTTATAAAAAGATTCGTGCTTCTGATATTCAAGAGAAGCTTAATGAAGCAACAGAAATTGACTTCATGTTTAAAGTCAATTTGCTTACTCTATTTTCAGTTGGGATGTGTACAGCTTACACGATGATAGCAATACGTGATCTAACTGTTGTTCGGCGTATTTGTGAGGATACGAATATTGCTGGAATTGATTGGTGTGAGTTCATATATAGGTGTCTTGGAAATAGTACATAACCGAAAACTTTGGCTGGCTTTTACATTGGGTCGTTGTGTTTTTTAATCGTAAGTGTGTATATATATATATATATATATATATTTACGTTTTGTTTTTTTTTGTGTGTTCTCGTATTTTATGTTTATATTGTTTATAACTTTTAACAAGAAATAATTATTGTTTCATAACAGTTGCTGTATTTGGATTCAACAAAATTTGATCGTTATTCTGTTCTTCGGTCTAGACCCGCTATACTGAATTGGAATACAACAAACACGCATCGCAGACAGGATTTAGAGGTCCAAGATAAAGTAATTGGGATGTTGGAATTGCAGCCAGAATGGACTGCGTCCGAAGAAAAACAAACTGAAGGATTTTTTAATGTGGGTAAACAAACTGAAGGAAAACAAAGTGAAGAAAAACAAACAGAAGGTTTTTTCGCTTCTTCCGATGTTGCTGCTGCCGATAAACAAGTGTGTTCTCGTATCTTTTTATGGTTTTTATTGTTTTGTATCATCTAAAGTGTTACAATAATTTATGAGTTTGCATGAGTCATGCATGATTCAGCATGAATCATGCATGATTCAACTGAATCATGTATGATTAAACCGAATCATGAATCATGCATGATTCAACTGAATCATGCATGATTCAACTGAATCATGCAATAAATCATGAATTATTCTACATGAATCATGCATGATTTATATATTTCATTTTTTTAGGTCTTTTGCACAAAGATAAAAGAAAAGCTTTCAAGTATTGCCAAAGACAAGGCTGAACTTGAATGCATTTTAAGAGATGCCAACAAAGAATTTCCAAATGATGAGAACATCCGTCAATTGATTGAGAAATATGAGGGAGTTTTTAAGGATACCGTTTTGCTTCAAGATGAACCTACTCATATTGATGATTTCAGTGTTTCCCCTGACGAGAATGTTGATTTAAACAAGCTAACAGAGTCGGCTCCAAAGGAGTCACCTCAGGTTCGTCTGCTTGTGAATCTGAATCGTCGTTCACGGCTGCTGCTTCGTTCCCAGGCTTAATGTCCTTTGTAGGTGACTCCTTTGGAGCCGACTCTGTTGGCTTGTTTAAATCAACTTGAAATCATCAATATGAGTAGGTTCATCTTGAAGCAAAACGGTATCTTTAAAAACTACCTCATATTTCTCAAGCAATTGACGTATGTTCTCATCATTTGAAAATTCTTTGTTGGCATCTCTTAAAACGCATTCAAGTTCAGCCTTGTCTTTGGCAATGTTTGAAAGCTTTTCCTTGATGTTTGTGCAAAAGACCTACAAAAATGAAATATATAAATCATGCATGATTCATGTAGAATAATTCATGATTTATTGCATGATTCAGTTGAATCATGCACATAAATTATTGTAACACTTTAGATGATACAAAAAAAACAATAAAAACCATAAAAAGATACGATAACACACCTGTTTATCGGCAGCAGCAACATTGGAAGAAGCGGAAAAACCTTCACTTTGTTTTTCTTCACTTTGTTTTCCTTCAGTTTGTTTACCCACATTAAAAAAATCCTCTAGTTTGTTTTTCTTCGGACACAGTCCATTCTGGTTGCAACTCCAACATCTCAATTACTTTATCTTGGACCTCTAAATCCTGTCTGCGATGCATGTTTGCTGTATTCCAATTCAGTATAGCGGGTCTAGACCGAAGAACAGGATCACGATCAAATTTTGTTGAATCAAAATACATCAGCTGTTAGGAAATAAAAATTATTTCTTGTTAAAAGTTATAAACAATATAAACATAAAATACGAAAACACACAAAAAAACAAAACATAAATATATATATATATATATACACACTTACAATTAAAAAACGCAACGACCCAATGTAAAAACCAGCCAAAGTTTTCGGTTCTGTACTATTTCCAAGACACCTGTATATGAACTCACACCAATCAATTCTAGCAATATCCGTATCCTCACGAATACGCCGAACAACAGTTAGATCAGGTATTGCTATCATCGTGTAAGCTGTACACATCCCAACTGAAAATAAAGTAAGAAAATTGACTTCAAAAATGAAGTCTATTTTTGTTGCTTCCTTAAGCTTCTCTTGAATATCAGAAGCACGAATCTTTTTATAAGGTTTGCCAAACTGTTTTGTCCACAACAACACAAATGGATCATCCAAAGCTCTCTCAGGTAAATCATAGATAGAAGTTTCACCAATGGGAAGTCCTAAAATCTCCTTAATCTTTTGAGGAGTTACAAGAAACGAAGACCCGTTTAAAAGCTCAAAATGATAGCTCTCCTTTTTAAACGCTCTAACAACAAACCTTCCTAAACGCCCAGGTAAGTTATCTATTTTAATAGAACGAAATGCAGAAAAATCAATACTTTCCAAAAACTTATCCATGTCCACTTCGCTATCTCGAATTGCTGCGAAGAAAGTAGGAGCTGTCCTAAATTTTATAATTGGAAACCTGAGAAGATACTTATCTTTTTCACTCAACACAACCTCTGCACCTTCAGAAGTTTTCTTCTGCTTTTTCCCATGTTTCTTAACAGCCTCTTCATCTTCCTCGTCAATTTCGTCTTTAACATATTTCTCATCGAACTCCTGCTATTCAACCTTCACTTTTCGGGGGAGTTTTTTTTACCCCAGGCTCTTTCTTAACCCCCGTCCGTCCCTTAGCTTTCGGTTTAAATCCTCCAAACCATCCTCATTTTCCTCATAAACTGTATCGTCACTTTGATCTTCTTCATCCGACTCCTCTTTGTAGTCTGTTAGATGTTTGACTGTTAGTCATAAGGGTAGTTTAGTAATTTTGGTCTACAGGGTATTTTGGTCTTTTTGCTAGAAACTTAAGAAAAATCTAGATAGATAGTTTCTTAAGAAGAATCTAGAAAAGGAGTGACTTATGGAAAAATCTAGGAAGGTTCTGGATAGGAAAATTCTAGAAACCATAAGTCTATATATATTTGTATCCTTTGTTTGTAATATACGAAAGACAAACTTCCATACAACAAAGTTCACTACTTTTGTTTTATCCTAAAACTCCCTTGTTCTGATCATTTGTATCTGTTCTGATCAATCAGTTTTGGTGCACTTTTGTCTAGCTGATCCTAACATAGTCACCTACAACCTTCGACACTACACTATCTACAAAATCATTAGATCTCTTCCTCTACCCAACTGCTTTTCCATCAGGTTCCTTCTTAACAGTAGGTTCTTTTTTAATAGCAGCCTAGATTTCCGTGAAGGAGATTTTGACTTTGGTATTGCACTAGTTCTTGTTTTAGTTTCAGCGGGAGGAGGTGAATTAGGAGATCCTTTATGACCAATAGATTTCCGACGCTTGTTCGTATTACGATGAACTGCAAAAAGTAAGAAAACAGTCAGTTATGTACTAAAAAGTTACAAATACAAAAAACATATGCATGATTTAACATGAACCATGCATGATTTAACATACATGATTCATGTTGAATCATGCATGATTCATGTTGAATCATGCATGACTGAAATATTGCTATTCTGAAAATACTAAAATACCAAAACACTCATCGGCCCCTCACCCTGAGACAACGTACAACTCGTACAAAGAAGGTCCCAAAACACTCGTAAAGTGCTTATAGTTCTGATTGTAGATTACAAGCATTTTTTATCAACTTAAATCAAGTCTACCTACTGCTGATTCTCTAATAAACTTAAGGTGTAGAGGTTGTGTTGAGTGAAAGAGCTTGTTATCTGCAGAGAGATTCATGGAGTGTGTATTTTTTAGACAACTAGATTTTCTTAAGCTTTTAGGAGCTTTTCATTTTAAAAAGCTATTGTTATCGGTAGCACTGTGCCCAAAATTTTAAAAAACTTAGCAAAAGTCTCGATGTGTGACGTGTGAGGTGTGACTTTTACGTTACACAACAGAAGGTCCCAAAACGCACATAAAGTGCTTATTAGTCATACTACCTACCTACTGCTGATTCTCTAATAAACAACTTAAAGTGCTTGTACTTCTTCACTAACTTATTTTTTTATCAACTTAAAGTGCTTATTAGTCACATTAACATATCCTAAAAATAACCTAATAATTATAAAAATAAGCCTAACATCTTAATCTTATTTTTTTAATCAACTTTAATAAAGCCTAAAATCAAAAAAATAAGCCTAAAATAATAAACATTAAAAAAGCAGTATAACCTCCACTAATTAATAAGCATTAAAAAAATAAGAAGTGTAACCTCAAAAAATAAGCAGTATAACCTCAACTAAAATAAGCAGTATAACCTCAAAAATAAGAATAAAAAAAAAGAATCAAAAGGCTTACCTCGAGCCAAGACATCTTTAGCATTAGAAGTTGCTACTTCTTCCATTACTCAAAAAATCGCTAATGGAGATCAGTGATTAGGGTTTCAATCGGAAATAGAGTTTTAATCGGAAATGGAGATCGAATATTGGGTTGATCGGAGATGATTAGGTGTGATCGGAGATGATTGGTGGTGGCGACGTTGATTGGCGGTGGTGGCGTTGATTGGTGGTGGCGGTTAGGGTTTAAAGAGAGAGGTGTGTGTAAAGTATGTGTGTGTGTGCATAAATAGTAGTGTGTGGGTGAATGAACCGTTGTTTTTTTAATTGAGTTAATATGGGCTATTGGATGTATATAAAATGGATGGATGAGATGAGTCCATTAGGACTTTGCTAAAAAGTGGGACTATATTGAACTTTTTGCCTCAACTCTAACCTCAAAATATTATTTTCCTAAGTTACTTTTGGATTTCTGTATGAAACTAGTCTTTAGGTTAGCATTCCGTTGTAAAACTATCATTAAGGACTAACTTTGCTACGAACATAAAACACAAAGAACCAATTAGGCAAAATCTGTGTTGTTTTTCTAATATAACAAAAATAAAGATAATTAACTGTCTACTTAACGACCGTTACTAGTACTATACATTCTAGTGTTCCTTTCATCCTGATTGGCTGTGATCATTAGGGGTATTATCGGGTCGGGTTATAGGGTTATCGGGTCTTATCGGGTCGAGTTGAGTCGGGTTTTGATTTTTAAAAACTCATCCGCAATCTGACCCGATAGTGAATCGGGTTATCGGGTTCGGGTGATAAACGGGTCGGGTTATGTCGGGTCGGATAATTCGGGTTGTCGGATTTTGATGAGTATTCGAGTATATCAGTTTACTCAACGATGGCTTAAGGTATTTAAACTTATTAACCTTTGGAAAATCTCATATTTGTGTTATATGATCTGTAATTGACATGTAAAAGCAAGACCATTATATGAATTGTTAGTTTGTCACATACCGTCACATTTTATCTTCATAGTACCGAATCCGAATGCACATTGAAGAGTACATATCAGATGTCACAACCTCAGAATGTAAACGATACAAATTTTTTTATACCAAATAACATAAAATGCACTATAATAAACACAAACATTTCTTTGCTAAACCATAATACTCATGTACTAGCATAGTAATTTATTAAACATATTATTTATAAAGATTAAAAATGTTATTAGCAGCCATATTCCAAACTAATCTGGATAAAGAAATCCAACCCGCTCTGATATCACTTGTTGGTCCACGAATCTTGTGCAAACATCGAATCTATAAGGATATATGAAGAACATTTGCACGATTAACCAATTGACTAACTAATAACAAAGCTTATACTTTTCATCGTTTGTATATCTTATTAATAATGAATCAAAAAGATTTACAAGACTTGCCTGGTTGTTTGCGGAATAACAACCGGGCGATGAATGACAAACTAAACTCCCATGTTCATAGCTAGCTAAGCTTATGTAACAATGGGAGGATGAAACCTATCCACTAAAGTATTACATGTGTGTTTTCTATGGATGGAGTCATTGTCTATTCTATTAGAAAGACCACATATATATAGTGGGAAAGTGAAGCTTCCAAGATAAGCTTCATCAAAGTACAAGTAACCACCTTCTACTTTCTTGTCTTCCTTTTTGCACCTTTCACAAAGTGAAAGTCACCCTCTTGAACATTTGTCTTCATTGCTGATAAGACATGTTCCCACTAATACTTCAGACACTTCTTTATGCGTCTTCTAAGTTCTTCAGGTCTTCGAATACAAATACAAATAACATCATGGAATAAATCAAAAAGAAAGATTAGATTAAGAAGAATAAAAGAGAAGAACAAAAAATGGTTGTGAATTCCTAGTGAGAGAAAGACATATGTTTCTCTCTCTACAATCTATGAAATGGAAGACACACATACTCAAATGAGGTGCTAGGGGCCTTTTATACTACAAGTGTAAGTATAGAAGGCCTTCCTCATTTGAGTGTTCGGGACTAATTCCCGTTACATACATAACATTATACTAGAACTCTCAACATCATTATGTAGCATTTTCCACGAGCTTCGCAACGGTATATTATATGACCATCACTTTAAATACTTCTAACAATCTCCCCCTAAGGGGTGGTAATGTAATATATGACTTCACTTCTTTGATGTTGTTGACTTTGAAGCTCACTGTCTTGAGAGTTCCTTCATAATTCCTTTCATGACTTGTGATCTTGGATCTTTGATCTTTGGCTTGACTTGATCTTAAAACTTTGCCATCTTGTGTTTTTGTGTCTTTCTCCACATACTCAAACTTTGATTTGAGATGAAAGCTTGTTAACAATCTCCCTTGATCATCAGAGTAGCGGAAGTCTTTGTCTTTTAGATGTTCTTGAGCTCTCTTCATTTACTTGAGTATGTGGTCTTGAATTGCGACTCTTGAGATAACGCCACCGTTTGCATTCTTCTGGTTTCCCGTTATACAGTACAAGTACTGTACCTGTGATTAGGTAAGTTCAAAGAACTTCCTTGACAGGGTTTCCGGCTGTGGTAGCCGTTCTCATTACTTGAACATCTCGAAAGATAGTTCACAGTAAAGAGTGAATCATGCAGTTCCATTATGCTGATTAAGTCGTCAATTCATTTCCTGGAACAAGTTTGAATCAATTAAGAACCAAACCATTGTTGCTTTCCAGTTGACACAAGTTTGATTCGTATAGAATCTCGCAAGTTACCTACCGCAGTGCTGTTTGATGATGACACTGGAAGGATTTTCATTCGTCACAGTAAATACTAAGAAGTATTACTCTGAATGTTCTGGCAAGATCATAAAGATATTGCATCGAGACCTGGAACGAGTTTGAATCAAGAAAGAATCAAACTACTGTTGCTTTCTAGTTAACATATGTTTAATTCAAGTGAATCTTACATATGACATACCGCAGTGCTGCTGGAAGGATTTCCATTCATCACTGTGAATACTAAAGAGTATCACTCTGAATGTTCTGGCAATATCACAAGGATAGAGCGTAGGACTCTGTAAATTATCGCTTGTGTTCTAATGATGAACAACAATTGATATATGGAATAAGTGTCCTAATGAGATTTTAAATGAATCTCGTTGGCTCTAGACTCTATAAGTGCACGTTTATTTGGTGATCGGAGGCTGGAGCAGACTGCCACCTTTTCAATATCTACTATCTCGGAGTGAGAAAGTTGATAGAAATGAGTTGAACTCCGTGACAATAAAACAAACTTCTTTTGAGAGAAGCTTGAGTAGGTTGGGAAGGGTTGTGCATTGCATCATTGGGTCCATGATGCTTTGTCTTCAGTATCAGAAATCATCAAAGTGATTCTGATAATAGATGTATTGACCCGGTTTTTGCCTAAGTTGTATGGAGGGCTTCTTTCTTTACACCCTTTATCCTTACATTTCTTTTTCATTCTTCAACCCCTTCAATGCTTACCAAGACGTCATAACTAGCACCTTGTTGTGATTGTTCCAGTGCTAGCTTAACTCATTAGTCGGCATTTTTCCCGTACACTCAAGTACTCCATCTTTCCTAAGGACATCTAAATTCTAATGGATTGTCCATGGGAAGATCCCTCCGGTTCTGGTTGGATCATAGGACGAATACCTAACCACCTTTTGACACCAATACTGTCGTGAATTAATGTGTTGAAGGGTATAGATATCGTAACCAGAAAAACCTGTTGAAAAAGCAATCAAGGTGTTGATGAAATCAGTGTTTACACCTTGAAGGTTTTTTGTATCACCAAAACGCTCCCCCTATATATGTGCATCATAAAAGGAAAGGTTTTTGCACATATTAGGAAGAGAAAACACTTATATCAAAGATCTTATCCAAGATAACACATTTTAATCACTATTCTCCCCCTCAAAAATTGCATGACATTGAAATTTTTGTGAAACTAGTGATGAAACATGGAGAGAATAATGTTAGGGGAGTATATGAGCACACGGTTTTGAAATACTTTAAAAAATTGTGCTAAAAAACCTGAGAAAACTTACTTTCCCGTTGTTAAGGAATAATGTACATAAATGAACATTTTCCTTGAGTTCATGAGCTTAAAACTTTGAATGTTTTAATATAATCCCATGACCGAGAAAAATTAATTTCCCGTTGATGAGGATAAGTCAAAGAATTTCCTTTCTTTGAGGACCAGGTTATAGTCTGACATGTGACTATAAGCCATTATGAGAAGAAAGTAGAAAAGAAATGTTTTGAAAACATTTGAACTCTCATTCGAACTTTATGTACGTACCCGTGTCGTTATTGAGTGACATTTCTAAGTACGTCCATATTATCGATGCTAAGAGACATGTCGGAGAAGAATATTTTTGGTATTTTTGAAAGATTTTCTCATTTTTATTTTGTTTTTATAGGTTTTATATTTTTGTATTTTTATTTTCTGATAGATATATACAAGATTACTGCGAATGTGCAAGACGTTCAAGTTCATCTGGAGTGAAACTACGCATACCAAGTCGACGAACCAAGAATTCAAATCTGTGTTGAGATAGAGCTTTGGTGAAGATGTCGGCTAGTTGGTAGTCCGTCTTGACAAAATATAGTTCGATCGTTCCTCTTTCCACATGTTCCTTTATGAAATGGAATCAGACAGCAATGTGCTTGGTCTTGGAGTGTTGGACCGGGTTGCATGATATGGCTATGGCTGATTCTGAATCACAATAAATAGGAACTTTATTAAAGTGAAAGCCATAATCCGTGAGTTGTGTTCTCATCCAAAGGACTTGAGCACTAGACACGGATAGAGACACATATTCTGCTTCCGCGGTGGACAACGCCGTGCAATCTTGTTTTCTTGAGGACCAGCTCACTAGTTTTTCGCCTAAGAATTGTGCTCCACCGGAAGTGCTCTTGAATGTATCATGACACCCTGCATGGTCGGCATCTAAAAAACCAGTTAGATTAAAACCAGAATCCTTTCTATACCAAGACCCATGTGAATGGTTCCCCGGAGATAATGAAAGATCCTTTTAACCTCCTTGAGGTGCTTCTCGGTTGGCTTAGCCTGATACCGAGCACATAAACAAGTAGCATGCACAATGTCCGGTCTGTTTGAGGTTAAGTACATAAGGGACCCGATCATACTTCGGTATTTTGTAGCATCTACAAATGTCCCTTTCTTATCCAAATCAAGCTTGTGTTTAGTGTCCATTGGAGTACCAATTGGATCACAGTTTTCCATTCCAAATTTCGTTAGAATCTCAAGCACATATTTGGACTGATTTATGAAAATACCACGGGGGGATTGGTGAACTTGGAGACCAAGAAAGAACGTCATTTCCCCCATCATGGACATTTCAAATCGGCTTTTCATAAGGTCGGCAAAGAATATGGAATATTTTGGGTTTGTAGAACCAAAAATTATATCATCTACATAAACCTGAGCCACCAAGATGTCGTTTCCGTAGTGCTTGATAAACAACGTTGGATCAATGGTTCCTTTGCTGAAGTAGTTTTGGAGAAGAAATGATGATAATTCGTCGTACCATGCCCTCGGTACTTGTTTCAAACCATAAATTGTCTTTTTCAACTTGTAGACATGGCTTGGATGTTCGGTGTTGATGAAACCTTCAGGTTGACATACGTACACATCTTCTTTTAACGACCCATGCAAGAAAGCCGTCTTCACGTCCATTTGATACACAGTGAACGATTTGTGAGCAGCGTATGCCAAGAAAATCCTAATAGCTTCCATCCGAGCAACCAGGGCGAAGGATTATACGAAATCAATTCCCTCCTTCTGTTTATAACCTCTCACAACTAACCAGTGTTGTTCCTAATGACCGTTTGCTCTTCATCCAACTTGTTTTTGAATAACCATTTCAGGGTAAGGGGATCGATATTGTCCGGGCGTGGTACTAACTCCCATACATCAAGCCGGATGAATTGATTGAGCTCTTCTTGCATAGACTCAATCCATGATGCGTCGGTCATTGCTTCTTTAACACTTGCTGGTTCCATTGTGCTAACTGATAGTGTATAGATACACATATCACCATCGGTACGCAGCTGATTTCGTGTCGAGACTGGTCGTGAGAGATTGCCAATCACTTGAACCAAAGGATGATCCTTAGTCCATTTGTGTTCATGTGGACGTGTATGAGAAACTTGATGCGAGCTTGACGGATCCACATATGGCGTTGAAGGCTGAGTAGTACTTGTGGAAGCCGCAAATGGATTAACAAACTCATGTTCGTTGAGCATCGCATTGTTTGCATTTTCAGCAACTATTTCATTCTGAAAATGAACATGATTAGGAATTTGCTGAGAATGTTGTTGAGTTGCGTCAGCAGTCGAAGAAGTGGTTGTAATATTTGGAGTCAATATGGTTGAGGTTGACGTAGATGGTGCAGAAGAAGATGCCGTTGGTGTAGATGCAGTCGGAGGTTCTTGAACTACCGTAGCAGGTGCAGCCGTGGCATTTTGAGGAACACCAAATGACGAAGGACCCTCCATATATTCATCATAAATTGGACCAAATAAAACTTCCAAGTCACGTTCCGAGGGTTGTAACGATGAGATTGCTGACGGTGCAAATTGAAGCGCGAGTACTGAACTTACGTGTCCAGAAGTCTGACCTTGAGGCTCGGGATGTGAACTTCTATGTTGAGAGGCCATACCCGAGAGTTCATCAAAGGTAACATTCATAGTATCCATTAATTTTCTTGTCCTTCGATTATAAACCCTGTAAGCACAAGCAGTTGAAGAATAACCAATGAAAAAGCCAATATCACCTTTAGGTTCAAGTTTACCGATATCTTCACGATCATTCTTTGGATAACACAGAGCCCCGAATACATGTAGAAACGATATATCCGGTTTTCGTCCATTAATGATCTCATAAGGTGTTTTGTTGAATCGGGTGTGAATAATGGAGCGGCTTTGAGTATAACATGCAGTTGCAATGGCATCAGCCCAAAAGAATAACGGTGCACTGGAGGAGAGAAGCATCGTCCGAGCAGCTTCAACTAACGTACGATTCCTCCGTTCCACAACTCCATTCTGCTCTAGAGTTCTTACAACCGAAGTTTGATGAGAGATCCCAACTTCGTCAAAGTAAGCTTTCAGTTTCTGATTGGTGAATTATGTGACGTTATCCGTTCTGTTGGAGTTTACTTCGTCCCAACCAGGGTATAGATAATCAATCCTAGCTACGTACCAAAACAATGGTTACCGGATATCACTTGGAATCGTGTAATCACTTTCCAAAGTAAATTATTCGACCCTAATGCCTGGGTATCACGAATACCTACTTGGGATAAGACCAAATGCAGTTAGAGATTTAGGCACAAATCTTTAACCATTTCGTTGCTATGTATTTCTTGTTTTCTGTTTTTTTTTTCATCTCATGCAGCTATGATCACCTTTATATAGGTGTAGTACTCAAACCCTAGTCAATGGAATTAAGAGGAATTAACGGCCAATTAATCTCCTCTTAATGTGCTCCATAATACCAGGAAAGTGGTTACAAGACCAATTAAACGTGGTCATTAACTCCACTTGAATTGGTCAAAGACCGTTACAAGTGTTCATGTTCAGCTCCAGCATCAGTCTATCCTTCAGTCTCACTGAAGCATCAGCGACCCCTGAAGGGTGTTCCGCTGAAGCCTTCAGTACTGAAGAAGACATGCTGATGAGTAAATACTGAAGACAATTCTTCAGTGGAGTTACTCCCTGATGAATACCTTCAGTCCAGAGTTCAACTCACTGAAAAGTGAACTCACTGAAGATCATCAGCAATGCTGAACAACAAGTTACCTACTATAAGAGTCTGGGTGTTCAGGGACTTATGGGTGTACACTCCGTACCTCCTTACCCATTCACCAGTATGAACTGAACCCACAATTGAACTATATTTCCAACAATCCAATATAGTACAATTCCTTTTGCATGAAAATTAACATTAACAAAACCAGTGCATCAATGAAAATATCCTAAGGATTGAATTTCCATCTTAGTACAATACTTCAAACATTCGAGAATCATGGTGTTCTAAGAATTGAACCCTTCAACTACTTTGAATACCTGAAGATAGAATACACACAAGTTTTCAAATACATAACAACTCCTGACACTACTAGCCATGTGTCCATATCCAAATTCATAAATGTTGTAAGAGCCAAGTCCATGCTCTCTGGGGCGGCGAAACCTCAACATTTACATAGGTGGTTCCTCTTTAGTTCATGCTCTTGCTTCAGCACTTTTTCAAAGACATTAACCATTGAAAAGTTTTTAACTTCATCCTCCTTCAGAAAGTACAAGCACATCCTTGGGATGATATATATGTGCTTCAGTCCCCTGAATGTTCAGCTTTCCACATTGAACTCAGCTCCCAAGTTTCCTCAGGAGGGAGTTGGGTGTCCTAGCATTTAGTGACTAGAGTGGACTTTTAAACCCATCACTTCAGCAGAGTTTATAACCAAGTCTCTAGCCAATCCCTTCGTCAAGTGATCAACAAATTTTGTTGAGACCTCACAAACTCTATTGAAATTACCCCATTCATGATTAACTCGCGAATCATGCTATGTCTAACACCTAAGTGTCTATACTTACCATTGTACATTTGGCTATATGCCTTAGCCAATGTAGCTTCACTATCACAATGGATAGAAATGGGTGCCATAGGTTTGACCCACAATGGAATCTCAAGAATCAAGTTTCTCAACCATTCAGCTTCTTTGCCAGCAGCTGCTAGAGCCATAAACTCAGATTTCATGGTAGAAACAGTAATGCAAGTTTGCTTCTTGGATGCCCAAGAAATTACACCACCACCAAGTAGAAATACCCATCCACTGGTGGTTGAATTATCCTCAGTATTGGTGATCCAACTTGCATCAGTGTAACTTTCCAACACTGAAGGATATCCAGTATATGACAAACAATAATCCATTGTTCCTTTCAAATACTTCAGTACTTTCTGAATTGCTTGCCAATGCTGAATTACTAGTCATGGCATACATCAAGCAACCAATAACCCTTGAATACTCAAGCTGGGAGACAGCCTGACCATTGTTAGGCATCAGTTTCTCACTTGTATCCATAGGTGTACTCACTGGAGTACAATCAAAGTGATTAAATTTATTCAGCACCTTCTCAATGTAATGAGACTGAGAAATCACAATACCATCACTTTCATGTTTAATCCTTATGCCAAGGATAACATCAGCCTCCCCTATGTCTTTCATGGAGAACTTTGATGACAAAAATTCCTTTGTCTGATCAACCTTAGCTTGGTCAGTACCAAAGATTAACATGTCATCAACATATAGGCAAATGACGACTCCTTCACCAGATTCATCAAATTTGCTATATACACATTTGTCAGATTGATTGAGTGAATAACCATTAGACAAAACCACTTCATTAAATTTCTGGTGCCATTGCTTAGGTGCCTGCTTCAGTCCATATAAGGACTTGATCAGTTTACACACCTTGTGCTCATTACCAGGCATGATGAAACCCTGAGGTTGGTTCATATAAACCTCCTCATCCAAATCACCATTTAAGAATGCTGTCTTCACATCCATCTGATGAATAATCAGATTGTGAATACTTGCTAGAGCAATTAGCATTCTTATGGTACTGATACGTGCTAATGGAGCATAAATATCAAAATAGTCTGTCCCTGACTTTTGTTTAAAGCCTTGAATGACTAGCCTTGTCTTGAACTTTTCAACAGTTCCATCTGCCTTCATTTTCCTTTTGAAAATCCATTTGTTACCAAGTGGATTACAACCTGGAGGTAGATCAACCAACACCCAAGTGTTGTTTCCCATGATGGAATCCATCTCATCATTTATTGCTTCTTTCCAGAAAGCAACATCTTGGGACTTCATTGCTTCATCAAATGTTTTGGGATCATCCTCAACATTATAGCAATAGGAGTATTGATCAGAGACCCCATCCCTTGTTCCTTCAACCAAGTATAGTTGAAACTCAGGCCCAAAATTTCTTGGAGTCCTATGCCTTGTGCTTCTTCTAAGCTCGGGCTCAGGTTGCTAAACCACAACCTCATCAGTGATCCTTTCAGGTTCCACTGAAGCACCAATGTCCTCAGCTCCAACAGGAGTCTAAGGCTTGGTCTAGGGACTGATGAGAATTTAGTCTCATCAAATTTAGCATCCCTTGATTCAATGATTGAGTTCACTGAAACTGAATCATTAGGTTCAATAACATAAAACCTATAAGCCTTGGAATGCTCAGCATATCCAACAAAGATGCACTTAATGCCTCTTTCACCCAAGGTTTTCACCTTTGGATCAGGGAGTCTTACAACAGCCCTACAACCCCAAACCTTAAGATAATTTAAGTTTGGTTTTCTTTTAGTCCAAAGTTCATAAGGGGTGATCTTGTTCCTTTTGTTGGGAACCCTATTTAATAAATAGAAAGCTTTTAACATAGCTTCACCCCAAAACCCTTGACTTAATCCTGAATAGGATAACATGGAATTAACCATTTCTTTCAGTACTCTATTTTTCCTTTCAGATACACCATTTTGCTGAGGGGTATAAGGAGCAGTTGTTTCATGGATAATACCAACAGACTGAAAATACTGAGCATCCATGTACTCACCTCCCCTGTCAGTCCTTAATATTTTGATTTGGACTCCTTGTTGTAATTCAACTTCAGTTTTAAATACTTTAAATTTATCTAATGTTTCATCCTTAGTATGTAATAAGTAAACATAGCAAAACCTAGAAGCATCATCAATAAATGTTACCAAGTATTTCTTATTCCCTAATGAGGGAGTAGCTTGCAAATCACATAGGTCACTATGGATTAGTTCCAAAACTGTAGTTACACGTTTTACATCTTGAAATGGTTTCTTAGTTATTTTGTTCAGCATGCAAGTCTGACACTTTTCAGTGTCCATGTCAAATACTGGGATTAAGCCATCCTTAGACATATTTTGCATCCTCTTAAAGTGGACATGGCCCAGTCTAGCATGCCATAGTAAAGAATCCTTCAGTTTACTGGTGGATACTGAGGCTGAACAAATATTTGCACTACCAGCACTAAATGAGTTAATGCTGGTGGTTGTTTCAATATTAAGCCTGAACGATTGATTGCTCAAATAATCAAAACCAATAAACACACCATGTTTGGATAAAACAAATTTATTAGATTCAATCACTTGTTTATAACCACAATTATTTAAGACACTACTAGAAACCAAATTCTTCCTAATATTAGGAACATGCAAAAAATTAAACAAGCTAACAATCTTTCCAGAACTAAACTTAAGATCTACACAACCACGTCCATGCACTAGGGTTGTTGACTCATTTCCCATGTGAAGAATAGATCCATCATTCAGTGACTCATAAGCCTTGAACCATCATCTATCTTTACACACATGAACAGTTGCTCTAGAATCAACCCACCACAAAACATCATCATCCTGCACAAAATAAGCTTCAGATAATATGTAACATAATAAATCTTGAGAGATTCATTAAACATATTCTGACCTTTCAGTGTTATGTTGTTAGAACCAATCACTGAACCTTTTGTGCCTGATCCACTAGCTTTACTGCCAGTATCAACACCTTTGCAATCCCTTTTGAAGTGTCCAGGTTTCCCACATTTCCAACAAGCCACTGATGACTTCTTGTTAGGATTTGCTTTGGTGTTATCCTGATTCTTACGTTTGCCCTTGTTGTCATCGTACCTGATGGAGTTGTTATGCTCTACCATATTGACAACTGATGAACCAGCAACATTGTAGCTCTTTGGCTTGTCACTTTCATGACCCTGAGGGATTCCTCTATGCGCAAATGACTGCCCAACTCAACAAGAGTTAATTCCTCCTTCTTATGTTTCAAGGTATGCTTGAAATCTTTCCAAGAAGGAGGTAATTTATCAATGACACAAGAGACCTGAATGGTCTCATCCATATTCATTTTATGTTGTGTAAATCTACCAAGTATTCCAAGAAGTTCATTGTATTGTTCCATGACTAGTCTTGAATCAGTCATTTTGTAATTTTTGAAATCACTCACAAGGAACTTCTTACTTGATGCATCCTCAGCCATATATTTGGCTTCCAAGGAATCCCATAGTTCTTTACCAGATTCAGAATTTTGGTAAATATCAAATAAAGAATCAGACATACCATTTAGAATAATACCACGACACACATAGTCGTCATTCTCCCATTTGCTCCTTTTCCTTTGTTCCTCCAAAGTAGCATCATCACCATCATCAGGTATAGGAGTTGTCAGCACATACACCACGCTCATGGTAGAAAGAAGAAAGTGCATCTTCTTTTGCCATCTTCTGAAATCCAACCCTTCAAACTTATCCAGCTTGGAGAAGTTAGCCACCATATGATTCATAGCAGCCGCCATTGATTATCACAAAATAATTTACTTTGATTGTTGGAGTTTACTTCGTCCCAACCAGGGTATAGATAATCAATCCTAGCTACGTACCAAAACAGTGGTTACCGGATATCACTTGGAATCGTGTAATCACTTTCCAAAGTAAATTATTCGACCCTAATGCCTGGGTATCACGAATACCTACTTGGGATAAGACCAAATGCAGTTAGAGATTTAGGCACAAATCTTTAACCCTTTTGTTGCTATGTGTTTCTTGTTTTCTGTTTTTTTTCATCTCATGCAGCTATGATCACCTTTATATAGGTGTAGTACTCAAACCCTAGTCAATGGAATTAAGAGGAATTAACGGCCAATTAGTCTCCTCTTAATGTGCTCCATAATACCAGGAAAATGGTTACAAGACCAATTAAACGTGGTCATTAACTCCACTTGAATTGGTCAAAGACCGTTACAAGTATTCATGTTCAGCTCCAGCATCAGTCTATCCTTCAGTCTCACTGAAGCATCAACGACCCCTGAAGGGTGTTCCGCTGAAGCCTTCAGTACTGAAGAAGACATGCTGATGAGTAAATACTGAAGACAATTCTTCAGTGGAGTTACTCCCTGATGAATACCTTCAGTCCAGAGTTCAACTCACTGAAAAACTCACTGAAGATCATCAGCAATGCTGAACAACAAGTTACCCACTATAAGAGTCTGGGTGTTCAGGGACTTATGGGTGTACACTCCGTACCTCCTTACCCATTCACCAGTATGAACTGAACCCACAATTGAACTATATTTCCAATAGGTTCTTACAATGATAACAGGGGCTTGAAGTAGCACTGCTGTTTTCTTCAAGAAATTAATAATTACACCAGGGGCTTCATCTTTCGATGCAAGAAAATGAACCCATGTGTAACGAGAATAATCATCCACAATTACGAGGACATACCGCTTTCCATTAATGCTTTTGATTCTCATTGGGACACACAAGTCCATATGTAAGAAATGTAACCTATTCGTTGAGTTGGGAACAGGTTTGGGTTTGTGAGGTTTCTTCTTACTTTTACCTTGCTCACAGGAAGGACAAAGATGGTCTTTTGTATATTTAAACTTTGGAAGACCGGTAACAAGATCATCTTTCGCAAGTTGGGTGATGGCATCGAAATTGAGATGAGATAACCTTTGATGCCATAACCATGACTTTGTTGAAGTGGCCCGGGCCATGAGACAAATTGGAGAAGCAGCAGACATTTGAAAAAGATCAATGGTGTAAAGGTTGGTGGTATGATTTCCTTTCAACAAATTAATTCCTTCAAGATCTCTTACAAAACATGTATGACTTCTGAAAGCAACCTCCAAGTCTGAATCACAAAATTGCCCAACCGAGAACAAATTGTGTCCTAAGCCATCAACAAAAGAGACTCTGGTGATGATTATATTTCCCCAATGAAGATCACCATAGCCTAGAATTTCCGCAACATGATCATTTCCAAATCGAACAGTTCCCATGAAACGCCATACAAAGTTCTTGAGAAGGCTTCGATTCCCAGTCATATGTTTGGAACAGCCCGAGTCCACGCACCAGAGACAAATTTCAACAGCCTCAGAGGGACCGTCTGAATCATAAACGGGAGCTTTGTCAACATGCATTCCTGAGGTAGATGCTTGCAGTAAGTTAGCCATCAAGATGTAGTTGGCATTCACCTCTTCTCCCTCGTCATATTCTGCAGCAGAAACCATAAGATCGAATTCCTCAGCTTGAAGTGGAATCCCTGCCTCTTCCTTTTGTGCTATGAGAAGCCGAGTATGAAGATAAGCAACATCCCTCTTATTTTTGGCTGTGCAATCTCGAGCATAATGACCAAATCCCCTGCAGTTGTAGCACTGAATCTGACGATTGTTGTTTCCATTTCCCGTACCAGTATTCTCAGCCCTTGCAGCCACAATGTTTCCCATCTGGTTACCAACCGCTGGCACAACTATTAACCCATTCTGATTACCCGCATTCGGAACATTCAGATTCTGACCATGGTTTTGACCATACTGATTTCCTGCATTGCCAACGGTCTGCCCAACATTCTGACTATATTGTTGAAACTGAGTCCCCGTGTTCCCAACAATTACCAATTGGCGATCTTGATTCGCATTCATGAAAGGTTGAGCAATCTGCCTATTTCTAGTGTTCGAGGAGATTCTCTGATTGTTGTTAGTGGGGTTAATGGTGAATTTGAATGCCTTTGCAAGAAGGGCAAGACCATTATTAATAGCATGGGTAGGATCGGTGATGTCATCAAAACAGGCAATGGGTTGTTGTAAGTAATTCACAGTAGCAGGAGGTTGATATCCATAAGAGGTGAGTTGTTGTTGTTGTTGTTGTGGCATGAAGTTACTTGATGAGGGTTGATGGTAGGGTACCATGGGATATGACATAGATGACGGAGAATTTCCCATAAAAGCCAATGGATCTTGGGTTTTGGCACGTCTTTTAGCCCTAATTTCGTTAGCTTCATCTTGATTCATCTTCAAATAATCATATACTTGAGTGTAGTCCACGACATGAAGATACTTGGTTTGACTGACAAGAGTGACATATCGTGACCATTCAGAAGGAAGATTATCAAGAAATTTGATGTTGGCAACAATTTGTGCAGGTTCATGTTTGTTTCTTCTAAGATGATTCATGAGGGTTGAAAACCGATGGTAGTAAGGTTCAATTTGTTCCCCTTCAGTAGACGTAAATTTCTCCCATTCACGAAGCAACTTAGTTTCCTTTTCTTGTAAACCTATTTCACTCCCCTTCATCATTTTCTGAATCCTAAGCCTCATCTCGTGTGCGGTTTCACAACTATCAACAGCAGCATAAACATCTTCAGGAAGTCCCATGAGAATGAATTGAATTGCTTGATCATCAGCGTCGAGTTGTTTGGATTCAACTTAAGTTAATTCTTCATCCGTTTGCTCATGACTAGAGTCAGCCACTGGGTTAGCATTCGTAGGGTCCCCAGGGACAAGAATTGTTCTTCTAACATACGGACCTTTTTGAATCAAGTTGACAATCAACTTTCCCAAAGGTTTACATTTTGCATAACGAAGGAGACGACTAGCCCATGTAGTGTAATTCTCCTTGGTAAGCATGGGTGGACGATTCTCAGTACCCGCAACATAAATATCTTGTTGAGACGTCATCGTAGAAGTCGTGTGAAAAATAGGATCTCAATTCGTAGAAAGCGTGTGTTGGAGTGTCGACAAAATCAAACTTTGCCTAAATTTCCTAGCCCGACAAAAATACCTCAGTCCGACAAAACGGTAAGCTGAAAAAATTGTGTATCGCCAAATTTTGAAATTGAGTTAGAGATAGCCAAAAACTAGTAGGGAAAAAAATTGATTTTACTTGACCTAAAAATTTTAACTTTTTTTTAATCTTCGTGTAAACTATGTTTCGAGACAAGTCTAGATAGTGGCTAAGTCTAAAAAATACACGAACAAGATTTGACCAAACAGATCGCAGTCCCTGATCGTAGTCCTTGATCATAAGGATTGATCGTAACTAGGGATCGCAGTGGCTAGATCGTAACAATGGATCGCAGTGGCTAGATCGTAACAATGGATCGCAATGGGGATCGCAACCTGTGATCGTAGTGAGTGATCGCAACACGTGATCGTGGTCAGTGATCGCAACACGTAATCGTGGTCAGTGATCGCAACACGTGATTGTAGTCAGTGATCGCAACAAGTGATCGTGGTCAGTGATCGCAACATGTGATCGTGGTCGGTGATCGCAACATGTGATCGTGGTCAGTGATCGCAACACGTGATCGTGGTCAGTGATCGTAACACGTGATCGTGACCTTGGATCGCAGTGGGGATCGTGATATTGGATCGCAAGTAGAAACCCCAGGTTTATGCGATCGCAATACACAGATCCTAACAAGTAAAGTGTTCGAGACTTGTAGGCAACAAGAAAGATGAGATTTTTTCTTGGGAATTCGTGTTTCTAGCCAAGCCAATGTACCCAAATCGCTACTATAACTACTTAGAAGATATATGAAACACGAAACACAATAAAAACAAGGACAACACCCAAGAGCTATCCACGAATCCCTTGGCGAATGATACCACTTATAAGACTTATGCACACGACTTAACCCAATACAAATAACATCATGGAATAAACCAAAAAGAAAGATTATATTAAGAAGAATAAAAGAGAAGAACAGAAAATGGTTGTGAATTCCTAGTGAGAGAAAGACATATGTTTCTCTCTCTACAATCTATGAAATGGAATACACACACACTCAAATGAGGTGCTAGGGGCCTTTTATACTACAAGTGTAAAGTATAGAAGGGCTTCCTCATTTGAGTGTTCGGGACTAATTCCCGTTACGTACATAACATTATACTAGAACTCTCAACACCATTATGTAGCTTTTTCCCCGAGCTTCACAACGGTATATTATATGACCATCACTTTAAATACTTCTAACATAGTCTCTAGGAGTTAGTAAGTTGTTATGTCATCACTTACTAACTCCATCATCCTTTGTTCTTTGCATCACATACTGAAATCCGCCTCTGCCAATGACGAGTCTATCTCGTCGACTCTAAAGAACACTGAAGAATGACACACTAAACTTATAACTTACTTAAGTTCAATGACTAACACAACTTAGGATACTTTACATACAAATCCTGTGCAAGGGATAAATCAAGCATTGAATTGACCCAACATAGACTTAATAAGCCACAAGAGCTTAATTAAACTACAACTTGTTTTATTAAGATGGAGTTTAAGATTAAGACTTTGCAAAGCCTAACAAGAAAGAAGCCCTAGTACAATGGATAACACGTTAGCCCCCCTTCAGAGAGGTCGCGTGTTCGAAACCATGCCAGGTAGTTTTTTTTTGGTTTTTTTGGGCAGAATCAACCCCACAAGCTTTGGCTTGTGGGAAGGTGAAATTTAAGCTAAAATCAAAAGCAATAAGCACCTAAATAAACAAAAACACCAGAAAGATAAGCCGTTAAGAAAATAAGACTATTACACTATCACCCAATACTTGAGAAACCAATAAGCAGTTTATCAAATATCTGGTAAAACTATAAATTGGGAACTCGGACAGATACAGATAACAAGATTCCTATGACTTTTGATTAAGCCACAAGCTCTAAAAAAGCTACTAAACTAAGAGAAAACTAACCAGACACCTATAACTACCCTAAATCTACCAGACTTCCAAAAAATACACCTTCCAACAAAATCAAACTATTGATTATACTATCTGTTATATAATGCTATTTTTAGACAGATAATGTGCAAATTGTGTTCACAATTGCTCAACAAAACTACACAACCAACAATTGGCAATACACAAACCAGATAACTCAACAAACTATTGATCAAGGTTAGATAGCATACAAAACTAAATCATGAACAAAAATTACCCTAGTCTATGCATAAAACACAAGGGCGTATGAAATTAAGATTTTGTACTATAATTATCAAACCAAATGCATAAATCAATGATCCTAGAGTACCCTAACATGTGCAGATAAAAAGTCTCCCAAGTATGTGTCACCCGACCCTTGAACAACCATTAACCAAATATCCCTTTACTGATTTTAATAAAAAATTAATAAAGAGAGTTATGCAAAAACAAAACTCTAAATCAACTTAACCACATAATTATCAATCAAACATTGAGCCATATCATGGGATTAAATACCCCGACCTCCCAGAGGCTCCCGAGAAAGCTATTTCAGCCTTCTGGACAGTTCAATGCTAATCTAACATTAAACATATACTATTTAGCAGTCACATGAAAAACATGCCATATCATAAAATCACATGAAGAGTTAGGGAGTTTAAACACTAACCCTTCTTGACCATTTCAGGTCAAGAGAGCTAGGTTATGCCACCAGCTATTTCTTCAAGAATCTTTTGGGCTTATTGGATAGTTGTTTAATATGAGAGAGTAAAGAGGACTACAACAATCCACCCCAAAAGACTACATCAATCAAATTTGGGGGTATATCTTGTTTATTGTTTGAACACAACACACCAACAAAACAAGCAAAGTTACAAGCCCCAAATTCTTAGTCAAAAGCTGTGTGTCAAACAGCTTTTGCTTAAGCTTTTGGAACAGTTAGTCTAAATAGAAATAGAGATTTTTGGAAAACCAAATTTTTGGAACCAAGCTTTGTAAACCATAAAAGTAACAAACAAGAAAATTAACTTCTTGCTTATACTCAAATTGTGCAAGTGATTTGTCAAATCACTTGAACAATTATCCTATAAGCAAAAAGGGTCTCAGAATTTTTGACCAAAATATTTGAACAAAAATTTGATAACTAAGATTGCTTTGCAACAATAAAATGCAATAACATTTAAAAGAATAAAATAAAGTGGAACACAGAGATTGCAAGGCCAATTTACTTATTTAACTTATCTTTAAAAAGGGTTTAAAAAACTAGAACAAATGGAAATTCTACATTCTGCTATCACTATTTATATTTCTACAATGAAAATTCTAGAACTATAAACCCTAGAAGATGAAGTCCCAATAATGCCCTTAGAGATGCTGTTGAAGATGCTTTATGACACTTTGGATCCGAATTTGAAAGTGAGCATTTGAAGTCAAATGGGAGTCTTGTGAATGTACATATGTGATATGCAATCGAATCTTTGATAATAGCCATCTATTCATGTTGTGTTGATCAAGTAACATGAGTAGAACCATTGGATTGGTGCCATGTCTTCTTCATTGCCAAAATAGGGGGTTTTGGGGCATGGAAACACGAGGTGAGGGTCCACAGGGGTGAGGTATGATTTTTCATCACATGAATAGGTTTAACAAACCTTCAATTAGGGATCTAAATTTGATTGGATTGTACCCCCTTGGAGTAGTGTCAATTTGTTGATTAGGGTTGAAGTTGCTACAGTGCAACTGTTGATCCGTTTTGGGTTTATTAAAGTTGTTAACCGCTAATTTTATTATCATTAAACGTGATTTGAAAGTTAATAATAAAAGTGGTTGGGCTGAGGTTTGGTCGGGTAGAGGTGTAAGTGTTGGGATGATTTTCGTTTGTAAAGTGGGCTTGGTGGGTAAATGATGGGTTTGATTGGGCAAAGGGAATGGACTGGTCGGGTTCGGGTGGGTTTTGTATTGATATGGATTTGTTATTGGACTGTTTTGACCCCCGACTCTCAACAAATTTACAATCTTCACCCATAATACTTTCACAACTTTTCTTTACAATTCCCTTTGTTAAACACTTTTGGCTAATGACAATTTTAGTCCTTTTTGTTCATGATAACTTCCATAAGGACTTGAAATGCATTTTGATCATTCTTCAAGGGCTAGTTTTGACAAATATTCAAACTTCAAGGACTAATCTTATATAAATTATTCTTCAAGGACCAATTATGCAAGTCTTCAAAGTTGAGGAACCAAACTTGTAATTCTTTAATTCTTCAAGGGTATGTTTGGAAAATCCACATTTAGTTTTGGTTCTTTGTGCGGCTTCATTTCTCGTGTTCGGTTTTGCTTGTTTCTAGTTATCTTTTGTTGAATTCACGATATCCAAACCTATAATCACAAATTGAACAAATACAAAGTGTTGGGAATAAAATTAACCAAGTCCCTAGCCGCTGAAAAAGAGAATTCTAGACGCTGACTAATGGAATGAAGCCGCTGACAAAGAGAATCCCAGTCACTGAAAGATTGCATGAGCTGCATGGATCAACACGTCTTTGTTATATTAGGAAGATATGTTCGAATAAGTTATTTACTATGTTGATCTTTGAATATCTTCCTAGAATAGTTGATCTTAGATTTTTGTTCGAGGATCCTTATCATATAAAAGGAGACCTTAGGGGTCGTTATTAAGATCACGTTTTCAATCTCTTTGTTCACTGTTATTATTATTATCAATCAAAGTTGAAAGTTTGGTAATCGTTTGTATTCTTTGTTCTAAGTATTAATTCCACATAGTACTTAGATTATTGCAAATAGAAAGTTCTCTACGTATTACTTTTGATCTAATCTTGATAATGCAAAGCTAATTCGATCTAAGTTTGGGATTAACAAGTGGTATTAGAGCTTGTTGATGAACTTTGATCAAAAGAACAAAACCCTAAAAACGCACAATACCCTAATCCCAAAAACATCATGTCATCCTCATCCAATAACACTAAATCAAACTCAAATGGTCCCCTAAACAACCTCAAAGTTCCCATCCTGGACCCTGATAACTTTGAACTATGGAAATTCAGTTTTCAACAATATCTTGAAGTTGACAATTATGTCCTTTGGGAGATTATTGAATTTGATAATTCCTTCAACAAGGAACAAAAGATGGCCGATGCTAAAGCACAAAGACTAAAAGCAGGTGTTGATCCCAAAGTCAGATCTTAAACCTTAATAGCTTGTTTAAGGGTTGTGATAGAAAGAAAGAATTCAATCTAACACTAGAGAAACTTTGCAAAGCAAAGTAACTAAACAAGATGCGGAATATAATGTTTAGCACAAGAACAATATAATTGAAATGTTGAACTTTAATATATCAATGATATACGAATACCCTAAAATGGTATTAGGGTTTACAAAACCTTAAAGTATGACAATGAAAGACAAATGAGAAAGACACCCTTTGCATGCTAACCTAGTGAGTCCTTTTATAGCCACAAGGACTCACATACAAGATCACTACTAACAAACTTGGAAAGTATTAAGGAATAATAACTGAAACGCGTAAAAATCTATTCCATGTTTATCTCTGATAGCAGGGCCTTTGACTTCAGCAGGGGAACCAATCCCCCTGCCTTTGTTATTTAGCAGGGGGAACTTACTCTAGCAGGGGTACGAATAATCAACTAGCAGCGGAAACAAATAAGCATAGATTTATTCCCAACAATCCTCCCCTAAACTTGTGCTTTCCCCTAAAGACAAGTTTCTGAATAAATACTAGTTGATGAGGATGCTTACAAACTTTCTGGCCAAATCTGACTATGAACCATTCTTACCAGATCATAAGCAACAAGCTTTTTAGCATCTACAATTAAGTTAGCCTGTGCTAGTTTCTTCAAGGTCTCCTGAGAGAAGGGATAATACCTATGATTGACCAAGTACACACTTACGCCTTCCATCACTACCTCATAGACCCCAGAATTGGTAAACAGCTTCCAATACAACAAATTTCCTTTATTCACTGCATCAAATATAGGATCAAATAACTCATGCTCATACATCCTATGCATGCACTCCCAGATTACCCAATCCCTCTCCACCATCCATGGTAGGAGGTTTTGCAGCAAACATATTCTTCAAAATTTTCCACAGATCTTCTAAGTCTTCACTATCCAAAATTTGAAACATGACATCTAGACTTAGAAATGTCTGTGCTGTATTGTCAGCCCTCGTAAGCTTCCACCAAGTCCTCCCTTTGTGTTCATAAACAGCATATTCTATGATAGCAAACTTCTTTCCAAGTTCACTAGGTGAGATATCATCATTTTCCTGTAGAATTAGCTGTTTATCAATTTCATCATTTGAAGGCCTTTGAGACTCTTTAGTAACTGTGCCCACTTTCTCCATTCTCTTGAGTCTTTTGGCTGCTCTTTGTACATTAAGTACAGACTTCTCAATTTCTGGAAAACTTCCACCTGCTTGATGTAATGCCCCTGCTTGTGATGATGCACCTGCTTGGGCTGATGCACCTGCTTGTGTAGTTTCCAAAGTTGTTTCTCCAGCTTTTCTTTTCTTAGATTCCCTGGCTTTCTATAGCATTTCACTTTGTCTCCTAAGATACTCAGCTTCCTCAGGAGTGTTGATAGTCATCCAATCCTCCACATCATATAATCTTAGGACTGGTCTGACTGCTCTTTTTATGGCTTCAAAACTCATATCTCTGAAGTCACCATCCTTCCACTTCCCATGTCTCTTAAGCAAAACTTTGTAGTGTTCAAGTTGCCCTTTCTCTGAAGTCAAATACTTCTCTCTCTGAATTTGATTTGCCCTTCTTTCTAGATACTCAGTTTAATATTTGTAAACAAGGCAAGTCAACTCATACCTGTCTTCCAAAGGAGCATTTATTAACTCCTTCTCCCATTGATCAAGAAACTCTCCCACATGAGGTACCCTGTCATCTAGTTCTCTATGCATAATCTCAACCTGCTTGAGCATATCTTTGGGCCTCATCTGTTGCATTCTTTGGTCCTGCATATCCATCTCCTCTTGTTGTAGCCTGAGAGCTACTTGTGCATCATGGGCTTCTTGAGCCCTTTGCTCTTCAGGAGTTAGATGCTTGTATTTTCTCTTGGGCTGTTCCACCATGATTCCTTTTCCTTTGTCTTTTGGATCCACTGCTGGTGCTGGTTTCACTTTAGATGCAGGTTCTTTGATTGTAATCCCCTTCTGAGTTGGTTGCTTTCTGTTCTTCCTAACAAAAGTTTGAGTAATATTCTTTGCAGGGGAATGACTTACAACAGTGGGATCAGCAATAGCAGGGGAAACTTTTGAAGCAGGGGCTTCTTCTGGATTGCCCATGGTGAGCAATGTTTGAGCAATATCTTTGGTTGCACTCCCCTTGTCACTTCCCTTATCAGCACTTCCTTTCTCCAACCCTTTCTCAGCACTTGCTATCTTTCCATGTACACCACCAGGATATGAATAGTACTGAGTAGACTCTTCTGTATTTGGAACTTCCTCCCCTTTGGAAGCATCCTCATCTGTTGATATAATCAGTCTGGGCTTTCTCCTCCCCTCAAGAGTATCAAGTCTGGTTTCCAAGTTATTGATAACCAGGCTTTGCTTTTTGACATCTTGTACCAGATATGCATTCTGCCTTTTCAGACTCATACACATTTTCGTCAATTCCAAATTAGTCAAAGGTTTCATACGGCTCTCAATCCTAGAAGGGGATGTATCCCCTTTTTGGATATCATGGAGTGAGGGAGAGGACTTACTGATGGTGTCACTGTCCTGCTCACCCCTTGAGGATGAGACAGTAGTGGCAGCCAAACCCTCAGGTTGCTCCAAAACCTTGGAGACTCTCCTCTCTGCTGCTTGTGAAGATTCACCAGGCAAGGGAGACCTAGCAAACCTGGATTTAGATCGCCTTTCATGTTGTGGATCAGCAGGGGGTAATGGACTAGCAGGGTGTAGGTTCTTGGCAGGGGAATCAGAAGGTTGGTGTTTATTTGTTTGATTCTTGGCTTCTTCCCGTCTGATTTGGTTCATCATAATTGAAGTTAGTGGAATGGTTTTGCCAGAAAACAGGGGTGATGATGCAAGAAGTGTGGTGAATAGTTTGGTGGTATGTTTGGTTGCTGAAAAATAGTTTTTGTGTTTAATTGGACCATGATCACTCATATTCAGCAAAAGTTGTATAAACCTTGGGTACATACAAAATTTTGAGTTGCTTGAAACGTTTTTAGCCATTCCTTTAAAAATCATTTGAGAAAAACAATACTTCCTCCCTGTTGCAAAGCAGATCAGGGCAGAAGCCATCTCACTACCAAACTCATTAAAAGCAGTGGTTTTTGGTGACAAACATTGCAAAATTGTATGAATCAAATATTTCCAATGAGGGGCAAACTGGCCTTTAGCAAACTTACATTTTTGGTTTTTAGAAAGTTTGTACCCCAATTTAACAAGACCTGCAAAAATTTCAGCCTCAGAAAAGTTGGTTATCCCATCCTCATCATCAAGGAGAAGATTCTCCCTGATGGAGGCAAGTGTAATCACCTTGGGATGACCATCAACAGTGCTTTGAATTGTAACTTCTCCATTCACTGTTTTGGTCATGGCTTTAGACCAGAACTGCTGAATGTGTGAGGTATAGATTCGAGGATTGATGAGAAGGGCCACTCTAAAGTATGATGACTTTAGAAAGGCCACAACATCAGCAAACTCTGCTGGTTCATCATGTAACAAAGCGATTTGGTTATGATTAACAACAATTTTGAGAGTCATGATAAAGTTTGAAAATAGTTTGAAGGTTTATAAAGGTGAGAGGTAGGTGGGATTAAGTCGAGAGAGAGAGATGGACCTGCTGGTGAAGGGAATTAAGTTTTTATAGGCGAATTGAATAGCTGTGATTGGACCAAATTTTCAAATTGCAAAAATATCAAAGATAAATCTTGATAAAAAAGTAATTTATTTGAAATAATAAAGAAAAGATTACCAATCAGCGAAGAAAGCGCCTTAAATATCTTTTAAAAACAATAAAATATTCCCTAACCAAAATTTGTGCAAGCAGGCCCAACGGCTATGAACAGGGTAACGGTATTGTCGGTCAACGGTCAAACAGGGGAATGTTATGATAGCAGGGGAATGAAAAGAGGAAAGCAGGGGAAACTTTCCTAGAGGTATTGGACTAGTCATGGAGAGACCAATGCTAACTAGCTCTGCTCGAATGCACACACTTGTATACACAAGATAGATACATAGAAACTCAAGAGTCCTCTATTCAGCAACAGTCTCAGTACAAAAAGTCAATACATAAGTCATCCTACACCAGGTTAACCCAAGAAAACATGCATACCCCAGTCACCATCCCTACCTTGTCCCTTACCTATGGTCAGTCAGTCTTGGCAATGTGTGCCACACATCTGTATTTGAACAGCAAGCTGTTTTAATAGAGAAATGTAAGCACTCATTACAGTGCCTCAAGGTTTCAGAGTTCTGACAAGCTTTGAAGCAAGTCCTCATTACCCTGAACCCTCACTCACCAGTGGATATGATCTAAGATCATATATGAGTATCCTAAGGATACCCTGAGTCCTAAAGGTGTGACCTAACCTCCCCTGAAACATAGAGTATATACCTGATTCACCAATGAGAATAGGATGCACCATATGAACCTCTGCATTGTTAGTCTAAAACCACGTATAACCACTTTTGTAGAAAGAACAAACCCAGCTTAAGAGAAAAATTCTCTTAGCAGGGGAATGAACCCCCAGCAGGGGAATCTGTGTTAAAAAGCAGTGGAATAAAAAGTGATGGAAAAATGAACTAACAGTTATACAACAACAGCAGTGAAGCAACCCTGATCATACATGACAAAATAGACATCAGTTTTTAAGGAGTAACCATTCCAATACCTGCAACCAGATACTGAAACCTCCCTACTTCAAAAGCTTTTGTTAAAAGATCAGAAACATTAAGTTCTGTATCAATTTTCTCAGGGACAATTAGTCCTTTTTCAAAACAATCTCTGATAAAGTGATGTCTAATTTCAATGTGTTTAGTCTTGCTATGAAAAAGAGGGTTCTTAATAATGTAAATGGTGCTGTTGTTGTCAATGAATATCTTGGTTTTAAGAAAGTTATACCCATAATCAAGCAGTTGATTTTGCACCCAAAGTACTTGACCACAGCATGTAGCAGCTGCTACATACTCAGCTTCACTTGTGGATGTTGCCATAATGGTCTGCTTCTTACACTGCCAAGATATAAGTCTGCTTCCCAAAAATTGGCATCCCCCTGTTGTAGACTTCCTATCATTGTTGTCACCAGCATAATCACTATCTGAATAGGCTATCAGCTCAAATGGTGACTCCTTTGGATACCAAAGTCCTAAGGTAGGATGACATTTTAGATACCTAAAAATTCTTTTCACAGCAAATAAGTGACACTCTGTTGGTGACACCTGGTATCTTGCACATAAGCAGACTGCAAACATGATGTCAGGTCTTGAAGCAGTGAGATACATAAGAGACCCAATCATAGACCTGTAGTTCCTGACATCTATAGGCTTTCCAGGACCATCTTTACCCCATGGATGATCCTTGTCCATTGGAGTGGACACCTTCTTTCCATCAGACATGCCAAACTTCTTCACAATCTCAGCCACATATTTGTCTTGTGAGATAAATATCCCATATTTCCGCTGCTAAACTTGTAACCCCAAAAAGAAGTTTAGTTCTCCCATGGCACTCATTTGAAATTTATCCTGCATCAGTTTGGCAAACTCCTTGCTAAGCATAGAGTTAGTGGATCCAAAAATGATGTCATCAACATAGACTTGTACAAGCAAAAGGTCACCCTTTTGTTTCTTGGTGAACAGGGTCTGATCAATCTTCCCCCTGCTGAATCCATTGTCTAAGAGATATTTAGATAGAGTACCATACCAGGCTCTGGGAGCTTGGTGAAGTCCATACATAGCCTTTTTCACCTTGTATACTTTGTCTGGATGTTCTGGGTCTTCAAACCCTAGAGGTTGCATAACATAGACTTCTTCATCAATGGTTCCATATAGGAAGGCACTTTTCACATCCATTTGGAAAACAGTGAAGTCCATGAATGAAGCATAAGCAAGGAATAATCTAATGGCTTCAATCCTGGCTACTGGAGCAAATACCTCTTCATAATCAATTCCTTCTTCCTGAGTATACCCTTGTGCCACTAGTCTTGCTTTGTTCCTGACAACTATTCCCCTTTCATCCTTTTTGTTCATGAGTACCCACTTTGTTCCAATAGGCCTTGCCCATTTGGGACAATCCACCAGAATCCAAACCTCTTGTATGTCAAACTGTAAGAGCTCCTCTTGCATGGCTTCAACCCAGCTTGGGTCATTTAAAGCCTGAAAAATCTTCTTTGGCTCTTCTTGTGACAAAAATGCAGTAAACAAACAACATTGCATGTTGTCATGATTGAACTTCATGGTGATGTTAGCAATGAAGCTGTGCTCCTTTGCTGTATACCTTGTATGTCTAGGGGCTTCAGGATTACCAATGATTTGAGAGATAGGATGATCCTTATTGATTCTGTAGGTAGGCTGCATGATTACTTCTGTTTCATCTTCTTCCAAATCAGAATTGATGGGGCTATTTTGATTAGGAAAGAAGTCCTCAAAGGAACTTCCAAAAGATACAGCATGACCTAGAGATGGGTGCTGGTGAACAGAATGAAGCTCTGAGTAACTTGGACCTCCACTCTTGATTATTCTGCTTCCACTGCTGGATATAATAGGACCATCAGCTATGGGTGTAGATGATGAAATGAGTGGGGATTCTCTTTCTGCATCATTAGTATCATTAGCAACAGGATCCTTTGTGAAAGAGGAATCAATTGGTCTAGCAGGGGAATCCTGGATTCCACTGTCTTCAGCCATTCCGCTGCTTTTAGGAGGTGACATAGCAGGGGATGAGATTGGCTGTTCTTTTCCTAGAGAAGAATTATCTTCTTGATCATCAACTTCAATAGGAAATAATGAGGGTACATTCATGTACCTCAGGGGTGACTTCTCTGCACCAGTTGGTTCTTGAGTACCTGAAAGGTTAGTGTTCTGCAAAGCAACAGGTACATAATTCATAGATTTTTAAAGTACTTCTAAATCAAAGAACCAGTCAGGACCTGTTTGAACATCTTCAGGTTTGTCTTCAAGAAAGTTCACATGAAGATTTTCTGTGATTTTGCTTGTCTTCTTGTTGAAGACCCTATATCCCTTGCTGTTTAATGAATAACCCACAAAGTATCCATCATCACCCTTTTCACTAAACTTACCTAGATTGTCAATAGTGTTCAAGATGATCACATGACATCCAAAAGGTCTGAAAAAGTCAATTAAAGGAGGTCTTCCATTGAACAGCTGATAAGGGGTCTTGTTGTGTGCCTTAACCACCAAGGCCCTGTTTTGTACATAACAAGCAGTGGATACAACTTCAGCCCAAAAGATAACTGGAAGTTTGGAATCAGACAGCATAGTTCTTGTAGCTTCAATGAGTGTCCTATTCCTTCTTTCTGCCACTCCATTCTGTTGAGGTGTTCTTGCAATGCTGAATTGCCTCTTGATGCCTTTGTTTATGCAGAAAGAGTCCAGTTTCTAATTTCTGAACTCACCACCATTGTCTGATCTCATGGTGACTACCTTCATGCTTTTTGATAGTTCAATTTGATTGATGAACCCAATGAGTACATCAGCTGTGTCACTCTTCTCAAATAGAAAGAATGTCCATGTGAACCTTGAAAAATCATCAGTAATCACTAGACAGTACCATTTCTTCATTATGCTTGCCACAGAAGTAGGACCAAAGAGATCCATATGCAGTAGTTCCAATGGCTTGGTGGTGGACATACTTGTTTTTGATTTACAGGATGCTCTGTGTTGCTTCCCTTTCAGACAAGCAACACAAGTATGTTCATTGACAAAAGACTTGGAAGGAAGACCATGAACCAGATTATATTTTACTAGTTTGTTCATGTTATTGAAATTAAGATGACCAAGTCTTCTATGCCATTTCTTACATTCATCTACTGAGGCTTTGGCAATGAAACATGTTTCATTGTCTTGGAGAGATATGTCCTTGAGATCAATTGTGTACATATTCTTCTGTCTTGGTGTTCTGAGTACAATAGGAGTGTCTGGTGGTAAGACAAACTCCTTTCCTAACACCAAGCATTCAGTGTCAGTAAACAAGACAAAATTCTTGTTATCAGTCATCTGTGACACACTGAAGAGATTGTACTTAAGTTCTTTCACCAAGTAGACATTGTCAAAGGTCATCCCATTGGTGACAATAGTTCCTTTTCCTGTTATAGTTCCATGCCCATCTCCAAAAGAAACACCATCATTGTCATGCAGGGGCACAAAGTTAGACAGGTAAGATTTTTGTCCAGTCATACTTCTTGAGCATCCGCTATCCCAGTATGCTCTATCATCCCTTGTCTTCTTTGTCACCTGCAAAAAGAAAAACAAATTAGTTTTTCTTGGGGACCCAAGCCATTACAGACTTGGATCTACCTCGTGTATCAATGTAGGATAGCTTATCAAAGACTAGAGATACACCATTAGATTGAGTACCCCTTTTGGGTACCCAAACCCAACGAGCTGAGGCTTTCACAGCTTTTCCCCATCTTCCCATGCTCCTAGAAAGCAAAACTTTGTTAGCAGGGGATACCCCAGTTTTAGCAGGGGAATCCCTATGCTTAGCAGAGGAAACCCATCTTTTGTTTTGGCCTCTGTTCATGTGTTGGTAAGGTCTAGAGCCAGATCTATATGCATTATAAAGTGTTGGGATGGTCACAGAAGTGCTGGGCTTTGTGTGAACATCATTCTCCTTTCTAAGTCCAGGAACAACATATTTGTCGGTCACCCTGTTTCTCAAGGCAGGGGCAACATACTTGGCAGGGGAAAAGGATTTTGCCCCTGCATTTAGAAGAATGGTTTTAGGTTGCATATCCTTTAAGGGATTTGCAGCCACCATCTCCATTGGTGCCTTACACTCTTGATAAGTGTGCTCAAAACTGCCACATGTGAAGCAGGGTTTGGTGTTAATCACAAAGTCTTCTCCTAATTGGTGAGACTTTTGGTCATTCCAATTTCTTTGATTACCTCTTACAGTCCTCTACATACCAGCATATTTAATGGTAGACTTAGGGGACTGTGATCTGGTCTTAGATTTGGGAGAGCTACTCTTAGAACTAGAGTCACTACCAAAAATTCCTTCTCTTGAAAATAGAACAGGGTTATCAATTTTCCATTGTTTTAAAGCAACCTGTTCCTTTTCAAAATCCCTAATAACACTAGTTTTTACTAGAGACTCTTCAGTATCAAGATTATTAGGTATATAAGCACTCAAGTCAAACTCAATGTCATCCTGTTTTTGAAAACAAGGGAGACCAGTCCAGGACAGGTCTTTTCTAGGAAAAGGTGCATGGATGTTGGCAGGGGGTGGTGGTATGGTGGCATGCTCATTTTTAATCCCAAACTCTGTTTTGTCCCTAGGAGATTGACCAATTTCAACTGCTTTAGTTAAATCTTTTGAAGCTTTTCCAAATTTTTCAACTGTTTCCTCATCTATCTTTTGGTTAGTTTTAAAAATTTCAAGTTCAGCAGTCAATTCCTTTATAGATTGGTTATTCTCCTTGGCATCTCTTTCTAGAATCACAATGTGATCCCTATAATCACTTTCTCTTTGCTTAAACTCTCTTATGGTGGACTCTAACTGTTCTAAAGCACGTCTATAATTATCAAGATCATTATCACAATTGATATAGTCAGCTTTAACCTTTCTGATTTGATCATTCAAAGACTCAGTATTTTTCCTACAAGCTTTAGTACAATATGAATCATCATATACCTCATTGTCAGAGCTGGAGCTTGACATGGCCATAAGTGCAAAGTCTTCTTCTTTTTCTTCAGCAATCAAAGCTTGATTTCTTTCCACATTCTCTGTCATAGCACTCCAGTCCCATCCACTTGTTCCATCTATCCCCTGCATGGCTACCATGGCTTTAGCCCCATAATCATCATCTCTTGTTTCCTTTCTGTAGCTGTTTCCAGTCTTAGGTCCTCTGCATTCCCTGGCAAAATGACCCTTCTTGCCACAGTTGTAGCATTCACTTTTGTTTATCAAACCCAGCCACATCAGAGGGATTGATTGAGATTTTCTTCCCATACTTCTTGTAGAACCTATTGGCTCTCATGCTGAGCAGAACCATATTCCACTTGATATCCATCTCTTCTAGCCCTTGCTTACTGATTTGACTTAGATCTTCATGTAACACAGTAGATCCTTGTGACCCTTGAGATGCTATAAAAGCACAAGCAGTATCCAGGCTGAATGTAGCTGGTCTTTCTTCATCATAGGATGGTCCAGACCTGGTAGCAGGGGAATAAGTAGCATGGGCTACTTCAATTCCACTGTTCTTGGAGATTCCACTGCTTTGTCATATGAATGCCATGTTAGCAGGGGAATCAGTGGATCCACTTGAGTTGGTGGGAATCGTTCCTTTTGACTTCATCTCATTGACAACAGGTTCAAAAACTTTTAAGTTATTGTATATGTCATCAATGTTCTTGTTGTCCAAGTCATCCTTATTCTGCCAAATTGCCTTATAGACAAACCATTCTTTCTGGAGGCTGTTAAGAAACCTGGTGTTCACCTGCTCTTTTGACACCTCAATATCAAAGAATTCCAACTGGGCTACCATATCTTGAAGCCTATTGTAAATAGCTCCAATTGATTCATCACCAATTGCTTTGAAAGAAGCAAAATCATCCAGCATTTAATTCTTCTTCTTCTTCTTCTTTGTGGCTTCATTTCCTCCAAAGGTTGTGCCTATGGCTTCCCATAATTCTTTAGCTGTTTTGTATTTTCTGAATCTGAGTTGATGTCTATCAGGTAGAGCCAACAGCAATGAGCTGCGAGCCCTGACATCATGCCTTCTAGCCAGTATTTCCTTATCATACAGAGCAGCAGATTTCTTCTTGTCCTTACCTTTGGAACTTTCACCTTTTTCTTCATCCTTGCCCTCTTCAACTGCTAACATTTTGTTGAATTGATCACCAAATTCTATGATCTCCCAGAAAACATAGTGTTCCATTTTCAGGTATTGTTGGATTCTAAATTCCCATAATTCAAAGTTTTCAGGATCCAACATAGGTAACTTGAGGTTATTGTGGTTGTTGCTGTTTGAGGATGAGTCTGAACACATGTTTGCTATAAGGGGTTTGTTCTTGATTTAGACAAAGTTTCTCAACAAGCTCTGATACCACTTGTTGATCCCAAAGTCAGATCTTAAACCTTAATAGCTTGTTTAAGGGTTGTGATAGAAAGAAAGAATTCAATCTAACACTAGAGAAACTTTGCAAAGCAAAGTAACTAAACAAGATGCGGAATATAATGTTTAGCACAAGAACAATATAATTGAAACGTTGAACTTTAATATATCAATGATATACGAATATCCTAAAATGGTATTAGGGTTTACAAAACCTTAAAGTATGACAATGAAAGACAAATGAGAAAGACACCCTTTGCATGCTAACCTAGTGAGTCCTTTTATAGCCACAAGGACTCACGTACAAGATCACTACTAACAAACTTGGAAAGTATTAAGGAATAATAACTGAAACGCGTAAAAATCTATTCCATGTTTATCTCTGATAGCAGGGCCTTTGACTTCAGCAGGGGAACCAATCCCCCTGCCTTTGTTATTTAGCAGGGGGAACTTACTCTAGCAGGGGTACGAATAATCAACTAGCAGGGGAAACAAATAAGCATAGATTTATTCCTAACAGCAGGCAAGTCCGAGGTTGAAAGCTCAAGTCCTCAAGATTGAAGAGCTACGTCTGTTGAAGAGACATGTCAAAGAAGGAATGATATGAAGGCACTTAGTTGTCTTAAATGAGCTCTTAGACCAAAGGAGCAATTTAAGTTCAGAATGTATGAATCTGCTAAAGAGCTTTGGGAAGCCACTAAAGCTGTGACAATCCGTCAATTTATGGTCGATATTTTATTCTCAAATATTTATTTGAAAACCTTATTTTAATATTACAATATGAACTCACTTATTTTTGGGAAGAAATTTGGATTTACGTCTTGAAGTAGCATCGACTACGTCTAAACCGGAGGATTCAACGTTACGTGCTTACGTTTACATACACCGTCTTTGGTGACAGTCCGACATTTCAGAAAATAAATTTATCTGAGAATATTATTTTGGAGTTTTAAATTTGTGTTGGTTCATAAACTCAAAAATTTACGAGAAGAGATTAGGACTTACGATTTTATTTTAACGTCCTTTACGACTAAACCATAAACCTTAGGATTACGTATTTACGTTTTTGAACTTCGTTTTTGATGAGACAATTTTTATTGGATTCGTTTTGTGACGTTGATTCATAATTTATAAAAACGTTTTTCGTAAAACGACCCGAGGGCACGCAAATCGAGGAAAATAGAATCGAGGAGTACCCGTAAATAAATGGGGATGAGACAAGTGGGACACTTGCCCCACCCCCATCAAAACCGGCCACATTATGCTAAGTTACACCATGAGGTGTCAACACCTTAACAAAACTAACAACGCATGTAACTAGCTTACACATTAAGCTAGCTACTAAATCAAAACCATCAAACTATCTCATTTCTCTCATTTCACATGCAAAACCACCTCAAACACTCTCTCCCTCCCCCATTCTTGCCGTCCATTTCTCCTCCAAAACACCACCATCATATGATTTTTTTAACCACAAAATCCTATGTTATTTACACCAAAGTTGAAGACCTTTTGAAGCTCTCTTGAATGGTGGTGATTATAACATCCATGGAGGAGTTTTCATGGAGTAGGAGGGCTGATTTTCCACAAGGTTCTCATGAAGAATGATGGTCATGAAGATGGTCTTGGTGCAACACAAGTTTCTCCATCAAAAATCCATGTTTTCATCACAACCAACATCAACTTGGTGGTATAAAGATTGTCCTCCTCAACTTCTTGTTATTTTGATTATGTAAACATGTATTTTATTTCCTATTGTATATATTTATGATGATTATATGATGATAAAAATGTTATGTGGGGATTTGTTGCTGATAATCATGGATAAAAAGGTGAAAAACCATAAGAAACAAGGTTAAAATCTTTGTTAAATTTGATGGCTGTATAAAACAGTAAAGAAGTAAGTCATAAACTGATAAAATGATGAAGTGGAATATATTTACAGTAAGCTATGGGTCTTGTGCACATGTGAGAGTTGGCCATGCAATGGAATCAAAATAATGAGTGAGATATGATCAAAACAAGTTTAGGGTATAAATCTGAGGTTACTGTTTTGGACGATTTTTAGAAAATATTTAGAAGATGATTCAACAGTAGCCATAGAAGAGTTAAATGTAGCACATATCATGTAGTTTATGTGATAAAAATTTGAGCTTCTATCTCCATATAGAACTCAAGATATGGCAGTTTTGGTGAAGATGAAGTTAAAAATCAGATTTTTGGAAATTAAAGAATAATACTATTATATAAGCACTCACATTTTAATATATAAAATGTAAAATAAAAACCCACTAACTTATAAAACTTATTTATATAAATATATATAAAAGGTTAATTAAATGGATAAATTATATAAATGATGGTGAAATAATGTTTATAAGTAATAAAAACTATAAACATGATTTTTACGACTTTTTCGGCTATTGCCGTAAAATTAACGTTTTTGTTAAATAAAACTTAGATGGTTGGACCGTCTAATGAAAACTTTATAAAACTTATATACTGATATATAGACATTTATAACAAGTAAAAACAGATAAAACCCGAACTTTAGGGCATACGGACATTAACAAGCTAAGTAAACATATTGGACTAATACTTGGACTAATAATTGGACTAAATAAGATATAAACTTGTAAAAAGAACTTATTGGGCTTAACCCATTTGGGCCCAACATGGAAAGTATACATACTGATAAAATAAGTATAACAAGGATTTAAAACAAGTTAAGGAACTTATAATAAGTTTATTGGACTTAAAACACGTAAATGGGTAAAACTAGTAAACCAGTGTAAAAGTTATCGACGTATAACTCTAAAATGAGTAAACGAGAATATGTAAACCCACTTGATCATCATATATATATAATCATCATATGTATACATAATTGTTATTTTTATAAAGTCATTGGACAAACGTCTAAGACCGATTATTATTATTTGTCTAGGTTTCCGTGATTGAAGCACGTACCGTACATCCAAATCGCCGATAATCGTCTTCCCACATCAACGTGAGTTCATAGCCTCGCACTCTTTTAAATGTTTTTATAAATGTTTTATAAACCCGCGAGGGAGATTACATGTTAGTTTTTATAAAATAGGACACCATTTGTCCCGATTGTCTGTTTATTGATTTTGGACCCGAATGATTGAATGACCCGATTGTATGACCCGATAAATGATTAAAGGACCCGATAAATGAAAATAAATGGATTATTAAAGTTAGGTTATGTCACTAAAAGTCCCATTAGCATGAATTGTGAACTACCGGGAGTTGGTAGACGCTTATGCATTTAATAGTACTATTTGGGGACGATCACCCCAGTTCGCGCCTTGACGGTTGATCCCCGTCGTGCCACATTGATTGGTAAGCGAATTTATGTATGAGAAGATTTCCATAGCGTGACCTTTGTGACGACACGCTACTTTAGATGGGCAAAATTGGTATCGGGTTAGCTACCCGTTTTGGTTTAGTAAGGTAACAATGTCATGCGGCTTGTAATAATCCAAAAACTAACGAAATACTATTAGACGCTTCGAATTACGATGTATTGCCTGACTAGCAATACTGGGTCATACTATTGATATTATGTTTGTGTATTGGTTTTCGTAACCATATTCATATAACGGTTTTTATTTGATTTTATACAACGTCATAAGACGTATTGTATGACATTTTTACGACATTGGCTCGTATAATGATTTTTAAGGCTTTTTAATAACCATATTCATATAATGGTTTTATTTAATCTATACAACGTTGCAAAAACGTATTGTATGGTGTTTTTAACGATAATGATTCGTATAACGATTTTTAAGGCAAATGCCTATATTATGATTTTCGATAAAGATTTGTATAAAATGACTTTGGCTATTTTATGGCCTACTAAAATGATTTGTACAAAATGATTTTCAGTAATAATTTTTATACTGATATTATATTGATGGAATTTATTAAACTCTATGAATTCACTCGGCGTTATCGCTGACCTTTTCTTTTAACATGTTTTATCTCAGGTACTTGAAGGTAATTCTCGGGAAGACAACAAGAATTCATGGCCCGCACTTAAACAATATTTTCCATTCAAATATTTTGTAAAACTTTGTATGAAATATAATGACTTGGGACCGATGTAACTTTGATATTTATGAATGGAAATGATTTATTATTAAACGACGCGATTTTTATGCGTTGTCTATGATGTGAGTAATGTGCTATCCCGTAACACCAACTAGTCTTCCGCTGTATTGTGTTGTATAAATTTGGGGGTGTTACAGTTTGGTATCATAGCTCTCGTTATAGAGAACGAAAGATTTTTAAAACCAAGGTTTTGAATAAAACTTTTCAAAATCTTTTAACTATAAACATTTTCTAAAAATGTCTAAAAATCTTTTGACTATAACGGTGCCGAAGAATTCCCGAGTTACCGACAAGGCCAGACTGAGAAGTGTTATTTTAATATATATAACTTGGATTATATATATATGATGTAATTTTATTATGTTGATGCAAAAGTTGGTTGATCCTTGCTAGACCCGAATTAGGCTTAATTCGGGTTGGCTGGGTACCGGCTCCTGCACCAAGTGAATCGTCTGGTTGGGATCCTGCACACTAAACAACACGCGTTAAGCTTACCGTGGGAAGGTTTCCCACGATTAGACTCCGGCGTGAGAGTAAGTAATCGATTTAGGGTTATATGTGAGTTTAGAGAGAATTGTGATACCTTCGTGGAACCCTTGGGGGTTCCTTTTATAGGCAGTGAAACCCCAATGGGCTTCCACTGATCCTTCGGCCCCAAGGAAGAGATAAGCACCAGAATTAGAATGATTGTTATCTTCTAATTCTGGTAGTGAATATCTCTTCATATTAGGATTAAGATATACCTAGACAGAATATTATTCTGTCTGACCCTATGTCGGCCGTGTCGGACGTACCGGGCCGTGGGCCGCACACGTGTGTGCGGTTACTGTTCATTCAAGCCCATAAGCCTGACTGACATTATCCCACCCATATGTGATGGGCTGGATACGGGTAGTACCTTTGGGCCGGGTTCATGACCCGGCTGGGGACTATACGTCATCATGTCCCCCCAGTCTAGTTGTTACAACCGTAGGTGGAACCTCTAGACTACAAAGATGCTCCCGGACGTACCAAGGAAATCATAGCAAAGGACAAAGATGCTCGATACATAGTAGCCGAGACAAATTAAATATATCATTAAATGTCAAGTCTTACGTTAGAGCCGCATAACCCGACATGGACAACTGTTCATCTGACTTGTTTGACTGACAAAAGTGCAGACAGTCAGAACATTGAGCAGTGCAAACATGTGGGTCAGATATGACCCGTGGGTCCCATCTGACGTTTCACTTGCCACTTGCCCCTAGCCACACGATTAAGAATAGTGGCCAATACGTGTCACATATCCAACAGGCTGTGACCCTCAAGGTAACCCTATAAATAAGCCACCCCTACGGCTGTGTGAAACACACAGTTCACAACCTCCATTTCTGCCATTAAAGCTTTCCTCTTATCTTGAACCAAGTACGCACGGATCCCTTCACACGCAGGTTAGAATACCACGTCTTTACACTCTTTTTTAGTAATGGCTAATAGAAACAGCCCTACCATCGGATCCGTGCTAAATGTCATGACCCAAGACCAGTTAAACCATTTTTGTACAAATTACTTCATCCCTTCCAACCTACACCCCTCACTTCCTGGCGCCGGAGACCTCATAACTGAGGCTCCAGCGGGTAAGATAGGCCTCTATACTCGCCTGTTTGACGCGGCTAATTACCGCATCCCTTTCACCCACTTTCTCGTAGATTTGTTAGGATATTATAATGTACACATTAGTCAACTCCACTGCATAGGTGCCTGTAAAATTAGCCAATTCGAGATTCTTTGCCGTGCTAGGAGAATCCCCCCAACCGTAGAGTTATTTAGGTTGTTTTATACCCCCACCTTAGTGAACGGTTGGGTATCTTTCAAAAAACGAGCCTCCAACAGCCCACAATCACACAACAAACCAATGGATTCACTGAAAAATTGGTATGATCATTACTTTTTCATTGACGCAGTGGTATGGCCGGGTGATTACGTCATTAGTACCAGATTCCCGCACGATCCCAAGCCGCACACCAGTACATACAATCCCCTTCACTCTCAAGAGTTAGATCTAAATAGGACTGGATTCCACAGAAACCTACCCGAATCATTCTTATGCTTGCTAGGAATTAGCCGCAATTACTTTGGTCCCTCCAATAGGTATCCCGTTTTTTGGAGAAGGCAGGGCGAAGGTAGGCTAATCATCCGTACGTCAATAAGAATGTATACATGTGTTTGTATAATAACTAACATCTATTGTTTTGTGCTGGACAGAAATGAACTTTTTTGGACTGTTGCGCCAGGGCGATCCAAGGCTTGTGCCGGAAGGTCTCTGTCCTCTTCGTGAAAATGAACAACCCCTCCTCGAGCACACCCGACCAGTGACGGTTGCCTTGGAAGCCGTGCCTGATCCCCATTCTGACGAAGAACATGGAGACCATGGTGATGGTAACGACCAGATGAACCAAGGAGGGGCCGGGCCCTCCTCACCTCATAGAGAACAACAGGGAGACAACATTGAACAAACCGACTCCAGCATTCGCCGACTGATGGGCGATGACGATGATGATGAAGTGCAACAACATGTCAACTTGGACGAAGAGGAGGAAGCCGAAGAGGAGGTTGCTGAACTAACAACGCAGCCCCTCACCAGGCGCACCCGGAAGAGGGGAAACCGTGCGAGAGGGACTGCATCGGTGGAGATTGGTGAACACAATGCTCCCGCCAAAAAGCTTCGAGAGGACCACCCCATGTATCAATCTGTTGGGAGTGCTACCCAGGGTTCCGAGGCTAACCGGGCCGCTCATGTCGATCCCGTCACACAAATTGCCCCAACCGCCTCCGAAGGAGCAAGAAGCAATATGTAAGAAACCATCTCAATATGCAAGAATTTCCGCTTCCTCTTTTTTTTTTTTTTTTTTTTTGTTTTTTTTTTCCATGCTTAAGATATTTCGTAACACTCATGTCGCAGGGACAACCAAGCTGGTGCCGCGCCTCCTTCTGACACCCAAGTGGATAAGGAGAAAGGAAAAGCTGTCGAAGAAAACCCCGCGGCCCCCACAAAATCCGGCCCTGTTTTTGAAGATGGTTCACCCCTGGCTTCCCAAGACTTCCCTACATCCGGCGCTCCCCAACCTTTCAACCCTATATGGACTATTACCACGGCGTCGCGATTGAGGAGTGCTGACGAGTGCCGGGAGTACCTCAATAACTGCATACCACCAAGCTTGGTGCAAGAGGTAAACTCGCTCAGTCATGCGGACTTGGCGGATGAGTATAATGGGACGCTGGTACATCAAATGGCGATGGGGACCTCAATGAGGGTTAGGTTTGAAGCTGCGCTTGGGCATGTTGACTCTCTCAAGAGGAAGGTTGGACGGAGAGAAAAAATGATTGAAGATAATGAAGCCCTGATTGCTGACCTCCAATCCAAACTAGTGAATGCCGAGGCAACCATCAAAACACAGTCTGCCCGCGCGAGTGAGTACGATCAGCAAGTAGCCCACCTTGAGTCTCAACTAGATGCTGCAAACACCAAGGTACATATCCGTGCCACACCACCCATATATACTAAAAAATGAATGTACTAACACGTTTTTCACTATAGGCAACCACGGCCGAAGCTTCTGCCCATTCTTACGCCAGCCAAGTAGATGTTCTGAACCAGAAGCTGGAGGACGCACACTTGGCCGTCCAAAACATGGAAAAAATGCAGACAGACCTTGCTGAGGAGAGGGCCGTCACCCAAGAGCTGAAAGAGGCAGTTGCCCAAAAAGAATTGGTGATTGATGCCCTGACCGCTGAGCGTGACAACGTACTATGCCCCCAACTGCTAACAGCCATTGCAGGCCGTAGGTGGATGGTTGGGCATGGAGCACGCCTGGCCGTTATGAAGGTGCTAGAGGCCCCATCCTTTGTACAACAATTTGCCAACCTTGTATCTGATGGTATCGACCATGGACGACACGAAGGAATGGTTGAGGCTGCTGAACTGATCACTAAAGGTGGGGACATCGCCCGTCATACCTTCTTTAAGCCCGAAGCCGCCAGCAAGATGACTGCCTCCATGGCCGCGATGCAAGATCTACATTACCCATTCCTGGATGAGCTAGAAGCCACCAAAGATGCCCCAAACACTGAAATCATGGAAAAGCTCAGTCCTAGCACGCCTTCCAATGCTTCCTTTCCTCTAACCCTTCCTATATATGAGGACGTAACCAGGGTCGTGCTTGACGAGGAACCCTTAGATGTGGTGTTGGAAAGAACCGCGGCCCAAGCCCAGAAGCGGGGAGAAAGTGATGAATGGTTGCCGCGTCTGGTGGAAGAACAAGCAGAAATGGGTAGGTTTCTCCCCTCCATTTAGGATGCTCCTTTTTCATGATCAAACACTTGTTTTGTAATCTATGAATATGTATTGTTTCGATTTGTCCGTGCATGTACACGGCTAACAATTTTTATGTTTTGTATATAAGTCCGTGGGTAACCACGACAATTTTGATCTGTTTTAGAAACCTGTGTATTTTTGCTTGTGTTCGAAATATTGTAGCTCAATACTGCATGATATACCACGTCTTACTCACAAAGAAAATACATACAAGTCTATAATTTACTAGACGTGCGACGTGCGTCTTTACTATGCGGAGCACGGTATGGCTATAGCATATGAAACTTACCCCAACGTCTTGTGAGTAAGGTGTCTAGTAAGGATACGTGATCCGTGCGGCTGGGGTTGCATCCCTCTTACGCGGCAAGTTGAATTAGTAGGTTCACTTAATCCTCTTACCCCACCTGGAGGCGTATGGTACATGTACGGTATTTTGAGAGAATGCATACGAATGAAACATGGCACATTATAATACAAGTAAAATTCATACGGCTAACAAAGAATCTAACAAAGAAAGGAAAATGATTTGCACGAAACAGGCCATGGAGCTAGCTAGGCACCACGGCATTTTATTAGAACGTTTACACTTTTGTTTGAATAATGACGACAAGCCCTAAACAATAAGAGAGGAAACTTAAACAAACATGAGAAAAAACAAACAAAACAAATAACCCGCATGGTTCTTTATCAAAGCCGCTTATAGCGAAGTCCCATGCGGAAGCCGTAGCTTTTAAAGATAGCACCTTTTAAGATTGGAGATGTTCCATGTGCGCTCTAGGTCACGGCCATCCATGTCACGTAACTTGTACGCGCCTCGTCCCAAGGTTTCAGTGACTTCGTACGGTCCTTCCCATTTAGGTCCCAGTTTTCCTGTATTCTCCACTCGGCTCGCTTCGTTAGCACGATAGACGTAGTCTCCCGGTCGAAAAGAAACACTTTTGACCTTGGCGTCATAATAAGCCTTCATCTTAGCCTTGGACTTAGCCTCATTGATGGCTGCTATTTCCCTTTTTTCTTCCAACAGATCTAGGTTGATTCGCAGTTGTTCATCGTTCGTGACGACGTTAACCTCCGCCGTGCGGATAGTAGGCATCCCTATTTCTGCTGGTATAACGGCTTCAGTGCCGTAAGCCAATGCAAATGGAGTATCTCCGTTGGCTGTTTTGATCATGGTTCTATGTGCCCATAACACGTGTGATAACTCATCGACCCATTTGCCCTGTCGTTCATCCAGCCGTGCCTTGATTCCATTCCCCAAGCTCCTATTTGCTCGTTCGACAAGTCCGTTCGTTTGTGGATGCTTAACGGACGCGAAGCGCCGTTTGATGTTCAATGATGCACACCAGTCTTTGAATGGGTTGTCCGTGAACTGCTTGCCGTTGTCCGAGATAATTTCCCCTGGCAGACCGAAACGGCACACGATGTGTTCCCACACAAACTTCTTGACCTGCTTACCCGTGATAGACTTTACTGCCTTTGCTTCTATCCATCGCGTGAAGTAGTCCATTGCAACAATCAAGAATTTAACCCCTCCCGCAGCTACAGGAAATGGTCCTGCAATGTCAATTCCCCACTTGTAAAATGGCCACGGGGACGTGATAGGTGTAAGCTCCTGCTGCGGGTGCCGCGGTACTGGCCTATGCACTTGGCAATCATTGCACCTGCGAATCATATCGCGCGCGTCTCTATGCATAGTGGGCCAATAGTATCCTGTTCGTAAGGCTCGGGCTACCACAGATCGTGGGCCTGCATGCATGCCGCACAACCCTTCGTGTATGTCACTGATAACGTAAGCCGCCTGGCGTGGTCCAACACACCGCAGCCACGGCTGTAAGAAAGAGCGTTTGTAAAGGATGCCTTCCCGGAGTTCGAAATGTTGTGATTTCCTTTTAACGCGCCTTGCTGCTTTTTCCTCGTCTGGAAGGGTTTCATTAGTCAAATAGTTGATGATTGGGGTCATCCACGTAGGTCCCTCCTCTTCAACTATAGTAGTCACTTCCCCTTCCGTGATAGATTTTTCCTTGAGTATTTCCACCAAAACCTGTTTAGACAAGTGGGCGAAGCTCGTGGATGCGATCTTACTGAGAGCGTCCGCTTTCTTGTTCTCGCCTCTTGGCACCTGCTTGATGGAAAACTTACTGAAAGTCGCGATTAACGTCTTGACTTTTTCCAAATACCTGACCATGTTGTCCTCCTTAGCCACATACCCACCTAGAATATGGTTCGCGACAAGCCGTGAGTCCACGTAGGCCTCAAGGTTGCGGACTCCCATTCTAGCGGCGATTTTTAAACCCGCGATTAATGCTTCATATTCCGCTTCGTTATTGGTGGCCGTGAACTCGAAACGGAGGGCGTACGTGAATTCCATTCCTTCTGGATTTGTGAGGATGAGGCCTGCCCCGGAGCCGTCTGTGCATGAGGATCCGTCCGTGAATAGCACCCAAGGTTCCGCTGGGACCTCCTCTTGCTTAATGATTGGTTCTTCCTCATCCGGCTTCTCGATCAGGAAATCTGCCAAGATCTGGCCTTTAACAGCCGTCCTTGGTCTGTAAGATATATTATGCCCTCCCAATAGGATGCTCCACTTCTCTAGTCTCCCTGCCACGTCTGGTCTAGATATAACCTTCTTAATTGGCTGATCCGTGATCACAACAATCGGGTGCGCCTGAAAGTACCGGCAGCCGCTTTGTGGCAAATACTAGTGCTAGTACCAATTTTTCCATGGAGGAATAATTCAGCTCCACCCCTTGTAATGTTCTACTTATAAAGTAGACCGGGGTCTGTTTTGTGTCTCTATCCGTCATCAGTACCGCGCTTATTGCGCCATGAGTAGCTGAGAGATACATAACGAGCTCCTCCTTTGGCCGGGGAGCTACCAACATGGGGAGAGATGCGAGGTGCTGCTTCAGTTGGCCAAAGGCTTCCTCAGCTTCCTTCGTCCAACGGAAGTCTCCCTTTCTAATACACTTCTTGAGTGTCTTAAATAGGGGTAAGGACTTCTCTGCGGATTTAGATAGAAATCTATTCAGCCCGGCTAACTTCCCATTCAGGGACTGCACCTCCTTCCGTGTCTGCGGGGACGGTAGCCGTATCACTGCGTCCGTCTTCTCTGGACAAGGTTTGATGCCGTTTGGGTCAATCAAATATCCCAGGAACATTCCTTCTGTTGCACCAAACGTACATTTCTTTGGATTTAACTTCATGTTAATCCTTCTCAGCGTGTCGAATGTCTCCTGGACATCCCGGAGGAGTGCCTCCTCCGTGTGGCTTTTTATCACCAAGTCATCAACATATACTTCCAAGTTGCGTCCTATTTGTGATTCGAAAGCTTTATCCACCAACCGCTGATACGTAGCGCCGTCGTTCTTTAATCCAAACGGCATTTTCGTATAGCAATATACGCCCTGGCTTGTGTGGAACGCCGTTTTTTCTTCATCCTCCTCCGCCATCTGGATTTGGTGATACCCTTTATATGCGTCCAAGAAGCATTTGAAAGGATATCCACACAAGGATTCTACTTTCCAGTCGATTTCTGGTAGCGGGTAACAGTCCTGTGGGCAGGCCTTGTTCAGGTCCGTGAAATCCACGCACATGCGCCAACTTCCGTCATGTTTCTTGACCATGACCGGATTGGATAACCACTCGTGGTAGTATACCTCACGCATGATGCCTGCGTCCACCAGCTTCCGCACTTCCTCCAGTATAACTTGACTTCGCTCGGGCGCCTGGCCGCGCTTCTTTTGCTTGATGGGTTGGTACCCTTGGCGGATTTGGAGCTTATGCTCTGCTATTGCACGTGGCACACCCGTCATATGTTTTGGTTCCCACGCGAATATGTCCAGGTTTGCACTTAAAAGAGAACACATGGCCCTTTTTCCGCTATCTGAGAGCGCCCCTCCTATGGATACCTCCTGTTCCGGGTAGTCAGGGTGAATGGCCACCTTCCAATTGGGTGGTGGTGCTCCATCCTTGGGTGGTACAGGTGGTGCCGGTGTTGTCACAGTGTGACACTCGGATGTTGGCACGACTGTGTTATAAATAGTAACGATTCCCCCATCAACGGGGAATTTAATCATTCCGTGTGCCGTAGAGGGTACTGTCCGGATAGCCAAAATGCCTGGTCTGCCTATGATTCCATTATAAGGAGAGTGTGAACGTATCACCATGAAGTTCATCCACGTTGTAGTGGAATGTTCCTCATTCCCAATGGTGACAAGCAAACGCAACTGCCCTATTGGCCAGATAGTATCTCCACTAAAGCCAGTAAGCGGCGACGTGGCCGGTACTAATTGGCTTCTTATTTCTGGGCATAACTGCACAAAGCAGTGTTCATACAACACCTCTGCTGACGACCCTCCATCCACATACATGCGACGAACATTGTGTGTTCCAATGCTTATCTCAATAGTGAGAGGCGCATCAACCACGTCACTTGCTGTAATGAGAGGGAATGAGATTTCCTTGCCGCGTGAAAATTTTTGGCCAATTTTCTGTCTCGTGCGGCGCTGCCTGGATTAGATCATGTATATGGTAGAAGGCTTGTCCTTTTGGGGATCCTTCTTATCATACTTCTTGTTGTTGTCCTTTCCGTCTTTCCAATCCTTAACTAGGTGCTTGAGTTTGCCTGATTTGATTAGCGACTCAATATGCTTTTTCAGCTGGATACACTCCTCCGTGCCGTGTCCTTTGTCATTATGGAACTCGCAGAAGCGACTTCCCTGCCGACGTTCCGGGGGTGTTGTCATTGGGGGAGGCCTTGGAAAATTCGCCCCTTCAGTCAACAAGATCTCCTGGTAGGACATCTTTAGGGGGGTGAACTTGTCGTCCGACCGTCCGCCTTTGCTTTGGCTCTTATAGTCCGAGCCCTTGTTATTGTTCTGGTTGCCTTGACCGCCCGACTGTCTCCGGGACTGGTCATTTGAGCGGTATCCATTTCCTTGGGATGGGTAGGCTGCGGCAACAGCTGTCTCTCCCTCTATGAAATTTCTGACCCTTGCCATGAGGTCATCATATCTCTCTGGACGCTTGTCGTTGAGACGCCTGATCAGTTCTCTGTCTGTTATGGCGTGCATGTAGTCAGAGATTTTCAGGAGCTCTGGCATGGTTCTCGTGCGTGTGCACTCATCATTGAAGCGCTCAGTGAAGGCTTCTGTAGACTCCCCCGGCCGTTGCTTGACAGTTGCCAACGAAACCGGATCCCTATTATACTTCTTCCTTTGAGTATAATTGTTCTCGAACGCAGTGCGTAGTTCCGTGAAACTATCAATGCTCCGTGGGGGGAGTGCCTCGAACCAGTCACGAGCGTTTCCAATCAAGGTCGAATTAAACATTTGGCACCATATAGGCATGGGCCATCGCTCAATTTTAGCCTGAGTATCGAATATTTTGAGGTGATCGACAGGATCACCGGACCCATCATACGTCTTGATACATGCCGGCATGCGGCGTTTGGTGTCCTCAGAATAGTTCCGTATGCGGAGGGTAAACGGATCTTCCCTGGGATCAGCCCATGGCCGTGTGAGCCTAGGGTCATCCCATGGTTCACACCACGGACGCGAGAGGTCCTCTGCTTCCGTATCCCGATAGTAGGGGCCACCATAATACTCATCATTGTTTGGTGGTGGAGGCGTGCGCCTAGGCCGGCGGCGTTTGGGCGGATGGTCATCTGAGTCCTCCCCAGACGGATCTGGGGACGACGGTGGTGCCCCGCCTTTTGAATAGGGACCACTTTTTTGAGACAAACCAGGAGCCTTCCTCCCTGTGTTCATTCTATCCCACACACTTGGGCGGCGTGTGGTTCTGGTCAGCTCTCGATCTGGCCGCTCGGGTGAGCCATCCGACCTTTCTCCATCTTGAGACTATGTTAATTCCTGCATAATGCGATCCCCTATGCGTTCAAACACATTCCGGGGTTGAGGGTTTTCCTCAAAGGTTCCCTGTTCCTGAGGCCGAGTCCTCCTTTTTCTCCGGTTTTGGGACGGGGTGGATGGTCCACTGTCGCCAAAGTTGAGTCGGGCTTGGAGGTTCCTCCCTAGACTCAATCTTGATGCGATCCCTGGGACGATCCTTTCAAAATTCTGAGTGAGAACTCGAGTAAGATCCTCCTCACTGAGTGGGAGGGCTTCCACTTCTTCCTCCGTCGAAGGTCTGCGTGGTTCCTTGTTAGGAGGGTCTGGCGCACTCCCTGGATCAGGGTTGTCCAAGGTTGAAGTGGGTGGGGGTGTCACCGAGATTGTGCTCGTCACCCCTGCGGGTTGAAAACCGCTACGGTTACCCAGCCCGCCCGCGAGGCGGTTAGGTGACTGGTTGGGGATGAGAATCCCTTCCCCTTGGGACTTCCGGTTCCCAGGATTCACATTCCTGGGGTTAGTCGGCGGGTGTCCCTTCGTCATTGGAGATTTGAGATGAGATTTTATTCTAGCTTAGTGTTACTGGTCCCACGGATGGCGCCAACTTGTTGATGCAAAAGTTGGTTGATCCTTGCTAGACCCGAATTAGGCTTAATTCGGGTTGGCTGGGTACCGGCTCCTGCACCAAGTGAATCGTCTGGTTGGGATCCTGCACACTAAACAACACGCGTTAAGCTTACCGTGGGAAGGTTTCCCACGATTAGACTCCGGCGTGAGAGTAAGTAATCGATTTAGGGTTATATGTGAGTTTAGAGAGAATTGTGATACCTTCGTGGAACCCTTGGGGGTTCCTTTTATAGGCAGTGAAACCCCAATGGGCTTCCACTGATCCTTAGGCCCCAAGGAAGAGATAAGCACCAGAATTAGAATGATTGTTATCTTCTAATTCTGGTAGTGAATATCTCTTCATATTAGGATTAAGATATACCTAGACAGAATATTATTCTGTCTGACCCTATGTCGGCCGTGTCGGACGTACCGGGCCGTGGGCCGCACACGTGTGTGCGGTTACTATTCATTCAAGCCCATAAGCCTGACTGACATTATCCCACCCATATGTGATGGGCTGGATACGGGTAGTACCTTTGGGCCGGGTTCATGACCCGGCTGGGGACTATACGTCATCATATTACATGATTGTTTGATGATTATTTTGATTTTTATACGAGGTATTTATACGACGTCGATTGTCACAAGAAACCCTAACTCCCCTAGTAAATTAATCTAAGCTATTCTCATAGGAATTCTAGCTATCCTAGATCTAAACCAAGTTGCGGATATTTATGATCCCAACAAATGGTTGATATTCGTAGAAATATGGATATTAGTTGATTGGTGATATTGAAAAAAAAGAATTGGCGAGATTAAATCTGATATCGATGTCATGACGATCTTTTCTTATAGAGTGGAGTTTGACAAAACGTTACCACCTAGAAAGATGTCATCTGATTCGTTGTCATCCAATTCTTAAATTTGAAATCGAAAGGGTGAATGTTGCACTTGAGGCTGTTATTGGAACCATTACCCAAAAGCCTCATGCCACTAATACCTTTCCGAGAAGTCTAGTTGAATGATCAAGTCATTTCATACTAGTGACTCATTTGATAATTATTGTTGTAAGAGCTAATAGGATTGGAAATTAAGTGTTGATTCATATTGAGATTGTATTGCCTTTACAAGGCCGAAGAATAAGATTGAAAGTATTGGAGAATAAGGTAAGATATTGAATTGAGTATAAAATTGGTTGAAACTTGAATAAAGTAAAATTTAACTTGTGTGGAATATGATATTGTTAATAAAAGTCGTTAAGTTTTGTGATTGAATTATAAGGATTTAATTGATTGTAGGTTTGTGTTAAGGGTTGTTCCTAGGCCATTGTCCACTAATAAAGATGCCCAGTGTCCAATAAATAAATCGAAGAAATCTTCTTCTGAATTGAGACCGATGGATCTTCCGGGACCGGCGGGACACCTAATGACTCTTGTAGATTAGTATTCATTGTGGTATCTTTTAAAAATAATCCCTAACTCAATTGAGACATCAGTTGGTAGGATGAGTTCTGAGAATTGTATGACACAGTGACACATAATGTGTTGCGGTACAATTTTGACTTGTTTGCGATTAATGAAAAAGACTACCTTTGATTACTAAATTCTACATGTATCGATGTTATCTATCTTTTATTGCTTCTTCCTAATGTTCGCATTAGTGATGCAACCATTGAACAAGTACTCATCTTGATTTGAGTTACGTTGTGAATCATTCTTCGTGAGTGCCATCGAGGTCATGAACCTCATGATCATTTGGCTAAAGCTCATTCCCTATCATACTGTAGTTAAGATCTTGGTGAACAACTCTTCATCACTCTTTTGCAGATCACTCATTGTTTTTATAAGATAAAACCGTATCCATTGAGAAAAATTGAATTTTCATCACTATATGGATTATTTAAAGTGAGATTTATAAGTGACTGATATCAAAATGAAGTTGTTTATGAGATGCTTTGGAAAACTTAATTGTTTTCATAACAAGGAAAATCTTGTAAATTTATTATTGATTCTTATTTAAAGAATTAAGCATAAAAATGTTTTTATCATAAACATGATGATAAAATTTTGACGAACTGAGTATTGCATCGTTAATCTTGAAATTGTATATAGTTGCGCGCCTACATACAATTTGGAATGGACCATGCAAGGCTGATTACTAGTCACCATAAAACCGATTAATAAACACAACATTTTCTTTGAAGATTGTGAAAGATAAAATTTTATGAGATCTGCAAGAAGTGAAAAATAGGGACATAATGTTAGAGACATCTACATATGTGCCTGTGCCATCTATTCTTCTGAGTTGAATTTACTCATCTGTGGAAATTGTCTTATTTGACAATTGACGATTCTTTCTTGTCCAATTCTCCCGTAGTGAGATTCTTAGGAAAAATATCTGATTACCGAGTATTGATACCCGACTGGATGTATCGACGTTCCTATCATTTCTTTTGAATTGATTTCATTTGAATGACCTGGGTAACGATCCGAGGAGCTTTCGAATGCGTACTCAAATTATGAAAACATGGGATATATTCATATTCGTTAAATGTTTTCGTTTGTATCTGATTTGAAATTCTATCACGTAAATCATGCGTTGACCTTACTCTTTAGTTGATAGTTGTGTCTCCATGTATCCTTGAATTTGCAAAGGATTATGAATTATCATTAGTCTTTTGAGAAGTTCACATCTTATCGACGACAATAAAACTGAAAAGTTGATAGTGACAGTAGAATGGATTGATTGATTGTGACATGACGACATTGTCTTAATTGATGGGAACTCGAATAGAATTTCCCTAAAAGATAAGATGTTGATTATCAAAAGTGATCTAAATAATTCTTGGTGGATGACGATATCCTGTATTTAGACTTGAAATTATACCATGAATGGTTGTGAACTAGTCATAGATATTATAACCTAGAAGTGCCTAATATGAATTTATTAAAAGATATTTATCTTATCTGAAACTTTAGGAAGTATTTGTTGGTGAATCACCTGGACTTTTGCCATTAAGGCAAGATTGAATTTGGTATTGATTTTATTTCCGGTGCTGCACTTGCGGCCTGTGCACTGTACGTCAGCACCATCTAAATTAAAGGAATTACCGTACAACTGAGAAAGTTGTCGGAGAAAGATTTTATTATACCAAGCCTGTCATCCTGAAGAGCTATGGTGTTATCTTTCCTTATATTAGATTACTGTGACTGAGTAAATTGACAATCGAAAACGATATCCATAACTCGAAATGGAAGAATTGTTCGATCATTTACAAGGTTCTAGCAAATTTGATCCACGGCATGGTTATCATCAACTTCGCATCTGCGAAAGAGATTATCTATTCCAATCACTACATCCGGTGCTTGTAATGAACATTATGAGTTCACGTGATGTCGTTTGGATTGACCAATGCACATGTAGCATTCATAAATTTGGTGAATCACGTGTGTAGGCTGTAATTTGATAAATTCATGCTCGTGATCATTAAGGACCATTTGTTTGTTATGAGAATAAGAATGAGTTAATAATTATTTATAGATTTCCCTGAATTGGCCGAACGATAAAAACCTGTACCTTGAATAATTAACCCGTGATTAAAGACTTGAACCTTTACATGATTTAACCATGTGATTAATAGATGATGGAATATATCGACTCTTTAAAGACTAAGAGCCCTTTTAAGACTTTGAGTATTAAGAAAATGGAAATATGTTTTGACAAATGTTTTAACAAAGGATTTTAAAGGGATTATTCCCTTATACACAAACCATTTAACTAAACTTCTGTTTAGGGGTAAATGTTTGTGTATACCTCCAGATAACTTAAAAAGGATTGAGGAAAACCATTTAAACCATAACTTGAAAACTTAAAACGACAATTTTTGCTTTTCAACTAATAAAACTTTGACCAAAGTATGAACAAAGGTTTTTCGAACATTTACGAACCTTATTAATTATTTTCGATAAATCAACGAAAATCTTGTTAATTAAACTCAAATTTATTTTGAACATTTTATATAATTGGTCGAACTAAGAAATTTAAAACTTTTACGTTTACGCTTCATAAAAATTAACTAATAATTATTTAATTAATTATAATAATTATCGACGCTTTAGACGACGGATTGAGTAAAAACTGATAAAAATAATAGTTGAGACGAAACTGCAACATAGAAAATATGAAGAAAGAATTTTGAATAAATACGGTTATGATATTTATTTCATCAGGAAAGTGAACGTAATTGCTGACGCATAATATAGAAAGAATATCTGAGTGAATTGTGAACATGATAATTACATCATCATGAGAAGTGAATATAGATACTGACATATTATATAAAAATGATAAAGAACCAATTAGGATGTGTTCCTTAATAATGAAAGTGCAAAATAAATTGCCGAACAATTTAAAATATAGCTGATGTTTGTAAGAAGGGATAATATAGATTATAAAAGAGGTTCGCGGCTAATGTGAACCATTAAGAATCGAGAAGCCGATAGCATTAAATGTTTTAAAGGCCACTTTTGGTTGCCTAAATATGGAGATTGTGAGATATAGTTATGTTGGAATTTGTAAGTATAAGTATTCTATTTATGTCATTCATGGCTAAAAGTATCTTTGTCTGAAGAAGTTATACTGATGGCAATTATGAAGGCAGACATCGCCTCATACATTAGTAAACGTCTAGCTATTGCAAAGGTCATCATCTGAATTTGATTCGATTTGGGTCATCGTCGACAGACTGACCAAATCTGCTAAATATCATTCCCGTTAATGATAAATGCAAAAAGAGTTATGTAAACATAGTGTGCTTGTATCAAACATCTTTATCAAGATCCTCGCTTCGCATCGAATTTCTAGAGATTTGCTCAGAAATCAATAAGAACGAACCTTGATGAGAGTACTATGTACCACCCCAAATCGAAGGGACGAGGTAAAGTAACGATACAAAGTAATCTAAGTGCTGTTTTATGTTTGAATGATTGACCTTTGGTAATAGACCGTATAATCGTTTTCCTTTGGAAGAATTATCATTGATAATCATAGTATTAGGATCAAGATCGAATCTTGTTAAGATCTAAATCTTAGAGCAATTGTAAGCAGGAGTTGAGATAAAGACACCCGACATACACCCATTGTGGGTTGGACATGTCTTTTAGGTTTAAGGTTTCCTATGATGGCGAACCTATCCCTGCAAAATACTCGAACCGCGAGATCTGAAAGGATTGATGAAATTAGGATTTGATTATTAACCGCCGATAGTGGGCAAGAGGTTATATGAATGTGAAATGTAGATCTTGAAGTGCCAAATGGGTAGCGAAGTTATGCCACAATTTTTAACCTTGGAAAAATGAAGTTCATGATCTGACAAATCATGGGATATGAGTCCCCGTTGTATGGGACCATTGAGATGATGTAAAAGTTGGGATTGAAAGGCATATAAGCTGGATCTACCCTAGGACTTCAAAGACTGCGTGAATTATGTTTCGTAAATCGAACTTGATGGAATATCTATCAAGTGAAAATCTGATTGTTCTTAGTAAAGCTTAGATCGGCGAAAAGTTGCATTCATCAGAAACCCGTGAACATCATGGATAGAGAAAGTAAGTCAACATTTAGCCTGATCTTATTCCCGTAGTTATGTTTGATGAAACTCGCGTATTGTAACGAATTGCACTTGTGAGAAAAGACCGAATGTGGAGAAAATACCCACATGGCTTTAACTCAATAAGAAGCGAGTAGTAAGATGATCTTTGAGGACAAAGATCCTGTTTAGGGGTAAATGCTGTGACAATCCGTCAATTTATGGTCGATATTTTATTCTCAAATATTTATTTGAAAACCTTATTTTAATATTACAATATGAACTCACTTATTTTTGGAAAGAAATTTGGATTTACGTCTTGAAGTAGCATCGACTACGTCTAAACCGGAGGATTCAACGTTACGTGCTTACGTTTACATACACCGTCTTTGGTGACAGCCCGACATTTCAGAAAATAAATTTATCTGAGAATATTATTTTGGAGTTTTAAATTTGTGTTGGTTCATAAACTCACAAATTTACGAGAAGAGATTACGACTTACGATTTTATTTTAACGTCCTTTACGACTAAACCGGAAACCTTAGGATTACGTATTTACGTTTTTGAACTCCGTTTTTGATGAGACAATTTTTATTGGATTCGTTTTGTGACGTTGATTCATAATTTATAAAAACGTTTTTCGTAAAACGACCCGAGGGGACACTTGCCCCACCCCCATCAAAACCGGCCACATTATGCTAAGTTACACCATGAGGTGTCAACACCTTAACAAAACTAACAACACATGTAACTAGCTTACACATTAAGCTAGCTACTAAATCAAAACCATCAAACTATCTCATTTCTCTCATTTCACATGCAAAACCACCTCAAACACTCTCTCCCTCCCCCATTCTTGCCGTCCATTTCTCCTCCAAAACACCACCATCATATGATTTTTTTAACCACAAAATCCTATGTTATTTACACCAAAGTTGAAGACCTTTTGAAGCTCTCTTGAATGGTGGTGATTATAACATCCATGGAAGAGTTTTCATGGAGTAGGAGGGCTGATTTTCCACAAGGTTCTCATGAAGAATGATGGTCATGAAGATGGTCTTGGTGCAACACAAGTTTCTCCATCAAAAATCCATGTTTTCATCACAACCAACATCAACTTGGTGGTATAAAGATTGTCCTCATCAACTTCTTGTTATTTTGATTATGTAAACATGTATTTTATTTCCTATTGTGTATATTTATGATGATTATATGATGATAAAAATGTTATGTGGGGATTTGTTGCTGATAATCATGGATAAAAAGGTGAAAAACCATAAGAAACAAGGTTAAAATCTTGGTTAAATTTGATGGCTGTATAAAACAGTAAAGAAGTAAGTCATAAACTGATAAAATGATGAAGTGGAATAGATTTACAGTAAGCTATGGGTCTTGTGCACATGTGAGAGTTGGCCATGCAATGGAATCAAAATAATGAGTGAGATATGATCAAAACAAGTTTAGGGTATAAATCTGAGGTTACTGTTTTGGACGATTTTTAGAAAATATTTAGAAGATGATTCAACAGTAGCCATAGAAGAGTTAAATGTAGCACATATCATTTAGTTTATGTGATAAAAATTTGAGCTTCTATCTCCATATAGAACTCAAGATATGGCAGTTTTGGTGAAGATGAAGTTAAAAATCAGATTTTTGGAAATTAAAGAATAATACTATTATATAAGCACTCACATTTTAATATATAAAATGTAAAATAAAAACCCACTAACTTATAAAACTTATTTATATAAATATATATAAAAGGTTAATTAAATGGATAAATTATATAAATGATGGTGAAATAATGTTTATAAGTAATAAAAACTATAAACATGATTTTTACGACTTTTTCGGCTATTGCCGTAAAATTAACGTTTTTGTTAAATAAAACTTAGATGGTTGGACCCGTCTAATGAAAACTTTATAAAACTTATATACTGATATATAGACATGTATAACAAGTAAAAACAAATAAAACCCGAACTTTAGGGCATACGGACATTAACAAGCTAAGTAAACATATTGGACTAATACTTGGACTAACACTTGGACTAATAATTGGACTAAATAAGATATAAACTTGTAAAAAGAACTTATTGGGCTTAACCCATTTGGGCCCAACATGGAAAGTATACATACTGATAAAATAAGTATAACAAGGATTTAAAACAAGTTAAAGAACTTATAATAAGTTTATTGGACTTAAAACACGTAAATGGGTAAAACTAGTAAACCAGTGTAAAAGTTATCGACGTATAACTCTAAAATGAGTAAACGAGAATATGTAAACCCACTTGATCATCATATATATATAATCATCATATGTATACATAATTGTTATTTTTATAAAGTCATTGGACAAACGTCTAAGACCGATTATTATTATTTGTCTAGGTTTCCGTGATTGAAGCACGTACCGTACATCCAAATCGCCGATAATCGTCTTCCCACATCAACGTGAGTTCATAGCCTCGCACTCTTTTAAATGTTTTTATAAATGTTTTATAAACTCGCGAGGGAGATTACATGTTAGTTTTTATAAAATAGGACACCATTTGTCCCGATTGTCTGTTTATTGATTTTGGACCCGAATGATTGAATGACCCGATTGTATGACCCGATAAATGATTAAAGGACCCGATAAATGAAAATAAATGGATTATTAAAGTTAGGTTATGTCACTAAAAGTCCCATTAGCATGAATTGTGAACTACCGGGAGTTGGTAGACGCTTATGCATTTAATAGTACTATTTGGGAACGATCACCCCAGTTCGCGCCTTGACGGTTGATCCCCGTCGTGCCACATTGATTGGTAAGCGAATTTATGTATGAGAAGATTTCCATAGCGTGACCTTTGTGACGACACGCTACTTTAGATGGGCAAAATTGGTATCGGGTTAGCTACCCGTTTTGGTTTAGTAAGGTAACAATGTCATGCGGCTTGTAATAATCCAAAAACTAACGAAATACTATTAGACGCTTCGAATTACGATGTATTGCCTGACTAGCAATACTGGGTCATACTATTGATATTATGTTTGTGTATTGGTTTTCGTAACCATATTCATATAACGGTTTTTATTTGATTTTATACAACGTCATAAGACGTATTGTATGACATTTTTACGACATTGGCTCGTATAATGATTTTTAAGGCTTTTTAATAACCATATTCATATAATGGTTTTATTTAATCTATACAACGTTGCAAAAACGTATTGTATGGTGTTTTTAACGATAATGATTCGTATAACGATTTTTAAGGCAAATGCCTATATTATGATTTTCGATAAAGATTTGTATAAAATGACTTTGGCTATTTTATGGCCTACTAAAATGATTTGTACAAAATGATTTTCAGTAATAATTTTTATACTGATATTATATTGATGGAATTTATTAAACTCTATGAATTCACTCGGCGTTATCGCTGACCTTTTCTTTTAACATGTTTTATCTCAGGTACTTGAAGGTAATTCTCGGGAAGACAACAAGAATTCATGGCCCGTACTTAAACAATATTTTCCATTCAAATATTTTGTAAAACTTTGTATGAAATATAATGACTTGGGACCGATGTAACTTTGATATTTATGAATGGAAATGATTTATTATTAAACGACGCGATTTTTATGCGTTGTCTATGATGTGAGTAATGTGCTATCCCGTAACACCAACTAGTCTTCCGCTGTACTGTGTTGTATAAATTTGGGGGTGTTACAAAAGCCACTTATGGTGGTAATGAAGACACTCTCAAGGAAAGGAAAAATAAGTTGGTAAGGGAATTCACTGTTTTTTAAAGCTCTTCCCTATGAAAAAATGAGTGAAGTTAGAAGTCATCTTCAAGACCTCACCAACAAATTGGCATTCATGGGTTTGGACATTGACGAAGAAGATGTTAGCTCTACTTTTCTTGGAGCTCTTGGTGAAGCTTGGCATGTACAAGCTAACTCAATTCTTGCCACCAAAAGTCACAAGAACACAACTTTTGATGACATCTACAATCAATTAAAGATCATGGAACCTGAAGTTATGCTAAGGCATGGGAGTACACCTACTTCATCCTCTAGGAACATAGCATTTGTATCCCACAATGGCTCCATAACCGTCGACGAAGCATCATTTGTCAGCGGATTGGACTCCACAACCAATGACACATCCTACTTTGCATCCCCAAGTCGATATTGTATGTGCATACATTGCTTCTTTGCCTAATGGGTTATCAAGTTATGTATGAGGATCTTGAGTAGATAAGTGATGTAAATCTTGAATACATAGACATCAAGTGGAACATGGCCCTTAGTAACATAAGAGCCAACATGTTCTATAAGAAGTTTGGCAAGAAGCTTACATTAAACAAGGGTGAATCTGCTGGTTTTGATAAATCCAAGGTTGAATGTTACAATTTTCACATAATGGGACACTTCAGAAGGGAGTGTAGATCTCCACTTAGGAATGATGGTGGAAAGGATGCTAGTAGTTCTGTTAAGATTGAGGGTGCTGATTCAAAGGCTATGGTAGCCATGTAAAACATTGATGGAGTTGGATGGGACTCGAGCTACTTGGAGAATAAGGTGGTGTGGAATCAAGCCTTGGTCGCTAAAAAGGAAGGGGAACATGCTCAATTTGCTCTAATGGCCAAATCTTCTTCTTCATTTGACAATGAGGTATATAATGATGCTTATTGTAGTAAGGGGTGTAGGCAAAACACTGAAAATTTTAAGGCTGAGGTTTCTAGCTTATATCAACAATCTTAGATATAGATGCCACACGAGGCTTGTAAAATCTGATGGGATGGTGGCAAAATTAGGAAATGGAGTTTGATCTTAAAGACAAAATTAAGGTGTTAGAAAGAGACTTAAGACTCAGTAATGAGTCCAAAGCTAGCCTCATAGAAACTAAAACTGAATTACAACTTAAGCTAGATGAAGCAATTAAGCCTAGAGAAAACGTAGGACTTAAGATTGAAAAGTTTGAAAAGGCTAGTGTAATATTGGACAAATGTGTGAGTGAGCAATGTAACCCCAAATATATGTCTGGGATTGGGATGCATGCAAAGGAATTTGCTGCTGTCCCACCTCCTCCAGGTGATTTCTATGGGGTTCCTATGAGAAAGACCTATCTGGAACTAGTATTCCAGAATTCCAAGAAAAGGTTTTTATTCCTCCCCCACGTGTGCTTGACCCATTAGAGGAATATGAGAAGAAAAAGGATTAACTTAGAACAATGGAATGCAACCAATACCTCTCTCTTTGTTAAAGGTAATCTGCTTAGTGATGAATCAGTTGACCTTAAGCCCATTGTTGTGACCAATCCTAGCACCGGTAAACCTGTTGACCTTGGTTCCCCTTCCAAAAGTAAATCTAGTGCTAGATATGCAGATATGTATAGGAAACCTAGATCACCACAAAGCCAAGCAAGTGTGAATGGGACAGGGTATTATCAACCTAGACCTAGGTTTACGTCTAAAAGGCATGTTATACTTGTGGAAGCTTTAAACAATTTTCCTATAACTTTCAAAGTGGACATAGTCAATCCACTGACATGAGAGTACCCACAATTAACCATCGATATTTTGTCCACCCTAGACCACAAGCCACTAGACCAGCTACTTTCTTCTCTAAGGCAGCTAATACCCATGGCCATAGAACCTTTCAAAAGACCAACACTTTTTCTAATAGACAATGGGTTCCTGTAGTAAACCCCAATTTAGCCTCTGACAAGGCTTATTTATCCGTTGATAGGAACATTTTATCCGCTGACAGGGCAAGACAAGCCGTTGACAACCCTAGATTTGGTATGACCATGCCAAAACTAGCCGCTGTCAGACCTTATGTTAGACCATATAACAAAAGATACTTGGTTAATAAGGGACAGGGGTCTAAGGCATCATCTAGTTTAACTTGGAAACCTAAACAAGAGCAAAACTCTAATTTTAATGGTGTTTTAATGACTGACTTACAGTAGATTTAAATATCATGAGAAGGTCATTACTAAACCTATTGGAACCAACTGGGTGTTTAGGACTCAAAGGGATGAACAGGGAATTGTTACAAGGAATAAATCTATTCTTGTTGAACAACTAGATAGATCCAAGCCTTCCAAGGCTTGGATCTCCAAAGAAAACTAATTTATTTTTGATATGAGCTTAAACTCATATCCTTTTAACAATAAATAACCCTAAAACATGAAGCAAAATACCAATTTATTTGGCAAAAACAGTGTTATGTGGTATGTTTGTGTTTGTGTGCACTTGTGTAGGTAAAAAGATACATTTTCAAGCAAACAAGGAAAAATCAAGCTCAAATGGATGAAAAAGACAAAGAAGGATCAAAAGTGACAAGACTTTGAAGTACAAGGACCTATCTTGACAAGTTATGAAAGTTGAAGGACTAAAAGTGCAAATAATGTAAAGTCAAGATTCAAGTCAAACTTGGTCAACTATCAAGTCAACTCAGTCAAGGGTTCAAATGATCAAGAATGAAGTTCAAAGGACTAGTTTTGCCAAAGAATTGAAGATTAGAGATCAAATCATAAATCTGCCAAAGTATAGGGGCTGAAAGTGACAATTTTACACCAAAATTGGGCTTAATCCGTGTGAAGTGTCAAATGACCAATGAGAATCAAGGAAATTATACACAAGGATCACCACATAAGCCCACTAGCGCCGCTTTTCATTTAATACAAGATCTAAACAGTAAAGCGCACTTTCTTTAATTCAACCAATAAGAATGCGCCACTCCATAATCCTTTTATCCACTTTTGGATATTGATCCGTGTGACCAGATGAGAGCCAACCAGAAGAAGCCACGTGTCACTTTCAAACAAGAACGAGCCCAGAACCTATTTTGAGCTACAATGCATTTCAAGCAAAGTGTTTAACATGAAATTTGCTCCATTTTGAGAGACGAATCCATACCTCATAATCAATTAAGCTGAAAGTAATTGGATCAAAAACCCCCAAATATGTTCTTGAGCCAAATTATCCAATTAGCAAGAAGATGCCACGTGGAGCTCAGAGATTGGTTCTGACACGTCACCAACCCCAACAAACTCTTACTTCATGTCTATAAATAGTTGGATTGTACTTCATTTTCAGGGTGTAGCTTAATTTTGTAAAAACACCTAGTTCAACTTTTCCTTTCTCTTTTCCCTAAATCTTACCCTAGCTACTCAAGAGTCTGACAAACTCTTGAGTTAGTTAGTTAGTTACTATCCTTGTAACAACTTTGTAACCGTTTTTCAGTAATAAAATTCAAATTCACTCTTTCCCGCCAAAACTGTTCTTATCATTCCAGTTCATTTCTTGCTGCTGTTGGATATTATTGTTGCTGTTGAGTGTTTGTTATGATCAATCATTGATCATAACTGACATTGGTGAAGTTTGCTAGCTGTTGATCACAATTCAGTCATTGCATAGTTCTTATGGAGTTTTCAAACAGAATGATGGATTCTAGTTGATTAGTTTGCTGATTCTTGTTGATTGGTTGATTTCTAGTGATAAGGTGGTGGTTATCACTAGGGCAAGAGAGCTCAGCGCTCCTCTTCTTCTCAAAGGAATTCTACAAGAGGTTTTAAGCTTCTTGTTTTTGTTCCACTCAACAAGTCTAATGCATGCTTTATTTTCCTAGTATAAACTGATGGCTGCCTGATAAAGTTGTTTGTAGTTGCTTATTGATTGATCTTTGTGAGTTTGAAGTTTATTTCTGTTGCTTGTTCTTTGAATTTGATTTAGTTTCTAGTTTACTACATTAATTCAGTAACTTTTAGCCTTGTAGATTGATTGCATTGCTAGTAGAGATAAGTGTTTGTATACTTCTTTCAAACTTACATTCTGATCATTGAAACTAGCTAGCTATAGATTTTCACTCAGTTACTCTTCAAAATCAACAAGTCTTTATAAATTTTCATACAAATCAGTAAAGGAGTGTTTGGGTGTAGTTTTAAAAGAGTTGTCAAGTATTAAGATTTGGAATTTTAGAGTTGATTTGTGGTCAATAGGTGTTTTAAAAGAGTTTTCAGTCATTAGCAAGTCAAATACAAGGTCAATCAGGCAAATGGCATTTAAAAAGTTTGGGTTAGCCTTATGCATTTGAGTCATTCAGAAACTTACCATTTTCAATTAGCTAGAACTCACTCAAAACTGGATGAATTTGGATCAAACTTGTTTCTATTTGTAGCTTATATCATATAGTTTTAGAGTCTAGAAGGATTTAATACAGTTTTCATTAAGCACTTAGTAATAAGCCAAAATCAGACATGAAGACTTAAATCAAGTTTCTGTAACTTGACAACTGGAAATCTATATCTCAAAATTCTCTTCATAAACTTAGCATTTTTTCTTCATAAATCCATTTAGGTAGTTGAGTTACTTGATTTTTGAGAAAATTAGCTTTTTGGAAAAAAGCTGGTCAACGCTTGGTCAACATAAGCTCTTTTTAGCTTAATTCAGATTTAGAGCTTATTTCTGGATGAAAAATGTTCTGGTTTGATTTCCCATTCTTTAAATCAGTTGCTTAATCAGTTCCAATAGAAAAATCCAGTTGTGGTTGATTAGATTTGGCTAGAGCTTATTTTGTGCTTATTGATAAGCACTCATTTGCTTATTTCTGATCTTTAGCTAAATTCCTTGAACACACGTAGCTTATTTTGAATTTGAAACGTTTTGCAAGTTGTTTCATCCAATTTGGTTGAGTAATAAGCCAGAACGAGCTTATTCTTTCCTTTGTCCCGTTTTTGCTTAAATAGTTTTCTTATTTGCATTTTGGTCCTTGTAGTTCTATCAGCGTTTAATACTTGGCTAATCTTCCAAGATTTTAGGGTTTGCATTGTTTTAGTCCATGGAATTTGGAAGTTGTTAAAATTCAGTTAGTAGTTTGTTAGTTTGTTACATTTTTGGCAAGGTTGTTATAGTTGTTGCATTTTTGATCCTTTTAGTTAACAGATTTACATTTTTAGTCCCTATAATTGTTAGAATTTACATTTCAAGCATTTACATTTCATAGAATTTACAATTTCAGTCCCTTTAGTTTCAAATTTTGCATTTTAATTTTTTACTTGAATAAAAACGTGGTATTTGCAATTTGTTTTACATATACGTAGGTAATATTTTTCCGTTTTGCAAGCATTTGTTGAATTAGCAATAGATTACCAAACAAGCTTAACAACCAAGAACAATTAAAAACCTGATATTGGTTGGACTTTCTATTAGCAAGAACTGAGAAAAAACGAACTGCATTATACTCAATTTCAAATGGCGCCGCTGCCGGTTCTTTGACTACACGAGAGACTATCGATTGACGGTTTTCATTGGCTTTTGGGATCCGTTCACTTTGTGAACGTTATTTTTACGTATCATAAATAAAAAACAAATAAAAAAAATCAAAAATATAAAAATATATAAAAACTAAAAAATTAACAAAACAATTCTTTTCCTAAAGAATTGACCAAAAAAAAAAAAATTCCAAAAAGCAATCTTTTTCCTAAGAGATTGCAACCAAAAATATATATTATTAGATTCTCTCGGTTTTTATGTACATATAGTATTTTCCCTTAAAAAATCATAAATACAAAAATATTTTCCATATATTATTATAAGTAAATACGTATACGTATAAGAACAATCAATCTACATATCTTCCATAAGTATTGCCGAGGCAATACACCGTGTTGAGGGGCGCTCCGGTCCTTGACACGTGTATCGATCAAACAAAATAAAGCAAGAATAGATAAATACTCTCAATAAGCAACAATTCGAAGAATACGAACATTTAAGTGAATAGAAAGGCGATGTGCTATAAAATGCCATCTAAGGGTCAATAGGTACTTAAGTGCTTCGCGCCACCTAACCCCCCGTTCACTTGGGAGTATTCTAAGAAGGAAGGCTTCATTGAGGGTCTTGCACCCAAAGTAGTAAATACATATATTGTTATTTTCTTGTGGATATTTAATATTAAAACTCGAAGAGGATAATCCATTTCTCTTCAAAGTCACACGAGAGCTTCTCTCTCATTCCTCGTATTGAGTTGCATGCTCACTCGCGGGCGTGCACAAATACCGATTGGTGTACAACCTCTTCCTCCGAAAAGGAAGAAAAAGAGAAAGAGTAAGACCACCACCGTCCACCAAGCCGATCACGAGAATCGTGCTTTGACTCCACCACGAGAAGCCATGGCTATTGATAATCGTACTTTGTATGAACGTATGCAATCCAACATTCATGGATATTCTAGTGCCATTAAGATTCCCGACTTTCCCGCTAACACATTTGAGCTACATACATCTATGATCAATATGGTTGCTTTATCACCTTTCTTGGGCAAACAAAATGAGGATCCTCATGCTCACCTTAAGAGATTCCTTTCACTTTGCAATACCATTAAGCATAATGGGGTTCCACATGAGGTCATTAGATTGATGTTAGTGTCATTTTCCTTAGAGGGGAGTGCTAAGCATTGGTTAGACACCCAACCACCCGATAGTATCACCACATGGGAGGGTTTTACCACTAAGTTTTTGAACAAGTTCTTTCCTCCACAAAAGACTATGGCTTTGAGGAATTTAATTATGGGCTTTCAACAAAAACCTAGCCAATCCTTTAGTGATGCTTGGGAAGAGTATAGTGAGTTGTTGAGGCGATGCCCTAATCATGGATTGGATCAAGTTCATCAAATAAGTCTCTTTTATGATGGCCTTAAAGCTCACCACCAAGATTCACTCAATGCTTCCGCGGGAGGGAGTATTCTTCTTAAGACCTACCAAGAGGCTTTGGACATTATTGAGACTAAGGCAATGGTTCAAACAAACAATCCATTTGAAGAAAGGGTTCATGTTATCCAAAACACTTCTCAAACTCCTTGTGACACCCAACTTCTTAAAGAGATCCTTCAACAAGTCAAACAAGGACAAGAAATGACTCATGAGATAGTTCAAAATTTTAAGAGCATGACATTGAACAATTCCTCAAATAATGTGAATGCTATCACCATTTCTTGTGTTACTTGTGGAGGTCCCCATTCTTATGAACAATGTGATAAGGTGCAAGGGTATCAAGGGGAATGTTATGCTTACCAAGAGGAACATCGTGAACACTTCAAACCTAATATCAATCCAAATAACCTTTCCTACAAATCCCAAAATTACCTAACTCCACCCGGCTTCCCACCCCAACCACCCACCCAAATTCCACAAAATCCTCCTCAAATTTTAACAAGGAATCAAGGGCAAAGACCACCATACCAAGGAAATAACTACAAGGCACCCAATCAATTTCAACCTCAAGCAAATACCTTTTATCCACCACAACAAGGATTTCATCAACCTCTTCCATTTATTCCCAATCAAGCATATGCTCCAATACCAAATCAAGCTTACCCTCAAAATCCAAATCAAGGATATGGGATGCAAGAGACTCAAGAGTATGTTGACAAGAAAATGCGTGAAATTAAGAAGAGAATGAATGACCAAATGAAACGTACAATGGAGGAACAAATCAATAGGGTTTTAGTGGCGGTAACTCAAAGACCACAAGGGGCTTTACCTTCTAACACACAAACAAACCCTAGGGCCAATGTCAATGCTATTACAACAAGGAGTGGAACAACAACAAAGGATCCTTCACCTCCTAAACCTACTCTTGTTCAACCCACTTGTGCTCCTACTTGTGACAAGCCTTCTACTTCTACTCCACCTCCTCAAAATGCTCCTATTCACTCAAACACACCTTCTCAACCACCTCATACTTCTCCTTTACCTTCCACACTTCCCAATGAAGAAGCTAACAAAGACAAATCTTCCACCACAACACCTATTCCACCTATACCAAAACCTACTCTTCCATACCCTTCAAGGTTGAAAAAGGACAAGTTAAAGAACAAAGATGACATCCAAGTCTCCAATTTCTTAAGGATGTTCAAGCAACTCAATATCAACATATCCTTTGCGGAAGCTCTTGCTTATATGCCAAAGTTTACTAAGATGTTCAAGGATTTTCTCTCAAACAAAGAAAAATTGGTTGATTTGCCCAACACATCACTTAATGAAAATTGTTCCGCGGTGTTACTTAAAACCTTACCAACAAAACTTGGAGATCCGGGGCGCTTCTTGATACCTTGTAATTTTCCCGGTGTTGAAAATTGCATGGCTTTGGCGGATTTAGGGGCGAGCATAAATCTCATGCCTTTATCGGTTTGGAAACAACTATCTCTTCCCGAGCTCACTCCCACTAGGATGACTCTTGAACTAGCCAACCGAACCATAGCTCACCCCGTAGGTATAGCGGAAGATGTGTTTGTAGGTGTGGATAAGTTTACCTTTTCGGCCGATTTTGTAGTGGTCGATTATGACATGGATCCTAGAGTGCCTTTGATTGTTGGTAGACCGTTTTTGAGAACGGGTCGTACCTTGATAGATGTGGCGGAAGGAGAATTAATTATGAGAGTATAAGATGAGAGAGTGGTGTTTAAGTTAGGCAAAGTTTGTGATAGAAAAGAGGTTAAGGAGTCTAGACCTTGTGAGACTATTAACATTGTGGATGTGCTAGATGAAGTGTGTAATGAACACTTTCATGATGCTTGTAAGAGTGATAGTGATGAAATTCCCCATGTTGAAACCGTGGCTTCAATTGCTCCCTCTTTAACACCTTTTGGAGAGAGTGATTTCCTCTTGGAGGAATTTGAGTCTAACTTTCTTGGTGATGATGATTCTCCCATTAATTGGGAAGAAGATATTCTTACAATCCAAAAGTTGCTCAATGAGGATCCCATTCCTTCTTCTATTCCACAAGAAATTACCATTGAGGAACCTTCCATAGTAAAACCTTCCATAGAGAGTCCACCTCCCATTGAACTTAAGGAACTTCCATCCCACTTAGAATATGCTTTCTTAGAAGGAAAAGACCAATTACCGGTGATTATTGCTAAAGAGTTGAAAGAGGATGAGAAGGAGCAACTTATTGAAGTCCTTAAGAAACACAAGAAAGCCTTAGCAAGGAAAATATCCGACATAAGGGGAATTGATCCACATTTTTGTACTCACAAAATCCTTATGGAGGATGACTATAAACCCGCCATTCAAAACCAAAGGAGAGTTAACCCAAAAATCCATGAGGTTATTAAGTAGGAAGTGATTAAACTCTTAGATGCGGGTATGATTTATCCCATTTCCGACTCTCCATGGGTTAGCCCGGTTCATTGTGTTCCAAAGAAGGGTGGAATCACCGTGGTGTCTAATGAGAACAATGAGCTTATTCCTACGAGACTTGTGACCGGTTGGAGAGTTTGCATTGATTATAGAAAACTCAATGAGGCAACTAGGAAAGACCATTTCCCGCTTCCCTTTATGGATCAAATGCTTGAACGCTTAGCGGGAAATGAGTACTATTGTTTTCTTGATGGCTTTTCGGGTTATTTTCAAATACCCATTGACCCTAAGGATCAAGAAAAGACCACATTCACTTGTCCCTACGGTACATTTGCTTACAAGAGGATGCCTTTTGGCCTATGTAATGCATCGGGGACGTTTCAAAGGTGCATGATGGCGATTTTCCATGACATGATAGAGCAAACCATGGAGGTTTTTATGGATGACTTTTCCGTATTTGGAAACTCCTTTAGCTCATGTCTCACCAATCTTGAGAGAATGCTTAAGCGTTGTGAGGAAACACGTTTGGTGCTTAATTGGGAGAAATGTCACTTTATGGTGAAAGAGGGGATTGTTTTAGGACACAAGATATCCAATAAGGGATTAGAAGTTGATCGAGCTAAAATTGATGTGATTGCTAAGCTTCCCCCACCCACCTCGGTTAAAGGTGTGAGGAGTTTCTTAGGTCATGCGGGATTTTATAGGCGCTTTATACAAGATTTTTCTAAGATAGCTAGACCGATGACTCATCTCTTGGAGAAAGAGGCTCCTTTCATTTTTGATCAAGCTTGTTTAGACTCTTTTGAGACCCTTAAGGAAAAATTAACAAAGGCTCCTGTTTTGGTTTCTCCAAATTGGGAATTACCTTTTGAGCTTATGTGTGACGCTAGTGATTATGCGGTGGGGGCCGTCTTAGGACAAAGAGTTAATAAGCATTTTCAACCTATACACTATGCGAGTAAAACCATGACCGGTGCACAACTTCATTACACTACCACGGAAAAAGAGTTGCTTGCTATAGTATATGCTTTTGAGAAGTTTAGACCATATCTTGTGCTTTCCAATACCATAGTGTATACGGATCACTCCGCTCTCAAGTATCTTATGACAAAACAAGATGCTAAGCCTAGGCTTTTGAGATGGGTTTTGTTGCTTCAAGAGTTTAAGATAGAGATTCGTGATAAGAAAGGGGCCGAGAATTTAGCGGCGGATCATTTGAGTAGACTTGAGCATCCTTTTCAAGGAGATTTCCCACATCAAGAAATCAATGAATCCTTTCCACTAGAGGAGCTCATGTCTATCTCTTCCCAAGAGGATGCCACACCTTGGTTTGCGGATATAGCAAACTATCTTGTGGGCAATGTGCTTATTGAGGGTCTAACTTACCAACAAAAGAAAAAGTTTCTTAAGGAAGTTAAGTATTACTTTTGGGATGATCCATATCTTTTTAGGCAATGTGCGGACCAAATCATTAGACGGTGTGTAGATGGGCCCGAGGCATTTAAAATCTTAGAGGCATGTCATAAAGGACCTACGGGTGGACATTTTGGGCCTAACTACACCGCCAAGAAAGTCTTTGATTCGGGTTACTATTGGCCTTCCATTTACAAGGATGCCCAAGAGATGGTGAATTTTTGTGATGTTTGTCAAAGACAAGGAAAAATTACACAACGTGATGAGATGCCACAAAATTTTATCCAAGAGTGTGAGATATTTGATGTATGGGGAATAGATTTCATGGGACCTTTTCCATCCTCTAAGGGAAACAAGTATATACTTGTGGCGGTGGATTATGTGTCCAAGTGGGTGGAGGCTAAAGCCTTACCTACTAATGATGCTAGAGTGGTTGTAAAGTTCTTGAAACAATTGTTTGCTAGATTTGGTGTACCTCGGGCCATCATAAGTGATCGTGGTACGCACTTTTGTAATGATCAATTCACGAGAGTTATGAAGAAATATGGAGTGAATCATAGACTTTCTACCGCGTATCACCCTCAAACTAATGGTCAAACCAAGGTCACAAATCGTGGTTTAAAGAGAATTTTAGAGAGAACGGTGGGAGAACATCGAGCTTCTTGGTCGGATAAGCTTGATGATGCTTTGTGGGCGTTTAGGACGGCTTTTAAAACACCAATTGGTTGTACTCCTTATAGGCTTGTCTATGGAAAAGCGTGTCACCTCCCATTTGAGTTAGAACATAAGGCATCTTGGGCTCTCAAGTGGGCTAACTTTGATTTAAACCAAGCCGGTTCACATAGGAAAGATCAAATCAATGAGATGGATGAGTTGAGAGCCAATGCCTATGAGAATTCTTTGCTTTACAAGGAAAAGACTAAGAAATTGCATGATGCTAAGATCAAGAATCGTGAGTTCAAAGTTGGAGAGCCGGTTCTCCTCTTTAACTCAAGATTGAAGCTTTTTGCGGGCAAGCTTAAGTCGAGATGGTCCGGTCCATTCACTATTGCTCAAGTGTTTCCATATGGAACTCTTGAGTTGTCCCAACCCGATGGTCCAAATTTTAAAGTGAATGGTCACCGTGTTAAACATTACTTTGGGGAGGACATTTCCGTTGAAATGGTCCAAGAGGTCCCCATTTTCCCCATGAATTAATTCATTGAGGGACGAGTCGAGCTAGAGACTCATTAACTCAAGCATCGTATAACTAGGTTTAGAGTGTTGTAGGTTAGAAATAAAGGCATAGACTTGGAGATAAGTGTAGGGGAGACCTTCTTTTGTCTTCATGATTGTTTGTAGGGTTGCTCACTTATCTCATGCTTTGGAGCTTATGGAGGAGGCCCTTGTATCCGGTTCACTTCGTTACTTTAGTGAATTTTCATTGACACCTTGTGCTTAAACATGATTTCACTAATAGTTGTCCTTTCCTTAACTTGGGTTAAGCAAAGTCTATTCATTGTCATAAGTGTAGGGGAAGTTTTTATACTTCCATGCTCTTAAACATTGAGGACAATGTTTAGCTTAAGTGTAGGGGGGTCTTCTATCGAAGTGACCTTACCTAGAACTTGTCATTGTCTTGCATGATAACATGGAAAAATTGAATTTTCAACATTTTTCAAATTTTTGATCTTCTTTGGCCAACAAAAATATGCATTCATAATTTTTGCATCAATCATTTTTCATTTTGCATAACACACTTGCATTGTATATTTCTTCTTTATTTTTCATAAAAAAATATATAAAAGAAAAAAATATAATAAAACATGGTTTTAACAAATTTAGACTTCTTTGACATATTAGGCCCGCCATGGATATTTTGACTCAACCCGAGTTTGCTTATCTTAGCATTCTCTAGCTAGTATCCTTAACCATGTAGTCCTTCATTGGTCTATTAGGCTAAGCATCCACCAATTTCATTATTTGAAATTTTAAATTTGTGGAGAATGGGAAATGATAGAGTTGAAGCAAGTGTAAAAGGGCTAGATAGACTTCATGGCAATTACGTGTGGCTAAACCCTTCTCTTCTTGACCTCTATTTTCTTCGCATGTATATAATTGTTAATAAATAATCAAGTACGGTTTTAATTGGTTTGTAATCTCTTATGCATTTTTGGCTAATCATTTATGGTTGATATGAGTACGTCTTAAGATTCTAAGTTAGCACGTCTTATGTGTACTAGACTTATGTCATGCTCCATATTTAGCGGGTGTTTTTCCTTTTCTTCTTTTCAAATTTCTTAGTGAGGAATAAAGAAAAATAAGAGCGGCTTATGAAAAAAATGAGTGGCTAGAAAAAAAAAGAAAAAGAAAAAGAAAAAAAAAAAATTATGCAAGACTCCCAAGAGGGGCATTGTGGTGTTAATTATAGTGACTATTGAGTTCCAATATTACCTTGACGGGTTGCGGGGATTCAATAGATTGCTCCAATCCAATATTACCTTGACGGGTTGCGGGGTTGAAGATCCAAAGTCTCAAAAAGATGGCGGATGTAAATTATTGCGTGAGTTTTATTTTTCTTTCCTTAGCGAGTGTGTAGTTACTTATGAAAGCATGACATGAGGATTTTACACATAAGGCGAATGACTTATTACTCTTAATACGGACTTGTATTAACTGTGAGCGGTTTTTCAAGTAATGGATGAGAAGATTACTTAGGATTAAAACCGTGCTTCCTTATTTTTGGATTTTACACTTCTTATACTTCACACTTGAATAATGACAAATTTGCCTACAAGCAATTTGCTCGAATAATAACCGGTTCCACATTTAATTGTCATGAATAAGTTGATGCACTTTTTACTTGTGAATGCAATGATCCCATTTTTAAGCTTGGTATGGGGAAAGTGAAACTTGAGGGTGATAAATGTCCATGGTACCCAAGCCCTAATCTAAGTCATTGAATTCTTTATGAGTTATCTCCATCAAAACCATTTCAAGAAAAATCAAAAAAAAGATATAGATAGAATTGTATTTTGATTCATTGCATTATATAAAGTCAAAATCATGCATCATCTAGTCTAGAGTAGCATAGATGCATCTCATATGGCCAAGGTGGATTAATTATGAGGGAAATGTAAAATTTTGAGCCTTAAAATATAATATTGCATGAGGACATGGCAATGTTCAAGTGTAGGGGAATTTGATATGAGCTTAAACTCATATCCTTTTAACAATAAATAACCCTAAAACATGAAGCAAAATACCAATTTATTTGGCAAAAACAGTGTTATGTGGTATGTTTGTGTTTGTGTGCACTTGTGTAGGTAAAAAGATACATTTTCAAGCAAACAAGGAAAAATCAAGCTCAAATGGATGAAAAAGACAAAGAAGGATCAAAAGTGACAAGACTTTGAAGTACAAGGACCTATCTTGACAAGTTATGAAAGTTGAAGGACTAAAAGTGCAAATAATGTAAAGTCAAGATTCAAGTCAAACTTGGTCAACTATCAAGTCAACTCAGTCAAGGGTTCAAATGATCAAGAATGAAGTTCAAAGGACTAGTTTTGCCAAAGAATTGAAGATTAGAGATCAAATCATAAATCTGCCAAAGTATAGGGGCTGAAAGTGACAAGTTTACACCAAAATTGGGCTTAATCCGTGTGAAGTGTCAAATGACCAATGAGAATCAAGGAAATTATACACAAGGATCACCACATAAGCCCACTAGCGCCGCTTTTCATTTAATACAAGATCTAAACAGTAAAGCGCACTTTCTTTAATTCAACCAATAAGAATGCGCCACTCCATAATCCTTTTATCCACTTTTGGATATTGATCCGTGTGACCAGATGAGAGCCAACCAGAAGAAGCCACGTGTCACTTTCAAACAAGAACGAGCCCAGAACCTATTTTGAGCTACAATGCATTTCAAGCAAAGTGTTTAACATGAAATTTGCTCCATTTTGAGAGACGAATCCATACCTCATAATCAATTAAGCTGAAAGTAATTGGATCAAAAACCCCCAAATATGTTCTTGAGCCAAATTATCCAATTAGCAAGAAGATGCCACGTGGAGCTCAGAGATTGGTTCTGACACGTCACCAACCCCAACAAACTCTTACTTCATGTCTATAAATAGCTGGATTGTACTTCATTTTCAGGGTGTAGCTTAATTTTGTAAAAACACCTAGTTCAACTTTTCCTTTCTCTTTTCCCTAAATCTTACCCTAGCTACTCAAGAGTCTGACAAACTCTTGAGTTAGTTAGTTAGTTACTATCCTTGTAACAACTTTGTAACCGTTTTTCAGTAATAAAATTCAAATTCACTCTTTCCCGCCAAAACTGTTCTTATCATTCCAGTTCATTTCTTGCTGCTGTTGGATATTATTGTTGCTGTTGAGTGTTTGTTATGATCAATCATTGATCATAACTGACATTGGTGAAGTTTGCTAGCTGTTGATCACAATTCAGTCATTGCATAGTTCTTATGGAGTTTTCAAACATAATGATGGATTCTAGTTGATTAGTTTGCTGATTCTTGTTGATTTCTAGTGATAAGGTGGTGGTTATCACTAGGGCAAGAGAGCTCAGCGCTCCTCTTCTTCTCAAAGGAATTCTACAAGAGGTTTTAAGCTTCTTGTTTTTGTTCCACTCAACAAGTCTAATGCATGCTTTATTTTCCTAGTATAAACTGATGGCTGCCTGATAAAGTTGTTTGTAGTTGCTTATTGATTGATCTTTGTGAGTTTGAAGTTTATTTCTGTTGCTTGTTCTTTGAATTTGATTTAGTTTCTAGTTTACTGCATTAATTCAGTAACTTTTAGCCTTGTAGATTGATTGCATTGCTAGTAGAGATAAGTGTTTGTATACTTCTTTCAAACTTACATTCTGATCATTGAAACTAGCTAGCTATAGATTTTCACTCAGTTACTCTTCAAAATCAACAAGTCTTTATAAATTTTTATACAAATCAGTAAAGGAGTGTTTGGGTGTAGTTTTAAAAGAGTTGTCAAGTATTAAGATTTGGAATTTTAGAGTTGATTTATGGTCAATAGGTGTTTTAAAAGAGTTTTCAGTCATTAGCAAGTCAAATACAAGGTCAATCAGGCAAATGGCATTTAAAAAGTTTGGGTTAGCCTTATGCATTTGAGTCATTCAGAAACTTACCATTTTCAATTAGCTAGAACTCACTCAAAACTGGATGAATTTGGATCAAACTTGTTTCTATTTGTAGCTTATATCATATAGTTTTAGAGTCTAGAAGGATTTAATACAGTTTTCATTAAGCACTTAGTAATAAGCCAAAATCAGACATGAAGACTTAAATCAAGTTTCTGTAACTTGACAACTGGAAATCTATATCTCAAAATTCTCTTCATAAACTTAGCATTTTTTCTTCATAAATCCATTTAGGTAGTTGAGTTACTTGATTTTTGAGAAAATTAGCTTTTTGGAAAAAAGCTGGTCAACGCTTGGTCAACATAAGCTCTTTTTAGCTTAATTCAGATTTAGAGCTTATTTCTGGATGAAAAATGTTCTGGTTTGATTTCCCATTCTTTAAATCAGTTGCTTAATCAGTTCCAATAGAAAAATCCAGTTGTGGTTGATTAGATTTGGCTAGAGCTTATTTTGTGCTTATTGATAAGCACTCATTTGCTTATTTCTGATCTTTAGCTAAATTCCTTGAACACACGTAGCTTATTTTGAATTTGAAACGTTTTGCAAGTTGTTTCATCCAATTTGGTTGAGTAATAAGCCAGAACGAGCTTATTCTTTCCTTTGTCCCGTTTTTGCTTAAATAGTTTTCTTATTTGCATTTTGGTCCTTGTAGTTCTATCAGCGTTTAATACTTGGCTAATCTTCCAAGATTTTAGGGTTTGCATTGTTTTAGTCCATGGAATTTGGAAGTTGTTAAAATTCAGTTAGTAGTTTGTTAGTTTGTTACATTTTTGGCAAGGTTGTTATAGTTGTTGCATTTTTGATCCTTTTAGTTAACAGATTTACATTTTTAGTCCCTATAATTGTTAGAATTTACATTTCAAGCATTTACATTTCATAGAATTTACAATTTCAGTCCCTTTAGTTTCAAATTTTGCATTTTAATTTTTTACTTGAATAAAAACGTGGTATTTGCAATTTGTTTTACATATACGTAGGTAATATTTTTCCGTTTTGCAAGCATTTGTTGAATTAGCAATAGATTAGCAAACAAGCTTAACAACCAAGAACAATTAAAAACCTGACATTGGTTGGACTTTCTATTAGCAAGAACTGAGAAAAAACGAACTGCATTATACTCAATTTCAAATTTCTTTCTATGTAGGGTATCCAAAAATAGGTCAATGATTATGGATATTGGGACAGTGGATGCTCAAGGCACATGATAGGGAAGGAGGACCACTTATTAAATTTTACTCCTATTATCAATGGTGATAAAGTGTATTTTGGTGGAAGTAGTTGAACCATCTCAGGCCAAGGCACACTTGTCACCAACAATTTGAAGTTTGAGGACGTCTTTCTAGTAAAAGAACTTGGTTATAATTTGTTCAATGTGTCACAAGTTTGTGACAACAAATATAAGGTTCTCTTTACTGATACATAATGTTTAGTGTTGAGTAACGATTTTGAGTTGTCCGCTGAAAAGTTTATTAAATTTAGGACACCTAGACATAAGGACATGTAATGTTAATCTGAATGGGATTAAAATGAATAATAATTTCTCATGTTTTTATGCTAAGGCTTTAATAGATGAAAGTAATTTGTGGCATAGAAGGTTAGGGCATATAAATTTTAAGAACATGAATAGGCTTGTTAGGCATGATATTCTCAGAGGATTGCCCTCAAAGGAATTCGAAAATGATCATAATTGTGTTGCATGCTTAAAAGGCAAACATCATAAGGCCTCCTTCAAATCTAAGAGTGTAACACCCCATTTGGATAAATGGACCGTTACAGGATAATTATGGCGTGACATTCAAAGCATACAAGGTAAATGTCCTAAAATATTACATGACCAAAGGGATAACCAAAATCCCAACATAAACTCATAAACAAAGCATAAAGTAAAAGTAATGAAAAAAGTAACATAACATAAAATAGCTCCCATCCTATGCACAACCTCTCCATGCTCCTGTCTGACCTTGGGTACCTGCCGTTTGGGGACATGAAAAGAGAAAACGGTTGAGCGATACGCTCAGTGTGCGGATACATGACATAATATGGAATAACATAAACATAACTAAAGACTGAATGAAAGCATGACAAGGAAAATGCAGCGGAATAATGTAAGTCTTGGAAAACCTAGTGACATGTAATAAACTGTTTTATTCTGAAAAGATTAGGTTTATATCATAAAAACTGTATTTTAAATGCCCAAGAGTCCATATAGGTCATGAATATAACAACGTGCATGAATACATAGAGGGGTGACCTCGTCATGCAATTAGAGGGGGTGCCTCTAATTATAATAGTCTGGGTAGGAGGGATCAACTCTTTATGAAGGATGCAAGGCACACACCACATTCACCATGAAAATCTTGTCTGAAAACATGTAAATAGGATGCACCCATTCGCCCCACATGATTATAGTAACATAGGCCAAAATACTATAAAGGGACGCTGCGAGCAATCACTCTCACCGTAGAAGAGTCATAACACCGGTGCCTCCAGTGCTATGGTTACGGTACCTCCGTAACTAGGTGAAACATGGAATGCTTGTATATACCTCATGCAATTAAAAGAAACATAACATTTCCTGACGTGTTTAAGACACATGACTACAAGGAAAACAATTGGCTGCAAACGAGAAAAACTAATCAAACATGCAAAGGGAGTTGTCCATACTAAAGGACGGAATATCCGTACCTTGTGTCCAGTAATGTGAACGAAGAAGACGCGAAGAATCCTACTCCGACTCCATAAATGCTACATAATAAAGAGGGACGTGTATGAGTTGGCTGATTATCTTATACTTAACTGATTATCAGTTTACTCGACGTGTTATTACTTGTTTACTTGTTCCTGTCTTGTTTTAAGTGTTCTGGACTTGTTTTACTGATTCATGTTAAATCATGTAGTCTGATTAGTGTATTTCATGTTCTTACATGTTAACATACTTGTTATATTATACTGAGTAACTTCCTAAATAGTAAGTTTCTATATTTAGAAATAAGCTTGATTAATAATAATATAAAATATAGGCCATAGTATTAATAAGTATAAAATACATACTTCATAATTAGAAAGTAAAGTTTATTTAAATAGATACTTTAAGCTAAAATAATAATTATTAATTAATAATAAAATGCATGGTTTTACTTGAGATTATTAATTAATAAAATGATATGATAATTTAATAAACCATTAGCTAGATGATTAAATAATTAAATAAAGTTACGGTTATTAATTTAATTACGTAGACAAATACTTAGGTTAATTCCGTTAATTACAAATAACCTAAGTGCATGATTAATCTAATTATAACGTGCATTTATTAATTAAATTAACAACTTATTTGTAACTTATTCGTGTGTACCCGAGCCTACCGAGACACCCATGTCTCGGTCGCACTTAAATAAAACAACTAGCAAAACAACCTAAAAAGACAGTGTTATCCCATATACACCCTTCCAGTTCTGTCCAACATATTAACCTAGTCCTGTCCAATATCTAATTACTAGTTCTGTCCGATATATTTTCTGTAGTGTCATCTGATATATTCTATGTAGTGTCGTCTGATATATTCCCACAGACCTATACCTTTGTTTCCTATTGTTTGGTTAAGTCTACCCACTGGTTTCTATCAGTTCACCACCGAGACACCATGTGTCTCGGTTCCCACTATTTTTACAAAAACCACACAACCACCCTATAAGGGTTTGTGGATGGTGGAATTAAATCACCACATAGACTCCCATGAGTCTCGGTTTGCTTGCAAACAGCCCTGAATACATAATCAAAACCGAATCCCCATTACCTTGTTAAACCCCACATTTATAAATCGTGTTCCTAATTCCCTTTTATGTGTTCTTGCACATTTAATAAACTAATTAAAAGAAAAGAAAATTAAGGACTACTAATTCGTGTTTAGGGCTTAGGGAATTTAAACATGAATACCAACCTGGTTTCTTGAATCGCGACCCACTGTTTTCTCTTTGTTTTTGTTGTTTAAGTCGACGGCAGAATTCCAAGGAATAAAAGACGATCGGTTTTGTTGTAGTTTTAGGGTTTCTAATCTAACTTGTCCAAAAACATAATATATACCCCCGTGTTTTATATTTAGACGGACTGGGCTTGTATATAGGCCACGACCCATTCTTCTTTATCTTTTTTTTCTTAAACTGCCTAGACCATTATACTTTCATTTATTTTCTTCGCGACTTGTTTACTGTTACGTATATTCGTGTTTTAAACGTCATGGATTTTTTATCATAATCTTTATACATGTTATACGTACATATTATATGCGTAATTACATATCGTATATTAATATTAATAATAATATACGTTATTACTTGTTATACTCAATTAATATACGTAATACTCGTGTTAAATGTTTGTATCGCGTGTCGTATATTAATAAGTCTTAAAGTTCTAATTTTTTATGTACCTTCATGTAATAATGTTCTAGGGATTTTTAAGCGGGTTTTACAACTCCTCCCCTCAAAAAAGAATAATTCGTCCTCGAATTAGAGATACAATAAACTGGAAAGACATGGACGGGACGTATGGAACATGACGTGTCTAAAGGGAACATGGAACATGAAGTGACTGAAAAGAACATATCTGAATTATGGAAGGAAAAGAGGATAAGAAATCCAGATGGACTCCTCTGTTTCCAAATGGCTTCCCGCTCGGAACGGTCCTCTATAAGTTCTTGGCGAAAATAATACTCTTGGTCTTTATGACTATGTCTTGACGGTACAACAAAGTTCTGGTTTATCAACATAAGATAGATTCTTCTGGATCTGATAGAATGGATAAGAAATAACATGTAAGGATACATGAAACGTGTTGGTGTGTAGTCGTCCCAACCAGGGTAAGATAATCAATAGCCTAACTACGTACCAATGAAGGTTACCGGATATCACATGGAATCGTGTGATCACTTTCTAAAGTAAACTATTCGACCCTATTGCCTGGGTATCATGAATACTTACTTTGGATAAGACCAAATGTATGTTATAGAACTAGGCACAAATCTATAACCCTTTTGCTGTTAGTGTTTCTTGCTTTTTTGTGTCTCTTTCATGCAAACAATACGATCCCTTTTATAGGTGATCAACTCAACATGGTCAATGGAAATAATGAGGATTTAACAGCCAATTAAGTCCCCATTATATGCCTCCATAAGACCAGGAATAGTAGTTACATGACCCATTAAACGTGGTCATTAAATACAGTCAAAAAGTCAAAGACTGTTACATGTTTCTCGCCAGTACTTACATATAACTAGCAGTACTTGCATAACACTAGCAGTACTTGCAAGTACCGCTAGTGTAAAACCAAGTACCTTTAGTGTAATCCTAAGTACCGTTGAACATAACTTAACAACTATTTGAGCCAGGGTGTTTAGGGACCAATGGGTGTATACTCCATACCTCCAAGCCCATTACCAGGTGTGAACATAACCCACAATTGAACTACATTTCCAACAATCCTCCCCAATATAGTACAATTCCTTTGCATGAAAATTAACTTTAACAAAACCAGTGCATAAATGAAAATATCCTAAGGATTGAATTTCCATCTTAGTACATCACTTCAAACATTCGAGAATCAGGGTGTTCTAAGAATTGAACCCTTCAACTATTTTGAATACCTGAAGATAAAATAGACACAAGTTTTCAAACACAAAACAACTCCTGACACTACTAGCCATGTGTCCATATCCAAATTCATAAATGTTGTAAGAGTCAAGTCCATTGATATGAGCAAAATCTCATATCAATAAGTCAACAAATCACCCTAAAACACATAGCAAATACCTAACTTTTGTGAGATAAAGCAGTATTATGTGGTATGTTTTGTGTTTGTGTTTAAAAGGTAACAAGGATACAAATTTCAAGCGAACAAGTGAAATCAAGCTCATTTATGAAGAAAAGACAAGAGAAGGATCAAAGATGACAATCCATTTGAAGATAAATGACCTATCTTGACAATGTTCAAAAGTTGAGGGACTTAAGTGAAATTTTGGAAAAAGTCAAGATCAAAGTCAAACCTGGTCAACTATCAAGTCAACCAAGTCAAAGGACTCAAATGATCAAGAATGCAAGTCAAAGGATTTAATTTTCCTAAGAAATGAAGAAAAGAGTTTAAATGAAGATTCTGCTAAAGAAGAGGGGCTGAAATTGCCAAATTTACATCAACTTTGGTATTAATCCGTGTTAAAGGTTAATGAACCAATGAGAAGGCTTGAATATTGGCACAAGGATCACCAACTCACTTGACAGCTGGCCACTAACACCTTTCTCATTTAATAACCGAATCAGCACAGTAACTTCCCACTATCCTATTATCAACCAATCACATAACACCACTCAATAATCCTTTTATCCAAAAATAGATATCAATTCGTGTGACTTGATGAGGACGAATAAAAAGCTGCCACGTGTCATCTTCAACAAAAACGCGCCCAGGACTGATTCTTAGCTAGAGTGAATTTCAGGACAAGTACAAAACATGAAATAGACTCTAAATCAAGCAACGAATCCATCCTTTATAGCCAATTAGACTGAAAGTCAATGGATAAAAAATCCCTCTTTGTGTTCTTGAGACGGATTACATAATTAAGCAAGAGAAGGACACCTGGCAATCAGAGATTGGATGAACCACGTCATCAACCCCAACTAATCATCATTCCAGCTATATAAATAGGATATATTAGCTCATTTATTGTAAGTATCTTAAAGTGTGAAATACACACACTTCATTTTCCTTTCATTTCTAGTTCCTCCTTTTAAGTTGCAACAACTCTTAAGTGTTTGACACACACTTAATAGTTTGTTAGTTAGACAGTTATCACTTGTAACAAACTTTCCCTCCAATTAATAAAATTCAAATTCAGTTCATTTCAATCTCATTCTACTTTACTCAATCCTACAAACTTGTTGATGCTGTATGTTGCTATTGATTTTCATTGATCAATGGATGTCTTGATGATGATTTGAAGTACTAGTAGCTGTTCAGATTATCAAGGAGTTCAATTGCAGTTCATGTCAAGACATTTGCAGTTTTGTAGCAGGGTTGTAGATACTTGCTGATCTAGTTGATATGATGATGAATTTGGGTTGATTATTGGTGGTATAAGTGGTTTCTAGAGAGCTCAGAGCTCCTCTACTCCATCAGAGGAGGCCTTTAGCTAAAAGGTTCTAAAAAATCTTGTTTTTGGTTCCTCTCAAGTGTTCTGCATGCTACATTCATAGTTTAGATAGTATGTGCTGAACTGATAAAGTGTTTAGCCTGTTTTTAATTTGATTGTAATAGTTAGATTGATTACTTGTTGATTTGTAGCCTGTTAATTAGCTTACTTAATTTTAGTCAAAATTTTCATCAGTCATAAGTCATAAGGTTCATTTTGTGGTTAAGTGTGGTTACCTACTTGTTTTTAGTTCAAACATACTACATTTGGTCATTCAAACAAGTTTTGATAAGAGTCCAAACCTGTCTTACACTTGTGCTCAAATTTCCTTTGTAGAAGTCTTGTACAAAAAAATGAAGTCTAGCTCAGTTGGATGGATGCATTTGGTTATAGTCTCCATATGGGGGAGGTCAGGGGTTCGACTTCTGTCATTCCTCATGTGGGGGATTTTTCCAGAATTGGCAGCCGGGTTTGAATCCCATCACAATGCCTTGAATCCCCTTAATGGGAAACTGGATGGCTAGCATGGGGGTTGATATTCTCTTCGTGAGATGATTCGAACTCGGGTTGAGAGACTTGGTGCCTCGGTGGCACGCAAGATACTCCGCTGCACCAAACTGCCGTTCAAAAAAAAAAGAAGTATTGTATAGATTTCTAAAGTAGTGTTTGGAATTGATGATTTTTGGTGATTAAAGTTTGTTAAACTGGCTGATTTGTATTAATATATATTTGGTTATATAGTGTAAACACTTCAGTAGAGTTTTGTGGTCAAAACAGTCTTCAAAAAGGCAATTGGTAGTTAAAAAGTATGGGTTAAGATTTTTAAGTAGATATTCAGAAAAAGTTGCTCATTTTGCTTCCTTGCTATATCTTCATTACTGGACCAAATCAGCTCAAACCTTTTCTCAAGTGTAGTTTAACATCTGAAGTTTTAGATTCTATAAGGAAATTATACAGTTTTAAGATTTGAATGAAAAAACAGCTTTTTAGTCAGTTTATGAGCAAATGCTAGTTTCTGTAATCAAGACCTTACTGTTTTTCTATATCTTCATTTCCACTTTACAAACTTGTCATTTTTCTTTCACAAATCGTTTTGCCAACATGTCTTGAGTATATTTTGAGATTTGTAGCTTTTTGAAATTTTGGTCAACGTTGGTCAAATAAGCTCACTTTTACTTAATTCTTGATTCTTGCTTATATAGTGGACCATTTTTCATTCTAAAAGACATTCTAATCCTCTTGTTAGTTGATTAATCAAGTTGTGCAATAAAATCAAAGTGTGGAAGTCTGGATTTCTTTTTAGCTTATTGTTGGCTTATTAGAATAAGCTACATTGTGATTTTTAAGCTGATTCCTGTTACTGGCCTAGCTTATTTTCCATTTTAAGCATTTTAAAACAAAGCAGAGTGATTTTGTTTGAAAAATAAGCTCTATCCAGCTTATTGATTTGGCTATACCCGTTTTCACAAAACATTTTCAGTTAATTGCACTATGGTCCTTATTGTTTGCTAAACTTTGTAAATTGTGCTAATTGTTCAAGTTTTTAGGGTTTGCTAATACTTAGTCCTTAAACTTTCAGTTTGTTACAAAATTAGTTAGGAAGTTTGTTAATTTGGTTAAGTTTGTTACTAGTTGTCATATTTTACATATTAGGTCCTTGCAGTTCCTGATTTTTACATTTCAGTCCTTTTACTTTCATTAAGTTTACATTTCAAGCAATTTACTTTTATTGCATTTAAATTTTGTACTTTATGAATAGTAATTGGTACGTGCACTTTGTTTTACGGATACGTAGCCTTAATATTTTCCATTTTTTACGTGTTGATTGAATTAGACATAGAATTCCAAATATCCTTAACAACCAAGAACAATTAAAAGCTCGATATTTTTAGGCCTTTCAATTTGTCAAGAATCTAGAATAAACGAACTCATAAATACTCAATTTCAAATGGCGCCGCTGCCGGTTCATGACATTACGAGAGACTATTGATTGACGGTTTCGATTAGACTTTGGGATCCGTTCACCTCGTGAACGTTATTTTTACGTATCATAAATCAAAAACATAAAAATATAAAAAATATAAAAATATAAAAACTAAAAAATAACAATATCAATTCTTTTCCTAAAGAATTGACCAAAATAAAAATAAAAATTCAAAAAGCAATCTTTTCCCTAAGAGATTGCACCCAAAAATATATATTATTGGATTTCATCGGTTTTTACGTACATATAGTATTTTCTTTAAAAACCCAATAAATACAAAAATATTTTTGATATATTATTATATGTAGATACGTATACAAACACTCAATACACATACTTCCATAAGTATTGCTTTTGCAATACACCGTGTTCGGGAGCGTTCCGGTCCTTGACACGTGTATCAATCAAATTTAATTAAGCAAGAATAGATAAATACTTCCAATAGGCAAGAATTCAAAGAATACAAACTACAAAGTGAAAATAAAGGCGACGTGCTATTAATGCCATCTAAGGGTTAATAGGTACTTAAGTGATTCGCGCCATAATAAGTGTGAAAACAGTTATCCTTTTACCATTTAATTATAATAATAACCAAGCCAAAATGTGTATTTTATGTCGTAAATGTCGGAGTTATGCGTTATTTGTGTTTTTGTTGTGATTTAGGACCAAAATGTGAAAAGGGAAGAAAACATGGGCTTTCACGGTTTTTTATCGAAGAAAACGACAAAAGACGAAGTCAAAAGGTCAAGAGTGCAAAAAGAACAGAAGTCCAAGGCCTATTCTGAAGATTTATCGAAGAAAAAGTCTGAAGACGGAAGTTTAATGAAGACGAAGAACTCAAGTCTAATAAATGAAGAAATTATAAGACGAGTTCAATTTATCCCGAGACAAAGTCGAAAAAATCGAAGAATTTAGAAGACGAAAAGACGTGAAGAAGAAGAAAGGAACAACACATGCTAATCTCCCTATATATACCTTCCTAATGTCTAATAAGTGTGAAAACACTTATCCTTTTACCACTTAATTATAATAATAACCAAGCCAAAACGTGTATTTTATGTCGTAAATGTCGGAATTATGCGTGGTTTGTGTTTTTGTTGTGATTTAGGATCAAAATGTGAAAAGGGAAGAAAACGCGGTCTTTCACGGGCTTTTATCGAAGAAAAAGACAAAAGACGAAGTCAAAAGATCAAGAGTGCAAAAAGAACGGAAGTCCAAGGCCTATTATGAAGATTTATCGAAGAAAAAGTCTAAAGACGGAAGTTTAATAAAGCCGAAGAACTCAAGTCTAATTTATGAAGAAATTACAAGACGAGTTCAAATAATCCCGAGACAAAGTCGAAAAAGTCGAAGAATTTAGAAGACGAAAAGGCGAGAAAGAAAGAAAGAAGGAAGCAACACATGCTTAACCTCCCTAATGACTATAAATACCCTCCTAATCTCACATTAGGAGGTGTTAGCTAATTTGACACATTAGTCTTTCCAATTTATTTTCCAAGCACTTTCATATTGTCATTTACTTAATTATCATTTAAATACCTTGTCTTGCACCTTAAATTTGTAAGTTTCTTTAATTCTTGCTTTTACTTTTATTGTTTAATCTTTAATTTTAATCAAGTTTTATATTAATCTCTCCTTCTACCTTTCTTATTTTTGTTAATCTTTATGCTTATTATCTTATTGTCATGCTTATTTGATTTATTGTTATGTTTTTATGTGTTTGATTGTGTTAGCTTATTGATTTTTAGCTTATTGTGTGTTTGATTTGATTTTAGTTAAGTGTTTTTATTAGTTTATTTTATTAAAAGTTGATTTTTAATTTTTAGATTTATTAGTGTTTTTCAAGTTTTTGATTTGTGGTTGAATTAGTTTTTCTTAAAAGTGTTTTAGATTAAGTTTTGGTTATTTGCTTATTTTATTTTAGCTTATTTGTAGCTTATTTTTCTGCTTTTTAATAGTACTGTATCTGTTTTATTGTTTTCGGATTAGGGTTAATTATTCCGAACTTTGCCTTTTCTCTGAATTTGTTGTTTCTATGAATTCGTCATTTCTCTGAAAACAAATTACTCCGAAAAAGTCAATTTTCCGAAATTTCCCTTTTCTATGAATTTATTGTTATTCCGAAGATTTTCTTTTTCTGTAAAAACTATTTTTCCGAAGAAATCATTTCTTCTGAAAAAACAAAAATTCCGAAGAAATTGATTCTCTGAAATGTACTGTAGCTAGCAATTTATTCCGAAAAACTGAACTTCCGAAAACTACTGTAGCTTTTCTGATTATTCCGAAGAAATTACAATCTTCCAAAAACTACTGTTTCATTTCCGAAATAATTCAGCACCCAAGTTGCTTGCTTATGGTATTTGGCGCCAAAATGACCTGTGTGGTTGCTAGCTTCCAGCTAGCTGCCTGCTAGCTTATTTATTTATTTATTAGTATTGTTCCGTAATTGTTTAGTTTTATCTGAAAGTTGTTCCGTTTTTAATTTTGAAAGTTACGTATTTTTAGATGAATTTTTCGTCTATTTTTAAAATTAATATTTTTTCGCAAAGTTCAAGTTTTATCTTTTATTTAGTACCCGCTTTAGGTTTTGCCTCGTTTAGCTTTAAAGTTTCATTTTAGTTTTATTCTCTCCTTTTTTATTAAGTAAACTTTATTTTTGAGTCGATAGTTAACTTCATCTTTTAGTTTTATTTTTATTAATTGTTTTGCTTTAATTTTCGTTTTATTATTTGTTTCGCTCCTTTAATATTAGTTATTTGTTTTAATTTCTCGCACCGTTTACTTTTTAATCAGTTTTAGTTTTAATTACCTGTCATCTACTTTAAGTTTTGCAATTTAGTTTTACAACAACGACAAAAATATTCTTTTTCACCAAAAGACGACTGAGTCGCACTTAAACCAATAGTCAATTCGATTAGATCGTACGCAATTTTTATACTTGGCAAAAACCTTGTATCAAATGGCGCCGCTGCCGGCTCTTTTCGTGAAGATTAACGGTTTTCTGTTAGAGACGCGTTGAATTTTGGGATCCGTTCACTCGTGAACGTTATTTTTCTTGCTTAAAAATTTCAAAAAATCCATAAAAATTAAAAATTTTCAAAAGAAAAAAATCCAAAAAGATTTTATTTTTATTTTTACATGTACATATATATTCTCTATTTCTTTGGTATCTTTTTCTTTTGCTTTTGCAGGTGTATGCGTACTAGATCTTCAACTTATTCAGAGCCTGAGACTCGTGAAGATTTAGATATGGCAGGTGTGAACAACAATAATAACCGACCGCACCTCAACAATAACAACAACAATGTTCTTCCACCACCTGATCTTAGGACAATGGAGGAGCTTTGTCAACCCACGATGAATGGACGAGGAGGACCGATTGCGCCGATGCAAATCACGGCTCCGGAGTTTTCGTTGAAGCATCACATGATCCAACAAGTGCAGAACACTTGTCCATTTCGCGGATTGCCGGATGATGATGCCAACAAACACCTCGACAAGTTCATTACCGTTACTGAAAGCATGAAGTTGCCCGGGGTTACTATGGATTTCCTTCGCCTTCACCTATTTCCACACACCTTATCCCACCATGCCGAAAAATGGTTTGATCGTCTTCCGAAGAATTCAATTCATACTTGGGATAAGATGACTCAACGATTTTTTTCGCCTACTTTCCACCATCCATGGTCACGAGCCTTCGAAATCAAATTAGTGGATTTACCCAAGAACCTGATGAATCACTTTTTGATGCTTGGGAACGCTATAATGTTTTGATCGATCGATGTCCAAACCAAAACATGCTCCCCGTTACTTTGATAGATACTTTCTACAATGGTTTAACTTTTCGTGATCGTGTTACGATTAATGCAGCCGCCGGTGGCACATCTATGAAAAGAAGACCTGAGGAGTGTAGAGAGCTTATAGAGAACATGACTACTCACCACAAAAATTGGGATTCATCCGCATCTTCAAGGAATAACCCGAGAGTCAATGTTTCTTCTACTTCTTCAAACCCGGATATCACCGAATTAACCTGCGCAATGGTCGAAATGAGCAAGAATATGCAACTTTTGGCTACAAATAATCAACAACAAGTTAAAGCTGTTGCAATTTCTTGTGAGACTTGTGGGGGTCCTCACTCATACACTGATTGTCCTTCTACTCATGACAATCCGGAAAACGTGTATGCAGCTTATGGTAACTATTCAACGGAAAACCATCAAGCTCGACCTCAAGGTGATCGTAACTTGCTAAGTTACCGTTCTAACAAATTTCTTTCACCCGGTTTTTCTCCTCAAAACCACAACCCCAACAACTACAACCGAAGCAACCCAAACCCACCTCGAGCTTCTAATCCTTATCACCCACCCGCTCAACAAGCACCACCCATTAATCATGATGTTGAAGCTTTCATGTGGACCTAAGGAGAGCAAATTAAGAATCTGCAAAGCCAAATTATCAACTTGAAAGGAGATATCACTAAGCAAGGGAATGATATTAGATCCGAGCTTCGACATGATATACAAACCTCCTTCAGCACTCAAACAAATGATTTGAAGAATATGCTGGCAAGTTTCTTACCAACTACTCAACCCTCTACTTCGGGCTCTCTACCTTCAAACACCGTCACCAACCCAAGAGCGAATGTGAGTGCTATTACTACACGCAGTGGAGAAACCTTAGTAGGACCATCTATCCCTCCCCCAGTTACTCCATCTACACCTCCTCCACCACCATTTATCCCTCCTACTCCCACGCCTAGTATTAGTTCTCTATTACCGTCTACACCTCTTACTGAAGTACCCAAGAAGAACCCTTCACCAACCCCACCTTCCACCTTTAAACCTTCAACATCTCAACCTTTACCTGCTACACCTACACCTTCCACCTATAAACCCAATATTCCTTATCCATCTCGCTTAGACAAGACCAAACTGCAAACCAAGGATGACATTCAAGTGTCAAACTATTTGAAGAAGATTTCGGAAATGACCATCACTTTTAGCCTTGTTGAAGCTCTAGCACAAATGCCTAAATTTGTTAAGATGTTTAAGGAATTACTTAATAAGAAGGAGAAGATGGCCGAGTTTGTTAATACTCGATTGAATTAAAATTGTTCTGCCGTCCTTCTTAAAGAACTTCCGGAGAAACTTGGAGATCCCGGTCATTTTGTGTTACCATGTACTTTTCACCAAACCGAAGAATTCACTGCCTTAGCCGATCTCGGGGAAGTATAAATTTGATGCCTTTAAGTGTTTGGAAAAAGTTATCATTACCCGATCTTACTCGAACAAAGATGACTCTTGAGCTTGCAAATCGCACTCTCGCTTACCCTCTTGGTATTGCCGAAGATTTGTTCATTAAAGTTGGCACCTTCACTTTTCCGGTCAACTTTGTTGTTGTGGATTATGAAATGGACCCTCGTATTCCGTTAATACTTGGTCGGCAATTCTTGAGAACCGGAAAAGCCTTAGTTGATGTTGCTGAAGGTGAACTTATTCTAAGGGTCGGGAATGATGCACAAGTGTTTAAAATGGGGAAGATCACTACCAAATCTAATGGAAGAGAATCAGCGAATATGATTAATGTGCTTGATGATTTTGTCGTCTACAACAATCCTCTATTCGATTCTTGCTATGATAATCCACTGTTCCAAGATGATGTGGATGATTCTCTATCCAATTCTGATCCTCCACCAATTTATGATTCTCCACCGATCTTTGATGCTTATGATGACGATTCTAGTTTTAATGGAGATGATTATGATGATTTTACTTCTGAGTATCCAGACATGCCCACTTATGATGATTTTGATGAGGCTGATACTCTCGAGTGATTCTTCTCATGATGACCTTGCACCTACACATGATGAAGATCCTCCGCCAACAACACTTGATCCTACTTTAGATGACTACTCATTTGAGGAAGATTTTGCTACTTTTCTCAACACTTACTTCCCAAATGAGAGTGATGCTCTCCTTTATACTTTGATGATTATGGTCTTTATCCTCCTTTGGATATGAAGAAAACCGTTTCAAAGGAGAAGAAGCCGGACGACACCGATATCCGTAGCACTTATGTTTTGACACTTCTCTATCCACCTTCTGAGGATGAGATTGTGCGATTTATGTGCGGATCTTCTTCAAGGTCTTCTGAGCCCGAGTGTTATTTTCCCCTAAAGGAAAAGGTGTTCGATCCCGGTATTGCAATTTTCAAGCCATCTCAGTATCCATCTGATGAAATAAAAGGAAAGATTTTTGGAACTTATGGAGATATGCTTGCACCTCATCACCCTTGCTACCACCGTGCTCCATCTCTGCTTAGGGGAACCTTGCCTACTCTTCTTTGGCTTGCCTTGTTCGCCTTAAACTTGTGCTACTTGATGGATGAAAACCATGTATTTGATCCCGTTGGATGTGTTTCAAGTTTCTTCTTATACTAATCAAGGTCGAGTCAGGCTCACGACTCGGTTAACAAAAACAAGCGCTTCTCGGGAGGCAACCCGCAGTATCTATCCTTTTTCTCTTGTTTTTATAATAAGTGTAGGGGGAGACCCTAGTATGTGTTTGTTGTTTTCTTTCTTATAGTGTGCAGGGATTCGATCTTTCAAAGTATCATTCTTGATGACTTTTGACGACCCGTGATTCTGTGTACCCGTCTTCACGGTTCTATCCTAAACTCTTTTGATTCATTATTTTATCATTTATGATTGAAATAGGAATCACTTTAGTTGTCTTTTCCTTAGCAAGATTTAAACAAAGTGCACAATGTCCTAAGTGTAGGGGAGGTTACTTCCACATGCATAAACATTGAGGACAATGTTTATATTAAGTGTAGGGGGGACTTCTATCGAAGTTAAGTGGCCTTTTCCTTGTTTTTTGTCCTCATTTTAACCGGAAAATTGATTTCTCGACATTTTTCAAAATTTTTGATCTATTTTGGCCTAGTAGTTTTTCCTTTGTTATTGCTATTTTCTTTCTTTGTTAGAATAAATTTTAAATAAAGTGGTTTTAATTTTTAAACGTTGTGAATCTTTTGACTCAACCCGAGTTTACTTATCGAAGTTTACTCTAGCTAGTATCCTTAATGTGTTTAAGTCAAGTTTTGCTAGGCTTTTATATAGGGAACTTTAAAACGCAAAAGTCATAACTCTTACGGGTTAAGAACAAGAACTTTTCGCAAGTTCCTATAATTGATCCTAGAAAGTCGTTTATCAAGGGAACTTTAAAATGCGAATTCTAAACTTGAAAAAAGTCTAAGAAGTTGCAAGATCCTATAGATGACTTGAAAACCCGAAACTTTTATTTAATAGGCTAAGCATCCACGAGTCTCATTCCTTGAGATTTTAAATTGTGAAGAACGAGAGATGATAGAGTCAATTATAAGTTTGGTATTCTTTCATGATTTTATGTGAGTTGATTATGAGCTTTTTCTCCCATCGCTTGCTAATAAATTTATCTGCAATAAATAAGGTTGTACGATTTGAAAAGTTACTTAGCTTCTAGCACAAGATCGTTTAAAAGTTGCTCGATATTAATTAGAGTTCATAGCCAAGGCATAACTTATTGAAGCGGGATGCGAAGATTGGCGAGTCCGAAAAGGTCCTAACAAGACATAAGGGCTACATTTTGTTGCTAAAAGATCCCGAGTGATGTGAAGAATCATTTATCAAAAATCAATATGAAGGATCGAGACACACGACAAAAAGCAAATACTCCCCTAAAGATCATGGAGAAGTCTATCCAAAAAGGCCCTAACAAGGTATGAGGATAAATAGATCCAATTCCTAAAAGGAGGCGGATCGTTGTATATCAAAGTCCCAAATAAAGATTGGAGAAAAATGAAGAAGTCGTGGTCCAAATATGAAGAATCTCTCAAAAAGTTCAAGTGAAGAAATTCCTATTATGAAGAGAAGACCATAATTTCATGAACGTCTCTCAAGATTTGAAGTATGAAGTCGCTGCCAAATATCAGTCCGAGAAAGGTCTTAAATCGTGAAGCGAGTTATGCCAAGATATGAACTTTATGAGGTCATGCGAAGCAGTTTTAAAAGATTTTGTCCTTTAGCTAACTATTGATTAACTCGTCCTACTTTATTTTCAACCTAAATAACTATCGAAATAAGTCAACAATGCATCCTCGTGATCATTCAAGACAATCATAAAATATAAGAGATACACCCAGGAATAAGGGAGTCTAAGTAAATAATTGGCCCACATGAGTTTGTGTTTGTTTGCTAACTTATAATAACAATGATCTCGTTTTTAAGCTTGGTATGAGGAACGTGAAACTTGAGGGTGATAAACATTCATGACATTCCAAAACCCTAAGTTAAGTCTGTGATCTTTTTACTTGTTTTCTATCTCTTTTATGTCTTGTGTTTAATAAAGGCCAAGATGGATTGATTATGATGAAAAATGTAAAACTTGCTTTGTAATTAATGCATTGCATTAGGACATTGCAATGGTCAAATGTAGGGGATTTAATAAGTGTGAAAACACTTATCCTTTTACCACTTAATTATAATAATAACCAAGCCAAAATGTGTATTTTATGTCGTAAATGTCGGAATTATGCGTGGTTTGTTTTTTTGTTGTGATTTAGGATCAAAATGTGAAAAGGGAAGAAAACGCGGTCTTTCACGGGCTTTTATCGAAGAAAAAGATAAAAGACGAAGTCAAAAGGTCAAGAGTGCAAAAAGAACGGAAGTCTAAGGCCTATTCTGAAGATTTATTGAAGAAAAAGTCTAAAGACGGAAGTTTAATAATGCCGAAGAACTCAAGTCTACTTTATGAAGAAATTACAAGACGAGTTCAAATAATCCCGAGACAAAGTCGAAAAAGTCGAAGAATTTAGAAGACGAAAAGGCGAGAAAGAAAGAAAGAAGGAAGCAACACATGCTTAACCTCCCTAATCACTATAAGTACCCTCCTAATCTCACATTAGGAGGTGTTAGCTAATTTGACACATTAGTCTTTCCAATTTATTTTCCAAGCACTTTCATATTGTCATTTACTTAATTGTCATTTAAATACCTTGTCTTGCACCTTAAATTTGTAAGTTTCTTTAATTCTTGCTTTTACTTTTATTGTTGAATCTTTAATTTTAATCAAGTTTTATATTAATCTCTCCTTCTACCTTTCTTATTTTTGTTAATCTTTATGCTTATTATCTTATTGTCATGCTTATTTGATTTATTGTTATGTTTTTATGTGTTTGATTGTGTTAGCTTATTGAATTTATAGCTTATTGTGTGTTTGATTTGATTTTAGTTAAGTGTTTTTATTAGTTTATTTTATTAAAAGTTGATTTTTAATTTTTAGATTTATTAGTGTTTTTCAAGATTTTGATTTGTGGTTGAATTAGTTTTTCTTAAAAGTGTTTTAGATTAAGTTTTGTTTATTTGCTTATTTGATTTTAGCTTATTTGTAGCTTATTTTTCTGCTTTTTAATAGTACGGTATCTGTTTTATTGTTTTCGGATTAGGGTTAATTATTCCGAACTTTGCCTTTTCTCTGAATTTGTTGTTTCTATGAATTCGTCATTTCTCTGAAAACAAATTACTCCGAAAAAGTCATTTTTCCGAAATTTCCCTTTTCTCTGAATTTATTGTTATTCCGAAGATTTTCTTTTTCTAAAAAAACTATTTTTCCGAGGAAATCATTTTTTCTAAAAAAACAAAATTCCGAAGAAATTGATTCTCTGAAATGTACTGTAGCTAGCAATTTATTCCGAAAAACTGAACTTCCGAAAACTACTGTAACTTTTCTGATTATTCCGAAGAAATTGCAATCTTCCGAAAACTACTGTTTCATTTCCGAAATAATTCAGCACCCAAGTTGCCTGCTTATGGTATTTGGCGCCAAAATGACCTGTGTGGTTGCTAGCTTCCAGCTAGCCTATTTATTTATTAGTATTGTTCCGTAATTGTTTAGTTTTATCTGAAAGTTGTTCTATTTTTAATTTTGAAAGTTACGTATTTTTAGTTGAATTTTTCGTCTATTTTTAAAATTAATATTTTTTCGTAAAGTTCAAGTTTTATCTTTTATTTAGTACCCGCTTTAGGTTTTGCCTCGTTTAACTTTAAAGTTCCATTTTAGTTTTATTCTCTCCTTTTTCATTAAGTAAACTTTATTTTTGAGTCGATAGTTAACTTCATCTTTTAGTTTTATTTTTATTAATTGTTTTGCTTTAATTTACGTCTTATTATTTATTTCGCTCCTTTATTATTAGTTATTTGTTTTAATTTCTCGCACCGTTTACTTTTTAATCAATTTTAGTTTTAATTACCTGTCATTTACTTTAAGTTTTGCAATTTAATTTTACAACAACGACAAAAATATTGTTTTTCACCAAAAGACGACTGAGTCGCACTTAAACCAATAGTCAATTCGATTAGATCGGACAAAATTTTTATACTTGGCAAAAACCTTGTATCAACGTCACATTAGGAGGTGTTGGCTATTTGACACATAGTTCTTCCATTTAATTACTTGCACTTTCATACTGTCATTTACTTAATTGTCATTTAAATTCTTGTCTTTAATTTCAAGTAAGTTTAATTTTGTTGTTGAATCTTATTTTTAATCAAGTTTTTGTTATTAATATCTCATTCTACCTTTTTTCTTTGCTTAATCTTAATCTTTTTCATAATCTTTGTTTGTGTTGATTTTGTGTTTTCAATCTAAATCTTTTTCATCATATTTTTACATAAAGTTTACATCTTTTTAAATTTTGTGGTTTGTTTTTGAAGTTTTTATAAGTTTTAGCATTAATCTAGGCTTTTTAGTTAGCTTATTGGTGTTTTTCTTGGCTTATTGTCCTTAAAAAGTTAAGATTTAAGTGCTTATTTTCGTCCTTTTACGTGTTCCTAGTTTTTAGGAATTGCTGATTCAAATTTGCAACTTTTTTTAATATTACGACATTGTTCCTTAATTTTGCAATTATTGCGAAATTGAATCACAACAATATTGCGGAATCTTCACTTTTGATAATTGCGAAATCTTAGATTTCGCAATTATTGCGAAATTGTTCAAGGATTGCGAAATCATTCGATTTCGCAATATTGCGGATTTGTGGTTTAGAATTGCGAAATTATTACATGATTTTGCAATTATTGCGAAATTGTGTTCAACTTTTAGGAATTACGAAATTATTGTTTTAATTGCGAAATTAATTCAATTTTTTAATTATTGCGAAATTATTTCATTTTTGTCCAATTTAATTTTTAAATTTATTTTTCCCGCCATTTTTACTTAGCTTTATTTTAATTGTTTTGTCTTAAATTTACTTAACTTTATTTTTACTTGTTCGTCTTAGTTTAATTTTTAAAATATTTTATTTTAAAGTTTTTAAATTTACGTTTTGTCAAGTTTTAATTTTACTTCATTTAATTAATTTACTTTTAAAGTCTTAAATTTATTGCCATTTATGTTTTAATCAGTTTTAGCTTTATTTACTCTACCATTTACTTTAAAGTTTTGCATTTTAATTTTACTACAACGATCAAAACTATTTCTTTTATTCACCAAGAGACGACTGAGTCGCACGTTAACCAGTAGTAAATTCGATTAGACTGTGAACAACGAACTTTTCATACTTGGCAAAAACCAGTTATTAAAATGGCGTCGCTGCCGGCTCTTTTCGTGAAGATTAACGGTTTTATGTGAGAGACGCGTTGAATTTTGGGATCCGTTCATTCATGAACGTTATTTTTCTTGCTTAAAAATTTTCAAAAATCCATAAAAATAAAAAATTTTCAAAAATAAAAAAACATTAAAAAAACTTAAAAAAAGATTTATTTCTCAAAGTTTTGCACCAAGAAGATTTTATTTTTACAAGTACATATATTCTCTATTTCTTTGGTTTCTTTCTCTTTTTCTTTTACAGGTGTATGCGTACTAGTTCTTCATCTTATTCAGAGCCCGAGACTCGTGAAGATTTAGATATGGCTGGTGTGCACAACAACAATAACCCACCTCACCTCAACATGAATAATAACAACAATGGTCCTCAACCAAACCTTCGAACGATGGAGGAGCTGTGTCAACCTACGATGAATGGACGCGGAGGACCGATTGCGCCGATGCAAATCACGGCTCCTGAGTTTTCGTTGAAGCATCACATGATCCAACAAGTTCAAAATACTTTTCCATATCGCGGATTACCGGATGATGATGCCAAAAAACATGTCGACAAGTTCATTACCGTTACTCAAAGCATGAAATTGCCCGGGGTTACTATGGATTTTCTTCGCCTTCATCTATTTCCACACACCTTATCCCACCATGCCGAAAAATGGTTTGATCGTCTTCCGAATAATTCAATTCATACTTGGGACGAGATGACTCAACGATTTTTGTCACGCTACTTTCCACCATCCATGGTCACGAGCCTTCGGAATCAAATCAGTGGATTTACACAAGAACCTGATGAATCACTTTTCGATGCTTGGGAACGATATAATGTTTTGATCGATCGATGTCCTAACCACAACATGCTACCCGTCACCTTAATTGATACTTTCTACAACGGTTTAACTTTTCGTGATCGTGATACGATTAATGCAGCCGCCGGTGGCACATTTATGAAAAGAAGACCCGATGAGTGTAGAGAGCTTATCGAGAACATGACTACTCATCACAAAAATTGGGATTCATCCGCATCTTCAAGGAATAACCCGAGAGTCAATGTTTCGTCTACCTTATCACACACCGAGATGACCGAATTCACCCGCATGATGGCCGAAGTGAACAAAAGTATCCAACTCTTGGCTACAAATCAACAACAACAAGTTAAAGCTGTAGCACTTTCTTATGAGATCTGCGGCGGTCCTCATTCATACACTAATTGTCCTTCTACTCATGATAATCCGGAAAACGTGTATGCGGCTCATGGTAACTATTCAACGGAAAGCTATCAAGCCCGACCTCAATGTGATCGTAACTTGCTAAGTTACCGTTCTAACAACTTTCTTTCTCCCGGTTTTTCTCCTCAAAACCACAACCCCAACAACTATAATAGAAGCAATCCAAACCCACCTCGAGCTTCTAATCCTTATCACCCACCCGCTCAACAAGCACCACCCATTAATCAAGATGTTGATACTTTCATGAGGACCCAAAGAGAGCTAGTTAAGAATCTGCAAAGCCAAATCATCAACTTGAAAGGAGATATCACTAAGCAAGGGAATGATATTAGAACCGAGCTTCGACATGATGTGCAAACCTCTTTTAGCAATCAAACAAATGATTTGAAGAATATGCTGGCTAGTTTCTTCCCAAGTACTCAACCCTCTATTTCGGGCTCTCTTCCTTCCAATACCGTCACCAACCCAAGAGCGAATGTGAGTGCTATTACTACACGCAGTGAAGCTACCTTAGTAGGACCATCTATCCCTCCCCCAGTTACTCCATCTACACCTCCTCCACCACTATTTATCCCTCTTACTCCCACGCCTAGTATTAGTTCTCCATTACCGTCTCCACCTCTTACTAAAGTAGTACCCAAGAAACACCCTTCACCAACCCCACCTTCCACCTGTAAACCTTCAACATCTCAACCTTTACCTGCTACACCTACACCACCTAAACCCAACATCCCTTATCCTTCTCGGTTAGACAAGAGCAAATTGCTTACTGAAGAGGATGCTCAAATCACTTCTTTTCTAAAGATGATATCACAAATGACCTTCAACATTAGCCTCGTTAAAGCACTTGTCCAAATGCCAAAATTAGTCAAAGCATTCAAGGAATTGTTTAACAAGAAGGAAAAGATGGCTGAGTTTGTCAACACACGCTTTAATGAAAACTGTTCTGCAGTCATTCTTAAAGAACTTCCGAAAAACTTGGAGATCCCGGTCGTTTTGTGTTGCCTTGCATTTTTAACAAAACCGAAGAATTTACTGCCTTATCTGATCTCGGGGCAAGTATAAATTTGATGCCTTTAAGTGTTTGGAAAACACTATCATTACCCGATCTTACACCAACAAAGATGACTCTTGAGCTAGCAAATCATACTCTCGCTTACCCCGTTGGTATTGCCGAAGATGTGTTTATTAAAGTTGGCACCTTCACTCTTCCGGTCGACTTTGTTGTTGTTGATTATGAAATGGACCCTCGTATTCCGTTAATACTTGGACGGCCATTCTTACGAACCGGAAAAGCTTTAGTCGATGTTGCCGAAGGTGAGCTAATCTTAAGAGTCGGGAATGATGCTCAAGTGTTTAAAATGGGGAAGATCACAAACAAATTAAATGGAAGAGAATCAGCGAATATGATTAATGTGCTTGATGATTTTATCGTCTACAACAATCCTCTTTTTGATTCTTGCTATGATAATCCACTTTTCCAAGATGATGTGGATGATTCTCTCTCCAATTTGGATCCTCCACCAATTCATGAGTCTCCACCAATTTATGATGACTATGATGATGATTCTAGTTCTAACATGGATGATTCTGATGATTTTTCTTCTGAGTATAAAGACATGCCAACATATGATGATTTTGATGATGTCGATACTCTTTCGAGTGATTCTTCACATGATGACCTTGTTCCTATTTTTGATGAAGATCCTCCACCAACAATGCTTGATTCTACTTTGGATGACTACTCATTTGAGGAAGATTTTGCTACTATTCTCAACACTTACTTCCCAAATGAGGATGATTCTCCTCCTTTAGACTTTGATGATGGTCTTTATCCTCTTTCGGATATGAAGAAACCCGGTTCAAAGGAGAAGAAGCCGGAAGACACCAATATCCGTAGTACCTATGTTTTGACACCTCTCTATCCACCTTCGTCAGATGAGATTGTGCGATTTATGAGCGGATCTTCTTCAAGGTCTATTGAGCATGAGTGTTATTTTCCCCTAAAGGAAAAGGTGTTTGACCCCGGTATTGCAATTTTTAAGCCATCTCAGTATCCATCTGATGAAATAAAAGGAAAGACTTTTGGAAACCATGGAGATATGCTTGTGCTGCATCATACTGCCTACCACCGTGCTCAATCTCTGATTAAAGGAACCTTGCCTACTCTTCTTTGGCTTGCCTTTTTTGCCTTAAGCTTATGCTATTTGATGGACGAGAACCATGTATTTGATCCCGGTGGATGTGTTTCAAGCTCCTTTCCATGCTAATCAAGGTCGAGTCAGGCTCACGACTCGGTGAACAAAAACAAGCGCTTCTCAGGAGGCAACCCGCAGTATCTATCCTTTTTCTCTGTTTTTTATAATAAGTGTAGGGGGAGACCCTAGTATGGTTTGTTGTTTTCTTTCTTATCATGTGTAGGGATTCGAGCTTTCAAAGATCCATTCTTGATGACTTTTGACGACCTGTGATTCTGTGTACCCGTCTTCCCGGTTCTATCCTAAACTCTTTTGATTCTCTATTTTATATTCTTCAATTTAAAATAGGAATCACTTTAGTTGTCTCTTCCTTAGCAAGATTTAAACAAAGTGCACAATGTCCTAAGTGTAGGGGAGGTTACTTCCACATGCTTAAACATTGAGGACAATGTTTATATTAAGTGTAGGGGGACTTCTATCGAAGTTAAGTGGGCTTTTCCTTGTATTTGTCCTCATTTTAACCGGAAAATTGATTTTTCGACATTTTTCAAAATTTTTGATCTATTTTGGCCTATAAGTTTTTTACCTTTGTTATAGTTATTTTCTTTCTTTGCTAGAATAATTTTAATAAAGTGGTTTTAATTTTTAAACGTTGTGAATCTTTTGACTCAACCCGAGTTTACTTATCTAAGTTTACTCTAGCTAGTATCCTTAACATGTTTAAGTCAAGTTTTGCTAGGCTTTTATATAGGGAACTTTAAAACGCGAAAGTCTTAACTCTTACGGGTTAAGAACAAGAACTATTCGCAAGTTCCTATAATTGATCCTAGAAAGTCGTTTATCAAGGGAACTTTAGAATGCGAATTCTAAAACTTGAAAAAGTCTAAGAAGTTGCAAGATCCTATAGATGACTTGAAAACCCGAAACTTTGATTTAATAGGCTAAGCATCCATGAGTCTCATTCCTTGAGATTTTAAATTGTGGAGAATGAGAGATGATAAAGTCAATTATAAGTTTGGTATTCTTTCATGAATTTATGTGAGTTGATTATGAGCTTTTTCTCCCATCGCTTGCTAATAAATTTAATTGCAATAAATAAGGTTGTACGATTTGAAAAGTTACTTAGCTTCTAGCCCAAGATCGTTTAAAAGTTGCTCGGTATTAATTAGATTTCATAGCCAAGGCATAACTTATTGAAGCGGGATGCGAAGATTGGCAAGTCCGAAAAGGTCCTAACAAGACATGAGGGCTACATTTTGTTGCTAAAGATCCCAAGTGATGTGAAGAATCATTTATCAAAAATCAATATGAAGGATCGAGACACACGACGAAAAGCAAATACTCCCGTAAAGATCATGGAGAAGTTTATCCAAAAAGGCCCTAACAAGGTATAAGGATAAATAGATCCAAGTCCTAAAAGGAGGTGGATCGTTGTATATCAAAATCCCAAATAAAGATTGGAGAAAGATGAAGAATTCGTGGTCCAAATATGAAGAATCTCTCAAAAAGTTCAAGTGAAGAAATTCCTATTATGAAGAGAAGACCATTATTTCATGAACGTCTCTTAAGATTCGAAGTATGAAGTCACTACCAAATATCGGTCCGAGAAAGGTCTCAAATCGTGAAGCGAGTTATGCCAAGATATGAACTTTATGAGGTCCCGAGAAGCAGTTTTAAAAGATTTTGTCCTTTAGCTAACTATTGATTAAATCGTCCTACTTTATTTTCGGCCTAATAAACTATCAAAATAAGTCAACAATGCATCCTCGTGATAATTTAAGACAACAATAAAATATAAGAGATCTAGGAATAAGGGAGTCTAAGTGAATAATTGGCCCACATGAGTTTGTGTTAGTTTACTAACTTATAATAACAATGATCTCGTTTTTAAGCTTGGTATGGGGAACGTGAAACTTGAGGGTGATAAACATTCATGACATTCCAAAACCCTAAGGTAAGTCTTTGATCTTTTTACTTGTTTTTCTTCCTTTAAATATTTTGTAATTTTCTATCTCTTTAATTAAGGCCAAGGTGGATTGATTACGATGAAAAATGTAAATCTTGCTTTGTAATTAATGCATTGCATGAGGACATTGCAATGGTCAAGTGTAGGGGATTTAATAAGTGTGAAAACACTTATCCTTTTACCACTTAATTATAATAATAACCAAGCCAAACGTGTATTTTATGTCGTAATTGTCAGAATTATGCATGGTTTGTGTTTTTGTTATGATTTAGGACCAAAATGTGAAAAGGGAAGAAAACATGGGCTTTCACGGGCTTTTAACGAAGAAAACGACAAAAGACGAAGTCAAAAGGTCAAGAGTGCAAAAAGAACGGAAGTCCAAGGCCTCGTCTGAAGATTTATCGAAGAAAAAGTCTGAAGACGGAAGTTTAATGAAGACGAAGAACTCAAGTCTAATAAATGAAGAAATTATAAGACGAGTTCAATTTATCCCGAGACAAAGTCGAAAAAATCGAAGAATTTAGAAGACGAAAAGACGTGAAGAAGAAGAAAGGAACAACACATGCTAATCTCCCTATAAATACCCTCCTAATGTCACATTAGGAGGTGTTGGCTATTTGACACATAGTTCTCCCATTTAATTACTTGCACTTTCATATTGTCATTTAGTTAATTGTCATTTAAATTCTTGCCTTTAATTTCAAGTAAGTTTAATTTTGTTGTTGAATCTTATTTTTAATCAAGTTTTTGTTATTAATATCTCATTCTACCTTTCTTATTTGCTTAATCTTAATCTTTTTCATAATCTTTGTTTGTGTTGATTTTGTGTTTTCAATCTAAATCTTTTTCATCATATTTTTACATAAAGTTTACATCTTTTTAAATTTTGTGGTTTGTTTTTGAAGTTTTTATAAGTTTTAGCATTAATCTAGGCTTTTTAGTTAGCTTATTTGTGTTTTTCTTGGACTATTGTCCTTAAAAAGTTAAGATTTAAGTGCTTATTTTCGTCATTTTACGTGTTCCTAGTTTTTAGGAATTGCTGATTCAAATTTGCAACTTTTTTTAATATTGCAACATTGTGCCTTAATTTTGCAATTATTGCTAAATTGAATCACAACAATATTGCGAAATCTTCACTTTTGATAATTGCGAAATCTTAGATTTCGCAATTATTGCGAAATTGTTCAAGGATTGCGAAATCATTCGATTTCGCAATATTGCGGATTTGTGGTTTAGAATTGCGAAATTATTACATGATTTTGCAATTATTGCGAAATTGTGTTCAACTTTTAGGAATTGCGAAATTATTGTTTTAATTGCGAAATTAATTCAATTTTTTAATTATTGAGAAATTATTTCATTTTTGTCCAATTTAATTTTTAAATTTATTTTTCCAGCCATTTTTACTTAGATTTATTTTAATTGTTTTGTCTTAAATTTACTTAGCTTTATTTTTACTTGTTCGTCTTAGTTTAATTTTTAAAATATTTTATTTAAAATTTTTAAATTTACGTTTTGTCAAGTTTTAATTTTACGTCATTTAATTAATTTACTTTTAAAGTCTTAAATTTATTGCCATTTACGTTTTAATCAGTTTTAGCTTTATGTACTATACCATTTACTTTAAAGTTTTGCATTTTAATTTTACTACAACGATCAAAACTATTTCTTTTATTCACCAAAAGACGACTGAGTCGCACGTTAACCAGTAGTCAATTCGATTAGACTGTGAACAACGAACTTTTCATACTTGGCAAAAACCAGTTATTACGCCACCTAACCCCCCGTTCACTAGTGCGTATTCTAAGAAGGAAAGCTTGATTGGGGGTCTTGCACCCAAGTATTACTTACGTATACTATACTTTCTTGTGGATATTACTTATTGTACCTCGGAAAGGATAATCCCTTCTTTTCCAAAGTCGAACGAGAGCTTCTCTCTCACTCCTTGATTTGAGTTGCATGCTCACCTGAGGGCGTGCATAAATACCATTTGGTGCACAACCCCTTTCTCCGAAAAGGAAGAAAAAGAGAGAGAGTAAAAACAACACCGTCCATCAAGCCGATCCCGAGAATCGTGCTTTGATCATCACACAAGAATCCATGGCCGCCATTGTCAACCGAACTTTGATGGAACACCTTCAATCCAATGTGCAAGGATATGCCGATGCTATTGTTATACACGAGATACCTACAAACACCTTTGAGCTTAAGACCGCCGTGATTACCTTGGTTTCAAACACACCATTTTTTGGGAGACCTAATGATGATCCACATGATCATATAAAGAAGTTTCTATATCTTTGCAATACCATTAAGTACAATGGAGTTCCCCATGATTCCATTTAGTTTCTCCTAGTTCCATTTTCATTAGAGGTCCATGCCAAGTATTGGCTTGATAAGCAACCACCTAAGAGTATTACTACTTGGGATGATTTCACTAAGAAGTTTTTGAACAAGTTCTTTCCCCCATCTAGGACCACGACTTTGAGAAACCTAATTATTGGATTTCAACAAAAACCTAGCCAAACCTTTAGTGATGCTTGGGAAGAGTATAAGGAGTTATTGAGAAAATGCCCCAATCATGGATTCAATGAAGTTCAGCAAATCAATACTTTCTACAATGGATTAAGACCACATCATCAAGATTCCCTCAACTCCTCCGCGGGTGGGAATATTCTTTCCAAATCCATTCAAGAGGCATGGGACATTATTGAGACTAAATCCATGGTGCAAACTAACATACAATTTGATGAAAGAGTCCATGTGGTGCAAGAGAGTGTTACTCCATAATTAGAAAAGATTATCTCTCAAAAGCTTGATACTATGACTAACACACTCATGAAATTTTGTGAAATCTCTTTGAACAAAAATTCCACCAATGATGTGAATGCTATTGCTATTTCATGTAAGACTTGTGGAGGTCCTCATTCTTACTTACAATGTGATAAGGTTCAAGGTTATCAAGTTGAGTGTTATGCTTATCAATAAGAACATAGAGAGCATTTCAAACCTAACATCAATAAAAACAATCTCTCTTACAAGTCAAATAACTACCTTACTCCACCCGGCTTTTCACCCCATCCATCCACCCAAAATCAACCCAATCCTCCTCAATTGCTACAAAGAAATCAAGGGCCTAGGCCAAACTACCAAGGGAACAACTATAGAGCACCCAATAACTTTCACAATCAAGGAAATAGCTTTCATACACCTAATCAAGGATTTAACCAACCACCTCCACCCTTTCCAAATAAAGGATACCATCAAGGTCAAAATCAAGGATATGGGCAAAATGAGACTAATGAGCTTTTTGAAAGAAGAATTCGTGAAAGTGAAAAGAGAATGCAAGAGCAAATGAGAATTATGAATGAGGAGTCTAACAAAAGGATTTTGATGGCACTTAATCAAAGGCCACAAGGGGCTCTACCTTCAAACACACAAACAAACCCACGGGCTAATGTTAATGCTATCACAACAAGAAGTGGAAAAACAACTAATGATCCTTCACCTCCTACACCTCCTATGGTTAAGCCTACTATGGTTCCAACTTGTGATAAGCCTTCTACATCTTTTTCACCACCTTCAAGCTCTACCATTTCAACACCTACACCTTCTCAACCTACCTTCATTTCTCCTATACCTTGCACGCCTACTAATGAAGAACCTAACAAAGAGAAACCTTCCACAACAACAACTACTCAACCTACACCAAAACCAAGCTTACCATATCCATCAAGATTGAGAAAGGAGAAATTGAAAAACAAGGATGATATACAAGTCTCAAACTTTTTGAGGATGTTCAAGCAACTTAACATAAATATCTCCTTTGCAGAAGCTCTTGCATATATGCCAAAGTTTGCTACGATGTTCAAAGATCTCCTCTCAAACAAGGAAAAATTGGTGGATTTGCCTAACAGATCACTTAATGAGAAATGCTCCGCCGTGTTGCTCAAAACCTTACCTACAAAACTTGGAGATCCGGGGCGATTTTTGATCCCTTGTAATTTTCCCAGGGTGGAAAATTGCATGGCATTAGTGGATCTAGGGGAAAGCATAAATCTCATGCCTTTATTAGTTTGGCAAAAACTCTCTCTTCCCGAGCTCACTCCTACTAGGATGACCCTTGAGTTAGCCAATCTTACCATAGCTTATCCGGTAGGTATTGCGGAGGATCTGTTTGTAGGTGTGGATAAGTTTACCTTTCCGGCGGACTTTGTAGTGGTTGATTATGATATGGACCAAAGAGTTCCTCTAATTATTGGTAGACCATTTGTGAGGACGGGTCGTACTCTTATATACGTGGCGGAGGGAGAACTAATTACGAGAGTTGAGGATGAGAAAGTGGTGTTTAAGTTAGGAAAAGTGACTAAGAAGTCTCAAGCTTGTGAAACAATTAACATAGTGGATGTACTTGATGAGGTGTGTGATGAACATTTCCATGAAGCTTGTAAGAATAATAGTGAAGACATGCCTCATCTAGAGACCGTTGCCTCAATTGCTCCCTCCTTAACACTTTTTGGAGAGAGTGATTTCCTCTTGGAGGAATTTAAGTCCAACTTCCTTGGTAATAATGATTCTCCCATCAGTTGGGAAGAAGACATTCTCACTATTCAAAAGTTGCTCAATGAGGATCCCATTCGTTCACCTATCCCACAAGAAGTTACCAATGATGATCCATCCATAGTGAAACCTTCCATAGAGAGTCAACCTACCCTTGAACTTAAGGACCTTCCATCCCACCTTGAATATGCTTTCTTAGAGGGGAAAGACAAATTACCCGTGATCATAGCAAAAGACTTGAAAGATGATGAGAAGGAAAAACTCATAGAAGTCCTTAAGAAACATAAGCAAGCCATAGCATGGAAAATATCCGACATAAGGGGAATTGATCCAAATTTTTGTACACATAAAATCCTATGGAGGATGATTACAAACCAGCCATTTAAAGCCAAAGACGATTTACCCTAAAATCCATGAGGTCATTAAAAAGGAAGTTATCAAACTCCTTGATGCGGGCATGATTTACCCCATTTCCGACTCTCCATGGGTTAGCCCGGTACATTGTGTTCCTAAGAAGGGTGGAATCACCGTAGTGCCTAATGAGAACAATGAGCTTATTACTACTAGACTTTTCACGGGTTGGAGAGTTTATATTGATTATAGGAAGCTCAATGATGCTACTAGGAAAGATCATTTCCCATTGCCTTTTATGGACCAAATGCTTGAATGATTAGCGGGAAATGAGTACTATTGCTTTCTAGATGGATTCTTGGGTTATTTTCAAATACCCATTGACCCTATGGATCAAGAAAAGACCACATTCACTTGTCCCTATGGTACATTTGCTTACAAGAGAATGCCTTTTGGCTTGTGCAATGCATCGGGGACATTCCAAAGGTGTATGATGGCAATCTTTCATGACATGATTGAGCATACTATGGAAGTTTTCATGGATGATTTCTCGGTCTTTGGAGATTCATTCACTTCTTGTCTCTTCCATTTAGAACGTATGCTTAAGAGGCGTGAAGAAACACGTCTTGTTCTTAATTGGGAGAAGTGCCATTTCATGGTCAAAGAGGGGATAGTCTTGGGACATAAGATATCCAACAAGGGTTTAGAAGTGGATCGTGCTAAAATAGATGTTATTGCTAAGCTTCCCCTACCTACCACGGTGAAAGGAGTTAGAAGTTTTTTGGGTCATGCGGGATTCTATAAACGTTTCATACAAGATTTCTCTAAGATTGTTAGACCGATGACCCATCTCTTGGAAAAAGAGGCTCCTTTCATTTTCACCCAAGAGTGTTTAGACTCTTTTGAGATACTTAAGGAAAAGTTAACTAAGGCTCCCGTTTTGGTTTCTCAAAATTGGGATTTGCCTTTTGAGCTCATGTGTGACGCTAGTGATTATGCCATGGGGGCCGTGTTAGGAAAAAGAGTAAATAAGCATTTTCAACCTATACACTATGCTAGTAAAACCATGACGGGTGCTCAACTTCACTATACCACCACGGAAAAAGAGTTGCTTGCTATAGTCTATGTTTTTGAGAAATTTAGACCCTATCTTGTGCTATCTAAGACCATAGTGTATACAAATCATTCCGCTCTCAAGTACCTCATGACAAAGCAAGATGCTAAGCCTAGACTTTTGAGATGGGTTTTATTGCTACAAGAGTTTTCCATTGAGATTCGTGATAAGAAAGGAGCCGAGAATTTAGCGGCAGATCACTTGAGTAGACTTGAGCATCCTTTTCAAGGTGAATTCCTTCATAAGGAAATTAATGAATCCTTTCCATTAGAGGAGCTCATGTCTATCTCTTCTCAAGAGGATGTCACCCCTTGGTTTGCGGATATTGCAAACTATCTTGTGGGGGATGTGCTAATAGAGGCTCTCACTTCACAACAAAAGAAGAAATATCTTAAGGAAGCGAAATACTACTTTTGGGATGACCCTTACCTCTTTAGGCAATGTGCGGACCAAATCATTAGACGGTGTGTAGATGGGCCCGAGGCATTTAAGATCTTAGAAGCTTGTCATAAGGGACCTACGGGTGGACATTTTGGGCCCAACTATACCGCTAAGAAAGTCTTTGATTCGGGTTACTATTGGCCTTCAATATACAGAGAGGCCCAAGAGATGGTGAAATTTTGTGATGTATGTCAAAGACAAGGAAAAATTACTCAACGAGATGAGATGCCACAAAACTTCATACAAGAATGTGAGATTTTTTATGTGTGGGGAATAGATTTCATGGGACCTTTTCCATCATCTAAGGGAAATAAGTACATACTCGTAGTCGTGGACTATGTGTCAAAGTGGGTTGAGGCCAAATCCTTTCCTACTAATGATGGTCGAGTTGTAGTGAAATTTTTGAAGCAATTATTTGCTAGATTTGGTGTACCTCGGGCCATCATAAGTGATGGTGGGACTCATTTTTGTAATGATCAATTTACAAGAGTCATGAAGAAGTATCGTGTTAATCATAGAATTTCTACCGCGTATCACCCTCAAACCAATGCTCAAACCGAGGTCACAAATCGTGGTTTAAAGAGAATTTTGGAAAGAACGGTGGGAGAGCATCAAGCTTCTTGGTCGGATAAGCTTGATGATGCTTTGTGGGATTTTAGGAAGGATTTTAAGATACCAATTGGTTGTACTCCATATAGGCTTGTCTATGGAAAAGCGTGCCACCTCCCATTCGAGTTAGAGCATAAGGCTTCTTGGGCTCTCAAGTGGGCTAACTTTGATTTAAACCAAGCCGGTTCACATAGAAAGGACAAACTCAATGAAATGGATGAATTGAGAGCCAATGCTTATGAGAACTCATTGCTTTATATGGAAAAGACTAAGCAATTACATGATGCTAAGATCAAGAACCGTGAGTTCAAAGTTAGAGAGTCGGTTCTCCTTTTTAACTCAAGGTTGAAACTCTTTGCGGGCAAGCTTAAGTCGAGATGGTCTGGTCCATTCACTATTGCTCAAGTATTTCCATATGGAACTATTGAGTTGTCACAACCCGATTGTCTAAATTTCAAAGTGAATGGTCACCGTGTTAAGCACTATTTTGGGATGACATTTCTGTGGAAATGGTCCAAGAGATCCCCATTTTCCCCATGAATTAATTCATTGTAGGAAGAGTCGAGCTAGAGACTCCATAAATCAAGCTTGAATAACTAGGTTTAGAGTTTTAGACTTAGAGTGTGGTAGGTTAGAAATAAGGATATAGAGTTGATGAGAAGTGTAGGGGAGACCTTCCTTTTGTCTTCATGTTGTTTGTAGGGTTGCTCTCTCATCACGTGCTTTGGAGCTTATGGAGGAGGCCCTTGCGTCCGGTCCACTTCGTTACTAATGTGATTTTTCATAGACACATTGTGCTTAAAAAATTAATTCACTATAGTTGATCTTTCCTTAATTTGGGTTAAACAAAGTCTATTCATTGTCATAAGTGTAGGGGAGTTTATACTCCCATGCTCTTAAACATTGAGGACAATGTTTAGCTTAAGTGTAGGGGGTCTTCTATCGAAGTGACCTTACCTAGACATTGCCTTTGACTTCATGATAATTGGGAAATTAATTTTTCAAACACTTTTCATATTTTTGATCTACTTTGGCCACCAAAAATATGCATTCATAATTTTTGCATTAATCATTTTTCATTTGCATAACACATTTGCATTGTATATATTTTTTCTTTTATTTTTCATCAAAATATATAAAAAGGAAAAAAAATATAATAAATGATATGGTTTAACAAATTTAGACTTGTTTGACATATTAGGCCCGTCATGAATACTTTGACTCAACCCGAGTTTGCTTATCTAAGCTTACTCTATCTAGTAGCCCTAACCATGTAGACCTTTATTGGTCTATTAGGCTAAGCATCCACGACTCTCATTATTTGAGACTTTAAATTTGTGGAGAATGAGAGATGATAGAGTTGAAGCAAGTATAAAAGGGCTAGATAAACTTCATGACAATTACTTGTGGCTAAACCCTTCGCTTTCTTTGCCTCTAATTTCTTCGCATGTATATATGTTAATTATAATCAAGAACGGTTTTAATCGGTTTGTAGTCTCTTATGCATTTTTGACTAATCATTCATGGTTGGTATAAGTACGTCTTAAGATTCTAAGTTAGAAAGTTTTATGTGTACTAGACTTATGTCATGCTTAATACTTAGCGGATGTTTTTCCTTTTATTCTTTTCAACTTTCTTTGTGAGGAATAAAGAAAAATAAGAGCGGCTTATAAAAAAATGAGTGGCTAGAAAAAAAAGAAAAAAAGAAAAAGAAAAGGAAAAAAATAATTATACAAGACTCCCAAGAGGGGCAGTGAAGTGTTAATTATAGTAGCTATTGAATTCCAATATTACTCTCACAAGGGTTGCAGGGATTTGATAGTTGCTTCAATCCAAAATTACCTTGACGGGTTGCGGGTGTGGAAACCTTGGTTTCCTCGAATCTTTTAGCTACTAGGAACGAATCTTATTCACTTGATTGAATCAAGGCGGAATAGAATGAAACAGGTTTAACAAGGTGTTTAGGCACAAAGAACATGAATAAAAACAAATGGATTGCTCATTATATTAATAATCAACAATCACTAGGTGTGTGTACATTGAATCCCACACCTAGTCGACACACGCTTTAGGTTTACATTGTATATGAAAGTTATGAATAAAACCTAAGACCCTTGGTTCCATTTATAGTGTAAGGATTAGGGTTTTACAAGAGATAAGAATGAATAAAACATGTAAATCTTCTATTTAAATAACTATATACAGAATATATCCTGCATATATATCCAAATAGAAGATTTTAAAGACTTCTTGTCTACGTTTCTATCAATGCTTACATTGTACATGACAATGCTTGGATTGTACATGACAATGCTTAAGCCATCAACCTCCAATTTGCTCTTGTCAACGCTTGGATTGCTCTTGACAACGCTTAGACAAATGTCTTCATGTTTTCTTCGTTTTTGAGTTTCTGCCACATCAACTTTTTGACCGAACAATCTTCCGCTAGTTGATGTTGGCAAAACTCTTTGTGTATCTCTTGTAAGTTGTACATGATCTTCAAATTGCTTCCCCTAAAATGTAGCATGTATGTCTTCCCCTTTTTGTCACATCAACAGGGAAGTAAACAATGTATGCAATCTTGAAGATTCTCCAAATGTAGGCTCTATGTAATGACCTTGAAGAAAAATAAATATAATATTCTTGATGTAGAAGTAGAATAACCCAACCTTGTGTTCCATGTCTTGTACTATCCATGTGATGAAGAACTTATACCCATAGCAAATTATAAGTAGACCTCGATCCCTTGTCAATATTCTCATCCTTTGTGAGACACTGAGCACGATAATGTAACTCCTTCAAGTGTTATGACAAGTCTTCGTCACCAACCATGTAAAGCACGAATAAGTTATTGTTAAGTTGTGGATGTCAGCCATTGACTTAACAATATGATAAAACACAAACTCGCGAAAATCTTCTTCAATCATCAAACTTACCATAAGAATTCTTCCTACACCTCTTCATGACGAATTTAATGAAATAACATCTTCATACTATATGTAAAATTCATACATATGGATAACTCTTTCGCAAGGCTACCCCGATTACATAATCTAAATATCCATCAAATTCCCATGAATAGTTGCTAACTCGCATTAAAATCATTAATCCCTTTCAAAAATATCTGAGCCATAAATATCAACTTGATATTCTAAATAAAAACGGAGATTCCATGTACCTTTGCGTGTAAATACCTCCTTTTTGTGTGCTAAAAACGTACCAATTTTCTCAACAGCAGCTATTCTTTTGTTATCCGAGAAACTCCTTTATCCAATATATCTGTCATGTGTATTGTCCAATATCGGACAATACCTATCAACGTTTGAACAAGCCTTTTCTCGGACAACTCATGTCAACGCTGCCTGTCAGCGTTAACTTTATTCATGTCAGCGTCAAAAGTCTACATTTCAGCGTCAAGCTTGAATCTTACCAGCTGACGTCATCTGTAGCTTGGAACTCCACGTGATATCTTTTTCTTACTTTATATCACTTCCAAAAATAGAACGTGACATATGCCCATAATAGCATGCATCTATACTTCACTGCTACGTCCAAAAATAATGAAGTTATACTTGGACCAAAAGCAAAATATAAGAGACACATACCAACCCACGTGAGAGATACACCATATCCCTAAAAATCAGCAACTCTTGAATACCCATGAGATATAATCCCAAAATAATAGGACATGGTGAAATCTTTTACAGACCCACTCTTGACTAACTCCCTATGTAAATCGCTTTTCAAGGGATAGACTGCTTTTCCATCGTGTATCCAAGAAGAAACTTTTTGGGCTACATCTTGCTTCACGTGATATAATAAACAAAGAAACATCCACTTTTTAATACTTATATATCCAAATCTCACGTGCTGCATTAGCTGATATCCCACAAAATAGGAAATTGAATATATAACATGCATACATGCTTCCAAAACTTACGCAGAACATAATGCAGCCACATATCATGTGAACCAAATCAAGAATAATTTTTGTAATTGTTTCCTTGGATCACAGAAAATATCACGATCTGCTTAGTTGACATATATATGTGAGATATAAATAAATCACATACAAAATTACAACTCTCTTGTCTTCTCTGTTTTAAATCGATCTAGGGTTCAAACTTTATGCACCGAAACCCTAATTTAGGGTTTGTATATGAACCTTAGATCATGTATTATCATGAATCAGCCACAAATCTCGTAACATTCTGCTTCTTATGTCGATCTAGGGTTTGGGGAACCCTAGTTCATGATTTAATGTGAAAAGAGCAAAACATTAATACCTTAAACAGTGAATTTCGACCTTGAATAACTTCTTCATTATGGCTTAGATAGAAAATCCCTTCGGTGAGATTCTAGACACAAGTGCCAAGAATATACAGTTCAAAAATCACGAAGATCCAACGGTTAACGAAGGAGAAAACGTGTTTTGAACATGGCTGTCCACAGAAAACTGCATATACCCACTGCTGAATTTGACGCCTAATAACTTTTTCCTGGGGATAAAACTCGACAATCCCTCCGGTGGATGTCTAAATATATGTGTATAGAATACACACACGAAATTTCGTGACGATCCAACGGTCCAATCAAAAGTTATGACCTTCTGAATACTGCTGCGCACACAAAAAACGTCCTGAAAAACCCTAGATGGATTTTTCTTCTTTTCACCATACACGAACACCTTGTTGGTACTAGCATCACGAGCCACGAGGCTCTGATACCAATTGTGCAAACCTAAGTTTCACGGAATCTTTTAGTTACTAGGAACGAATCTCATTCACTTGATTGAATCAAGGCGGAATAGAATGAAACACGTTTAACATGGTGTTTAGGCACAAAGAACATGAATAAAAACAAATGGATTGCTCATTATATTAATAATCAACAATCACTAGGTGTGTGTACATTGAATCCCACACCTAGTCGACACACGCTATAGGTTTACATTGTATATGAAAGTTATGAATAAAACCTAAGACCCTTGGTTCCTTTTATAGTGTAAGGATTAGGGTTTTACAAGAGATAAGAATGAATAAAACATGTAAATCTTCTATTTAAATAACTATATACATAATATATCCTGCATATATATCCAAATAGAAGCTTCTAAAGACTTCTTGTCTACGTTTCTATCAATGCTTACATTGTACATGACAATGCTTGGATTGTACATGACAATGCTTAAGCCATCAACCTCCAATTTGCTCTTGTCAACGCTTGGATTGCTCTTGACAACGCTTAGACAAATGTCTTCATGTTTTCTTCGTTTTTGAGTTTCTGCCACATCAACTTTTTGACCCAACAGCGGGATTGAAGATCCAAAGTCTCAAAAAGGTGGCGGATGTAAATTATTGCGTGAGTTTTATTTTTCTTTCCTTAGCAAGTGTGTAGCTACTTATTAATACATGCCATAAGGATCTTACACATAATGCGAATAACTTATTACTCTTGAGTCGGACTAATATTAATTATGGGCGGTTTTTCTAGTAATGGATGAGAGGATTACTTAGGATTAAAACCGTGCTTCCTTATTTTGAGATTTTACATTTCTTATATTTTACACTTTAAATAATGACAAATTTGCCCAAAAGCAATTTGCTCAAATAATAACCGGTTTCATATTTAATTGCCATGGATAAGTTGATGCACTTTTTACTTGTGAATGCAATGATTCCATTTTTAAGCTTGGTATGGGGAAAGTGAAACTTGAGGGTGATAAGTGTTCATGGTACCAAAAGCTCTAATCTAAATCATTGATTTCTTTATGAGTTTTTCCATCAAAACCATTTATGAAAAATCAAAAATATATAAATAGAATTGTTCTTCATTGTATTGCATTGTATAAAATCAAAATCATGCATCATATAGTGTATAGTAGTGTAAATGCATTTCATATTGGCCAAGGTGGATTACTTATAAGAAAAATGTAAATTTGTGCTTTAAAATATAGCATTGCATGATGTTAGCCCTAAAATGTGAGCGCCATTTACGAAATTACATTAGATTCAGATAGGCAAAACGTGGAGGGACTACTATTGACATGTTGTCAAAGTTACTCCTTATTTAGCCTATATATACCCCTCCATACTTCCATGGAGGGGTGGGGTTTTTCCACTTGTGTATTTTACTTTCTCTCTCTAAATACACACACTCATTTCAAGATTATCTTTCTCTCTGATACCAAATGTTAACATCATAAGATTTAAGCTAACCGATTATTGTCCCTTAAATATGATGATTCTTAACCGATTATTTTTTATTTATCAGATCCTTTTATTTTTTTAATTTTCGAAAGTTTTTCATTTTAGAAAGTTTTTATTATTTTTTGAATATTTTCATCTTTGATATTAACTCTTATTTTTTTTTATATAATCACTTGATATTTTTTATTTTTACTTAAAGTTTTTAGTTTGGAAAAATTTTGTGCTATTAAGTTATAATCGGGACAAGGTAACGTAACAAAAGTGACGAGTCAAGGTGACGGGTTCTATTTTTTAGCGACTACGGATTTTTGATCAGGTTTAATTCATAATCGTTTGAGCCGACAACATCTTTTGAGCCAAATCGAATTTCCTCGATTTTCAATGGACTCGTTAAATTCGACACTTAAAGAGGGAGACTTGCATCGAATGCAAGACAAAGCTCGAGAAAGTGGTGTAAATTCATTTCAAATGCTTCAGTGTCATCTAGTCACTCTTTCACGGATTCAAGGAGGGAGCGAATTTTTGACAATCTTTGGTCAAAATCGTCACATATTCATGGAATCAATGTTCACCATCTTGACCCAACTCGCAGAGCAACTTAACAATGAAAATTTTAATCACTCTGCATCGGCACTTGCTTATAAGGCTCTTGTGACACAACTCACGCCTTTCCTCCAATTTAATATCATCAAGTCTGAAAGTTCGATGCTTTGCCAATCATTTCTTCGAGATACACATACCGAGCTTCGAGTTTTTCGTGATACAATATTGAAACTCATGACCTCGGTCTCGTCTTCGATTTATGAAAAATCTCGACTTCAGCAAGGGTATGATAATGGAGTGCAAGACTCTTCGATGCAAGAGGAAATTGGTCATACGATTGACAACTTGGAGCCTAACGATGCCAAGAGCACAGAATCAGGAGGACAACATGATGCCAGTGGCACGTCAGGGAATGTTCACGAGATTTCTCTTGATGACACCTTACCCATTTATGACGCAGAGCCTGCAAACATGGTACAATGTAATGTGGTTTATGATGTATATGCTGATGATATGCCACATATTGAGAATTCTGGACCTAATTATGACAAACATGGGATGGAAACGAGTGATAGCAATACCACTTCTGATTCATCCGATGTAAGTCATAATGGGGGAGAGATTATTCAGAATGCTATAGTTCATCATGATAAATGCTTTATAACTGCTTCGTTAACTGATTCTGATTCCAAGATTAACGAGCTCGAAACGCTCGTAGCTCGGCAATCAAAAGATCTTGAGGATTCCAAAATTGAATTTTCAAAGAAAACGGAGAAATATGAAACATACTTTGAAACACTTGAAAAGTCAAACGTTGTTCTTGAAAGAAAATTGGATCAAACTGTTCTAGATTCTAAAGCTGAAAAGGATAATCTTTTGAAACAAATTCAGTTATTAGAGTCTAAATTGGCATCCCAAGATAGAGTGCTCAAAGAAAATGAGACTTTAAAGGCCCAAGTACAGGAAAAGGTTTTTGCTATAGCTGCGTTGAAAAACGAGTTAAGGAAAAGTAAAGGACCTAGTGTGGACACTAAGCTTGAAAAACCATCAATCTTGGGGAAACCGCCTACAAATCAGTTCGTCATACAACCGATTGTCAGACAACCTACTGCATTTAGATCCGAGCGACCACAATCCTCGAGACCGCGGTTTGCCTCCCAAGTTGATTTGGTTCATCTTATTAGACCAGTCACTCCAGCTACTAGGCCCAATGTGATCACTCCAGCTTTAGCAAGACCAAATCATATGATTGCCTCTAGTTTCCCTAAAAATACCAAGACCACGTCTAGAACTAGTTCAAATGACGTTTGCCATAAATCTGGTTTTGGGGAAGCTAAGCAAAAGACACATGTAAGAGATAGCAATGTCCAACCTAGTCAGATGCCTTCTAGATTACCCAACACTGCTAACCGTAGCATGCCATCTTCTAGGAGCATCGATCAATCATCTAGGAATTATTCAGACATTAAATATGCTACTTGTAAAACATGTAGAAAATGTGTCTTTACGGCAAATCATGATGCTTGTGTCAAGAAATTACTTGATGAGGTGAACTCCCGTGCTAGAATTAAGTCCCAGTGGATAGCTAAAATCAAACCCTTTGGTAAAGTTTGGCGCCCCACTGGTAGAACTTTCACTCTTGTAGGAAACGAGTGCCCTTTAACTAGGATAGTCTCTGATTCTACGAAGACTACTAGGGAGGAAATTGCAAAGGATGATACATCACTTAAGCCTGAACTTAAGATTTTCTATAAAAGGAAACGTTTGCCAACTAAGACAAGTGAATCATCCACTCAGGCCACCTCTGACACAAGTAAAGCCAACTGTGAACCCCCACGTGCTTCAAAAATAGATATCTCTAACCCATGCAAAAGTATACAAGCTCCTAATGAGAATGCAGGTACCAAAGTTGATGTTCCAAAAGAACGAAGCGGTCCAATCGTTGTATACCGTTCAACTAAGGACACTCTTAGAGTTTGGTTGCTGAAGAAGCAGATATCAGAGAAACAAATGTCTCAGGGGATTCATGGTTAAGCTGCAAACAAGGACTTACAGTCACATAACAGACTGTAACTCGATCCTCAAAGAAAGGAAAGTTCATCCCGATGATGACTTATCCTAAAAACGAGAAATTCATTTTTCTCGGGCATGAGCTTTTGTTAAAAACATTCGAAGTTTTTAAGCTCATGCACAAGGACTTATAGTCATATCACAGACTGTAACTCGCTCATCAAAGAAAGGAAAGTTTATCGCCGATGATAAACTTATCCTAAAAACGAGAAATTCATTTTTCTCGGGCATGAGCTTATATCAAAAACATTCCAAGTTTTTAAGCTCATGCATAAAGGCTTATAGATAAATGACAGTCTGTAACCCGTTCTTCAAAGGCAGGAAAGTTTATCGCCGATGATAAACTTATCCTTACAACGAGAAATTAATTTTTCTCGGGCATGAGCTTATATCGAAAACATTCCAAGTTTTTGAGCTCATGCACAATGACTTACAGTTAAATGTCAGACTGTAACTCGAACTTAAAATAAAGGAAAGCTTATCGTTTATGATAACTTATCCTCTTAACGAGAAATTCACCTTTCTCGGTCATGAGCTTGTCTTAAAACGTTCGAAGTTTTAAGCTCAAAAAGGAAAGTGTATCTTTTAAATAAGAGAACTTTTCTTCATAACAAGAAATTAACCTTTCTCGGTCATGAGCTTTCCGTTAAAACAGTCAAAGTTTTCAAGCTCATGAAAACGACTTCTAAGTAAATGTCAGCTTAGGACTCGTTCTTCAGATAAAAGGAAAGTTTATCGCCGATGATAAACTTATCCTTAACAACGGGAAGTTTACAACTTCTCGGACTTGAGCTCGTTTTATAAGATATTCAACATCTTAAGCTCAAGTAATTGGTTTTCAAAACTTTGAGCACAATTTTTCGAGAATGTCTCAAAAGGTTTTTCTAAATCTTTCAAAATTGTGTGTTCAAAAATGTTTTGATAAAAAGAGCATGTCTTCTGGAATCGATAATATTTACGAACCTAGAAATGTCATTCAATAATGACACGGGGTTGTAAATAAAGTTCGAGCAGAAGTTCAAATTTTTAAAACATGCTCAAAATGGTTTGCTATTATTTCAGATAGCAACCCGCTTTTCATAATCAAGTCAAGCATTTCACCGGAAAGCTTTGACTCTACAACGAGAATTAATTTTCTCGGGGACGTGACGAGGTGACCAACATTCGTGAACAAGAACCATGTGCTTCTTTCATATGCTGTTCTCCATTATTCAGGTCCAACCTCGTACATTGCTAATCTTGTGAATTCATTATCATATATTGATCGTTGCACGTGTTAAATACCTTACACTTGTGTTTAAAAGGTATTTAATTTACGTTTTAAGTACACCCTCATTAATTTGAGGGGGAGCTTGTGTAATTCATGAAGATAATTGGATTTACATTTTTCTTCCCAAATTTTCTTAAAGGCTATTAAATCAATTGATATTAAAAACATCGATTGGGTTAATATTTTTAATATGGGGGAGAAAATGTGATTTAATATGGGATATGATCAATCATAAATGGTTTGACTTAACGTGTTAGCTCATCCCGACATGTGCGAAATGTTTTCGAATATCGTAGCATATGTTAAGGGGGAGCAAAATGGATTTGCACTTCAAAATGGATTTCATGGTGACATACACTTACCCAAAACATCTCTATTCACGACGGTGAAGATTGTGGTGACATAAGGATGGTAGGATAGGTTAAAGTCCAATGATTTCTCTAGAACCGGAGGAATCTTCCCAAGGACATTCCATAGCTAGAAATAGTAGTCCTTAGGAAAGATGGAGAAAGATTGTGAACGTAGCTGAATGCCGACCAAGTACTTAAGTTAGCACTGGAACAATCACAACAAGGTGCTAGTGATGACGTATTGGTAAGCATTGAAGGGGTTGAAGAATGAAAAAGAATTGTAAAGATAAAGGGTGTAAAGAAAGAAGCCCTCCTTACAACTTAGGCAGAAACCGGGTCAATTCATATGCTATTGAGATCATTTTAATGATTCTTGATATTGAAGATAGACATCATGGACCCAGTGATGCAAGGCACAACCCATCCCAGCTAACTCAGATATCTCTTAAAAGATATTTGTTTTAATCACACGGAGACAACACATTATCTATTGATTTATTCACTCCGAATAAAGTGGTATTGAAAAGGTGGCACTCCTCTCCAGCCTCCGATCACTAAAATCCAAAATGCACGATCGAGTCTAGAGCCATTTGAGATCATCTTATATCTCATTAGGACACACTTTCATAATTCCTTCCTTCTTCAAACACTGTGAAAAGTAAGAAAGTTCTTAAGAGTCCTACGCAAAATCTTCATGATCTTGCCTGAACATCCGAGTAATACGAAAGTATTTACAATGAAGATGGAAATCCTTCTTGAGCGAACGTCAAAAAGCTCATGGTAGGTGTTTGTGCGATTCGTTATGAATCAAACTTGTGATAACTGGAAAGCAACAGTGGTTTAATTCTTAAATGAATTTAAACACGTTCCAGGCCTCTACGCATTATCATATGATCTTGCCAGAACACTCAGAGTGACTCTTTATTGATTACAGTGACGAGTGGAAATCCTTCTAGTGTTAACATCAAACAGCACTTGGTAGGTAACTTGCAAGATTCTATACGAATCAAGCTAGTGACAACTGGAAAGCAACGATGGTTCGGTTCTTAATTGAACTTCACTTGTTCCAGGAACATGAATTGACGACTTCAAATCATGCGGATATTATTATCCAAATGATTCACTCTTTACGTTCGCAGTCAGCTTTGGACGGTCGAGTAAAGAGAACGGGTTTACCCGCGAAAACTTGTCAAGGAGGTTCTTTATTGAAACTACCTGTCACAAGTACGATATTTAATATCGTCCAACGGTCTTCACCGACCGGAGGTAAAATGCTACCGAATTAGAATGAAATGTTCAAGGCCATTTCATCCGTGTATATGGTTTGTTGCTAACTGTCTTATGCAGCGTAACAAAAAGGTGGCATTGCGGTGTATAATCCAGAAGAAGTCGTCACCACATGCTTATATTACATACACTTAGTACTTCAACAAATTCAAGAAAGTCTGAAGGTCAAGTCTTCCGCTGTATCAAACTCTGAAGCTTTCAAGAATTTAAAGGTATAAGTATGTGGAACATGAAGTCACGAAGAGGCAAATTTCACAAGTGATGAATGCACAAGGTCAAGGCAAGGAAACATGCTCAAGACTAAAGTCAAAGATCACATCAAGCATATTCACAAGAACAAGATCGAAGACTCAAGCATAGATGCTAGGTTTAAGATTTTGTAAAATGGTGTGACCTTCCTTAGGAGGAGATTGTTGGAAATGTGTTTTCCCAAAGAAAGTCTCGGTCACATCATTATTAGCATAGATCACGAGCTATAGAATATTTAGAACTTTGTAACTTGGAGCGACCTCCCTTAGGGGGAGATTGTTGGAAATACGTTTTTACGTATTTATGAAGGATCGGTCGCTCCAACGATATATTAATGTATTAAGCTCGTGATCCAAGTAAATATAGTCCATATAGCCCACATGTAGGGTGGGCTATATATATACCCCTCCTAGCATGTTAGGAAGGGGTTGGTTAGTTCATTCATTTACAACTTATCATTAATCTAATCCCTTTCTCTCTCTACTTTTCTTCCCTCTCCTTTCTCTCTCTACACTTCATCTTCCTCCTTCCCCATTTCCACCATTAATCAATAGATCTAATCCTTCATTTACCAAATCCTTAGAAATCGTAGGCCTTCACAAGGATAGGTTTATATAGCCTTGCCTACATGTGGCATGATGGGCTATATGATAATGAGCCGGGCTTTCCTTTTGGGCTTTGGTTACTTATGAATGAAATTTAGCTTAAAGTTAAGCCCGTAATACACGACTAACCTACTACCTATTACAACGTTCTAATATACGATACATAATAAACATATGACCGAAAATTCTTGTTTGACTCAATATTTTGAGGCTAACAATCTCCCCCAATGAGAGGTCATTACCCTTTATGAGAGTTCATTACCCTTTGTCATTTGGAAATTTGTAGAGATTACTAAACTCGCCATAAATAAGTCTTGAACGTGTAATAGTAGTCTTTTTCCTTCATGTTGTGATCTAGCCTTTGCCGTTGTCTTTCGACTTTGTCTTTTGATCTTGAGATCTTCAAATTATCCTTGACCTGTCTTTGCCATCTTGCGATCTTGTGTCTTCATCCACATGCTCACGCTATTAATTGTTGAATATGTCTTTTGGCATGTGTTGGGAATAAGTTATAGCCAGTCTACTTGAGCGCTGACAAGAGTAAAACAAGCGTTGACAGGAGTAAAACAAACGCTGACAGATCAAGCGTTGACAAGAAGAAGTCAAGCGTTGATACATTGAAGACAAGCACTGATGGAAGGATATACTCTACGCGTTTATTGTATTCTAGATTACTTCTAGTAAAGATATGAACAACAATGTATTTTCTATATTTATCTTTACCTAGAATAGTTGATACGTAGATTATTGTACAAGGCTTCTTATGTCTATAAAAGAAGACCTTTAGGTTAATGTTCAATATAAGTTTTCATACGTTAACACTTTCATTGTAAGCAAGTTTGATATCATTAATCAAAGTGAAAGTTTGTTTACATCTTGTGTGTTCTTGTTTAAGTGTTAATTCCGCATAACACTTAGATTGTTATATACATATACAAAGGTTTCTCTAAGTGTATTACTTGATCTAATCTCGTATACATAAAGCTAAATCGATCTAAGTTTGGGATCAACAAGTGGTATCAGAGCTTGTTGAGTAACTTTTGATCTTAAAGAACACAAGAACCCTAAAATCACCAAAACCCTAATTTTCTCAAAACCCTAAACAACATCATGTCAAATCTAGAAATAACCTCTTCCTCCTCACCTTTGCCAAACATCAAGATTCCCATGCTTGATGCAACCAACTTTGAATTGTGGAAATTCAACTTTGAGCAATATCTAGGGATCTATGACTACACTCTCTAGAAGATCATTAAGTATGGAAACACATTCAATAGAGCTGAAAAGGTTGCTGTTGCTATTGCTACAAGAACTGCTGTTGCTGGATGTCCAAAAGCAAATAAGAAAGAAAAACCTGGTGATGGTAGAGCTGTGTCTGCTGAAGACATAGCAAAGAGAAGGGTTGATATGAAAACCCTAAATATTCTGAAAGTCTCTTTGGGACAAGAGAACCAGCATAAATACAGAGGTTATGATTCTGCTAAAGACCTTTGGTCAGCTCTTGAAGTTGAATATGGTGGCAATGAAGATACCAGGGAAGAAAAGAAGAAACAACTCATGCATGATTATGCTGTTTTCAAAGCTCAACCCAATGAGAAGCTTAGCAGTGTGAGAAGCAGATTGCTTGACATTACAAGCAAATTGTCCTTCATGGGGACACAACTTGGTGATGTTGACATTAATGCCACTTTTCTTAAAAGTCTTGGTGAAGCGTAGAAGATTGATGCAAGATCTATACTTGCCAACAACACTCACAAAAGTTCTACTTTTGATGATATCTACAACAAACTGAGGCTGTTGGAGAATGAAACCCTTCTGGAGCATGGAAGTAAGTCTACTAATAGTAACATGGCTTTCTTCTCACATAGTGAAGGCCAATTTGATCAGAAGGACTCTTACATGCATCCAGTTACTGGATCATCATGTGTCAACGCTGGAACATGTCCTGTCAACGCCTCCTATTCAGACGCTGACACTTACAAAAGTGACTCACCAAGAGTTAAACCTGCTGGTTTGGATCTAGATACTGTATGTGCTTATATTGCTTCTTTGCCCAATGGTTTAGTGATTACATATGAGGACCTTGAGCAGATAAGTGATGAGCACTTGGAAGAGATGGATATCAAGTGGAACATGGCTCTTGCTAGTATAAGAGCAAACAGGTGGAATAGAAGGTTTAAGAAGAAGATGACCTTCAATGCAAAGGATACAGCTGGATTTGATAAATCCAAGGTTGAATGCTACAATTGTCATCGTATGGGGCACTTCATGAGGGAATGCAGATCTCCTAGAAGATCTGATGCTGGTAAACCCTCAAGCCAAATTGTTAAGGCTCAGGATCCTAAGGCCATGGTTGCAGTTCAAGGAATTGATGGTATGGGATGGGACTGGAGCTATTTGGCTAAGGATGTGGAAGAGGATAAAGCTTTGGTTGCTGAAATTAAAGAAGAAGAGCATGTTCAATATGCTCTCATGGCACACTCCTCCTCTTCATCAGATAATGAGGTATACGATGATGCTTTTTGTAGTAAGGGATGTAGGTTAAATACTGAGAAACTTAACAAAGAGGTGGTAAGGTTGTTAGATAATGTGAGTACTGAGAGATGCAAACTGTCTAACTATCAATTAGCTCTCACTCAAACTGAGAAAACAGTTTCTGAATACAAGAAAATGGAATTTGATTTAAAGGATAAAATAAATATCTTAAAACATGAGTTAGAGGCTAGTAATGATGTTAGGAACATCATGGAAAGGGTTAATAGTGAATTACAGTCTAAGTTAGATGAGGCCATTAAGAATAAAGATAATGTTGGCCTTAAAATTCAGAGATCTGATAGGGCCACACAAACCCTAGGAGAATGTGTTAATAAACAAAGGGATCCTAAGGACATGACTGGGATTGGGATGAAAGACTACTCTGTGGTTCCACCACCAGTTGGTGACTTCTATGGTGTCCAACAAAAGGACCTATCTTGGACTGGTTTACCAGAACTCCAAGAGGAGGAATTCATTCCTCCACCAAGAGTTGTTACCCCAGTTGAAGAGTATCAACAGAAGTTGACTGACTTGAATGAATGGAAGAAAGCCAATCCTACCTTATTTGTTAAGGGTGGCTTATTATGTGAAAGTCCTAATGAGTCAACCCCTATTAAGGTTACAAACCCAATCACTGGTAAGGCTGTTGACCTTGGCTCAAACACTGTTAGAAAACCTAGTGTCAAGTATGCAGAAATGTATAGGAATACTATGTCACCTAAAAGCCAAGTTAGTAATGATGGAACAGGTTTCTTCTTTTCTAGACCTAGGGTTGTGTCTAGAAAAGCCTGTTACACTTGTGGTAGCTTTTAACATTTAGCATATAAGTGTGTCAATGCTTCCAAAGTCAACGTTGTTAGAAAGTCAAACATTGTCGGACCCAAACCTTGTGTGCAGCAAAGTCTACAAGTTGTTAGACCTGCCCCATTCTTCACTAGAGGGTCTAACACTCATGGAAAAAGACCATTTCAAAAGACAAACACTTGGTCTAATAGGCAATGGGTTTCTGTAGCAAACCCTAGGTTTAATGCTGACAAATGTAATTTCAGCGTTGACAAGACCAATTCCAACGCTGACAGAAACGTGACCAGACCTAAATATTTGCAACCACAAGGTAAGGGGTCTAAAGCTTCTTCAAGCTTGACATGGAGACCAAAGAAAGATCAAAACCCTAATGATAATGGGATTTCAATGACCTGCAACAGATTTAATTACATTTCAAAGGTCATTACAAAACCTATTGGGGTTAACTGGGTATTTCATCCAAAGAAGGATGAACAAGGGGTTGTTATGAGAACTAAGGGGGTGTTTGGGATTCCATTTTCGTTTTAAAAACTCCATTTTTGAAAACTCCATTTTTGAAAACTCCATTTTTGAAAACTCCATTTTTGAAAACTCCATTTTCGCAGCTGGACCTCCTAACCAACTTTTACAAAACGCCGTTTTACTCCATTTTTGAATAACTAAACGCCGTTTTGGCCTTTTTTACCCAAACACCTTTTTCTAGTTTTTCTCCAGTTTCAAACTGGGATTCGGAGATTATTTGTGGTGAAACGCACATCCAAACACCCCCTAAGTCTGTTCTTGTTGAACAACCAGATGAATCTAAGTCTGCTAAGGCTTGGGTTCCCAAAGAAAACTAACTTGTTTTCTTTATGTGCAGGGCATTCAAAAACAGGTCAATGATTATGGAAATTAGGACAGTAGATGCTCAAGGCACATGACAGGGAATAAAGATTATCTAACTAACTTCACTCCCATTAAGGATGGTGATAAGGTTTACTTTGGAGGCAGATATGGTACTATCACAGGCAAAGGAACACTTCTCACCAAGAACTTGCGTTTTGAGAACGTATTTTTGGTAAAGGAACTTGATTACAATCTTTTTAGTGTATCACAAGTTTGTGATAACAAAAATAAAGTTCTATTTACTGATACTGAATGTTTGGTGTTAAGCAAGGATTATAAGATCCCTGATGAGAAATATATTGACTATAGAACACCTAGACATAAAGACCTATATAATGTGAATCTGAATGGGATCAGAATGAATAGCAATATGTCATGTTTTTATGCTAACGCTTCAGTAGATGAGAGTAATCTATGGCACAGGAGACTAGGGCACATAAACTTTAAGAATATAAACATGCTTGTGAGACTTGGCTTGGTTGATGGTTTGCCTGAAAAGGCCTTCCACAATGACCACTCTTGTGTTGCATGTCTTAAAGGCAAGCAGCACAAGGTCTCATTCAAGTCCAAACAGGTGCACTCTAGTACTAGACCTCTTCACTTGCTTCATATGGACCTATTTGGTCCAACCAATATAGAGAGTTTGAATGGTAAATCATACTGCTTTGTCATCACAGATGACTTCTCTAGGTTTACTTGGACTTTCTTTTTAGCTATGAAGAGTGATACAGCTGACACTTTAATTGATTTTATCACTCAGATTGAGAAGAATACTGGTAATGAAGTTAAAATGCTTAGGAGTGATAATGGTGGTGAATTTAGGAATAAAGTGTTAGATGATTTTTGTGCCAGGAAAGGAATTACTAGGCAATTTAGTGTTGCCAGAACCCCTCAGCAAAATGGGGTTGCAGAAAGAAAGAATAGAACCCTAATTGAAGCAGCCAGAACCATGTTGGCTGATGCTCATTTCCCTATAGCTTTCTGGGCTGAGGCTGTTAATACAGCTTGCTATGTTCAAAATAGAGCATTGGTCAACAAGATACAGAACAAAACACCTTATGAGTTACTTTGGGGAAGAAAACCTAATATTGGTTTTCTCAGACCTTTTGGTTGTCATGTAGTTGTCTTGGATACTAGTGATGCCTTAGGTAAATTTAGTGCAAAAGGTGATGAAGGCTATTTCATGGGGTATTCATTGCAGAGCAAGGGATATAGGGTTTATCTTAAAAAGGAAAAACGTATACTTGAAAGAGTACATGTTAGGTTTTTAGAGAGTAAACCTAGTGATCCTGAAAGTGGTCCAAATTGGTTGTTTGACTTGGAACCTTTATCTAGGACTTTAAATTATATGCCTGTCACTAATCCAGACATTGTGAAGGTAACTTCAAATGTTGTGGAAGAACAAGTTGTTGATGTTTCAGGTACACAGGTTCATGAAAAGGTTGGATCACAAGCAGAAAAGTCATCTCCTATACAAGAGTATGTCACAATTCCCATATGGATAGATGCTTTTGCTGCTGCTGCTCTGCTGGAAAAGATAATGGTGGTCCCCAAGTACCACCAGATACCAACATGCATGGTCCTTCAGGCGCTGACAAAGGCAAATCTAGCGCTGACAAGACCAATTCAGACGTTGATGGCTCAAACGTTGACAACAACATTTCAAGCGTTGTTAGCCCAAACGCTGACAACCAGGGTTCAGGCGTTGACAACAGTTTTGCACATCTTTTCTCTTCTACTTTTGAACAAGGTGAACCTTCCAATTTATATGAAGAGGTTCATCCTCATGTTGATGAAAGAGAGTCTGAAGAAGAAGATATTGGCAACTTGGAGAATGAGATTGAAGACACCAGACTTTTTGAAGGAGGAGTTCTCACTTCTACTATGAAGAATGACCCCACTTCTCAAGTCATTGGTGATATTATGACTCCTGTTCAGACTAGAAGATCTCATCAAGGTCTTGGTGGATTTATTGCCAATATTCACAAGAAGGTTGATACCCCTCTTGTGCAAGCATGTTTGTTTGCCTGTTTTCTGTCACAACAGGAACGCAAGAAGATATTTGATGCTCTCAAAGAACCAAGTTGGGTGGAAGCAATGCAGGATGAGCTTCACCAATTTGCAATTCAGGATGTTCGGGAGCTGGTTGATTGTCCCAGATATGTCAGACCTATAGGGACAAGATGGGTTCTAAGAAACAACAGAGATGAAAAAGGTATTGTGGTCAGAAACAAGGCAAGATTAGTGGCTCAGGGATATACACAAGAGGAGGGGATATACTATGAGGAGGTCTTTGCACCAGTTGTAAGGATTGAAGCTATCAGGATCTTTCTAGCCTATGCATCCTGCATGGGCTTCACTGTCTATCAAATGGATGTCAAGAGTGCCTTCCTCTATGGAACAATTCTTGAGGAGGTGTATGTCATGTAGCCTCCTGGTTTTGAGGATCCAAAGAATCCAGACAAAGTGTATAGAGTCAATAAGGCTATGTATGGACTTCATCAAGCCCCAAGAGCATGGTATGGTACTTTTTCTACTTATTTGGTGGACAATGGATTCAAAAGGGGCACCATAGATCAGACATTACTTACTAAGAAGAAGGGTAAGGATGTTCTACTTGTTCAGGTCTATGTTGATGACATCATTTTTGGATCCACATATCCAAAGATGAGTGAGGATTTTTCCAAGCTTATGACAGACAAATTCAAGATGAGTGCTATGGGGGAGATGAACTTCTTTCTTGGGTTACAAGTTCAGCAGAAAGAAGATGGTATCTTCATCTCCCAAGATAAATATGTGGTAGAGATCTTGAAGAAGTTTGGCTTTTATCCACATGAAAAGAGGGCTACTACTCCTATGGATAGAGAACACCCTTGGGGAAAGATTAGAGATGGAAAGGATGTTGATGTCAGGCACTATAGATCAATGATTGGTTCATTGATGTATCTCACAGCCTCTAGACCTGACATCATGTTTGCTGTGTGTGCTTTTGCACGCCATCAAGTGACTCCCAAAGAATGTCACCTTTATGTTGTCAAGAAGATCTTTAGGTACCTAAGATGCTATCCTAGTCTTGGCTTGTGGTACCCAAAGGATTCATCATTGGAGCTGATTGCGTATTTAGACAGTGACTATGGAGGTGATAAGTTTGATAGGAAATCCACAACTCGTGGATGTCAGTTTCTTGGGAGCAGGTTGATATCTTGGCAATGCAAGAAAAAAACAGTGGTGGCTAATTCTATAACTGAAGTAGAGTATGTGGCTGCAGTTGCTTGTTGTGGACAAGTTTTGTGGATTCAGAACCAGCTGTTGGACTATGGGTACAATTTCATGCATACCAAGATATTTGTTGACAATAACAACACATTATGCATTATTAAGAATCCTGTACATCATTCTAAGACTAAACACATAGAAATTAGACACCATTTTATAAGAGATTGTTTTGAAAAGGGTTTAATACAACCAGATAGGGTTGACACAGAAGAGAATGTGTCAGATTTACTAACTAAACCTTTTGATGCTGGGAGGTTTCAATACTTGGTAACAAGTATTGGAATGATCAATCTCACATAATATGTGTTTTGGAGTCTTTTTGTAAAGGTATGTACAGGATAATGCATTGTTATTGGTCTTTTTGAGGATTTAGATTTTCCACTATATTTTTCTAACACTGACAAAGGTTGCTTGAACGCTGATAAGTGTTTTTGTGACGTTGTCAGCAATATATTTGTCTAACGCTGACAAAGCTTTTCTTAACGCTGACAAGTGTTATCGGGGCGTTGTCAGCAACAATGTTAGTTTTGTGGTTTTCAATCTAAATGTGCAGGTGGTGTTAGCAGTATACCATTGGATACAGAGTTGCTTATGGATCATTGGAGAAGCATTTGGACATGTTTTTATTTATGGATGATGGTTGGAATTTTTAATTCCTATCTTGACATAAATTTTTTATGTTCATGCATATTTTTAGCAACATATGTATCACTGTTTAAGGGGAGGTTTTAGGAACCTTTAGGATGTTTGGGTATCCATATGATACTCTTATCACAATTATAGATTGTGTCCACAGGTGAGTATGAGTTAGTATTACTAAATCATGAGGCACTGTAGCATGCAAAGTTGATATACTATGCATGCTGCCAAGACATTTTTGGCCTAGAATTGGTTGTGGCCTGCTGGGAGACTTGGGAATGATTTTATCATGGGTTTTACCTGGGCGTAACCAGGGAATTTATAAGGTAACTTAGATGTTAAGAGTTTTGGTTAGCAAGGGACACTAGAGGTCTGTTATGTCTATCTTGCATAAGCAAGTGTGCATAACTGGACAGTGCTTGCCGCCCTATAATAATTATCAACTTTTTGGTTATCTTCTCTAGGATAAATTACTTTGTTAAGGTCATTTTTCATTTTTATAAATTTTTATTTTTGGACGCTGACAAGTATTTTTCCAAGCGTTGTTGTGACCAATTTAGACGCTGACATGGCTTTGGCAAACGTTGACAAGAATATAGCCGTTGGGCGTTGATGGGTTATTTTTGACCGTTGACACTCAATGGGTCCTACCCAGTTGTTACTTTTTGACATATTTTTAGGCCGTAATTTTGGGAGCAGATAACTCTCATTTAATGCATGAGATAAACTTATTCTTTTTCAATATTTTCATGATTGCATTTTTAAAATACTTGCCTATTTTTGGGCCAATCACATGCATTTTCTTCTCCTATATATTTGGCTCCTATTTTAAACAGGGTACCTATTATTCTTGTCTAACACAATTTTCTCCTATAAACTTCATCTTTATCAATCATTCAAACAGCTTTCAACAATGGCACCAAAATTCAAACCAAGTGATTTAGAATTAGGATTCAGAAGTCAACACAACATGATCGCGTATCTTGAAGCAGATGATACTCTGTTTCCCCAATACACACAAATGCTGGCGTATTTGAACGCATCCCCTTTTAGGTATGCTCTTTCTCATGCTCCACTCATTCCTGTCACACATATTAAACAATTTTGGAACAATGTCAGTTCCTCAACAGTTAATAGAGTGACTACATTATCTTCTATTGTTCATGGGCCCACATGGGTGGTTACTGAAGCTCTAGTTCGCCAAGCTTTGCATCTTGATGATGCAGATGGTATAACCACCCTCCCCATTAGTGAAATAGAACAAGGACTAAGGGCTTTGGGTTATCCTTTTCCTGCTGAAGGAACTTTAAATAAATATCCTAAACAGGAGTTTCCCCCAGCCTGGAAGTACCTAATACACATCCTCTTGCAATGTTTGAGTCCCAAGTGTACTGCACACAATGGGATCAATAGATCTATTGCAAGTGCTATTGTGTGCATTGCTATTGGGCAAAAATTTAATTATTCCAAAATGATTTTTGAGGGCATGTGTAAAAATAAAGGGAACAAAATGACTTTAGCTTATCCCATATTTTTACAAATGGTTTTTGATGTCCAAGGTTACTGCACAAGGGATCATGATGATTTTTATGAGATCCCTGTGCAAAAGAAAGCAATTTTTATGAAGATGAACTCACCCCCACATCGTGACCTACCCATAACCCCAGCTATTATTGCTGTCATTGACGCATCTCACCCACAACCAGACCCCCAACCCCACATTGACCCAGTACCTGAACCTTTACCTTCACCACAACATTTGCAACTTGACCAAGAACCCTTCGACGCTGACACATTACATGTTGGCGTTGATGTGCCTATTTCAAACGTTGACACAAATCCTTCACAGACCCAAACACCCCTTAACCAACCCACATCCACCCAATCCACATCTTCTTCTCCCCCAACACAATATAGGTTACAAAAACGCCAAAGGACTACTGGAGTGTTCTCCTCTAGTGGTCCTAGCCATGTAGCAGAGAGAACCACCACCACTAGTGTGGTTGGTGCTATGGATGAGGCTGGGACTATTGGTTCTGGCTTAGAAGCTGGCCAAGACAGTCCTACCATAATTAAGACCTCATCCATGCCCAATGAATCTAACTTGGGATGTCAAATACCCATTTTAAAAGAGGGCAGATTGGAACCAATGACTTTGATGGAATTGACGGCAGTCTGCATGAGCTTGCAAAAGCAAAATGCAGACTTGGTATAAGTTGTCAACACACAAGGCCTTGACCTCAAGCAATTGAGGGAGAGGATTGTTATTTTGGAGACAGCTGAGTCAAGGAGAAGGCAGACAAGGGTCCTTTTATCTGAGGAGGATTCTTACAAAGGGGAGGAAGCTGCTACAGAGCCTGTTAATTTGAGTGATAAAGGCTCACATGAAGCTGCTACAGAACCATTTGTTGAGAGTGGAAAAGGTTCATATGATGAAGAATCTTTGGGTGTTGCTGAAGCCCTTACTAATATGAAGAAACAGACAGGTTTTGATACGTCTCTAGTCTCTCCTATAAACTTAAATTTGTCATTTACAGCCATGTTGGAGGAGATTGCAAGAGGCGCTGAGACAGGTAATTTGAGCATTGACAAGCATAATTTGAACGCTGACATGAGTATCTTGGGCGCTAACAAAGCAAGATTGGGCGTTGACAGACCTGCAAGTGAGGTTGATGTATTCCAGTCATCATCCATCATCAAAGAGGTTTCTTCACAGGTATTACCATCTACCTTACCAATAGTTGATCCATTAGATAAGGGTAAGGGTATTATGGTAGAAGAAGTTGTTCCAAAGAATGCAACACAAATTGAGTTTGATAGAAAGTTGGCTGCACAAATTGTGGAACAAGAAAGAAAGGAGGTGGGTGAATCACCTTTTGTTGTCACTTCAGAAGAGCAAGAAGGAAGTGATGAAGCCAGTTCAGACTCAAGTGTTATGATCATAGAACAACCAGAAAGGCTTGAGTATGGTGATGAATTGGCAAAAGAGAAGTTGAATGAGCTGAAATTGCAGGTTGATTTTGATATGCCAGAAGTTGTTCAGATGTACCATGCCTGGGAAGATAGGTGTATAGAGAATCCACATTTGACCATTTCAGATCAGATATGGGTTTTGGAGATTCTTCTCAGAGTACAAAAGGATTGCAAGGTCATTCTGAAACACAAAGCAAGCAATGTTCTCTCAAATTTGAAAAGGGATAGACGGGAGTTGTACTGCATGTTGCTCAGATGTCATGGAACAGGGTGGACTTATAAGAAGTTGATTGCATTGACATTTGAAGAGTTGGAGTGCAGAGCTTATCCCATTTGGGTTAGAGTGCAGGAAGAAAACACTCTAAGACTTCTTTCTGATGAAAGAAAAGAAGAACTTACAGAGGAAATGGAACTTAAGAAGGCAATGTTTGTTCCCAGACTAGTGAAAAAGGGAGTTCCTCTTGAGTTTCCCAAAGATATGGATCCATTACATCCAAGTGAAGCTGTTATAAGAAAGAGCCTCAAGCTCTCACCATTAGAAGCTTCAGATATGGTACAAGTGTTACCACTTGATTCCAGAAACCCTATTATAAGCTATGAAGAAGATGAATGTAGGTTTTGGAAGATTGGCAGGTATGGAAAAGAGGTTCACACTTTTACCACCCTTATATCTTTGTTTTCAAGTTTTGACAGAGATGACTTGGTAGACCTATGGAGGTTGTTAGAGGCCAAGTATGAGACTAAAGCACCAACTTCAGTCAATGGAATAAAACTGTGGTCAACATTCAAGAGAATGTGTGGACCAAGAGATGAAGATCCTGCTATTTGTAAGGATCTTGAAGATGACCTCAGTGGTCTTCAAAGGAGATTGTTTTCAGCTGCTGGTGTTTATTATTTGAGTTCTACAAAGTTTGCTGAGTATCTACTTGTAGATGGTCAGTATTTCATGTCCAAGGAAGTCTTGGAGAAGATGAAGAACACACAGCTGGAAATTGATTATTCAAGTGACGTGGCCAAATATTTGATCAGATTTATTTATTACCAATATGAGAAGGTTTGTAAGATTCCTCCTAGTCCTTAATGTTTATTCAGAAACTTGATTACTAGAGTAGATATCAAGTTTAGGGGAGGATTGTTGGGAATAAATTATAGCCAGTCTACTTGAGCGCTGACAAGAGTAAAACAAGCGTTGACAGGAGTAAAACAAACGCTGACAGATCAAGCGTTGACAAGAAGAAGTCAAGCGTTGATACACTGAAGACAAGCACTGATGGAAGGATATACTCTACGCGTTTATTGTATTCTAGATTACTTCTAGTAAAGATAGGAACAACAATGTATTTTCTATATTTATCTTTACCTAGAATAGTTGATACGTAGATTATTGTACAAGGCTTCTTATGTCTATAAAAGAAGACCTTTAGGTTAATGTTCAATATAAGTTTTCATACGTTAACACTTTCATTGTAAGCAAGTTTGATATCATTAATCAAAGTGAAAGTTTGTTTACATCTTGTGTGTTCTTGTTTAAGTGTTAATTCCGCATAACACTTAGATTGTTATATACATATACAAAGGTTTCTCTAAGTGTATTACTTGATCTAATCTCGTATACATAAAGCTAAATCGATCTAAGTTTGGGATCAACAGCATGAGTATGTGGTTTTGAATCTTTGACTTTGCTGAGTACACCGCGACGCCACCTTCTTGAGACAAAACATAGTCACGGAATGAATGGCTTTGACATTCGTCCTAAATCGGTATCGTTTTACCTCCGGTCGGTGAAGACCGTTATACGATATTAAATACCGTACCTGTGATTAGGTAGATTCAATTAAGAATCTACTTGACAGGGTTTCGCGGCTGTACTAGCCGTTCTCTTTGCTCGACCGTCTCAAAGCAAGATTGCGAACATAAAGAGTGAATCAATTGGATAGATATCCGCTTGATTAAAGTCGTCAATTCAAATTCTTGGAACAAGTGTGATTCGTAAAGAATCTTACCATTGTTGCCTTCACGTTGACACAAGCTTGATTCATAAGAATCTCACAAGTCACCTACCGTAGCGTTGTTTGATGTTGACGCTAGAAGGATTTCCATTCGTCACTGTGAATATTAATGAATATCACTCTGAATGTTCTAGAAAGACCATAAAGATATTGTGTAGAAACCTAAAACGAGTTTGAATCAATTCAGGATCAAACCACTGTTGTTTTTCAGTTCTACATATGTTTAATTCATAAAGAATCTTACATATGACCTACCGCAGTGCTGTTTGATGTTAACACTGGAAGGATTTCCACTCATCATTGTGAATACTAAGTAGTATCACTCTGACTGTTCTAGAGATATCACAAGGATATGGCGTAGGACTCTCTTGTTCGTCATCCGTATGTCCTAACGAGATTTGATTGATCTCTTGGCTCTAGACTCGATTTGTGCACTTTTAGTGGTCGGAGGCTGGAGCAGATGCCACCTATTCAATATCAACTATCTCGGAATGAGAAAGCTAACAAAAGTCATGTTGTTCTCCGTGACAATAAAACAAACTTCTTTTGAGAGAAGCCTGAGTAGCTAGGAACGGGTTGTGCTTCACATCACTGGGTCCATGATGAGTTGTCTTCAATATGTGTTGACCCGGTTTCTGCCTAAGTTGTATGGAGGGCTTCTTTGTTTACACCCTTTATCCTTACATTTATTTTTCATTCTTCAACCCCTTCAATGCTTACCAAGACATCATTACTAGCACCTTGTTGTGATTGTTTCAGTGCTAGCATCAGTACTTAGTCGTCATTCAGCTACATTCACATTCTACTCCATCTTTCCTAAGGACTTCTAATAATCTATTGGATTGTCCTTGGGAAGATCCCTCCGGTTCTGGTTGGATCATAGGACTTAAACCTAACCACCCTTTTGACACCAATAACGTCGTGAATTAAAGATGTTGTGGGTATTAGATCGTAACCATAAACCACTTTAAGTTCTAACACAGTGTTTGAAAAGCATTTAACACCTTTCTAGTTTTTGTCGTTTCAGAAATGCTCCCCCTTCACATGTGCATCGATAATCGAAAGTGTTTTGCACATGTAGGTAAGAGTTAAAGTGCTTGAGTCTTATATAAGATCACATTTTAATCACATTTTCACTCCCCTATCTCTAATATATAAAATCTTTTAATATTAGAGATACCAAATTTTATTAAAATATATTTTGAAAAATAGTCTTGAAAATCTCCAGGAGAAAGATGTGTTAATCTTTTGCATGAAGTTGAAATGCTCCCCCTCAAAAATTGATCCACTTGAATTGTCATTGTGAGGATTTGGTCCACATTTCGCTTTTTGAGGATGGGAGTTGTTGAACACATAATTTTTGGAAGATTTTGAAAATCATTGAGAAATTCTCGAAAAAATTGTGTTCAACGCTTTTTGAAAGATCCTATTTATTTTTGGCGAAGAGGTTATTATAAACCATAAACTTGAGTTCATAGACTTTGAATGTCTTGACAAATCCACTCAAGTGTAAGAAGATTTAACTTCTTTTGCTGAGGGTAAGGGCACGAAATCGTACACTCCCCCATGAATATAGATCCGGGTTGCAATTTGAAAGTGATTACAAGCCATTGTGTTGAGCTTAAAACGTTGAATGTTTTGGTACAAGCTCCACCCAAGATATATTTCTCTACCCGTTGTTTGGAAATATTGTCCAAAATAGACAATTTCCTTTATTAAAAGAAATGACATGTTTTGAAAAAATATTTACAACTTTCATTCGAGCTTTATGTACATACCCGTGTCGTTATTGAGCGACATTTCTAGGCACGTCCATATTATCGATACTGAAAGACATGTCGAGAAGAATATTTTTGGATTTTCAAAGATTTTTAATTTTGTGTTTTGTTTTTATATGTTTTATATTTTGTATTTTGCTTTTTTAAAGATATTTAAAGGTATACGTTTGATAGATGAATCAAGCAGGCTTCTTTGCCAGAATCTCCAGTTCTGCTTGAGTCAAACATCTCATACCAATTTGCCTAACTAGATACGCAAACCTCTCTTTCGAAAGAGATTTTGTAAAAAAGTCAGCTAATTGGTAATCAGTTCCAACAAAGTATAGTTCAACAATACCCTTTTCAACTTGTTCCTTAATGAAGTGATATCTGACATCAATGTGCTTCGTGCGGGAATGCTATACCGGATTGCAGGAGATGGCTATGGCGGACTTTGAGTCACAATACATAGGTACTTTATCAAAATGGAAGCCATAATCCGTGAGTTGTGTTCTCATCCATAGAACTTGAGCACAACAAGCAGATAGAGACACATACTCCGCTTCGGCTGATGACAGTGATGTGCAATCTTGCTTCTTGGAAGACCATCCCACAAGCTTATCTTGACCTAGAAATTGTGCACCACCAGAAGTACTTTTTTGTGTATCAAGACACCCTGCTTGATCTGAATCTAAATAAGCCGTTGGAAAGAAACCGGTTTCCCTCGGATACCCAAGTCCCAAATGAATGGTATTCTTTAGGTACCGAAAGATCCGTTTAACCTCCTTGAGGTGCTCTTCAGTGGGTCGTGCTTGATATCGTGCACAGTAACACGTAGCATGTGATATATCTGGTCTGCTTGCTGTTAAGTACATGAGGGAGCCGATCATGGAACGATAGTTCGTTTGATATATGGCATCTCCCTCCAAATCAGCATCTAGGGATGTGGTTGATAATGGTGTCCCAACGGGGTCACATGAGGTCATACCATGCTTTTTGATTATCTCTTGACAATACGTAGCTTGGTTAATAAAGATACCACTTGGGGATTGGTAAACTTGAATTCCTAGAAAGAATTTTAGTTCGCCCATCATTGAAATTTCAAATTTGCTGTGCATGACTTTTTCAAACCATTTTGAAAGTTTTGGGTTTGTAGACCAGAAAATAATGTCATCAACATAAATCTGCACAAGCAAAATGTCATCCCCATATTTATAAGTGAACAAAGTTAGATCAATGGAACCTTTCGAGAAACCTTTGGAGACCAGAAATTTCGAGAGCTCGTCGTACCACGCCCTTGGAGCTTGCTTGAGTCCATAAAGTGCTTTGTGGAGACGATACACCTTGTCAGGATAATGAGGATTGACGAATCCTTCCGGTTGCATGACATAGACTTCTTCCTTCAAAGGACCGTTAAGAAACGCCGTCTTTACGTCATTTGATACACGACGAATCCCTTATGTGCAGCATAAGCAAGGAAAATCCTGACCGCTTCCATTCGAGCTACTGGGGCAAATGATTCTTCAAAATCAATACCCTCTTTCTGACCATACCCTTTAGCCACTAGCCTAGATTTGTTCTTGATGATCGTGTTCTCTTCATCCATCTTGTTTTTCCAGATCCATCTAAGATTTAATGGTATTACATCGTATGGTCGGTCAACAAGTTCCTAGACTTTAAGTCTTTCAAATTGTTGAAGTTCATCCGTCATCGATTCAATCCAAGCATGATTAGCCATGGATTCTTTGATGTTTTTTGGTTCAGCTGAACTCATAGCGAGTGCGAACATACAAACATCGCCATCGGTGTTAAGCTGTCGTCTTGTACGAACGGGCCGTGAAGGGTTTCCAATTACTTGAACCAAAGGATGATCTCGGGCCCAATGAAGTGTTGAAGGATGTCATTGGTAGAACGTGTGCATATTTGACGGATCAACATGGCGAGTAGAAGACTCTCCAGTTTCGTGTACTAGTGTACCGAATGGGTTGATAAATTCGTCTTCGTCAGATAATGCATTGTTTGCTTGATTTTTGTTCACTGGAGAAATGACAGTAGTTGTTGATGTTGTAGGAGCGGTTGTTGATGTGATATTATGAGGAGATAAATCTGCAGCAACCCGTGTTGAAGTAGATAAAGTTGTATCCTTTTGTTGACGATGGTCGGTATCATCATCCTTATCATGAGTGACAGCGGAAGACTTCGATACAACATGTTTCTCCCCCGTGAAATATTCATCATACATTGGTCCATATAACATTTCCAACTCTTCAAGTGTCGTGTCCACTGTCATATCTGCTCTAGGAACATGTTCAGGAACCAACTTTGAACTTGACGGTTCATTGTTGTGGTCTTGTGTTCCGAGTTACGTGCGGTTGTGAACGGAAGTCGTTTGTCGTTGTGGATCGGGACTTAAATTGTTTTGTTCAAGTGCCATTTCTTGTAATTCATCAAATCTGATATGAATAGTCTCGACTATAAAATTTGTTCTCTTGTTGTACACTCTATATCCCTTAGACTGAGTTGCATATCCAACTAGAATGCATGCATCACCTTTCTCTTTCATCTTGTCTAGATTTTCACCATCTCGAATAATGTAGCATGTACATCCAAACACGTGAAGGTGTTTGAGTGAAGGTTTTCGATCATGAATTATGTGATATGGTGTCTTTTCATGTCTTGGGATAATTAAGGATCGGTTTTGTGTGTAACATGCAGTTGACACGGCTTTAGCCCAAAGGTGTAATGGTAGTTTTGAAGCGGATAATAGAGTTCTAGAAGCCCAACTAAAGTACGGTTTCGTCTTTCAACAACACCGTCTTGTTCGGGTGTTCGAGCAATAGATGTTTCATGTTTAATCCCTTCGGCTTCAAAATAATTCTTGAGAGTTGAATTCAAGAATTCTGTGACTCTGACAGTGGACATGACACTTGAACAAAACAATTTAAGTCCCGGTTCACAACGACAAACGACTTCCGTTCACAACCGCACGGAACTCGGAACTCAAGACCACAACAATGAACCGTCAAGTTCAGAGTTGATTTCCTGAATTTGAGTTGGTTGGGTCGAAATTTATATGATGCAGTTGGTGAGTTGGATTTATCAAAGTTGGAGTGTTTTATTGAATATGGAAGGTGGACGGATGAGTATAATTGGGCTATGATGACATTATCATTGATGCCGGGTATTCGTTATGTTTCGCTCGAAAGTGCCTCAACGACAAAGAAAATTTTAGGTTTGATACCTAATATTTTCGGAAAGCGCATCAGTTGGGCATATGACTGACGTTGAGCTTCAGTGACAAGTTATCTAGACAAATTATCCTTTAATGATATTTTATCATTTGTTGTAGATAACGACATTCAAACACAACACCAAAGCAAACAAAACACTTAACGCTAAAACGATCCGATATAAGATTCAATTTAACGACAATGGCTAGTTTTGATTCTACAAAGACAAGTGATCACGAATTGGATTTGGTATTCTATATTTGAAGTTGAAGTGGGATTTCATGAAGGCGTCTACTTATTTCATCATCGAGCCTTCCTTCTATTTTTCTACCCCTTTTCTTCAAACCCAGTCTATCGATTGATGACTTGCTTGGGCGATATTTATGATTGAGACTTGAATTATCTAGTTTCCACTGTCAAGGGGTGGATGATCGACGACATGGATAACTATCATTTTTGGGTGTCACACGCAGTTACTCGTGTGGATAACTTCAAGAGGTATAAGAGACTTGTTTCTGCACCGTTCTTCAATCGACATAAGTGCAAGCTTAAGTAACAAATTTAGGGGATTGTACTTCAGTTTCAAGTTTGGAATATCGGGTTTACTTCACATGTGGTCATAACAAATAGCCGAATGAATTCGAGGTTGGTAAGTTAGAAAGAGAGAGATGGAATCAGCAATCAATTCTCACGGGATACTTATGAGCCTCATAACGACAATGGTACTTCATAGTCTAAGCAAAAATATTTCAAAGTTTCTCAACGACTTTCAAAACTTTTCAAGACATTTGATTAAGACTAAGAGCTTCTCGAGTATATGGACGTCCACGATAATGATGCTTCCAAGAGTTCGAAATCATCATGGGGGAAGATCGTGTACTTTGAAGTAATCAGATCAACTTCCAGGGGGAAGTAGTGTACATGGAATGGTATCTACTTACTTTATATGATTTTTATGAAGTATTCTGCTGGCGTGAGAAGAATTGTTGCTGATTTCCTGCATGTTACCCCAAACGGATTATCACCAAAACATAAACGACATGAAACAGTATAAAAGCAGTGTTATTTGGTATGGTTCTTCTACAAATTTCCGCTGTGCACTTAAACCGATGAGCTAGAAGATTGTTCAAACTACATCAAAGTGTCAGAATCTGGTTAAGATACAAATATTGGTTTGGGGGGAAGCTGATTCAGAAACTTCGTCAAAAAGAAGTCTATGAAGAAAGTTTTTTAAATACATGCTGCATGAATTGGGAGGAAGTTAATCCAAATCATGCATATTACAATTGTTCCACAACAAGCAAAGACAAAGAGGATTCAAGCTGAGGTACAAGTTATGAAGACAAGAAGAATTAAAAGACATCCTCAGCATTGGAAGTGCATTGGAGGACTTTATTTTGTTGTATTTTTACTTGTTAGGAACATTGTAAGTAATTCCGTATGCCTCCACATTGGGGGAAGATTGTTAGCCCTAAAATGTGAGCGCCATTTACGGAATTACATTAGATTCAGATAGGCAAATCATAGAGGGACTACTATTGACATGTTGTCAAAGTTACTCCTTGTTTAGCCTATATATACCCCTCCATACTTCCATGGAGGGGTGAGGTTTTTCCACTTGTGTATTTCACTTTCTCTCTCTAAATACACACACTCATTTCAAGTTTATCTTTCTCTTTCTAAAAATGTTTAAACATCACTTTTATCGACCTCCGGATCACCCCTCTTGTTAGCTTGAATTTTATGATGTTAACACATGAGGTCATGGCAATGATCAAGTGTAGGGGATTTGATATGAGCAAAATCTCATATCAATAAGTCAACAAATCACCCTAAAACACATAGCAAATACCTAACTTTTGTGCTATAAAGCAGTATTATGTGGTATGTTTTGTGTTTGTGTTTAAATAGGTAAAAAGGATACAAATTTCAAGAAAACAAGTGAAATGAAGCTCATTTATGAAGAAAAGACAAGAGAAGGATCAAAGATGACAAACCATTTGAAGATAAAGGACCTATCTTGACAATGTACAAAAGTTGAGGGACTTAAGTGCAATTTTGGAAAAAATCAAGATCAAAGTCAAACCTGGTCAACTCTCAAGTCAACCAAGTCAAAGGACTCAAATGATCAAGAATGCAAGTCAAAGGACTTAATTTGCCTAAGAAATGAAGAAAAGAGCTTAAATGAAGATTCTGCTAAAGAAGAGGGGCTGAAATTGCCAAATTTACATCAACTTTGGTATTAATCCGTGTGAAAGGTTAATGAACCAATGAGAAGGCTTGAATATTGGCACAAGGATCACCAGCTCACTTGACAGCTGGCCACTAACACCTTTCTCATTTAATAACCGAATCAGCACAGTAACTTCCCACTATCCTATTATCAACCAATCACATAACGCCACTCAATAATCCTTTTATCCAAAAATAGATATCAATCCGTGTGACTTGATGAGGACGAATAAAAAGCTGTCACGTGTCATCTTCAACAAAAACGCGCCCAGGACTGATTCTTAGCTAGAGTGAATTTCAGGACAAGTACGAAACATGAAAAAGACTCTAAATCAAGCAACGAATCCATCCTTTATAGCCAATTAGACTGAAAGTCAATGGATCAAAAATTCCTCTTTGTGTTCTTGAGACAGATTACACAATTAAGCAAGAGAAGGACACCTGGCAATCAGAGATTGGATAAACCACTCCATCAACCCTAACTAATCATCATTCCAGCTCTATAAATAGGTAGATTAGCTCATTTGTTGTAAGTAGCTTAAAGTGTGAAAAACACACACTTCATTTTCCTTTCATTTCTAGTTCCTCCTTTTCAGTTGCAACAATTCTCAAGTGTTTGACACATACTTAAGAGTTTGTTAGTTAGACAGTTATCACTTGTAACAAACTTTCCCACCAATTAATAAAATTCAAATTCAGTTCATTTCAATCTCATTCTACTTTACTCAATCCTGCAAACCTGTTGATACTGTGTGTTGCTATTGGTTTTCATTGATCAGTGGATGTCTTGATGATGATTTGAAGTACTAGTAGCTGTTCAGATTAACAAGGAGTTCAATTGCAGTTCATGTCAAGCCATTTGCAGTTTTGTAGCAGGGTTGTAGATACTTGCTGATCTAGTTGATATGTTGATGAATTTGGGTTGATTATTGGTGGTATAAGTGGTTTCTAGAGAGCTCAGCACTCCTCTACTTCATCAGAGGAGGCCTTTAGCTAAAAGGTTCTAAAAAAATCTTGTTTTTGGTTCCTCTCAAGTGTTCTGCATGCTACATTCATAGTTTAGATATTATATGCTGAACTGATAATGTGTTTAGCCTGTTTGTAGTTTGATTGTAATAGTTAGATTGACTACTTGTTGATTTGTAGCCTGTTAATTAGCTTACTTGATTTTAGTCAAAATTTTCATCAGTCATAAGTCATAAGGTTCATTTTGTGGTTAAGTGTGGTTACCTGCTTGTTTTCAGTTCAAACATACTACATTTGGTCATTCAAACAGGTTTTGATAAGAGTCAAAACCTGTCTTACACTTGTGCTCAAATTTCCTTTGTAAAAGTCTTATACAGATTTCTAAGTAGTGTTTGGATTTGATGATTTTTGTTGATTAAAGTTTGTTAAACTGGTTGATTTGTGTTAATATACATTTGGTTATATAGTGTAAACACTTCAATAGAGTTTTGTGGTCAAAATAGTCTTCAAAAAGGCAATTGGTAGTTAAAAAGTATGGATCAAGATTTTTAAGTAGATATTCAGAAAAAGTTGCTCATTTTGATTCCTTGCTATATCTTCATTACTGGACCAAATCAGCTCAAACCTTTTCTCAAGTGTAGTTTAACATATGAAGTTTTAGATTCTATAAGGAAATTATACAGTTTTAAGATTTGAATGAAAAAAACAGCTTTTTTAGTCAACTTATGAGCAAATGCTAGTTTCTGTAATCAAGACCTTACTGTTTTTCTATATCTTCATTTCCACTTCACAAACTTTTCATTTTTCTTTCACAAATCGTTTTGCCAACATGTGTTGAGTATATTTTGAGATTTTCAATTTTTTGAAATTTTGGTCAACGTTGGTAAAATAAGCTCACTTTTGCTTAATTCTTGATTCTCGCTTATATAGTGGACCATTTTCATTCTAAAAGACATTCTAATCCTCTTTTTAGTTGATTAATCAGATTGTGCAATAAAATCAAAGTGTGGAAGTCTGGATTTCTTTTTAGCTTATTCTTGGCTTATTAGAATAAGCTACATTGTGATTTTTATGCTTTTAAGCTGATTCCTGTTACTGGCCTAGCTTATTTTAAATTTTAAGAATTTTAAAACAAACCAGAGTGATTTTGGTTGAAAAATAAGCTCTATCCAGCTTATTGATTTGGCTATACCCGTTTTCACAAAACATTTTCAGTTAATTGCACTATGGTCCTTATTGTTTGCTAAACTTTGTAAACTTTGCTAATTGTTCAAGTTTTTAGGGTTTGCTAATACTTAATCCTTAAACTTTCAGTTTAAAATCAGTTAGGAAGTTTGTTAATTTGGTTAAGTTTGTTACTAGTTGTCATATTTTACATATTAGGTCCTTGTAGTTCCTGATTTTTACATTTCAGTCCTTTTACTTTCATTAAGTTTACATTTCATGCAATTTACTTTTATTGCATTTAAAATTTGTACTTTGTGAATAGTAATTGGTACGTGCACTTTGTTTTACGGATACGTAGCCTTAATATTTTCCATTTTTACGTGTTGATTGAATTAGACATAGAATTCCAAATATCCTTAACAACCAAGAACAATTAAAAGTTCGATATTTTTAGGCCTTTGAATTTGTCAAGAATCGAGAATAAACAAACTCATAAATACTCAATTTCATGCATGCTCCCTGAGACGCCGAAATTTCAACATTTACATAGGTGGTTCCTCTTTAGTTCATGCTCCTGCTTAAGCATTTTTCAAAGAGATTAACCATTGAGAAGTTTATAACTTCATTCTCCTTTCAGTAGATACAAGCACATCCTTGGGATGATATACATGTGCTTCAGTCCCATGAATGTTTAGCTTTCCACATTGAACTCAACTCCCAAGTTTCCTTAGGAGGGAGTTGCATGTCCTAGCATTCAGTGACTAGGTTGGACTTTAAACCCATCCCTTTAGCAGACTTTAAAACTAAGTCTCTTGCCAATCCCTTCGTCAAGTGATCAGATAGGTTTTGTTGAGACCTCACAAACTCTATTGAAATCACCTCATTCATGATTAGCTCACGAATCATGCTATGTCTAAAACATAAGTGTCTAGACTTACCATTGTACATTTGACTATATGCCTTAGCCAATGTAGTTGCACTATCACAACAGATAGAGATAGGTGCCATAGGTTTGACCCACAATGGAATCTCAAGAAGCAAGTTTCTCAACCATTCAGCTTCTTTACAAACAGCTCCTAGAGCCACAAACTCAGATTCCATGGTAGAGCTAGTAATGCAAGTTTATTTCTTGGATGCCCAAGAAATTGCACCACCACCAAGTAGGAATACCCAGCCACTGGTGGATGAATTATCCTTAGTATTGCTGATCCAACTTGCATCAGTGTAACCTTCAAACACTGATGGATATCCAGTATATGACAAACAATAATCCATTGTTCCTTTCAAATACTTAGTACCCTCTGAATTTCTTGCCAATGCTGAGTACTAGGATTACTAGTGTACCTACTCAGTTTAAAAACAATAAAAGCAATGTCAGGCCTTGTACAAGTCATAACATACATCAAGCAACCAATCACCCTAGAATATTCAAGCTGGGAGTCAGCCTGACCATTGTTAGGCATCAGTTTCTCACTTGTATCCATTGGTGTACTCACTGGAGTACAATCAAAGTGATTGAATTTGTTTAGTACCTTCTCAATATAATGAGACTGAGAAATTACAATACCATCACTTTCATGTTTGATCCTTATGCCAAGGATAACATCAACCTCCCCCAGTTTCTCACTTGTATCCATTGGTGTACTCACTGGAGTATAATCAAAGTGATTGAATTTGTTTAGTACCTTCTCAATATAATGAGACTGAGAAATTACAATACCATCACTTTCATGTTTGATCCTTATGCCAAGGATAACATCAACCTCCGCCATGTCTTTCATGGAGAACTTTGATGACAAAAAATCCTTTGTCTGGTCAACATTAGCTTGGTCAGTACCAAAGATTAACATGTCATCAACATATAGGCAAATGATGACTCCTTTACCAGATTCATCAAATTTGCTATATACACATTTTTCAGCTTGGTTAAGTAAATAACCATTAGACAAAACCACTTCATCAAACTTTTGATTCCATTGTTTAGGTGCCTGCTTTAGTCCATATAAAGACTTAATCAGTTTACACACCTTACCTTCATGACCAGGCATGATGAAATCTTGAGGTTGGTTCATATAAACCTCCTCATCCAAATCACCATTCAAGAATGATGTCTTCACATCCATCTGATGAATAATCAGATTGTGAATACTTGCCAAGGCAATTAACATTCTTATGGTACTGATACGTGCTACTGGAGCATAAGTATCAAAATAGTCTATCCCTGACTTTTGTTTAAAGCCTTGAATGACTAGTCTTGCCTTGAACTTTTCAACAGTTCCATCTCCCTTCATTATCCTTTTGAAAATCCATTTGTTACCAAGTAGATTACATTCTGGAGGTAGATTAACCAACACCCAAGTATTGTTGCCCATGATGGAATCCATCTCATCATTTATTGCTTCTTTTTAGAAAATAACATCTTGGGACTTCATTGCTTCATCAAATGTTTTAGGATCATCCTCAACATTAAAGAAATAAGAGTATTGATCAGAGATCTCATCCCTTGTTCCTTCAACCAAGTATAGTTGAAACTCAGACCCAAAATTCCTTAAAGTCCTATGCCTTATGCTTCTTCTAAGCTCAGGCTCAGGTTGCTGAACCACAACCTCATCAGTGATCCTTTCAGGTTCCACTGAAGCACCAATGTCATCAGCTCCAACAAGAGTCCTGAGGCTTGGTCTACGGACTGATGAGAACCTAGTCTCATCAAAGTTAGCATCTCTTGATTCAATGATTGAATTTATAGAAACTGAATCATTAGGTTCAATAACATAAAACCTATAAGCCTTGGAATGCTCAGCATATCCAACAAAGATGCATTCAATGCCTCTTTCAACCAAGGTTTTCACCTTTGGATTATGGAGTCTTACAACTGCCCTACAACCCCAAACCTTGAGATAGTTCAAGTTTGGTTTCCTTTTAGTCCAGATTTTATAAGGGGTAATTCTGTTCCTTTTATTAGGAACCCTTTTTAATAAATAGCAAGCGGTTAACATAGCTTCTCCCCAGAACCCTTGACTCAGTCCTGAATAGGACAACATGGAATTAACCGTCTCTTTTAGTACTCTATTTTTCCTTTCAGATATACCATTTTGTTGTGGAGTATAGGGGGCAGTTGTTTTATAGATTATTCCAACAGACTGAAAGTACAAAGTATCCATGTACTCATCTCCCCTATCAGTCCTAAATCTTTTGCATTGGACTCCTTGTTGTAATTCAACTTCAGTTTTAAATACTTTAAATTTATCTAATGCTTCATCCTTAGTATGCATAAAATAGACATAACAAAACCTTGAAGCATCATTTATAAATGTTACCAAGTATTTCTTATTCCGTAATGAGGGAGTAGCATGCAAATCACATAGGCCACTATGGATTAGCTCCAAAACTGTAGTTACACGTTTTACATCCTGAAATGGTTTCTTAGTAATTTTATTTAGTATGCAAGTCTGACATTTATCAATGTCCATGTCAAAGGCTGGAATTAACCCATACTTAGACATATCTTGCATCCTCTTAAAGCGGACATGGCCTAGCCTAGCATGCCATAGTGATGGATCATTCTATTTAGTGGTAGACATATAAACTGCACCAATATTATCACAAGCGTTACTTGCTCTATAAGTACCTAATGTATGAATTTTGCAATTCTTTTTAAATCTATTTTTTCGTTCCTCTATTCGACTCGAATTGATATCCAATTTAAACGTTGAGATTGATTGTTCTTGGTTAATAAAACTTTGTTTAGTATTTAAAAACTATAAACAATTTAAACTAATTAAAAAGAAAATCTTTAATTAAAAATACTTTTTTCACTATTAAAAATTCTAATTAAACAAAGTTTAAAAAAACTATTTGAAATTTAAACAAAACTTAAATCTAATTCAATCTATTTAACTAAAACTTTTTATTTAAACAAAATCTATTTAAAACTATTTTTATATAAAACTAAAATAATTAAAAACTAATTTATTAAAAACAATTTAAATAACATATTTATTTTGTTTGTTTTTATTTATTTGTATTTTTTATTTTTTTAAACTTTATAAAAGTAAATATATAAAAACTTTTAATAATTAACTATACAAAATCTTGTATTTAAACTAATGAATAAAACTGACAGTCTAATTAAAGCCTATATTAATTTAAGAAAGCGTAATAAAAATCAAATAAGAAGCTAGACGAGATGGTTATCACGTTGGGTGCATGAACAGGAGGTCATGCGTTCGATTCCAGTAGTGGACAATTTTTTTTGGATGATTTTTTTAACAAGCTGAACGAAAACCAAGGTTACAATAATCACTAGTTGGCTGCTATTTTGGACAGGTAAATCAGTACTAAACCAACCGACCAATGGAGTCTGTTAGCATTAGAACCTCAGCAAAGCAAATGCAGCAATTCTAAATACTTGAATCAGCAAAAATGAACCATCTAAGCAATATAATCAAAACCTCAGCAACTTAAAACTAAACAAGTCAATACCAGTTTATAGCAGATTAAATCAGATCTTAAACCAAAGCAAACTAAAATCAAAATCAGCTCTAAAAACAGATGAATATCAGCTTAATTCAAAACTTATTAACTAAAACAATATGCACCCTAACTATATCAGCTAAACAGAACAAACTCAGCTATAATAATAAGCAGATAAGAAAAAGAACAGACTCTTATCAAATCCTTTAGACAATAAATTTAAACTACTAGTACTCAAAATCAGATTATTAACCAAGCCCTAGCAATCTAAAATATATATGGCTAACTTTAAAATAATATCAAATCAGAGCAACTAAAATCTAAAACTCAGACTTATCTTAACTAAAAGAGATTCAACTAATCATTTAACCACTATCAAACAAAGCATATATAAATTCATAAACAAAACAGATTAACTAAAACTTGTAAATAAAAAGGAATTCAAACCTGATGACGAATCCTTTAAGACAAAGGAAGGCGCTGAGCCTCCTTAATGAACCGAGTCGACACCACCTTAACCAAACATCATCGAATACACGAACATGAAACACCTATTCGAACCAGTTTTATAAAAACTTCCAGTGGGGAAGTTTTCTATCCAGTTTTACTTTTATTAACTAATTTAAACTATTACTTAGCTTAAATCAACTAATAATAATTATTATGACAAAAACAGATTAAAGAATAAATTGCACTACACTTTAAACAAAAATGAGACAAGATTAAACTGAATAAAACTTTATTAATAATTGAAACTGATTACAATACTTGAAAAAAAGAAAATTACAATTAATCCCTAAACCTATTTTGAATAATAAAAATAAAAATAAAAATGGGACTAATTAAAAATTACAGAATGAGTGGGTTTTATAGGCAAACCCTAAAACTGTTGGTGAAGACTTGGTGGGCACGATCTACAATCTTGATCGTTTATTAGACATCTTTTCTTCTCTTTCTTCCATTAGCTTGATCAAACGGCTGAAACTCACTTACGTGCACATGGATCACCAGGTTGGATTGGATGTGTGTTTCTTGTGTTTGTTTTATGCCTAGGTGGATTAATTTGATTGGTTGATTGAGGGGAGTGATGTGTATCCTCCAATCAAAAGAAAGCAGGGTGCCATGTCACTGGATTGGACCATCTTCTTGCTCCCGATAAAATGAGGAATTAATTTCCTTTGCGTGAATAACACGCGCCTCACAAAAGCCCCAATATTTTTGATATATTTTTGTGATTAGGGTTTTGTAACAGTGAAGTTGCCTGTTATTTTGGGGTGAAAGAGATGAAAGGGGAGTTACATAGGTTGTAACGAAAAGTATTTTGTGTGTGGTGAATAATGGTTATTAAACGTGTGTGTTGAGTTGACCAAAAAAACAAATCAGTGAAAACTTATAACCGTTCCATTTGTTAATAACCCTAATGGGTATAGAGGCCCAAATAACATCCCATGTTTACTCATTTTGACAATGATATGGGCTTGTAGCCCATAATCACTCATCCGTCCCTTGTTTACTTTCCTTTTGGGCCTTGTAATGGGCTTTTGAAACCAAAGGTAAATAACTTGTTTCCAAAATTAGGCTTTGGGCCCATTAAACAAATGTGGGACCTACAAGCCCAAAATCCGCTAAAAACGAACTCGATTTTGGCTTCGTTGATCATTTCTTCAAAACTCGTGTTGTTTTCGCCGGTTTTCGTGATCTTCGGTACACTTTTGGTTCTTTGACTTTGACTTTGTCTCTTTCTTGGACTTTTCTTCAACAATTGACCGTGAAATCCCATGTTTTATTTCATTTTGATCTTTTGTACCTATTTCACACAAAAACACAAAACCACGCGTAATTCCGACTTTTACGATATTAAACACATGATTAGGTCTTGTTTTTTTTATAGATTTGAGCGGTAAAAGGATAAGTGTTTACACACTTATTAAATCCCCTACACTTGACCATTGCAATGACCCCGTGCAATGCATAATTTTAAAGCATAAAGTTACATTTTCCTCATAATTAACCCTTCTTGGCCTTTATTACGATACACTATTACTACTATAATGAAAAGAAACTAAAGAATGATGAAAAGATAAAATCTTTATTCAAGGAAACAAAAGTTATAATAATTAATTTATTAACTTTGAAATTATTTGATGGAAGAAACTTGTAAAGAAATCTAAGACATAGATTAGGGCTTTGGTGTCATGAATATTTATCACCCTCAAGTTTCACGTTCCCCATACCAAGCTTAAAAACAAGATCATTGTTTACCATAAGTTTTTAAGTTAAAACCACTTATATAAGACAATTGTGTAATATTATTTCTCCAATTCCTAAGTTGTATCTCTAGCTTTTATGGATTGTCATTCACCCGTATGCTCATTTGACTTATTTAATAATTATTAGTCCAAAAATGAAGGCAAAACGGTGCAAACTTGACACTCAGAACCTAACCTCGTCCTAAAAAACGTTGTCACTAAAGTAAGCCCACATCAAGGATAATTGAACACGATTTGGGGAATAAATTCCCGGATCCAAAATTTGGTCAATAGTACTACTTATTATTTATTCCTCCAAAGTCATGTTGACATTATGTGGAGTTTAGCAAATTCACATCATATACCCTTAGGCTCTTTAAGATGTAAAAATTCTCCTCATCTATGGTCCACACCCTAAGGCTCCTTGAACCATAAACAAGGGAATTGATTTTTTTGATTAATTTTTATTCAACACTTACCATGCCATACACCCTAAGGCTCTAATGACAAGGTTCGTGCTACATGCCCCACACCCTAAGGCTCCTTGAGGTCATGTTTTAATCTTATTCTTTCTTTATTTATGATATATATATTAGGACAAATTCCGTGGTCCCATGGTTTGAATACCTCCTACTTAGTGGTTATGAGCCACCTTAGTCGGAAGTCCACAACGCTGGCACCCTCAATGTGTTCATGCTTTAATTACAAGGAGATAAAATATTTGGCTTAGAGCTAAGATATCGAATCTACACCGCAAAAATCCTCATTTATTAAGAAATTAAATATACAAGCGGGAAGAAAGAGCCACAAAAACTCATATAAGCAAGAATTAACCCTTAAACTTATTATCAACTCTATCATCTCTCGTTCTCCACAATTTAAAATCTCAAGGAATGAGACTCGTGGACGCTTAGCCTAATAAACCAATTAAGGTCCATATGGTTAAGGATACTAGCTAGAGTAAACTTGGATAAGTAAACTCGGGTTGAGTCAAAATATTCACGACGGGCCTAATATATCAAAGACATCTAAACTTGTTAGAACCATTTTATTCATTTATTTTTTTTTTGACTTTATTCTTTGAAATGGAAAATATAAATACGATGCGATGACAAAGGGAAAGAAAATAAAAGAAAATAAATGGAAATACTACTAGGCCAAAATAGATCAAAAATTTGAAAAACGTTGAATTTTTTTAATTTTCTGGTTAAATGAGGTCAAATTCATGGAAAAGCCCACTAAAATTTGATAGAAGTCCCCCTACACTTAATATAAACATTGTCCTCAATGTTTAAGCATGTGGGAGAATAAACTCCCCTACACTTAGGACAATGAGTATGTTGTTTAAATAGAGCTAAGGAAGAGACAACTAAAGTGATTACATTTATTCATCTTATTTATATACATGTATGAATCACAATTGTTCTGATAGAACCGGGTATATGGGAACACGGGATCACGGGTCGCGTCAAAACACCAAAAGTGGATCATTAAAGCACATGTCCCTGCACAACATCACAACACAAACAACCTACCTGGCTCCCCCTACACTTATTGGTGGAAATGGGTGAAGGTGAAAAAGGGCGGAAAGGATGGAAAAGGTAAAAATCTAACTAGTTATACGATGCTTGATTTATTTATCACGAGTCTCTAGCTCGACTCGATTTCCCGAATTAATTCAAGGGAAACCTGGAGAGGGATGGAATCATCTCGTGAGAGATGTCCTCTCCAAAGTACAACTTAACCCGTTGGCCATTCACCTTAAAGTTGGTCCCATTTGGTTGAGATAACTCAATGGTGCCATAAGGGAAGATTTGGACCACGGTGAATGGACCGGACCAATGGCTCTTAAGTTTACCCGAAAAGATTTTCAACCGAGAGTTAAAGAGTAAAACTTGATCTCCAACGTGGAACTCTCGGTTCTTAATCTTGGAATCATGAATGAGGTTAGTCTTCTCCTTGTAGATCAAAGAATTCTCATAAGCCTCATTCCTATGTTCATTGAGTTCATTGAGTTGGATTTTCCTAAGATCACCGGCTTTGTTTATGTCAAAATTAGCCCATTTAAAGGCCCAATAAGCCTTATGCTCTAACTCAATGGGGAGGTGGCACGCCTTTCCGTACACAAGGCGATAAGGAGTACAACCTATAGGTGTCTTATAAGCGGTACGGAAAGCCCACAAAGCATCATCTAATTTAACGGCCCATGAGGCACGATGCTCTCCCACGGTACGCTCTAAGATTCGCTTAAGTCCACGGTTGGAAACCTCGGCTTGACCATTAATTTGTGGATGATACGCGGTGGAAAGTCAGTGATTGACACCATACTTAGCCATGACTCGTGCGAATTGATCATTGCAAAAATGAGTCCCGCGATCACTAATAATAGCACGAGGCACACCGAATCGAGCAAACAATTGTTTCAAGAAGTTAACAATGTCACACCCCACCATGGCGGAATATGGGGCGCGGCGTATGGATATCATCGCAACAATAGCGTGTCTATAGAGATAACTAAATGAAAATGGAAATATCATGTATGGTGACACAATGTCATGAAGATATCTCAAACAATGCAGGCGTCTAGGTAAGTAGGTAACAGGTCTACCTCTTACCAAAGACATACAATTAACAAATAACAAACATATAGGTGTCTATAAAGTATCACTTATTCAAACATAAATAAAGACTAAGAGGAAAGGGGGTTCCTCTAAATTTAATCCTAAGCCTTCCGGCTAGCTACTCCTATTCTCACGCTTAACCACATTCTCACCTGAAAGAGACACTAAAACACGTCAACATAAAGTTGGTGAGAGTCATAGATTTAGACTCCAACGCCAAATCAGTTATAAGCTGTGAATAACAACCATTAACAAAAGAACATATGGACAATGTGCTACAAATATGTATTAACAACTAGAACTCAAGATTAACCAATCACCACAAATCCAAGGCTCCAAGCCTTACCAGTAACCACAATTCCAAGGCTCCAAGCCTTACCAATAACCATGGTCCCATAGGCGCCCATACACCTATGAACCAATCCCAAGGCCCCGCCTTGTCAACATCCCCTTGGTACCAAGTCAAACCACAATAATTGAGACGGTACGTGTCCCCCGATCCAAATCATAAACACAATCAAGAATCACATAGCAGTTAATCACATAAGTGTACACATAAGTCCATCACAAACCATAAATACATTCACAGCATTCTTTATAAAACCATACAGTATCTCTTCCATCCCATCTAGAAATCAAATCATAAAAAGACATGGGACTATGAAACTCACCTGAACAAGCTTCTCCAAGTACCCGCGCTCTAGCACAAATCTAAATACACAAACGTATACAATCAAGACATAAAACACATACCAAAATGGCTCATCAATCTATGATGGGTATCTAACCTTATCCTACAACTTAACCCCATTTATATGCCATAATCATCTCATTACACCCCTCTATAAAGCCCTTAACTTAGTTTAGTTCATAACTCGTCCCGTTAACATTTAACCCAAAATAGTCCCGTTTTTCACACTCCGTATTATGATCCAAACGCCCACCAAACCTAAACCACATTCCTTGTAATGAAGACCCCATAAACTTATATGTGTTAACTAAAATCTCAGCCCTTGCCCCAATATCAAAGCTAATCTTAAGTCCCCGAAATACAACTTATACTTTCGCCTATTCAGATTCTACCGATTTTGAACATATGAAATGTTTGTTATGATCAGAGGGTCTTACCCTATCCCATTTGCTTAGAACTTCTTCAGATCTTTTATTTAATATATGATCTAAGTCTCATGTTCATTTTAAGCTCCAATTATAACCTTAAGTACCCCAAACAATTCAAAACATAAAATGAAAACAAGCTGATCCAAAAACTGTTTTGACAACCGACTGATGTAACCTGTTTTTGACCCACTTCCGCACCTCCAATTTAGTTCTCATTACTTGCATTTGAAAGCTAACTCAATTACCGTTCCAGGGACATAAGATTCGAAAATTAAAAGTTTTTGGAACTCTAGATATGATCAAAACAATGGACCAAAAATTCTGCCCAGTTTTTAAAAACGAATTTAAACATGATTAAACCCTAATTACCATCACTAATCTTCATAATAACCAAAGTAATCAATTCATATAAACCCTAAACTCACTAACCTCAGAAAACTCACAAACCTTAATCCATCATAAGATTAATTACATGATTATATTGATTAAAATCATTAATAGAACAAGGGTTTTGAAGGTTTTACCTTAGAAATCAATGGAAGATCTTTATTTTTGAAACCCTAATGGGCCACCATTGTTGAATTTCGGCTAGGAGCTGTTATGGAGCTTAAAAATCTGATTATTTTGGTTATGGATTGGGTTTGGTTAAGTCCTAAAAGCCTCCTAATCCCATTACAAGTCCATTGGGCCTGTTTTTGGGCTTTTCCTTCTTTCTTTCTTTTAGCCGCCCAACCCAAAGCCCAAAACCCCTATTTGGCCGACTTTTATACTCCACCTATTGTAAATTAACTATTAATTATTATTATCTTAAATTCCCTTAATTTATTTCAGCTCCTAAAGCCTCCGAAACCTCAAAACCGCAAAACTAGTTAAATTTACGCGTATACCGTAAAAGACGTAAAAATATACAGTTTTATAAAAACTCTTAGAATATAAAATTAACTATAAAACTAAGTCCTAAATGACTTAAAACCATCCCGTAAATTATTCCCGTGACTAAATACCTCTTTCGAGACCCCTAAATGCAAAACCTTAAACCGTAAAAATACAATTTTCTATAATACATATACTTATACGTAAAACCACTAAACAACACCATCTCATTTCATAGTCACTACATTGTGAGCTAATGAACATGAAATCAACACACATCGTTTCATTCACAAGGTATCCCGTACCCAAAACGATATCCAAACCACAATCTATACACACCAATTATCACATAAACACGTAAAGACACGTAGCTTGCACAAAATAAAACTAAGTGACGAACCTCAGAACCGCGGTTGTCACATCACTCCCTCCTAATAGAAATCTCGTCCCGAGATTTACTACTTGTTCTAAATGAACTCCTCTCATTTCCGTGTGTACATTAGTTCAAGTCTCAAATTACCACATATACTAACCAACAATATTTAAATTCATTCCCAAACTCTTGACCTCACAGCCAATAAATCTCACAAATGACTCTTTGATAAAATAAAGACTCTTATTAACACAAATCCCGAATAACCGTACATGAAAATATGCATTCTCAAACAACATTTACCAATCTTAATACATGAAATATATCATGTATACCACTCAATTCCCCCAGGTAATTCTATTCTGATAAACTACTGGTCCAATCTTTCAAAAGATCATAAATGGACCTACAAAACTTGACATCAACTTTCCCTTTTACCAAAACATGCCACCCATTACTATAGGTGAGACTTCCTACATAACTTTGTCAGCAAACTCTAGTGATTTCCTCTTTTTCAACATATCATCTCTTGTTACTCTCATCCTTTCCACAAACACCATTTCCACATTAGTAGTCTCTTTCACGAATTTTAGTCCACCATAAGGACAACTCACCCTATCCTTCCATATAGTGCCTCAAATGGCATTAATCGACTTCTAGAATGATAACTATCATTATATGAAAACTCAGACATCGCTAACGAGTTTCCCACATCCCTCTAAATCAGTCACCCAAGATCTCAACACGACTCCTATACTTTTATCAATCTCTCACTTGCTCATCCTTTTCCAATCAGCTGGATATACTCATATCCAATCTTGTTCAAAAACTCCCTTTAGTCCGTACCCCAAACTACTTAAAAATTCAAATTTCCTTTAAAAACTGACCTATGACGGTCTTTCACATATCCATTAGTTCATCACAACATGGATCTTGCAATCCAAATCAACTTATGATCTATACACATCACCAAAAGAACGGTTATCTTAGTTAGTCTATCAACTGCCATCCAAACCCATGCTACAACTACTTCTATTAAATTTGGATGGCTCATTAGTAGCACCTATACACTTCTTTTCTCACTTTTCTCAATGAAGGATTTTTTTCCTTGATACTCAACACTTCCTTTATACCTACACAATGTCTTACCTTCAAGGTCATAGCGCTCCTCATCTTGTCTCAGTTAGACCAAGCCCTTCGTCTCTCATGACACATCACATCTATAACTCCTTAACCATTTGATGATCGATACTAAGCCTTCCAATCAAACATTATAGGTCAGTACCATTTCCTTTCCACACAACAACAATATTAGCATGCTTAGTGCCTTAGTCTACTCATTAGGCTATACCAAAGTTTTACCTTTGGTTCCTATCTCGCCCTATTTCATTCATGATTCACATCTATCCACACTTCCTTCTTCTTCCTCAGCTCATGACATACATCACGATGTTATGCTTCCCTTCTTTCAAGTCATCTATACCTCAAAATTTTTCCAAGTAGCTTCACTTGTTTTTCCTCACGATCAGTTCTCCTACTCCCTCTTAATAAGGACATACTAGAGTTTTATGTGATCCCATGCGGATCACACTCTCAAATTATACCCATATTAGTTTCCATTTGTCTAAACTAAGCCATATTTTAAATTCTTATTCGAATCTTATACTTCTATTTTGATCTTGCACCCAACATGAGGTACTTTCAATCATCATCTTCTAGGTACTTGGTTCTCTCCTTCCATGGTTCTCCCTAATTCCTACACTATCCCGTCCAACAGAAATTCCATACTTCATTCATCAAATCTATGGAAATCGCTAGTGCATTAGATAATGCATAACTGTCTCTTCCAAAGATCTTTCATAACACCTTCACAAAACTGACTCTCTAATCACTTCTCCATGAACTTATTCAGCTCAGCTTCACTACTCATCCCTCGATATTGATTGCCACAAAAATTCTATCCGCGTAGTCACTAGACTCCCCTTGTTACCTCCACGAGTTCTTAATCTCCCATGTTATGTATTCAATTCATCACGATCCACTAGTTCAGCTCTTTGTTACTCCACTCCGGTACTCGATCTGTCCTTCTTCGTCACGAACCATACAGAGATTCCCATCATAGTGCTTGTCACCTTTCCAGTCCTTGCAATTTCTGTGACTCCTTCGAAATCTCTTGCTTCCTTCTAGCAGCCGGCACGTAGTCCTTTCAGCTCCTTGATTCACGATGTAGATATTTACGCACTCCTTCTCGTCTCTATGATGTTACCTAGGAACTTCACACTACCCAGTAGCCTCTAACTTCAACTCATCTACCACAATATTTCTAAAGGTACTCCAACCCCTCAATGGATCACTCTTCCTTACTTGTTGTAATCACCATTAATTAGCCTCCTACCAATCATTCTTTCACATCCATGTTTTCCTTCACGTGTCTACTACTACATCGCCTCCATAACTATACCAATTCCCTTGCGTGTTATTTTCACAATCTTTCCATTAGTAGAAAATTTCTACTCTACCCTCACATCCGCTGGTACTTTCATCAATCTCCTAATGGTACTTCAACTGTAACACCCCCACAAATGCTATGCGCAGCGGAACTACAACATTTGGGTGCTACGTAGTTATCATCACACATAAGCTATATTAAACGACTCAAAGACACGTAAAAGTTTAAACATGAATTCAAACATTTTTAAATTCTACAAATCTACGGTTTTCCAAATCCCAAGATAATACAAAACAGAGTTCGCGTTTAGGTCCCCACTGAATCTCAACCCAAAAATACATTTTCATTCACATGACATAGTATAAAATTTTTAAGTGCAAAAGGGAGGAAAACAAAGTAGACCGCCAAGCCACCACAACTTCCATCCTCGCATGCTCCGCTGCTAACAATCTTGGTTACCTGAAACACATGCTTAAAATCGTCAACACAAAGGTTAAGCGAATCTATAGGTTTATCAAACATCAGTTGAACATAAGTGTTAAAAACCAATCATGATCATTTAATAGCATTGTCGTACTCACAATCTATTTTCAAGGTTATGACAATTGTGTTTAAGCTCATGACACTAATCCGTTAACTCAATCACCCGCGTAATAATTACCGGCGTGATTCAGATGAAACCAGTGCCCCTTCTAAAGGCATCAGTTGCAATTATACCTTATCTCTCATACAAGATAATCTACCGCAGAACTTACTCAACGTACAGCTTCTCGGCTAGCATTGGGTCGTTAGCCCCGTAGTACTACAAATTGTATAAGCGGCTATTTCCCCCTACTCGAGGGCAGGACAATAGTTAATAGTTCATGAATTTAGGGACTTTTGCAACTAGGTACTCAACACAATTTCGAGGCAATATTCGGGTCCAACAATCATTCAAGCCTTATGTTCATTTTCATTTAAATTAGCGTGTATCCCCCTCGCGGGTTAAAAACATTTGAATAAAGTAAAGAGCGAGGCTATAGACTCACCTTGCGTAGTAGTAGTGGTTCTAGCGAAGACGTAACGAGAAATGTCACCGACGACGTGGATACCCGGGAAAATCAAACACTTGACCTAAAAATCAAGGTACGTAAACCAAATCAATACTCCGCGTACATTATTGTACTAACACACGCAAATGCAAACACACTCAATGCTCATGAAAACTCACGCCAAAGTCAAACAAGTAGTTGTTACTAGACTTATATCATTTATCAATGTTATTAAAGTTACTATCCATTTCACGACTTCGCCGATACTTACCAAAAGTATGGGTTGTTTTACTAGACTTTACCCTTGTTATAAAAATTTAGAAAATTCTCAAAAATACTATAAGACCTGTAGATAACACATTTTTAATCCCATTAAATGTTTTTACTTCTACGTCCCGTTACTCAACGCTTTTCCAAAACTACATTTTCCGGGCTGAAATTGTACTTCGACCAACTTGGACCTCTTTGACCTATATGAAATGCACCTTTGACTTCTTTGACTCCTAAGTCCAATTATAGACTCAATTACACAGGTTTGTGACCAAAATTTGACCCTTGACCAATTATCAATTCATACTTGTGGTCCTCGGGATTTGACTACTATGCATAAATTCGGATTATGAAAGTTCTCGTCTCCCGGTACTCGATCTTTAAAACCTCATAACTTTTAGCTCGTTTTGAGTCACGGGCTCTACCTTATACCAAATTAAAGCTAAGAAGACCCTCTATGACTACATTTAGTTATCTAGACCTGTAGGAAAAATTATTTTTACGAAAAGGTCTCAAAGTTTCTGCCTAAATTTATCCATATCAAAATCACACTTAAGCTCGATTCCAAACCTATCAATCACTACTAGGTTTCATCCTAAGCATTCCCAAACATATCCAAACACAAATTTCAGTCCCTACCCATATTGATCAATCAACCTCATAATCCTAACATCTAAAAACAAACATGCAATGGGTTTAACCCATTCAAACACACCCAAAATATCATTATAGACACAAACCCATGACATTTCATCAAACACTTTGAACACACCCAAAAACCCCCAAAAATTCGTGGCTTTAGGGGCTGTGGAACACAAGAATCATATACCCCATTATGTTTTATAGGTGAATTAACAATATATACACATGAATTAAACATGTGTATGGTTTAATTAGATCAAAACCCGTTTTTGAAAAATCACAAATTTTTGGAAAAATTAAATGGATGCATGTTGGATTAAACATTGGAAGAACACTTACAAAGTAATTAGGAAAGGTGGTCTTTAATTGGTTTTGATCAAAACACAAAAAAAAATGGAGTATGGTGGTGGTGGTGATGATGGCCGACGGCCATGGGAGGGGTGGGAGAGAAATGGTGAAAATTTTGTGGTGTGTTTGGTTGTGTGTTTTTTTTTAGTTTAGGTGTTTTGTAAGAGTATGGAGGGACCAAGGTGCAATTTGGCTAATCTTTTGGCCTCATATGTAAAACGACCTCAAATGTTTGCGGGATTGACTAGTAGTCGGTTTAAAAACTTTACGGAAGTCGGGTTTCGCCCCGAACACTTGAAAATACTTTTAAATGGTTCAAACGCACACAAAACGAATATACACATGGTTCCGACTCGACTTAACACATAATAAGAATAAAATCTCGAAAAACTCAAATATCGATCAATCGATAATAAAATGTAAGTCTTGGGCATCCGTCGGTATCGTAGTCGTCATCGGTTCTTCTTAAATCGTCAAACGTTAAATTACGACCGTAAACGTCGGTTTCAACTTAAACCGTCAAATAAATCCACGATAAAAATTCTTAAAAATTTCAAAAATATACGTAAAATAGGATTAAATAAATAATGTTGGGCTCAGGATATCACATCCACAAGTGAGCCACAACTTAAGAGAGATGCTCATACTGAAGAGCTCTTGAGACAATAACTTAGCATCATACGGCACTTTCACGGGTGTTACATCCTCCCCTCCTTAAGGGAGCGACGTCCCGGCGCTCTCCGGTTCTTATACTCGCATTTCGTACTACTAGGAAGATAAAGGTACTTCTTCCTAAAGAGGTCTTCATGTTCTGTTCTGGACTTCGGTTCACGTCTGGTGTTTCATCACACCTTCGCCATGAGTATTATACCTTGCTTCAATCTCTTAACATCTCGATCCTTAATCTCCACTTCAATTTCTCAAACCCTTCCTTCGGTTATCAACACATCTCTTTCCACAGCTTCTCACGGTTAGCATATAATTCTTAATCTACACCATCTCTTCCGTAGCCTCTCGAATCATTTCAAGTCCATTCAACTGACTTTTCCTTACTTCATTCTATCCAACTGGCGATCTGCATTTTCATCATCATAATTCTTCAAATGTTGCATCTTCATTGTTAACATGGTAAATGTCGTTGTACAAAGGTACTACCAACGGCAAGTGTCGATCTCAACAACTATCAAAATCAATCACACACGTTCGGAGCATGTCTTCCAACGTTCGAATCATCCTTTCACTTGGTTCGTTGTCTCATAAAAACAATTATTCATAAATGAAAATCGCACGGGTCACACATAACCCCATCGAAAAACGTTCAAAATATAAAAGACGAATTAATCAATACTAGTCGTACCAAATCACCTTATTACGATATTACGTACATACAACCCTACTTCGTCAAAAACGAATTCATCGATACGAAATCATCTGACGTATACATGACTCTCTTGAAAACGTCACAATCCAACCAAATACAAAATCCATTATGAAATACATACCACCAAATTACGACATGTTTGCAAAATAGCCAAACCATGCCAAGTAAAATAAGTTCAATCAAGTTAACTCATGCTTGCTAATCAGCCAAGCCATGATAAAATAAGAACATTCGACACATTTCTCGGATGAGTCAAGTCAAAAGAAAATTGCAAGTTAAAGAAGGTTCAAGAGCTTTCTAGCTATGGATGCATATCCAAAAAGAAATAAAATACTTACATGTGTCATCGTGGGGTGCTCACACACGGATCCATACCCAAAAGATACTACAAGAACACCATCTTACTTCCGTCCCAAACGTGGTCGAAATCTTAATAAATATCATCGTTCACAGTTAAAAAAAATACATTACATGGCACGTGTTCTCCATGATCGGACTTCATTGGACAATGTCGTCTCAAGTTCTCACAACTTACGATCACTCGACCAGATTATTACCACACAAATACATAAAAGGCAAGGGTTTACCACACAAACATCAACTAGGGATATCTATCGTTTAACCATCGATAATCAAGGATGGTTGAGTCAAGCAAAGAGGATTCCTCACTTAAATAAACGAAGACGACAATTGGAATGGTCTTCCAATTACCGATGCACAGTTGGTAAACTTCAACAATTTATCATGTGTCGTTGTCATATCAAAAGAACAAGAAAAGAATAATAAATAAAGTACGATACATTCGCTGTAGGAGAAGTCTTCGTTATTTCCCTTAGAGTTATTCGGACTCTGATTTCCTCTACTTTGGCATTTTTCCATCTTTATTAAAAACTCTTCTCCCGGTGACGATACGAGCCCCTTTGGTATTTCATCAACACCCTCGTGATTCCGATGAAATTTGCACGTTACACACAACTCATAAAAAAAAAAAAAAAAAAACATTTTCCAAAATTACTCGGTCACAGTGACTTACTAAGTCAACGCCAAACAAAAAGAAAAGATTTCAAAGAACACAAGAAAATTCAAAAATTTTCTTTAGGAATCACGAAGAATACGATTACTTGCATAAGGATCCACCATTTTTTTTTAAAACGTTCTCATCCAAACATTTATCAAAACACTACAAGTTTCAAGATGACCAATTTGTTTGACACGATAGTGCCCTTCCTAAACTATGCATAATTAGCTAGATCATGCATACTTGAGGATCAAGCAACAACAACCAACAAAACAGGACTCTTCCCTAATTATGCATAGTTAGCTAAGCTGTGCATAATTGAGGATCGAGTGACGACACAAACATTATTATTACATACCAAATATGACTACGAAAGTTTCCGACCTAATCTTCAAAATAATTAAACCATTTGAAATGAAATTTGAAATGGGAAAATATTGTTACCATCGTTTTAAGAAGCACATCAAACATCTTTCATACACTTTGAAAACATATTTTTGCTTTGCCTTTTTATGAGAAAATAAATAAATAATTAAATAAAGAAATCGACACCCTTTGCATTTGGTTCACCAAAATATTTCACACACATACATATCTTCAAATAGATTATTCACAAAATAGCGGTAAGGTGGTTCAAGATTAAAGATCATTGCGAGCACAACAAGTAATAAAATCAAAAATCAATGAGATCGAACGAGGTAAACGAGCAATATAATTGCCAACAGAAATTAACTACATTAGAAATGAAAATACTTCAAATATATGACAAAAGTCTCAGGATAACCACAGCGATCTACGAATACATGGAGTAAAAGTTGAATATCAACACAAGCGTCAAAAATAAAACAACGATCACACTTCCCATCGTCTCGAGTTGCACACGCATTCCACCAAGGGTATACGGGGAGAGGAGAATAATCACTCTGTCGAATATAAACAATTTCACCAGGAAGATCGAGTTCTTTCATCTCTACAATTTGGTAAAGCGGATTCGCCTCCTCGCTTTTGTTCAATATAAATAAATAGCCAATTTAATGAAGATTTATAGCATCATTCAAGTAAATACATAATTTTTGGTTCCATTAACCGAAAGGAGAAGAAAAAAAAATTGCGGTGTCCATGAACACGACAAAATACACCGGGTGACATACCCTCATCATCAAGTACTAACATAATAGTAGCTTTAAAATAAATATAATAATAATGGTTTCATATCATGATAAATGTTAAAATGAGCAGTCACATGACGACTCAAGTTTAGATACAGACTCATAGACTCAAAGAAGGGATGTCGGACGATCGAACCATCGTGACTCAAAACATTATATATACATCTTTATTAAATAATATACAAGTAGGCGTGTGTTGTGTAATCCAGTTGCGTATAATAATTAGTGTTACCTTGTACATTGTAAAACCGAACATTTACACATTTTTAATTTGTGTTACGCCATTAAAGAATTTATACCTTTCGTTTTCCAATCTTTACAACGCTTTCATTTCTGGAAAAATTTCAATCTCTCGGAAATCATTAACATTAGTAGATGCGGTGACTCGGTTATCATAATTGACAAATCATTAGGTTTGAAAATCTCCATACTTGTGTCAAAACCGCATTAATGTTCATATCTTAAGTACCAAAAACATACGTAGTAAGAATTTTCCAAGTTTTACGTTTTTATTATTACGACTTATATTATCACAAATATACACGTATCCAACACGACTCAACCTAGTCCCATTAACTCTTAAAAATTCAACCTTTGACTTTTATTACACACATGTCTTCCTTACAATTGATTTGCTATATTTTATTCACGCGGCTCGAATCAGGCGTCAAAGACGTTTCACGTAGTATTATCTCGGATAAATTACTGATTTTAGTCGAGACTTGAATCTCAAAAATTAATGATAATAATATGATAATATAATAATGAAGTAGGTGATCAAAATGCTTATTTCAATTATTTCCAAAATATATATAAAATTCAACTTTTAATCATTAGCCCATTATCAAGTGATTTTAAAATTAACACATCTCACAGCGGAATAAAATGAAAGATTTTTCAAACGATTTTAAACAAGAATCATCGAATTATGCATAGTGGTTCTCTATAACGACAATTAAATAAACAAATGATTTTCAATGACGTTCCATCAATGTTTAAAATTTTATTTCAAGCATTATAATTTCATACTTAAAGTGTATATTCCGATTTTATCCCAGTTTATTTACTACAACGAGTGACGAGTTCTAGTTTACACCAATGCATACGTAAACATAACCTTATGTTTAAAATAAACCAATTTTTACAAAGTTTCTACCTCCAAAATATATGACCAATTTTTCTACTCTATATTTTATATTACAAGATACGTCAAAAGTTTACTATATTGACCCAAGAATTAATTCATACCAAATTCGAAGCTACATATACTCAATAGTCATATCACAAATTTTATTATAAACTCCTTTTCAAATTATATTAAATAAATTCTTAACAAGTCCATCACAATTTTTAGTATCAAATTTTTATATATGAAAACAAGGATTTTACGAGTAATACAAATTACTTATTACGATTTACCAACCAAGGTTGAAGGAAAATAATTTCACAATGTCCATTTATTCTCTACACGAATTTTACTTGTTACAAAACACATCATATGTCATTTTTTATCCAAAAGTTTCATTCACCAAATATTAAATATGTAAAACACTTTATGTTTAAATCATTCAATCAACAAAGTTTTATGCTTATTTAACTCGCACAAATGTCGGACCTCATCATGTATAATATCAAATTCAAAATAATGAGACAACAAGACAAATGAAATAACCCAAGCGAGAATACGTATGTCAACTAAGTGTTGTTATCGGCCTCGGATGAGTCTCGAAATCGTACACCACAAAATTAACACAAACCAACCAAATTCCAAGTTATCGCGATTGATCACAACGCCAGTCTATTTTAAAACACATCTTTAAAATTCAAGTAGAATAGTAAACAACGATTAAATGGCAACACGCCTCAACCACGTTTCATAATATACACACATGATTCGCCGCCCCAATGTACGCATCGTCGATTATACTTCGTCTATGTTATAGTTACGTGAACTAACATATCAAACCCATTAGGAATAAAGGAAATAAAGTAATACGTAAGTAAATTACGTTTCAAAAGAAAATGTCCAAAATGACACATCACGGTGCGATAACGACAATCGAGATCGACCTAGTCGATATAAAATATGTTACGAAGCATCATTTACGTATCTAGGATATCAAACGAGGTTCACACTCGGTTATTCGAACAATAAATGAATTATCAAGATTGATAACTAGCGGTAAGGCCGAATTCCCAACAAAACCGCATTTCAATGTACGATAATTACCCAAGGACCATTGCTTCGTGTGCAATGCCTTTAAATACCATAGTATATACATACTTATACATACAATCATTCCAACATACCCGTAGGATTAAAATGCAGTGTTGCCATGTAATGCAATGTAGCCCGTTATGCCAATTACATGCAACATATAAGACAATCTTACGAGAATTTGCAAATTACGATAATAAGTACTCAACGTACACAACAATATATCTCAATATATCAAAGTATTTACTTACTAAATACTTAGGGAATTCATATTAGTTTGAGGGATACATCTAAAATATAATGCAATGCTAAAGAAATCTTACCGGAGCCATGCAGGATAGTTGTGTGCTTGGACAATTTCTTACGACACCAAAAGTTATAGTTTTAGGATTTTTCAAAACGACCTAGTTCTCTATAACTCATGGCTCTGATTACCAATCTGTAACACCCCCACAAATGCTATGCGCAGCGGAACTACAACATTTGGGTGCTACGTAGTTATCATCACACATAAGCTATATTAAACGACTCAAAGACACGTAAAAGTTTAAACATGAATTCAAACATTTTTAAATTCTACAAATCTACGGTTTTCCAAATCCTAAGATAATACAAAACAGAGTTCGCGTTTAGGTCCCCACTGAATCTCAACCCAAAAATACATTTTCATTCACATGACATAGTATAAAATTTTTAAGTGCAAAAGGGAGGAAAACAAAGTAGACCGCCAAGCCACCACAACTTCCATCCTCGCATGCTCCACTGCTAACAATCTTGGTTACCTGAAACACATGCTTAAAATCGTCAACACAAAGGTTGAGCGAATCTATAGGTTTATCAAAACATCAGTTGAACATAAGTGTTAAAAACCAATCATGATCATTTAATAGCATTGTCGTACTCACAATCTATTTTCAAGGTTATGACAATTGTGTTTAAGCTCATGACACTAATCCGTTAACTCAATCACCCGCGTAATAATTACCGGCGTGATTCAGATGAAACCAGTGCCCCTTCTAAAGGCATCAGTTGCAATTATACCTTATCTCTCATACAAGATAATCTACCGCAGAACTTACTCAACGTACAGCTTCTCGGCTAGCATTGGGTCGTTAGCCCCGTAGTACTACAAATTGTATAAGCGGCTATTTCCCCCTACTCGAGGGCAGGACAATAGTTAATAGTTCATGAATTTAGGGACTTTTGCAACTAGGTACTCAACACAATTTCGAGGCAATATTCGGGTCCAACAATCATTCAAGCCTTATGTTCATTTTCATTTAAATTATCATGTATCCCCCTCGCGGGTTAAAAACATTTGAATAAAGTAAAGAGCGAGGCTATAGACTCACCTTGCGTAGTAGTAGTGGTTCTAGCGAAGACGTAACGAGAAATGTCACCGACGACGTGGATGCCCGGGAAAATCAAACACTTGACCTAAAAATCAAGGTACGTAAACCAAATCAATACTCCGCGTACATTATTGTACTAACACACGCAAATGCAAACACACTCAATGCTCATGAAAACTCACGCCAAAGTCAAACAAGTAGTTGTTACTAGACTTATATCATTTATCCATGTTATTAAAGTTACTATCCATTTCACGACTTCGCCGATACTTACCAAAAGTATGGGTTGTTTTACTAGACTTTACCCTTGTTATAAAAATTTAGAAAATTCTCAAAAATACTATAAGACCTGTAGATAACACATTTTTAATCCCATTAAATGTTTTTACTTCTACGTCCCGTTACTCAACGCTTTTCCAAAACTACATTTTCCGGGCTGAAATTGTACTTCGACCAACTTGGACCTCTTTGACCTATATGAAATGCACCTTTGACTTCTTTGACTCCTAAGTCCAATTATAGACTCAATTACACAGGTTTGTGACCAAAATTTGACCCTTGACCAATTATCAATTCATACTTGTGGTCCTCGGGATTTGACTAAAACTATGCATAAATTCGGATTATGAAAGTTCTCGTCTCCCGGTACTCGATCTTTAAAACCTCATAACTTTTAGCTCGTTTTGAGTCACGGGCTCTACCTTATACCAAATTAAAGCTAAGAAGACCCTCTATGACTACATTTAGTTATCTAGACCTGTAGGAAAAATTATTTTTACGAAAAGGTCTCAAAGTTTCTGCCTAAATTTATCCATATCAAAATCACACTTAAGCTCGATTCCAAACCTATCAATCACTACTAGGTTTCATCCTAAGCATTCCCAAACATATCCAAACACAAATTTCAGTCCCTACCCCTATTGATCAATCAATCTCATAATCCTAACATCTAAAAACAAACATGCAATGGGTTTAACCCATTCAAACACACCCAAAATATCATTATAGACACAAACCCATGACATTTCATCAAACACTTTGAACACACCCAAAAACCCCCAAAAATTCGTGGCTTTAGGGGCTGTGGAACACAAGAATCATATACCCCATTATGTTTTATAGGTGAATTAACAATATATACACATGAATTAAACATGTGTATGGTTTAATTAGATCAAAACCCGTTTTTGAAAAATCACAAATTTTTGGAAAAATTAAATGGATGCATGTTGGATTAAACATTGGAAGAACACTTACAAAGTAATTAGGAAAGGTGGTCTTTAATTGGTTTTGATCAAAACACAAAAAAAAAATGGAGTATGGTGGTGGTGGTGATGATGGCCGACGGCCATGGGAGGGGTGGGAGAGAAATGGTGAAAATTTTGTGGTGTGTTTGGTTGTGTGTTTTTTTTAGTTTAGGTGTTTTGTAAGAGTATGGAGGGACCAAGGTGCAATTTGGCTAATCTTTTGGCCTCATATGTAAAACGACCTCAAATGTTTGCGGGATTGACTAGTAGTCGGTTTAAAAACTTTACGGAAGTCGGGTTTCGCCCCGAACACTTGAAAATACTTTTAAATGGTTCAAACGCACACAAAACGAATATACACATGGTTCCGACTCGACTTAACACATAATAAGAATAAAATCTCGAAAAACTCAAATATCGATCAATCGATAATAAAATGTAAGTCTTGGGCATCCGTCGGTATCGTAGTCGTCATCGGTTCTTCTTAAATCGTCAAACGTTAAATTACGACCGTAAACGTCGGTTTCAACTTAAACCGTCAAATAAATCCACGATAAAAATTCTTAAAAATTTCAAAAATATACGTAAAATAGGATTAAATAAATAATGTTGGGCTCGGGATATCACATCCACAAGTGAGCCACAACTTAAGAGAGATGCTCATACTGAAGAGCTCTTGAGACAATAACTTAGCATCATACGGCACTTTCACGGGTGTTACATCAACCAACTTCTCATAGCATGACATCTCGTTCCTACGACCAGTCAACTAACTTTACTTACTCCCTTATTCCCGTAACCAATCTAAGTTTCTAAACTCCACAAATCTTAATCATTCCTTCAACACAACCTTTAAACCAAAACACATCTCTGCATTCTAATATCTAACCATAAGTAATACTACCCAACTCTATCCTCTCATCCTAACGTTTCCACAACCGCATAACTAAATCAACCATGGCGTGTACCAAAATAATTCCAAACGATCGCATTCTAATAAATATAGGGTAAACCGAAAGATCAACCATAATGAACCCTATCCAAAACAACTTAAAATGAAACAAGGTAATCCAAAAGATTCAATGGAGTGTGCCAACAACGAAAAATTAGACTCGTCACGGTTAGTATTACCAAATTTCGATACCTCAGAAAATTTTAAACTTTCGACCCATTTAGTTACTCCTCATAAGAACCAAACTTCAATATTATTAAAATCAATCATACTCGTTTTGAACAATAAACTCATCTTTTATCTCATTATTTTATCAAGGATATCAACTAGTTAGTATACTACAATCTTATTCTAACCATTATCTTGTTTACCCATATTAAACTTATTTCACTTGTTATAATGAAACCAATACATGTTTATAAAATACAGTGTTTTTTTTCATTTTATTCTATATTATTATTATTTTATAAAGTCCATTTAGGCTGGTTATAACTAAACTACTACACGTTTATAAGGTGTGGTGTTATTATTATCATTACTATAATAAAATCTCCCTTTTTACTCTTTCCGTCTAGTTAAATACTTCTAAAATTTTAACTCCACTTAAGAAATTTTTTGTAAAATTTCTTTACCCCTTTAAAATGTATTATCACATGTTACATAGAAAACTAATCCAATTATTTTCAAGACAAATTTTTTTATAACTTACTGCCACAAACATAAAAAAAAGATATGTAAGTCACGATATCATACCATACACTTGTAAATTATTTTCAGAGTCGTTTTCCTATAATTAGCCAGACTTATTTGCAAGAAAATTTAGTAGTTCTCATTGATTAAAATACATACCAGAATGTAGACACACATCAAAAGACTCAAAACGTCGTTGGAACTCCATCAAACTCCAGCACCATAAAACACGAGCAAACACAAGGTACGTTCAAGTTATAATAACTACTTAACGACCATATATCATAACTTAACACATACTAGTATATATACATCCGCATATATATACATATTAAATCACCCAAAATATACTCGTTACCATACATGTTAGATCAATCAATCGCGTCATACGCTCGTTTTTTCCATACGAGTAATCGCCATCTTACAACAAGGCATAAAACCTATCACTAAAACCAGTCCATATCGTGTGACCCCATAATCACACAACATGACTATAACCCAAAGCATATAACACACTAAAAAATATCCATACGAGGCAACCGTTACATAAACCCACATATTATACATATTCCCAAAATCCACATCTCATCATATACAAGCATGTACTAACCCTCTTTCATGCAATCACACTTAGGAACCCATTGAAGTTGTGGTACTTGTATAACTATGTTGGCCACCATACTGATACAATTACCCTTTCCTCAATGCACTCCCTCCTATGTTGACACTTATAAGAATCAATACAACATATAACACATAAATCCATCTACTCACATAAGATCATAACCACATAAACAATAAGGTCCAAAACTCCATCTATTAAAATAATATAGTCAAACTCTTGGAATACATAAATCCATAGTCTAGCTAAAACAGCATAGATAAACTCCAACACAACATCATAATCAGTTATAAGTCATGTCGCTCATAAGAGTGGAAACAACTTAAAATCCTTCCTATCCACCTACTTCTAGTGGCTCGAATCACCACATGATTCTTAGGGAACATGACTTAAACATCAAAAGAAAATACTATACATTAGGTACACCAAATAACTTACTATGATGAAAGTAATTTATATATCAAAAGCAAAATAGAAATTAACAGGTGACTAAGTATGGGCAACTACAGTTCAACTCATACTAGTCAAAATTCACAAAAAACAAATTTAGGAAAATATAATCAAGTCCACACGTAATCTTATGACGCCTATATGCAGGGATACTTAAGCTATAGACTAGGCTAGGCAACCTAATTCTCTATAACCTGTCTCTGATACCATTCTGTCACACCCCACTATGGCGGAATATGGGGCGCGACGTATGGATATCATCACAACAATAGCGTGTCTATAGAGATAACTAAATGAAATGGAAATATCATAAATGGTGACACAATGTCATGGATATATCTCAAACAATGCATGCGTCTAGGTAAGTAGGTAACATGTCTACCTCTTACCAAAGACATACAATTAACAAATAACAAACATATAGGTGTCTACAAAGTATCACTTATTCAAACATAAATAAAGACTAAGAGGAAAGGGGTTTCCTCCAAATGTAATCCTAAGCCTTCCAGCTAGCCACTCCTATTCTCACGCTTAACCACATTCTCACCTGAAAGAGACACTAAAACACGTCAACATAAAGTTGGTGAGAGTTATAGGTTTAGACTCCAACGCCAAATCAGTTATAAGTGTGAATAACAACCATTAACAAAAGAACATATGGACAATGTGCTACAATTCTGTATTAATAACTAGCACTCAAGATTAACCAATCACCACAAATCCAAGGCTCCAAGCCTTACCAATAACCACAATTCCAAGGCTCCAAGCCTTACCAATAACCATGGTCCCATAGGCGCCATACACCTATGAACCAATCCCAAGGCCCCTCCTTGTCAACATCCCCTTGGTACCAAGTCAAACCACAATAATTGAGACGGTACGTGTCCCCCGATCCAAATCATAAACACAATCAAGAATCACATAGCAGTTAATCACATAAGTGTACACACAAGTCCATCACAAACCATAAAAACATTCACAACATTCTTTACAAAACCATACAGTATCTCTTCCATCCCATCTGGAAATAAAATCATAAAAAGACATGGGACTATGAAACTCACCTGAACAAGCTTCTCCAAGTACCCGTGCTCTAGCACAAATCTAAACACACAAACGTATACAATCAAGACATAAAACACATACCAAAATGGCTCATCAATCTATGATGGATATCTAACCTTATCCTACAAATTAACCCCATTTATATGCCATAATCATCTCATTACACCCCTCTATAAAGTCCTTAACTTAGTTTAGTTCATAACTCGTCCCGTTAACATTTAACCCAAAACAGTCCCGTTTTTCACACTCCGTATTATGATCCAAACGCCCACCAAACCTAAACCACATTCATTGTAATGAAGACCCCATAAACTTATATGTGTTAACTAAAATCTCAGCCCTTGCCCCAATATCAAAGCTAATCTTAAGTCCCCGAAATACAACTTATACTTTCGCCTATTCAGATTCTACCGATTTTGAACATATGAAATATTTGTTATGATTAGAGGGTCTTACCCTATCCCATTTGCTTAGACCTTCTTCAGATATTTTATTTAATATATGATCTAAGTCTCATGTTCATTTTAAGCTCCAATTATAACCTTAAGTACCCCAAACAATTCAAAACATAAAATGAAAACAAGCTGATCCAAAAACTGTTTTGACAACCGACTGATGTAACCTGTTTTTGACCCACTTCCGCACCTCCAATTTAGTTCTCATTACTTGCATTTTAAAGCTAACTCAATTACCGTTCCAGCGACATAAGATTCGAAAATTAAAAGTTTGTAGAACTCTAGATATGATCAAAACAATGGACCAAAAATTCTGCCCAGTTTTTAAAAACGAATTTAAACATGATTAAACCCTAATTACCATCACTAATCTTCATAATAACCAAAGTAATCAATTCATATGAACCCTAAACTCACTAATCTCAGAAAACTCACAAACCTTAATCCATCATAAGATTAATTACATGATTATATTGATTAAAATCATTAATAGAACAAGGGTTTTGAAGGTTTTACCTTAGAAATCAATGGAAGATCTTTATTTTTGAAACCCTAATTGGCCACCATTGTTGAATTTCGGCTAGGAGCTGTTATGGAGCTAAAAATCTGATATTTTGGTTATGGATTAGGTTTGGTTAAGTCCTAAAGGCTCCCTAATCCCATTACAAGTCCATTGGGCCTGTTTTTGGGCTTTTCCTTCTTTCTTTCTTTTAGCCGCCCAACCCAAAGCCCAAAACCACTATTTGGCCGACTTTTATACTCCACCTACTGTAAATTAACTATTAATTATTATTACCTTAAATTCCCTTAATTTATTTCAGCTCCTAAAGCCTCCGAAACATCAAATCCGCAAAACTAGTTAAATTTACGGCTATACCGTAAAAGACGTAAAAAATACAGTTTTATAAAAACTCTTAGAAAATAAAATAAACTATAAAACTAAGTCTTAAATGACTTAAAACCATCCCGTAAATTATTCCCGTGACTAAATACCTCTTCCGAGACCCCTAAATGCAAAACCTTAAACCGTAAAAATACGATTTTCTATAATACATATACTTATACGTAAAACCACTAAACAACACCATCTCATTTCATAGTCACTAAATTGTGAGCTCATGAACATGAAATCATCACACATCGTTTCACTCACAAGGTACCCCGTACCCGAAACGATATCCAAACCACAATCTATACACACCAATTATCACATAAACACGTAAAGACACGTAACTTGCACAAAATAAAACTAAGTGACGAACCTCCGAACCGCGGTTGTCACAAACAACCACCCTCACATCGTTAGTAGGTAAAGCCTTTGCTTCAACCCATTTTGATACGTAGTCAACGGCGACGAGGATATACTTGTTCCCTTTGGATGATGGAAATGGACCCATCAAGTCGATGCCCCATACGTCAAAGATTTCACACTCTTAGATGAAATTTTGAAGCATCTCATCTTTATGTGTGATCTTGACTTGTCTTTGGCAAGCATCACAATGTTTAACCGTTTCATGAGCGTCATGATAAATGGTGGGCCAATAGAACCCGGAGTCAAAAACTTTCTTAGCGGTGTAGTTAGGACCAAAGTGACCACCGGTGGGTCCTTTGTGGCAAGCTTCAAGGATTTGTAAAGCCGCCGGCCCATCAACACATCTACGAATGATTAAGTCCGCACATTGCTTGAAAAGATAAGGGTCGTCCCAATAGTACGTTTTTACGTCTTTAAAGAATTTTTTCTTTTGTTGAGACGTTAACCCTTCGATAAGAACACCACCCGCCAAATAGTTTGCAATGTCCGCAAACTATGGGGTATCATCAAGATTGGAATTAATAGACATTAAGGTCTCAAGGGGAAAAGATTCATTAATCTCTTGATTTGGAAGTTCCCCTTGATAAGGATCCTCGAGTCTACTAAGATGATCCGCGGCTAGGTTTTCCGCTCCCTTTTTATCACGAATTTCGATTTTAAATTCTTGTAGAAGCAAAACCCAACGAAGGAGTCTCGGTTTAGCATCTTGCTTGGTCAACAAGTATTTCAAGGCGGAATGGTTGGTGTAAACGATGGTGGTGGAAAGCACAAGATAGGGGCGGAATTTCTCAAAAGCATACACTACAGCTAAAAGCTCTTTTTCGGTAGTTGTATAATGCAATTGAGCCCCCGTCATTGTCTTGCTAGCATAATGGATTGGTTGGAAGTGTTTGTTAACTCGTTGACCTAAAACCGCTCCTACCGCAAAATCACTAGCATCGCACATGAGCTCGAAAGGTAACTCCCAATTTGGAGAGACTAAGACCGGTGCCTTAGTTAATTTACCTTTAAGAAGTTCGAAAGAGTCGAGACATTCTTGAGAAAAGATGAAAGGAGCATCTTTTTCTAAGAGATGAGTCATTGGACGAGCAATCTTAGAGAAATCTGAGATGAAACGTTGATAAAATCCCGCATGGCCTAAAAACATCTAACTCCTTTGACGATGGTAGGTGGAGGCAACTTAGCAATGACGTCAACTTTAGCACGATCGACTTTGATACCGGCTTTTGAAATTTTGTGACCGAGGACGATGCCTTCTTTTACCATGAAATGGCATTTTCCCAATTAAGAACGATACGAGTGTCTTCACACCGTTTAAGCATACGTTCTAAATTGGCAAGGCAAGAAGAGAAAGAATCACCGTAGACCGAGAAATCGTCCATAAAGACTTCCATAGTTTCTTCAACCATGTCATGAAATATTGCCATCATACACCTTTGGAAAGTCCCGGGAGCATTGCATAAGCCGAAAGGCATTCTTTTGTAAGCAAATGTTCCATAAGGACAAGTGAATGTGGTTTTCTCTTGGTCTTTTGGATCGATAGGGATTTGAAAATATCCGAAAAACGATCTAAGAAGCAATAGTAATCATTACTCGCTAAACGCTCGAGCATTTGATCCATGAAAGGAAGAGGAAAATGATCCTTACGAGTGGCATCATTGAGCTTACGATAGTCTATGCAAACTCACCAACCCGTTACGAGTCGAGTAGGAATCAACTCGTTGTTTTCATTGGGAACAACGGTTATTCCGCCTTTCTTAGGCACACAATGGACGGGACTAACCCATGGCGAATCCGAAATAGGGTAAATCATTCCGGCATCTAGAAGTTTGATAACTTCTTTCTTAATGACTTCATGAATTTTTGGATTAACCCTTCTTTGATTTTGGATTGCGGGTTTAAAGTCATCTTCCATGAGAATTTTATGAGTGCAAAAGTTAGGATCAATTCCGCGGATGTTGGAGATTTCCAAGAAATTGCTTTCTTATGATTCTTAAGCACTTCGATAAGTCGAGATTTTTCATCTTCTTTTAAGTCCTTAGCAATAATGACGGGTAACTTATCATTCTCTTCTAAGAAAACGTATTCTAAATGAGACGGTAAATCCTTAAGCTTTAAATCTGGTGGATTGTCGGTGGAAGGTTTAGTCAAATTTGGATCATCATTTGTAACTTCCTTAGGAGTAGGTGGAGAAATATGGTCCTCATTGAGAAGTCTCTCAATGGTATGAATGTCTTCTTCCCAATCGGTGGGAGAATCGTCATATTTTAAATCCACATCCCCTAAACTTGCTTCAAATTCTTGTAAAAGAAAATCACTTTCTCCAAATGGAGTCAATGAAGGAGCAATAGAAGCTACGGTCTCAACATGAGGTAAATGAGAAATCCCGCTCTTACAAGCCTCGTGAAAATGTTCTTCACATGCTTCGTCGAGCACATCGATGTAATTCACGGATTCGGGCTCATCGGGAAGTTTGGAAAGTTTACCCATGTTAAAGACAATTTTATCATCCCTTACCCTCATAATATGTTCACCCGCGGCTACATCAATCAATGTACGCCCGGTCCTCAAGAAGGGTCGTCCCACAATTAAGGGAACACGGGGATCCATCTCATAGTCGACTACAACGAAATCGGCGGGAAAAGTGAATTTTTCGACTCCTACGAAAACATCCTCGGCTATCCTCACCGGATAAGCAACCGCACGGTTAGCTAATTCCAAAGTCATACGAGTGGGGACTAGCTCGGGTAAAGATAATTTTTTCCACACGGACAATGGCATAAGATTGATACTCGCTCTGAGATCCGCCAAGGCCATACAATTCTCAACACCCGGAAAATTACAAGGAATAAGGAATCGACCGGGATCTCCTAACTTAACCGGTAATTTTCTCAAAAGAACCGCAGAATAATTCTCATTCAATTGGGTATTGGTAATATCGAGTAATTTTTTCTTATCACTTAAAAGGTCCTTAAACATTTTAGCATACTTAGGCATGTGAGCGAGAGCCTCGACAAAGGTGATATTAAAATTCAATTGTTTGAACATTTTTAGGAAGTTCGAAACTTGAATATCATCCTTATTCTTCAATTTCTCTTTCCTCAACCTTGAGGGATAAGGTATATTGGGTTGAGATGAAGGCTTTGGAGTGGATTTCTCACTCACATCCTTTGGTGGAGGAGGGGTAGAAATGGAAGGTGAAGGAACCGGTTTGGGAACCGAAGGTGTGGTATAAGATTTAGGTAAAGGTGGAACATAAGGTGTAGACGAAGGCATAACGGGTGGTATGTCACAAGTAGAAGGTGAAGGAGGGTGGGTAGAAGAAGAAGGAATCTCGGGTCCTTGTTTAGGTGGGGTATAAGAAGGTTCTACGGTGGTCTTACCGCTCCTAGTAGTGATGGCATTAACGTTAGCCCTAGGATTGGTCCTGGTGTTAGAAGGGAGGGCACCTTGGGGACGAAGGGTTTGAATCATTTGCAAAAATTTCTTATCGGTCGATTCTTGCATATCTCTCATGATTCGCTCATGTTCGGTTAATTTTTGTAGAACCAAGTCCATTTGAGGATTATGCATGTTCATTTGATTATACCCTTGATTAGGAAAACCTTGATTAGGAAAACCTTAGTTTTGATATTGATTATAATTTTGAAAACCTTGATTAAATCCTTGATTTTGAAAACCTTGGTTATTAAATCCTTGATTTTGATTATTAAACCCTTGGTTTTGCCCTTGAAAATTCCCTTGATTTTGATTGATACCCCGTGTATTAGAATTCCCTTGAAAATTACCCCGTTGAGGACCTTGGTTCCTATTTTGGGCGGGTGCGGGTGGTCTTTGTGGAGCTACAAAACCTGGGGGATCCAAATAGTTATTAGACTTATAAGACAAATGGTTAACATCAACATTTGGTTTGAAATGAGCCCGCTCATTTTCATTGTTGTTATAAGCATAAACTTCTTGTTGTTGATTGTAAACCTTGTCACAATTATAATACGAATGTGGTCCACCACAAGTCTCACACGTTTCACAAGTCTCTTTTAAGGCATTTACTTGCACATTGTTCTTAACTTGTAAAGCAACGTCGGTCATGATTGAAGTAAGCTTGTCAATTTTCTTGTCGGCCTCACTAGTACTAGCACTTGCCATAGTAGCCCTAACACTCTTGGTTTGTACTTTTGCCTTGTTTTCAATTATTGCCCAAGCCTGGTTCATGGACTTCACAAGAATATTACCCCCTGCGGCACTATTAAGTGAGTCTTGATCATTAAGAGTTAAACCATTGTAAAACGTATTGATTTGATGCACTTTTGTAAAACCATGTTGTGGACATTTTCGTAAAAGCTCCTTATAATGGTCCCAAGTCTCACTAAACGTTTCCACATATTGTTGTTCAAAGGTAATGATGTCATTCCTTAAAGAGGTGGTCGGTGATGGTGGGAAAAAGTAGTTAATAAACTTGGTCTCTAAATCAATCCATGTGGTGATACTTTGGGGTGGTTCCTTATCAAGCCAAATCCGGGCTTGTCCCTCGAGGGAAAAAGGAAAGAGGAGTAAACGAATGGCCTCTTTTGGCACCCCATTGTATTTGACGGTGTTTGCCAATTGTATGAAACGTTTTATATGAGCGTGTGGGTCATCATTAGTACGGCCTAAAAATGGTGTAGCGGAAACCATTTGAATAAAACCTGTTTTTAGTTCCAAATTATTCGCTCCAATATCCGGCACCACAATCGCGTCATCATTTCCTTCAACGTGAGATTGTAGAATCTCAATCATTGGTCGATTATCCGTTGCCATCGTGTTGTTCAAAACTCGATTCTCGGGATCGGCTTGATTGATGGTCTTTTTGTTCTTCTTCTTCTTTTGGGAATAATTAGAAGTATTTGGTACACCACTCGGTATGTGTGCACGCGCGCGAGTGCGCATACAACTAAACTTGAGGAATGAGGTAGGAGACCTTGGTCGACTTTGAGAGGAAAGGTATTATCCCTCTCGAGGTTCAATATGAAAAAGCTACAAAAAATATATACGTAATACTACTTGAGTTGGCAAACCAATAATCGGTCGTCCCTCTCAATATACGCACAAGCAAGCGGGGAAACGAGGTGGCACAAAGCACTTAAAAACCTTTTTCCTTAGACGGCCTTTTATAGCGCGTAGCCTTATACCCACCTTATAGTTTGTATAAATCAAGTTCAAACTTTTTATTAGTATTTATCTATTTTGCCTTTTTTTGGTTTTGGATTCGAATACAATAGCTAGGTGATGAAATCCCAACTAAGGTCTTATTTGGAAGTAGGGAAATTGAATGTTCTACGTAATACAATATAGTAAACGAAAAATCTTTTTGTATTTTAATAGAAAGTATATATTCACAATAAAAAGAGAAAGAAATCGAAATAAGAAAAATAACAATAATACATAATATTTTTGGTGTAATACTTTAGGAAAAGTATTACTTTTGGATTTTTTTAATTTTTTTGGTGCAAATCTTAGGAAAGAGTTTGCTTTTGATGATTTTTTAATTTTTTGTATTTTTAATTTTTGGATTTTTTTATGTTTTTGATTTTTTTAGCAAGAAAAGTAACGTTTAAAATTGAACGGATCCCAAAATCCAAAACTTCTCACGAAAAATCGTCAATCGTAACGAGCGAAGCGGCAGCGGCGCCAATTTAATATATGAATTCTGCAATTCTTTTTAAATGTATTTTTTCGTTCCTCGATTCGACTCGAATTGATATCCAATTTAAACGTAGGGATTGATTGTTCTTGGTTAATAAAACTTTGTTTAGTATTTAAAAACTATAAACTGTTTAAACTAATAAAAAAATCTTTAATTAAAAATACTTTTTTCACTATTAAAAATTCTAATTAAACAAATTAAAAAAAAACTATTTTAAATTTAAACAAAACTTAAATCTAATTCAATCTATTTAACTAAAACTTTTTATTTAAACAAAATCTATTTAAAACTATTTTTATATAAAACTAAATAAATTAAAAACTAATTTATTAAAAACAATTTAAATAAAATATTTATTTTGTTTGTTTTTATTTATTTTTTATTTATTTTTTTAAACTTTATAAAAGTAAATATATAAAACTTTTAATAATTAACTAAACAAAATCTTGTATTTAAACTAATAAATAAAACTGATAGTCTAATTAAAGCCTATATTAATTAAAGAAAGCGTAATAAAACTCAAATAAGAAGCTAGACGAGATGGTTATCACGTTGGGTGCATGAACAGGAGGTCATGCGTTCGATTCCAGTAGTGGAAAAAAAAATTTGGATGATTTTTTTAACAAGCTGAACGAAAACCAAGGTTACAATAATCACTAGTTGGCTGCTATTTTGGACAGGTAAATCAGTACTAAACCAACAAAGTAATGGAGTCTGTTAGCATTAGAACCTCAGCAAAGCAAATGCAGCAATTCTAAATACTTGAATCAGCAAAAATGAACCATCTAAGCAATATAATCAAAACCTCAGCAACTTAAAACTAAACAAGTCAATACCAGTTTATAGCAGATTAAATCAGATCTTAAACCAAAGCAAACTAAAATCAAAATCAGCTCTAAAAACAAATGAATATCAGCTTAATTCAAAACTTAATAACTAAAACAATATGCACCCTAACTATATCAGCTAAATAGAACAAACTCAACAATAATAATAAGCAGATAAGAAAAAAACAGACTATTATCAAATCCTTTAGACAATAAATTTAAACTACTAGTACTCAAAATCAGATTATTAACAAGCCCTAGCAATCTAATATATAGCTAACTTTAAAATAATATCAAATCAGAGCAACTAAAATCTAAAACTCAAACTTATCTTAACTAAAACAGATTCAACTAATCATTTAACCACTATCAAACAAAGCAGATACAAATTCATAAACAAAACAGATTAACTAAAACTTGTAAATAAAAAGGAATTCAAACCTGATGACGAATCCTTTAAGACAAAGGAAGGCGCTGAGCCTCCTTAATGAACCGAGTCGACACCACCTTAACCAAACATCATCGAATACACGAACATGAAACACCTATTCGAACCAGTTTTATAAAAACTTCCAGTGGGGAAGTTTTCTATCCACTTTTACTTTTATTAATTAATTTAGACTATTACTTAGCTTAAATCAACTAATAATAATTATTATGACAAAAACAGATTAAAGAATAAATTGCAGTAAACTTTAAAGAAAAAATGAGACAAGATTAAACTGAATAAAATTTTATTAATAACTGAAACTGATTACAATACTTGAAAAAAGAAAATTACAATTAATCCCTAAACCTATTTTGCATAATAAAAATAAACATAAAAATAAAAATGGGACTAATTAAAAATGACAGAATGAGTGGGTTTTATAGGCAAACCCTAAAACTGTTGGTGAAGACTTGGTGAGCACGATCTACAATCTTGATCGTTCATTAGACATCTTTTCTTCTCTTTCTTCCATTAGCTTGATCAAACGGCTGAAACTCACTTACGTGCACACGGATCGCCAGGTTGGATTGGATGTGTGTTTCTTGTGTTTGTTTGATTCCTAGGTGGATTAATTTGATTGGTTGATTGAGGGGAGTGATGTGTATCCTCCAATCAAAAGAAGGCAGGGTGCCATGTCACTGGATTGGACCATCTTCTTGCTCCCGATAAATAGGGGAATTAATTTCCCTTGCGTGAATAACACGCGCCTCACAAAAGCGCCAATATTTTTGATATATTTTTGTGATTAGGGTTTTGTAACAGTGAAGTTGCCTATTATTTTTGGGTGAAAGAGATGAAAGGGGAGTTACATAGGTTGTAAAGAAAAGTATTTTGTGTGTGGTGAATAATGGTTATTAAACGTGTCTGTTGAGTTGACCAAAAATACAAATCAATGAAAACTTATAACCGTTCCATTTGTTAATAACCCTAATGGGTATAGAGGCCCAAATAACGTCCCATGTTTACTCATTTTGACAATGATATGGGCTTGTATCCCATAATCACTCATCCGTCCCTTGTTTACTTTCCTTTTGGGCCTTGTAATGGGCTTTTGAAACCATAGGTAAATAACTTGTTTCCAAAATTGGGCTTTTGTGCCCATTAAACAAATGTGGGACCCACAAGCCCAAATAACTTTCATAAAGATTAAATCCGCTAAAAACGAACTCGATTTTGGCTTCGTTGATCATTTCTTCAAAACCCGTGTTGTTTTCGCTGGTTTTCGTGATCTTCGGTACACTTTTGGTTCTTTGACTTTGACTTTGTCTCTTTCTTGGACTTTTCTTCAACAATTGACCGTGAAATCCCGTGTTTTCTTTCCTGTTGATCTTTTGTACCTATTTCACACAAAAACACAAAACCACGCGTAATTCCGACTTTTACGATATTAAACACATGATTAGGTCTTGTTTTTTTATTGATTTGAGTGGTAAAAGGATAAGTGTTTACACACTTATTAGTACCGTTAGTATATGCACTAGCGGTACTTGGTTTGCAAGTACCGTTAGTATTTTCAGAAACAATATTGAGCCTAAACATTTGATTGCTCAAATAACCAAAACCAATAAACAGACCATGTTTAGATAAAACAAATTTATTAGATTCAATCACTTGTTTATAACCACAATTATTCAAAACACTATAAGAAACCAAGTTCTTCCTAATATTAGGAACATGCAAAACATTAAACAAGGAAACAATCTTTCCAGAACTAAACTTAAGATCTACACAACCACGTCCATGCACTATCTTTACACACATGTACTGTTGCTCCAGAGTCAACGCACCACGCCACATCATCATCCTACACAAAATATGCTTCAGATACATATGTAACATAATAAATCTGGATAGATTCATTAAACATATTCTAACCTTTCAGTGTGTTGTTAGAACCAATCACTGAACCATTTGTGCCTGATCCACTAGCTTTGCTGCCAGTACCAACACGATTGCAATCCCTTTTTAAGTGTCCAGGTTTCCCACACTTCTAGCAAGCCATTGATGACTTTTTATTAGGATTAGCTTTGGTGTTGTCTTGATGCTTACGTTTGCCCTTGTTGACATTGTACCAAGAGGAGTTGTTATGCTCCACCATATTGACAACTGATGAACCAGCAACATTGTTGCTCTTTCGCTTGTCACTATCTTGCACCCTGAGGGATTCCTCAATGCAAATGACTGCCCAACTCAACAATAGTTAAATCCTCCTTCTTATGTTTCAAGGTGTGCTTGAAATCTTTCCAAGAAGGAGGGAGTTTATCTATAACACAAGAGACCTGAATGGTCTCATCCATGTGCATATGATGTTGTGTGAATCTACCAAGTATACCAAGAAGTTCATTGTATTGTTCCATGACTGGTCTTGAATCCATCATTTTGTAATTTGTGAAATCACTCACAAGGAACTTCTTACTTGATGCATCCTCAGCCATATATCTGGCTTCCAAAGAATCCCATAGTTCTTTACCAGATTTAGAATTTTGGTAAATATCAAATAAGGAATCAGACATACCATTGAGAATTATACCGCGACACACATAGTCATCATTCTCCCATTTGCTCCTTTTCCTTATGTTCTCCAAGGTAACATCATTACCACCATCTGGAATAGGAGTTGTCAGCACATACACCCCGCTCATGGTAGAAAGAAAAAAGTGCATATTCTTTTGCCATCTCCTGAAATCCACCCCTTCAAACTTATCCAACTTGGAGAAGTTAGCCACCATATGCTTCATAGCAGTCGCCATTGATTATCACAAAATAGTTTACTTTGATTGTTGGTGTGTAGTCGTCCCAACCAGGGTAAGATAATCAATAGCCTAACTACGTACCAATGAAGGTTACTCGATATCACTTGGAATCGTGTGATCACTTTTCAAAGTAAACTATTCGACCCTATTGCCTGGGTATCACGAATACTTACTTGGGATAAGACCAAATGTATGTTATAGAATTAGGCACAAATCTATAACCCTTTTGTTGTCAGTGTTTCTTATTTTTTTGTGTGTCTTTCATGCAAACAATACGATCCCTTTTATAGGTGATCAACTCAACATGGTCAATGGAAATAATGAGGATTTAACGGCCAATTTACTCCCCGTTATATGCCTCCATAAGACCAAGAATAGTAGTTACATGACCCATTAAACGTGGTCATTAAATACAGTCAAACAGTCAAAGACTGTTACATGTTTCTCGCTAGTACTTACATATAACTAGCAGTACTTGCATAACACTAGCAGTACTTGCAAGTACCGCTAGTGTAAAACCAAGTACCTTTAGTGTAATTCTAAGTACCGCTGAACATAACTTAACCACTATTTGAGCCAGGGTGTGTAGGGACCAATGGGTGTATACTCCATACCTCCAAGCCCATTACCAGGTGTAAACATAACCTACAATTGAACTATATTTCAAACAAAACGATATGATACAAAGTGACATACTTACTGGTATAAGCACACTCAACGCATTGATGCATGAGACATTTTGAGACGTAGTACGTGAACAATTGTGAACGTGATACGTGAATAATTGTGAACATGGAGATATGGTAAATGTAATACAAGACGATATGTTGAATGAGAATATGTGCAACATATTGTGAACGTGACATGAGAACTTAGGGTGAACATGATATGGGTAACATATCTTTTACATGAGATAACTGAGGAAGTAACGCCAAACGATAAGAGGTGAGGCGTAAAATTTGACGTGAAACGTCTGTCTAAGGATGGAAAGTCTATTAAACTTGAGTCTGGTCTCCCAAGCTTCTTACAACCTTTCTAGAACGAAAATGAAACATAACTTGTAAGATAGGATATGATCACGAACGTGAACGATGTCATGAACGTGGAAGTGAAAAGCAAATCATAAAAAAAATGAAAAGGGACATAAACGTGAACAAAGTCGTGAACGCTAACGTAAGACGTACTAGCAAGCTGAAATATTCATACAAACGTGAACGTAAATAATGAACGCAAACGTGAACATTTATCTGATATGATAACTGAGGGAGTGTCATGAAATCGTACAATCATTGGCTTGGAGATATCTGATAATCTGTTACTGGGTTCTTCTTTCGGATGAAAGAAAATGTGTAGGCTAGGTTAAATGGTCGAACGACGATCTAAAATTGCTAAAGGTTGAGATGACAGCAAGCGTGTTGGCGTTCTATCTTAACTTGCTGATAAGTCAGGCATTTAGATATGAATATAACTGCATCTTGTTTCATGATTCTCCACAACAATGTGGTTAAGATCATGATACATCTTGGTAGAATCTGGATACATAATTGGAAAGCTACGAGTTTGGTTAAAATTAGAGTTCTCTTAGCGTAGGATTTCTGGAACACATAAATTAGTGTAGGATTTTCTCCTTTATGCGTAGGTTTAGTCATGGTAAAATTTACCGTGAGAACAAGGCGATTCAGCGTGTCACTGTAATCAACAAAATACATACAGGAAAATTTTAGTTTGAATTTCTCCTGTTGTAAATCTTGTAACATAGAGTGAAGATAGTCTTCATGTTCTTCTCTAGAAGAATGTTAGCAATGAACATAATGACGAACTTGTCCAGAGTTCATGAAAAGTTGTTTCATCGCGTCCAGAATTACTGCTGGGCATTCGTGAACTAAAAGGCATTAACATGAATTCATAATGACCATAACGTCTGCGAAGTCAGTCACGAAAGTGTCCTGCTCTCTCACTCACAATTGTTGATAGCCTGATCGTAAATCGATCTTGGAAAGTCTTTAGAGTATGGTAGTTGGTCGGATAAACCAATAATACGTAAATCGATCATGAATGGTGGTATGATTGGTAGTTCCTTCTGGTAATATATCTGTATTTTTTTGAAGTAATCGACTAATGATGCATAAAAGGAACTTCAGAAGTCGTGTCTTAAATGACGGCTAGGAAATCATCGTAGCCAACAACACATGCTTGTAAAGCAGAAGAAAAACGTTCACTGATTTTCCTGGTGGGAAACCCATGCTGAATCTATTTAGGAATCAGAACATTGCTGAACATAATCTGCTACGAATGGCGATCCATTGTAGAAATAAAAGGTCTAGTCGTCAAACTGAAATGAAAGCCTTTATATACATGATGATACAACAACGTCTTAGATGGACATGTATACGAATATGAAATCGAGAAATGAAAGTGTCATGTCAGCCCACGAAATAAACGTTGCAGATTTCATTGAATGTGTTTCGTTTGTCTCACACGGAACGAACACTGCGTGACCAACTATGAACAATAAGTCAGAGATGGTACTGAAATTCTAGTGGCTTGATTTGTACATGGCACAACAGAATAAGTATACCCTTGGAAAGGTACCTTGAATTACAGAGGCTGAGTTCAGAAATTATGCATTTGTCGTTTGTCTTGACTCGTGTGCTGAGAAATATACGTGTGACATGTGTCTTGACTGATGTCTTGACGGGTGTCTTGACATATGAAAAGAAATTATATGAAAATGGTGGTTAAAATGCTAGAGTTGGCGGATCTGCTAGACTGCTGACCTTTGTGTTTCTAGTTACGTCCTTGACCGATGTTCTGTTGCGATTGCTAGAATAGTTGCTGTCACAGTAGTGGTTACTATTGTCTTGTCTGTCAGTTCCATGATGGGTCATTCTCATGACAGTGATTCATGTAACTATTCAGCTGAGTGGCCGGCTTGTACCGGTTCTCACTCATATGACTGAAAAGGCAACTGATTGACGTGTGACATATAACTAAAAGGTAGGGACATGGATTATGATGGAAGTCGTCTGGTGGTGAAGCATCTTCTCGTCCAATCGCCTTTATTTAACGCCTTTGTCTTCGTCTTGTAGGATCTCCAGGTTGTGAACAACATTAGCATCTCGTAGCGTCTCCAAATGATCAACAACATCCACCATTAGTAACATTTCAAAGTTATGAGTAGCATCAGCATTCGTAGAATATCAGCAAGTGGAATACGCCTGAGATGTTTGAGAATCGACTAGCAAATACTCGTGGAGTATTGTGAGTGAAATACACATAGATTACAACACGTGTAGTGCAATAGAATATGGTACATGGAGTACACGTGGAACATGGTACATGGATTACACATGGAATGCACATGAAATGATTGGTATGGTGTTACCATCTGACGTGATTTAAAAGTAAAAACTGATTAAACAGTTCGGAAACCAAACTGAAGTGAGCAATCCTGATAGCCTAGCAATATTAGCGTAGACATCATTCTGGTTGCATAGAGGAAACACAAAAAGGATGGTTAAACAAAATTCAACGATGATTTGCATGAAAGCATGCTTAATGATAACCAACCATGACTATCATAAAAGCAGGATTAAATGAAATACATCAATGTCTAGCATGAGGGCATGATCAACATGATGAAAACATAATTTACATAAAGAGACATGGCATATAATCATCATGAAGATTAAATTATCATGAAGAAACATGGGACAAAATTAACATGAAGGAGCATAAAGACGAAGTTAACCATGTTAGTATGAAAACATACTTGACATAAAGATCATAACTATTACTGAGGGGATATGAAAGAAATGTGACTGTAATGAAATGAAGTCTGGAAAAAAATCGTTGGTGTGGACGACCATGGGTCGGTTCATAAAATAAAATTGACATGAGTAAGGACGCCTATGGGTCGGTTAATCAAAACAAAATTGACATGAGCAAGGGTAAACGCCTATGGGTCGGCTTACTAAAACAAAATTCAAATGAAAAGCACATGCGACTAAATATGGCAAGTCCTGTACCAACCATTACTTAGTTAAAATACATGCAACAATAATACATGAAAATAATTAAACGAAAATCAATTGTTGAAAACTTAACAGAAAACGTATGACCAAGTATGAACTATGGTGGTTCAGTCCATATTAGCCAAAGTCCTCAAGGGATATCATGCATAAAACAATGACATGTAACTAAGTATGGATGACAGTTGTTCAATCCATATTAGCGAAAACAATTCCGAGGAAAACATCATGGTTAAAACAACAATGTGCTGAAAGTATCAATGTGTGGAATATCAGATGTCGGCTTGGGAAGATTCTGGTGACTACGCACTAGTCACAGGTCCAATTTTAGAGCCTAAAGGCCAAAACCTTGGCTCTGATACCATAATTGTAACACCACATTTGGATAAATGGACCGTTACAGGATAATTATGGCGTGACATCCAAAGCATACAAGGTAAATGTCCTAAAACATTACATGACCACAGGGATAACCGGAATCAAACATTGGCTCCCAACATAAACTCATAAACAAAGCATAAAGTAAAAGTAATGCAAACAGGAACATAACATAAAATAGCTCCCATCCTATGCACAACCTCTCCATGCTCCTGTCTGACCTTGGGTACCTGCCGTTGGGTGACATGAAAAGAGAAAACGACTGAGCAATACGCTTAGTGTGCGGATATATGACATAATATGGAATAGCATAAACATAAGCAAAGACTAAAATGAAAGCATGACAATGAAAAAATGCAGGGGAATAATGTAAGTCCTAGAAAACATGGTGACATGTAATAAACTAGTTTATTCTGAAAAGATTAGGTTTATATCATAAAAACTTTATTTTAAATGCCCAAGAGTCCATATAGGTCTGATGCGTCTCCGGTGTCATGGGTTTGGAGAACGAATTTTAAATTTATAAACACGAATTATCGGATTAACTAAAAACGCACAGGCAAGTATAACCCTTTCATTTGTGTATAGATTTTATGTGGTAATACCGAGATCGTTCACGGGGATTTGGAAAACCTATGATCATTCAAAAATAAAACTATAATCGTTGATTGTAGCAATTGTAGACAAACAAATAACAAGTAAAATGATGAGATTAATAATAAGATTAAAAGCAACACTTGGTAAAGACTATTTTAGGCATCCGTAGTGGTATGATTGTGATGACACGTAACAAATATGATTATGATAATTAGATGGATAATCCAGTCTATTGTTTTCAAAAGCTTTAATCTTCGTCAAGACTTTGATTAAAGAAAACAAGCATTAGACTCAATCACTCAATTCAAGACTTAATCCAATTTCAACACATTCGATTCACGGTCGTTTCACGAATTTGCTAACACTTATAATTATGTTTCTTGATAATCAAAACTTCTTAAGAAATGATCAATACAAAAGATAGCCAATCATAGACAAACCGGCTATGACTTCTTGATAGAAAATAACCCTTTCGACCTATGAAATCTTTACCAACAAATTAAGTTTTGATAACAATTGTCACATGAAACATAAGTACTAATGGTTCAAAGGAAAGATTGACATTTAAATAAACATAAATCACAATCACAACCACTACTTCATACCACAAACATCATCCTACCAAGTGTAGAATGAGATTTAGCTACTCATAAGAAACGATGAAATAAACTCTGAAATAATAGTCTTATAAGTCATAATTAAGAGTCTTACAAAGTGGAAATATGTTGCTAATGATTAGGGTAATTATCCCTAAGAGTTTCGTGATGTTAACTTTGCTTTTCGGACTCCAAAAGTGACTTTTCTTGCACCACCTTACTCAAATCCGGGAATGGAGGTTTGGACAAGGTTGAGAGAGTTATTTTGTAGTTATGAAAGAGTAATGAGATTATGTGAAGAGATATATGATTACATGACCCCAAGGGTCTTATTTATAGGCAAAGTTAAGGCCTATACTTTAATGATTGACTTGAAGCCAAAGGCAAATGCTTGGAGCCAAAGGAAGTCTCGAATCTTCTTGTATGTTATCCCTTGAGCTTGCATGAATGTAGACACAAATTCTACCAACACAAATATGGGTGGCAACTTAAATCCTGTTGGTGGCAAGTCGGCTTAGTTTTCCTGGTGGCAACTTTGATTCTGTTGGTGGCAAATTCATGCTGAGTGACTTGTATGCTCCTTGGAAATACTTGTTCTTGCACCTGAAATTGATCTTTAGAGGCTTGTAACTTGTACACGGGTCTTGAAATTGACTAGGATTCTTCGTACTCGTACTAATCTTCACATTTGCATTGTTTTAAACTTTATTCCTGCAATTGGCTACACAAAGACTTGCAAACACAATTGGGCAAAAATATGCACAAAAGTATTATAGATATGACCAATATGCATGTACAAAAGTACGGATAACGCTCCCAAAAACATGTTGGATTTGGGCGTTATCAAGGTCATGAATATAACAACGTGCATGAATACATAGAGGGGTGACCTCGTCATGCAATTAGAGGGGTTGCCTCTAATTATAATAGTCTGGGTAGGATGGATCAACTCCTTATGAAGGATACAAGGCACACACCACATTCACCATGAAAATCTTGTCTGAAAACATGTAACTAGGATGCACCCATTCGCCCCACATGATAATAGTAACATAGGCCAAGATACTGTAAAGGGACGCTGCGAGCAATCACTCTCACCGCATAAGAGACGTAACACCGGTGCCTCTAGTGTTATGGTTACGGTACCTCCGTAACTAGTTGAAACATGGCATGCTTGTATATAGCTCAAGCTATTAAAATAAACATAACATTTCCTGACGTGTTTAAGACACATGACTACAAGAAAAACAGTTGGCTGCAAACGGGAAAACCTAATCAGACATACAAAAGGATTTGTCCATACTAAAGGACAGAATATTCGTACCTTGTGTCTAGTAATGTGAACGAAGAAGACGCGAAGAATCCTACTCCGACTCCATAAATGCTACATAATAAAGAGGGACGTGTATGAGTTGGCTGGTTATCTTATACTTAACTGATTATTAGTTTACTCGACGTGTTATTAATTGTTTACTTTTCCTGTCTTGTTTTAAGTGTTCTGGACTTGTTTTACTGATTCATGTTAAATCATGTAGTCTGATTAGTGTATTTCATGTTCTTACATGTTAACATACTTGTTATATTATACTGAGTCCTAAATAGTAAGTTTTTATATTTAGAAATAAGCTTGATTAATAATAATATAACATATAGGCCATAGTATTAATAACTATAAAATACATACTTCAAGATTATAAAGTAAAGTTTATTTAAATACATACATTAAGCTAAAATAATAATTATAAATTAATAACAAAATGCATGGTTTTACTTGAGATTATTAATTAATAAAATGACATGATAATTTAATAAACTTAACATTAGCTAGATGATTAAATAATTATATTATGTTACGGTTATTAATTTAATTACATAGACAAATACTTAGGTTAATTCCGTTAACTACAAATAACCTAAATGCATGATTAATCTAATTATAATGTGCATTTAATAATTAAATTAACAATTTATTTGTAACTTATTCGTGTGTACCCGAGCCTACCGAGACACCCATGTCTCGGTCGCACTTAAACAAAACAACTAGCAAAATAACCTAAAAAACAGTGTTGTCCCATATACACCCTTCCAGTTCTGTCCAACATATGAACCTAGTCCTGTCCAATATCTAATTACTAGTTCTGTCCGATATAGTTTTTGTAGTGTCGTTTGATATATTCACATAGACCTATACCTTTGTTTCCTACTGTTTGGTTAAGTCTACCCACTAGTTTTTATTAGTTGACCAACGAGACACCATGTGTCTCAGTTCCCACTGTTTTTACAAAAACCACACAGCCACCCCATAAGGGTTTGCGGCTGGTGGAATTAAATCACCACCGAGACTCCCATGAGTCTCGGTTTGCTTACAAACAACCCTGAATACATAATCAAAACCGAATCCCCATTACCTTGTTAAACCCCACATTTATAAATCGTGTTCCTAATTCCCTTTTATGTGTTCTTGCATATTTAATAAACTAATTAAAAGAAAAGAAAATTAAGGATTACCAATTTGTGTTTAGGGATTAGGGAATTTAAACATGAATACCAACCTGGTTTCTTGAATCGTGACCCACTCCTTGTTTTTGTTGTTTAATTCGACGACAGAATTCCAAGGAATAAAAGACGATTGATTTTGTTGTCGTTTTAGGGTTTTTAATCTAACTTGTCCCAAAACAGAATATATCCCCCATGTTTTATGTTTAGACGGACTGGGCTTGTATATGGACCACGACCCATTCTTTTTTTTTCTTAAATTACCTAGCCCATTATACTTTCGTTTGTTTTCTTCGCGACTTGTTTACTATTACGTATATTCGTGTTTTAAACGTCATGGATTTTTTATCATTATCTTTATACATATTATATGTACATATTATATGCGTAATTACATATCGTATATTAATATTAATAATAATATACGTTATTACTTGTTATACTTAATTAATATACGCAATACTCGTGTTAAATGTTTGTATCACGTGTCGTATATTAATAAGTCTTAAAGTTTTAATTTTTTATGTACCTTTAATAATGTTCTAGGGATTTTTAAGCGGGATTTACAAAGAGTGTGCATGCTAGTTCTAAACCATTACATTTGCTTCATATGGAATTATTTGGTCCTCCATCAGTTGAGAGTCTTAATAATAAATCCTATTTTTTTATTATCACTGATGATCACTCTAGGTTCACATAGACTTTTTTAAGTAAGAAGAGTGATACTTCTAAGACTTTAATTAGTTTCATCTCTCAAATATAAAAAAAGCAGGATATGAAGTAGATATCATTAGAATTAACAATGGTATTGAGTTCAAAAATCACCTTTTAGATGCCTTCTATAACAAGAAAGTAATTTATAGGAAGTTTAGTACAACAAGAACTCCACAAAAAAATGATGTAGTTGAGCGAAGGAATATAACACTTATAGAAGCAGCTAGAACCATGTTAGCAGATGCTAAGTTACCTATTGCTTTTTGGGCTGAGACTGTTAGTACAACTTGTTATGTATAGAATCATACATTAATCAAAAAGTACCTCAATAAAACCCCTTATGATCTATTTTGGAATAGAAGCCCTTGATAGACTTCTTTAGACCCTTTGGATGTCATGTAGTTATTCTAAATACTAGTGATAACCTAGGTAAGTTTAATTCAAAAGGTTATGAGGGATACTTTGTGAGATACTCTAAGAATAGAAAAGGGTATAGGGTTTATAACAAGAAGGATAGAATTATTACAGAGAATATTTATGTTGACTTCTTGGACAATAAACCTAGTGATCCTGAAACTAGGCCTAATTGGTTATTTGATCTAGAACCTTTGTCTAGATCTATGAATTATATGGTTGTGACTAATCATGCAGATTTGGAAGCTACGAATACTAATCATGCACGTATAGAAGCCAATGAGGTCTCTAGATCACAAGCAGCTGGGCAGATCTTCTCCTTTAATGTCTTGGAAATACCCGTATGGAGTAAAGAGTTTGCTGAAGCATCTGCTGTTGAGAAAAGAAAAGAGAGTAAGGAACAAGAAGAGCCACAAATTGATGATGTTGAAAATAACAGTGGCTTTGTAGACCCTGAAAAACAATATCTATCTGCTAGCATGCAGGGATAAGCCGCTGAAAGCTCTTCTATAGACTCTAACAAATCCGTTCATGAACTTATGAGTGAATCCATACTAGAAGGTGATGTCAGTGGCTCCAATCCAGCCGCTGACAATGTTATCAACCATGAATATGGGTATGAAACTAAGGAAGAACAAGATCTTAACAATTTAGAGTCTACTATTCAGGATGATGCTTTATTTGAGGGAGGATTAAACTCTCATGTCACTAAAAATCATCCTCCCATACAAATAATTGGGCCTCTTCGCTCTCCAATACAAAAAAATAGGTAAAAGTAAGAGACAAGGTGGATTAATTTCTAATATCCACAAGAAAGAAGATAATGAATGGATTCAAGAGTGTTTGTTTGCATGTTTTTTTATCATTATCAGAACCTAAGAAGATCTTTGATACTCTTAAAGATGACAGCTGGGTTGATGTAATGCAAGATGAGCTTCATCAGTTTGCCATTCAAGATGTTTGGGAACTTGTAGACCATCCCAAGCATGTTAGACTTATTAGAGCACGGTGGGTTGTCAAATATAAGAAAGCTGAGAGAGGAATTGTGATCAGAAACAAGAAAAGATTGGTTGCTCAGGGGTACACACAAGAAGAGGTATTGACTATATATAGGATTTTTCACCTGTTTCTAGGATTGAAGCAATAAGGATTTTCTTAGCCTATGATTCATGCATGGGTTTCAAAGTCTACCAAATGGATGTGAAGAGTGCATTCGTGTATGGAACTATTAAAGAGGAGGTGTATGTAATGCAACCTCCTGGATTTGAAGATTCAGAGCATCCAGAAAAAGTCTACAGAGTTAAGAAGGCTATGTATGGTCTTCATCAAGCCCCCAGAGCATGGCATGGTACACTGTCCATAATACTTGGCTTTTACACCTCATATAAAATATAGTAGTCCCAAGTCTTTTCGAATTGAAAACCGGTCTTAAGTGCGACTCAATCGTCTTTTGGTGAATCAAGAGAATGGTTTGTTTTGTTTGTTTTAAACTATTAGCAAGTAATTAAAGTGTCGTTGAGTAAAATGGAAGAATAAAGATTAATACTAAAATGACAAGTAGAAATAAATGCTCGTAAACTTAAAGGTAACAATGGAAAAATACTAGCACACTAAATAAAACTAACACTTGGAAAACACTCTAAAAATAAGAACTTAGTTGAAAAGTACTAAAAGAAAATAAGATCGGAATAAACCAAAACAACTCAATCGGAATAAGCCAAAAGGTGTCCCGATCGGAATGTATTCCGATCGGTTGATCGGAAAGTTGGAAGGACCTGCGATCGGAATATGTAACAAGAAAGGGGCAATCGGAATACTACTGAAGGTTCCAAATCGGAATGTTCAACGAAGGCTACCAATCGGAATGATGGGAAAACAATTACAATCGGAATATGAAGCAAGGAGCCAGATCGGAATACTTGTGGTGTGATCGGAAAGACAAAACCCTTTTCCGATTGGACTCAATCGGAAAGAGGGGTGGGTTCGGTCGGAATAAGCTGCAATCGGAAAGGGGAATTGTACCCTTTCCGAAATTTGTGGAATTCGGTTATAAGCTAATGAATAAGCTATATAATAAGCTTATCACAAAACTAAGCCGAATCAATGACTAAACCGGATTGAATAAGCACTAATCTCAACTTATTCAACCTCAAAATAAGAAACTTTTTGGATCAAACAATAAAAACATAAACTTTTTAAGAAAACTTTTTATAAAATAAATAAGCTAATCATAAAAGTAAGCCAATAAGCACAAATGTCTTAAAGCTTAATCAAATAAAAACTTATGAAATGATTAAAAGATTAACTTTTTAAGCACGAAATCATTAAGAACAACACGGATCTATTGATAATCGCACCAAAATCAATCTTAAATCAAAGAAAAGTAGAATGAGATTAAGGATTTAAAGCTTAAAATAGAACTTTGATTAATAAAAATAAGCAATACAAAGGTGTTTAATCTTGAAAGATTAAAAGAAAAGATGAAATTTAGTGATAGAAAGTTTAAGACTTTCTCTCTCTAAAAACTAGAAAAAAAAATGAAAAAGTGAAAACTAGCTAAAACTATCTAACCACTAACTACCCTCCTAATGACTATTAGGAGGGTATTTATAGGGAAGGTGGAAGGAGTGCATGTGTTGCATCTTCTTTCTTGCTTTCTTCACGTTTTCTCGACTCGACTTTAATTCTTTGTCTTTGTCGTCTCGGGATTTGAACTTGTCTTTTAATTTTCTTCTTCTATTAGACTTAAGTTCTTCGACTTTGTTAAACTTCCGCCTTTAGACTTTTTCTTCGATAAATCTTCAGAATAGGCCTTGGACTTGCGTTCTTTTTGCACTCTTGATCTTTTGACTTCGTCTTTTCCCGTTTTCTTCGATAAAAGCCCGTGAAAACCCGTGTTTTCTTCCTTTTTCATATTTTGGTCCTAAAACACAATAAAAACACAAACCACGTATAATTCCGACTTTTACGACATAAATCACACGTCTTGGTCTGGTTATTATTGGAAATAAGTGGTAAAAGGATAAGTGTTTTCACACTTATTAAATCCCCCACACTTGACCATTGCAATGCCCTCATGCAATGCATTAATTTTAAAGCACGGTTTACATTTTCCATCATAAATAACCCACCTTGGCCTTTATTAAATACTAAGCAAGAAAAGATAGAACAAGTAAAGAAATTAAAAACTTACATTGGGTTTTGGCAGCCATGAACGTTTATCATCCTCAAGTTTCACGTTCCCCATACCAAGCTTAAAAACGAGATCATTGTTACTATAAGTTAGCAAACTACCACGAACTCATGTGGGCCAATTATTCACTTAGACTCCCTTATTCCTAGGTGTATCTCTTATATTTTATTTTTGTCTTGAATGATCACGAGGATGCATTGTTTGACTTATTTCGATAGTTATTTAGTCCGAAAATAAGGTGAACGATTTAATCAATAGTTAGCTAAAGGACCAAATCTTTTAAAACTGCTTCTCGGAACCTCATAAAGTTCATATATTGGCATAACTCGCTTCACGATTTGAGACCTTTCTCGGACCGATATTTGGCAGCGACTTCATACTTCGAATCTTTGAGAGACGTTCTTGAAATAATGGTCTTCTCTTCATAATAGGAATTTCTTCACTTTGAAGTTTTGAGAGATTCTTCATCTTTGGACCACGACTTCTTCATTTTTCTCCAATCTTTATTTTGGACTTTAAAATACAACGATCCGCCTCCTTTTAGGACTTGGATCTATTTATCCTCATACCTTGTTAGGGTCTTTTCGGATAGACTTCTCCATGACTTTTGGGGAGTTCTTGCTTTTCGTCGTGTGTCTCGATCCTTCATATTGATTTTCGATAAATGATTCTTCACATCACTTTTGGATCTTTAGCAACAAAATTTAGCCCTCATGCCTTGTTAGGGCCTTTTCGGACTCGCCAATCTTCGCATCCCGCTTCAATAAGTTATGCCTTGGCTATGAACTCTAATCCGTACCGAGCAACTTTTAAACGATCTGGGGCTAGAAGCTAAGTAACCTTTTAAATCGTACAACCTTATTTATTGCAGATAAATTTATTAACAAGCGGAGGGAGAATAGGCTTATAATTAACTCACATAAATTCACGAAAGAATACCGAACTTATAATTGACTCTATCATCTCTCGTTCTCCACAGTTTAAAATCTCAAGGAATGAGACTCGTGGATGCTTAGCCTATTAAATCAAAGTTTTGGGTTTTCGAGTCGCTTATAGGATCTTACAAATTCTTAGACTTTTTCAAGTTTAGAAATCGCGTTTTAAAGTTCCCTTGATAAACGACTCTCTAGGATCAATTATAGGAGCTTGCGAGTTAAGACTTTCGCGTTTTATAGCTCCCTATATAAAAGCCTAGCAAAACTTGACTTAAACACGTTAAGGATACTAGCTAGAGTAAACTTAGGTAAGTAAACTCGGGTTGAGTCAAAATGTTCACGACTAAGAAAAATTTAAAACCACTTTATTAAGATTTATTCTAGTAATGGAAAGAAACTAAACATGATAAAGGAAAATACAACTATACAACTAGGCCAAAATAGATTAAAAATTTTGAAAAATGTCGAAAAATCAAATTTTCCGGTTAAAATGAGGGAAAAGTCATGGAAAAGACCACTTACTTCGATAGAAGTCCCCCCTACACTTGAGATAAACATTGTCCTCAATGTTTAAGCATGTGGGAGTAAACTCCCCAACACTTATGACATTGTGCACTTTGTTTAAATCATGCTAAGGAAAGGACAACTAAAGTGAATTCAATGTGAACATATAAAATATGAAATATTGAATCACAAGAGTTTAGGATAGAACCGGGAAGATGGGAATACGGTATCACGGTTCGTTAAAAGTCATCAAGATGCTCTCTGAAGCTTTAATCCCTGCACAACACAAGAAACAAGACAACAAACATATGCGGCGCTCCCCCTACACTTATTATGAAAGCAGTAAAGGATAGATCACGGGTTGCCTCCCGAGAAGCGCTTGTTTTTGTTCACCGAGTCACGAGCCTGACTCGACCCATTTTTAGTTCATGGGGAACGTGGTGAGGGATGGAATCATCTCTTGAGAGATGTCCTCACCAAAGTACAGCTTCAGACGCTGGCCATTCACCTTGAAATTGGGCCCATTCGTCTGAGAAAGCTCAATGGTCCCATATGGAAAGACGTTGGCGACGGTGAATGGACCAGACCAGCGGCTCTTCAACTTGCCAGAGAAGATCTTCAACCGAGAGTTAAAGAGTAAGACTTGATCACCAACGTGGAACTCTCGGTTCTTGATTTTTGCGTCATGAATGATCTTGGTCTTCTCCTTGTAGATCAGCGAGTTCTCATAAGCTTCATTCCTCAGTTCATTTAGCTCGTTGAGTTGAACCTTGCGATGATCACCGGCTTTGTTGATGTCGAAGTTAGCCCACTTCAAGGCCCAGTGCGCCTTATGTTCCAGCTCGATGGGGAGGTGGCAGGCTTTCCCGTACACAAGACGATAAGGTGTACAACCGATCGAGGTTTTGTACGCAGTATGGAAAGCCCACAGAGCATCATCTAACTTATCGGCCCACGCGGCGCGATGCTCTCCTACAGTACGCTCCAAAATTCTCTTCAAGCCACGGTTGGATATCTCGGCTTGCCCATTGGTTTGGGGATGATAGGCGGTGGAAAGACGGTGATTGACACCATACTTAGCCATGACTCTTGCAAATTGATCGTTGCAAAAATGAGTCCCGCGGTCACTGATGATAGCACGAGGAACGCCAAATCGAGCGAAAAGCTGCTTCAAAAAGTTCACAACCACCCTCGCATCATTCGTAGGGAGAGCCTTAGCTTTAACCCATTTAGAAACATAGTCGACGGCGACGAGGATGTACTTGTTCCCTTTGGAGGATGGAAATGGCCCCATAAAGTCGATGCCCCATACATCAAATATTTCACATTCCTGTATGAAATTTTGAGGCATCTCATCCTTATGTATGATCTTGCCTTGACGTTGGCAAGCATCACAATGCTTAACCATTTCGTGAGCGTCACGATAAATGGTGGGCCAATAGAATCCCGAATCAAACACTTTCTTAGCGGTGTAGTTGGGACCAAAGTGACCACCGGTGGGTCCTTTGTGGCAAGCTTGGAGAATTTCAAAAGCTGCCGGTCCGTCAACACATCGACAAATGATCATATCAGTACATTGTTTTAATAGAAAAGGGTCATCCCAAAAGTAAGTCTTAACATCGTTCAAGAACTTCTTCTTTTGTTGGGATGTTAACCCTTTGATGAGAATACCACCCGCTAAGTAGTTTGTAATGTCCGCAAACCATGGGGTGTCATCAAGATTGAGATTTATAGACATTAAGGTCTCAAGGGGGAAAGAGTCATTGATCTCTTTGTTCGGATGATCCCCTTGATATGGATCCTCAAGTCTGCTCAGATGATCCGCGGCCAGGTTTTCGGCTCCCTTCTTGTCACGAATTTCAATGTTGAATTCTTGAAGGAGTAAAAACCAGCGAAGAAGTCTTGGCTTAGAATCATGTTTATTCATCAAGTACTTCAACGCGGAATGGTCCGTGTATACGATGGTGGGGGATAAAACAAGATAGGGGCGAAATTTTTCAAAAGCATAGAAAACAGCTAAAAGCTCTTTTTCGGTTGTCGTATAATGCAATTGAGCCCCCGTCATTGTTTTGCTAGCATAGTGGATTGGTTGGAAGTGTTTATTCACTCGTTGGCCCAAAACCGCACCAATAGCAAAGTCGCTAGCATCGCACATCAATTCAAAAGGCAGCTCCCAATTAGGGGTAACCAAGACCGGTGCCTTAGTTAGCTTATCCTTAAGAAGATTGAAGGCTTCGAGACACTCTTTAGAAAAGATAAAAGGAGTATCTTTTTCCAAGAGGCGGGTCATCGGGCGAGCGATTTTAGAGAAATCCTGAATGAATCGACGATAAAAACCCGCATGACCCAGAAAACTTCTCACACCCTTCACGGTTGAAGGTGGAGGTAATTTGGCTATGACATCTACTTTAGCACGGTCGACTTCAAGACCGGCTTTAGAGATTTTGTGTCCTAGCACAATGCCTTCTTTTACCATAAAATGGCATTTTTCCCAATTCAGAACAAGGCGAGTGTCTTCGCACCGCTTAAGCATACGTTCCACATTGGCAAGGCAAGAAGAGAAGGAATCCCCAAAGACCAAGAAATCATCCATGAAGACTTCCATGGTTTGCTCAACCATATCATGAAAGATAGCCAACATGCACCTTTGGAAAGTCCCGGGGGCATTGCATAAGCCAAAAGGCATTCGTTTGTAAGCGAATGTGCCATAGGGACAAGTGAATGTTGTCTTCTCTTGATCTTGGGGATCGATGGGTATTTGAAAATAACCCGAGAAACCATCAAGAAAGCAGTAATATTCATTACCCGCTAAACGTTCAAGCATTTGGTCCATAAAAGGTAGAGGGAAATGATCCTTTCTCGTGGCATCATTGAGTTTGCGGTAGTCGATACAAACTCTCCACCCAGTAACGAGACGGGTAGGAATCAACTCGTTGTTTGCATTGGGCACAACGGTGATTCCGCCTTTCTTAGGCACACAATGGACTGGACTAACCCATGGTGAATCTGAAATAGGGTAAATCATACCCGCATCAAGAAGTTTGATAACCTCTTTTTTGATGACTTCATGGATTTTAGGATTCACCCTTCGTTGGCTTTGAATTGTGGGCTTAAAGTCGTCCTCCATGAGAATTTTATGTGTGCAGAAGTGAGGATCAATTCCACGGATGTCGGAGATTTTCCAAGCGATAGCTCTTTTATGCTTCTTCAACACGGGGAAAAGGCGGGCCTTTTAGTCTTCTTTCAGATCCTTTGCGATGATGACCGGTAACTTCTCGTTATCTTCCAGGAAAACGTACTCAAGATGAGGAGGTAGGTCCTTAAGCTCGAGAGTGGGAGGATCCTCAATAGATGGTGAAACTAACGATGGATCATCATTAGTCACCTCTTTAGGAGCAGGAGGAGAGAACTGGTCTTCATTGAGAAGTCCTCTCAATAGTACGAATATCTTCGTCCCAATTGGTGGACAAATTATCATACTTAATATCGAGAGGACCCAAGCTAGCTTCGAAATCATCCAAATCACTTTCTCCAAAAGGAGTCAATGCTGGAGCAATTGAGGCAACGGTCTCAACATTGGGTAGAGAAGAAAGAGTACTTTTGCAAGCTCATGAAAATGTTCTTCACAAGCCTCATCGAGAACATCAATAGCATTAACACTCTCATATGAATAAGGTTGCTTAGAAATCTTACCCATGTTGAAGACAATTTTATCGTCACCAACTCCCATGATTATTTCGCCCGCGGCTACATCAATGAGAGTGCGACCGGTCCTCAGGAATGGACGTCCAACGATTAATGGAACACGGGGATCCATCTCGTAGTCAACGACGACAAAATCCGCCGGGAAGGTGAATTTGTCAACGCCAACAAAGACATCTTCGGCTATCCCCACTGGATAAGCAACCGTACGGTTGGCTAATTCCAAAGTCATTTTGGTGGGGACTAGCTCGGGGAGAGATAATTGCTTCCAAACAATTAAAGGCATTAAGTTTATACTGGCACCTAGATCGGCTAGGGCCATGCAATTCTCTACTCCCGGGAAGTTGCAAGGAATCAAGAAGCGACCCGGATCACCAAGTTTGGTGGGTAATTTCCTTAAGAGCACTACGGAGCAGTTCTCATTAAGTTGGGTCTGAGCGATGTCAAGAAGCTTTTCCTTATCACTTAGAAGATCTTTAAACATCTTAGCGTATTTGGGCATGTGAGCGAGAGCCTCGGCAAAGGAGATGTTAAAATTCAATTGTTTAAACATTTTTAGAAAGTTTGAAACCTGAATATCATCCTTGCTCTTTTGCTTCTCTTTCCTCAACCTTGAAGGATAAGGTATATTGGATGAAGAAGAAGGCTTTAAGGGAATAGGATCACTCACAACCACGGGTGGTGGGGAAATAGGGATAGAAGGTGAAAGAGGTGAGGAAAGTTGCTCTTTTCCTTGTTCACAATCACGGGTGGAGGTGTAGGAAGCTCGGGTTCCATATAACCTTTTCCACTACGAGTGGCGATTGCTTTCATCTCCCCTCTTGGATTCGCAACGGTGTTACTCGGGAGAGTACCCGAAGAAGAGGGTTGATTACTTTGGATGAGCGAACCAATCATATCACGAAGGTGAACCGCTTGATTATTAAAAGAGTTTTGCATGTTTGCATTAATTTCATTGCTGTGTTTTGCCATATCATTCCTTAGCTCGGCTCGAATATCGCTCCCTTGTTTCACCATGTCATTCTTCAAGTTGACAAATTGACTCTGAAGATTCGTCACCATCTCACGATTAGTCTTCATGAACGTCTCGACGTCTTGGTTTACTGCCATCGGTTGATTGAGAGGTGGAGCTTGGTAAGCTTGAGAATTTCCTTGAGTTGGGTATGGGTTTCTTTGGGATTGATATTGATTTTGAGCACGAGGTTGGGATTGGTTGTTTCAGTTATAGCTTTGTTGTTGGTTTTGGTTTGCAGGAGGGAAACCGGGAGGAGCAAGATAATTGTTGGAACGATAAGTTAGCAAGCCACGGTCTTCTTGAGGGCGGGCTTGATAGCCTCTCGTGGGATAAGTGCCGTAAGCTGCGTTAACGTTTTCAGAATAATTGCCTTGAGTGGAAGGACAATCATTATAAGAATGAGGGCCACCACATGTGTCACAAGAAATAGCAACGGCTTTAGCTTGTTGAAATTTGTTTGTGGCTATGGACATGAAATCTTTGTGCATACTCGCGATTTGTCGGGTAAGTTCGGATATCTCAGGATTGGAAGTAGTAGAAGAAACATTGACTCTCGAGTTAGATCTTGAGGATGCGGATGAATCCCAATTCTTGTGGTGAGTAGTCATGTTTTCAAGCAACTCTCGACACTCCTCCGGTCTCCTTTTCATAAAGGTACCACCGGCGGCGGCATTGATCGTGTCACGATCACGAAAAGTGAGACCATTGTAGAAGGTGTCAATGAGAGTGACGGGGATCATATTGTGATTTGGACAGCGGTCGATCAAATCATTATATCGTTCCCAAGCATCGAAGAGTGATTCATCATTTTCTTGCATGAATCCACTGATTTGGTTACGAAGGCTTGTGACCATGGATGGGGGAAAGTAGCGCGATAAAAAGCGTTGAGTCATGTCATTCCACGTATGAATAGAATTCTTAGGAAGACGGTCAAACCATTTTTCGGCATGGTGTGAAAGCGAGTGGGGAAAAAGTTGGAGGCGAAGGTCATCCATAGAAACACCGGAGCACTTCATGCTTTGGGTAATGGTAATGAATTTGTCGAGGTGTTTGTTGGCATCATCATCCGGAATTCCACGAAATGGGTTCGTTTGCACTTGCTGGATCATGTGATGCTTCAACGAAAACTCCTGAGCCGTGACGTGCATCGGCGCAATCGGGCCTCCGTGGTTCGTAAATCAGGTAGGTGGACATTGTTGTTCTTATTATTCAAATTGGGTTGAGGTGGGTGATTATTGTTGTTATTAACACCAGCCATATCTAAATCTTCACGAGTCTCGGGCTCAGAATAGTTGGAAGATCTAGTACGCATACAACTGCAGAAGAAGAATATACACAGAGAATAATGATATAATCTTTTTGGTGCAAAACCTTTTGAAAAGAATTGCTTTTTAATGATTTTTAAATGTTTTTGTATTTTTGAAGAGTTTGATATTTTTTTGGATTTTTGAAAAAATTTTAAAGCAAGGAAAATAACGTTCAAAGAACGGATCCCAAAATTCAATGCGTCTCTCACTAAAAACCGTTAATCGTAATGAAAAGAGCCGGCAGCGGCGCCATTTAATACTTGGTTTTTTACCCCTTGTATCAAAATTCGTAGTCCCAAGTCTTTTCGAATTGAAAACCGGTCTTAAGTGCGACTCAATCGTCTTTTGGTGAATCAAGAGAATGGTTTGGTTTGTTTGTTTTAAACTATTAGCAAGTAATTAAAGTGTCGTTGAGTAAAATGGAAGAATAAAGATTAATACTAAAATGACAAGTAGAAATAAATGCTCGTAAACTTAAAGGTAACAATGGAAAAATACTAGCACACTAAATAAAACTAACACTTGGAAAACACTCTAAAAATAAGAACTTAGTTGAAAAGTACTAAAAGAAAGTAAGATCGGAATAAACCAAAACAACTCAATCGGAATAAGCCAAAAGGTGTCCCGATCGGAATGTATTCCGATCGGTTGATCGGAAAGTTGGAAGGACTTGCGATCGGAATATGTAACAAGAAAGGGGCAATCGGAATACTACTCAAGGTTCCAAATCGGAATGTTCAACGAAGGCTACCAATCGGAATGATGGGAAAACAATTACAATCGGAATATGAAGCAAGGAGCCAGATCGGAATACTTGTGGTGTGATCGGAAAGACAAAACCCTTTTCCGATTGGACTCAATCGGAAAGAGGGGTGGGTTCGGTCGGAATAAGTGATGTAGTTTTTTTTGCAACCCTTTAGGAAAAGAGAGACAAAGTAGTGGTGAGTATTAAACAAACGGCTTTAGGAAAAACCAAGTGTTAATGACCCAAATGAATTCAAGTTCGTTTCCCAAGGAGGCTAGTGCGCTGTGTATTGAATTGATATTGATTTGTGATTATATGATTGAGAAAGAAATGGGATTAGAAGAGAAAGACGGTTACGAAAACGGATTAAACTAAGACGAAAAAGGCGATCACGCAAAACCGTAAATAGTACAAAAAATTAAAATTTTAACCTAAAAATTCCTAAAAATTACTAAAAATCCACAATAAAATTCTAAGAGTTTACAAAAAATCCAAACTTGTTAAAACCTTTTAATTAATTAGATAATGACTTTTTAATGCTAATTAAAGCCCTAAAAATCACAATAAATTATTAAAAGTCCCAAACAATATTTTCAAGTTTTTAAACCTCAAAAATGACCTAATTAAGCTAAAAACTATTTTTAAAAATTTTAAAACCAAATTAAACTATTTTTAAACACTTAAAAACTATTAAAATCTATTAAAACTTAAATTAATTCTAGAAAATAAATGAAAAGTCCGAAAAAGATTTGGAAAGTGACAAAACTCCTAATTATGTGTTTACAAGCTAGGAAAAATGAAAAAAAGTAGAAAAAACAAACTTTCTATTTTTAGTAATAAAATAATATTAAAATAATCAAAAAAATAAAAAGTTTATAAAATAATTCTAAAAAATTACCAAAAATCCTAAATAATGTAACTAAAAAAAAATGTGATTAAAAGTTCCTAAAACCTTTTATTTAATTTTATATTAAATTTTAAAGTTCCTAGAAAACCCTAAAATCAAATAAAATTAAAAATTATACTTTTTGAAAAATTTTTGTGATGTAAACCTCAGAAATATAAATCAAAACCTAAAAACTATTTTTCTAAAAATTAAAACCTATTTTAGCTATTTTTAAACTAATTAAATACAAACGGGTAAATAAAAAGTGATAAAAAATAAATAAAAGAAAGGAAAAATTCAAAGTTAGTGCAAAAAAAATCCTAAACTCAATAACAAACACAAGAAAAATGAAATCAGTCCAAAAAGCTAAACCAATAAGCTTTAATAAGCTTATTTAGCCACGGCTTAATTTAGAAAAGCCCAACTCAAAACTGCTTAAGTATATTGTGGTTTGAATACTTAGTAGTCAAAGTCCCTAGGGCGCAACGGTATGGTGTGTGTGTGGTGAGAGGAGTGGCACAGGTTCGAGTCCTGGCCACGTCCTTTTTGATCTTTTATTTTTTTTCTTTTTAACTTTAAAAAAAAAACTCAAAACCAATTACTTAATTTACTCTAAAACACAAGTACTAATCCAAATTAACAAGATTTAAAGCTTAGGAAAGCAAAAACGTGCCCAGATAAGCACTAGTATCTGATGAACACACAAGTGTTTATTCACTTGTGCAAATTGAACCAAGAGGACTTGGTCCTTGATTTGTGGTGTTATTTGTTGGACAAGAAGGCACCCTTATACTCTGTTGAGTATAAGGAGTCAAATCAATCACAAAAACAGGCAAGTATAGGCACAAATTCAAGCACAAAAGACCAAAGAAAGTTTTCTGATAAGGCTTTATGAACAAGTTGCTGGTTCAAATGACACACAAGTGAGATTCCACACTTCAATCAAAGCACACAATGATACTAATTGGCTTACAAGAGAACACAAACCCTTAAACAACCTATATCCTAGCAGACTATCAAACTTGATGGATCAAATTCAACAAAACAAGCAGAAAAGGCAGTTTTCTGATTAAGGCAATGTTTTCAAAATTTTAAGCATGCAAATGTTTTAAAACCCTTCCAAAATGAAAACCAATAGCATGTATCATCTTCTAACAACCAAAGGAGTATGTTTAACCAAGTTTCACACAAGATTAACAACAATTTGACCAACTAAAACCTTAATCCAAACACCCCTTAAATTTACTGAATTCAAAATTAACAAAGCAACCCTATTCAAATTCAATCCAAACTGAATCAAATTACTTATAGCATGCATACAACCCTAATTGGAGCAAAATTAAGCACTTAAACTAACACTTAACAAATTCTCACAAATATCATGCAAAATCACATAAAACTGAATATTTTGAAAAATGGAAAAGAGAACAAGGATGCTACCTTGTTGGGCCTACATCCAGGCCCAACAATGACTGAATAGTCACCTCCAAACAAGCCCGGGCTTGTGCTGAACTTTGTTGAGATTCTGATGAAGTTTTGCTTAACAAAAATGAATAAGATTGGTTCCTTTTTGAATCTGCTAAGAGATAAGGGAACAAAGTTGTGTACAAGCTTAAGAGCTTGCCCCTAGCTTATAGATTAAGCTAGAAGGAAACCTTAGCTTATGGGAAAGATTATGATAAGCTAAAAAAAATATGACCAAACAAATGACTTATTTAAGCTTGGGTACCCACTACACCAGAACAAGCCATGGTGTCTTGGACATACACAAGCTCAAACACCATCACACCAACACACTTAATCACCATTTTATCAGGTTTTTAATGAAATTTAAGATTTAAGAAAAAAACTTGAAAAGAAAACAGAAACTTGGAAACTTGGAAACCTTTGCTGAAAATTAAACCAAACTCAAACAATTATAACTTAAATCAACTGAAATGTAATATGGAACTTGTTTTCATCACCAACTCTTAACTTAGTTTCTCATTCAGAACAAAAAGATTTACAAGGTTGTGAAAACATGAAAACAAGAACAACCCTCTACTATGTCCTATAAGGCCTTTATATAGAGGCTTACAAATGATTCTAGAACTGGTAAGAAGCTAAAACCCTAATGACTTGAACTTCCCAACTTGCCCTTGGACGATTTTGAATTTTTAGTCAAAAATATGCCATGTGAAGATCTTTGGACTATTGTGGGGGTGCCAGCATTGAAAAGAGGATCTTGGTCGTCCATTTTGCCTTTGGGAGCACGAAAATGCTGTGAGTCGTTGGTTTGCTGTCATCTTTTTGTTTGGGAGTGAATAGTGGGGCAGGGGAGGGTGGTGGAAACATGTGAGGTGAGCATGATGGGGGTTTAAGGGTGGGATTGGGTTTAAGTGATGATTAATCAAGGATCTGGAAAGTATTACCCAAAAACCCTTTGTTTTACTCTTAATTCGTCCTGGAATATTAGGGTTTATGGGGTGGGTTAAGAACAGGTTTAATCCAAATTGGGGGCTAATTTATTTGAATTAGTGTTTGGGTGGGAAAATTAAACTGATTAATTAAATCGGTTTGAGTGAGTGGAGAGGTGACGTGGTGAGGAGGGACGTTTTGATTGGGTGTGGGGTGGAAGTGGGTGATGTGGCAGTTTGTGAGTGGGTGGATGGAGTTTGGCTGTCTGGCAGGATTGACCCCTCATGTTTCATTCTTTGTTCAAGTTGTTTTAAATGGCTATCAACGCCTAAATAACAAGTAACAACTTTAGGGCAGTTGTCATTTTTGGCACAAATACTTCCAAACTTGAAACAAGGACTAAACATGCAATTTCTTCATTCTTCAAGGGCTGTTCTTGACATGTCTTCATACTTTAAGGCTTTGACTTGTTTGTTGACTTCTTGGAGGACCATTATTGACAATTTAGTTTTGTTGAGGGACTAAATTTGCCAATTCTTCAAAGTTAAGGGTCCTTTTTGTAATTTTGACAAACTTTAGGGACCAAACTTGTAATTATGAAGATACAAGGGTATAAAGTGTCAATTCTTCAAACTTGGAGGACCAATCTTCATAAGTCTTCAAATCTTCAAGGACTTTCTTTGGAAAATTCTTCATTAGGGCTTGGTTCATCGTGCGGCTTCGTTTCCCGTGTTCGTTTTTGATTGATTCTTGTGATCTTTTGTCATTTTCTCAATATCCGTACCTAAAATACACAAGCAACAAACACAAGCATATATTTGGGTATTTTGATGATATTTAATGCATTTTAAGCCCTATTTGGACGATGAGACTATGTATAAAAGCAGTCTCATCACTCCCCCATACTAAACCATTGCCGTGCCCTCACGCAATGCTAGAATAAAGTATCTTAGCATCCCCCAAAATTCATTTTATTCACTTTATTGAAATGATAAACTAGCTACACTACTACTATTACTACTACTTGCGTTTTAGACATAATGTATGATTTTCATCGCAAAATGGGACGTTTAGGTTCATAGAATAAGAACACGTGAATGCTTCGTTAGAAATAATTTCATCGTCCTCGATTTTCACTCCAATTCCATGCCAAGCGTGCAACGAGATCATTGTCATTATAAGTTAGTAATGCTAACACTACTCATATGCCCTAATCACGTACTTATCCTCCCATTATTCCTAAGTTGTATCTCTTATATTTTATATTGTCTTGAATGTTTCACGAGGATACATTGTTTGACTTATGCGATAATAGAGATTTAGGTCTAAAAATAGAGTCCTAACGGTGTAACTAAGACCATCAAATCAATAACCCCTCCTAATAGACAACGATGTTAAAAAATTAAGTTGACAAGAAGAATCGATAAACACGGTTTTATAACGGTTTTGAACATGAGACTTATTACCAAGACTTTTATACGCCCCCTAACGGAAGGGCCTTATTATCTTTGGTTTACCTCCATCTTTTATTCAACTTCGCCATGAAGCTTTTATTATGACTTCGGTCTTGCCTTGCCTTTTATTATCCGCCTCATCGGTGGTTTTATTAGCCAAAGACGTATATCCTCACGCTAAAGCGAATTTTGGATCTTTAAAGCCTCGAAGATTAAGGCTTGATTCACTTTCAATTTTGCATAGATTTTTGGCCTTGTGGGGCTTCAAATTGTTTGCTAGATTTAGGTGAGCACTTGAAATCTTATTATTGGGTGAAGCTTTTGATTATTCGGGTGCCAATACTTCAAAACCGTGACGCTGGCGATACCTTAATGTCTTCCCAATTTAATTACACGGAAGCTACTAGAAAAGACTAGAAACCCAACAATCCTAACTAAACCGCTAAGTCAATATTTATTAAGCAAAAAATATTTACAAGCGAAGGGAGAATAAGCAAATAACGAGAACACATGAGTTTTTGAAAGAATACGAGTACTCTACGTTTAGCATAGTAACTTATAATTAACTCTATCATTTCTCGTCCTCATTTAAGAGACTTAGCCTAATGTGTAGTTAAGGAATCAAAGCTAAGTGCTCAACACGCACGGTCGAGTCAAAAATTACTCTTATTCTCGCCATTGGAAAACCTACATTCGTGTCTTCAAACACTTATAAAACATGAGAAAAATTTTAAAATTTGGCCATTTTTAGCCTTATTTTGCAACAAAACGATAAACAAAAAGATAAAATTTGGAAAGCGTGAAGGTTTGGCAAGGCAAGTATCTATTCACCCCCCCATACTAAAGTTAAACATTGTCCTCATTGTTTCGAGTCTAGGGGTGCAAACACCCCCATACTAGAGACGTAGTCGAATGCCTAATCTAGCATGGAAAGGGTGTAACCAATAAATTAATAGCCGTTTATGAAGTGTGCTAAAAACCTAAGGTTAGAACATCAAAAGGATATATCATGGATATTGAGAAATGTCTCCAAAGCCAACGATCGAGTGCTCCCATAACGAACACGAGAGGCTCCAATCGTGAAGATCATGATCTAAAAACCACAATTCACAAACAACCACGAAACAAAGGTTGGAAGGGCACAAATCCCCACACGTAAGCTACATTAGAAAGCGATAATATGTACATGGATAAGCATGGGACTCCCCCACGAGGCACCTCGTTTTTGATTACCGAGTCATGAGCTCGACTCGATCCCCTCAATACTAATTATCATTGGGGAAGGTGACTTGGTCGAGGTAGTTCAAGGATGGAACTTCCCCGCCAAAGTAGTGCTTCAACCTATGTCCATTCACCTTGAAGTTAGGACCATCATCTTGAGCTAGCTCGATGGTCCCATACGGGAACACTTGAGTCACGGTGAATGGACTGGACCAACGGGATTTCAACTTACTGGAAAAGATTTTTAATCTTGAATTAAAAAGCAAAACTTGATCCCCAATGTTAAAAACCCGGTTTTTAATTTTGGAATCATGCAACTTTTTAGTTTTCTCTTTATAAATCAATGAATTTTCATAAGCAATGTCTCTCAATTCATCCAATTCATTCAATTGCATTTTCCGGTGTTTTCCCGCGGTCTCCATATCATCATTACAATGCTTTAGGGCCCAATAAGCCTTGTGTTCTAACTCGATAGGCAAATGACAATTCTTTCCATACACAAGCTTATAGGGAGTGTACCCAATGGGCGTCTTATGAGCGGTCCTAAAGGCCCATAAAGCATCGTCTAACTTATCCGACCAAGATTGTCGGTTTTCCCCAACGGATCTCTCCAAGATCCTCTTCAATGCTCGATTTGAAACCTCGACTTGCCCACTCGTTTGTGGGTGATAAGCCTTAGAAAGCCGATGTGTAACCCCATATTTCCTTAGAACCCTTTCGAATTGGTCGTTACAAAAATGGGTTCCACGATCGCTTATGATAGCACGAGGGGTTCCAAACCGAGAAAACAATTGCTTCAAAAACTTGACTACCACACGAGCATCATTGGTGGGCAAGGCCTTGGCCTCCACCCACTTAGAAAGGTAGTCAACCGCAACGATAAATTTCGACCAAACGTCAAAGATCTCACATACTTGAATGATATTTTGTGGCATTTCATCTTTTTGTGAGGCTTTTCCTTGTCGTTGGCATGAATCACAAGACTTCACAAGATCTTGTGCATCTCGGTAAATAGTAGGCCAAAAGAAGCCGGCATCAAACACCTTTTTAGCCGTGAGATTAGCACCGTGGTGACCACCCGTGGGTCCTTCAAGGCAAGCTCTAAGGATGTTAGAAGCTTCGGTGCCAAATACACAACGTCGGATGATTTGATCCGCACAAGTTCGAAACAAGTAAGGGTCGTTCCAAAAGTAGAACTTGACGTCACGAAAGAATTTTCGTTTTTGTTGAGTCGTCATACCCTTAACGATGAAGTTACCCGCATGGTAATTTGCAAAATCCGCAAACCATGGGGTAGAAGAATCAAGCTTAGAATTCACTACACCAAGTGTCTCGAGCGGAAATGTTTCGGTGATTTCCTTAGGCTCGTAAACACTTTGGTGAGGATCTTCTAAACGAGAGAGATGATCGGCCGCTAGATTCTCGGCTCCTTTTTTGTCAACGATTTTGTGATCAAATTCTTGAAGGAGGAGAATCCAACGAAGTAATCTCGGCTTAGCATCTTGCTTTGCCATGAGATACTTAATAGCCGAATGGTCCGTATACACTATGTATTTCGTCAAGACTAGATAAGGTCGAAATTTATCAAATGCATACACCACGGCAAGGAACTCCTTTTCCGTTGTAGTGTATTTAAGTTGAGCCTCGGTCATCGTCTTGCTAGCATAGTGAATAGGCAAGAAGTGCTTATCATGACTTTGCCCCAAAACGGCCCCAATAGCGTAATCACTAGCATCACACATAAGCTCAAAGGGGAGGTTCCAATTGGGAGCAACAAGAATGGGAGCTTCGGTAAGTTTCCTCTTAAGGATTTCAAAGGCTCGTACACAATCTTCGTCAAAGACAAAACGTGCCTCTTTTTCAAGAAGATGTGTAATAGGTCGAGAAATCTTTGAAAAGTCCTTGATGAATCGACGATAAAAGCCCGCATGGCCTAGGAAACTCCTAACTCCCTTGACGGTTTTGGGTTGAGGTAATTTGGCGATGACGTCTACCTTAGCTTGATCTACCTCAATCCCCGATTTCGAGACCTTGTGCCCTAAGACGATTCCACTCTTAACCATAAAATGACATTTTTCCCAATTGAGCACAAGGTTGGTTTCCTCACAACATTTTAACATTCTCTCAAGGTTCGGCAAACACGAAGTGAAAGAATCACCAAACACGGAAAAGTCATCCATGAAGACTTCCATCGTCTTCTCGATCATATCATGAAAAATAGCCATCATGCACCTTTGAAAGGTTCCCGGTGCATTACAAAGTCCGAATGGCATTCTACGATAGGCAAACGTTCCATATGGACACGTAAACGTAGTTTTTTCTTGATCACGAGGATCGATGGGAATTTGGAAGTAACCGGAAAAACCATCTAAAAGCAATAGAAATCGTTTCCCGCAAGACACTCCAACATTTGGTCCATGAAGGGCAAGGGAAAATGGTCTTTTCGAGTGGCTTCATTCAACTTTCGATAGTCAATGCACACTCTCCATCCGGTCACGAGTCTAGTGGGAATTAACTCGTTGGCATCGTTTGGCACAACGGTCATGCCTCCCTTTTTAGGGACACAATGAATAAGACTCACCCAAGGGCTATCGGAAATAAGGTAAATCATTCCCGCGTCAAGGAGTTTAAGGACCTCCTTTTTGATGACGTCGTGAATTTTGGGGTTCACCCTCCTTTGACTTTGGATTGTGGGCTTGAAATCCTCCTCCATTAAGATTTTGTGGGTACAAAACTTGGGATCGATCCCCTTAATGTCGGATAACTTCCACGCAATCGCCCCTTTGTGATCCTTAAGAACATCGACAAGTACGGTTTTCTCATCATTCGAAAGATCCTTCGCAATAATAACCGGCAACTTGTCGTCCTCCTCCAAATAGACATATTCGAGGTGAGGAGGTAAATCTTTCAACTCGAGGATAGGTGGTTCCTCAAGTGAAGATTTGGGCTCGATACTCATAACCTCCTCGGGTGGAGGAAATGGGAAATCGTTGAGAAAATCCTTGATAATCGAGAAGTCCTCATTGTTGTCCCTAATATGTGATGTTATACTACACGAATTAAAGAAAGAAAGGAAGATATGAGAAGAATTCTAGAGAGAGAAATTAGTGAGAGAAAGTAGAGAGAAAACTGGTTGGTGAAACTTGTGGAATATTAGATTAGAGAAAATGAAATGACCAACACCCTTCCTAACATGCTAGGAAGGGTTTATATAGCCTTTGCTTACATGTAGCTTAATGGGCTATATGATCATGGGCCGGGCTTTCCTTTTGGGCTTTGGTTACTTATTAATGAACCTTAGCTTAAAGTTAAGCCCGTAATAACACGACTAATATACTACCTATTACAACGTTCTAAAATACGATACATAATACACATATGACCGAGCATTCTTGTTTGGCTCAAAATTTTGAGGCTAACAATCTCCCCCAATGAGAGGTCATAAACCTTAGTCATTTAGGAAATTTGTAGAGATTACTAATCTCGCCATAAATGAGTCTTGAACGTGTAATCGTAGTTTTGTTCCTTCATGCTGTGATCTTTGAGCCTTTGTCGTTGTCTTTCGACTTTGTCTTTAAGCTTGAGATCTTCAAATCATACTTGACTTGTCTTTGCCATCTTGCGATCTTGTGTCTTCATCCACATGCTCTCACTATTTGTTGAATATGTCTTTAGGCATGAGTATGTGATTTCTGAATCATTGACTTTGCTGAGTACACCGTGACGCCACCTTCTCGAGACAAAACATAGACACGGACTGAATGGCTTTGACATTCGTCCTAAATTGGTAGCGTTTTACCTCCGGTCGGTGAAGACCGTTATACGATATTAAATATCGTACCTGTGATCAGGTAGATTCAATTAAGAATCTCCTTGACAGGGTTTCGCGGCTGTACTAGCCGTTCTCTTTACTCGACCGTCTCAAAGCAAGACTGCGAACATAAAGAGTGAATCAATTGGATAAATATCCGCTTGATTAAAGTCGTCAATTCAAATTCCTGGAACAAGTGTGATTCATAAAGAATCTTACCATTGTTGCTTTCCAGTTGACACAAGTTTGATTCATAAGAATCTCACAAGTCACCTACCGTAGCGCTGTTTGATGTTGACGCTAGAAGGATTTCAATTCGTCACTGTGGATATTAATGAATATCACTCTGAATGTTCGGGCAAGACCATAAAGATATTGCGTAGAAACCTGAAACGAGTTTGAATCAATTCAAAATCAAACCACTGTTGCTTTTCAGTTTTTGCACATGTTCAATTCATAAAGAATCTTGCATATGACCTACCGCAGTGCTGTTTGATGTTAACACTGGAAGGATTTCCACTCATCATTGTGAATACTAAGTAGTATCACTCTGAGTGTTCTAGAAATATCGCAAGGATGTAGCGTAGGACTCTCTTGATCTTCATCCGTGTGTCCTAACGAGATTTGATTGATCTCTTGGCTCTAGACTCGATTTGTGCACTTTTAGTGGTCGGAGGCTGGAGCAGATGCCACCTATTCAATATCAACTATCTCGAAGTGAGAAAGTCAATAGAAGTCATGTTGTTCTCCGTGACAATAAAACAAACTTCTTTTGAGAGAAGCCTGAGTAGCTAGGAAAGGGTTGTGCTTCACATTACTGGGTCCATGATGAGTTTGTCTTCATGATGAGTTGACCCGGTTTCTGCCTAAGTTGTATGGAGGGCTTCTTTCTTTAGACCCTTTATCCTTACATTTCTTTTTCATTCTTCAACCCCTTCAATGCTTACCAAGACATCATTACTAGCACCTTGTTGTGATTGTTCCAGTGCTAGCATCAGTACTTAGTCGGCATTCTGCTACGTTCGCATTCTACTCCATCTTTCCTAAGGACTTCTAATAATCTATTGGATTGTCCCTGGGAAGATCCCTCCGGTTCTGGTTGGATCATAGGACTTAAACCTAACCACCCTTTTGACACCAATAACGTCGTGAATTAAAGATGTTGTGGGTATTTGATCGTAACCATGAAAACCACTTTAAATTCTAACAAAGTGTTTGAAAACATTTAACACCTTGCTAGTTTTGTCGTTTCAGAAATGCTCCCCCTTCACATGTGCATCGATAATCGAAAGTGTTTCGCACATGTAGGTAAGAGTTAAAGTGCTTGAGTCTTATATTAGATCACATTTTAATCACATTTTCTCCCCCTATCTCTAATATATAAAATCTTTTGATATTAGAGATACCAAATTTGATTAAAATATATTTAGAAAAAATAGTCTTGAAATCTCTGGGAGAAAGATGTGTTAATCTTTTGCATGAAGTTAGAATGCTACCCCTCAAAAATTGATCCAATTGAATTATCATTGTGAGGATATGATCCACATTTCACTTTTTGATGATGAGAGTTGTTGAACACACAATTTTTGAAAGATTTTGAATATCATTGAATAATTCTTGAAAAAAATTGTGTTCAACGCTTTTTGAAAAATCAATTCTTTTTGTCGAAAGGTTTTTCTAAAGCATAAACTTGAGTTCATAGACTTTGAATGTCTTGATGAATCCACTCAAGTGTAAGAAGATTTCTCTTCTTTTGCTGAGGGTAAGGGTACTAAATCGTACACTCCCCCGTGAACATAGTTCCGGGTTGCAATCTGAAAGTGATTACAAGCCATTGGGTTGAGCTCAAAACGTTGAATGTTTTGTGACAAGCTCAACCCAAGATAGATTGCTCTACCCGTTGGTTAGGATAAGTTATCTTTAAAGATACACTTACCTTTATATGAAGTTCGAGTTACAGTCTGACATTTAACTGTAAGTCGTTTACATGAGCTTAAAAACTTTGAATGTTTTTATCGATAGCTCATGACCGAGAAATTTTATTTTCCCGTTGTTGAGGATAAGTAATCATCGTGATCAACTTTCCTTTCTTTGAAGTACGAGTCACAATCTGAGGTAATTGTAAATCATTAAAATGACATGTTTTGAAAACTATTTACAACTTTCATTCGAGCTTTATGTACACACCCGTGTCGTTATTGAGCGACATTTCTAGGTACGTCCATATTATCGATACTGAAATACATGTCGAAAATAATATTTTTGGTCTTTTGAAAGTTTTTCCATTTTTTTTATTTTTTTTTTCTATGGATATTTACATTTTATTATATTTTTGTGTTTTCTCAAGTTTTTCAAAAATAATCCAAAATAGACTTTTGTACAGCAGAAGAAGGTGATATAGAATGTACAGAATTGGAACCCTTTGAAGAAGGAGAAGTGGGTTCAGAATCCGCTGTTGTACCTGCAATCACAGAAGAAGAATTTGCACAAATACTAGAATTAGGAGTTACAAATTCCTTTTCAGCGTGTAGAACAGTAGCATTAGTGCTGGTGCAGGTGTCATCACTCTTCTCTATTGGAATCCACTTAAGACCAACTTCTGTGAATATCCGACCCGTTGGTTTCCACTGAAGACTAGATTTAGGAGTAGCTTTCTCTTGCACAGCGGAAGACTTCTTTGGAGAGAAACTATGTCCTTGTTGAATCCACGTTTCAGATTTGGTGTGGTTGCTTTTCTTTACGATGGGTTTGTATCTCCTTGTTGTCTTATGGGATTCTGTATTCGATCTCCGTTCAAAGGAACGAGATTTGACCTCATAGAGGTATTGTAAAATGCAATGGTCATGATTTCCATTTTGAATGCCCTTTTTGCAAGTGGGACATACAGGGAATTTGGGATTCACGAAAGTACTTGTATTCCTTTGTTTTCCAAATCGTTCAGGCATAGTGTTTGAAACACGACTATTCATGGATGGTTTCCAATTCCTAGATTGCTGAAGAGGGATCCTAGGTTTTGGTTGACGACCATTAGGAGTGTGTGGAACTCTAGCGGGATTTGGTGAACTAGGTTTTTCATACACTGGTTTGTCTTTCTGAATCTTCCCTTTTTGTTTCGCATCCTCTAGGTTGTGGGTATGAACGAGGTCATTTGAACCTACAGATTCCTTTGTGGACGTGAATGTCACACGTTTTGGAGGAGTCCTAGAAGTGCTAGGTGCATTCACATGGTTGGGTTTAGCAACAATATGCTTTCTAAATGGGGGAACATAGGGTGATATGGATGGTTTTGGAACACTTGGTTGCATATCAGTCTTAGGGGGTAGCCTAGATTTCATATGAGAAGAATTGGAGAACGGAGTCGGTTTTCCTAAGATAGACGGCTTTGGATCCTTGTAGGCATTGGGTTGTCGAACAACAGGTTTCACAACTTTAGGTTCCACGATTTTCCCACCCATTTTAGCAACGAGTTTCTGCAACTCTGCTATCGCTCTGTCCCTGTCTTGTAATTGAGCTTTCAACCCTTTAATTTCCAAATTCTGTTCATGCATTTCTCGAAATGTTTGGGAAAGTTTTTCTTGCAATTTATTATCATGTGGAAAACTACCAACTTCTTTTTGCAGAGCAAGTTCAAGTGAATGACAATGTTTTTGAAGGAAATCTGTTTTGTGTTGAAGTAACTCAAAAGCCTTTTTGTCAACATTTTCTTTACAAGACGTTCACATTCTTTGATCTTATCAAGATATTAGCATGCAACTTCAGAATATTCGTCAATATCAGCACAAGATGTAAAATAAGCACACATAACATCTTTAGAAATGCATTCTTGCAAGAGTAAATCATATTCATCTGAAAAATCAGACTTCTCCATTTGAAGATCATCAATGTGTTTCTCAAGAGATTCAACGTATTTTAAATCATCATACATTTCAGTCCGAATGAAATCCTCAAGTTGAAGAATAGTTTCTTTAATCAACGCCGTGTTAGGAATTAAGAGTTCTTTCACAAGCAAGGTAATATCTTGAGGAATCGGACGTGTCCACTCAGCATTTTCACGTTTGGCCCAGTCTCTTTCAACAATAGATTTAACATTATCTATGTGGTGTTTAAGAATACCTAATGTTTTCCTACTCTTGCTTTTAGATTCATCTAGAGGGAGGTAGTTTATGTATTTGTAAACATTAGATTTCTTAGGGGCAAATGCTTTCTTCCATTGAATTCTCTTTTGTTTGCATTCTAGAAACATTTCCTCACGAGTTTTCTGAGTTTGTTTGTTGAAAAGACCATAAAGACTATTCTCATAAGCATAATTATATGGTTTCACAAACTCCTTATTGACAAGTGGTTGACTATCATCATCCCAAAGGGCAGTCTCTTCAATATTGGCACTAACAGGCATGCAATCAAGATCTGTCCTTTCAGTCTCATCAAGATAAAGACACGGGTTCGCAGCTTGAGCTTTGGCAAGGTACTCAGGACTTGCAAAGCTAGCTTGACCCTTAAACATTGATGGAGGTGCTAGCATTCTTACGGATTGAATAGAATCATGCGTTTTATAAACAACGTTCTTCAAAAATTCGACTTGTTCTTCTAATTTTGTTACTTTTTCAGTTTCTTTCTCGTATCTACTTTTGAAGTCTTGTTTTAACGCATCTACCTCTTGTTTCTTATCCTCAAGAATTTTAGCAGAATCAGTAGTGGTCATAGAGAGCTTTTGTTCAAGTTCGTTAACTATGGTATTTGCAAGGTACGTTTTTTGACGTTCATCCATTAAGAAAACATTATATTGACGCTTCTCTTTGGCTAATAACTCAAGAGTTGTATTATATTTGTTTTCAAAATCGTCCTTTTGACTTTTTAACGCACTACCCTTGTACCCCTCAAGCTCTTTGGTCTTTTGAAGAAGCTCAGCCCTATTACGTTCAAGGGTCTCATTAGATTTAATTAGAGCGACTTTGCATTCTTCAAAGTTTTGAGTGAGCGCTGTGTTTGCCTTCTTTAATTGCTTTTGATTCTTTCTAGTTTCATTGACATCTTTTTGTAAACTAGCAATTAAATTAGCAAGCGCGACACGCTCCTCATCATCATACTCATTTGCATGTTGATCATCCTCAAACTCATTATTGCACATGTCTGATGAATTGGGTGTGGTATTGCTATCAACCTTTTCCGTCATACATGTGTCAATAAGGTTTGTTGTTTGATCACTATGCTCATGCGTATTGGCATTGGCAAACACATTAAATTCAGCATTGTGTACCTCTTCCAATAGCTCAGAATCGTAAACAGGACCATTATCATAGGAAGGTGTATTGCTGATGACATTCTCAGAGTCGATGTGTTGTTTGTCAGAGCTGCTGTTGTCTTTCCCAGAGTTGTTATGTTCATTCTACTCACCATGCGTTGTTTTCCCTGTTCTGGAGCTGTCAGTTGCATTACTCGATATTGTCTCGTTACTTACAGTTGAGACTGGACTCGTATCCACTCCATGAATCTTTGCAACCGTGCACTCTTGCATTTTCAGCCTTTTGTCATTCATCTTCTTGATCATGTCTTTTGCATGAAGTAGGCGTTCATCCAAAAGCCTTTCAATTGATTCCATGTTTCCAAAAATCAAGTCTCTGAATGATTTTGCTTCCATTGTAGTGTAGTCTTTGAAGTGTTGATTTGCATCTCGAACTTCGGACTCAAAATTGGGATTCTTGAATAGCTTTGAAGCAAAGAATGGTTGAAACGGTGTTCTGAGTGTTTTGAAGGCTTTCTTGGAATTTGTCTCATGGAGGTTTTTGTTGAGTAATTCATTCTCAAGATTCTTCAAGTGGTCTCTTAAGTCATAAGTGAACGTGCGATGATTATTTCCGAAAAAGGAATGAAAAGCACGCATATACAAAGGATTGTACGAGAAGGTCTCTCTTTCCAGACGTTTTAGATTCGTTTTAAGATCACTGAAAGCTTGCATACAACGTTGTTTAAGGACTTGTTCTTGTAGTTGCATCTCTCGTTCTTCTCTGTCTGAACACGCATTGCTCGTTTCCATGATGATGGTGTCTCAGTTGATGAAGTGACTTCGGATCTTAAGTAGATATGGTGTGATTGGTTTGTGGTTGCAATTTCGTAAATTCCGATTTTTTCCCAGTCCGACAATAAATTCCTCAGTCCGACAAAACGGTAAGCTGAAAAATTTGTCTTACCAAATTTTGAAATCAAGTCCGATATAGCCAAAAACTAATAGAGAAAAATTTTGAAAAGTGAAAAATTTTGACAAAAATAAAACCTAAAAATGGCCTAAAAATTTGAATTTTGGTCCGAAAATTTGAATTTTTGGTCGAAAAAATTTTCGTATCGCCAAAATTTGAAATCGAAGCTTAAATGGCCTAAAAATGGTCTAGGAAAAAGTAAATTTTAAGTCGTGTAAACGATATTACGAAACTAGTCTAGATGGTGGCTAAGTCGAAAAAATACTCGAACAAAATTTAGCTAAACAAGTCATCGGAATGTGCGATCGGAATGTCCATCGGAATGTGCCATCGGAATGTCCATCGGAATGTTCATCGGAATGTGGCTTAGATCGCAATGCACTGTCGGAATCCCAGATCGCAATGTTCAGATCGGAATATGTTCTGATCAGAATGTGTCTAAAACAAATTTGGCAGAGTAACGACTCAAAAATCCCTTGAAACCGTCGGAATCCCAGATCGCAATGTACGATCGGAATGTCCAGATCGGAATAGGGTATCGGAATCCTTAGATCGCAAAGTAGAACCTAGTGGTTATTGCGATCTGACCTCAAAATACTTGTACTTTCCGATGGGTACCTTTGCAAGAATTTCGGAAAGATGAAAAACAAGAAATTTTTAACTTTTGATCCAAAAAACTTGTGTTTTAAGCCAAAAACCAAGATACCCAAATCACTATGGCACGAATAAAGAACTTATACGACGTGAAGAACACTAAAAACATGAAAAATCTTGAATTTGTGGTAGAAAGAAGGATTAAAGCAAATAAATCAAATGAAAACGCAACAACCAATCACAAAACTACCCCATGGCGATTGATACCAATTGTTGTCCCTAATATGTGATGTTATACTACACGAATTAAAGAAAGAAAGGAAGATATGAGAAGAATTCTAGAGAGAGAAATTAGTGAGAGAAAGTAGAGAGAAAAATGGTTGGTGAAACTTGTGGAATATTAGATTAGAGAAAATGAAATGACCAACACCCTTCCTAACATGCTAGGAAGGGTTTATATAGCCTTTGCTTACATGTAGCTTAATGGGCTATATGATCATGGGCCGGGCTTTCCTTTTGGGCTTTGGTTACTTATTAATGAACCTTAGCTTAAAGTTAAGCCCGTAATAACACGACTAATATACTACCTATTACAACGTTCTAAAATACGATACATAATACACATATGACCGAGCATTCTTGTTTGGCTCAATATTTTGAGGCTAACACTCATCGTTGTCGAGGTCTTCGTCACAAGTACGTGGAACATCAAATTCTTCCAACGTAAAACCACCACCTTCAAATGGAGTGAAGGTTGGTGTCGAATTATCAAGAATTGGATCTAACATAGTGGGATTGCCACTAGTTTCTTCATCACCAAACCCTAAAATTTCTTGTGAAAATTCCTCGCAGACCACGTCGATCATATCAACGAGGTTTATGGTAGCAACGGAATAAACATGAGAAAGTTGAGAATTTTGAGTTGCGTTTATAACAAGTTCCTCGTCGTTGAAACGTAAGGTGATCTTTCTAGCATGCACATCAATTAAAGCCATAGACGTATCTAAAAACGAACGACCTAAAATAAGAGGAACTTAAGGATCCGTGGGGATATCAACAACGATAAAGTCTACGGGATAGTAGTACTTCCCCACTTTCACAAAAACGTCTTCCGCCAAACCACATGTGAGAATCGTGGAATGGTCGGCCAACTCAATAGACATTCGTGAAGGAGTAAGTTTAGGAAGATTGAGCGACTTGAAGATTGCAAGTGGCATCAAATTAATGCTAGCACCAAGATCGGCCAAGGCATAGCATTCTTCCATATCTTGAATTGCACAAGGGATCAAAATTTACCGGGATCACCGACTTTTTGAGGTATGCGATTAAGATAAACCGACGAACAACTAGACATTTGGTGCAATTTCTCCTTGTTGTTCAACATACTCTTAAAGTTAGCGGCAAATCGAGGCATCATGACCAAAGCATCGGCAAAACTCACATTAAGGTGCAACTCACGAAACATTTTCATAAAAAGCTCAAATTGGTAGTTGTCACGCTCTTGTCATTTCTCCTTCCTAAGTCTCGATGGGTAAGGCAAGGGTGGTGTGGGTTGAGGCATAGGCATAGCCTTTGGAATCTCGGGTTCCAATGTTGGTAAAGGGTCGACCGTAGGTGTGGCATGAGCGGTACTTTGTGGGCTTGAAATATGCTCCTTTTCGACCACCACCTCGGGTTCTTCCTCAATTTCCTCCACCGTTGGAGTAATTGGTTGAGGAGTCGGTTCTTTAAGTGTCTTACCACTTCGTGTGGTAATCACTTTCATCTCTCCCTTTGGGTTTGAAACGGTGTTACTAGGAAGACCACTCGAAGTAGAGGCTTTGTTTCCCATGACGGCTTCTAAAATGGCATTAAGCTTAGCATCTTGACTATTAAACTTCAAATCTTGACTAGCGGCTTTTTGGTCAATTCTTTGTTCAAGCCTAGCATGACTTTGTTCAATCTTATTGTTTTGACCTCTAATTTGATTGGCAAAATCATTTTTCAACTCATTTCTCATGTTAAGATTTTCTTTAACAAAATTAGCCAATTCCTTAGTGTTTTTAGCCGTGTCCCTAGCTTGACTAGACAATTGCTCTTGAATGTTTTCCAAAATCTTATCATTTGCCGTGGCGTAATTCAAAAAGTCCATTGGAAGTTCTTTAGTGTAAACATTTTGAAGACCTTGACTTGTGTTTTGAAAATTACGGTTTTGATTTTGATTTTGCAATTGGCTACTAGTTCCTTGATTCCCATAGTTGTTATTACCCTTGAAATTGTTCCTTTGATTGCTTTGGTAACCAACTTGATTGTTTCGATAATTGTTAGCATTTTGATTTGGTGGAAAACCCGGTGGAGTCAATTGATTAGTGCGAGGAACTTGACCGTTTTGGTTATACGTTCCCGCAGCCGCAAAGGCACTCGAAGTGTTACCACCGTTGGTAATGCACTCGGAATAATCGTGAGCTCCACCACAATACATACAAGAAACCTCAACCGCTTTAATCGTAGCGGGAGTGGGTTGTTCACCAACTTTAAACTCAATTAACAATCCTTTCAACTTATCAAAAATTTTGTTCTCCAAATTAGCCTCGATTTGGCAAGCATCAACGGTGTGTGACAATGAAGGCGAAGACGAAGTCTTACGAACACTCGACGTGCTACGAGGACTATAGACCTTAGACCTATTCTCAATGATTAACAATGCTTCCTCGACCGTCTTACACAAAAAATTACCACCCGCGACGGCATTAAGATAATCACGCTCATGATCGTTCAAGCCATTGTAAAACGTATCAATTTGATGCAAGTCGGAAAAACCATGATGAGGACATTCGTTCAACATTTCCTTAAACCTATTCCAAACCGTTGAAAAACTCTCATTATACTCTTGCGAAAACTTTGAAATCTCGTTTTTCAAATGCGTAGTCATAGAGGGCGGAAAAAATTGGTTCACGAATTTTGAAACGAGATCCTTCCACGTCAATATAGAATTGGGTGGCTCTTTCTCTAACCAAATTTTTGCGGGCCCCGCTTAGGAATACGGAAAAAGCATCATCTTAATCGAGTCGTTAGAGACGTCCTTAAACTTGCAAGTGGCGGTGAGACGATTAAATTGGCGAATGTGGTTATGAGGATTGTCCTTTTCGTCACCTCGAAACTTGTTGTTTTGAATCATGGACAACAAACCCGTCTTAACCTCAAAATTCTCCGCAAGGATAGCGGGAATCACAATCGCTTCTCCATAACCCTCGGTGGGTGCTTGAAGCAACTCCATCATAGTTCGATTAGCCATGGGTGCTTCTTTCACTACAATGGGTTCGTCAATAGGAGACTCCTCACTAGAAGGAGTGATGGATTTGTTTCTTCGTTTACGAGCACGTCTTGCTTTAGAGCGAGTTTGCATAAACGTCACGTACAACGAGAAGGCGAGCAAAGAAGATTCTTTTTGGTGTTTTTACTTTTTTAATTTTTTTGTGGTTTTTGATTGTTTTTATTTTTTCGATTTTTGGAATGTATTAAGTAGACACAAATCTACAAATCTCCTCCTTTATCAAATCTCTCGATTAAAGAAGCCTCAAGCAATGAAAACGATCACGTGAAGTGAACGCCTTCGATGACTTTAGAACGATGGTGGAACACCAAATCGTTCAAGAGGGTTTAATCAAATGAAAGCAAGAAAATATATATGATACTTAAGTAATACTTTGGGCGGCAAAACCCTCGATTAGCTTTCAAAATCAAAATACGCACAAGCAAGCGGAGGAAACGAGGCGGTGCGAAGCACTTAAGAGCCTTTTTCCTTTAGGTCGTGAAATACAACCGCCTTATACCCACCTTATAGTTTGTATTTCTCAAAATCGAGCTTCACGAAAGTATTTATCTATTTTTGCCTTTTTCTTTGGTTTGAGATTCGAATACAATGATTAGGTAATGACCTCCCAAGTCAAGGTTGTGATTTCTCACGTATTTGGAGTACTTGTAAATTTATTGTTCTACGTATACAGTATAGTAATAATATTCACAAAAAACGAAAAACCGATAATACGTATTAGTAGAGTGCTACTAATACAATTACTTTTATGGCTATACATAAAAACAACAATTGTCCAACCAAAACACAACACGCCTCCCCGGCAGCGGCGCCAAAATGATGTAGTTTTTTTTGCAACCCTTTAGGAAAAGAGAGGCAAAGTAGTGGTGAGTATTAAACAAACGGCTTTAGGAAAAACCAAGTGTTAATGACCCAAATGAATTCAAGTTCGTTTCCCAAGGAGGCTAGTGCGTTGTGTATTGAATTGATATTGATTTGTGATTATATGATTGAGAAAGAAATGGGATTAGAAGAGAAAGACGGTTACAAAAACGGATTAAACTAAGACGAAAAAGGCGATCACGCAAAACCGTAAATAGTACGAAAAATTAAAATTTTAACCTAAAAATTACTAAAAATCCACAATAAAATTCTAAGAGTTTACAAAAAATCCAAACTTGTTAAAACCTTTTAATTAATTAGATAATGACTTTTTAATGCTAATTAAAGCCCTAAAAATCACAATAAATTATTAAAAGTCCCAAACAAGATTTTCAAGTTTGTAAACCTCAAAAATGACCTAATTAAGCTAAAAACTATTTTTAAAAATTTTAAAACCAAATTAAACTATTTTTAAACACTTAAAAACTATTAAAATCTATTAAAACTTAAATTAATTCTAGAAAATAAATGAAAAGTCCTAAAAAGATTTGGAAAGTGACAAAAATCCTAATTATGTGTTTACAATCTAGGAAAAATGAAAAAAGTAGAAAAAACAAACTTTCTATTTTTAGTAATAAAATAATATTAAAATAATCAAAAAAATAAAAAGTTTATAAAATAATTCTAAAAACTTACCAAAAATCCTAAATAATGTAACTAAAACAAAAATGTGATTTAAAAGTTCCTAAAACCTTTTATTTAATTTTATATTAAATTTTAAAGTTGCTAGAAAACCCTAAAATCAAATAAAATTAAAAATTATACTTTTTGAAAACTTTTTGTGATGTAAACCTCCGAAATATAAATCAAAACCTAAAAAATATTTTTCTAAAAATTAAAACCTATTTTAACTATTTTTAAACTAATTAAATACAAACGGGTAAATAAAAAGTGATAAAAAATAAATAAAAGAAAGGAAAAATTCAAACTTAGTGATAAAAAATCCTAAACTCAATAACAAACACAAGAAAAATGAAATCAGTCCAAAAAGCTAAACCAATAAGCTTTAATAAGCTTATTTAGCCACGGCTTAATTTAGAAAAGCCCAACTCAAAACTGCTTAAGTATATTGTGGTTTGAATACTTAGCAGTCAAAGTCCCTAGGGCGCAACGGTATGGTGTGTGTGTGGTGAGAGGAGTGGCGCAGGTTCGAGTCCTGGCCACGTCCTTTTTGATCTTTTATTTTTTTTTTCTTTTTAACTTTTAAAAAAAACTCAAAACCAGTTACTTAGTTTACTCTAAAACACAAGTACTAATCCAAATTAACAAGATTTAAAGCTTAGGAAAGCAAAAACGTGCCCAGATAAGCACTAGTATCTGATGAACACACAAGTGTTTATTCACTTGTGCAAATTGAACTAAGAGGACTTGGTCCTTGATTTGTGATGTTGTTTGTTGGACAAGAAGGCACCCTTATACTCTGTTGAGTATAAGGAGTCAAATCAATCACAAAAACAGGCAAGTATAGGCACAAATTCAAGCACAAAAGACCAAAGAAAGTTTTCTGATAAGGCTTTATGAACAAGTTGCTGGTTCAAATGACACACAAGTGAGATTCCACACTTCAATCAAAGCACACAATGATACTAATTGGCTTACAAGAGAACACAAACCCTTAAACAACCTATATCCTAGCAGACTATCAAACTTGATGGATCAAATTCAACAAAACAAGCAGAAAAGGCAGTTTTCTGATTAAGGCAATGTTTTCAAAATTTTAAGCATGCAAATGTTTTAAAACCCTTCCAAAATGAAAACCAATAACATGTATCATCTTCTAACAACCAAAGGAGTATGTTTAACCAAGTTTCACACAAGATTAACAACAATTTGACCAACTAAAACCCTAATCCAAACACCCCTTAAATTTACTGAATTCAAAATTAACAAAGCAACCCTATTCAAATTCAATCCAAACTGAATCAAATTACTTCTAGCATGCATACAACCCTAATTGGAGCAAAATTAAGCACTTAAACTAACACTTAACAAATTCTCACAAATATCATGCAAAATCACATAAAACTGAATATTTTGAAAAATGAAAAAGAGAACAAGGATGCTACCTTGTTGGGCCTACATCCAGGCCCAACAGTGACTGAATAGTCACCTCCAAACAAGCCCGGGCTTGTTCTGAACTTTGTTGTGATTCTGATGAAGTTTTGCTTAACAAAAATGAATAAGATTGGTTCCTTTTTGAATCTGCAAAGAGAAAAGGGAACAAAGCTGTGTACAAGCTTAAGAGCTTGCCCCTAGCTTATAGATTAAGCTAGAAGGAAACCTTAGCTTATGGGAAAGATTATGATAAGCTAAAAAAAATATGACCAAACAAATGGCTTATTTGAGCTTGGGTACCCACTACACCAGAACAAGCCATGGTGTCTTGGACATACACAAGCTCAAACACCATCACACCAACACACTTAATCACCAATTTATCAGGTTTTTAATGAAATTTAAGATTTAAGAAAAAAACTTGAAAAGAAAACAGAAACTTGGAAACTTGGAAACCTTTGATGAAAATTAAACCAAACTCAAACAATTCTAACTTAAATCAACTGAAATGTAATATGGAACTTGTTTTCATCACCAACTCTTAACTTAGTTTCTCATTCAGAACAAAAAGTTTTACAAGGTTGTGAAAACAGGAAAACAAGAACAACCCTCTACTATGTCCTATAAGGCCTTTATATAGAGGCTTACAAATGATTCTAGAACTGATAAGAAGCTAAAACCCTAATGACTTGAACTTCCCAACTTGCCCTTGGACGATTTTGAATTTTCAGTCAAAAATATGCCATGTGAAGATCTTTGGACTATTGTGGGGGTGCCAGCAGTGAAAAGAGGATCTTGGTCGTCCATTTTGCCTTTGGGAGCACGAAAATGCTGTGAGTCGTTGGTTTGCTGTCATCTTTTTGTTTGGGAGTGAATAGTGGGGCAGGGGAGGGTGGTGGAAACATGTGAGGTGATGGTGATGGGGGTTTAAGGGTGGGATTGGGTTTAAGTGATGATTAATCAAGGATCTGGAAAGTATTACCCAAAAACCCTTTGTTTTACTCTTAATTCGTCCTGGAATATTAGGGTTTATGGGGTGGGTTAAGAACAGGTTTAATCCAAATTGGGGGTTAATTTATTTGAATTAGTGTTTGGGTGGGAAAATTAAACTGATTAATTAAATCGGTTTGAGTGAGTGGAGAGGTGACGTGGTGAGGAGGGACGTTTTGATTGGGTGTGGGGTGGAAGTGGGTGATGTGGCAGTTTGTGAGTGGGTGGATGGAGTTTGGCTGTCTGGCAGGATTGACCCCTCATGTTTCATTCTTTGTTCAAGTTGTTTTAAATGGCTATCAACGCCTAAATAACAAGTAACAACTTTAGGGCAGTTGTCATTTTTGGCACAAATACTTCCAAACTTGAAACAAGGACTAAACATGCAATTTCTTCATTCTTCAAGGGCTGTTCTTGACATGTCTTCATACTTTAAGGATTTGACTTGTTTGTTGACTTCTTGGAGGACCATTATTGACAATTTAGTTTTGTTGAGGGACTAAATTTGCCAATTCTTCAAAGTTAAGGGTCCTTTTTGTAATTTTGACAAACTTTAGGGACCAAACTTGTAATTATGAAGATACAAGGGTATAAAGTGTCAATTCTTCAAACTTGGAGGACCAATCTTCATAAGTCTTCAAATCTTCAAGGACTTTCTTTGGAAAATTCTTCATTAGGGCTTGGTTCATCGTGCGGCTTCGTTTCCCGTGTTCGTTTTTGATTGATTCTTGTGATCTTTTGTCATTTTCTCAATATCCGTACCTAAAATACACAAGCAACAAACACAAGCATATATTTGGGTATTTTGATGATATTTAATGCATTTTAAGCCCTATTTGGACGATGAGACTATGTATAAAAGCAGTCTCATCAATAAGCTGCAATCGGAAAGGGGAATTGTACCCTTTTCGAAATTTGTGGAATTCGGTTATAAGCTAATGAATAAGCTATATAATAAGCTTATCACAAAACTAAGCCGAATCAATGACTAAACCGGATTGAATAAGCACTAATCTCAACTTATTCAACCTCAAAATAAGCAACTTTTTGGATCAAACAATAAAAACATAAACTTTTTAAGAAAACTTTTTAAAAAGTAAATAAGCTAATCATAAAAGTAAGCCAATAAGCACAAAAGTCTTAAAGCTTAATCAAATGAAAACTTATGAAATGATCAAAAGATTAACTTTTTAAGCACGAAATCATTAAGAACAACACGGATCTATTGATAATCGCACCAAAATCAATCTTAAATCAAAGAAAAGTAGAATGAGATTAAGGATTTAAAGCTTAAAATAGAACTTTGATTAATAAAAATAAGCAATACAAAGGTGTTTAATCTTGAAAGATTAAAAGAAAAGATGAAATTTAGTGAGAGAAAGTTTAAGACTTTCTCTCTCTAAAAACTAGAAAGAAAAATGAAAAAGTGAAAACTAGCTAAAACTACTAACCACTAACTACCCTCCTAATGACTATTAGGAGGGTATTTATAGGGAAGGTGGAAGGAGTGCATGTGTTGCATCTTCTTTCTTGCTTTCTTCACGTTTTCTCGACTCGACTTTAATTCTTTGTCTTTGTCGTCTCGGGATTTGAACTTGTCTTTTAATTTTCTTCTTCTATTAGACTTAAGTTCTTCAACTTTGTTAAACTTCCGCTTTTAGACTTTTTCTTCGATAAATCTTCAGAATAGGCCTTGGACTTACGTTCTTTTTGCACTCTTGATCTTTTGACTTCGTCTTTTCCCGTTTTCTTCGATAAAAGCCCGTAAAAACCCGTGTTTTCTTCCTTTTTCATATTTTGGTCCTAAAACACAATAAAAACACAAACCACGCATAATTCCGACTTTTACGACATAAATCACACGTCTTGGTCCGGTTATTATTAGAAATAAGTGGTAAAAGGATAAGTGTTTTCACACTTATTAGTCCACTTACTTGGTGTAAAATGGATTCAAGAGGGGAACCATAGATCAAACTTTGTTCACCAAGCAGAAAGGCAAGCACTTTCTACATGTACATGTCTATGTAGATGATATAATATTTGGATCTTCACTTCCAAAGATGAGTAAGGAGTTCTCCAAGCTTATGACAGATAAGTTTCAGATGAGTGCTATGGGATAGATGAATTTCTTCCTCAGTCCTCAAGTTCAGCAGAGAGAGGATGGTATTTTTATCTCTCAAGATAAATATGTAGCTGAGATATTGAAGAAATTTGGGGTTTCACCTCATGAAAAACGGGCTAGCACACCTATGGAGAGAGAAAACCCTTAGGGAAAGATTGGAGAAGGTAAAGATGTTGATGTCAGGCATGTTAGGTCAATGATTAGCTCACTGATGTATCTCATAGCTTCTAGGTCAGACATCATGTTTAGAGTATGTGCATGTGCATGCCATCAAGTGACTTCCAAGGAGTATCACTCTCATTCTATGAAGAGAATCCTTAGGTATCTTAGGTGTTATCCCGCTTTGGGATTAGGGTATCTTAAGTATTCTCCCTTGGAGTTGATTGGATACTCCGACAGTGATGATGGAGGTGAAAATGGAGATAGGAAGTCCACAACTGGTGGACGTCAGTTCCTTAGAAGCAGGTTGATATCTTGGCAATGCAAGAAACAGACTGTTGTGGCCAATTCTACGACTGAGGCTGAGTATGTGGCTACTGCGGCATGTTGTGGTCAAGTGCTACGGATTCAAAATAAGTTGCTGGATTATGGGTACAATTTTATGAATACAAAGATATTGTAGTTAAGAACATTACTATTTGTATAATTAAGAATCATGTACATCATTCTAAAGCTAAACATATAAAGATTTGACATCATTTTATCATGTTTTGAAAAGGGTTTAATTAAACAAGAGAAAATAGATTCTAAAAATAATGTTTGAGACCTTTTAACTAAACCTTTTGATGTTGGGAGGTTCTAGCACAAGTATTGGAATGATCACTCCTTGAAAAAATGTTGGTTTGATTTGTTGTAATAGTGTGTACTGGATGAGTACTGTAATTAGTTCTTGTAAAGTTAGTCTTTTCTACTATATTTTTCTAGCCACTGACATAATTTTTTTATCCGCTGACAAGTGGAATGTAGCCTCTGACAGCTTTTGGGTTAGTTTGTTTTGTGGTTTTTATCTAACTATGTAGGGAAATGGAGCAACATTATGATAGATACATAGTTGCTTATGAACTAAAAGGCCATAACAAAGGTTTATTTATGATGGTTGGAATGTTTATGTTCCTATATTGGAATAAAAAATTGGTTTTTGAAGTCAAAGTTTGTATGCTTATTTTAAGGGGAGGTTTTAGGATACCTTTAGGCTTTTGTGGTACTCTTAGAGTACTCTTATCATAATTCTAGATTATGTCCACTGGTGAGTGGGGGTTAGAAATAATGATGTCAAAGTTTGCATGCATGTTTCGTCTAAATATGCATGTTGCCAAGACTTTTTGACCTAGAATTGGGTTTGGTCGGATGGGAGACTTGGGATATACATTTTTGGGCTTACCTAGGAGTTACAAAGATATTATATGAGTTAACTTCATCCTTAAGGACTTTGTGAGCAAGGGACACTAGAGGACAGTCACGTCTATCTTTTTATGCAAGTATGTGTGATTGGATAGTGCTTGCAAAACTCAGTCTTTTTAGAGAAAATATAATTCCCTTAGGATTCATTTCTTTGTTAAGGTCTTTATTTATTTAGCCTCTGACAAAGGACCTTTAGCTGCTGACAAATGTATTTTAGACCCCGACATGCCAATTTTAAACGCTAACAAATATAGTCGTTGGCGCTGACAAAGCTTTGACCAATAAAAAACACTAGGTCTCACCCAGTTGTTATTTTTGCGGTATTTTAGGCCGTAATTTTAGTAGAGTAGGTATTCTATTTAATTGTTAAGAGATAAGTTATTCTTTTTCAAGATTTACTTGAGTGATTTTGAAAAGTATATTCACTTACCTCTTTTTCAACCAATAGTATCCCTATGTTTTCTACCATAAATTAGGCCTTATATGATTTAACAATTACAACTTGAATAATTGTTTTTTTCCTCTCTCATTATCATACACTAAACCTTTCTTTCATCTTAAGCTTTTCCAAGTTAAATAATGGCGCCCAAATTCAAAATTGTTGATGCTTCACTCGAATTCAAAAATCAGCATAATATGATTGCTCTCTTGGATGTAGATGATCGTCATCCACAGTACACAGGAATGATTGAGTTTTTGTTGGCCTCCAACATAAGGTATACTTTATCTGATGCCACTATCATTCCTATTTCTCACATCAAACAGTTTTGGAACACTGCCACTTCCAAAACACTTGATGGTGTGATTACCATTGAAGGGTTAGTCCATGGGAAAAAGAAGATTGTCACCTAATCTTTGATTCGTCAAGCTTACAGCTTGATGATGTAGATGGTGTTGAATCTCTTCCCATTGATGAGCTACATCAATGACTTGCAGGCTTGGAATATGCTCTTCCTCTAGAAGGGCGTATTTTAAAATTTAGTAAAGATTAATTTCCCCCATCCCGGAAGTTCCTTATACATGTACTCCTTCAATGTCTTAGTCCTAAATGCTCATATTTTAATGAGATTAATCATTCCATTGCTAGTGCTCTTCTATGCATGACAACAGGACAAAGATACAATTTTTATAACATAATTTTTGAGGGCATGTTAAACAACAAGGGAAGCAAGATGACTCTTGCTCACCCGAGGTTTTTACAAATGGTTTTAGAACTCCAAGGGGAGTGTGGCAGGGAACATGAACACTTTTATGAGATCCCTGTACAAAGAAAGAAACTTTTCATCACACTCAACACTGCCCTACATAGATTTGCCTTTAACCCAACCTATGCTTGATGTAATTCAAGATGTTGTTGTGGTTCAACTCCAACAACCACCACCAGAACCACAACAACCACCACAAGAACAACAACAACCTTTCCCCCACCATGATGTAAATATGGAAATAGATAACCCTGACCCTCACACATCAGCCGCTGAGACTTAGGTTTTAGCCCCTGACACTTTTGTTGTAGCCCCGACACCTCATATGTAGACCCAAACAGCCATGAATCCACCTCACCTTCACAATATAGGTTTGCCAAACGCCAAAGTACCACTGGGGTGTCTTTCTCTGGTGGCCCTAACCATGTAGCAGTAAAGACCACTTCCACTTGGGTGGTTAGAGATGTGGAAATAGCTGGGCCTTTTGACTCTAGCTTAGAAGTAGGCCAAGATAGACCCAACATAATTAAGCCCATTCCCACGCCCCATGAAGCCTCATTGAGGATTAATTTCCCGAATTAGGGTGAGGGCACTATGCAACCATTTACCCTTATGGAATTGACGAATCTCTGCATTAGCTTGCAAAAGCAAAATGTAGAGCTTGTACAGAGAGTCACAGCACAAGGCCTTGAACTCACTTTGTTGAGGGAGAGGATTGTTATTTTGGAGAATGTTGGAGAATGTTGGGTTCATCCAGAAGGAAGTTCATGCTACAATCCTTAGGTGATGCTAGAGAGGAGTCTTACAAATGGGAGGATGAACCAAAAGAACAACTAAATTTAAGTGATAAGAGCTCCAAGGAGGGTTCTATTAGTACCAAGGAGATAGCCGATACACTTATAGGTATGAAGGAGGGAAAGGATTTTGATTCTTCCATGAGGACACCTACCAGACTCTCCTTTACTGAACTGATGATGCAACAAGTGAATATTGGCAAGAGTGAAACCGCTGATAAGTCAATTTTAGCCGCTGCCACTTCTTTGCCAGCCGCTAAAAAACCTCCTTTGGTTCTTGGTGTATCCCTGCCACCATTAACAATAAGGGAGGTATCTACATAGGTACCAACTACCTTACCAACAACTGATCCAATAGATAAGGGAAGGCTATTTTGGTAGAAGTACAGGTTCCCAAGACAAGTGCACATATCCAATTTGACCATCTTGTGGCACAACAAATGCAAGAAGAAGAGAGAATAGCGCTACACAAGGGAGATATTGAAGCCCACAAAGCTCCAATGCTGATGTGGATTTTGAGGAAGAACCAAAGAGGTTAGAGTACGGTGAGGATGATACAGCTAGAGAAAGGTTGAGACATTTAGCCTTATTGATTGATTTTGATTTGCCTCAGACTGTAAGTTTGTATTTTAAGCACGTGGAAATGGCGTTGGAAGATCCAACTATTACTCTCTCTAGGAGAATTTGGGGATTGGAAGGATTACTGAGAGTTCAAAAGAACTTAAAAGTAATATTGGAGAATAAGGCTTCCAATGTTTTGATGAAGCCAAAGACAACCAGAATAGAGTTGTATAAAATGTTGCTCAAAAGTCATCAAGCTTGATAGACTCATAGTAAGTTGCAATCATGGTCGTTTGATTAGCTAGAGTACCTTACATATCCCATTTGGGTCTATGTTTGTGACCACAATACACATCTCAAACTTTCTACTGAGAGACGAGAGGAGCTAGAGGAGGAAATGAGAATCAAGAAGGCATCCTAAGCTCCTAGACCAAGAAAGCAAGGAGTAAAGCTTAACTTTCCATAGTATGATTTATTAGATCTAAATTTGCCAAGTGAGGGTGTGTTGAAGGGAAATGTGTAGCTTTCTTCCTTGGATTATGCTGATGTATTGCCTCTTAATCTTAGAAATTCCGTGATCAGGTATGAAGAGGATCCTAGCACAGGATTATGGAGGATCACAATGTATGGTGATAAGTTGCAGGTATTTACCTCTTTTGTATCCCTATTTGGGAGTATGGACAGGGAGGATTTGGAGACCATTTGGGGTCTATTGAAGGACCAGTATGCTGATGAGAGTCCTTTAACCAATGGTGGAATAAAGATATGGTCAACATTCAAAAAGATGTTTGATCATGATGTAGATGATCCAGTATTGCTGGATTTTGATGATGCAAGTGGCTTGGAGTGGCGTTTGTTTTCAGTAGCAGGTGTGTATCATCTTAGTACCTCTAAGTTTTCAGAGTACTTGTTGGTGGATAGGGTCTATCCACTGACACAAGACTTATTCAAAAAGATGATCTGCACAAAACTGAAGGTTGATAATAAGTGTGAAAACAGTTATCCTTTTACCACTTATTTCCAATAATAACAAGACCAAAACGTATATTTTATGTCGTAAAAGTCGGACTTATGCGTGGTTTGTGTTTTTATTGTGTTTTAGGACAAAAAGATGAAAAAGGAAGAAAACATGGGCTATCACTGGCTTTTATCGAAGAAAACGAGAAAAGACGAAGTCAAAAGATCAAGAGTGCAAAAAGAACGGAAGTCCAAAGCCTATTCTGAAGATTTATCGAAAAAGTCTAAAGACGGAAGTTTAATGAAGTCGAAGAACTCAAGTCTAATTAAAGAAGGAAATTATAAGACAAGTTCAATTTATATCGACAAATCCCGAGACGACGTCAAGAAAGACAAAGAATTAAAGTCGAGACGAGAAGAAAGAAAGAAGGAAGCAACACATGCACTCCCCACTTCCTATATATACCCCCCTAATGACACATTAGGAGGGTGTTAGTTAGTTAATTTAGTCATTTTTCAATTTTTTCCTTTCTTTAGTTTTTAGAGAGAGAAAGTTTTTAACTTTCTCTCACTAAGTTTTCATCTTTTCATCATTTTTAATTTCAAGTTTAAGCTTTATTTCATCCTTGTATTTGGAATTCATTAATCAAAAGTTCAAGTTTAAGCTTTTAATCTTTAATCTTCTTCTACCTTTCTTGATTTTGGTTTATCTTTGATCCGAAATGTTCTTGATTCGTGTTTGATTTTGATGTTTTTGTGATTAAAAGTTTATCTTTTAATTCCCTACTAAGTTTTTATACGGTTTAAGCTTTAAGCTCGTTGTGCTTATTGGCTTATTTCGTATATAGCTTATTGTCTTTTAAGTTTTCTTAAAAGTTTAGTGTTTTTAAAGTTTGATTTACAAAGTTTGCTTAATTCGTGTTTTTGAAATTTTTTAAGTTTATGCTTGTTTTTATTCGGTTAAGATTTGATTAAGTGCTTATTCATCTTGCTTATTTTGGCTTATACATTTTCGGCTTATTTGCTCTTTGACTTCCATCGTATTATGCTTAAGGGTTTTACCAGTTACGACCAAGTAAGTGTGATCGCATAAACCCCTAGGGTTTCTACTTGCGATCCATTACTTCGATCACCAAGTACGATCGTTCACTACGATCACACTCATTAATCCTCACCATGATCACTTGTTGCGATCGTGGGTACGATGATTGAGTGCGATATGTGGCTGCGATTGCTTGGGTGCGATCACTTGTTACGATCGCATTGAGTGCGATCACCTATACTACGATCACTAGGCTACGATCGACCGATACGATCGTAGGCTGCGATCACTGGGAGTACGATCTAAAGTCACGATCGTGGTGGAGTACAATCACCAGTACGATCACATTGATTGGGATCCATGATACTATCAAGGACCAAGATCGCATTGACTGCGATCCTATTTCATTTTTCGTTTTTATATTTTATTTAAATTTCAAATTTAACTTTTCCCGCATTTTCACTTAGAATTATTTTAAACAAGTTTTGTCTTAGTTTATTTTTACAAAGTTTTCAAGTTTTAAATTCATTACGTTTTCTAGTAATTTTTAGTGTAATTTTTAGAGCTTTTATTTTACTCAACGACATTTTCATATTTACTTTTAGTTTAAAATAGATAACCAAACCGTTTATTTTTTCACCAAGAACGACTGAGTCGCACATTTAACTAGTAATCAATTCGAAAAGACTGGAACAACGAACTTTCATAACTAAGTAAAATCTAGTTATTAAATGGCGCCACCGCCGGCTCTTTTCGTTAAGATTAACGGTTTTTAGTGAGAGACGCGTTGGATTTTGGGATCCGTTCACTTTTGAACGTTATTTTTCTTGCTTAAAAATTTGCAAAAATCCATAAATATTAAAAATATTTTCAAAAATACAAAAAAATAGAAAAACATAAAAAAAACAAAAATATTTCTTGTCTATTGTTGGAAATACGTTTTACGTATTAAGAAGGATCGGTCACTCCAACGATAGTCTATTTTATAGCTCGTAGTTTAGTTATTTACATTCATTAAACAAAGCCCAAAACCGAGCCCATGAATGTATGGGCCGGCGGCCTTATGTAAACCCAAGTCCATCTCATGGGCTTGGGTATATAAACCCTCTCCTTTGATGGAGAGGGTGTGTGGTTTCATTATTTACACATAGTAAACATTGGTTTTCTCTCTCTAAGTGTGTGTGTAATCCACCATCTCTCTATCTCTTTCTCTCTCTAAACACATAAGCAAGATTTACATTTCTACAAATGGTATCAAGAGCCATGGGATGATTATTTAGTTCTTGTGTTTGTGTTCTTGATTCTCGCCATTTTTTATCCTTTTTCACTCGAACCAATTTTTTTTTTTTGTGTTTTTATGGGTTAATCTTGATTTACTTCATCTTATTACTTGTTATAGTGATTTGGTATTGTTATTTGGGTTAAAAACACAAAATTTTTGGTTGTTTGATTCATATTTTGGCTTTGAATCTAGATTTGAACGTGTTACTGTACTGTCCGAGAAAAAAGGTACGTTGGAATCCGTAGTACGATCTGACTTTGTGTTTGCATAAACCCTGGGGGTTTCTACTTGTGATCCATAGTTACGATATGTTGTTACGATCTAACTGCGATCATTAGTACGATACAAGTTACGATCTTGACTTCGATAGCTCACTACGATCCATCACTACGATTGCAAAGTACGATCCCTCAATCTGATTGCTTAGTACGTTCACTTGTTACGATCTGGGAGTACGATCTGAGTGCGATCACTTGCTGCGATAAGGGAGTGCGATCAGGGTACGATCGTTGGGTATGATCTGGGAGTCCGATCTGAGTGTGATGACTTGTTGTGATAAGGGAGTGCGATCAGGGTACGATCGTTGGGTACGGTCTGGGAGTCCGATTTGAGTGCGATCATAGTGAGTGCGATCACAACTACGATCTGAGTGCGATCATAGGGAGTGCGATCACAACTACGATCTGAGTACGATCATAGGGAGTACGATCACCACTGCGATCTGAGTACGATCCAACATTTTTTCAAAAACGTATCGTGTGTAATTTTGACTTGGATTTTTTGGTTTATCGAGGACATAATTTAGGAGATTTTAACATTATTTCTCGGTTTTAACACACTACAACAAACACATTTACTTTCTTTCATTGATCGATCAACTTTGTAAATCTTCACTTATTGAAATGGGGTACACATCTTTTACGGATAAGTCCATCCTCTCGGGTACGGATAATCGTCCACCAATGTTGGTGAAGACTATGTATGAGGAATGGGCTTCCCGAATGGAACTTTATATGTTGAACAAGGAGAATGGACATCTAATTTGGGCATCGGTGCTCAATGGACCATTAGATTATGGTACTGTGACGGAAGGAACAACTACTCGTCCTCGCACAACGGGTGAGTTGACTGGAGATATGAAGATTCAAGATAAATGTGATAAGTATGCTACAAACATCATTCTCCAAGCCCTTCCTCCAGATGTCTACAAACTCGTCAGCAAACATAAAGTTGCCAAAGAGTTATGGGATAGAATTCGTGTTCTAATGCAAGGCACCTCGTTAACTAAACAAGAACGAGAGTGTAAGCTTTATGATACTTTTGATAAGTTTGCCTATGTGCCAGGGGAGACTCTCAATGACTACTATCTGAGATTTACCCTATTGTTAAATGAGATCAATATCTATGGCATGGCAATTCCTACCTTTCAATTGAACACCGAGTATTTGAACACTCTTCCTCCAGAATGGAAAAAATATGTGACGGATGTTAAATTGGCTAAGGACTTGCAGAACACCAATGTGGATCAACTTCAAGCTTTTCTTCAACAACACTAATGCCATGTGATCGAGGCTCGATTGTCTACACCTCAAGTTCATGATCCACTTGCAATGTATGCTTCTCAACAAAACATGGCTTATACTTATCAACAACCATCATACTTGCAGCAGACACCACCACACATCTATCAGCAACCATCTTATCAACCACCAATGATGCCACAGCAAGAATATCAACAAAGTGTTCATCAACAATCTTTTCCACAACAACCACAATATCAGACATCACCATCACAAGCCAACACTTCTCCATTGGGCTATACTCCTCAGCAAGGATATTTTCCAATAGAAGCACAACCAGCACAAGCTTTCTACTCTAATGAACTTCCTCCAATCCAAGCACCGGTCTTTACTCCAAATGATACGCCAGCTGATGTTCTAAACCATCTTACAGCCTATTTGTCAAAACTTGTTGCAACTAGAGGATTTCCACCAACAAACAATCAGCTCCGCACCTCATCAAATCCTCGACAACAAGCCACTGTTCAAGATGGTCTAGTGACGGTGCAACCTATTCAGGAAAGGCAAAATTCATATGGAACTCCTACAAGGACTGGGAACAATCAAGCTGTGAATTCCCAAGCTAGTGGAAATGGGAGTCCTATTGGTCCTAAAAAGGTTGTGACTTGCTATAATTGCCGAGGACAAGGTCATATGGCTAGGGAATGCACTCAGCCGAAAAGGAGAAGGGATGATGCATGGTTTCGTGAGAAGATGTATTTGGTTGATGCTCAGTCTAAGGGGAAGATTTTGGATTCAGAGGAGTTAGCATTTCTTGCAGACCCAGGGGCAGCAGATACTGAAGGCATTGCAGTCGTTTCCACTTCTAATGCAGCTTTTCAAGCAGATGACCTTGACGCATATGATTCGGATTGTGATGACATTCACTCTGCCCAAGCTGCTCTCGTTGCTAATCTCTCTCACTACGGTTCTGATGTCATCAGTGAGGTACCAACCACATCTAATAATATTGATGATAACCAACATCAAGTTGGGCATGAAAAGGACAACCTCGAACAGCATTCGGGAACTAGTAACTCAAATGATGTGGTACCCAACCCTACACATTTGAGTGAACCTCAACCAAATGCTATAAAGGGTATGGAATCTTATGCTCAACATGATTTGGTCATGGTGCCTAAACATATTATTGATCAAATGCATATGGCCCTCAGACAATCCGTAGATACCAATTCCACCCTAACTGCTGAGCTTGCGTTGCATAAAGAAAAGGTCAAAGCTTTTGAAGTGGTCCCTCAAGCAGAGAAAATAACATATTCTGAATTTGACCAATTTCGTTTTGAAAAGATTGAACACTTGAAAGAAATAGAATCATTAAAAGCTAATCTTTCTAATGAATTAAAAGAAAAGGAGTCGGTTGTCAATGATTTTCAGAAACTTAAAATGGATTTCGAAACTCTCGAGTCCAAAAAGGTTGAATCAGAAAATAATGCTACCAAACTTCTTAAATTCAAGGAACAACAGCTTTTAAAACAATACGCTTCCACAGAAAAGGTTCATCTTTTAACTAAATCATTTAAAGAACTCGAACTTAAACGTCTTCAAGATTTACCACCTAATCCCGGTTATGCAAAACAAGCTCAGGAATATATTCCCGGTCTTTATGATATGACCATAATTGGCAAATCGAAAGAAGCACCTTTTGTTCGTAGTACTGAGGAGACACAATCACTTGAGGATGAAACTCATTCTAAAATGCTTTCAAAATTCCATACAATTGATTATGATCAACATAATAAAGATCAATTTTCGAAAAAGACACGCATTCACTTACAAAAGGAATTAGCAGAATTAACAGTTCTTGTGCCCCAAAGTTTGTCAAATGAAAACCTTTCTAGTACGTCTCCTACACTTGTCAAAAAGGATTTAACGAAGTTAATTCCACCGGTAAGTAAGGCGTCCATTAACTTAAATGCGGTTCACCAACACTTAGCCGATTTTGACAAGGTCATTTTGGAACGTACGACGGCCACGGCCATAACGGAAGGTGAATGGAACTTTGAGCACACTAGAGCTGCGTTTCGATATGAAATTGTTCCGTTTGTAGACAATGTTAAAGCTTGTGTTAGTAATATTGATCAAGATTTGTTTTTGGAAATAGAAGAAGTTAGACGTGTTTTCAATGAAATGGAAGATGCTTATGAAAACAGTTTACTTGAAATAGAACGGGTTTCACGCCAAAATGATCTGCTTCTAAAGCAAGTGATGTCTCATGATATAGTTTCTGTCTGTGTGAATACAAGTGTTGATAATGATTCTATTGTGCATAATGTTGAATCTGTGGATAATGTGGTAGATAGTACTTGTCACGAATCTGACACTGAATTTTTAAAGCTTCAAGATTCATATTCTTCGCTTTCAAATAATTTTGATGAGATTCAACACATTGTATTTCGCTTGAATGCAAGCAACAATTTATTCAAGAAATCTTTGAAACGTCATTCGAAGGTGTTAATATCGATGATGCAAACTTTGAAAAGAATTTCCGATTGAACTTACAATCAAAACAGCGTCAGCCAAGTGACAAAGTTGCTACATCTTTACCGATAGAAATAGAGAAATCTAAGGAGCTTAACTGTGTGAACGTACTTGAGGCCGCTGAGAATTTTAAACTTGATCTAGATAATCGAGTTTCCAAGATTTTGTCCAAAGTTGATAACTTAAAACAGAAAAATACACGACTCTTCGATTCAGTAAAGCCCGCATGTGTTGATACCACTGCACATAATCAATCATTGATTGAACAATTGAATCGAAAGTCGATGGAAATATCTGATTTGAGGGAACAAATTTGTGATAAGAATCTGGTCTTGGCTGAGTTAAAGGAAACACTTCGTACTCTAAAAGGTAAGAATGTTGTGGATAACACAGCCACTATCTCAGCATCATCCTCTAGTGCAATCAAAAGGAACCTTATAGCCGTCACACCACTTAACAAGGGCCCTAGGACTAAACCATCTCAAACTTTGGTCACTAAAGATAAGGCGGAATCAAAACCAGCTTCTAATATTCCCGTGTTGCCTTCTACAGGAGTAAGCACCACTACTAAGGCTCAAAGATCTAAGCTTAAAAGAAACAAGAAGAATGATAGGATCTTGCCCCCATATAGTAGTCAAGTGAAGAAGAAAGTAGAAGCCCATCCTAGGAATGTAATTTATTTTTTGAATAAAAAGAATCATGTAGCTAAACCTAAAGGCTCTGCAGTTGTGCAGCGTTCTAAGCCTACTATGAATTCTAATTTGAAATGTTGGAATTGTAATGAATGTATGTTTTCTAGTCGTCATGATTCTTGCCTTATTGACCATGTGAATGAGATGTATGCCCGGAAAAATGGATTAGAATGGAAACCGACTGGGAAAGTGTTAACCCAAGTAGGCTGGATGTGGCGCCCCACTGGTAGAACTTTCAATATAGTAGGAAATATGTGCCCTTTGACTAGGATCACTCCCACTACAGCGAAGAAAGCGTGCCCTTTAACTAGGAGTACCAAGACTACCAAAACACAAGCGTGTCCTTTAACTAGGAACACCAACACTACCGTAGGAACTAAGTGCCCTTTAAATAGGTCTACTCCCACTGTAGTGCTCGCGAATAATCCAAAACCTAAGAAAGTTGGAACAGTAAAACCTGTTAGTGCTAAAACTCACATTAGAAAACGCAGGAAATCTAAGGGTCTAAAAAATGTTAGCAATTCTGATAATTCTATATTTGTATATGCTAACACTCCGGAACCAATAGTTTCCAATGCATTGTCTACTGTTGTTATTGAAAACAGGTGGTCCAAATTGTTCTCTGGTATTTGGACTCTGGTTGCTCCAAGCATATGACCGGAGATCGCTCTCAGCTCAGAAATTTTGTCAGCAAGTTTCTTGGTACGGTTCGATTTGGTAATGATCATATTGCAAAGATAATGGGTTAAGGTGAATATCATATTGGGAATGTTATAATTTCGAGAGTGTATTATGTGGAAGGTCTCGGTAACAACTTATTTTCTGTGGGACAATTTTGTGATGCAAATCTAGAAGTTGCTTTTCGAGAGCATACCTGCTTCATTCGTAATTTGGAAGGGGTTGATTTATTGAAAGGTACTCGAGGGAATAATTTGTATACTTTGTCTCTACAAGACATGATGGTCGCTTCTCCTGTATGTATTCTCTCCAAAGCATCAAAGACTAAGTCATGGTTATGGCATCGACGGTTATCTCATCTTAACTTTGACGCTATTAATCACTTGGCGAAAAACGAACTTGTTCGTGGTCTTCCTAAACTATCATTTCACAAGGATCATTTGTGTTCCGCGTGTACAATGGGGAAAAGCACTAAGAAATCTTACAAACCCAAGACGGAAGACACCAACCAAGAGAAACTTTATCTATTGCATATGGATCTTTGTGGGCCAATGCGTGTTGAAAGTCTTAGTGGCAAAAAGTACATCCTCGTCATTGTCGATGATTACTCTCGGTTTACATGGGTGAAATTCCTTAAAGCAAAAAATGAGGCACCTAAATTCATCATCGGTTTTCTCAAGATGATTCAAGTGCGTCTCAACACTACTGTCCGACGCATTCGTACAGATAATGGAACCGAATTTGTGAATCAAATCTTGCGTGATTATTATGAAGAAGTTGGCATCTCTCATGAAACATCCGTTGCACGCACTCCACAACAAAACGGTGTCGTTGAAAGGCGAAATCGCACACTTATGGAAGCTGCTAGAACGATGTTAATTTACGCAAAGGCTCCATTGTTTTTATGGGCAGAAGCAATATCTATCGCAGTATACACCCAAAACCGGTCACTAATTCGTAAACGCCATGGTAAAACACCTTATGAGCTTCTCCATGGAAAAGTACCAGATTTATCATATCTTCATGTATTTGGTTCTCTTTGCTATCCAAATAATGATGGTGACAATTTGGGAAAACTTCAACCAAAGGCTGATATTGGTATTTTCATTGGTTATGCACCCGCAAAGAAGGCATACCGAATCTACAACCGTAACTCTCGCAAGATCATCAAAACTATGAATGTTGATTTTGATGAGCTGACAACAATGGCTTCTGAGCAGAGCAGCTCTGAACCCGCACTTCATGAAATGGGACCCAGTAACATTAGTTCTGGTCTTGTCCCAAATAACCCTACTTCATCATCATTTATACCACCTACTAGGAATGAATGGGATACATTGTTTCAACCGTTCTTTGATGAGTTCTTTACTCCTCCAAGTATTGTTGCTCCAGAACCTGAGGTAATAGCTCTGGTAACCGAAGTTGTCGCTCCAGCAACCGTTGCACAATCAGATACGTCTGCACCTACAATTGGTCTAGATATACCATCAACAAGTAATTCTCAACCAACACCTGTTTCAACTACCCATGTCATGCCTATTAATGATGAAGAGGATGATGATGATCACGATTTGGAATTCGCTCAAATGCGTGAACTTCCATTCTTTGGTGTACCAATTCCCGGCCCTAATCAAGCCGGGTCGTCCACCTCAGAGGAAGCTCCTTCTACAGTTTACTCCAATCCACGGATTCGTGAACATGACAGCAAGTGGACAAAGGATCATCTTATAGATTCTATTATTGGTGACCCTAATCATCCGGTATCCACACGAAGTCAGTTACAAGAAAGTGCAATGTTTTGTCACTTTGATGCTTTTCTCACTGAAGTTGAACCTAAGACATGGCAAGAAGCTTTTACTCAATCCTGTTGGATAGAAGCTATGCAAGAAGAACTTAATGAGTTTATACGTCTTGAAGTTTGGGAACTTGTCCCATGCCCGGATCAAGTACAGTTACTCACTTTGAAATGGGTTTACAAGGTGAAACTCGATGAGTTAGGCGGAATATTGAAGAACAAAGCTCGACTAGTAGCTCGTGGATACAAGCAATTATTGGGCGTCGACTTTATGGAATCCTTTGCGCCTGTTGCCCGTTTGGAAGCTATTAGACTATTCCTCGCTTATGCAGCCCACATGAATATGATCGTCTATCAGATGGATGTGAAGACGGCATTTCTGAATGGCGAAATCAAGGAAGAGGTCTATGTTCAACAACCGGATGGTTTTGTGAATCCTAATTATCCTAATCATGTGTACAAGCTTAAGAAGGCTCTCTATGGGTTGAAGCAAGCTCCACGTGCATGGTATGATCTATTGTCACAATTCCTCATTACATAAGGCTTCGCTAAAGGCAAGGTGGATCCCACGCTGTTCATTCAAAAACGAGGTAAAGATATGATTATGGTACAAATATATTTTGATGATATTATATTTGCAGCCTCGACCGAAACTTTATCCGACGAGTTTGGGACACTCATGTCTTCCAAGTTTAAGATGTCAATGATGGGCAAGGTATCATTCTTCTTAGGTCTTTAGATATCTCAGAGTCCCAGAGGCATCTTTATCAATCAATCCAAGTATGCCCTTGAATCACTTAAGAAGTACAAGATGGAATCTTGCGACCCCGTGGACACTCCAATGGTGGAAAAAAACTAAGCTTGATGCAGATCCACATGGAATTGCCGTTGATCCGACACTTTATCGTGGAATGATTGGTACTCTTCTGTATATCACAGCCAGTCGACCTGATCTTCAGTTTGCTATATGTATGTGTGCCAGGTATCAAACTAGGCCTACTGAGTTACACTTAGCTACTGTTAAAAGGATCTTTCGATATCTTAAAGGAACCATTAATTAGGGACTTTGGTATTCGAAGGACTCTTCTATTGCACTAATGGCAGATGCAGATGCGGATCACGCGGGTTGTCAAGATACAAGGCGTAGCACGAGTGGAACTTTGCAACTACTAGGAGATCGACTAATCAGTTGGGCATCGAAAAGGCAGAAACGCGCTGCAATTTCAAGTATGGAAGCAGAATACATAGCTATGTCCGGTTGCTGTGCTCAAATTCTCTGGATGAGATCGCAATTAACCGACTATGGTCTAGGTTTCAACAAAATTATGATGTACTGTGACAACAAGAGTGCAATTGCCTTATGTTGCAACAACGTTCAATTCTCCCGGTCGAAGCACATTGACATTCGCTACCACTTCATCAAGGAGCAGGTGGAAAATGGAGTAATCGAGCTTTACTTTTTCCGATCTGAGTATCAATTGGCGGATATTTTCACGAAGGCTTTAGATCGAGCTCGAATTGAATTTTTGGCCGATAAGCTAGGAATGAGAACTTTCTCGCCTGAGACTCTAAAGGAACTAGCAGATGAAGCGAAAGAATAGTGGTGGTAAAACTATTCTCCGTATCCTTGGTGATCAGCTGTATATATTGTTTATATTTTTATCCACAAAATCAAAATACAAAAATATAAAACCATATAAAAACCATAAAAATTGAAAAATTCATAAAAATCCAAAAATATTTTTACTTTTTCAAAGACATGTCTTTTGGTACGATAATATTTACGGCCTTAGAAATGTTGATTAATATCGACACGGCACCATAAATAGAGTTCGTACAAAAGTTGTAAATATTTCATAAAACATGCCCTTATGGCTTGTAGTTATTTCTGACTGCAACCCGGTTTTCATATTAAAGTCAAGTATTTCTTATGAAAGCTTTGGCTCACAACAGGAATTAATTTTCTCGGGCAAGGTTTACTTTAAAACCTTGTAAGGGATCAAGTTTACTTTATAACTTGGTCTAACACAAATCTATGTACGTTTCAGTGCATTTATTTGTTAAAACAAGAGAAGTCTTGTTTTTAGGAAGTTATCATCTCTACAACCATGCTATCTACAATTGGTATCTACATACTCGACGATGCGACTACTCAACCGACGACTACAGCTCTTTCAATAGAACACGGGTCAACAATTGAGGGGGAGCAATTGTCAAGCATTCAGAATCTTCGATGCCGAACGTGCCAAGTTCACAAGTTGGTGTCAAGACAACAATACCAATCGTACATGTGGTGTCAAGAGATGACTTCAGACGTGACGAGGCGACCAACATATGCTGACAAGAACCATTTGATCTTATCATATGATGTTCTCATCTATCAGGTCCAACCTTGTCAATTCTTTTTTTTAATATGGTGAATATGTGATCATGTTACAAATCGATATCATATCTCATACATTTGGTATCATGAAGATAAAACGGACTTGCATTTTTCTTCCCAAAACCTCTGTTAAAACTTCATTAAATCAATTGATATTAAAAACATCGATTGGGTTAATATTTTTAATATAGGGGAGAAAATGTGATTTAATATGGGATACTATCACAAATGGTTTGACTTAATGTGCTGGCTCATCTTGACATATGCGAAATGTTTTCGAATATCGTGGCATATGTTAAGGGGGAGCAAAATGGATTTACATATCAAAATGGATTTTCATGGTGACATATACTTACCCAAAACCCATTTATTTCACGACGATGAAGATTGTGGTGACACAAGGATGGTAGGATAGGTTAAGTCCAATGATTCTTCCAGAACCGGAGGAATCTTCCCAAGGACATTCCATAGCTAGAAATAGTAGTCCTTAGGAAAAATGGAGAAAGATTGTGAACGTAGCTGAATGCCGACCAAGTACTTAAGTTAGCACTGGAACAATCACAACAAGGTGCTAGTTATGACGTATTGGTAAGCATTGAAGGGGTTGAAGAATGAAAAAGAATTGTAAAGATAAAGGGTGTAAAGAAAGAAGCCCTCGTTACAACTTTAGGCAGAAACCGGGTCAACACATATGCTATTGAGATCATTTTCACGATGCTCGATATTAAAGATAGACATCATGGACCCAGTGATGCAATGCACAACCCATCCCAGCTAACTCAGATATCTCTTAAAAGATATTTGTTTTAATCACACGGAGACAACACGTTATCTATCGATTTATTCACTCCGAATACATTGGTATTGAAAAGGTGGCACTCCTCTCCAGCCTCTGATCACTAAAATCCAAAATGCACGATCGAGTCTAGAGCCATTTGAGATCATCAAATATCTCATTAGGACACACTTTCATATTTCCTTGCTTCGTCACACACTATGAAAAGTAAGAAAGATTTTAAGAGTCCTACGCAAAATCTTCATGATCTTGCCTGAACATCAGAGTAATACGGAAGTATTTACAATGAAGATGGAAATCCTTCTTGAGCGAATATCAAAAAGCTCATGGTAGGTGACTTGTGCGATTCTTTATGAATCAAACTTGTGATAACTGGAAAGCAACAGCTGTTTAATTCTTAACTAAATTTAAACACGTTCCAGGCCTCTACGCAATATCTTAGTGATCTTGCCAGAACACTCAGAGTCATACCTTAGTGTTCACAGTGATGAGTGGAAATCCTTCTAGTGTTAACCTCAAACAACACTTGGTAGGTAACTTGCAAGATTCTATACGAATCAAGCTCGTGACAACTGGAAAGCAACGATGGTGCGGTTCTTAATTGAATTTCACTTGTTCCAGGAACATGAATTGACGGCTTCAAATCATGCGGATATTATTATCCAAATGATTCACTCTTTATGTTCGCAGTCAGCTTTGGACGGTCGAATAAAGAGAACGGGTTTACCCGCGAAATCCTGTCAGGAAGTTACTTAATTGAAACTATCCGTCACGGGTACGATATCTAATATCGTCCAACGGTCTTCACCGACCGGAGGTAAAATGCTACCGATTTAGAATGAAATGTTCAAAGCCATTTCGTTCGTGTCTACTTATGTTACGGCATTTGAAGACGGTGGCGTTGCGGAATCTAAGAAGAAGTCGTCCCCGCATATTTATACTTTATGCGCTTAATACCTCATCTAATTCAAGAAAGCCTAAAAGTTAAGTCTTCCGCTGTATCGAACTCTGAAGCTTTCAAGAATTACTAAGGTATAAGTATGTGGGACGTGAGGTCACGAAGAGGTGAAGATCACAAGTGATGGATGCACGAAATCAAGGCAAGAGATTGATGCTAAAGATTGATATCAAAGATCACATCAGCATGTTCACCAGAAAAGAAAAAGAAAAAGAAAAAGAAAGACGAAGACTACGAGCTCAAGACAAGCATAGTATGCTAGGTTTATCTTATTATTGTAACTTGGGTAATGCCCTTGTTTGGAGTGACCTCCCTTAGGGGGAGATTGTTGGAAATACGTTTTACGTATTAAGAAGGATCGGTCACTCCAACGATAGTCTATTTTATAGCTCGTAGTTTAGTTATTTACATTCATTAAAAAAGCCCAAAACCGAGCCCATGAAATGTATGGGCCGACGGCCTTATGTAAACCCAAGCCCATCTCATGGGCTTGGGTATATAAACCCTCTCCTTTGATGGAGAGGGTGTGTGGTTTCATTATTTACACATAGTAAACATTGGTTTTCTCTCTCTAAGTGTGTGTGTAATCTACCATCTCTCTATCTCTTTCTCTCTCTAAAAACATAAGCAAGATTTACATTTCTACATCTATTTTTCTCTTCCTTTTGTAGGGTGTGCATACGTACTCGTGCTCGTAAGAAGAAAGCAATTCAAGCCGAAGTCATAACTCCACCTATTGTCACCATGGACAATCAACCAATGATCGAGCTTTTGCAATCGCACGTAGAGGGCAACACCGATGCTATTGTCATACCCGAGATTGGAGCCAACAATTTTGAGCTCAAATCCGGCTTTATTCAAATGGTCTCTGCTCAACCTTTCTTGGGGCGTTCGCTTGATGATCCTCATGACCATATAAAAAGGTTTCTTCAACTCACCAATACGGTTAAGTATAATGGGGTTTCACAAGAAGTGATTCTCTTTCAACTTTTTCCTTTCTCCTTAGAGGGACAAGCCCTAAATTGGCTTGATAAGGAACCGCCACAAAGTATTCTTACGTGGACGGATTTAGAGACCAAGTTCATTAACTACTTTTTCCCACCCTCACGTATTACCGCTTTACGGAATGAAATCATTACCTTTGAACAAAAGTACAGTGAGACATTTAGTGAATCTTGGGACCGTTTTAAGGAACTTTTAAGAAAGTGTCCACAACATGGTTTCACAAAAATACATCAAACTAATACTTTTTACAATGGTTTAAGCATGAATGACCAATATTCACTAAATAGTGCCTCGGGGGGTAATATATTGGTTAAGTCTTCTAATGCCGCATGGGATATAATTGAGAATAAGTCTAGAGTGCAAACCAAGAGTGTTCAAACTAATGTGGCTAGTGCTAGTACTAGTGACGCCGACAAGAGAATTGATAACTTACTTCACTTGTGGAATCGCTTGCTGTACAAACCGCCAACAATGCCAAACAAATCAATGCCCAAGCTAATGCTTTGAGTCAATCATGTGAAATATGCAGGGGTTCTCATTCATACACCGATTGTCCTTCAACTCATGACAATCCAGAAAATGTGTATGCCGCCAACGGTAACTTTTCTATGGGAGGCTATCAAGCACGTCCTCAAGGTGACCGCAATTTGCTCAGTTATCGTTCAAACAAATTTCTTTCACCACCCGGTTTTCCACCTCAAAACCCAAACAACCTCAATCGCAACAATCAAAACCAACCTCTAGCTCCAAATCAATATCCAACCCAAAGAAACCCAAATCCACCTCAAGGAATCAACCAAGTTTACCAACAACCCGCTTATCAACCACCTGCCTACCATGCTCTTCCTCCCATCCAACCTACCGCATTTAATCAAGAGGTTGAAACTTACATGAGGACTAATGACGCAATAGTGCAGAATCTTCAGCGGCAAATGGCTAGCTTGAAAGGAGATATGGTGAAACAAGGGAATGATCTTCGAGCCGATATGCGAAACTCTTTGAGCAGTCAAACGAATGACTTAAGGGATATGATGGCTAGTTTCTTCCAAAGTAATCAAGCCTCTGGTTCGGGTTCTCTTCCGAGTAACACCGTTGCTAATCCAAGAGGGGATATGAAAGAAATTACCACTCGAAGTGGAAAAGGTTTAAAGGAACCCTAGCTTCCTACACCTACACCGGTGATTGTGACAAAGGAAAACGAGTCCCTTTCTCCAATTTCTCCAACTTCTACTTCTCCAATTCTTCCACCTTCTATGTCACTAATTCCTCCACCTTCTACTTCCACCCCTCCACCACCCAAGGATGTGAGTGAGAATTCCATTCCTAAGCCTTCATCTCAACCCAATATACCTTATCCCTCAAGGTTGAGGAAAGAGAAGTTGAAGAACAAGGATGATATTCAGGTTTCTAACTTTCTCAAAATGTTTAAACAACTGAATTTCAACATCTCCTTTGCTGAGGCTCTCTCTCACATGCCCAAATATACTAAAATGTTTAAAGATATTCTCAGTGATAAGGAGAAACTTCTTGACATCGCTCAGACCCAACTTAACGAGAACTGCTCCGCAGTGATCTTAAGTAAATTACCCACCAAACTTGGTGATCCGGGTCATTTTCTCATTCCTTGCAACTTCCCCGGGGTAGAGAATTGTATGGACCTAGCCGATCTAGGTGCTAGTTAAACTTAATGCCTTTAAGCGTTTGGAAACAATTGTCTCTACCCGAGCTAGTCCCCACACGAATGACTTTAGAATTAGCTAATCGTACGGTTGCTTATCCGGTGGGGATAGCCGAAGATGTCTTCGTCGGTGTCGACAAATTCACCTTTCCGGCGGATTTTGTTGTCGTTGACTACGAGATGGATCCCCATGTTCCATTAATCGTTAACCGTCCATTATTAAGGACCGGTCGCACTCTCATTGATGTAGCCGCGGGCGAATTAATCATGAGAGTTGGTGAAGATAAAATCGTTTTCAACATGGGTAAACTTTCTAAGCAGCCTTTTGAAAACGAGAGAGTTAATTTCATTGACGTTCTTGATGAGGCTTGTGAAGAACATTTCAAAGACGCTTGTAAAAGTGGTTATTCTTCTCTACCCATTGTTGAGACCGTTGCCTCTATTGCTCCATCATTGACTCCATTTGGAGAAAGTGATTTCCTTTTAAACGAATTTGAAGCAACTTTGGGAGATGTGGATTTACAATATGACGATTCTCCCTCCAATTGGGATGAAGACATTCGTACCATTGATAAACTTCTCAATGAGGACCATATTTCTCCACAATCTCTTAAGGAAATCTCTATCGATGATCCGAATTTGACTACGCCTTCCATCGAAAATCCTCCGGATTTAGAGCTTAAGGATCTGCCGTCTCATCTCGAATACGTGTTCCTTGACGACAATAAGAAGTCACCCGTCATCATTGCAAAGGATTTGAAAGAAGACGAAAAATCCCGACTTATCGCCGTGCTGAAGAATCATAAGAAAGCGACTGCTTGGAAAATCTCCGATACTCGTGGAATTGATCCTCACTTTTGCACACATAAAATTCTCATGGAGGACGACTTAAACCCACTATTCAAAACCAAAGAAGGGTGAATCCCAAGATCCATGACGTTATCAAAAAAGAGGTTATCAAACTTTTTGATGCGGGAATGATCTACCCTATCTCGGATTCACCATGGGTTAGTCCGGATCCATTGTGTGCCTAAGAAAGGTGGAACCACTGTTGTGCCCAATGAAAACAACGAGTTGATTCCGACTCGTCTCGTTACAGGGTGGAGAGTTTGTATAGACTATCACAAACTCAATGATGCTACAAGAAAGGATCATTTTCCCCTTCCTTTTATGGACCAAATGCATGAACGTCTAGCGGGTAATGACTATTTTGCTTCTTAGACGGTTTCTCTGGGTATTTTCAAATTCCCATCGATCCCAAAGACCAAGAGAAAACCACATTCACTTGTCCTTATGGAACATTTGCTTATAAAATAATGCCTTTCGGCTTATGCAATGCTCCTGGGACATTCCAAAGGTGTATGATGGCTATCTTCCATGACATGGTTGAAGAAACTATGGAAGTCTTCATGGATGATTTCTCGGTCTATGGTGATTCTTTCTCTCATTGCCTTGCCAATTTGGAACGCATGCTTAAGCGGTGTAAAAACACTCTCCTTGTTCTAAATTGGGAAAAATGCCATTTCATGGTAAAAGAAGGCACTGTGCTTGGACATAAAATCTCAAAAGCCGTTCTTGAAGTGGACCGTGCTAAAGTGGATGTCATAGCCATATTACCCCCACCTTCAACCGTGAAGGGTGTGAGAAGTTTCCTTGGTCATGCGGGCTTCTATCGTCGATTCATTCAAGATTTTTTTTAAAATCGCTCGCCCGATGACCCACCTCTTGGAAAAAAATACTCCATTTATCTTTTCTAAAGAGTGTCTTGAATCCTTCAATCTTCTTAAGGATAAGCTAACTAAGGCACCGGTCTTGGTTACCCCCAATTGGGAGCTACCTTTTGAATTGATGTGTGATGCTAGCGACTTTGCTATTGGAGCGGTTTTGGGGCAAAGAGTGAACAAACACTTAAAACCAATCCATTATGCTAGCAAGACAATGACGGGGGCTCAATTGCATTATACCACTACCGAAAAAGAGCTTTTAGCTGTAGTGTATGCTTTTGAGAAGTTCTGCCCCTATCTTGTACTTTCCACCACCATTGTCTATACCGACCATTCCGCGTTGAAGTACTTGTTAACTAAACAAGATTCCAAGCCAAGACTTCTTCATTGGGTTTTGCTCTTTCAAGAATTTAAAATTGAAATTCGTGACAAGAGGATCCTTATCAAGGGGATCATCCGAATCAAGAGATCAATGACTCTTTTCCCCTTGAGGCCTTAATTCCTATCAATTCCAATCTTGATGACACCCCGTGGTTTGCGGACATTGCAAACTACTTCGCGGGTGGTATTCTCATTGAAGGGTTAACATCCCAACAAAAGAAGAAGTTCTTTAAAGATGTTAAGACTTACTTTTGGGATGACCCTTATCTCTTCAAACAATGTGCTGATCTGATTATTCGTTGGTGTGTTGATGGACCCGCAGCTTTAGACATTCTCGAAGCTTGCCATAAAGGACCCACCGGTTGTCACTTTGGTCCCACTTACACCGTGAAGAAAGTGTTTGACTCGGAATTCAATTGGCCTACCATTTATCGTGACGCTCACGAGATGGTTAAAAATTGTGATGCTTGCCAACGCTAAGGCAAGATCACACATAAAGATGAGATGCCTCAAAATTTCATACAAGAATGTGAAATCTTTGATGTATGGGGTATCGACTTTATGGGGCCATTTCCATCATCTAAAGGGAACAAGTACATCCTCGTAGCCGTTGACTATGTATCCAAATGGGTTGAAGCTAAGGCTCTCCCTACGAACGATGCGAGGGTGGTTGTGAACTTTCTGAAGCAACTTTTGCTCGATTCGATGTTCCTCGTGCTATATCAGTGACCGCGGGACTCATTTTTGCAATGATCAATTTGCTCGAGTCATGGCTAAGTACGGAGTCAATCACCGTCTTTCTACCGCTTATCATCCCCAAACAAATGGTCAAACCGAGATATCTAATCGTGGATTGAAGCGAATTCTTGAGCGTACTGTGGGAGAGCATCGTGCCTCGTGGGCCGATAAGTTAGATGATGCTTTGTGGGCTTTTCGTACCGCATATAAGACGCCGATTGGTTGCACCCCTTATCGTCTTTTGTACGGGAAGGCTTGCCACCTCCCTATTGAGCTGGAACATAAGGCATACTGGGCCTTGAAGTGGGCCAATTTTGACATCAACAAAGCCGGCGATCTTCGGAAAATTCAACTCAATGAGCTAAATGAACTAAGGAATGAAGCTTATGAGAACTCATTGATCTATAAGGAGAAGACCAAGATGATCCATGATGCTAGGATTAAGAACCGAGAGTTCCACGTTGGTGATAAATTTTTACTCTTTAACTCTCGGTTGAAGATCTTCTCGGGCAAGCTGAAGAGCCGTTGGTCTGGTCCATTCACCGTCGCCAAAGTCTTCCCCTATGGCACCATTGAGCTTTCTCAGCCAAATGGGCCCAATTTTAAGGTTAATGGCCAACGCGTGAAGTTGTACTTTGGTGAGGACATCTCTCATGAGATGATTCCATCTCTCACCACGTTTTCCTTGAACTAGTTCTGGGTCGAGTCAGGCTCGTGACTCGGTTAACAAAAACAAGCGCTTCTCGGGAGGCAACCCGTTGATCTATCCTTTACCGTTTTCATAATAAGTGTAAGGGGAGCCCCGTATGTGTTAGTTGTCTTGTTTCTTCTAATGTGCAGGGATTAAAGCTTCAAAGATCCATTCTCGATGACTTTTGACGAACCGTGATCCCGTGTACCCGTCTTCCCGGTTCTATCCTAAACTGTCGTGATTCAATATTTTATATCTTATATGTTCACATTGAAATCACTATAGTTGTCCTTTCCTTAGCAAGATTTAACCAAAGTGCACAATGTCCTAAGTGTAGGGGAGTTTACTCCCACATGCTTAACTATTGAGGACACTGTTTATATCAAGTGTAGGGGGACTTCTATCGAAGTAAGTGGGCTTTTCCATGAATTTGTCCTCATTTTAACAAGAAAATCTGATTTTCCGACATTTTTCAAAATTTTTAATCTATTTTGGCCTTGTAATTTTCCTTTGCTATCATTATTTACTATCTTTGCTAGAATAAATCTTCAATAAATTGGTTTTAAATTTTTCAAAGTCGTGAATATTTTGACTCAACCCGAGTTTACTTATCTAAGTTTACTCTAGCTAGTATCCTTAACGTGTTTAAGTCAAGTTTTGCTAGGCTTTTATATAGGGAACTTTAAAACGCGAAAGTCTTAACTCTCACGGGTTGAGAACAAGAACTTTTCGCAAGTTCCTATAATTGATCCTAGAGAGTCGTTTATCAAGGGAACTTTAAAATGCGAATTCTAAACTTGAAAAAGTCTAAGAGTTTGCAAGATCCTATAGATGACTCGAAAACCCAAAACTTTGATTTAATTGGCTAAGCATCCACGAGTCTCATTCCTTGAGATTTTAAATTTTGGAGAACGAGAGATGATAGAGTCAATTATAAGTTTGGTATTCTTTCAGGAATTTATGTGAGTTGATTATAAGCTTTTTCTTCCATCGCTTGTTAATAAATTTAACTGCAATAAATAAGGTTGTACGATTTGAAAAGTTACTTAGCTTCTAGCACAAGATCGTTTAAAAACTGCTCGGTATTAATTAGAGCTCATAGCCAAGCATAACTTATTGAAGCGGGATGCGAAGATTGGCGAGTCCGAAAAGGCCCTAACAAGGCATGAGGGATACATTTTGTTGCTAAAGATCCCAAGTGATGTGAAGAATCATTTATCGAAAATCAATATGAAGGATCTAGACACACGAAGAAAAGCAAATACTCCCCTAAAGATCATGGAGAAGTCTATCCAAAAAGGCCCTAACAAGGTATGAGGATAAATAGATCCAAGTCCTAAAAGGAGGTGGATCATTGTATATCAAAGTCCAAAATAAAGATTTGAGAAAAATGAAGAATCGTGTTCCAAATATGAAGAATCTCTAAAAAACTTCAAGTGAATAAATTCCTATTATGAAGAGAAGACCTTAATTTCAAGAACGTCTCTCAAGATTTGAAGTTTGAAGTCGCTGCCAAATATCGGCCCGAGAAAGGTCTCAAATCGTGAAGCGAGTTATGCCAAGATATGAACTTTAAGAGGTCCCGAGAAGTAGTTTTAAAAGATTTTGTCCTTTAGCTAACTATTGATTAAATCGTCCCACTTTATTTTCAGCCTAAATAACTATCGAAATAAGTCAAACAATGCATCTTCGTGATCATTCAAGACAATTATAAAATATAAGAGATACACCTAGGAATAAGGGAGTTTAAGTAAATAATTGGGCCACATGAGTTCGTGTTAGTTTGCTAACTTATAATAACAATGATCTCGTGTTTAAGCTTGGTATGGGGAACGTGAAACTTGAGGATGATGAACATTCATGACAACCAAAACCCCAATTTAAGTCTTTGATTGATTTACTTATTTTGTACATATTTCTATCTTTTTAGTTTCCTTAAAGTTTAGTATTTAATAAAGGCCAAGGTGGGTTATTTATGATGAAAAATGTAAACTGTGCTTTAAAATTAATGCATTGCATGAGGGCATTGCAATGGTCAAGTGTAGGGGATTTAATAAGTGTGAAAACACTTATCCTTTTACCACTTATTTCCAATAATAACAAGACCAAAACGTATATTTTATGTCGTAAAAGTCGGAATTATGTGTGGTTTGTGTTTTTATTTTGTTTTAGGACCCAAAGATGAAAAAAGGAAGAAAACATGGGCTATCACGGGTTTTTATCGAAGAAAACGAGAAAAGACGAAGTCAAAAGATCAAGAGTGCAAAAAGAACGGAAGTCCAAGGCCTATTCTGAAGATTTGTCAAGGAAAAAGTCTAAAGACGAAAGTTTAATGAAGTCGAAGAACTCAAGTCTAATTAAAGAAGGAAATTATAAGACAAGTTCAATTTGTAACGACAAATCCCGAGACGACGTCGAGAAAGACAAAGAATTAAAATCGAGTCGAGACGAGAAGAAAGAAAGAAGGAAGCAACACATGCACTCCCCACTTCCTATATATACCCTCCTAATGACACATTATGAGGGTGTTAGTTAGTTAATTTAGTCATTTTTCAATTTTTTCCTTTCTTTAGTTTTTAGAGAGAGAAAGTTTTTAACTTTCTCTCACTAAGTTTTCATCTTTTCTTCATTTTTAATTTCAAGTTTAAGCTTTATTTCATCCTTGTATTTGGAATTCATTAATCAAAAGTTCAAGTTTAAGCTTTTAATCTTTAATCTTCTTCTACCTTTCTTGATTTTGGTTTATCTTTGATCCGAAATGCTCTTGATTCGTGTTTGATTTTGATGTTTTTGTGATTAAAAAGTTTATCTTTTTATTCCCTACTAAGTTTTTATACGGTTTAAGCTTTAAGCTTGTTGTGCTTATTGGCTTATTTCTTTTATAGCTTATTGTCTTTTAAGTTTTCTTAAAAGTTTAGTGTTTTTAAAGTTTGATTTACAAAGTTTGGTTAATTCGTGTTTCGAAAGTTTTTAAGTTTATGCTTGTTTTTATTCGGTTAAGATTTGATTAAGTGCTTATTCATCTTGCTTATTATGGCTTATTCATTTTCGGCTTATTTGCTCTTTGATTTCCATCGTATTATGCTTAAGGGTTTTACCAGTTACGATCAAGAAAGTGTGATCGCATAAACCCCTAGGGTTTCTACTTACGATCCATTACTTCGATCACCAAGTACGATCGTTCACTACGATCACACTCATTAATCCTCACCACGATCACTTGTTGCGATCGTGGGTACGATGATTAAGTGCAATCTGTGGCTGCGATTGCTTGGGTGCGATCACTTGTTACGATCGCATTGAGTGCGATCACCTATACTACGATCACTAGGCTATGATCGATCGATACGATCGTAGGCTGCGATCACTGGGAGTACGATCTAAAGTCACGATCGTGGTGGAGTACGATCACTAGTACGATCGCATTGATTGTGATCCAGGATACGATCAAGGACCACGATCGCATTGACTGCGATCCTATTTCATTTTTCGTTTTTATATTTTATTTAAATTTCAAATTTAGCTTTTCCCTCATTTTCACTTAGAATTATTTTAAACAAGTTTTGTCTTAGTTTATTTTTACAAAGTTTTCAAGTTTTAAATTCATTACGTTTTCTAGTAATTTTTAGTGTAATTTTTAAAGCTTTTATTTTACTCAACGACATTTTCATATTTACTTTTAGTTTAAAATAGATAACCAAACCGTTTATTCTTCCACCAAGAACGAGTGAGTCGCACTTTTATCTAGTAATCAATTCGAAAAGACTGGAACAACGAACTTTCATAACTAAGTAAAATCTAGTTATTAGTTGACTACACCAGTGACATGAGTGTTGACCTTTTGCGTTTCATACACACTAAAATTCAGGGATAGAACATGTTTGTTAGAATCCTCTTTTTATATTTTTTATTATTCAGAAACTCGATAGTTATGTATAATTATCCAGTTTAGGGGAGGATTGTTGGGAATAAAATTAACCAAGTCTCTAGCCGCTGGCAAAGAGGATTCTAGACGCTGACAAATAGAATGAAGTCGCTGAAAAAGAGAATCCTAGACACTGAAAGATTGCATGAGCTGCATGGATCAACACATCTTTGTTATATTAGGAAGATATGTTCGAATAAGTTATTTACTATGTTTATCTTTGAATATCTTCCTAGAATAGTTGACCTTAGCTTTTTGTTCAAGGCTCCTTATCATATAAAAGAAGACCTTAGGTTTGTTATTAAGATCAAGCTTTCAATCTCTTTGTTCACCGTTATTATTATCAATCAAAGTTGAAAGTTTGGTAATCGTTTGTATTCTTTGTTCTAATTACTAATTCCGCATGCTTCTTAGATTATTGAAAATACAAAGTTTTTCTACGTATTACTCTTGATCTAATCTCGATAATACAAAGCTAATTCGATCTAAGTTTGGGATCAACACAAAGGTTTTTGCAAAGTTTTCATGATATTTTATGCATTATAAGTCTGTTTTTAGGTAATGAGACCATGTATAATTATGGTTTCATCACTCCCCCATACTAAGCCATTGTCGTGCCCTCGCGCAATGCTAGAATAAAGTGTCGTAACACTTCCAAAAATTCATTTTTATTTGACATTTATTGAAACGTAATCTTAACTCAACTACTACATGCGTTTTAGACATAATGTATGATTTTCATCACGATTAAGTGACTTTTAGGGTCAAAGAATAAGATCACGTGAACACTTCATAGAAATAATTTCGTCGTCCCTAATTTTCACTTAATTCCATGCTAAGCGTGAAACGAGATCATTGTTATTATAAGTTAGTAATGCTAACACTACTCATATGCCTTAATCACGTACTTAGACTCCCTTATTCCTAAGTTGTATCTCTTATATTTTATTTTTGTCTCAATGACCACGAGGATACATTTTTTACTTATGCGAAAATAGAGATTTAGTCCAAAAATATATTCGTAAAGGTGTAACCAAAATCATTAAATTAGTAACCTTTCCTAATAGATAACGATGTCAAAAAGTTAAGTCAACAAATAAGATTCGATAAACACGGTTTTACAACGGATTTGAACATTTGACTTATTACCATGAATTTTATGACCCGCCTCATCATCGGTGGCTTTGATTATCATTGTTTACCTCCATCTTTTATTCAACTCCGCCATGGAGCTTTTATTATAACTTTGGTCTTTCCTTGTCTTTTATTTAACCTCGCCATGAGGTGTTTATTATGACGAAGACGTAGATCCTCACATTGAAACGAATTTTGGATCTTTAAAGCTTCGAGGTTTTAAGACATTCAATTTCAATTTTGCATAGATTTTTCGGCCATGTGAGCTTCAAATTTGTGCTTGATTTAGGTGAAGAGGTGCTTAAAAATTATTATTGGGGAAGCTTTCGATTATTCGGTTTGCCAATACTTCAAACCCGTGACGCTATTGAATCCAAAATTCTTTCCCAATTTAAATACATGGAAACTACTAGAATTAGTTAAAAATCAATAATAGAGATTAAACCGCTAAGTCAATATTTATTAACAATTTTTTTAATTAAAGCGATGGGAGAAAAAGCAAACAATTAAAACACATGAGTTTTTGAAAGAATACAAATACTCTACGTTTAGCATAGTAACTTATAATTAATGCTATCATTTCTCGTCCATAATTTAATGAGACTTAGCCGAATATAGTTTAGGAACGAAACTAAGTGCTCAACACGCACGGTCAAGTCAAAAATTACTCTTATTCTCACCAACAGAAAACATACATTCGTGTCTTAAACACTTATGAAAAACGAGAAACTTTTTAAAATTTGGCCATTTTGCCTTATTTTGAAAACAAAACGATGAACATTTGATAGCGTGAAGGCGTAGCAAAGTAATGTATCTATTTGATAGGTGTGAAAACACCCATCCTTTTTACCACTTAATTACAATAATAACCGAGCCAAAACGTGTATTTTATGTCATTTATGTCGGAATTATGCGTGGTTTGTGTTTTTGTTGTGATTTAGGACGAAAAGGTGAAAAGTGGAGAAAACACGGCATTCACGGGCTTTTATCGAAGAAAAAGACGAAAGATGAAGTCGAAAGATCAAGAGTGGAAAAAGAACGGAAGTCCAAGACCAATTCTGAAGATTTATCGAAGAAAAAGTCAAAAGACGGAAGTTTACTAAAAGCCGAAGAACTCGAGTCTTATTTATGAAGAAAATTCAAGACGAGTTCAAAGAAATCCCGAGACAAAGTCATTAAGTCCAAGATTAACAAACAATTAAGAAGAAAAGGACTTAAGTGTGCAAATAAGGAAAAGAGGAAAGAGGGAGGAAGCTTCCTAAGCTCCTCCCTAATCACCCCTATATATAGTTTAGGCTAGTTTCATTTTCAAGTTGTTGGGTAGTTTGACAAACTACCTCTTCCACCATTTTCATATTTGCACTTTATGTTTCAAGTCTTTTAATTCTTGTTTTTAATTTTTCATGTAAGTTTCGGATTCTTGTTTTTAATTCAAGCCTTTTAATCTTTTCATCTTCTTTGTGTTGTTCTTAATTCGTGTTCTTCATCTTTCTTTTCATCAAAACCCACGTCTCAATTCAAAGTATTTTATTTTATGTTTTTGATTCATGTTTTTAGAAGTTTTATAAGCTTTTGATTCGTCTTGATCTTTTTACTTTAGCTTATTGGAGTTTTTCTTAGCTTATTTCCCTTGAAAAGGTGCTAAAAAGTTGCTTATTTTCGTCCTACATCTGAATCCTATTTTTTAGGAATGTCTGATTCGATTTTGGAACTTTTCCTCAAAGTTGCGAAATTGAATCCCTAATTATTACGAAATTGTGCCTTTTTAGGAAATCTGATTCGATTTTTGAATTATTGCGAAATTGTGCCTTTTTAGGAAATCTGATTCGATTTTTGAATTATTGTGAAATTGTGCCTTTTTAGGAAATCTGATTCGATTTTTGAATTATTGCGAAATTGTGCCTTTTTAGGAAATCTGATTCGATTTTTGAATCACAACAGTATTGCAAAATCTTCTTCAAGTTGCGAATTCTTTGCCCTTTTCCATGATTGCGAAATCATACCTTAATGTTGCGAAATCTTGGTTATGATTTCGCAATTATATTTTTAATTGCGAAATTATTTCATTTTTTTTATATTGCGAAATTAATTACTTTAATTTTAAATTTTGTTTTAAAATTTATTTTTTCCGCCATTTTTACTTAGTTTATTTTAATTGTTTCGTCTTATTTTTACGTCAATTTATTTTTACTCATTTTGTCTCAATTTATTTTCGTAATTTTAATTTCTCTTCACGCTTTTAAATTCCCGTCATTTATTTTAAATTAGAGTTAGATTTACTTTAACGTCATTTTCATACACGTTTTGCATATTTATTTTAAAAACAACCAAAAATATTTGTTTCACCAAAAACAATTGAGTCGTACTTTGAACCAGAAATCAATTCGATTAGACACCGAGAAAACGAACAATTGAACCTATGCAAATCATTTAATATTAAATGGCGCCGCAACCCAATTGTCTATCTATCTTTACTTGTTTTCACCATAAGTGTAGGGGGAGCCCCGTTGGTGTTTCTTGCTTTCTTTCTTATCATGTGCAGGGATTAGAGCTTCAAAGACACACTCTTGATGACTTTTGACGAACCGTGACTCCGTGTTCCCTTCTTCTCGGTTCTATCCTAAACTCTGTTCGATTCACTATTTTATATTTCTCAATATTAAAATAGGAATCTCTTTAGTTGTCTCTTTCTTAGCGAGATTTAAACAACGTGCACAATGTCCTAAGTGTAGGGGAGTTTACTCCCACATGCTTAAACATTGAGGACAATGTTTATATTAAGTGTAGGGGGGACTTCTATCGAAGTTAAGTGGCCTTTTCCTTGTATTTGTCCTCATTTTAACCGGAAAATCAATTTTTCGACATTTTACAAAATTTTTGATCTATTTTGGCCTATTAGTTTTTACTTTTGTATAGTTATTTTCTTTCCTTATTAGAATAATTTTTAATAAAATGCTTTTAATTTTCAAAAGTCGTGAATATTTTGACTCGACCCGAGTTTACTTATCTAAGTTTACTCTAGCTAGTATCCTTAACGTGTTTAAGTCAAGTTTTGCTAGGCTTTTATTTAGGGAGCTATAAAACGCGAAAGTCTTAACTCTCACGGGTTAAGAACAAGAACTTTTCGCAAGTTCCTATAATTGATCCTAGAGAGTTGTTTATCAAGGGAACTTTAAAATGCGATTTCTAAACTTGAAAAAGTTAAAGAATTTGCAAGATCCTATAGATGACTCGAAAACCCAAAACTTTGATTTGATAGGCTAAGAATCCACGAGTCTCATTCCTTGAGATTTTAAACGGTGTAGAACGAGAGATGATAGAGTCAATTATAAGTTTGGTATTCTTTCATAAATTTATGTGAGTTAATTATGAGCCTATTCTCCCATCGCTTGTTAATAAATTTATCTGCAATAAATAAGGTAGTACGATTTAAAAGGTTACTTAGCTTCTAGCCCAAGATCGTTTAAAAGTTGCTCGGTACGGATTAGAGTTCATAGCCAAGGCATAACTTATTGAAGCGGGATGCGAATATTGGCGAGTCCGAAAAGGCCCTAACAAGGCATGAGGGCTACATTTTGTTGCTAAAGATCCAAAAGTGATGTGAAGAATCATTTATCGAAAATCAATATGAAGGATCGAGACACACGACGAAAAGCAAAAACTCCCCAAAAGATCATGGAGAAGTCTATCCGAAAAGACCCTAGCAAGGTATGAGGATAAATAGATCCAAGTCCTAAAAGGAGGCGGATCGTTGTATATCAAAGTCCAAAATAAAGATTGGAGAAAAATGAAGAAGTCGTGGTCCAAATATGAAGAATCTCTCAAAACTTCAAGTGAAGAAATTCCTATTGTGAAGAGAAGACCATTATTTCATGAACATCTCTCAAGGTTTGAAGTATGAAGTCGCTGCCAAATATCGGTCCGAGAAAGGTCTCAAATCGCGAAGCGAGTTATGCCAAGATATGAACTTTATGATGTCCCAAGAAGCAGTTTTAAAAGATTTTGTCCTTTAGCTAACTATTGATTAAATCGTTCACTTTATTTTCAGACTAAATAACTATCGAAATAAGTCAAAAATGCATCCTCGTGATCATTCAAGACAACAATAAAATATAAGAGATACACCTAGGAATAAGGGAGTCTAAGTGAATAATTGGCCCACATGAGTACGTGTTAGTTTGCTAACTTATAATAACAATGATCTCGTTTCTAAGCTTGGTTTGGAGAAAGTGAAAACTTGAGGATGATCATTCACGACATTTCCAAAACCCAAAGGTATGTTTTTGATTTCTTTACTTTGTATGTTATAATTTTCTATCTCTTTAATAAAGGCCAACGTGGATTAATTATGATGAAAAATGTAAACGTGCTTTCAAACTAATGCATTGCATGAGGACATTGCAATGGTTAAGTGTAGGGGATTTGATAGGTGTGAAAACACCCATCCTTTTTACCACTTAATTACAATAATAACCGAGCCAAAACGTGTATTTTATGTCATTTATGTCGTAATTATGCGTGGTTTGTGTTTTTGTTGTGATTTAGGATGAAAAGGTGAAAAGTGGAGAAAACACGGAATTCACGGGCTTTTATCGAAGAAAAAGACGAAAGATGAAGTCGAAAGATCAAGAGAGGAAAAAGAACGGAAGTCCAAGACCAATTCTGAAGATTTATCGAAGAAAAAGTCAAAAGACGGAAGTTTACTAAAAGCCGAAGAACTCGAGTCTTATTTATGAAGAAAATTCAAGACGAGTTCAAAGAAATCCCGAGACAAAGTCATTAAGTCCAAGATTAACAAACAATTAAGAAGAAAAGGACTTAAGTGTGCAAATAAGGAAAAGAGGAAAGAGGGAGGAAGCTTCCTAAGCTCCTCCCTAATCACCCCTATATATAGTTTAGGCTAGTTTCATTTTCAAGTTGTTGGGTAGTTTGACAAACTACCTCTTCCACCATTTTCATATTTGCACTTTATATTTCAAGTCTTTTAATTCTTGTTTTTAATTTTTCATGTAAGTTTCGGATTCTTGTTTTTAATTCAAGCCTTTTAATCTTTTCATCTTCTTTGTGTTGTTCTTAATTCGTGTTCTTCATCTTTCTTTTCATCAAAACCCACGTCTCAATTCAAAGTATTTTATTTTATGTTTTTGATTCATGTTTTTAGAAGTTTTATAAGCTTTTGATTCGTCTTGATCTTTTTACTTTAGCTTATTGGAGTTTTTCTTAGCTTATTGCCCTTGAAAAGGTGCTAAAAAGTTGCTTATTTTCGTCCTACATCTGATTCCTATTTTTTAGGAATGTCTGATTCGATTTTGGAACTTTTCCTCAAAGTTGCGAAATTGAATCCCTAATTATTGCGAAATTGTGCCTTTTTAGGAAATCTGATACGATTTTTGAATTATTGCGAAATTGTGCCTTTTTAGGAAATCTGATTCGATTTTTAAATTATTGCGAAATTGTGCCTTTTTAGGAAATCTGATTCGATTTTTGAATTATTGCGAAATTGTGCCTTTTTAGGAAATCTAATTCGATTTTTGAATCACAACAGTATTGCGAAATCTTCTTCAAGTTGCGAATTCTTTGCCCTTTTCCATGATTGCGAAATCATACCTTAATGTTGCGAAATCTTGGTTATGATTTCGCAATTATCTTTTTAATTGCGAAATTATTTCATTTTTTTATATTGCGAAATTAATTACTTTAATTTTAAATTTTGTTTTTAAATTTATTTTTTCCGCCATTTTTACTTAGTTTATTTTAATTGTTTCGTCTTATGTTTACGTCAATTTATTTTTACTCGTTTTGTCTTAATTTATTTTCGTAATTTTAATTTCTCTTCACGCTTTTAAATTCCCGTCATTTATTTTAAATTAGAGTTAGATTTACTTTAACGTCATTTTCATACACGTTTTGCATATTTATTTTAAAAACAACCAAAAATATTTGTTTCACCAAAAACAATTGAGTCGTACTTTGAACCGGAAATCAATTCGATTAGACACCAAGAAAACGAACAATTGAACCTATGCAAATCATTTAATATTACTATTCACCCCCCATACTAAAACTAAACATTGTCCTCAATCTTTCGAGTCTAATGGTGAAACACCCCCACAATAGAGACGAAAAGTCGAATGCTTAATCTCGAGCATGGAAAGAGTATAACGAATAATCTAAAAGCCGTTTATAAGTTATGCCAAAAGATAAAAGTTAGAATGGAAAAGGATATCATCGGATATCGGATTCTTCAAAGCAAACGCTCGAAGCTCGAGTCATACGTAAAACAAACATGAGAGTCTTCAGTGATGATGATGATTCCTAGATACACAATCACAAACAACCACGGAACAAAGGGTCGGAAGAGCACAAGTCTCCTCACATTAAACTACATTAGAAAGCAATAATATTTACAAGGATACGCATGGGATTTCCCACATGAGGCACCTCACTTTTGATAATAGAGTCAAGAGCTCGACTCGAATCCCAATAAATGTGATCATTTAAGGATTGTCATGGCATGGTCTAAGTTAATGGGTCTTAATTGTAAAAAAAGGCCCACAAACATAAAATCGGTATTTAAGGACTAGGTCCTTTGATGGTGCAAATACTGGGGTCAAAGATGACGTCCTCGTTCTCAGAAGATAAACCGAAACAATGTCACTTTGAACATCGTCCCAATGGGACACAAGAGAATAGCATACAAAGAGAAGGTGGGACATTGGGTGGGAAACAAATTGAGCAACTCGAGGTAGACTCACACCAATAAAATGAAAAGATTTTCCATTTATTACAAGTAATTTTAGGATTGAATATCTCGTCCTCGGTGGAGAAATTGGAGGACAAAAATGCGAGTTCCCCCACACTAGATCCACACAAAGCATCGTCAAAAGGAGTAGACGAGTTTGTAGTACTCAATTAACGCGGTGATGACAGAGTTATATTAGGGACATCATTCAAATTAAGATTAAAATCTTTCCTTTTTTCATCATTTAAAAACTCTTTATGAAAAACCGATTTACCATTTATTGAGTTGAAAAGATATGGCGTTTCTAATACTATATTAGGCACACTAAAAATCCTTATATTAAGTCGTGGGTGGCGGGAGGGGGATTGTACAAATTTTCAAAACGTGTAACAATAAAGAACACATCCCCCTCACGGTCAACATAAACGTCATCATCCGCAAGATCATTAATCTCATCGATTTCTTTATCATAAATAGGCTCTCAAACCAAGGTTTTTCAAATCCGTCATTAATGATTTTTGAAACTCTCTCGAAGAGATCATGATTAAGAACAAAACCATCATTCTTTTGTGGGGATTGTTGATAAGTTAAATCCTCACGAACGTGGTTAACGACATTCTTATTTGAGGAGTATTGATAAGGTAACTCCTCGAGATTGGAACTTTGGTCACGTGAGTAGGTTCGTCATTATGAAGAAGACGTTCCAACTCTTTAGTTTCGGCCTCGAGATCAACAACTTCATGATACTCACTTATGGATAGTGGGTCAATACGAGAAAGTTTTCTTTCGATTTGTTCCTCGATCTCGGGTTCAAACTCAAAATCATCATATTTTCCACACGAAGAGGTTTCTTTAGGAAAATCCTCAAAAATGGCTTGTGGATTCTTAAGTATGTGATCGATCTCGGAAAAATCACCATCGGGATAAAAAAAGAGTCTATGTGAGCACCCTATTGAGGATATTTCTCAAAAGTCACAACCGTAGTCTTACAAGTTAATGGACTAAGCTTTGGAGACTTTTCAGTGATGGGCGAATTTGCCTCGATAACGATTAAATCCTTAGCCTTAATGTATTTAGGGCTAGGAGTCGAAGGCACTTCAATTGGATTAGAAGTTTGGGCCTTAAAGTCATGGTCTTTTGAAGGTGGTGATAACGAGTCCATTTTGGTCATTGTCGTGATGGCAATAACATTTTCCTCCGGAATGGGTTGGTCATTTGAGTCACCGAATAAATTATCAAAATGATTTGTCGTCCATGCATTTACAAATTCTTTTTTAAAATTCAATAAGAGTATTCTTTGTCATCAAAATCGTTATCTTGAAAACCGTTTTTCTTAATTCTTTCAAAACATTCAGCCAGCCTCATGTTTTCCGCAATAGAAAAAATGTTTTTAGGAGTAGTCTTTTTAGAAACATCGGTTTTGGTTTGATCTTTTTGACCTTGGGATTTGTCGGTTAAAAACTCCATCTTATCCTCCGCATATTCAATTGTCAATTTCCCACCGAAAATGTCGATACGAGCACGAGCAGTCGATAAAAACGGTCTTCCTAAAATAATAGGAAAATTTGGGTCACTCTCGTAATCGGAAATAACGAAGTCCGCGGGATAAGTGAAGTTTCCAATATTAACACAGATGTCCTCGGCTATACCAATTGGTTTATCAAGGGTACAATTGGCTAGCTCGATCACCATGTTAGCGGGGGTAAGATTAGGCAATTTCATCAATTTCCAAATCGAAAGAGGCATGAAGTTAATGCTAGAACCTAAGTCGGCAAGTGCTATACATTCCTCGATCTTGAGAAATTCACAAGGAATGAGAAACCGGCCCGTATCTTCTTGTTTTGAAGGCATATACCTTTTTGGACTACGAAGAAAAATCGAAGCACAAGTTTTATCAAGGTAAACTTTGGTAAGGTCAATGAAGCTCTCTTTTTGAACGGTGGATGGAATTTGAGGTACACGAGGATGTGCACTCTATTCCTTGGTCACCACCTTCTTTCCCTCGAACTTAGAACATGAAGATGTTTTTGAAGTCGAGGGTAGAGATGAATGCACAACTTTAAGCCATCAAGGTTAGGGTGAATCACACGAGCTTTTTCACGAGACGTAGTGGATCTCACATGTTCCTTCGGATTAGTCATGATGTTGCTTGTTAAAGAACCTTTGTTCGAATTCGACGATTTGTTCATAATAGCCGCAAACATACTCTCAACTTTACTCTAACTTTGTTTAGTCTTATTATTTTCTCCTTTCAAAGTATTAGAAAAATTGTTATTCAAAGTACCAATTTGACCCTTTAATCTTCTTATATTAGCCTCATTTGATTTTTATATATTTTTGAGAATCATTTGAAAAACCGCTTTGATTAGAACTAAACTTTCCTTGGTTTTGATTATCTTTTTGAAAATTGTTTTGATTTTGATTCTCACTAGGAAAGTTACCTTGATTGTTTTGTTTTTGAAAATTTGAATTTTGTCCCTGATTAAAATTCAAGTTTTGATTGTTGTTTATAAAACCTCGATTTTGAAAATTCAAACTTTGTCCTTGATAATTGTTTCCTTGATTTCCTTGATCTGAAAAATTGTTTCTTAGAAAATTATTGCCTTGGTTACTATAATTCCCTTGTGATGGACCGGCGTTGTTTTGATTAATATTGAAATTTCCATTAACCACATTAACGCTTGCCGTTTGGCCATCCGTAGCCGCACACTCGTAATAATTATGAGGTCTACCACAAAAGGTACACGAAACCTGTAACACCCCCAAATTTATACAACTCAATACAGCGGAAGACTAGTTGGTGTTACGGGATAGCACATTACTCACATCATAGACAACGCTTAAAAGTCGCGTCGTTTTATTAATAAATCATTTCCATTCATAAATATCAAAGTTACATAGGTCCCAAGTCATTGAATTTAATACAGGTTTGACAAAGCATTTGAATGGAAATTATAATTTAAGTGCGGGCCATGAATTCTTGTCGTCTTCCCGAGAATTACCTTCAAGTACCTGAGATAAAACATGTTAAAAGAAAAGGTCAGCGATAACGCCGAGTGAATTCATAGAGTTTAATAAATTCCATCAATATAACTTTGGTATAAAATTATTACCAAAATCATTTTGTAAAAAATCATTGTAATAGGCCATAAAATAGCCAAAGTCATTTTATACTAATCCTTATCGAAATCATAGTATAGGCATTTGCCTTAAAAATCATTATACGAGCCAATGTCGTAAAAACATTATATAATACGTCTTATGACGTTGTATGAAAATAAAAACCGTTATATGAATATGGTTATGAAAACCAAAACATGAACATAATATCAATAGTATGACCCCGTATTGCTAGTCAGGCAATACATCGTAATTCGGTGCGTCTAGTAGTATTTCGTTAATTTGGATTATTATAAGCCGCATGACATTGTTACCTTACTAAACCAAACAACGGGTAGCTAACCCGATACTCAATTTGCCCATCTAAATTAGCGTGTCGTCACAAAGGTCACGCTGTGGATATCTTCTCATACATAAATTCGCTTACCAATCAATGTGGCACGACGGGGATCAACCGTCAACGCGCGAACTGGGGTGATCGTCCCCAAATAGTACTATTATATGCATAAGCGTCTACCAGATCCCGGTAGTTCACAATTCATGCTAATGGGACTTTTAGTGACATAACCTAACTTTAATAATCCATTTAATTTCATCTGTCGGGTCCTTTAATCATTTATCAGGTCATACAATCGGGTCATACAATCATTCGGGTCCAAATCAATAAACAAACAATCGGGACAAATGGTGTCCTATTTTATAAAAACTAACATGTTATCTCCCTCGCGGGTTTATAAAACATTTATAAAAACATTTAAAAGAGTGCAAGGCTATGAACTCACGTTGATGTGGGAAGGCGGTTATCGGTGATTTGGATGTACGGTACGTGCTTCAATCACGGAAACCTATATAAATAATAATCGGTCTTAGACGTTTGTCCAATGACTTTATAAAAATAACAACTATGTATACATATGATGATTTTATATATATGATGATCAAATGGGTTTACGTATTCTCATTTACTCATTTTAGTGTTATGTGTTGATAACTTTTACACTAGTTTACTAGTTTTATCTATTTACATGTTTAAAGTCTAATAAACTTATTATAAGTTCTTTAACTTGTATTAATCCATTTCATACCTTTATTATCAGTATTTACATTTTATATGTTGGGCCCAAATGGGTTAAGCCCAATAAATAAGTTTATAAGTGTATTAGTCCATTTTGTCGTATTATTAGTCCAATAACGTTAACTTAGCCCGTTAATGTCCGTATGTTATATAGTTCGGGTTTTATCGGTTTTTACTTGTTATATATGTTTATATATCAGTATATGAGTTTATAAAAGTTTACATTAGACGGGTCCAACCGTCTAAGTTTTATTTAGCAAAAACGTTAATTTTACGGTAATAGCCGAAAAAGTCGTAAAAATCATGTTTATAGTTTTTATAACTTATAAAACTTAACAAGTTACCATTTTTATAAAATGTCCACTTATTTATCATTGTAAATATTCATATAAATGTATTATATGAGTTACTGGGTTTTAAATTCACATTTTATACTATTTTTATTTGAGTGCTTATATAATACTATTATACTTTAATTTCCAAATTCTGATTTTTACTTTCATGTTCACCAAAACTGCCATATCAAGAGTTCTATATGGAGATAGAAGCTTAAATTTTTATGACATAAACTACATGATATGTGCTCCATTTAACTCTCTTATAGCTACTGTTGAAGCATCCTCTAAGTATTTTCTAAAAATCGTCCAAAACAGTGAACTCAGATTTGTACTCTAAACTTGTTTTGATCATATCTCACTCATCCTAATGATTCCATTGCATGGCCAACTCTCACATGTGTACAAGACATATTACTTACTGTAAATGGATTCTAATTCATCATTTTATCAGTCTAACATGTGGTTAGTTACTGTTTTTATACAGCCTACCATTTAAACAAGATTTACCCATTTTTCATGTAGTTTGTCCATCTTTTTACCCATGTTTATCCAATCTATCAACACCAAATCTCCACATAACATTTTTATCATCATATAATCATCATATACATATACAATAGGAAAGAAAATACATAATTACATAATCAAAATTAACAAGAGGATGGGGAGAACCATCTTTATACCACCATGATGATGTAGGTTGTGATCAAAACATGGATTTTGATGGAGAAACTTGTGATAACCAAGACCATCTTCGAGACCACCATTCTTCATGAACACCTTATGGAAAATCAGCCCCAAGACTCCATAGAAACTCCTCCTTGGATGTTAAAACTTGCACCAATCTTCATCTCTTTGAATGGAGATTAACATATGTTAATTATAACAAATGTTTGTGGTTAAAATTGATCAAATGAGGGTGTTCTTGGTGGAGATGGGACGAATTTTTAGAGAGAGGAAAGGGAAAATGTGTGGTTTTGCATGTGTTGAATGAGAGCTAGTGGTAAAGGGTTAGTGGTTTTGTGTAGTTTTAGCTTACATTGTAAGCTTAATGTAACAAGTGTCTTGCTTGTTTATGAGGTTTTGACACATCATGGTGTGTGTTGGAGACTTGTTAACCATCCCATGTGTGGGGGTAGGACAAGTTTATCTTGTCCCATCCCCATTTAATTACGGGTAGTCCTCGATTCTAGTTTCCTCGATTTGTGTGCCCTCGGGTCGTTTTATGAAAAATGTTTTTATAAATTATGAATCAACGACACAAAACGAATCTAATAAAAATTGTCTCATCAAAAACGGAGTTCAAACACGTAAATACGAAATCCTAAGGTTTCCGGTTTAGTCGTAAAGGACGTTAAATTATAATCGTAAGTCCTAATCTCTTCTCGTAAATTTGTGAGTTTATGAATCAACACAAATTTAAAATTCCAAAATAATATTCACGGATAAATTTATTTTTTGAAATGTCGGACTGTCACCAAAACGGTGTATGTAAACGTGAGCACGTAACGTAGAATCCTCCGGTTTAGACGTAGTCGATGCTACTTCAAGACGTAAATCCAAATTTTTCCCAAAAATAAGTGAGTTCATAATATAACATTAAAATAATGTTTTTAAATAATATCTAAGAATAAAATATCAACCATAAATTGACGGATTGTCACAGCATTTACCCCTAAACAGGATCTTTGTCCTCAAAAATCATCTTACTACTCGCTTCTTATAGAGTTAAAGCCATGTGGGTATTTCCTCCACATTCGGTCTTTTCTCACAAGTGTAATTCATTTCAATACGCGAGTTTCATCAAACATAACTACGGGAATAAGATCAGGCTAAATGCTGACTTACTTTCTCTATCCATGATGTTCACGGGTTTCTGATGAATGCAACTTTTTGCCGATCTAAGCTTTATTAAGAAGAATTCAGATTTTCACTTGATAGATATTCCATCAAGTTTGATATACGATACATAATTCACACAGCTCTTGAAGTCCTAGGGTAGATCCAGCTTATATGCCTTTCAAACCAATCTTTTACATCATCTCAATGGTCCCATACAACGGGGACTTATATCCCATGATCTTCCAGATCATCAATTCATTTTCTATGGTTAAAATTTTTGGCATAACTTCGCTACCCATCTGGCACTTCAAGATCTACATTTCATATTCACATAACCTCTTGCCCACTACCGGCAGTCAATAATCAGATCCTAATTTCAACAATCATTTCAGGTCTCACGGGTCGAGTATTTTGTAAGGTTAGGTTCGCCATCATAGGAAACCTTAAACCTAAAAGACATGTCCAACTCACAATGGGTGTATGTCGGGTGTCTTCATCTCAACTCCTGCTTACAGATGCTCTAATATAGATCCTAACAAGATCCGATCTCGTTCCTAACACGATAATTATCAATGATAATCTCTCCAAAGGAAAACGATTATACGGTTTATTACCAAAGGTCATTCATTCAAACATAGAACAACACTTATATTACTTTGTATCGTTACTTTACCTCGTCCCTTCGATTTGGGGTGGTACATAGTACTCTCATCAAGGTTCGTTCTCAATGATTTCTGAGCAAATCTCTAGAAATTCGATGCGAAGCGAGGATCTTGATAAAGATGTTTGATACAGGCACACTATGTTTACATAACTCTTTTGCATTTATCATTAACGGGAATGATATTAGCATATTTGGTCAGTCTGTCGACGATGACCCAAATCGAATCAAATTCAGATGATGACCTTTGCAATAGCTAGACGTTTACTAATGTATGAGGCGATGTCTGCCTTCATAATTTGTCATTAGTACAACTTCTTTAGACAAAGATACTTTTAGTCATAAATGACATAAATAGAATACTTATACTTACAAATTCCAACATAACTATATCTCAAAATCTCCATATTTATACAATCACAAGTGGCCTTTAAAACATTTAACGCTATTGGCTTCTCACTTTTAATGGTTCGCATTAGCCGCGAACCCCTTTTATTATCTATATTAACCTTTTTACAAACATTGGCTATATTTTAAATTGTTCGGCAATTCATTTTGCACATTCATTATTAAGAAATACATCGTAATTAATTCTTTATCCTTTCCTGATGATATAATTATCATGTCCATATTTATTTAAAAAAAAAATTCTTCATATCTTCTATGTTTTGGTTTCGTTTTGACTATTATCTTTATCTGTTTTACTCAATCCGACGTCTAAAGTGTCGATAATTATTACATGTAAATTAACAATAATTATTTAATTTTTATGAAACGCAAACGTAAAAATTTTAAATTTCTTAGTTCGACCAATTATATAAAATGTTCAAGATAAATTTGAATTTAATTAACAAGATTTTTGTTGATTTATCGAAAATATTTAATAAGATTCGTAAATGTTCGAAAAACCTTTGTTTATACTTTGGTCAAAGTTTTCTTAGTTGAAAAGTAAAATTTATCGTTTCAGATTTCAAGTCATGGTTTAAATGTTTTCCTCAATTCCGCTTAGGTTGTCTTGAGGTATACACGAACATTTACCCCTAAACAAGAGTTTAGTTAAATGTTCTGGGTATAAGGGAATAATCCCTTAAAAATCCTTTGTTAAAATATTTGTCAAAACATATTTGCACTTTCTTTTTAGTAATAATCCAAAGTCTTAAAAGGGCTCTTAATTTTTGAAGAGTCAATATATATATATATATATATATATATATATATATATATATATATATATATATATATATATATATATATATATATATATATATATATATCTTACCATCATTAATCAAACGGTCACTTTATGTAAAGGATTAAGTCTTAAATCACATGTTAATTATTCAAGGTACATGCTTTTATTATTCGGTCAATTTAGGGCAATCTATAAATAATTATTAACTCATTCTTATTCTTATAAACAAACAAATAGTCCTTAATTATCACGAGCATGAATTTATCAAATTACAGTCTACACACGAGATTCACCAAATTTATGAATACTACATGTGCATTAGTCAATCCAAACGGCATCACGTGAAACTCATAACGTTCATTACAAGTACCGGATGTAGTGATTGGAATAGATAATCTTTTTCGCAGATGCGAAGTTGATGATAACCATGCTGAGGATCAAAAACCTTGTAAATGATCGAACAAATCTTCCATTTCGAGTTATGGATATCGTTTTCGATTGTCAATTTACTCAGTTCACAGTAATCTATAAATATAAGGAATGACAACACCATAGCTCTTCATGATGACGAGCTTGGTAGAATAAAATCTTTCTCCGACAACTCTCTCAGTTGTACGGTAATTCCTTTAATTCAGATGGTGCTGACGTACAGTGCACAAGCCATAGGCGCATCACCGGAAATATAATCAATACCAATTTCAGCCTGCCTTAATGGCAAAAGTCTAGGTAATTCACCAGAAAATACCTCCTAAAGTTTTAGATAATATAAACATCTTTTAATATATTTATTTTAAGTTCTTTCTAGATTATAATATCTATGACTAATTCACAACCATTCACGGTATAATTTCAAGTCATCCATCAAGAATTATTTAGATCACTTTTGATAATCAACATCTTATCTTTTCGGGGAATTCTACTCGAGTTCCCATCAATTAAGACAATGTCGTCATGTCATAATCAATCAATCCATTCTACTGGCATTACCAACTTTTTAGTTTTATTGCCGTCGATAAGATGTGAACTTCTCAAAAGACTAATAATAACTCATAATCCTTCACAAATTCAAGGATATATGGAGACATAACTAACCTTAAAAGAGTAAGGTCAACGCATGATCTACGCGAGAGAATTTCAAATCAGATACAGATGAAAACATTTAATGAATATGATTATATCCCATGTTTTCATAATTTGAGTACGCATTCGAAAGCTCCTCGGATCGTTACCCAGGTTATTCAAATGAAATAAAATCAAAAGAAATGATAGGAACGTCGATACATCCAGTCGGGTATCAACACTCGGTAATCAGATACTTTTCCTAAGAATCTCACTACGGGAGAATTGGACAAGAAAGAATTGTCAATTGTCAAATAAGATAATTTCCACAGATGAGTAAATTCGATTCAGAAGAATAGATGCTACAGGCACATATGTAGGTGTCCCTAACACTATGTCCCTATTTTTCACTTCTTGCAGATCTCATAAAATTTAATCTTTCACAATCTTCAAAGAAAATGTAGTGTTTATTCATTAGTTTTATGGTGACTACTAATCAGCCTTGCATGGTCCATTCCAAATTGTATGTAGGCGCGCAACTATATACAATTTCAAGATTAACGATGCAACACTCAGTTCGTCAAAATTTTATCATCATGTTTATAATAAAAACATTTTCATGCTTAATTCTTAAATAAGAATCAAAAATATATTTACAAAGGTTTTCTTTGTTATGGAAATAATTAAGTTTCCAAAGCGTCTCATAAACAACTTCATTTTGATATCAATCACTTATAAATCTCACTTCGAATAATCCTTATAGTGATGAAAATTCAATTTTCTCAAAGGATGCTGTTTTATCTTATAAAAACAATGAGTGATCTGCAAAAGAGTGATGAGGAGTGGTTCACCAAGAACTAACTACAATATGATAGGAAATGAGCTTTAGCCAATTAATCATGAGGTTCATGACCTCAATGGCGCTCAAAAGAATAATTCACAACGTAACTCAATTCGAGATGAGTACTTGTTTAATGGTTGCATCACTAATGCGAGCATTAGTATGAAGCAATAAAAGATAGATAACATCGATACATGTAGAATTTAGCAATCAAATGTAGTCTTTTCATTAATCACAAACAAGTCAAATTGCACCGTAACACATTACGTGTCACTATGTCATACAATTTCCAAAACTCATCCTACCAACTGATATCTCAGTTAAATTAGGGATTTTTAAAAGATACCATAATGAATACTAATCTACAAGAGTCATTAGGTGTCCCACCTGTTCCAGAAGATCCATCGGTCCCAATTCAGAAGAAGATTTCTTCAATTTATTTCTTGGACACTGGGCATCCTCGTTAGTGGACAATGGCCTAGGAACAACCCTTAACACAAACTAACAATCAATTAAAACCTTATAATTCAATCACAGGACTTAACGGATTCCTCTTAATAATCTCATATTCCATATAAGTTAAATTTTACTTTCTTCAAGTTTTAGTCAACTTACGCTCAATGCGATATCCTACCTCACTTTCCAATACTTTCAACCTTATTTATAAACCTTAATAGGGCCATAAAAGCTCGATATAAACAACACTTTAATTTCCAATCCTATAGCTCTTACAACAACAATTATCAAATGAGTCACTAGCATGAGATGACTCACACATTCAATCAGATTTCTCGGAAAGGTACTAGTGGCATGAGGCTTTTGGGTAATGGTTCCAATGACAGCCTCAAGTGCAACATTCACCCTTTCGATTTCAATTTAAGAATTGGATGACAACGAATCAGATGACATCTTTCTAGGTGGTAATGTTTTGTCAAACTCCACTCTATAAGGAAAGATCGTCATGACATCGATATCAGATTTAATCTCGCCAATTCTTTTTTCAATATCACAATCAACTAATATCTACATTTCAACGAATATCAACCATTTGTTGGGATCATGAATATCCACAACTTGGTTTAGACCTAGGATAGCTAGAATTCCTACGAGAATAGCTTCGATTAATTTACTAGGGGATTTAGGGTTCCTTGTGACAATCTACGTCGTATAAATGCCTCGTATAAATATCAAAATAATCATCAAACAATCATGTAATCAAATTACATCATAAATATATATATATATATATATATATATATATATATATATATATATATATATATATATATATATATATATATATATATATATATATATATATATATATATATATATATATATATATATATATATATATATATATATATATATATATATATATATATATATATATATATATATATATATATATATATATAATCCAAGTTATATATATATTAAAATAACACTTCTCAGTCTGGCCTTGTCGGTAACTCGGGAATTCTTCGGCACCGTTATAGTCAAAAGATTTTTAGACATTTTTAGAAAAATGTTTATAGTTAAAAGATTTTGAAATGTTTTATTCAAAACCTTGGTTTTAAAAATCTTTCGTTCTCTATAACGAGAGCTCTGGTACCAAACTGTAACACCCCCAAATTTATACAACTCAATATAGCGGAAGACTAGTTGGTGTTACGAGATAGCACATTACTCACATCATAGACAACGCTTAAAAGTCGCGTCGTTTTATTAATAAAGCATTTCCATTCATAAATATCAAAGTTACATAGGTCCCAAGTCATTGAATTTAATACAGGTTTGACAAAGCATTTGAATGGAAATTATAATTTAAGTGCGGGCCATGAATTCTTGTCGTCTTCCTGAGAATTACCTTCAAGTACCTGAGATAAAACATGTTAAAAGAAAAGGTCAGCGATAACGCCGAGTGAATTCATAGAGTTTAATAAATTCCATCAATATAACTTTGGTATAAAATTATAACCAAAATCATTTTGTAAAAAATCATTGTAATAGGCCATAAAATAGCCAAAGTCATTTTATACTAATCCTTATCGAAATCATAGTATAGGCATTTGCCTTAAAAATCATTATACGAGCCAATGTCGTAAAAACATTATACAATACGTCTTATGACGTTGTATGAAAATAAAAACCGTTATATGAATATGGTTATGAAAACCAAAACATGAACATAATATCAATAGTATGACCCCGTATTGCTAGTCAGGCAATACATCGTAATTCGGTGCGTCTAGTAGTATTTCGTTAATTTGGATTATTATAAGCCGCATGACATTGTTACCTTACTAAACCAAACAACGGGTAGCTAACCCGATACTCAATTTGCCCATCTAAATTAGCGTGTCGTCATAAAGGTCACGCTGTGGAAATCTTCTCATACATAAATTCGCTTACCAATCAATGTGGCACGACGGGGATCAACTGTCAAGGCGCGAACTGGGGTGATCGTCCCCAAATAGTACTATTATATGCATAAGCGTCTACCAAATCCCGGTAGTTCATAATTCATGCTAATGGGACTTTTAGTGACATAACCTAACTTTAATAATCCATTTATTTTCATCTATCGGGTCCTTTAATCATTTATCAGGTCATACAATCGGGTCATACAATCATTCGGGTCCAAATCAATAAACAAACAATCGGGACAAATGGTGTCCTATTTTATAAAAACTAACATGTTATCTCCCTCGCGGGTTTATAAAACATTTATAAAAACATTTAAAAGAGTGCGAGGCTATGAACTCACGTTGATGTGGGAAGGCGGTTATCGGCGATTTGGATGTACGGTACGTGCTTCAATCACGGAAACCTATATAAATAATAATCGGTCTTAGACGTTTGTCCAATGAATTTATAAAAATAACAATTATGTATAAATATGATGATTTTATATATATGATGATCAAATGGGTTTACGTATTCTCATTTACTCATTTTAGTGTTATGTGTTGATAACTTTTACACTAGTTTACTAGTTTTATCTATTTACATGTTTTAAGTCCAATAAACTTATTATAAGTTCTTTAACTTGTATTAATCCATTTCATACCTTTATTATCAGTATTTACATTTTATTTGTTGGGCCCAAATGGGTTAAGCCCAATAAATAAGTTTATAAGTGTATTAGTCCATTTTGTCGTATTATTAGTCCAATAACGTTAACTTAGCCCGTTAATGTCCGTATGTTATATAGTTCGGGTTTTATCGGTTTTTACTTGTTATATATGTTTATATATCAGTATATGAGTTTATAAAAGTTTACATTAGACGGGTCCAACCGTCTAAGTTTTATTTAGCAAAAACGTTAATTTTACGGTAATAGCCGAAAAAGTCGTAAAAATCATGTTTATAGTTTTTATAACTTATAAACTTAACAAGTTACCATTTTTATAAAATGTCCACTTATTTATCATTGTAAATATTCATATAAATGTATTATATGAGTTAGCGGGTTTTAAATTCACATTTTATACTATTTTTATTTGAGTGCTTATATAATACTATTATACTTTAATTTCCAAAATCTGATTTTTACTTTCATGTTCACCAAAACTGCCATATCAAGAGTTATATATGGAGATAGAAGCTTAAATTTTTATGACATAAACTAAATGATATGTGCTCCATTTAACTCTCTTATAGCTACTGTTGAATCATCCTCTAAGTATTTTCTAAAAATCGTCCAAAACAGTGAACTCAGATTTGTACTCTAAACTTGTTTTGATCATATCTCACTCATCCTAATGATTCCATTGCATGGCCAACTCTCACATGTGTACAAGACATATTACTTACTGTAAATGGATTCTACTTCATCATTTTATCAGTCTAACATGTGGTTAGTTACTGCTTTTATACAGCCTACCATTTAAACAAGATTTACCCATTTTTCATGTAGTTTGTCCATCTTTTTACCCATGTTTATCCAATCTATCAACACCAAATCCCCACATAACATTTTTATCATCATATAATCATCATATACATATACAATAGGAAAGAAAATACATAATTACATAATCAAAATTAACAAGAGGATGGGGAGAACCATCTTTATACCACCATGATGATGTAGGTTGTGATCAAAACATGGATTTTGATGGAGAAACTTGTGATAACCAAGACCATCTTCGAGACCACCATTCTTCATGAACACCTTGTGGAAAATCATCCCCAAGACTCCATAGAAACTCCTCCTTGGATGTTAAAACTTGCACCAATCTTCATCTCTTTGAATGGAGATTAACATATGTTAATTATAACAAATGTTTGTGGTTAAAATTGATCAAATGAGGGTGTTCTTGGTGGAGATGGGACGAATTTTTAGAGAGAGGAAAGGGAAAATGTGTGGTTTTGCATGTGTTGAATGAGAGCTAGTGGTAAAGGGTTAGTGGTTTTGTGTAGTTTTAGCTTACATTGTAAGCTTAATGTAACAAGTGTCTTGCTTGTTTATGAGGTTTTGACACATCATGGTGTGTGTTGGAGACTTGTTAACCATCCCATGTGTGGGGGTGGGACAATTTTATCTTGTCTCATCCCCATTTAATTACGGGTAGTCCTCGATTCTAGTTTCCTCGATTTGCGTGCCCTCGGGTCGTTTTATGAAAAATGTTTTTATAAATTATGAATCAACGGCACAAAACGAATCCAATAAAAATTGTCTCATCAAAAACGGAGTTCAAACACGTAAATACGAAATCCTAAGGTTTCCGGTTTAGTCGTAAAGGACGTTAAATTATAATCGTAAGTCCTAATCTCTTCTCGTAAATTTGTGAGTTTATGAACCAACACAAATTTAAAATTCCAAAATAATATTCACGGATAAATTTATTTTTTGAAATGTCAGACTGTCACCAAAACGGTGTATGTAAACGTGAGCACGTAACGTAGAATCCTCCGGTTTAGACGTAGTCGATGCTACTTCAAGACGTAAATCCAAATTTCTTCCCAAAAATAAGTGAGTTCATAATATAACATTAAAATAATGTTTTTAAATAATATCTAAGAATAAAATATCAACCATAAATTGACGGATTGTCACAAAACCTCAACCGCTTTCACCGTAGCGGGAGCGTCTTTCTTTCTCATTTCACTAAAAAGCGACGTAAACACATCGGTGAATTTACCAACTTTCGCGCCAACCCTTGCAATGTCACGATTAACATGACTAAAATTGGCGACATTGGCAACACTCGGTGTGTTACGGAGTTGAAAAACCTTAGACCTATTCTCGATAATCAACAAAGCTTCCCTAGGAGTTTTACACAAAAAGTTACCGCCCTCGATGGAATTTAACGAATCTTGCTCACTAAGATTAAGACCGTTATAAAACGTATCGATTTGGTGCAACTCGGAAAACCTGTGGTGAGGACATTGCCTAAGAAATTCCTTAAAACGATCCCACGCAACTCTAAACGATTCATTAGATTTTCCTCAAACCTCGTGATCTCGTTTTTGAAAACATGGTCTTAAATGGCGGGAAAAATGATTAACGAATTTAGAAACGAGATCGTCCCACGTAATTACGGAATTAGTTAGTTCTTTCTCGTACCAATCCTTGGTGGATCCATCGAGAGAATAAGGAAAAAGCATAAGCTTGATGAAATCGGTGTCAACGTTCTTAAACTTGCTCGTGGCTAAAAGACGATTAAAATTCCGAATGTGATCGTGAGGATTATCCGCCTTACGACCCTTAAACTTTGTCGCTTGAATTAATGACAACATTCTCGATTTAATTTCAAAACTCTTCGCTTCAATTTTGGGAATACAATCGCGTCTCCATAACCCTCGGTGGGTGCTTGGAGCATCTCCATCATCGTACGATTCTCGGCTATCTCGTCTCTAGTTTCAACAACGATATTAGGAACGTGAGTTTCTAATTCTAGTCTTTGTTATCGATTCCTTCGATTTCGACTACGTAGATTCGACACGTTGTTAGAGTTCGGATAATTCGTCGATCAAGTGCGCATGCACTAAGGTAAAAATTTGGGGGTAACAAAGAAGATTTTTTTGGGGTTTTTGAATTTTTGAATTTTTTTGGTTTTTGATGGTTTTATAATTTTTTTGGATTTTTTGTGTATTATGTAGATAATAAATCTACAAAATATATCCTTGAATCAAAGGTCTTGATTAGAGAATCCAAAGGAATGAAAGTAATTACATGAAGTAAAAATATTCATTCGACTTTGAAACGTTGGTGGGACACCAAAACGTTTCGAGGGTTAAATAATATAAGTCACAAAGAAAATAATAGATTATTATTACTTGATGTGGCAAACCCTTAATTAACCGTCACTCTCAAAATACGCACAAGCGAGCGGAGAAACAAGATGAAGCGAAGCACTTAAGAGCCTTTTTTCTTTAGGTCGTGAAATACAACTACCTTATACCCACCTTATAGTTTGTATTAATCAAGATTAAATCAAATAAGAGTATTTATATATTTTGCCTTAGACTTGTAAAACCTCTGATTTTACCAATTTGACTTTGTCAACATTTGGTACTCATCATTTCTGAAACCTATTTACTACCACTGTTGCATGATTAATGGAAGCTTTATTTTCAAATTTATCATACTATATTTTCATATTTATTTATTTAATACATATGAACCTTTAGTCTTTTCTGACTACTCTGGCAATTGACTAGTCACATGATAAACAAGGACTCACCACCTCAATACACATTTAATAATTATAACAGTCTAGAAACATGATCTCACATAGTTAATTTTACTAAGTATATTGACTTACTATTATATGTATATGTATTTACATATCCCATACTATAAGAAACCATATGGCTCTATAAAAACAATATGTGTTACCTCACCTTAACATTTCTATTTATTACAAACAAATATAATATTTTTAATATTTCATACATCATATACTTTCATCAATTTATCTAAAACCTTAACCAAAGTACCTAGAAACTTCACAAGTGCCTACAATATATTACCTAGACTTGTAGTAACTCCCTAATTTAAACAAGTCAAATACATTTCTACCCTAACTATATATTCTAGCCGAATCATATACATGTTTACATACACTTGCTCTAAAAACTTGGAAATAACTATTTTTGCCACAAAATTCAACTCACACCATATTATTAGACACTTACTACTATTCAAGCCATACTTGTCCCCTTTGACTTCCATCTACATGGCAAGAAAAGGAAGAAAGAACAAGGAGTACATGTTTTTGCTATTTAAGGATACACTTGACAATGTGCACACATATCTCACCATATCTCCCAAATCCTATGTAATCTAGACTAAGATACTGATGAGACTGCTTTTATACATAGTCTCATCGTCCAAAAAGGGCTTTAAATGCATAAAATATCATGAAAAATGCCAAATATATGCTTGTGTTTGTTACTTGTGTATTTTAGGTACGCATATTAAGAAAATGAAAAAAGATCACAAGAAACATGCAAAAACGAACACGGGAAACGAAGCCGCACAATGAACCAAGCCCTAATGAAGATTTTCCAAGAAAAACCCTTGATGATTTGAAGATTATGCAAGAAGGGTCCTCCACTATTGAAGAATTGACACTTTAAACCCTTGTATAATCATGATTACAAGTTTGGTCCTTAAAGTTTGTCAAATTTACAAAAAGGGCCCTCCACTTTGAAGAATTGGCAAGAATGGTCCCTCAACAATCATGACTTGTCAATATTAGTCCTCCAAAAAGTCAATCATACAAGTCAAGACCATTATCTATAAAGAAAATGCCAAAACAACCCTTCAAGAATCAACAAATGGCAAGAAATACCCCTGAAAATACTTTGGAAAAGTATTTGTGGCCAAAATAGGAAAAATAAAACTTCATTAACAAAGGAATCTGCATTTTGCTTATTTAAACCTCAAGTGACAAAGGAAGAAGAAGTGAGGGATCAAAGTTGGCAGACAAACATACTTACCTTAACCTGTGAGGGGGTGACACGTGCCCCACTCACTTCCCACAACCAATCACAAGGCTCCCTGCTTCTACCTCACCATCCACTCACACCTGCCTTAACTAACTTAATTTATTAAGTTTAATTAAGGCGCTAAACACATTTTTAAACTGAAAACATATTAAACGTGTGTTCTTCATGTTCTTGATACAAATTGGGCATTTGTTAATTACCAACAATTAAACCCTAATCTCTTCCAGATGAGAGATTAAGGTATCCCTAAACATAACCCAATCACCAAAACCCAAGCCACATCACTGTCATGCTCACATGATAAACCCTTACCACACGTTTTTGAGGATACTGCCAAAGTTTGCCAGGAAATCAACACTCAGGATTGAAGCTTACTTTTTAAGCTTCCTTTAGGCCTTTGGATGCAATTGCAACCTGCCAACTCATACAAACAGCCAAAAATATGTCACATGAGCTCAAGATATTCAAAACCTTCAAGGGGCATTTCAGGGACTTTACACATTAGGGTTTTATGTTTTCTTGCATTTCTAGAACCCTTGTAGCCTATATAAAGGTACTTAGGCTTTACATTTCAGCTGCTCTTCATTTTTCCTTGTTCACTTTTCTGTAAAGCCATTTTCATGTTTAATGAATTATGTTTGAATTTGTGAAGAAAAACCAAGTGACAATCTTTATATCTGTTTGTTATTGTTTAATGTTAACTAATCTTGAATCTCAAAACGTGTTTTAAAACCTTGTGCTAGAAATTGTACAAGAACTCAAAATTTTATATTTTGCTAAGTCTTGGTTTAAACCTTGGAATTCTTGGGCTATAAGTGGATCATAGCATCCTGATAAAGTGTTATCAAGGTGTTGTGAGGCTTATAACTTGGGGATAATCAAGTGTGGGAACAAGGTTGCATCAATCAGATTCATTTTCCAAGTTGTCACCTTTCTGTTTTTGATTTTATTGTGCTAATATTGTTGAATCTTAGCAGCTTGTTTAAGGAAGCTTGTGCCTTGTTTTGCTAGGCACATCAGCTCAAAAATTCATGAGTGTGGATGTACATTCATGAGGTTTGAGTTCTTGAACCCAAAAATCTGAAAAATACTTGATTTTTATGATTTTGTGTTCTGCGTGTGTTCTTGTTGTTTTTATGACTTAATCTTGCTTGATACTTCATAATATAACTGTTATTGTGGTTGATTGGGCTTGGGTAACATTGAATCACACTTATACTTGTTTAATCTTGATTTAAAAAAGATAAGGGGTGTTTGGGTTAACCTATTTAAGATCATAACTTGTTATTGTGTTATTAGAAGTTGTTTGTTTGAGTTGGTATATGCTAAATGCTTGGTTGAGTGCTCATTGCTGCAAGTTATTGGACTTTAAATATCAAATCTAAGATTATGCTATAAAAACTTGAAATTTGCTTGTTTTGACCTAAGAACTTGGTAACACTTAGTTTGTATGCATGATTAGGGGTAACAAGTGATTAAACATAGTTTATATAACCTGATTAAGAGATTTGAGTGTTTGAATCTGGCCTTGTGGTCAAGTATATCAGCAAGTGTTCATAACTGCTTTTTAGTGTTCATCGGTAACTTTTGATTGCTTAAATCTTGATCTAGACTTTGAATCAATGCATGAAACCTGTTAAGATTTGTTCATTTGAATTTATTATAGCTTGTGTATGCATTTGGTGAAGTTTGGCTGGCTAATTTTTCCTAAAAGTGCTTATTGAACCATAACTGCTTATTGTTCAAGTCTGTGTCTGATCTGGTGCTTAATTGAATTAACTGTATCATTTGGCTGATTGGAAGTGTGATTTCTTTGTTGTTCTTGACTCCTTGTGATTCACTGATCACAAGGGTGCCTTGTTTGTAACTTGAATCCAACAAAAACCCACATAAGACAAAAGGTCAAAGAAGTCAAGCAGTGGGAAAAGTTCCCACTGCTCAACCTCCAAAACTAGTCCCTGCTAGTGTAAATCTTCAAAAAGCTTATTCATAAGCCATATTGGCTTATCCAGACTTGCAACAACTTATTTTTTGTGATAGATCTTCCTCATTTGACCCATTTATTTGATCTGGAGCTTATTAGACTTTGACTTTGACTTTTTACTAGAAAACTCATTAAGTTGACTTTTACATAAGTGCTTATTTGCTTATTCTGGCTTATTGCTTGTGCTTTTTTGAAAACTTTTTGATTTTTTTGCTTAATTAAGTCATTTAAAAGCTTTTGAAAGTTGAATCAGCACTTGAGGTGGTCTAGAACTCAAAAACGACTATTTTGTCGTTTTGTGAAGAGAGTCTTGGCTTATTTCAGGCTTATTTCTTGTGCTTTTTCCAATTTTCTTTTTACAGATCTCTTAAGTAACTCAAAAGAAGCTTGTGTGTCAAATTTTAGCTTATGGCATTAGCTTATAGCTTAATGGGCCAAAAAGCCCATTAAGAATAAGCTACTTTGAAATAAGCTAGCTTAAACATATTTTCAGCTTTTGGGCATTCAGAGTTTGTTCTTAAAATCAAATTTTAAGTCATATAGGAGATTTTGTACTTATTTGGACAATATTTTTCTTATTGGGCCAATTTGAGCCCATTAAGGGACTGTTTGGACTTTTAGCCCATTTCAAGGCCCAATAGGGGTATTTTTGTAATTTCAACTTCATTTATGTTTTATTTAGGTTAAAATAAACTAGTTTGCAACTTTTTAGAATTTTTTATAAATTTTGGATTTTTATTAATATTTCATTATCAAAAATTAAAATTTAGATTTTTCAAAGTTTTTCATTTTTCTTTGTTCAAATACATTAAGTTAGGAATTTTACAATTTTTAGATTGTTTTTATTGTCATTAGATTAATTTTTAAAATTATTTTAAGTTTTAATTGTTTTTAAATAGTTTTAATTAATTTTAAAATTTTCAAAAATAGTTATAAATTTAGTTAAGGTATTTTAGAGGTTTACAAGTGAAAAAATCTCATTTTGGGCTTTTTGATAATTAGATTGATTTTTTGGGCTTTAATTAGCATTAAAAAATTATTATTTAATTAAATAAAAGGTTTGAGTGATTTTTGATTTTTTGTAAACTCTAATTACATTTTATAGGATTTATTGCAATTTTCTAGGAATTTTTAGGGTAAAATTTTAATTTGGTCACTTTTTATAGTTTTACGTGCACGACTATTCGTCTTATTCATAATCGTAACCGTCATTCTCTTATAATCTCTTTTCTTCTTTTCATTTCTCATCAATATAATCACAAACCATTAATCACTTCTTAGCACAACACACTTGCCTCCTTGGGAAACGAACTTGAACTTAATTGGTCATTAGTGCTTGGTTTTCCTAAACCGACACTTAATACTTGCCCTATGTACCTCCTTTTCCTAAAGGTGTGTAAAACCACCACATCATTTTGGCGCCGCTGCCGGGGAGGCGTGTTGTGTTTTGATTTGAACAATTGTTGTTTTTATATAGCCATAATAGCTAATTGTATTAGTAGCACTCTACTAATACGTATTATCGGTTTTCATTTTTTTGTGAATACTATTACTATATTGTATTCGTAGAACAATAAATTCACAAGTACTCCAAAAGTGTGAAAACACAACCTTGATTGGGAGGTCATTACTCAATCATTGTATTCGCATCTCAAACAATAAAGAAAAGGCAAAATAGATAAATACTTTCGTGAAGCTTAATTTGAAAAACACAAACAATAAGGTGGGTATAAGGCGGGTATTATAAAATATACCCTAAGGAAAAAGGCTCTTAAGTGCTTCGCGCCGCCTCGTTTCCCCGCTTTCTTGTGAGTGTTTAGATAAAAAGGGCTAATCGAGGGTTTGCCAACCAAAGTATTATCTAAGTATCATATATGTTTTCTTGGTTTCATTTGATTAAACCCTCTTAAACGTTTTGGTGTTCCACCAAAGTTCTAAAGTCATCGAAGGCGTTCACTTCACGTGATCGTTTTCATTCCTTGAGTCTTATTTAATCAAGAGATTTGATTAAGGAGGAGATTTGTAGATTTTTGTCTACTTAATACAATCACAAAATCCAAAAAAAGTAAAAACAATCAAAAACCACAAAAAAATTGGAAAAATTAAAAACACCAAAAAGAATCTTCTTTGCTCATCCCTACGTTGTACGTGACGTTTATGCTTACTCATAATCAAGCAAGACGTGCACGTAAACGAAAAAACCCAAAGGAGTCAACACCTACTCCTAATATTTCTAGTGAGGAGTCTCCTATTGACGAACCTATCGTAGAAGAAGAACCAACCATAGCGAATCGTACTATGATGGAGTTACTTCAAGCACCCACCGAGGGTTATGGAGAGGCTATTGTGATTCCCGCTATCCTTGCAGAGAATTTTGAAGTGAAAACGGGTTTGTTGTCGATGATCCAAAACAACAAATTCCGTGGTGATGAAAAGGACAACTCGCACAACCATATCCGCCAATTCAATCGTCTTACCGCCACTTGCAAATTTAAGGATGTTGCTAATGACTCGATTAAGATGATGTTATTTCCGTATTCCTTAGCGGGGCCCGCTAAAATTTGGTTAGAGAAAGAGCCACCCAATTCTATATTGACGTGGAAGGATCTCGTTTCTAAGTTTGTGAACCAATTTTTCCCGCCCTCTAACACTACGCATTTGAAAAACGAGATTTCAAAATTTTCATAAGAATTTAATGATAGTTTTTCAACGGCTTGGAATAGGTTTAAGGAAATGTTACATGAGTGTCCTCATCACGGTTTTTCCGACTTGCATCAAATTGACACGTTTTACAATGGTTTAAATGATCATGAAAGGGATGATCTAAATGCCGCCGCGGGTGGTAATTTTTTGTGTAAAACGGTTGAGGAAGCGTTGTTGATAATTGAGAATAGATCTGAGGTGTATAGTCCTCGTAACACATCGAGTGTTTGTAAGACTTCGTCTTCGGCTGCACCTTCTTTGTCCAATACCATCGATGCTTGCCAAATTGAGGCGAACTTGGAAAACAAAATCTTTGATAAGCTTAAAGGACTTTTAATTGAATTCAAAGTTGGAGAACAAAGTGCTCCCACTACGGCTAAAGCAGTTGAGGTTTCATGTATGTATTGTGGTGGAGGTCATGATTTCTTCGAGTGTATTACCAACGGTGGTAACACTTCGAGTGCCTACGCGGCCACGAGAACTTACAACCAAAACGGTCAAGTTACCCACTCTAATCAATTGACTCCACCGGGTTTTGCTCCCAATCAAAATGCTAACAACAACTATCGAAACAATCAAGTTGGTTTTAAAAATAATTACAAAGGCAACTATGGGAATCAAGGGGCTAGTAACAATCAAGTTTCAAACAAAAATCAAAACAATGATTTTTAAAACAACAACAAAGGTTTGAAAACTTTGAAAGATCTTTCAAATGAATTTGTTGAATACGCTAATGGAAACGATGCTAGGTTTGACAACATTCAAAGAGAAATCATTAGCCTAAGATCCGAGTTTAAGAACGACTTGAAGAAGGAGTTGAAAAACGAGTTAGCAAATGAGCTTAAAATACATACAAAAAAATGGACGGAAATGTAACTAGGTTACAACAAAACCAACAAAAAATGGAACAAGGGCAACATGAAATAAAACAAGAGATGATTAAGGCCGAGAAGAGGCAATCCATGTTTGAGGATAAAATTTCATCTATGTTTGAGGCTATAATGTGCAAACCGTCTTCGAGTAGTCTTCCTAGTAACACCATATCGAACCCTAAGGGAGAGATGAAAGTGATTACCACACGTAGTGGTAAGACACTTAAGGAACCAACTCCTCAACCAATTGCTCCTACGGAGGATGCAATTGAGGAAGAACCCGAGGTGGTGGTCGAAAAGGAGCATGTCCAAATCCCACGAAGTACCTCTCATTCCACACCTACGGTTGACCCATTACCACATTTGGAACCCAAGATTCCAAAGGCTATGCCTATGCCTCAACCCACACCACCTTTGCCCTATCCATCGAGACATAGAAAGAAGAAACGTCAAGAGCGCGACAATTACCAATTTGAGCTTTTTATGAAAATGTTTCGTGACGTTCATTTTAATATGAGTTTTGCCGATGCTTTGGTCATGATGCCTCGATTTGCCGCTAACTTTAAGAGTATGTTGAACAACAAGGAGAAATTGCAACAATTGTCTAGTTGTTCATCGGTTTATCTTAACCGCATACCTAAAAAAGTCGGTGATCCCGGTAAACTCTTGATTCCTTGTGCAATCCAAGATATGGAAGAATGCTATGCCTTGGCCGATCTTGGTGCTAGTATTAACTTGATGCCAGTTGCAATCTTCAAGTCGCTCAATATTCCTAATCTTACTCATTCACTAATGTCTATCGAGTTGGCCGATCATTCCACAATTCCCGCATGTGGATTGGCGGAAGACGGTTTTGTGAAAGTGGGAAAGTTCTATTATCCGGTAGACTTTATCATTGTCGATATTCCCACGGATCCTCAGGTTCCTCTCATTTTAGGTCGTTCATTTTTAGATACGTCTATGGCTTTAATTGATGTGCATGCTAGAAAGATCACCTTACGTTTCAACGACGAGGAACTTGTTATAAACGCGACTCAAAATTATCCAATTTCTCATGTTTATTCCGTTGCAACCATAAACCTCGTTGATATGATCGACGTTGTTTGCGAGGAATTTTCACAAGAAGTTTTAGGTTTTGGTGATGATGAAAATAGTGGCAATCCCACTATGTTAGATCCCATTCTTGATAACTCGACACCAACCTTCACTCCATTTGAAGGTGGTGGTTTTACGTTGGAAGAATTCAATGTTCCACGTACTTGTGACGAAGATCTCGACAATGATGAGGACTTCTCGATTATCAAGGATTTTCTTAGCGATTTCCCATTTCCTCCACCCGAGGAGGTTATGAGTATCGAGCCCAAATCTTCAATTGAGGAACCACCTATCCTCGAGTTGAAAGATTTACCTCCTCATCTAGAATGTGTATTTTTGGAGGAGGACGACAAGTTGCCGGTTATTATTTCGAAATATCTTTCAAATGATGAAAAAACAGCACTTGTCGATGTTCTAAAGGATCACAAAGGGGCAATTGCGTGGAAGTTATCCGGCATTAAGTGGATCGATCCCAAATTTTATACCCACAAAATCTTAATGGAGGAGGATTACAAACCCTCAATCCAATGTCAAAGGAGGGTGAACCCCAAAATTTATGACGTCATCAAAAAGGAAGTCCTAAAACTCCTTGACGCGGGAATGATTTACCCTATTTCCGATAGCCCTTGGGTGAGTCCTATTCATTGTGTCCCTAAAAAGGGAGGAATGACCGTTGTGCCAAACGATGCAAATGAGTTAATTCCAACTAGACTTGTGGCCGGATGTAGTGTGTGCATTGACTATCGTAAGTTGAATGACGCCACTCGAAAAGACCATTTTCCCTTGCCCTTCATGGACCAAATGTTGGAGCGTCTTGCGGGAAACGATTTCTATTACTTTTTAGATGGTTTTTCCGGTTACTTCCAAATCCCCATCGATCCTCATGATCAAGAAAAAAATACGTTTACGTGTCCATATGGAACGTTTGCCTATCGTAGAATGCCATTCAGACTTTGCAATACACCGGGAACCTTTCAAAGGTGCATGATGGCTATTTTTCATGATATGATCGAGAAGACGATGGAAGTCTTCATGGATGACTTTTCCATGTTTGATAGTTCGTTCACTTCGTGTTTATCGAATCTTGAGAGAATGTTGAAGCATTGTGACGAAACCAACCCTGTGCTTAATTGGGAAAAATGACATTTTATGGTTAAAAGTGGAATCGTCTTAGGGCACAAGGTTTTGAAAGCGGGGATTGAGGTAGATCAAGGTAAGGTAGACGTCATCGCCAAATTACCTCATCCCAAAACCGTTAAGGGAGTTAGGAGTTTCCTAGGCCACGCAGGCTTTTATCGTCGATTCATCAAGGATTTTTGAAAGATCTCTCGACCTATTACACATCTCCTAGAAATAGATGCACGTTTTGTCTTTGACGAAGATTGTGTACGAGCCTTTGAAATCCTAAAGAGGAAACTTACCGAAGCTCCCATTCTTGTTGCTACCAATTATAACCTCCCCTTTGAGCTCATGTGTGATGCTAGTGACTATGCTATTGGGGCCGTATTGGGGAAACGTCATGAAAAACACTTCTTGCCTATTCACTATGCTAGCAAGACGATGACCGAGGCTCAACTAAAATACACTACAACGGAGAAGGATTTCCTTGCCATGGTGTATGCATTTGAGAAAATCCGACCTTATCTCGTCTTGATTAAATGCATAGTGTATACGGATCATTCGGCTATCAAGTATCTTATGGCTAAACAAGATGTAAAGCCAAGATTACTTCGTTGGATTCTCCTCCTTAAAGAATTTGATCACAAAATCGTTGACAAAAAAGGTGCCGAGAATCTAGCGGCCGATCATATTTCTCGTTTGGAAAATCCTCACCAAAGTGTTTACGAGCCCAAGGAAATCACCGAAGCATTTCCGCTCGAGACACTTGGTGTAGTGAATTCTAAGCTTGATTCTTCTACCCCATGGTTTGCGGAAATCGCAAATTACCATGCGGGGAACTTCATCATCAAGGGTATGACGACTCAAGAAAAACGGAAATTCTTTCGTGACGTCAAGTTCTACTTTTGGAACGACCCTTACTTGTTTCGAACTTGTGCAGATCAAATTATTCGACGTTGTGTCTTTGGTACCGAAGCTTCTAACATCCTTAGAGCTTGTCACGAGGGACCCACGGGTGGTTACCACGGTGCTAATCTCACGGCTAAGAAGGTCTTTGATGCCGGTTTCTTTTGGCCTACTATTTACCGAGATGCACATGCACTTGTGAAGTCGTGTGACTCTTGCCAACGACAAGGAAAAGCCTCACAAAACGAAGAAATGCCACAAAATATCATCCAAGTGTGTGAGATCTTTGACGTTTGGGGCATTGACTTTATGGGGCAGTTCCCATCATCTCGTGGTAATAAGTACATCCTTGTCGTCGTTGACTACCTATCTAAGTGGGTGGAAGCTAAGGCTTTGCCCACGAACGATGCTCATATGGTAGTCAAGTTTTTGAAAAGCTTGTTTTCTCGGTTTGGAACCCCTCGGGCGATCATAAGCGATCGTGGAACCCATTTTTGTAACGACCAATTCGAAAGGGTTCTAAGGAAATATGGGGTTGCACATCGTCTTTCTACGACTTATCACCCACAAACGAGTGGGCAAATCGAGGTTTCAAACCGAGCTTTGAAGAGGATCTTGGAGAGATCTATTGGGGAGAACCGATAAACTTGGTCGGATAAGTTGGACGATGCTTTATGGGCCTTTCGGACCGCTCATAAGACGCCCATCGGGTGCACTCCTTATAAGCTTGTGTAATGATGATATGGAGACCGCGGGAAAACACCGGAAAATGCAACTTAATGAATTAGATTAATTGAGGGATATTGCTTATGAAAACTTATTTATTTACAAGGAAAAAACCAAAAAGTTTCATGACTCAAAAATTAAATACCGGGTTTTTAACATTGGGGATCAAGTGTTGCTTTTTAACTCACGATTGAAAATCTTTTACGGTAAGTTGAAATCCCGTTGGTCCGGTCCATTCACCGGACTCAAGTTTTTTTATATGGGACCATCGAGCTAGCTCAAAATGATGGCCCCAATTTCAAGGTGAATGGACATAGGTTGAAGCACTACTTTGGCGGGGAAGTTCCATCCTTGAACTACCTCGACCAAATCACCTTCCACAATGATAAATAGTATTGAGAGGATCGAGTCGAGCTCATGACTCGGTAATCAAAAACGAGGTGCCTCGTGGGGGATACCCATGCCTATCCTATGTACATATTATCGATTTCTGATGTAGTAACGTGTGGGGATTTGTGCCCTTCCAACCTTTGTTCCGTGGTTGTTTGTGAATTGTGAATTTTAGATGATCATTATCTTCACGATTAGAGCCTCTCGTGTTCATTTATGGGAGCACTCGATCGTTTGCTTTGAAGAATTTCTCAATATCCATGATATATCCTTTGATGTTCTAACCTTAGGTTTTTAGCACACTTCATAAACGGTTTTAAATTTAAAGGTTACACACTTTTCATGCTAGATTAAGCATTCGACTACGTCTCAAGTATGGGGGTTTCCAACCCTTAGACTCAAAACATTAAGGACAATGTTTAACTTTAGTATGGGGGGTGAATAGATTCTTGCCTTGCCAAACCTTCACGCTTTCCAAAGTTTATCTTTTTGTTTATCGTATTGTTGCAAAATAAGGATAAAAATGGCCAAATTTTAAAAAATTTCTAATGTTTTATAAGTTTTTAAAGACACGAATGTAGAGTTTCCAATGGCGAGAATAAGAGTAATTTTTTACTCGACCTTGTGTGTTGAGCACTGAGCTTCGATTCCTTAAGTTTATATTAGGCTAAGTCTCTTAAATGAGGACGAGAAATGATAGAGTTAATTATAAATTACTATGCTAAACGTAGAGTACTCGTACTCTTTCAAAAACTCATGTGTTCTCGTTGTTTGCTTATTCTCCCTTCGCTTGTAAATACTTTTTGCTTAATAAATATTGACTTAGCGGTTTAGTCTTGATTGTTGGTTTCTAGTCTTTTCTAGTAGCTTCCATGTAATTAAATTGGGAAGACATTAAGGTATCGCGAGCGTCACGGTTTTGAAGTATTGGCTACCCGAATAATCGAAAGCTTCACCCAATAATAAGATTTCAAGTGCTCACCTAAATCAAGCAAACAATTTGAAGCTCACAAGGCCGAAAAATCTATGCAAAATTGAAAGTGAATCAAGCCGTAATCTTTGAAGCTTTAAAGATCCAAAATTCGCTTTTAGCGTGAGGATATACGTCTTTGGCCACAATAAACACCTCCTGGCGAGGTTAAATAAAAGGCAAGGCAAGACCGAAGTCATAATAAAAGCTTCATGGCGAAGTTGAATAAAAGATGGAGGTAAACCTATTATAATAAGGCCCTTCCGTTAGAGGGCATATAAAAGTTTTGGTAATAAGTCTCATGTTCAAAACCGTTATAAAACCGTGTTTATCGATCCTTCTTGTTGACTTAATTTTTTGACATTGTTGTCTATTAGGAGGGGTTATTAATTCGACGGTCTTGGCTACACCGTTAGGACTCTATTTTTAGACCTAAATCTCTATTATCGCATAAGTCAAACAATGTATCCTCGTGAAACATTCAAGACAAAATAAAATATAAGATATACAACTTAGAAAAATGGGAGGATAAGTACGTGATTAGGGCATATGAGTAGTGTTAGCATTACTAACTTATAATTACAATGATCTCATTACCCGCTTAGCATGGAATTGGGGTGAAAATTGAGGACGATGAAATTATTTCTAACGAAGCATTCATGTGTTCTTATTCTATGAACCTAAACGTCCCATTTTGCGATGAAAATAATACATTATGTCTAAAACGCAAGTAGTAGTAATAGTAGTAGTGTAGCTAGTTTATCATTCAATAAAAGTGAATAAAAATGAATTTTGGAGATGCTACGATACTTTATTCTAGCATTGCGTGAGGGCACGACAATGGTTTAGTATGGGGGAGTGATGAGACTGCTTTTATACATAGTCTCATCGTCCAAAAAGGGCTTTAAATGCATAAAATATCATGAAAAATGCCAAATATATGCTTGTGTTTGTTACTTGTGTATTTTAGGTACGGATATTGAGAAAATGACAAAAGATCACAAGAAACATGCAAAAACGAACACGGGAAACGAATCCGCACAATGAACCAAGCCCTAATGAAGATTTTCCAAGAAAAACCCTTAAAGATTTGAAGATTATGCAAGAATGGTCCTCCAATATTTATGAATTGACACTTTAAACCCTTGTATAATCATGATTACAAGTTTGGTCCTTAAAGTTTGTCAAATTTACAAAAAAGGCCCTCCACTTTGAAGAATTGGCAAGAATGGTCCCTTAACAATCATGACTTGTCAATATTAGTCCTCCAAAAAGTCAATCATACAAGTCAAGACCATTATCTATGAAGAAAATGCCAAAACAACCCTTCAAGAATCAACAAATGGCAAGAAATACCCCTAAAAATACTTTGGAAAAGTATTTGTGGCCAAAATGGGAAAAATGAAACTTCATTAACAAAGGAATCTACATTTTGCTTATTTAAACCTCAAGTGACAAAGGAAGAAGAAGTGAGGGATCAAATTTGGCAGACAAACATACTTACCTTAACCTGTGAGGGGGTGACACGTGCCCCACTCACTTCCCACAACCAATCACAAGGCTCCCTGCTTCCACCTCACCATCCACTCACACCTGCCTTAACTAACTTAATTTATTAAGTTTAATTAAGGCGCTAAACACATTTTTTAAACCCAAAGCAGATTAAACGTGTGTTCTTGATGTTGAGTAAAATACGTCTTTTAGGAAAAAGAGCGTAAATGTGATAAGTATTAAGTGTTCGTTTAGGAAAACGAAAGAACTTATGACCCTTTGTGTGGGATCGTTATCAAGGAGGCAAGTGCGTTGTGTTAAGAATTGAATGATTTGTGATTATGTTGATGAGAAAAGAGAAAGAAAAGGACGAATTACTCTAAAAATTACCCTACAATGTGAAAACGCGAAATCGTAAAAATCGATAAAACTAAAAACTCTTCTAAAAATCACCAAACAATTAATATAAACTAAGAAAAATACAAAGATTACAAATTCGATAACCGGAAAGTCTAAAGCCTTTTTTATAACTTTAAATTAATTTTTAAATTTAAAGAAAAACCTCAAAATTAAATAAAATTAAAAATGAGTTAAAATGAAAACCTAAGTGAATGTAAACCTCAACCTATTTATCTAAAACCTAAAAATATTTTTTGAAAATTTTTAAACTAGGTTATACTATTTTTTAAATTAATTAACAAATTACAGCTAATAAAATATTAAGAAAAAATTAAGAAAAGACATGAAAAATAATTTGCTTGTGCCAAAAAATCTAAGACTAATACAGGAATGCAAGAAAAATGAGAAACTGGAAAATTGCTTATACAATAAGCATGAAACGGCTTAGTTATGTTTCTTACTTATATTATAAGCCCTTTGCAAACTCACCTTATATATTTAATGTGTTGGGACTTTACCAGTAAAAGTCCCAAGGGCAGGCGGGGTGCTGGTTGTTGAGCGAGTGGTCGTGGGTTCGAGGCTGGCGTAACCCAAAAATTTTTAAACACTTTTTTTTATTTCCTTTTATCCTTTTGTGTTCACAGTATTATGGCAACTTCCAAACACAACACAATACGAATTACACTCAACTAAACCTCAAATTTGATTCTTAATCCACCAGATTTCAATGCTCACTCTTTCCTTTTTCTTGAATCTTAGTTCTTGCTCACAGTTACAAAAACCAAGTCCAAAATACAAATACAAACACGAATTTACTGAATCAAGCCGCAAGTGTAGTCAGATTAAGCAGAATCCTACAAGTGTTCTATACCTTACTCCTTGTTTTCGTTATGGTTTGCTGTTAATATGTTATGGAACAAGGGGGGGCACCCTCACTTGCGTTTTGCAAGTGAGGAGTCAAACTGACTATATACAGACACGCAGCAAGCACAAAACTCAGATCAAGTGAACAAAAACCAGAGTACACAATAGAAAATGCAAGCAGATAGGTTTCACTTACAATTCCTACTCAAACAATCAACGAGCACACAATAAGTATACCAAATCAAGCAAATGCACCCCATATTTCTATGTAGGTTTTAGCAGCAGGCACACAAACTAGCATAACACACATGCACTATACTTTCTTGGTTTCTTTTACAAGTTGTGTGATTGACTTTGGAAACTCAGGTTGTGCAAACACCAACACGCCAAATAAACACACCACAAATCACGACACAGAAACCAAACACAAACAGGCCCCAAACACGCAGTTACTTGATTCTAACTGGGAATACAAACTATGTCTTAACATGAACACACCAAACATAATCAAGTATCATAAAACCAAAAAAAACTAAGCAGGCAGCGAACACTCATGAACATTAAACCATAAGCAGATAAAAAGAAAAATAAAAAAAAGAGAAAAGAAAACGTACGACAAGAACGTACATCCACGCTCTCGACTTTTGAGCTTATGTGACGGTGAATTAGTCACAAGCTTCCTTTTTTTGCCAAGGTTAGCAAATGACAAACAAACAGTAATAATTTTATACCCAACTGATATATGTATTTTCTTTACTCTTTTTTTTACTTCACATGAAACTTATAAACTTTGACATAAAAACTTTTTCTTGCAGATTACTATCAACCAAACCTTAGAACTATCACTTTTTTGCTTGAATCCTTCTAGAACCTAACACTCGAAATGCATAACCAAGCAAGCAACTCACCCACTTTATTTGTACCCAGGCCTGGACATCCACACATCCTTGATGTTACTTAACATCAGTTATGTATGGTCATATCCAGATTCGAGTGACGAATATGTGAGGTCTTTTTGATCGTTGGATATGCAGAATTCAAAAAAAAACAACTTAAACCTCAACCAACAAACTCTGAACTATCAAGACTAACAAATTAAAAGCAGATTTTTATTCCTTCAAAAATCATAACTCAAAATTCCAAAAACTTAAAACTTAACTTTGCTGATAAGTTAAACTAAAATCCTTTCCAACCCCTTTCAAACCCTTACAGTTATTCGCATCAACCGGAAACCAAAACAAGATTATAAGAACATTCACTCAAAACAATAACATTAAATAAAGATTGAACTCGGATATTTTAAAAACTGAACACTTTTATTTCATAATAGAGAATTACAAAAAATATGAGACAAAAGAAAAAAAGGAAACCACATGTCGGTCCTCAATTATTACTTGAGCTCAGATTGTTCTAGAATGAAAAGAAATGCAAACCCTAAGCTAGTGAGTTTCCAAGATTACCCCTTTGAAGATTCGGATATAACTCGAATATGCTGGTCTTGATTCCTTAGCTTGAATAGTCTTGAAACCATGTGATCTTCGTTTGGAGTTTTGTGATGGACAGGCTGTGATGAAATGATCCCCGACATTGAATCATTCTTTGGGACAAAGCAACGATTCTGGTTCGTTTATTTTCTGCAAAGTCTTGTCTTGTTCTTCACATTGAGACAAACAGTGAGCTGGGGGTGGAGTCCAAGATGTGCTGAGATGTGTTCTGGGCGCGTGGGGTCGGTTTATGATGATAATCGAGCCAAACACCCAAGTCAATTACCCTTAATCACTTGGAATTAGGTTGCTAGATTTTTAGGGTTTATCATAGGGTGAGGGAAAGTTTGATGCAATTTCGGGGATGTTTAAGATGTTAACCGTGAGTTTTTTTATCTAAATTTGGTTTTAAAATAAAAAACGGGTTAATAATGGTTTGGGCTAAAAAATGGGCATAAGGGTGGACTGTGGTAGGTTTGGGTCGGGTAGTATGGGTTTGGATCCGGTTGTGGGTGGGTTTGCTGATGTGGCAACATTTGATTAGTGGGTCAAGTTTGTGTGTCTGGCAGTTATCACCCCCGTACTTCTAATTTACGTTCATTCCAAGTTTTCAGCTTACATACTCTACTCCCCTTTCTATACAACTTTGAGCAAGTTGTCAAATTTGGCACAATCTATTTGCAATACTTAAACAAGGATCATATGTGGAAATTTGAGAATCTTCAAGGACATATAATGTCATTTCTTGAAATATTAGGGACCCTTTTGTAATTTTGAGATTTACAAGGTTATAACATGACAAGTCTTCAAAATATGGAGGACCATTCTTGCCAATTCTACAAAGTTGAGGGTCCTTTTTGGAAATTCAACACTCGGGTCCGGTTCATTGTGCGGCTTCATTTCCCGTGTTCGTTTTTGCTTGTTTCTTGTGATCTTTTGTCATTTTCTCAATATCCGTACCTAAAATACACATTGAGCAAACACAAGCATATATTTGACCATTTTCATGATATTTTATGCATTTAAAGCCTGATTTGGACGATGAGACTATGTGTAAAAGCAGTCTCATCACTCCCCCATACTAAACCATTGTCGTGCCCTCACGCAATGCTATAATAAAGTATCGTAGCACCTCCAAAATTCATTTTTATTCACTTTTATTGAAAGGTAAACTTGCTACACTATTACTATTACTTCTATTTGCGTTTTTAGACATAATGTATGATTTTCATCGCAAAATGGGACGTTTAGGTTCATAGAACAAGAACACGTGAATGCTTCGTTAGAAATAATTTCATCGTCCTCGATTTTTACCCAAATTCCATGCCAAGCGTGCAACGAGATCATTGTCATTATAAGTTAGTAATGCTAAAACTACTCATATGCCCTAATCACGTACTTATCCTCCCATTTGCCTAAGTTGTATCTCTTATATTTTATTTTGTCTTGAATGATTCATGAGGATACATTGTTTGACTTATGCGATAATAGAGATTTAGGTCTAAAAATAGAGTCCTAACGGTGTAACCAAGACCATCGAATTAATAACCTCTCCTAATAGACAACGATGTCAAAAAATTAAGTCAACAAGAAGGATCGATAAACACGGTTTTATAACGGTTTTGAACATGAGACTTATTACCAAGAATTTTATACGCCCCCTAACGGAAGGGCCTTATTATCATAGGTTTACCTCCATCTTTTATTCAACTTCTCCATGAAGCTTTTATTATGACTTCGGTCTTGCCTTTCCTTTTATTATCCGCCTCATCGGTGGTTTTATTGTGGCCAAAGACGTATATCCTCACGCTAAAGCGAACTTTGGATCTTTAAAGCTTCAAAGATTAAGGCTTGATTCACTTTCAGTTTTGCATAGATTTTTCGGCCTTGTGAGCTTCAAATTGTTTGCTTGATCTTGGTGAGCACTTGAAATCTTATTATTAGGTGAAACTTTCGATTATTCGGGTTGCCAATACTTCAAAACCGTGAAGCTGGCGATACCTTAATGTCTTCCCAATTTAATTACATGGAAGCTACTAGAAAAGACTAGAAACCAACAATCAAGACTAAACTGCTAAGTCAATATTTATTAAGCAAAAAATATATTTACAAGCGAAGGGAGAATAAGCAAACAACGAGAACACATGAGTTTTTGAAAGAATACGAGTACTCTACGTTTAGCATAGTAACTTATAATTAACTCTATCATTTCTCGTCCTCATTTGAGAGACTTAGCCTAATACAAAGTTAAAGGATCGAAGCTAAGTGCTCAACACGCACGGTCGAGTAAAAAATTACTCTTATTCTCGCAATCGGAAAATCTACATTCGTGTCTTCAAACACTTATAAAACATGAGAAAAATTTAAAATTTGGCCATTTTTAGCCTTATTTTGCAACGAAAACGATAAACAAAAAGATATACTTTGGAAAGCGTGACAAGGCAAGTTCTATTCACCCCCCATACTAAAGTTAAACATTATCCTCAATGTTTCGAGTCTAAGGGTGGAAAACCCCCATACTAGAGACGAATCCGAATGCTTAATCTAGCATGGAAAGGGTGTAACCGTTAAATTTAAAGCAGTTTATAAAGTGTGCTAAAAACCTAAGGTTAGAACATCAAGGGATATATCATGGGATATCAAGAAAGTCTTCAAAGCAAACGATCAAGTGCTCCCATAAAACGAATACGAGAGGCTCCAATCGTGAAGATAATGATCATCTAAAATCCACAGTTCACAAACAACCACGGAACAAAGGTTGGAAGGGCACAAATCCCCATACATTACTAAATTAGAAAGCGATAATATGTACATAGGATAAGCATGGGAATCCCCCATGAGGCACGTCGTTTTTGATTACCGAGTCATGAGCTCGACTCGATCCCCTCAATACTAATTATCATTGGGGAAAGTGATTTGGTCGAGGTAGTTCAAGGATGGAACTTCCCCGCCAAAGTAGTGCTTCAACCTATGTCCATTCACCTTGAAATTGGGGCCATCATTTTGAGCTAGCTCGATGGTCCCATATGGAAAAACTTGAGTCACGGTGAATGGACAGGACCAACGGAATTTCAACTTATCGGAAAAGATTTTCAAACGAGAGTTAAAAAGCAAAACTTGATCCCCAATGTTAAAAACCCGGTTTTTAATTTTTGAATCATGCAACTTTTTAGTCTTTTCTTTATAAATCAATGAATTTTCATAAGCAATGTCCCTTAATTAATCCAATTCATTTAATTATATTTTCTGGTGTTTTCCCGCGGTCTCCATATCATCATTACAATGCTTAAGGGCCCAATAAGCTTTGTGTTCGAGTTCAAGTGGCAAGTGACAATTCTTCCCATACACAAGCTTATAGAGAGTGCACCCGAAGGGCGTCTTATGAGCGGTCCTAAAGGCCCATAAAGCATCGTCCAACTTATTCGACCAAGATTGTCGGTTTTCCCCAATAGATCTCTCCAAGATCCTTTTCAACGCTCGGTTTGAAACCTCGACTTGCCCACTCGTTTGTGGGTGATAAGCCGTAGAAAGTCGATGTGTAACCCCATATTTCCTTAGGACCCTTTCGAATTGGTCGTTACAAATATGGGTTCCACGATTGCTTATGATTGCACGAGGGGTTCCAAACCGAGAAAACAAGCTTTTCAAAAACTTGACTACCACACGAGCATCGTTGGTGGGCAAAGCCTTAGCTCCCACCCACTTAGATAGGTAGTCAACGGCAACAAGGATGTACTTATTACCACGAGATGATGGGAACGACCCCATAAAGTCAATGTCCCAAACGTCAAAGATCTCACACACTTGGATGATATTGTGACACCCTAGAACCAAGGTCATTAACGTTACCCTAAATTACGCTAATTTTTGAAATTTTTAATAAATTTTAATTTCTATATATATAAGTATTTTGGTTAAAGCCGATGTTCGAGGTTATAATTTTTACGATTGACGATTCAAGAAGGACGATGACGATTACGATCCCGATGGATGCCCAAATTTCTATAATTATTGACGATTTATCGATAATGTAATTTTTCGAGAATTTTACTTACGATTTGTGTTAAGTTGAGTCGGGTGAGTTTTATAGCCTTCCGAGTACATTTAAAGTACCCCAAAAATATTTTAGAGTGTTCGGGATGATTTCCGACTCCCGTAAAATTTTCTAAATTGACTAGAGAGTCGATCCCGCAAAGTTTTAAGGACGTTTTTACTTAAGGCCAAAAGAAATCAAAAATATACACTTTGGCCCCTCCCATCTCACAAAAAGGCACAAACACAACACACATAAACACATTTAACAAAAAAAAAATCAAACTCTCTCCTCTCTTGTCCTTAGGCCGACGGCCAAACACCCAAAACCACCATCCCACCATTTTTTCTTGAGTTTTAACAAAATCTAACTTAATACCACCTCTTAGAATCCATTGGTGAGTGTTAATCCATGGTTTAATTAAACATGCATTAACAAAAATTTTCCAAAATTTTCAAGAATCATTCAAATTCGTTTTTGAGGCTAATTGTATGAATGCATGTTAAATTCATGTATAGTGTGAGTATAATCACCAATAAAACCCACCAAAATTAATTTGGTTGTGGTGATTTGGTCACCCAAACCCCACGGCACAAGGGGGTGTTTGGGGAGCCATGGTGGTTGATGATTTTGAGCATTGTTGTTATGTTTGGTATTGTGTTTAGTGATGATTCAAATGGGTACATGTGGTTGCATGTTTGTTTTTAGATGTTAGGATTATGAGGTTGATTGATAAATAGGGGTTAGGACTGAAATTTGTGTTTGGATATGTTTGGGAATGCTTAGGATGAAGCCTAGTGGTGATTAGTAGGTTTGGAATCGAGCTTAGGCATGTTTTTGGTATAGTCAAATTTAGGCAGAAAGTTTGGGACCTTTTTATAAAAATAATTTTTCCTACAGGTCTAGATAACTAAATGTAGTCATAGAGGGTCTTCTTAGCTTTAATTTGGTATAAGGTAGAGCCCGTGACTCAAAACGAGCTAAAAGTATGAGGTTTTAAAGATCGAGTACCGGGAGACGAGAACTTTCATAATCCGAATTTATGTATAGTTTTAGTCAAATCCCGAGGACCACAAGTATGAATTGGTAAATGGTCAAGGGTCAAATTTTGGTCACAAACCTGTGTAATTGAGTCTATAAGTTGACTTAGGAGTCAAAGAAGTCAAAGGTGCATTTCAAATAGGTCAAAGAAGTCAAAGTTGGTCGAAGTACAATTTCAGCCCGGAAAATATAGTTTTGGAAAAGTGTCGAGTAACGGGTCGTAGAAGTAAAAACTTTTATTGGGATTAAAAATGTGTTATCTACAGGTCTTATAGGATTTTTGAGAATTTTGTTAAATTTTATAAGAATGGTTAAGTAGAGTAAAACAGCCCGTACTTTCGGTAAGTACCGACGAAAATGAGTAAAAATGGATAACGTAAATAATAAGAACGAATGATGTAAAATGAGTAATGCTTGTTGTTTTGTTTTTGGCGTGAGTTATAATTGTCCTAAGTGACTAGTATCTATGTATTTTATACAGTACCGTAAGGTATTTAAAATGAGATTACTCATTACGCGTTATTTGTTGATAGGTGTTGATTTACTCGGGCATCCGTATCGTCGTCAGTGATCATCTCTCGAACTACCGACTAATTAATATATAAGGTGTGAATTTATAGCCTCGCTTATATTTATTTCAAATTGTTTTACCCGCGAGGGAAATGCATGCTAGTTTTTAAAAGAAACGTATATCATGAATGATTGTTAGACCCGAATGTTGCCTTAGAAATTGTGTTGAGTACCTAAGTTGCAAAAGACCCTAATTTCATGAACTATTAACTATTGTCCTGCCCTCGAGTAGGGGGACATAGCCGCTTATACAAAGTGATAGATCTATGGGGTTGACTACCCTATCCGAGACGAGGGCTAGTACGTTGATACCCCCTGCGGACGGATAATTTGTGATAAGAGAAAAGGTATAATTGCAACTGATGCCTTATTAGGGGCCATGGTTTCATCTGAGTCACGCCGGTATTTATTACGCGGGTGATTGAGTTAAGGGTTTAGTGTCATGAGCTTAAACACAATTGTCAGTATCCTGAATATAGATTGTTTGATCGACAAGTCTATGGATGATCACGAATGGTTTTTATTTTATATACGTTCAAAATGAATTGTAAAACCTATAAATTCCACTCAACGTTTTCGTTGACCAAATTTTGGCATGTGTTTCAGGTAACCGCTGAAGTGTAGCATGGAGTGTGCATGGGATGGATGTTGTGTGTATGGCTTGGAGTCTGCTTGTTTTTCCTCCCTTTTCTACTTAAACATTTTTAATCTTAATGTTATGTTGTTGTGAAACTGTAATTCTTGGGTTGAGATTCATGGGGACCAAAAACGCTAAACTCTGTTGTACCAATTGGGGTGGGAAAAACCGTGGACATGTATCATCTAAACAATTTTTAATTTAAGTTTTAAGTTGACGTCTTTTTAGCGTCGTTTGATATACCTTGTGTGCAATGAATACTGTGTAGCACCCAATGTTGTAGTTCCGCTGCGCATAGCATTTGTGGGGGTGTTACAGATTGGTAATCAGAGCCATGAGTTATAGAGAACTAGGTCGTTTTTGAAAATCCTAAACTATAACTTTTGGTGTCGTAAGAAATGGTCCAAGCACACACAACTATCCTGCACGGCTCCGGTAAGATTTATTTTTGTATTCATGGCATTTGACGTATACTTTTGAGTTGAAGTATATATGTGGGTAATTATTACGTAAGTATGGAAATTACTATATGTAGACGTTGAAATTATACGTGGAATATCCGACATCGTAATTTTTGTATTAATCATGCATGAGCATCATATTATTACATTTCGGGCATATGTACCACCTTTGCATTGCATTTGCATGCATGTATTTATAACTATTGTATAATTACTTATGTACCCTCCGAAATTCGCTGTTATTGCAGGAATGGCCGAGGTACCGCCTAATGATAATGGAAACGATTACGTCATAGGTCACGAAGGGGGACCGTTTCCTCTGAACCCGCCGGATAATGATAATGGATGGATCGCTCCAGAAGAGGAAATAGGGCCGGAAAACGACAATGACGAAAGTGAGGTGGATAATTTTAGCATCAGTAGTGATGAGAGTGAGGATTCTGAAGAAGAGCCCGAGGAACTAATGGATGATGGCATTCCCGAGAATGCTGTAGGCCAGACCGAACCTGATTTGTTTCAATCTCCGAATGCGCCGAAGGGTTATGAAGTACCTCCAACCGATCGATATGAGCAGCAACCCTTTAATCGCCCGATGGACAATTGTAAGGACTATTTGAGAACAGTGCCAGGATTTGTTCGAGTAAGTAATGGGAGCGGTGGAGAGTCCAGCAAATCATCCAAGTCGCAATCGATTCATGAGAATATCGCAAGGGTCTACTTTCCGAGGCCAAGACACTACTGGGATCCCGCAGGTCGTTTGAGGAGGATGGAGAGGTTGATGTATGAGCGGTTTGTAGTTGAGACCAGGGTAATTAAAAGGTTTGATAAGAATGAAAGGGAACACCAAAGACTGTTGGAAAGGACTGCAAGAGTTGAGTATGATGGAAATGTGAACAAAAGTGACATCAACAGTCTAAGATCGATGGTTGCAAATTTAAGCGCTAGTCTTGACCGTGTTAGGGAAGATCAAGTGAGGCTGTCAAGGATGCAGAGTTGGGAGCATCGAGTAAGAGCATCATTGCCCCCAGATTGGAGATTCGTGGACGATTTGGAGATGGAGGCTAATGACTACATGATTCAGCCGCCTACTAGAGGTGCTTGTATTACGGTGGGAAGTCAGGTAGCGATTGAGTGTGGGTCTACATCAGGGACGAAAAAGGAGACGGAATGTGGGCCGGATGACAAAGGAAAGAGAAAAATGGATGATGTGGACGAGGACGATAGCGATGAGGAACCTGAGGAAGATGATGATGAACCGCCATCCAAGAGGCCGTGTGGATCACCACATGCCTAGTTACTTGTCTTGTATTTTCTTTGATCATTGTAATAGAACTGTTTTAGACTTTTGTATGATGGCATTATGACGAGAAACTTGAGGACTTAAGTTTTATGGTGAACGATTGTAGTGGCAATACTTGTCACAATTTTGGTTAATTATCAATACAATCCATGTTACCTTTCATGATCTGTGATATGTCTTAAATTTGATCTTTTGTGATGTGAATTGATGAATATTAGTAACTCTATAGTGATGTGTCGTTGTATGTATATTATGTCTCGGAAACTTGATATGTATACTTACATTGTTTTTCTATTTTTCCCTGTCTTGCAGAAAGAGATATTCGATAACACCATGCCTCCAAAGTTGACCGCCGATCGTGTAAACACAATGATTCAGGAAGCTATAGCAAATGCGCTGGAAGCGGACCGAGCCTGGAGAAATCAGGATCAGGGTAGAAACGCGGGTAGACAGCAAGCCCCGAGGGTGTGTACCTATTCTAGTTTTATGAAATGCGGTCCCACGCAATTTCGTGGAACGGGTGGAGCTTTAGAACTTAGAAGATGGTTGGAAAAGGTTGAAAGTACTTTCGAAATCAGCGGTTGTGCAGAAGCGGACAAGGTGAAGTTTGCGGCTGCTACGTTTCTTGATGACGCGTTAAGTTGGTGGAATACCCAAGTAGCCTCTGTTGGATTGGCTGTAGCGAATGCAAGGACGTGGACTGCGACAAAAGCTTTGTTGACTAAGAAGTTTTGCCCGGAAGAGGAATTGGGTCAGTTGGAAGACGAGTTGAGGCACTTGACTCTGAAGAACAATGACATCACTGCTTACACCAGGAGGTTTAATGAGTTAAGCCTTTTGTGTCCAGACATTTTTGCCAATGATGCCAAGAAGATGAAGCAGTACATAAAAGGTTTGTCTAGCAATATCAAAGGTGAGACAACTTCGTCAAAACCTGGGTCGTTTGATGAAGCGGTCCAGATGGCTCACGCATTGATGGACGTCAAGCTCCAGGACAAGCAGAACTCCATTGCTGAAGGCAACAAGAGGAAATGGGAAGCGGCACAAAGCAATCAATCCCAAGGCCAGAACCGAGGTGGAAATTGAAACAACCATGGTCAGAACCGAAATCAGCAGTTTAACCAACGAAGGAATGAAGGGATGAGGGCAGTGACGAACCCCAGAGGAGCAAAAGTGAATCCCCATTGTGGTAGGTGCAATTTATACCATGTTGGGAATTGCCCGCCTGCATGCGGCAGATGTGGAAAGGCAGGTCATAGGACGTCTGGTTGCCGAACGGGAGGAGTAGCCACTGGGGCGAATGCTATCAGAGTGAGGGGATGTTTTAGTTGTGGAGAGAGAGGCCATGTGCAAGTGAATTGCCCGAAGGCAGGAAACAAGCGGGGAGGTAACAACGCTGCTGCTGTATATCAAGTGGGAACGGCTGATAAACCACAGGGTCCTAACGTGGTTACCGGTACGTTTTTGCTAGATGCTTGTTATGCTAGTATTTTGTTTGATTCTGGCTCCGACAAGAGTTTTGTAGATGTTAAATTTAGTCGTCATATCGATAGAAAACCGGTGTTGTTAGCGACTAGTTATAACGTTGAGTTAGCCGATGGAAAAATTGTTAGTACGAATTCTATACTGAAAGGGTGTACCTTGAAGTTAGGAAATTACGCTTTTAAAATCGACTTGATGCCTATAGAGCTAGGATCGTTTGACGTGATTGTGGGAATGGATTGGCTAATAGCGCACAGTGCTATGATCGTCTGTGGCGAGAGATTAGTTCAGATTCCGTTGAGGAATAAAGTCTTGACGGTGAAGGGAGACGAATGCACTTCTCGTTTGAAAGTGATTTCCTGTTTGAAAATGATGAAATTTGTAGAGAACGGATGCGATGTGTTTTTGGCACAAGTTTCGAGTGATGGTGATTTAGAGGTGAGGATTGAAGAGGTACCTGTTATCTGCGATTATCCGGAAGTTTTTCCAGACGAGTTGCCAGGTTTACCACCCACCCGTGAGGTCGAGTTTCGAATTGATTTGGTGCCAGGAGCTGCGCCGGTTGCGCGTGCACCTTATCGCTTAGCACCATCTGAGTTAAAAGAGTTATCGGATCAATTGAAGGAATTGATGGACAAGGGATTTATTAGGCCGAGCTCATCACCTTGGGGAGCGCCAGTGTTGTTTGTAAAGAAGAAAGATGGTTCGTTTCGGATGTGTATTGACTATAGGGAACTCAATAAGCTGACGGTTAAGAATCGGTACCCATTGCCGAGGATTGACGATTTATTTGATCAATTGCAAGGTTCCAGTGTATACTCAAAGATCGATTTAAGATCAGGGTATCATCAACTGCGTGTACGAGAGGAGGATATTCCTGTAACTGCCTTTCGTACGCGGTATGGACACTTTGAATTTCGAGTGATGCCGTTTGGGTTGACGAACGCGCCTGCTGTATTCATGGACCTCATGAATCGCGTGTGCAAGCCGTATCTAGATAAGTTTGTTATTGTTTTCATCGATGATATACTTATTTACTCTAAAAGTAAGGAGGAGCACGAGAAGCACCTGAGGAAGATTTTGGAGTTGTTAAAGAAGGAGAAGCTGTATGCGAAATTCTCGAAGTGTGAGTTTTGGTTAGAGTCTGTGCAGTTCCTAGGTCACGTGATTGATAGCAAGGGAGTTCGCGTGGATCCTGCCAAGGTCGAAGCGATCAGGGAATGGTCGGCACCGACAACGCCGACTGAAGTTCGACAATTCCTTGGTTTAGCTGGGTATTATCGAAGGTTCATTGAAGGATTTTCGTTGATTGCAAAACCATTGACAAGGCTTACCGAAAAGAATAGGGTGTATGAATGGGGAATTGAGGAAGAACTTGCTTTCAAAACGCTCAAGGACAAGTTATGTTCCGCACCGATATTGTCATTGCCTGAAGGAACTGAAGACTTCGTAGTGTATTGTGATGCATCTCGTAAGGGTTATGGAGCGGTATTAATGCAACGTGAAAAGGTGATAGCTTACGCATCGAGGCAACTGAGGAAGAATGAGGAGAACTACACGACACACGATTTGGAATTAGGAGCTGTAGTTTTTGCGTTGAAGTTGTGGAGACACTATTTGTATGGGACGAAGTGTGTTGTATTCACTGACCACAAGAGTTTGCAGCACATTTTAGATCAAAAGGAGTTGAATATGCGACAGAGACGATGGGTTGAACTACTAAGTGATTACGACTGCGAAATTCGCTACCACCCTGGCAAGGCGAATGTTGTAGCGGATGCACTGAGTAGGAAGGAACGGGAGAAACCTTTGAGGGTCAGAGCTTTGGTGATGGCTGAGAGCGTTGACTTAACCGAAACTATACTGAAGGCTCAAGAGAGAGGACTAATGAAAGGGAATGTTGAAGCTGAGAATTTGGGACGAATGTTGAAACCTCTTTTCGTGATTAGGTCGGACGGACTGAGATATTTTGAGAATCGGATTTGGTTACCATTGTGTTCATCTGAGGAAGGAAAGCCTGGAGTTCGAGAATTGGTTATGAACGAGTCGCATAAGTCGAAGTATTCGATACATCCTGGATCGGATAAAATGTATCACGACCTGAAGAAAGTTTATTGGTGGCCGAATATGAAGGCGGATATTGCTCGTTACGTTAGTAAGTGTTTGACTTGCGCGAAGGTTCAAGCAGAACATAAGAAACCATCTGGATTGTTGGTACAACCAGAGATCCCAGAATGGAAATGGGAGAAAATCGCTATGGATTTCGTGACGGGTTTACCTAGAACTCCTAGTGGATGTGATATGATATGGGTAATAGTGGATAGATTAACGAAATCTGCTCATTTCTTACCTATGAAGAAGACGGACAGCATGGAAAAGCTCGCCAGTGTGTACGTGAAAGAGATCGTCTGTAGACATGGAGTGCCGTTATCGATCATTTCGGATCGCGACAGTAGATTTACTTCGGAATTTTGGAAATCGCTTCAACGTGCGATGGGCACTGAATTGAGTTTAAGTACGGCGTATCACCCGGAAACTGACGGCCAGAGCGAACGAACTATTCAGACGATGGAGGACATGCTCCGAGCATGCGTGATTGATATTGGAGGAAGTTGGGAACGCCACTTGCCTCTGGTGGAGTTTTCGTATAATAATAGTTATCATGCGAGTATCAAGGCAGCACCGTTCGAAGCATTGTATGGAAGGAAGTGTAGATCGCCTGTGTGTTGGAGTGAAGTAGGAGAAAGTCAATTGACTGGACCCGAAATGGTTTTAGAAACGACAGAGAAGATTGTGCAAATCAAGAACCGACTACTTGCTGCGAGAAGCCGACAGAAGAGTTATGCCGATAACAGAAGGAAACCGTTGGAGTTTGAAGTTGGAGATATGGTTATGCTCAAGGTATCGCCGTAGAAGGGTGTAATTCGTTTTGGGAAGAAAGGAAAGTTGAGTCCAAGGTATATTGGACCATTTAAGATCGTTGAACGAATTGGACCAGTAGCGTATAAGTTAGAATTGCCGAGCGAGCTTAGTGCTATTCACGACACGTTTCACGTATCGAACCTGAAGAAGAGTTTGGCGGATAAGGAATTGGTGATTCCTTTGGACGAGATTCGACTGGACGACAAAATGCACTTTGTGGAAGAACCTGTGGAAATTATGGACCGAGAGGTCAAGAGGCTGAAGCGTAGTAGAATTCCTATTGTGAAGGTCCGATGGAATTCTAAGCGTGGACCGGAATACACTTGGGAACGTGAGGACTTTTTCAAGGAAAGGTATCCTCATCTGTTCCAGTAGAACGAAATGTGAGTACAAGAAGAGGCGAGCGCCGGGACGTCGCTCTCTTTAAGGAGGGGTGGATGTGACACCCTAGAACCAAGGTCATTAACGTTACCCTAAATTACGCTAATTTTTGAAATTTTTAATAAATTTTAATTTCTATATATATAAGTATTTTGGTTAAAGCCGATGTTCGAGGTTATAATTTTTACGATTGACGATTCAAGAAGGACGATGACGATTACGATCCCGATGGATGCCCAAATTTCTATAATTATTGACGATTTATCGATAATGTAATTTTTCGAGAATTTTACTTACGATTTGTGTTAAGTTGAGTCGGGTGAGTTTTATAGCCTTCCGAGTACATTTAAAGTACCCCAAAAATATTTTAGAGTGTTCGGGATGATTTCCGACTCCCGTAAAATTTTCTAAATTGACTAGAGAGTCGATCCCGCAAAGTTTTAAGGACGATTTTACTTAAGGCCAAAAGAAATCGAAAATATACACTTTGGCCCCTCCCATCTCACAAAAAGGCACAAACACAACACACACAAACACATTTAACAAAAAAAATCAAACTCTCTCCTCTCTTGTCCTTAGGCCGACGGCCAAACACCCAAAACCACCACCCCACCATTTTTTCTTGAGTTTTAACAAAATCTAACTTAATACCACCTCTTAGAATCCATTGGTGAGTGTTAATCCATGGTTTAATTAAACATGCATTAACAAAAATTTTCCAAAATTTTCAAGAATCATTCAAATTCGTTTTTGAGGCTAATTGTATGAATGCATGTTAAATTCATGTATAGTGTGAGTATAATCACCAATAAAACCCACCAAAATTAATTTGGTTGTGGTGATTTGGTCACCCAAACCCCACGGCACAAGGGGGTGTTTGGGGAGCCATGGTGGTTGATGATTTTGAGCATTGTTGTTATGTTTGGTATTGTGTTTAGTGATGATTCAAATGGGTACATGTGGTTGCATGTTTGTTTTTAGATGTTAGGATTATGAGGTTGATTGATCAATAGGGGTTAGGACTGAAATTTGTGTTTGAATATGTTTGGGAATGCTTAGGATGAAGCCTAGTGGTGATTAGTAGGTTTGGAATAGAGCTTAGGCATGTTTTTGGTATAGTCAAATTTAGGCAGAAAGTTTGGGACCTTTTTATAAAAATAATTTTTCCTACAGGTCTAGATAACTAAATGTAGTCATAGAGGGTCTTCTTAGCTTTAATTTGGTATAAGGTAGAGCCCGTGACTCAAAACGAGCTAAAAGTTATGAGGTTTTAAAGATCGAGTACCGGGAGACGAGAACTTTCATAATCCGAATTTATGTATAGTTTTAGTCAAATCCCGAGGACCACAAGTATGAATTGGTAAATGGTCAAGGGTCAAATTTTGGTCACAAACCTGTGTAATTGAGTCTATAAGTTGACTTAGGAGTCAAAGAAGTCAAAGGTGCATTTCAAATAGGTCAAAGAAGTCAAAGTTGGTCGAAGTACAATTTCAGCCCGGAAAATGTAGTTTTGGAAAAGCGTCGAGTAACGGGTCGTAGAAGTAAAAACTTTTATTGGGATTAAAAATGTGTTATCTACAGGTCTTATAGGATTTTTGAGAATTTTGTCAAATTTTATAAGAATGGTTAAGTAGAGTAAAACAGCCCGTACTTTCGGTAAGTACCGACGAAAATGAGTAAAAATGGATAACGTAAATAATAAGAACGAATTATGTAAAATGAGTAATGCTTGTTGTTTTGTTTTTGGCGTGAGTTATAATTGTCCTAAGTGACTAGTATCTATGTATTTTATACAGTACCGTAAGGTATTTAAAATGAGATTACTCATTACGCGTTATTTATTGATAGGTGTTGATTTACCCGGGCATCCGTATCGTCGTCAGTGATCATCTCTCGAACTACCGACTAATTAATATATAAGGTGTGAATTTATAGCCTCGCTTATATTTATTTCAAATTGTTTTACCCGCGAGGGAAATGCATGCTAGTTTTTAAAAGGAACGTATATCATGAATGATTGTTAGACCCGAATGTTGCCTTAGAAATTGTGTTGAGTACCTAAGTTGCAAAAGACCCTAATTTCATGAACTATTAACTATTGTCCTGCCCTCGAGTAGGGGGACATAGCCGCTTATACAAAGTGATAGATCTATGGGGTTGACTACCCTATCCGAGACGAGGGCTAGTACGTTGATACCCCCTGCGGACGGATAATTTGTGATAAGAGAAAAGGTATAATTGCAACTGATGCCTTATTAGGGGCCATGGTTTCATCTGAGTCACGCCGGTATTTATTACGCGGGTGATTGAGTTAAGGGTTTAGTGTCATGAGCTTAAACACAATTGTCAGTATCCTGAATATAGATTGTTTGATCGACAAGTCTATGGATGATCACGAATGGTTTTTATTTTATATACGTTCAAAATGAATTTTAAAACCTATAAATTCCACTCAACGTTTTCGTTGACCAAATTTTGGCATGTGTTTCAGGTAACCGCTGAAGTGTAGCATGGAGCGTGCATGGGATGGATGTTGTGTGTATGGCTTGGAGTCTGCTTGTTTTTCCTCCCTTTTCTACTTAAACATTTTTAATCTTAATGTTATGTTGTTGTGAAACTGTAATTCTTGGGTTGAGATTCATGGGGACCGAAAACGCTAAACTCTGTTGTACCAATTGGGGTGGGAAAAACCGTGGACATGTATCATCTAAACAATTTTTAATTTAAGTTTTAAGTTGACGTCTTTTTAGCGTCGTTTGATATACCTTGTGTGCAATGAATACTGTGTAGCACCCAATGTTGTAGTTCCGCTACGCATAGCATTTGTGGGGGTGTTACAGATATTTTGTGGCATTTCATCTTTTTGTGAGGTTTTTCCTTGTTGTTGGCATGAGTCACACGACTTCACAAGCTCATGTGCATCTCGGTAAATAGTAGGCCAAAAGAAACCGGCATCAAAAACCTTCTTAGCCGTGAGATTAGCGCCGTGGTGACCACCCGTGGGTCCCTCGTGACAAGCTCTAAGGATGTTAGAAGCTTCGGTACCAAAGACACAACGTCGAATAATTTGATCCGCACAAGTTAGAAACAAGTAAGGGTCGTTCCAAAAATAGAACTTGACGTCACGAAAGAATTTTCGTTTTTCTTGAGTCGTCATACCCTTGATGGTGAAGTTGCCCGCATGGTAATTTGCGATGTCCGCAAACCATGTGGTAGATGAATCAAGCTTAGAATTCACTACACCAAGTGTCTCGAGCGGAAATGTTTCGGTGATTTCCTTTGGCTCGTAAACACTTTGGTGAGGATCTTCCAAACGAGAAAGATGATCGGCCGCTAGATTCTCGGCTCCTTTTTTATCAACGATTTTGTGATCAAATTCTTGAAGGAGGAGAATCCAACGAAGTAATCTTGGCTTTGCATCTTGTTTAGCCATGAGATACTTGATAGCCGAATGATCCGTATACACTATGCATTTAGTCAAGACGAGATAAGGTCGAAATTTCTCAAATGCATACACCACGGCAAGGAATTCCTTCTCTGTTGTAGTGTATTTTAGTTGAGCCTCGGTCATCGTCTTGCTTGCATAGTGAATAAGAAAGAAGTGCTTATCATGACGTTGCCCCAATACGGCCCCAATAGCGTAGTCACTAGCATCACACATGAGCTAAAAGGGGAGGTTCCAATTGGGAGCAACAAGAATGGGAGCTTCGGTAAGTTTCCGCTTAAGGATTTCAAAGGCTCGTACACAATCTTCGTTAAAGACAAAGGGTGCATCTTTTTTGAGGAGATGTGTAATAGGTCGAGAAATCTTTGAAAAATCCTTGATGAATCGACGATAAAAGCCCGCATGGCCTAGGAAACTCCTAACTCCCTTGGCGTTTTTGGGATGAGGTAATTTGGCGATGACGTCTACCTTAGCTTGATCTACCTCAATCCCCGCTTTCAAAACCTTGTGCCCTAAGACGATTCCACTTTTAACCATAAAATGACATTTTTCCCAATTGAGCACAAGGTTGGTTTCCTCACAACGCTTCAACATTCTCTCAAGATTCGACAAACGCGAAGTGAACGAACTACCAAACACGGAAAAGTCATCCATGAAGACTTCCATCGTCTTCTCCATCATGTCATGAAAAATAGCCATCATGCACCTTTGAAAGGTTCCCGGTGCATTGCTAAGTCCGAATGGCATTCTACGATAGGCAAACGTTCCATATGGACACGTAAACGTAGTTTTTTCTTGATCACGAGGATCGATGGGGATTTGGAAGTAACCGGAAAAACCATCTAAAAAGCAATAGAAATCGTTTCCCGCAAGACGCTCCAACATTTGGTCCATGAAGGGCAAGGGAAAATGGTCTTTTCGAGTAGCGTCATTCAACTTACGATAGTCAATGCACACTCTCCATCCGGTCACGAGTCTAGTGGGAATTAACTCATTGGCATTGTTTGGCACAACAGTCATTCCTCCCTTTTTAGGGACACAATGGATAGGACTCACCCAAGGGCTATCGGAAATAGGGAAAATCATTCCCGCGTCAAGGAGTTTAAGGACTTCCTTTTTGATGACGTCGTGAATTTTGGGGTTCACCCTCCTTTGACATTGGATTGCGGGCTTGTAATCCTCCTCCATTAAGATTTTGTGGGTACAAAATTTTGGATCGATCCCCTTAATGTCGGATAACTTCCATGCAATTTCACCTTTGTGATCCTTTAGAACATCGACAAGTGCGGTTTTTTCATCATCCGAAAGATCTTTCGTAATAATAACCGGTAACTTTTCGTCCTCCTCCAAAAATACATATTCGAGATAAGGAGGTAAATCTTTCAACTCAAGGATAGGTGGTTCCTCAATTGAAGATTTGGGCTCGATATTCATAACCTCCTCGGGTGGAGGAAATAGGAAATCGTTAAGAAAATCCTTGATAATCGAGAAGTCCTCATCATTGTCGAGGTCTTCGTCACAAGTACGTGGAACATCTAATTCTTCCAACATAAAACCACCACCTTCAAATGGAGTGAAGGTTGGTGTCGAGTTATCAAGAATGGGATCTAACATAGTAGGATTGCCACTATTCTCATCATCACCAAAACCTAAAACTTCTTGTGAAAATTCCTCGCAAACAACGTCGATCATATCAACGAGGTTTATGGTAGCAACGGAATAAACATGAGAAAGTTGAGAATTTTGAGTTGCGTTTATAAAAAGTTCCTCATCGTTGAAACGTAAGGTGATCTTTCTAGCATGCACATCAATTAAATCCATAGACGTATCTAAAAACGAACGACCTAAAATGAGAGGAACTTGAGGATCCGTGGGACTATCGACAACGATAAAGTCTACCGGATAGTAGAACTTTCCCACTTTCACAAAAACGTCTTCCGCCAATCCACATGCGGGAATCGTGGAATGGTCGGCCAACTCGATAGACATTAGTGAAGGAGTACTATTAGGAAGATGAGCGACTTGAAGATTGCAAGTGGCATCAAGTTAATGCTAGCACCAAGATCAGCCAAGGCATAGCATTCTTCCATATCTTGGATTGCACATAGAATCAAGAATTTACCAGTATCACCGACTTTTTGAGGTACGCGGTTAAGATAAACCGATGAACAACTAGACAATTGTTACAATTTCTCCTTGTTGTTTAACATACTCTTGAAGTTAGCGGCAAATCGAGGCATCATGACCAAAGCGTCGGCAAAACTTATATTAAAATGCAAATCACGAAATATTTTCATAAAAAGCTCAAATTGGTAATTGTCGCGCTCTTGACGTTTCTCCTTTCTAAGTCTTGATGGGTAAGGTAAGGGTGGTGTGGGTTGGGACATAGGCATAGCCTTTGGAATATCGGGTTCCAATGTTGGTAATGGGTCAACCGTAGGTGTGGCATGAGCGGTACTTCGTGGGATTGGGATATGCTCCTTTTTTATCACCACCTCGGGTTCTTCCTCTATTGCTTCCTTCGTATGAGCAATTGATTGAGGAGTCGGTTTCTTAAGTGTCTTTCCACTTCGTGTGGTAATCACTTTCATCTCTCCCTTCGGGTTTGATATGGTGTTACTAGGTAGACTACCCGAAGTAGAGGCTTTGTTCCTCATGACCGCTTCTAAATTAACATTTAGCTTAACATCTTGACTAGCGGCTTTTTGATATATCCTTTGTTAAAGCCTAGAATGACTTTGCTAAATTTTATTTTTTTGACCTATAATTTGATTTGCAAAATCATTTTTCAACTCATTTTTCATATTGGTATTTTCCTTAGCTAAATTAGCTAACTCCTTTGCGTTTTTATCCGTTTCCCTAGCTTGACTAGCCAATTGCTCTTGACTCTTTTCCAAAATCTTATCATTTGCCGTAGCGTAATTCAAAAAGTCATTTGCAAGCTCTTTAGTGTAAGCATTTTGAAAACCTTGACTTGGGTTTTGAAAATTACGGTTTTGGTTTTGATTTTGTAATTGACTACTACCCCCTTGATTCCCATAGTTGTTTCCCTTATAATTGTTCCTTTGATTTCCTTGATAACCAACTTGATTGTTTTGATAATTGTTAGCATTTTGATTTGGTGGAAAACCCAGTGGAGTCAATTGATTAGTGCGGGTAACTTGACCGTGTTGGTTATAAGTTCCTGCGGCCGCGTAGGCACTCGAAGTGTTACCACCGTTGGTAATGCACTCGGAGTAATCGTGAGCTCCACCACAATACATACAAGAAACCTCAACCGCTTTAGCCGTAGCGGGAGTGGGTTGTTCACCAACTTTAAACTCAATTAACAATCCTTTAAGCTTATCAAAAATCTTGTTTTCCAAATGAGCCTCGATTTGGCAAGCATCAATGGTTTGTGACAATGAAGGCGAAGGTGAAGACGAAGTCTTATGAACACTCGATGTGCTACGAGGACTATAAACCTTAGACCTATCCTCAATGATTAACAATGCTTCCTCGACCGTTTTACACAAATAATTACCACCCGCGGCGGCATTAAGATAATCACGCTCATGATCGTTCAAGCCATTGTAAAACATGTCAATTTGATGCAAGTCGGAAAAACCATGATGAGGACATTCGTGCAACATTTCCTTAAACCTATTCCAAGCCGTTGAAAAACACTCATTATAATCTTGTGAAAACTTTGAAATCTCGTTTTTCAAATGCGTAGTCTTAGAGGGCGGAAAAAATTGGTTCACGAACTTTGAAACGAGATCCTTCCACATCAATATAGAATTGGGTGGCTCTTTCTCTAACCAAATTTTAGCGGGCCCCGCTAAGGAATACGGAAAAAGAATCATCTAATCGAGTCGTTAGAGACGTCCTTAAACTTGCAAGTGTTGGTAAGACGATTGAATTGGCGAATGTGGTTATGAGGGTTGTCCTTTTCGTCACCACAAAACTTGTTGTTTTGAATCATGGACTACAAACCCTTCTTAAGCTCAAAATTCTCCGCAAGGATAGCGGGAATCACAATCGCTTCTCCATAACCCTCGGTGGGTGCTTGAAGTAACTCTATCACAGTACGATTACCCATGGGAGCTTCTTGTTCTATGATGGGTTCGTCAATAGGAGACTCCTCACTAGAAAGATTAGGTGTGGTTTCCTTTCGGTTTCTACGTTTACGTGCACGTCTTGCTTAGTTGCGAGTTTGCATAAACGTCACGTATAATGTGGGGATGAGCAAAGAAGATTCTTTTTGGTGTTTTTAATTTTTCCATTTTTTTGTGGTTTTTGATTTTTTTACTTTTTTTGGGATTTTTGTGATTGTATTAAGTAGACAAAAATCTACAAATCTCCTCCTTAATCAAATCTCTTGATTAAAGAAGCCTCAAGGAATGAAAACGATCACGTGAAGTGAACGCCTTCGATGACTTGAGAACGTTGGTGGAACACCAAAACGTTCAAGAGGGTTTAATCAAATGAAACCAAGAAAATATATATGATACTTAGATAATACTTTGGTTGGAAAACCCTCGATTAGCCCTTTTTATCTAAACACGCACAAGCAAGCGGAGAAATGAGGCGGCGCGAAGCACTTAAGAGCCTTTTTCCTTAGGGTATATTTTATAATACCCGCCTTATACCCACCTTATAGTTTGTGTTTTTCAAAATTAAGCTTGACGAAAGTATTTATCTATTTTTCCTTTTTCTTTTGGTTTGAGATTCGAATACAATGATTGAGTAATGACCTCCCAATCAAGGTTGTGTTTTCACACTTTTGGAGTACTTGTGAATTTATTGTTCTACGTATACAATATAGTAATAATATTCACACAAAAAAACGAAAACCGATAATACGTATTAGTAGAGTGCTACTAATACAAATACTATTATGGCTATATATAAAAACAACAATTTCCAAATCAAAACACAACACGCCTCCCCGGCAGCGGCGCCAAAATGATGTCGAGTAAAATACGTCTTCTAGGAAAAAGAGCGTAAACGTGATAAGTATTAAGTGTTCGTTTAGGAAAACGAAAGCACTTATGACCCTTTGCGTGGGATCGTTCTCAAGGAGACAAGTGCGTTGTGTTAAGAATTGAATGATTTGTGATTATGTTGATGAGAAAATAGAAGAAAAGGACGAATTACTCTAAAAATTACCCTACAATGCGAAAACGCGAAATCGTAAAAATCGATAAAACTAAAAACTCTTCTAAAAATCACCAAAAAATTAATATAAACTAAGAAAAATATAAAGATTACAAATTCGAAAACCAAAAAGTCTAAAACCTTTTTTATAATTTTAAATTAATTTTTAAAGTTAAAGAAAAACCTCAAAATTAAATAAAATTAAAAATGAGCTAAAATGAAAACCTAAGTGGATGTAAACCTCAACCTATTTATCAAAAACCTAAAAATATTTTTTGAAAATTTTTAAACTAAGTTATATTATTTTTAAATTAATTAACAAATTACGGTTAATAAACTATTAACAAAAAATTAAGAAAAGACGTGAAAAATAATTTGCTTGTGCCAAAAAATCTAAGACTAATATAGGAATGCAAGAAAAATAAGAAACTGGAAAATTGCTTATACAATAAGCATGAAACGGTTTAATTATGTTTCTAACTTATATTATAAGCCCTTTGCAAACTCACCTTATATATTTAATGTGTTGGGACTTTACCAGTAAAAGTCCCAAGGGCAGGCGGTAAGGGTGCTGGATGTAGAGCGAGTGGTCGTGGGTTCGAGGCTGGCGTAACCCAAAAATTTTTAAACACTTTTTTTTATTTCCTTTTATCCTTTTGTGTTCACAGTATTATGGCAACTTCCAAACACAACACAATACGAATTACACTCAACTAAAGCTCAAATTTGATTCTTAATCCACCAGATTTCAATGCTCACTCTTTCCTTTTTCTTGAATCTTAGTTCTTACTCACAGTTACAAAAACCAAGTCCAAAATACAAATACAAACACGAATTTACTGAATCAAGCCGCAAGTGTAGTCAGATTAAGTAGAAACCTACAAGTGTTCTATACCTTACTCCTTGTTTTCGTTATGGTTTGTTGTTAATATATTATGGAACAAGGGGGCACCCTCACTAGCGTTTTGCAAGTGAGGAGTCAAACTGTCTATACATACACGCAACAAGCACAAAACTCAGATCAAGTGAACAAAAACCGGAGTACACAATAAGAAAATGCAAGCAGATAGGTTTCACTTACAATTCCTACTCAAACAATTAACGAGCACACAGTAAGTATACCAAATCAAGCAAATGCACCCTATATTTATATGCAGGTTTTAGCAGCAGGCACACAAACTAGCATAACACACAAGCACTATACTTTCTTGGTTTCTTTTACAAGCTGTGTGATTGACTTTGGAAGCACAGGTTGAGCAAACACCAACACGCCAAATAAACACACCACAAATCACGACACAAAAACCAAAAACAAACAGGACCCAAACACGCAGTTACTTGATTCTAACCGGCAATACAAACTATGACTTAGCATGAACACACCAAACAAAATCAAGTATCATAAAACCAAAAAAAACTAAGCAGGCAGCGAACACTCATGAACATTAAACCATAAGCAAATAAAAAGAAAAATAAAAAAAAAAGAGGAAAGAAAACGTACGGCAAGAACATACATCGACGCTCTCGACTTTTGAGCTTATGTGACGGCGAATTAGTCACAAGCTTCCTTTTTCTGCCAAGGTTAGCAAATGAAAACCAAATAGTAATAATTTTATACCAACTGATATATGTACTACACATGAAACTTATAAATTTTGGTATAAAAACTTTTTCTTGCAGATTACTGTCAACCAAACCTTAGAACTATCACTTTTTTGCTTGAATCCTTCTAAAACCTAACACACTCGAAATGCATAACCAAGCAAGAAACTCACCCACTTTATTTGTACCCACGCCTGGACATCCACGCATCCTTGATGTTACTTAACATCAGTTATGTATGGTCATATCCAGATTCGAGTGACGAATATGTGAGGTCTTTTTGATCGTTGGATATGCAGAATTCGAAAAAAACAACTTAAACGTCAACCAACAAACTCTAAACTATTAAAACTAACAAATTAAAAGCAGATTTTTATTCCTTAAAAAATCTTAACTCAAAATTCCAGAAACTTAAAACTTAACTTTGCTGATAAGTTAAACTAAAATCCTTTCAAACCCCTTTCAAACCCTTACAGTTATTCGCATCAACCGAAAACCAAAACAAGATTATAAGAACATTCACTCAAAACAATAACATTAAATAAAGATGGAACTCAGATATTTTAAAAACTGAACACTTTTATTTCATAAAAGAGAATTACAAAAAATCCGAGACAAAAGAAAAAAAGGAAACCACAGGTCGGTCCTCAATTTATACTTGAGCTCGGATTGTTCTAGAATGAAAAGAAATTCAAACCCTAAGCTTGTGTGTTTCAAAGATTACCCCTTTGAAGATTCAGATATAACTCGAATATGCTGGTCATGATTCCTTAGTTTGAGTAGTCTTGAAATCATGTGATCTTCGTTTGGAGTTTTGTGATGGAAAGTCTGTGATGAAATGATCCCCGACGTTAAATCATTCTTTGGGACAAAGCAGCGATTCTGGTTCGTTGATTTTCTGCAAAGTCTTGTCTTGTTCTTCACATTGAGACAAACAATGAGCTGGGGGTGGGGTCCAAAATGTGTTGAGATGTATTCTGGGCGCGTGGGGTTGGTTTATGATGATAATCGAGCCAAACACCCAAGTCAAAGGTTGTTGGATTTTTAGGGTTTATCATAGGGCGAGGGAAAGTTTGATGCAATTTTGGGGATGTTTAAGATGTTAACCGTGAGTTTTTATCTAAATTTGATTTTAAAATTAAAACGGATTAATAATGGTTTGGGCTAAAAAATGGGCATAAGAGTGGACTGTGGTAGGTTTGGGTCGGGTAGTATGGGTTTAGATCCGGTTGTGGGTGGGTTTGCTGATGTGGCAACATTTGATTAGTGGGTCAAGTTTGTGTGTCTGGCAGTTATCACCCCCGCACTTCTAATTTACGTTCATTCCAAGTTTTCAGCTTACATACTCTACTCCCCTTTGTATACAACTTTGAGCAAGTTGTCAAATTTGGCACAATCTATTTGCAATACTTAAACAAGGATCATATGTGGAAATTTGAGAATCTTCAAGGACATATAATGTCATTTCTTGAAATATTAGGGACCCTTTTGTAATTTTGAGATTTACAAGGTTATAATATGACAAGTCTTCAAAATATGGAGGACCATTCTTGCCAATTCTATAAAGTTGAGGGTCCTTTTTGAAAATTCAACACTCGGGCCCGGTTCATTGTGCGGCTTCATTTCCCGTGTTTGTTTTTTGCTTGTTTCTTGTGATCTTTTGTCATTTTCTTAATATACGTACCTAAAATACACATTGAGCAAACACAAGCATATATTTTGCCATTTTCATGACATTTTATGCATTTAAAGCCCGATTTGGACGATGAGACTATGTATAAAAGTAGTCTCATCAGTTCTTCATGTTCTTGATACAATTGGGCATTTGTTAATTACCAACAATTAAACCCTAATCTCTTCCAGATTAGAGATTAAGGTATCCCTAAACTTAACCCAATCACCAAAACCCATGCCACATCACTCTTATGCTCACATGATAAACCCTTCCCACACGTTTTTGAGGATACTGCCAAAGCTTGCCAGGAAATCAACACTCAGGATTGAAGCTTACTTTTAAAGCTTCCTTTAGGCCTTTGGATGCAATTGCAACCTACCAAATCATACAAACAGCCAAAAATCTATCACATGAGCTCAAGATATTCAAAACCTTCAAGGGGCATTTCAGGGACTTTACACATTAGGTTTTTATGTTTTTCTTGCATTTCTAGAACCCTTGTAGCCTATATAAAGGCACTTAGGCTTTACATTTCAGCTGCTCTTCATTTTTCCTTGTTCACTTTTCTATAAAGCCATTTTCATGTTTAATGAATTGTGTTTGAATTTGTGAAGAAAAACCAAGTGCCAATCTTTATATCTGCTTAATATGGTTTAATGTTAACTAATCTTGAATCTCAAAACGTGTTTTAAAACCTTGTGCAAGAAATTGTACAAGAATTGAAAATTTGATATTTTGCTAAGTCTTAGTTTAAACCTTGGAATTCTTGGGCTATAAGTGGATCATAGCATCCTGATAAAGTGTTATCAAGGTGTTGTGAGGCTTATAACTTGGGGATAATCAAGTGTGGGAACAAGGTTGCATCAATCAGATTTATTTTCCAAGTTGTCACCTTTCTTTTTTTGATTTTATTGTGCTAACCTTGTTGAATCTTAGCAGCTTGTTTAAGGAAGCTTTTGCCTTGTTTTGCTAGGCACATCTGCTCAAAAATTCGTGAGTGTGGATGTACATTCATGAGGTTTGAGTTCTTGAACCCAAAAATCTAAAAAATACTTGATTTTTATGATTTTGTGTTCTGCTTGTGTTCTTGTTGTTTTCATGACTTAATCTTGCTTGATACTGCATAATATAACTGTTATTATGGTCGATTGACCTTGGGTAACATTGAATCACACTTATACTTGTTTAATCTTGATTTAAAAAAGATAAGGGGTGGTTGGGTTAACCTGTTTAAGATCATAACTTGTTATTGTGTTATTGGAAGTTGTTTGTTTGAGTTTGTATCTGCTAAATGCTTGGTTGAGTGTTCATTGCTGCAAGTTATTGGACTTTAAACATCAAATCTAAGATTGTGCTATAAAAACTTATAAAATCTGCTTGTTTTGACCTAAGAACTTGGTAACACTTAGTTTTTATGCATGCTTAGGGGTAACAAGTGATTAAACATAGTTTATATAACCTGATTGAGATTTGAGTGTTTGAATCTGGCCTTGTGGTCAAGTATATCAGCAAGTGTTCATAACTGCTTGTTTAGTGTTCATCAGTAACTTTTGATTGCTTAAATCTTGATCTAGACTTTGAATCAATGCATGAAACCTGTTAACATTTGTTCATTTGAATTTATTATAGCTGGTGTATGCATTTGGTGAAGTTTGGCTGGCTGATTTTTGCTAAAAGTGCTTATTGAACCATAACTGCTTATTGTTCAAGTCTGTGTCTGATCTGGTGCTTAATTGAATTAACTGTATCATTTGGCTTATTGGAAGTGTGATTTCTTCGTTGTTCTTGACTCCTTGTGATTCATCGATCATAAGGGTGCCTTGTTTTTAACTTGAATCCAACAAAAAGCCACATAAGACAAAAGGTCAAAGAAGTCAAACAGTGGGAAAAGTTCCCACTGCTCAACCTCCAAAACTAGCCCTGCTAGTGTAAGTCTTCAAACAGCTTATTCATAAGCCATATTGGCTTATCCAGACTTGCAACAACTTATTTTTTGTGATAGATCTTCCTCATTTGACCCATTTATTTGATCTGGAGCTTATTAGAATTTGACTTTGACTTTTTACTAGAAAACTCATTAAGTTGACTTTTACATAAGTGCTTATTTGCTTATTCTGGCTTATTTCTTGTGCTTATTTGAAAACTTTTTTATTATTTTGCTTAATTAAGTCATTTAAAAGCTTTTGAAAGTTGAATCAACACTTGAGGTGGTCTAGAACTCAAAAATGACTATTTTGTCGTTTTGTGAATAGAGTCTTGGCTTATTTCAGGCTTATTTCTTGTGCTTTTTCCAATTTTATTTTTACAGATCTCTTAACTAACTCAGAAGAAGCTTGTGTGTCAAATTTTAGCTTATGGCATCAGCTTATATCTTAATGGGCCAAAAAGCCCATTAAGAATAAGCTGCTTTGAAATAAGCTAGCTTAATCACATTTTCAGCTTTTGGGCGTTCAGAGTTTTGTTCTTAAAATCAAATTTTAAGTCAGATAGGAGATTTTGGGCTTATTTGGACAACATTTTTCTTATTGGGCCAATTTGAGCCCATTGAGGGACTGTTTGGACTTTTAGCCCATTTCAAGGCCCAATAGGGGTATTTTTGTGATTTCAACTTCATTTCTTTTTTATTTAGGTTAAAATAAACTAGTTTGCAACTTTTTAGAATTTTTTATAAATTTTGGATTTTTATTAATATTTTTTATTATTTTATTATTAAAAATTAAAATTTAGATTTTCAAAGTTTTCCATTTTTCTTAGTTCAAATACATTAAGTTAGGAATTTTACAATTTTTAGATTGTTTTTATTGTCATTAGAGTTATTTTAAGTTTTAATAGTTTTTAATTGTTTTTAAATAGTTTTAATTAATTTTAAAATTTTCAAAAATGGTTATAAATTTAGTTAAGGTATTTTAGAGGTTTACAAGTGAAAAAATCTCATTTTGGGCTTTTTGTTAATTAAATTGATTTTTTGGGCTTTAATTAGCATTAAAAAATTATTATTTAATTAAATTAAAGGTTTGAGTGATTTTTGATTTTTTGAAAACTCTAATTACATTTTTTAGGATTTATTACAATTTTCTAGGAATTTTTAGGGTAAAATTTTAATTTGGTCACTTTTTACAGTTTTACGTGCACGCCTATTCGTCTTTTCATAATCGTAACCGTCATTCTCTTCTAATCTCTTTTCTTCTTTTCATTTCTCATCAATATAATCACAAACCATTAATCACTTCTTAGCACAACACACTTGCCTCCTTGGGAAACGAACTTGAACTTAATTGGTAATTAGTGCTTGGTTTTCCTAAACCGACACTTAATACTTGCCCTATTTACCTCCTTTTCCAAAAGGTGTGTAAAACCACTACATCAGATACCTTAGTACTATGTTTTGTATACACCAAATCCTCCTATATCTTGCAATAACCGAATGTCACACACACACACATCTCCTAAAACACACTCAAATCTCTCTCACTCTCTCTCTCAAACTCTCGGATCATAACAACATACACCAAGAACACATTTACTCCAGCATTTACTACCCTAAATCTATGTCTAGAACATCTTAAATATCAAGCATTGACTACCTCTACACAAACTTGATCTTCAAGGCAACCCCAAAGTAACTAAACGAACCATCATCGGTCACGGCATGGTTTTTGTATAGGGTTTTCTCCATTGTTGATTCATATAAGCCTAAGGTTTCCTTTGGTTTACTTGTCCTCACTCTTGTCATCTTAACAAGTAAGTTCATACAAACCTATATCCATCTTATTTACATTCATTTTTCGTTCACTTAATCTTTCCATGAACAAATATCATGAACTTATTAAAACTAAAAAATTAGTATATATATATATATATATATATATATATATATATATATATATATATATATATATATATATATATATATATATATATATATATATATATATATATATATATATATATATATATATATATATATATATATATATATATATATATATATATATATATATATATATATATATATATATATCTATCTATGAAGGTCACGGCTTGAATTACTTTCACAAGGATTGGTATAAATTTTACTTAGTTATAAAACACATGAACATATACTCATACTATATACCTAGAATAAATCATGAAACCCTCCCAAATTTAAATATAGCCATGGGCTATATTGCATCAAATGGAGTTTGTGGTTAGTTTTTGTTAAACTTATACTTAACCTAGTTAAAAACCTTAGATCTATAAACTTCTTGAATTATTATTAACATTCCTTAGTAAACCTGGAAGCCCATAAATTATTAATGGACTTATTAGGCCCAATGAATAGTAGCTGAATTTGGAGTAAGCCCATTAGGTTATCCCTATGACTTTAGTGGACTTAAAAATATTGATAAGCCCATTTAGATTTCCTTTAGTCCATTTATATTTAATAAAATGGTTAACGGGCCTTGTGAAAAAAATTAAGAGTATAGTAAGCCCATTTGACTTATTTAATAAGCCCATTTGATATTTTTAAACTTATATAAACTTTTGACACTGAAAATATAACTTATAATAGTTTTTGGGCCAAAAATGTAATTATATAAAGTTTAGGGGCTAAAACGTGACAAACATAACTTATAACGACAAGGACATTAAACACAAGGACTAATATAGTAATTATCGGAAAGTTTAAGGGCTACTTAAACCCATTCGAGACCTAAAAGAAACCCTAGGGACCATTCTTGCAATTTACCAAAAGTTAATACATGTTTTACAACCCTAAGGACTAATTGTGTAATTAGCCAAAACTTAAATAAGCCTTAGGGGCTGTTTTCGTAACTTAACTTAGGTTATAAACCCTAATTAAACTTGAAGGACCTTTTGTGTCATTACTTGAAAGTTATACGATCCCTAGGGGCTGTTTTTATCATTTTATAAAAGCCCTAAACCCTAATTATAACGTGAGGGACTATTATTGCCAATTACTGAAACATATAGAAGCCCTAGGGGTATTATGTGTAAATACAGCGGGTATTAAACCAAAAATAATCTGGAGGGACTTATTTGCAATTATACGAAACTTATATAAACCCTAAAACCCTTATATTAATATTTAGGTTAAAACATAATTAAACCTTAATTAATGGAGGACTATAATTGTAATATCCTAACATATAACCTAAGGACCTTTCGACAACTAATAGAAACTTCAAGTATTTTTAAACTAATTTAAATGTAATGTTTTACATTTTATAAAAATCAGTTCTATAAAATATATGTTATATATAACAAGTTTATAATTAAATATATGAAACACATTTATTATTTTCCCATCCTTCTAAATATATATAAATCATTTTTATATAAGTTATTTAAATTAATTTATGGAAGTAAAAGTACAAGAATAATAAGTAAAGAATTATTTATTTAAACTGTATTATTAACTACGCAATTAATATTGAGTACCATTAATATTTATATAACGGGTACTTAAAATATAGTGATTGTAATAAACTGCTTAAAACCAGTATAAGCATGCACATATATTATACAGAGATTTTCATGCATTATTTTATGTATTTACTGAGACTGTACTATTACTTAGGTAGTTGATTGTAGCGTTGACACTTTGTCAAATTCCTAATGATATCTACCTGACACTACTACTGAGGTGAGTTCATGGCCCCACACTATATATTGAGAAACTTTTAAATCTTTTATGGGGGAGAAATCATACAACATATTTTATGGACGTCAACTGATCTGTTAAACTTTGATTACATTGGCCTATTTTAGAATGCCTCTTGACCCGTGAACTAAAATTGTTAATTGTATAGCCTGAATGTTATAAATAGATCTATTTGGGACTGACCATCCCCTCTAGGTGAGTAGCGCTCACTGTGCCTGGGCCAGGACAACAGATGTGTATCATGTGGGAACATTGTTATGGGTGCATTATATTTATTATTATGCAAAGGGTCCTCATTTGTTGAGGGTTTAACGAGTCTAAGCGTCAGTTTCGGGCAATCAGGAAATGTAATTACCTTTAAGTACTAATTCTATGTGCATTATTACTTCAGTGAATGTTTTACTGTCCAAACTTAATTTATTTAAACCTGTGAAATCACCAACTTTATGTTGACTCTCTAAGCATGTTTTTCTTAGGAAACTGAAGCATGTATTTGATGTGCATGGAGTCAAGCATCATGATAGGCAGCATTTATAGAGCTCATCTGGGGTTTATAAACTTGGGAATAACAAACTGTTGAATAATGTTAAAGACATTTTTTATGACAATTTGTACTATGGTTAATGTAATATTTGATTTGATAATCTTTTATTTGTTGCTCTACATACTATATGCTGTTGATCCATCTACGTAACACCCAATTATTATTTCTGTTGCATTTGACCTATTTGGGGGTGTCACAAAACTTCTCTTTGATTGATACACCTAAAATTTTATGGAACGCTAATTAGTGGGGTGCGTTTTCACGCTTTCTTAGATAAATATTATGTATTAATTGTTCTACGTATATATAGTATAGTAACATTCACAAAAACAATGAATAAAAAATGATTACGATGTTAATTGAGTTCTATTAACACTATTTACTTTATGGCTAAATAATATAGTAAAAATAAAAATGAGTATGTACAAATATGAACACATCCTAAAATAAAAGGTTAAAAAAGTACTACTCAAACAAATACGTATATAATATGGCTCAACACACCCTCCCGATAGCGGCGCCAAAATTGATGTATGTGTTTTTTACAAGTTGTTTTAGGAAAAACAAGTAACAACGACAAGTATCAAGTTTCCACGTTTAGGAAAACGCGTAAACCGACAATGAGTTTGTTCTCTAAGTAGGTGTGATTGTGTGGCCAAGTAAAAACGTTTTTGGATTAGTATCGTTTTTGGTTAAAGAAATGGTGAAAAATAAAGACAAATTATGCTACAATTAAACTACTAAGAAAGCGCGTTTGAAAGCGAATCGAGACGAAAAAATAAAGTTATTCTAAAAAAATAATAAAAATTGCAAGTAAATCCTAAAAATCCTAATTAATATTGTAAAATCAATCAAACTTTTTGAAACCTTTTTATTTAATTACTCCCTACGTCCCATAATAAGTATCCACTTTGACTCTTATCGGTCTTTCTTATTCAGTTTTGACCATAATTATCTCAATTTGTGTCATATGATATCTAGTGAAAAATATGTTTAATGAAAATGCGTTTAAATCTAAATCCATACATATATTTTTCATCCATTGTTATATAACACAAATAAAAATATTTATAGTCAAAGTTGAATAAGTAAGACCGAGAAAAGTCAAAGTGGACACTTATTATGGGACGGAAGTAATATTATTTAATTTTAAAATCTAATTAAAAACCAAAAATTAAAAATAAACAAGAAAAAGTCCAATTAAAGAGTTTATTGTTTGTAAATCTTAAAATATTTATTTAAAAGCTAAAAAGTATTTTCTAAAAATATTAAAAACATTTTATCTACTTTTAAAGGCTAAAAATAAAAACGAATTATAAATAATTATTAAAAATAATTTAAAACGGGAAAAATCCCAAACTTTCACTAAATTCCTAAATGTATACAAGTTTAAGGGAAACATAAGAAAACTTGATAAGCTAGACTGAATAAGCCACAACAACTTAATTAAGCTCCAACTTATTTTATCAAGATGAAAATAAAAAGCGTTTAAGAATAAGACTTTGCAAAGCCTAACAAGAAAGAAGCCCTAGTACAATGGATAACACGCTAGTCCCCCTTCAGAGAGGTTGCGTGTTCGAAACCATGCCAGGTAGCTTTTTGTTTTTATTTTATTTTTTCATATTTTTCTTGGGCAGAATCAACCCCACAAGCTTTGGCTTGTAGGCAGGTGAAATTTAAGCTAAAATCAAAAGCAATAACCACCTAAATATGCAAAAACAGCAAACAGATAAGCAGTTAAGAAAATAAGACTATTACACTATCACTCGATATCTGACAAACCAATAAGCAGTTTGTCAAATATCTGGTAAAACTATAAATTGGGAACTCGGAAAGATACAAATAACAATATTTTTATGACTTTTGATTAAGCCACAAGCTTTAAAAAAGATACCAAACTAAGAGAAAACTAACTACAAACCTATAAACTACCCTAAATCTACCAGACTTCCAAAAAATACACCTTCAAACAAAATCTAACTATTGATTATTCTATCTGTTGTATATTATCTGTTGTATATTGCTATTTTTTAGGCAGATAATGTGCATATTGTGTTTACAATTGCTCAACAAAACTACATAACCAACACTTGGAAATACACAAACCAGATTACTCAGCAAACTATTGATCAAGTTCAGATAACATACAAAACTAAATTATGAACAGGAAATTACTCTAGTCTATGCAGAAAACACAAGGCATATGAAATCAAGATTTTATACTACGATTATCAAACCAAATACAGACTTCAATGATCCTAGACTACCCTAACATGTGCAGATAAAAAGTATCCCAAATATGTCTCACCCAACCCTTGAACAACCCTTACCCAAACACCCCTTTACTGATTTTAATCAAAAATTAACAAAGAGACTTATGCAAAAACAAACTCTAAATCAACTTAACCACATAAATATCAATCAAACATTGAACCAATGCCAATCTAACATTAAACCTATACTATTGAGCAGTCATATGAAATACAGGCCATATCACAAAATAACCTGAAGAGTTAGTGTAAAAACCCACATAAAATATATGAAAACATTAAATGCACGAAAACACGGATTAATTAAAACTTTATATTTAATTAATACACGACACGTATCATGAATATTTAATGTTTAAATACAAGTATTACATATATTGTTATTTATTATTAACAAGTAATTACGTATAATAAATAATACATGAATAAAAACCACGAACGTAAAACATGAACACATGTCACGAACTTTAAAATACGACACGTAATTAAAACACGAAAATGAATATATATATATATATATATATATATATATATATATATATATATATATATATATATATATATATATATATATATATATATATATATATATATATATATATATATATATATATATATATATATATATATATATATATATATATATATATATATATATATATATATATGTGTGTGTGTGTGTGTGTGTGTGTGTAACACCCCCAAATTACCACGCAACGGAATACCACATTGGGGCGCTACTAATAGCACATCGCACACAATCATAGACAACGACCTCAAATGAAACGTTAAATTAATATACAATCTTGTCCAAAAAGTTTCCCATCCCAATATATATAAAATCAGAGTAGCGTTGGTCCCAAAAACCATTACCAATCACAATACATTAAATGCTTAAAAGCAGTTTATTCATTTCATAGGATGGAAAAGTAAACAAAGATTTAGACAAGTAAGCACCAACTTCCTCCTCACATGCTCCGCTGCTATCCATCTTGATTACCTGAAATACATGTGTAAAATCATCAACACAAAGGTTGAGCAAGTCTATAGGTTTTATAAATCATTTGAACACAAGCAAAGATTATAAGTTTGTGTCATACTTGAAGGCAACAAACATAGAATTTGCATCAACAATAATAATTGTATATAGCATAAATTGCATTAAGCTCATGGAACCGAGCCCTTAGACACTCCGTTAGATCTAATAAGACAAGATATTTATTAATTGTCGGTTACCTCCAGATTATTGGTACATTGCCGTATACCTGACTTCTCAATACAATATGTTCAAACAGCGTGGAGGTCGGGCCTAAGCTTCTGTGACAAGTCCACACAAACTAAACCGGGCGGCTTCCCCCATAGATCTATTAATTGTACTAGCGGTTAACCCATCATAGGTTAATTAACGGTCCATAATTGAGGCTTCAACAAAGGCAATCACCTAATGCAATTTAAAGGCAACTACGGGTCCATTCATAGAGGGACAAGCATACCATAAAAGACTTGTGTTCCAAGTTTATGAAAAACATGTATTCCCCCTCGCGGGTTTAAAAACCATTTACAAAATAGTGTAAAAGCGAGGCTATAGACTTACCTTATATAATACACACGGCTGGTAGTAGTAGTGATCGCCGAAGTGAAGATGCCTCCCAAATATATACACATCAAAATCCGCCACCTAACAAATAAGGTACGCGCTTAGCAACGTACTTAAGTATTTCAAATCATACTTAGTATAATAAAATCAATGACTCAAAATATGTACATAGACATGACCAATCAATGCAAGTGAATCCCTTCTAAACCCCACAACATGTACTAGCTTTCCAAGATTAGCACCTTCGATATTGATCCATCTCAAGATGCCAAATCAATACGGTTCAAGTACCCTAAACGGGTCTCCAATATCAGAATATACACCCACACATAAGACTTATATCCTCTTAGGACTTTGAGAAGCTATTAGTTTAGCCTCTCGCCTCAAACTATAACGCGAGGTTAAGTACCTCCCAAATAGTACTCAGCCGGTACTTACCAAAAGTGTAGAAACTAGAAGGGGGGGGGGGGTTGAATAGTTTCTCTTCAATTAGTCACCTAATTAAAATTACTTTCAATTACGTTTGTATCAAAACTATATTTTACTTGAAGTTAAGTTGCATAATGAGTAGATCTAATTCAAATGCATTAGCAATGGTAATAGGTAAGTATAATGAAAATGAAATAAGTAAAGAGTAAGGAAGGAGACAACCTAATGACAAGACACCAAGATTTATAGTGGTTCGACAACGAGGCTCTATCCTCGTTTCTACTCCACTCCTCGCGTACACCTACTCGAGATTTCCACTATATCCACAAGCTCCCTTCTTGACGGAGAAAGCCTTACATCGTTGCTTACATTATTTTACGACCCTAAGCTAAATGTCGAGACCTAATCTTTAGCTACGACCAATCTACACAACGTTGCCTACTTCACAATTTAACGACACAAGGCTAGATGTCGAGTTCTAATCTCAAGGTAAAAACAATCTTCACGACGTTGCCTACTTCACTATTTTACGACACAAGGCTAGATGTCGAGTTCTAATCCAAAGCTAGAACCAATCTTCACGACTCTTCACTTTTAAGCTAAGTGAGAACTTCACACAACACAACTACTAATCACTTTCAAGTTTAGTGAGAACTCACAAGACACAACCACATCACTTTATAGTTTAGTGAGAACTACTACACAATCTATTACAACTCAACTAAACATATCCAAGTACACACATGTAGCTTGGATCTACACAACACAAATCCAAGCAAACACATATGCAATAGATGTACACAACAAATCAAAGTATTCACAAATAGCTTGGATGAACACAACTAGTCCAACTATTCATAAATACAAATGGATCAAACAAAAACAAAAAGGATAACATGATGAACATGACTAATTCATGAATTCATCTTTATCACATCACTAGTGAGTGAGTGATCTTCTCATTGGACAAGGTAAAGGAGGGGATTGATAGTCGTGGAAATACTTCTTTTAGGAAAAAGAGCGTATAATGGGAAAGTATTAAACTCGACGATTTAGGAAAACCGACGAATCGAATAAATGCGGGTTCGTTCTCGAAGGAGGTGTGTGTATTAGATGCCAATTATGTAAAATAAAGAGTTTGGATTAGTGACGTTTTTGGTTTTAGAACGAATAATTAAAGACGAGCTACGACTACGATTAAACTACGACGAGTGACGTAAAACGCGAACGTAAATACGTATAACGTGAAAAAATTAAAAAAAATTAAACCTAAAAATTAATTAAAACTTAAAACTAAGTCTAAAATAATATAAATAAGGATAAAATTCCAATAAATAAAATTTAAAACCTTTTATTAATTAAATATTAAATTTTTAATGCTAATTAAAGCCCAAAAATTAAATATAATTAATAAAAAGCCCAAAATATTATTTTATTGTACAAATAACTCACTTATATTATTTAAAGACTAAAAAGTACTTTTCCTAAATTTTAAATACTATTTTTCTATTTTTAAAGCACTAAAAACTATTTTTAAACTAAAATAATGATTAAAAATAATAAAATAATGCTAAAAATAATTTGACTATTTTTAAAATCCTAAATTACACTAATGAATAGTAGAAAAATGAAAAAGTTTGAAAAAGTAAATATTTTCCACTAAAAGACAAAACAGAAATAGTAAAACCCTAATTAAACTTAAATAAAATCTAAAAATTACTAAAAAAGTGAACAGTAAAATATTTAATAACTAAAAATCTTAAAATCTTTTTCTTAATCTAAGAAAATTTTCAAAACTGAAAAATAATAAATTTTGGCACTAAAAGACAAAAACAGTAATTAAAAAACTAATTAAAAATGCAATAATTTCTAAAAAATCGAGAATGAACTGTAAAATAAGATTAAACTAATTGGAAAAATCAGAAATAAAATAATAAAAATAATTAAGTTAAAAATCAGCTAAAAATTCCTAAATAAGTTCACAAAAGACAAAAAATATAGAAACTGAAAGTGACATGTGACTTCTTTTTGTCTTTATGCTTAGCAGGGGGAACTTTTACCCTAGCAGTGGGAAGTTGGTTCCCACTACTTTCAATAAAATTTGGGTCTGGGCACTTAAGTGCTTGGATCTTGATATTTGCTTGGTTTTACTTGGATATAAGGGCACCCCCACAACCAGTTGGGTTGTGGAGAGTCAAGAAAAATGTAAAAACAACAAGTCACTTCACAAAATCAAGCACACATAACCTAATGCAGTCACTGTTAAAGACTTTAGGGATCTGTTAGGTGTTTTCTGATGTGTTGTGCAATTGGGTGAGTTTTGGTTGGCCAAAACTCACTTAATCCACTCACAAGCTCCCTCAAATCAAACACAAATCCTAACCTAACCTAAATCCTATCATGCTCAAATATTTGAATGGAAAATTTCACAAAATCAAATCAGTTTAATGCTTACTGAATATATTACTAGGTTTTGCCAAAACTTTACCATGCAATTTCTACAAAAACTACCAAACCTGAAAACCAACTACTGAAACTACTCAAGACTACTCAAGTGAGTAAGTTTGGACTGATTTTAAACCAAAATCTTCTCATGAACTTGCATTTAAACCTAGATCCAAACACTCCTTTAAAACAGAAAAATGAAATTTAAACAAGAGATTGCACTCTAACTAGCACCAAGTCCATTCAAATATCTCTTAACATGCTCCAAACTAAGAAATAAACAATATCATGTATTTGATCTAGCATCCAACAACCTTGTTCACAAAATCCATAAATCACAAAAAAACATCCAAGCAAGTATAAAGAGAATAAGTCTTTCTTACCTAGTGAGCTTACATCCAAGCTTCACAAAGGCTAGATTAAGCCTTCTCCATCAAGCTCGGGCTTGAGCTTATTGACTTGAAAGGGGGCTGTTGGTATGGACAGATGATGATGATGATGGACTTCAAAGGCCACACATCATCCAATATACTTGATTTGTAAATCTACTAAGATAAAACAAAGACAAGAAAGAATGACCTGGAAAATCAGCCAACAAAGATTATAAGTCTGGCTTATCAATTAAGCCAGCTTATATCTTAAAGCTTAATAAAAAAAACTTTTTGAAACTGATTTTTTCTTAAAACAAATGAGACCAAACAGAAACTTGAAGCACCTTTTTGACAAAATATTATTAAAACAAGTAACTAATTTTTAATATCCAGTTTCACTTCAATTTTAAAAATTGACTTCAAGATTTTTCAAACCATTCATCTTGTCGGAGTTTGGGGATTTGGGGGATAGAGACGTGAGCAGGGGAGCTCATGGTGGGCCCAATGGTGAGTATGAAGGGAATCTGGGTTGTGGGTTTTGGTTATGGTTAGGGTAATTAGTGATCTGGAGTATGTTAAGATTTTCCTTTTTGGTTTGAGTTTAATTCATCCTAGTAATTTTAGGGTTTAAGGGGTGATTTAGTGATAGGGTTAATCTGTTTTGGGGGGAGGTTAAATTTAAAAAAAGTGTTTAGAGGGAAAGAGTAATATAACTGATTAATTAGTTATATTAATTGGGTGGAGTGTGACGTGGCGAGGGGGAGGGGTTTGATTGGTGGATGGAAGGTAGTGGGACAGGTGGCAGCGTTGGAGTAGATGAGGGATAGATTGTTGTCTGGACAGGAAAGGCCCTTGTACTCTCATAAACATTCAAACGGCTTCCAAAATTTACTCCCTTTGTTATATAAGATTTTAGTTTCTCATTTTGGCCACAAAAGGTTTTTGCAAACTTGTTTAAAGAACCAAAGGTGTAATAAATGCAATTTTCAAGGGCTTTTCTTGTACACTCTTGTCAATTAAGGGACCCAATGTGTAATTATGTGTTTTACAATGGTTTAAATTGACAAGTCTTCAAAAGTTGAGGGACCCTTCTTTCCAATTCTTCAAACTTCGAGGACTTTAAAGGAAAATCATGATTTGGGTCCGGTTCTTTGTGCGGCTTCGTGTCCGGTGTTCGTTTTTGCTTCATTCTTGTGATCTTTTGTTGATTCCACGATATCCGTACATAAAATTCACAAGACACAAATACAAGCATATATAGGGGTATTTTGATGATATTTTAAGCGTTTTAATCCCGATTTGGACGATGAGACTATGTATAATTGCACTCTCATCACTCCCCCATACTAAACCATTGCCGTGTCCCCACGCAATGCTAGAATTAAGTATCTTAGCACTTCAAAAATTCATTTTATGATGACATTTATTGAAGACATAAACTTAAGTAAACTACTACACGCGTTTCAGACATAATGTATTGTTTTCATCACGATTAAGTGACTTTTGGGATCATAGAACAAGAACACGTGAATGCCTCTTAGAGATAAGTTTGTCGTCCTCGATTTTCACCCAATTCCATGCTAAGCGTGTTACACCCCATTTTGATAAATGGAATGTCACGCGTAATTATGGCGTGTCACCAAAGCATGCAAGGTAATATGTAGTAAAACATACATGACCATAGGGAAAACCGGAATCAAACATCGGTTCCCAAACATAAGCCCAAAACATAACAAAGTAAATGAACTGAATGAAAGACTAAACAAGCATAAATATATGAAGGAAACAGGAGAAGAAGTCTATGGCAGCTTCCATCCTATGCATGTCCTCCAAATGCTCGAGTCTTGGGTACCTGCCGTTTTGGGACATGGAAAGGAAAGTAACGGCTGAGCAAAACGCTCAGTGCACGGATATACAATATAACATGAAATAGGATAAGCATGTAACATATAACAGCGGAAGACTAAGTTCTGAGTAGACTGGTTAAGTATTGAGAAAACTGGTTTTATAGTTTGAAAAGCCTTATGTTTACCTTATGAAAACTGTTTTAACATAAATATACCATAGCCCATATAGGTCATGAAAAGGTCACGTGCATGAATACTTGGAGGGGTGACCTCATCATGCTGATTAGAGGGGATGCCTCTAATTAATATACTGGTTTGGGTAGGAGGGATCAACTCCTTGTGAAGGATGCAAGGCACACACCACATTCACCATGAAATACTGAATAAAACATGTAACTAGGATGCACCCATACGCCCCACATGATATAATAATATGGCCAAAACTGAAAAGGGACGCCACGAGCAATCACTCCGCCGTGGGGAAGTCATAACATTGGTGCCTCCAATGTTATGGTTATGGTACCTCCATAACTAGGTGAAACTGGTCATGCTTGTATATGGCTATAGATTATGCTAATTAAACATAAGCAGTTCAAAACAATAAAACAAATACTGGGGAAAACAGTTGGCTGCATACGGGGAAATCCTAATAAGGAAAGAATGTCCATAATCAAAGGACGGGAATCCGTACCTCAAGTCCAGTGAACGAACGGAAGAAAGACTCCTACTTCTGAATCACTAACGCTACATGAATACACACGTGTATAAGTATCGAATCACTGAATTACGTACTGGATTTCATGTCTCGTCTTGACTTATTTTATATGTTTTAAGTCATGTTTTACTGTTTTAAGCTTTAATCTATGTTTATCTTATATTCTGATTAATCTGATTAAGTATCACTGGTATTTCATGTATTATTATGCTTACTGAGCAATATTAAGTAACTTTCCAAAAATAGCAGGTTTTCAAAAATAGAAAGTTTCCAAAAATAGAAAGTTACCAAAATATATAGTTTCCAAAAATAGAAAGTTTCCAAAAATAGAAAGTTTCCAAAAATAGAAAGTTTCCATAAATAGATATAAGCTGGTTAAATAAGCTAATAAATAAGCTTAAGTGTTTACTGATTAATATTCTACGTCATAATGATATAACGTATAGTTTATTAATTATTACATGTCATTTAAATAACTATAGGTTAAAACTATTTAATTAAATATATCTTGTTTTTAATTAAATAAGGTTAAATAGTTAGGTTAAAACATGTATTATTAATTATATTTATATAACCTAAGTCATGAGAATTAATTAATTATATGTCATGGTTTTAATAATTAATTAATTACTTAGTCAAATTTTCATGATTAAAATACTTAGGTTAAATCGTGTATTATTAAGTAATAACAATAAACCTAAGTCCATGTTTTGATTAAATTAATCATAGGTCATGTTAAATTAATTTAACTAACTAGTAACTTTTATATCCTTGTAAGGAAATCATGAATTAGATTACATATAATTAATATGCTAGATTAATTTAATTATTTCAATTAAATTAATAAACAAAAAAAAATGATAACCAAACACCCTTTTAATCTATCTAAAACTGTTGCCAAACGCACCCTTAATTCTGTTTATGAGCCCTTTCCCAAACAGCCCCTTAGTTTCAGTTAACCCTGGCAGTGATGATCTCCCACCGCCAGTGGGGACTGACCACCGTGGATTCCCACTGCCCAGCCGTGGGTTCCCACTGGCCGAGCAAGACACCCGCTGGCAGCAGTAGCCATGGCTGCCACTGCGCAGGGTCCGCTTCCCCCTGCTTACTCATTGGTCGCCACTGTTAGGCCAAACCACCAGGCCTTGCGGCTGGTGGGGAAAAATACCACAGAGACCTTAAAGGTCTCGGTTTGTGTGCTAAACGAGCATAGCAACATCCAAAACACATCCCACCTTATATAATTCGTTTAACATGTTTTAAATACCCCAAGAAATCGAATTCAAGAAAGAAAAAAAAATATAAAACGAATTAGGGTTTTTACTTACTTCCTGTTTAGGGTTTAGGACTTCAAAATAATGTCATCTTTGTTACTCTTGGATTGAAAGCCACATTTCTTGTTCTTGATGATGAGACTCACGACAGAAAGAAAAAAAAAAGAAAAGGAGAATGACGGCATGTATTTGGTTTAGGGTTTTATTTGTGTGATATAACTAGTCCAAAAATAAACCCTACACCCCGTATTATATTTATTCTAGGCCGGTTTGGTTAACATATGGGCTTCGGCCCAACTGGCTTTCTTCTTATTACTTGTCCTAACGGCCCAACACAGTCCATTTAGTTTTCTTATTAATTATTCGCGACTTGTAAAAAATGTCGTGCGTAGTCGTGTTTAAAATGTCATAATTCTCCATAGTTATTTTCATACGTTTTCTACGTAAATGTTATTTACTTGATTACTTGTCGTGTTAATTAAATACACGTAATAATAATAATCGTGTTAAAATGTCCGTGATTACGTGTTACGTAGTTTACGTAATTTAATTAGTTTCTGATCGTGACTAAATATATTATTTATTCTTGTGCGTAATAATTACATATATACGTAATTAATATTACCTCGCGTTTTAATTACGTTCGTGATTAATTACTGTTAAATACTTATCATGTGTTCGTACGTAATCGATACTTATCATGTTTATACACGTATGTACTACTTAAATAATAGCACGTGAATGTGATCATACTATATAAGGAAGGTTTTAATCTGCGACGTACGATCTTAATGTTACTGTTCATGGTAAAAACATGCGGGTTTTACAAAGCGTGTAACGAGATCATTGTTATTATAAGTTAGCAACACAATCATATCTCATGAGTGTTAATTACGAACCTAAACTCCCTTATTCCTACTTGGTATCTCTTATATTTTATTTTGTCTTAATGATCACGAGGATACATCATTGACTATGCGTGAATAGAGATTAAGTCTAAAAATAGTGTCTTAACGGTGTAACCAAAATCATTAAATTAATAATCCACCCTAATAGACAACGATGTCAAAAAATTAAGTCAACAAGAAGGATCGATAAACACGGTTTTATAACAGTTTTGAACATGAGACTTATTACCATGACTTTTATTATCTGACTCATCATCGGTGGTTTTATTATCATGGTTTACCTCCATCTTTTATTCAACTTCGCCATGAAGCTTTTATTATGACTTCGGTCTTGCCCTTGTCTTTTATTAGCCGCCATCATCAGTGGTTTTATTATGACTTGACGTATATCCTCACGCTAGAGCGAATTTTGGATCTTTAAGGCTTCAAAGATTAAGGCTTGATTCACTTTCAACTTTGCATAGATTTTTCGGCCTTGTGAGCTTCAAATTTTTGCTTAATTTAGGTGAGCACTTGAAATCTTATTATTAGGTGAAGCTTTCGATTATTCGGGTTGCCAATACTTCAAAACCGTGACGCTGGCGATACCTTAGTGTTTTCCCAATTTAATTACATGGAAGCTACTAAAACAAATTAGAAACCAATAATAGTTACTAATCTGCTAAATCAATATTTATTAACAATTTATTATACAAAAAACATGGGGAGAATAAGCTAATAATTACTACACATGAGATCGTGAAAGATTACGAGACTTATAAATAACTCTATCATTTCTCGTCCTCATTTAAGAGACTTAGCATAAAAGGTTAAGGAATCGAAGCTAAGTTCTCAACACGCACGGTCGAGTCAAAAATTACTCTTATTCTCACCATCGGAAAACCTACATTCGTGTCTTAAACACTTATGAAAAATACGAAAAATTTTAAAATTTGGCTATTTTTAGCCTTATTTGCAACAAAATGATAACAAAAAGATGAAATTTTGGATTGCGTGTTGATGTAAGCAAGGTGAAGTATCTACTCACCCCATACTAAAATTAAACATTGTCCTCAATGTTTCGACTCTAAGGGTAGGATACCCCCATACTAGAGACGTAGTCGAATGCTTAATCTCGAGCATGGAAAGGGTAAAACAAATAACCTAAAAGCCGTTAATGAATTATGCTAATAAGATAAACGTTAGAACATAAAAGGATATCATCGGATATCGGAATCTCCAAAGGCAACGATCGAAGCTCGAGTGCTACGTAAAACGAACACTAGAGCCTTCAATGGTGACGATGTACCTAATGAATCACAATCACAAACAACAACGGAACAAAGGTTGGAAGGGCACAAATCCCCTCATTACACTATTAGAAAGCAATAATATTTACAAGGATAAGCATGAGAATCCCCCACGAGGCACCTTGTTTTTGATAACCGAGTCAAAATCTCGACTCGAAATCCCATAAATGTGATCATTTAGGGATATCCTTGGTTCGGTCAATTTTTGGTGGGGCTTACATGTAATCAAGGCCCAAAATCAACCGTGAATAAAGGCAAAGCCTTTATACCGGGATCAAAGATCGTATCTTCGTTTTCGGATGATAACCGAAACAACACGACTTTCAACATCATCGTCCCAAAGGGACACAAGAAAATAGAATGAGAAGAGAAGGGTGGGACATTGGGTGGGTAAACAAATCGAGTTACTCGAGGTAAACTCATACCGTAAGTGTAGAAGGATCTTCTAGTGACTACTTCGGTAAAAGACCGAGATTTTATCTTAAACGTGATACCGGGGTCAAAAATATCGTCCTCGATGGAGAAGTGTGAGGAAACAAATGGGGCTTCCCCCACTCTAGATCCACACAAAACGTCGTCAAAAGAAGTATACGCGTTTGTAGCAAGTTCAATTATACGAGGTGATGACGGAGTTAACTTTGGAAAAAATTTCAAATCAATCGTAAAATCTTTTCCTTTTTCATTTTTTAACTCTTTGTTATGAAAACCCAAGTTGATTAAACTGAAAATATTTGGTGTTTCTAAAACAATTCTAGACACACTTAAAATTTTCACATTTATCTTGAAGACGGAAGGAGGATTTGAATTTTTAAAACGTGAATCGACTAATAAAACATCCTCCTCCGGGCTAACGCAACGGTCCTCATCAAACTCGAAAATCGAAGGCGGATCGTCAAGTATACGTTTTATCTCGGAAAAATCGCCATCGGGATCAAAAACGTCTTCTCTCCCTCGTGGAAGAGGTTTGAAAATTAATTTATCAATTGTCGAGTCGCTAGCTCCAACCGTCGTGAAACTAGGAAAAGAAGGCTCTTCGATTGAAGATTTTACCTTTGTCGTTTCGACCTCGACATCGAAAAACGTATCGATGTGAGCAAGGCCATCGGTGGACTTCTCACACGATAAATCCAAAATCTCACTCGGTGTGGGATTAGGAGTAAAAGGCTCGTCTCGTGACGATTTTTCCTTCATGGTTTCAACTTTGTCCTTCAAAGGGATCGAACGTGGGTTTTCAAACATTTTAGCAAAATTACTAACACGTCCCTTCGGAATTAATTTTCGTTCATCTTGTAAAAATGAGGTTCAACGATTTCCTTTAAAACCTTTTCACATTTTTCTTTTTCAAAATCATTTAATGGAATTTCTTTGTAAAAATTAAGTGTATATTGATTTAGAAAATCCTCAATAATTTCATCCTCATTAGAAAAATTAGGTTTGGAAGGTATAAGATTCAACGTTCCTAAGTATCCTACGAGTTTTTCTTTTGGTTTATTTTCAAAAACATTTTTCAAAACTTCGTTAGATGACGTTTTCGTTTCCTCTACGTTTTTGCAAGACGACGAAGGTAGCGCGACTCTAAAATTCGAGAGATATGGATCAATACGAGACGTACGAGTCTTAGGAGTCGATAAGGCTTTAACCTCTCCCTCGGAATTAGGATTGGTGTCATTTGACGAAGAATTGAATTTTTCCATTAAGCCCTCGATTATTAAAAGAATTTTATCTTTCTCATTAGCATGATTTTGCTTAATTTTATCCACGTATCCCTTCCACATCTCTTGACTTTGGTCATACAAATGTTGTTGCTCTTCAAAAAGGGTATCATAATCGTTTTCCATTTTTTTGAAAGTTTCCCTTTGGGTTTCCATTTGTTTATTACAAGTTTCCTTAAGGCTTGTCATTTGTTCTTCCATCATCGTTAATTTCTCATTATTCCGTCTCACAAAATCATTAAAGGCATTATGAATAGACTCATCATTGCAATTAAAAGACGGATCATACGACGAATAAAACGAGGACGACGGGTGACCTTGGTCGTAAGATTGAAATTTGTTACCATGATCACGTGGAGCGGAGTTATAGATATAACCCCCTCGACCTCCAATAACCTCACAATTAAAACAACTGGCACCATCGGGCGGGACTCCACAATATGGACATGAATAATATCCATCGTTGGACATGGTGAAACGAGAATGGTGTTACGAGAATTAAACACTAGAGGGTTAGAAATAGAATTAATGGATAAGGGTCAGAAGAATATTTTTGATTTTTGATTGTTTTTAATTTTTTTTTGGATTTTTGTTGTATTATGTAGACTCAAATCTACAAATCTCTCCTCGAATCGACTTTCTCGATTAAAGGAGCCTCAAGGAATGAAAACGATCACGTGAAGTGAACGCCTTCGATGACTTTAGAACGTTGGTGGAACACCAAAACGTTCAAGAGGGTTTAATCTTGAAAACAAGCAAATATATATACGTAGATAATACTTTGGTTGGCAAACCCTCGATTAGCCCTCTTTATCAAAACACGCACAAGCAAGCGGCGGAAACGAGGCGGCGCTAAGCACTTAAGAGCCTTTTTCCCTTAGGTCGTGAAATACAACCGCCTTATACCCACCTTATAGTATGTGTTAATTGAAATTAAGCCTCACGAAAGTATTTATCTATTTTGCCTTTGAACTTTTGCTTTGGATTCGAATACAATGATCGAGTGATGAAATCCCGAATCAAGGTTGCGTTTTCACACTTTTGGAGTACTTGTATATTTATTGTTCTACGTAAGTACAACTAGCCGGGTACCCGCGCAATACGGCGACGGGTACCCGATGACAAATTTTACGGCGAACCAATAATTTTACGAATAAATGACAACTTTTAATAATAATAACTATAAGGAGTCTCACAACACAAAGTGAGACATTTATCAAAGGGTTAAACTAATAGTAACTAAAAAGGTGGCTAGAATCTTTAAGTAGTATAACAATTTTTCTTATGTTGGGTTGAGTCCGTGCAGGGCAACTTCAAAGTTGTGTTGAGAGCAACTTTGTAAAAGCCCAATAATAAAAACGGATACAAGAAAGCAAATGAAAAGGCACGCAAAAGACAATGATAAAATAAATTTACAATCTTTCGAATGAAAAAAATGAAATTATTATTCAATACCAACTACACCTATTTTGTATTTAAAGGCAAATCATAGAAAAAAAATGAATGACTCTCATTCTTCTCCAACTTTTAAACTACATTAAATCATTAACTAAAATAATACAATATCATAATACAATAGTGACCAAACATAGAATATGATAATACATACTCGCCGTTCAAAAAAAAGAATATGATAATACATACGGGCTAACAAAATATTGTTTTCTTGTTGCTTTTCTCTTTCTTTTAAAGAGTTGAGACAACCCAAATCCATCAAACCCGTCTGAGATAGCCCAAGTTCATAGAACATATCTTAGATTTATGGTGATAGTGGCGATGGACAACCATCCAAATAACCAAAGATGAAACCAAAACGAACAACTTTCTTGGTCTCGTACCACCAAGACTTTGTGACAGGTAATAATAGATAAAAAAGCAGAAAAATCCCACCGAAATAAAAAACACCAGCAAACACACTCAAACTTAAACACTTGAATTGCGATATATGTGACGGTGTTGCTGGCGGATCCCGATGGTGGTGGAGGCGACGGTTAGGTGATGTTATGCCAAAGAAATGAATATGTTCTATGTTTCTGTCTTGTTTGATTTGTTTTTCATTTTAGGGGTAACTATATATAGTTGGTGTCTAATTTTAATATTTGGGTTGTTACAATTATTTATTTAATTTTCATTAAATTGGAATTGTCGTTATGATGAAATAGTACCTGTTATAAATTGTTACAACTTTATATAATAAAGGATATTTAATTTTCTTAAATGTGTATTTGTTACGAAGGTTACATTTTTAGAAATTGTGATGCATTTAGTGAATAGCTACGGACGGTTACATTGTATTTATAAGAAAATTACGTTTTGCTTTTCAGGTTGATTATTTTTAAACAAACTTGACTCAATTGTTAAAACTTCTTTTTTTAGCAATGTTTGAGGCTTAATTTTTTTAAGACTTCTAAAAATAAAAAGTGCTAAATGTTTTATAAAGTAGTATAGATATAGTAATATATTCACAAAAAAAATGAAAATGATAATGGGATATCTACAATATAGTAAAATGATTGTTGTGTGTTTAGTTTAGGAAAACTAAACATGATTTATTTGGATACTATAATAAGGAAAAATAACAAAAATGAGTATGTACGATATTCACGCTTTCCAAAATTTAAAAAGCAAAAACGCACTACTCACACAAACACGATACTAATAATGGCACACTAAAAACACCTCCCCGGCAGTGGCGCCATTTGGATAGTCGTAGAAATACTTCTTTTAGGAAAAAGAGTGTATAATGGGCAAGTATTAAACTCGACGATTTAGGAAAACCGACGAATCGAATAAATGCGGGTTCGTTCTCGAAGGCGGTGTGTGTATTAGATGCCAATTATGTAAAATAAAGAGTTTGGATTAGTGACGTTTTTGGTTTTAGAAAGAATAATTAAAGACGAGCTACGACTACGATTAAACTACGACGAGTGACGTAAAACGCGAACGTAAATACGTAAAACGTGAAAAAATTAAAAAGTTAAACCTAAAAAATAATTAAAACTTAAAACTAAGTCTAAAATAATATAAATAAGGATAAAAATCCAATAAATAAAATTTAAAACCTTTTATTAATTAAATATTCAATTTTTAATGCTAATTAAAGCCCAAAAATTAAATATAATTAAGAAAAAGCCCAAAATATTATTTCATTGAACAAATAACTCATTTATATTATTTAAAGACTAAAAAGTATTTTTACTAAATTTTAAATACTATTTTTCTATTTTTAAAGCACTAAAACTATTTTTAAACTAAAATAATGATTAAAAAGAATATAATAATGCTAAAAATAATTTGACTATTTTAAAAATCCTAAATTATACTAATGAATAGTAGAAAAATGAAAAAGTTTGAAAAAGTAAATATTTTCCACTAAAAGACAAAACAGAAATAGTAAAACCCTAATTAAACTTAAATAAAATCTAAAAATTACTTAAAAAGTGAACAGTAAAATATTTTTTAACTAAAAATCTTAAAATCTTTTTCTTAAACAAAGAAAATTTTCAAAACTGAAAAATAATAAATTTTGGCACTAAAAGACAAAAACGGTAATTAAAAAACTAATTAAAAATGCAATAATTTCTAAAAAATAGAGATTAAACAGTAAAATAAGATTAAACTAATTATAAAAATTAGAAATAAAATAATAAAAATAATGAAGTTAAAATCAGCTAAAAATTCCTAAATAAGTTCACAAAAGACAAAAAATATTGAAACTGAAAGTGACATGTGACTTCTTTTTGTATTTATGCTCAGGAGGGGGAACTTTTACCCTAGCAGTGGGAAGTTGGTTCCCACTGCTTTCAATAAAATTTGGGTCTGGGTATTTAAGTGCTTGGATCTTGAGATTTGCTTGGTTTTACTTGGATATAAGGGCACCCCCACAACTAGTTGGGTTGTGGGAAGTCAAGAAAAATGTAAAAACAACAAGTCACTTCACAAAATCAAGCACACACAACCTAATGCAGTCACTGTTAAAGACTTTAGGCGTCTGTTAGGTTTTTGCTGATGTGTTGTGTAATTGGGTGAGTTTTGGTTGGCCAAAACACACTAAATCCACTCACAAGCTCCCTCAAATCAAACACAAATCCTAACCTAACCTAAATCCTATCAAGCTCAAATATTTGAATGGCAAATTTCACAAAATCAAAGTAGTTTGATGCTTACTGAATATTTTACTAGGTTTTGCCAAAACTTTACCATGCAATTTCTACAAAAACTACCAAACCTGAAAACCAACTACTGAAACTACTCAAGACTACTCATGTGAGTAAGTTTGGACTGATTTTAAACCAAAATCTTCTCATGAACTTGCATTCAAACCTAGATCCAAACACTCCTTTAAAACGGAAAAATGAAATTTAAACAAGAGATTGCACTCTAATTAGCACCAAGTCCATTCAAATCTCTCCTAACATGCTCCAAACTAAGAAATAAACAATATCATGTATTTGATCTAGCATCTAACAACCTTGTTCACAAAATCCATAAATCACAAAAAAAACATCCAAGAAAGTATAGAGAGCATAAGTCTTTCTTACCTAGTGAGCTTACATCCAAGCTTCACAAAGGCTAGCTTAAGCCTTCTCCATCAAGCTCGGGCTTGAGCTTATTGACTTGAAAGGGGGCTATTGGTATGGACAGATGATGATGATGATGGACTTAAAAGGCCACACATCATCCAATATACTTGATTTGTCAACCTGCTAAGATAAAACAAAGGCAAGAAAGAATGACCTGGAAAATCAGCCAACAAAGATTATAAGTCTGGCTTATCAATTAAGCCAGCTTATATCTTAAAGCTTAATAAAAAAACCTTTTTGAAACTGATTTTTCTTCAAACAAATGAGACCAAACAGAAACTTGAAGCACCTTTTTGACAAAAGATTATTAAACAAGTAACCAATTTTTAATATCCACTTTCACTTCAATTTTAAAAATTGATTTCAAGATTTTTCAAACCTTTTTCCAAAAACATCAAAAACGGATTTTCCTAAAAAATTGTTGATAAAAATGAAAACTTTTAACTCTTAAACCATTTCTCAAAAAATAAATATAATGAAACTTAAAACAGGAACTTGGAACTCATATTGTGAAAATTAATAATTTTTTTCATTTTCATTACCAAAAATCAAAATTTACAAAATCTGGAACAAAACCAAAGTCACAAGTCGACTTGGTATTTATACTACTTAATGGACTATTCTAGAACTAAAGATAAAATAATACAGGAAAATGAAAAGCCCTAAACCCTAATTCAGGAAATTCCACAAAAGCCCTTGGTCCTTGCTTGAATTTTTAGTCAAATTGGTGCCATGTGATGCTGGTACTTGATACAGTTGTGAGAATGCCATCTTGGTCGTTCATTTGGTGTGGAGGACACGTTTTTTATCAAGGCCATTCATCTTGTCGGGGTTTGGGGATTTGGGGGATAGAGACGTGAGCAGGGGAGCTCATGGTGGGCCCAATGGTGAGTGTGAAAGGAATCTGGGTTGTGGGTTTTGGTTATGGTTAGGGTAATTAGTGATCTGGAGTATGTTAAGATTTTCCCCTTTGTTTTGAGTTTAATTCATCCTGGTAATTTTAGGGTTTAAGGGGTGATTTAGTGATAGGGTTAATCTGCTTTGGGGGGAGGTTAAATTTAAAAAAGTGTTTAGAGGGAAAGAGTAATATAACTGATTAATCAGTTATATTAATTGGGTGGAGTGTGACGTGGCGAGGGGGAGGGTTTGATTGGTGGATGGAAGGTAGTGGGACAGGTGGCAGCGTAGGAGTGGATGAGGGATAGATTGTTGTCTGGACAGGAAAGGCCCTTGTACTCTCATAAACATTCAAACAGCTTCCAAACTTTACTCCCTTTGTTATATAAGTTTTTAGTTTCTCATTTTGGCCACAAAAGGTTTTTGCAAACTTGTTTAAAGGACCAAATGTGTAATAAATGCAAATTTCAAGGGCTTTTCTTGTACACTCTTGTCAATTAAGGGACCCAATGTGTAACTATGAGTTTTACAAGGGTTTAAATTGACAAGTCTTCAAAAGTTGAGGGACCCTTCTTGCCAATTCTTCAAACTTAAAGGACTTTAAAGGAAAATCATGATTTGGGTCCGGTTCTTTGTGCGGCTTTGTGTCCCGTGTTCGTTTTTGCTTCATTCTTGTGATCTTTTGTTGATTCCACAATATCCGTACCTAAAATTCACAAGACACAAATACAAGCATATATAGGGGTATTTTTATGATATTTTAAGCGTTTTAAGCCCCATTTGGACGATGAGATTATGTATAATTGCAGTCTCATCAGGGATCAAGAGGATAATCATATGTAAACATACTTAACACATTAAGTGATCATTTACTAATGATTATGCTATAGAAAAGAGAAAGGGGGCTGAGAAAATCGTCCAAGAGGGTTATTGGAAAATGAGATTTGATCTACTATTTATAGAAGACAAAGTGTAACGGTTAGCTGGGCGTGGATCCTTATCTAGCCCGGCGGTTCCATATCACTAAGGAATCGCCTAGCTACTTAAGGTACCGCCTAGTAGAGTCCGCTCCCTTTTTTGTCTTTTAGTGAGGTAGGAATATCTGAGGTTTTTTAAACCTTCAAAGGATATTCTTATGGCATATGGAATATGCCATTTTCAAATTTACATTTTCCATTTTAATAAAACATTTTCTTAAAAAGAAAGTTTATTAAAAAGTCTTTTGTCATATTAACAAAAGTGAGTTTTAAGGATAATCACTTTGATGATCACTAAGTATGATTAAGAAAAGTTAGTGATATAATTATTACCTTGATGATAGTGTTAGTTAAATAATTCGTTTTGTTTTTTATACTAAATGTGTTGTATAGTTTGTTGTTATCAAAACTAAGAAAGATTAGTTAACACTAATAATGTTTTTAGGCATCACTTGCCTTAATAATATCCCCCTTTTTTATTACGAAAAACTATAAACTCATTTACGTAGAAACACAAAACATCGAATTATTTACGAGTTTATCACTATCATTTCTCCCCCTTTGTCGTAGCAAAAAGGTAAGCACGAGTCTTTGAAGAGAATCGGACTTTGCTAGTAGCTCCCCCTTAGTGGTAGCTCCCCCTTGGTTGGGGCACCAAGTGTATGAGCTAAGGTGACATGCTACAAAAAGGTTAGTAGAAAAGAAAGAAACACCAATGTATATAGGATCACTACCTACTAAGTAACCTGAGAGGGAGAAGGAGAAGAAATCTCAAATTAGAAGCAAGTATTTGCTAAGTATGTCCAAAGAGGTAAATGAGAAAATCAAAGTTCAATTAGTGAAATGGAGGTGGGAAAGAAACGTCCAACTAATGAAGATGATAAATTTGTCAAGGGGTTAAAATTTATAAATGATGGAATCACCCATAATCAATTATAAAAATTAACCACGATCAACTCAAAAGGAAGAGAGAGTGATCAAATAAAGAATACAAACACAACACAAAGGTTTCATATTACATAAATATGAAAAAGACAAACTAAGTAGATAGTCATACACACAATATGAGGATCTAAAGAAAAAGATAGGGAAAGTAAACCACAAAGCATAACCTATTCTAATAGTGATAATTTTCCAAGATTGCTTAAAACATAGATGACTCTAGAACAACTAAAGAATTATTGGCTCCAAGAGTCCTTAGTCCTTTAGTTGGAAAAATAAGACGACGAGGCATCATTCGAAGTTTTGTCCACGAGAACAAAAACTTTCCGAGGAGGTCGAGTGAGGAGGAATTCAAGAAAATTTAACTTCTCATACACATGAGCAAGCTCAATTTGTTGAAATCAACAACAAGCACACGAGGATCCATGATGCAACACAAATTTGGTTGATGGGGGAAGGCCATCACACCTAGGGTTTGGTGGTGGTGAGGAGAGTGGGTAGGAAATGTTTTCACAATGCCTTGTGAGGTTTGGGAAGGTTGAGAGGTCATTGAGTTGGGGGGTGTCAAAAGGTTTTGGTGGTGGGGGGAGATTTTCCTTTTCTCCGGTGATGGGGTTAATGGAGTAGGTCTCATTCTAATACTTGATTGGAGAGAAGGTAGGGTTCTTGGGTGGTTTGGATGAAGAGGGTTCATTTTTCTTGATCCAAATAGGTCGAACTGAGATCTTCGGTTTCTTTGAAAGCTTGGATGAGGAAGCTTTGGGTGATGAGGTTTGTGACAATGAAATGTCAAGGTTATGAAAGGAGGAGTTAGGCATTGTTGAGTTGTGAGAACGAAATATCAAGGTGGGGGTATAAGAAGAAAGTAGACAAGGCAAATATTTGAAAAACAAATGTAAAGTGTCAAGGAATGTTTAGCCAAATTGAGTAAACATGGAATCTTGACAGGGGATAGGGTGATGAAGAAAGACAAAAAAACGAGCCAAAAATGACTTGTTGTCCGTGGTACCTTATAGGGACCGGCGGTTCCTTATCACTTAAGGAACCGCGCGACTTTAATGAGCCGCGTGCAGTGGACTTGAATCCATGATTTTCTAGGATTTTGAGAAAAACTAAGACTTTTTCAAAAAATTGCAAATCTTGGAATTTTACCTCTATTAGCACCAAATTATGCTAGGGTTGCATAAAAGCAACACATTCACCAAGAATGTCTTGACAAAGGGTGACAAAATATTTAGATAACATTTTGAACCAATTTTAGTCAAGTTTTAGAGGTTGTGATAGATTTAGGTTCAATTTTAATTTAGAATTAAAGTTGATTAATGTGCACATAAAGATAGAAACACATAATTCTAAGTCCATAATTCATCCTCATAAAACACATGGAGGGAAAGAGATACATTAAGGAAATAAATAAAATAAAATAACTAAAAAAAGATAAATTAAAACTAGGTCTTGATTAGTATTCTTCCTTGGCTTGGTTTTTCTTGAAAAAACATTTTTTTAAAGAAAATCACCATTCATCTCCTAGGAGGAGGCATGTTAAACAAGGTGAGCAAGAAGTCTTGCAACCTCATATAAAGTCCAAACATCTCCATCCTAAGGTTTTGAATGATGTAGTTATTGTAGAGGCAACATGGACAATGAGAACCATGAGCTTCTAGGAACCCAAGGAAGTAAGGATCACCCATAAACAAGGGAAGTTGAACACCCAAAATGGGAGTGTTTGAGGGAGATGGGGGTGGAGGAGGTATGTTCTCCAAGGGTGATGTGGGTGAGTGTGGAGGTATGCTCTCCAAGGGTGAAAATGGTGAGTTAGGAGGGGTAAATGGTGAAGTCACCAAGGTATCATCAAAGTCATTCACAATGGGAATGCTTTGGATGGGTTGTGGTTGGGTAGTCACATCTAAGAGATTACTTAGAGTGAAGGGTTGATGTGACTGCAATTATACATAGTCTCATCGTCCAAATTGGGCTTAAACCGCTTAAAATATCATCAAAATACCCAAATATATGCTTGTGTTTGTTCATTGTGTATTTTAGGTACGGATATCGTGAATTCACCAAAAGATCAAAGGAATCAAGCAAAAACGAACACGGGAAACGAAGCCGCACAATGAACCGGACCCGAATCATGATTTTCCAAAGAAGTCCTTGCAGATTTGAAGATTGTCAAGAATGGTCCCTCAACTTTTTAAGACTTGTCACTTTAGACCCTTGTAAACCTCAATTATTACAAGTTTAGTCCTAAAGTTTCAAGACATGTCATTATTAGCCTTTGAAGAATGCAAATATTGCATGTATGGTCCTTATTCAAAGTTTGAAAGTATATTAGGTCAATTTCAGCAAGTTGATGAAACTTGTTATAAAGGGAAAAGGGTATTTGCTGGATAAATCTTGAAATGAAGACAAATGGGAACATGGAGGGCCAAATCTGCCAAGACATTACAACTTTCCCCAGCCTATCACTTTGACACATCACCCATCCCAACCAATCATCACACACCCCCTCTCCACGTCAGAAATCCACCACTCCACTTAAATAATATATCTGATTAATCAGTTATATTAAACCTTCCCTCTTAAACACGAATTTAAATACTAAACTCCCCCAAAATAGATTAAACCCCATTCTTTTTACCCCTTAAACCCTAATTTTACCAGGGTCAATTGGCTTTAATTCAAAGGGGTTTTGGGTAATATGCTCCAGATCCATAATTAACCCTACACTAAACCAAACCCACCACCCACACCACCTTCCTGTGACCTCTTTGGACCCCACCCATGCTCCCCTGCTCACCTAAAAGAGACAAACTTGGTATCTTGCCAGTTCATCAACGTCCTATAACCATTTCTTGGTCCCCAATGTTCAATTTAACGACCAAGATCATTTGTACCTTACTGGCATCCAACAAGATCACATGGGAACCCCTTTGACCATTTTCAAACGTCAAGACCACAAGGGCGAGATTGGAAATCAGCAGCTAGGGTTTCAGAGTTGTAATATTTTATTATAGTATTCTAGAATCATCTTAGGACTAGTATAAAAAGAGCCTTCAACCTGTGAATGGCCTTTTGTTCCAACATTTGTATCTTTTTTACATTTATGAATATTTAAAGTTTATTATTATTAAATTGCAAGTGTTGAGTTCCAATTTAAATTATAAGTTTTAGTGTAATATCATTTCTTTCCTGCAAGTTTAGAGTAATCTTCATCAAAAGTTTCAGTTTTTCAAAAAGGTCTTCAAGAATCTGTTTTTTTTATTTTTTTCTGAAATCCCAATCACATTGAAGTGATAGTGGATGTGTGATGAGATTTCAGAGTTTCTATGTTAATTTGTTACCATTTTTCAAGTGATTTCAAGATAGGATGTTTTTCAAAAAGTGTGGAATTTTTCAAAGGATTTATTTAAAATCTTATTTCCATTTATTATTTAACATTTACTGTAGCATAAGCTCATCATAAGCCTGACAAGCTTGTGATAAGCCTATCTACTTGTTTCTCTTTTCTTTGTTAGCTGTTATGTACAGGAAGCAAGGTAACAAGACCATATCTCCATTGCATTTCATCACTGTTTTCTTTGAAGATATTTGTGCCTTGGGTCCCACTTGGATTCCAACAACAGGCAGTCCTCTACATCTCATAAGCTCCTATAAGCCCCCAACAAGCCCTTTTGGAAGGCAGTCAGCCAGGTATAGGCTTGAACCTCATTTTGCCTTGTTTTTGAGTATCATTAGGAGATTTATATGATTTTGAGCATCACTTGTTAATTTTCTTTTTTGCTGGTTTGATTTAGATTGTTTAAGCTTTATATGCATGTTAGGGTATAGATTAATTAGTTTTGTTAGGATTTGCAAGCTTTTGGTTTGAAATTTTGATTTTCAGAAACATTAAGGGTTGTTTGGGAATAGGGGTTAAGCTAATTTAAGCTACAGCTTTTGGTCTTAAATCCACCTAGACACACTTGTATTTGGTAGTAGTGGTCTATTTCAGTCATTGGTTTCATTTTGATAGGTTTTAAAATGTATTGCATGTTCAAAACTTGATCTTTATAGCTAAAAATCAGTAGGTTCATTTTTATGTTTGATTTAGTGTAAATTTGCCTTAAAATCTTGTTGATTGTTAGAAAATAGGTCTAGTTAGGTTTTGTAGCTAGTTATTAGTTGCTTGGTAATATATTGAGTGAGTTTGAAGGCTTTTAAATACGTTTTTGTGTCAAGTGAACCAGAACACTGTTCACAGTCCTTTACATAGCCTTATCAGTCACTCAATTAGGGCTTTTGTGTGATAATTTTGTAAGCAACTTGTGCTTTTTATATTTTTTATGACTCCCCACAACCCAACTGGATGTGGGGGAGCCGATCATTGCCCACAAAACCAAGAAATCAGAAAGATACAAGCAGATTTGTCACCAGGTCATTTTTTTATAACTAGCAGTGGGAACCAACTTTCCCCTGCTAATATTATTGTTGGTACTTGCTTCACTACCAGACAAATCCATCAGACATGTTACTTTCAGTTTCTTGTTTTATTTGTCTTTAGTGGTCTCATTTAGGAATTATAACTTGATTTTAATTTTGTTATTTTTATTATTTTATTTCTGATTTTTCTGTTTAGTTTATTTTCTGTCTACTGTTCATTTACTATTTTCTATATTTAATTGCATTTTAAATTACTTTTTAATTCACTGTTTTTGTCTTTTAGTGTAAAAACTTAATATTTTTCAGTTTCAAAATTTTCCTAGATTTAGAAAAATATTAAGACTTTTAGTTTAAAAAGATTTTACTGTTCACATTTTTAGTAATTTTTAGATTTTATTTTAGTTTAATTAGGGTTTTATTATAAACTGTTTTGTCTTTTAGTGAAAAATTTTACTTTTTCCAAACTTTTTCATTTTTCTACTATTCATTAGTATAATTTAGGATTTTTAAAATTGTAAAATTATTTTTAGCATTATTTTATTATTTTTTATGATTATTTTAGTTTAAAAATAGTTTTTATTGTTTTAAAAATAGAAAAATAGTTTTAAAAATTTAGGAAAAATACTTTTTAGTCTTTAAATATTATAAGTGAGTTATTAGTTCAATTAAATAATATTTTGGACTTTTTCTTAATTATATTTAATTTTAGGGCTTTAATTAGCATTTAAAATTGAATATTTAATTAATAAAAGGTTTTAAAATATATTTATTGGATTTTTATCCTTATTTATATTATTTTAGACTTAGTTTAAACTTTTAATTTATTTTTTGGTTTAATTTTTAATTTCGTCACGTTTTACGTATTTACGTTCGCGTTTTACGTCAATTCGTCGTAGTGTAATCGTAGTCGTAGCTCGTCTTTACTTTTTCTCTCTTTAAACCAAAAACGTCACTAATCCAAACTTTGTTTTTATATAATTGGCACTCATAACTCACACACCTCCTTCGAGAACGAACTCGCATTTATCGGTTTTACGGTTTTTAATTAAATCTTACTACTTAATACTTGCCACATACACATTTTTTCTAAAACGTGTACGATTTACTACTATCAAGGGTGAGGAAAGCTCATTCATTCTAGATTGGAATTAAGAGGAGGTAGAACCATGAGAATGGTTGGTACCATGGGTTGATGTAGTCTTGCATGGAGCAAGAGGTGGTGATGTTGATGAAGAGATGAGAATTAGGACAATCTCATTCTTGGGTTTTGTGAAAGGGTGAAGAGTTAGGTTTAGGTAATTTGATCTTAATCTTAAGATTTTTCCTTGAAGTGGAGGTTTTGGATGAGTTTGAGCTTCTTGTAGAAACCATGGTTGTGATGAGAGGTTTAAGGTTTAAGGAAGAATCGTTTGATGTGAAGAACATGGCTAACAAGGTGGGTTTAAAAGGGTGATGGGATGATCCAAACTAGTAATGGGTTAAAAATATTTTATGTGAACAATGAATTTAGCTAACCTAGTTTAGGAAATGTGTAGGTTTTTGTAAAGAATCAAGTAAGGTTTACACAGATTAAGAAAAATAGTGTAAAGCAAGGATTCTGTCGGACACAGTAGCCGGCGGTTCCTTATCTAGGGTGCGAGGTTCCTTATCAATAAGGTACTGCGGGTCGATATGGAACCGCGACCAGAGGTGTTCAAAAATGGTACTTCCTCAAACTTTTTTTAGCCCATATTTTTACCAAAGGATTATCAAGACAAAGTTAACTACTGACCAAAATCTAGAAAGCTAACTAACACATAGGATGCACAAAGCTATGCAAATCGTAAATCCGATGGCATAGATAATCATTAGGATAACAATAACAAGTAATCCAAACAAGTATAATTTAGTTAATACACAACCAAAATGTTAGCCCTATATTTTATATAGTCGAACAAGAAGGTAATAGCTCATCTTAGTCGTTAAAGGTCTTGTATTGTAATAGGTTAGTCGGGAAAACCGGGCTTGGACTTTAAGCTAATATTGTATAAGTTAGGGGCGTAAGCCCAAGACAAAGCCAAGCCCAGCCCAAGGATACTAAACCCACGGCCCATATGCCAAGGATATATAAACCCTCTTTCATGTGTGGAAGAGGGTGTTGGTTCACTTTTAGTTTCTCTCTCTAGTAAAAGTTTAAACCTTCCAAATCTCTCTCTTTTCTCTCTCTACTTTCTTATCTTTCTCTCTTAAAATATCAACTAAATCTTGTGTTATGGATTAATATGGGATTAACATTTGGTATCAGAGCCTATAGTGGATAGGTGATTGAAGATTCGTGTGTTGTGTTCTTGATTTTTCGTGGCTATTTTGATCTATATTTCACGTCCCAAAAAATGTAATATATCGCAACATGTGATCTTAAAGACTCAAGTGCAACCCTTTCCTTCACATGCTAAACTATTTCGTATATCGATGCATGTGTGTAGGGGGAGCTTTTCGAAAATATAAAACTTTCAAAGTGTTAAAAGTTTTGATTTTTATCAAGCACTTTGAATGGTTTTCAATGGTTTTATGGTTACGATCTTTACCTAAAACAACCTACTATCCATGACGGAACGATGGAGTCAAAAGGTGGTTTAGGATAGGAAACTAAGTCCTATGATCCAACCAGAACCGGAGGGATCTAACCAAGGATATTCCATCGCTAGAAATAGTTGTCCTTAGGAAAGATGGAGTGGAATGAAGCTGAATGCGGACCAATTACTTAAGTTAGCACTAGAACAATCACAACAAGGTGCTAATGATGACGTATTGGTAAGCATTGAAGGAGTTGAATATTCTATGCAACTTAAGTAGAAACCGGGTTAACACATCTTTTGAAGACAAGTGTCATGGACCCAGTGATGCGATGCACAACCCTTTCCCAGCCATTCGAGTTTCGCTTAAAAGAAACTTGTCTCATTGTCACAGAGATCAACACGTATCTATTGACTTTCTCACTCCGAGTTAGTTAATATTGAAAAGGTGGCAGTCTGCTCCAGCCTCCCATTACCAAAATGCACTTATTGTGTCTAGAGCCAAACGAGATCAATCTATCATCTCATTAGGACACAATCAAGTCCTACGCATTATCCTTGTGATATTGCCAGAACATCTGAGTGATACGATTCACAATGAAGATGGAAATCCTGCTTGAGCCAGCATTAAACAAGCTCATGGTAGGTAACTTGTGCGATTCTACACGAATAAAACTTGTGAGAACTGGAAAGCAACTATGTTTCGATTCTTAACTGATTCAAACTTGATTCCAAGTTTCTTCGCAAAATCCGTGTGATCTTGCCAGAACATTTAGAGTGACACTCCTTAGTGCTCACAGTGACGAATGGAAATCCTTCCAGTGTCAACATCAAACAGCACTGAGGTAGGTGACTCGCAAGGTTCTCTATGAATCAAGCTTGTGACAAACTGGAAAGTAACAATGGTGCGATTCTTTTAGAATCAAACTTGTTCCAGGAAATCTGAATTGACGACTCTAATCAGACGGATAATTTATCCTTATGATTCACTCTTTACGTTCGCAGTCTGCTTTGAGACGGTCGAGTAAACATAACTGGCTACTACCGCCGGGAAACCCTGTCAAGGAGGTTCTTAATCGAATCTACCCGATCACAGGTACGGTATCTAATACCGTCTAACGGTCTTCACCGACCGGAGGTAAAATGCTACCGACTTAGGGTGAAATGTTCAAAGCCATTTCGTCCGTGTCTATATATATTGATGCATATCAAGAAGGTGGCGTAGCTGTGTAACCGATGTCGATTCAGAAGTCACAAGAGCACAAGATGGCGATTATCAAGATACTTAAGAATGTATGAATGTAATAGGTCATCTTGTCACAAGAGCACAAGATGAACACTATCAATGATAGACTTAAGATATCAAGCACTCAAAGTCAAAAGACAAAGGCTCAAGATAAAGATCACAAGGCATGAAGGAACAAAAGCGTTACAAACAAGATCAAGACCAAGATACAAGACCAAAGCAGGAAGATCTCCTCTTCAAGAATGTATTCACTCAATCATCTTATGCTTTTTAAGCTTTTTAAAGATGACCGATACATTAGGGGATATTGTTAGCTCTATATTTTATATAGTCGAACAAGAATGTAATAGGTCATCTTAGTCGTTAAAGGTCTTGTATTGTAATAGGTTAGTCGGGAAAATCGGGCTTGGACTTTAAGCTAATATTGTATAAGTTAGGGGCGTAAGCCCAAGACAAAGCCAAGCCCGGCCCAAGGATACTAAACCCACGGCTCATATGCCAAGGGTATATAAACCCTCTTCCATGTGTGGAAGAGGGTGTTGGTTCACTTTAGTTTCTCTCTCTAGTAAAAGTTTAAACCTTCCAATTCTCTCTCTTTTCTCTCTCTACTTTCTTCTCTTTCTCTCTCTAAATATCAACTAAATCTTGTGTTATGGATTAATATGGGATTAACATTTGGTATCAAGAGCCTATCGTGGATAGGTGATTGAAGATCCGTGTGTTGTGTTCTTGATTTTTCGTGGCTATTTTGATCTATATTTCACGTCCCAAATTTTTATTTTTTTGTGTTTTTTATGGTTTCTTCTCGATACAAATCTTCTACATAGTTGTGGTAGAGATTTGGTATATTTACTTTGGCTAAAAACACAAAATTTTTGGGTGTTTTGATCATTTTTTGGCTTAAAATCTCGAATTGGTTGACTTTTGTCCGAGAAAAGTGGGATATATTCCGATCAGGGTCATCGGAAAAGGGTTTCAGGAGTATAATAGTTATTCCGATCTGTATCATCGGAAAAGTGTTTAAGTTTTCCGATTACATTTCGATCAAGGGATTCCGACTGCATTCCAATTTGAGTATTCCGATTTGGGTATTTCGATCTGTGACATTCCGATAAGGGACATTCCGATTTGGTACATTCCGATCTGTGACATTCCGATAAGGGACATTCTGATTTGGTACATTCCGATCTGTGACATTCCGATTTGAGTATTCCGATTTGCACATTCCGATTTGGACATTCCGATTTGGTCATTCCGATCAGGGTATTCCGATAGGGTTTATTCCGACAAGGTCATTCCGATATGTATTCCGATGGACATTCCGATGGAAATTTTGTTCGAGTATTTTTCAGACTTAGCCACTATCTAGACTATTTTCGGAACATATTTTCCCTACTAGTTTTTGGCTATTTCTAACTCAAATTCAAAATTTGGCGATACAAAATTTTTCTTCTTACCGTTTTGTCAGACTGAGGAACTTATTGTCGGACTGAGAAAAAAAATAATTTTGAATTTTCGGAATTTCAATTTTAACCACACATCATCACAACAAATCCACTAAGATCTGCAATTCATTCACAAGTATTCACCATGTCTAACAACAACATCAACATTGCAACTGCTAATCAAATTCGTTTGGAACAAGGTGGCAACGGTAATCCACCTGTGCTCACTGCCGGTTGGTACGTTCAATGGAGATCTCGTTTTCTCAGATTTCTCGACGGAAAAGAAAACCGAACTGCTCTTCGTCACTGCCTTGAGAATCAACCTCCAGTTTTTGAATTCAGACCAATTACAACATAGGAAGAGGATGGTACTTCATCAACTATACGAGCTATGGAGGATTTTGACACATGTTTTGCTGAGAAAAAGAAACTCCTCCAAGCTGAAGCTGATGTTGTAAACTTCATACTCACTGGAATTGATAATGATATCTATTCCACAGTTGATGCATGTCCTAATGCTATGGAAATGTGGAATGCAGTTCATCGATTGAAGCAAGGGGAGTCGATCAATGTTCAAGATCTCGAGACTAATCTACTTTGGGAGTTTGGAAAATTCACATCTGAAGATGGTGAATCCATTGACTCATATTACTCGAGATTCTACAAGATGATGAATGAGCTTGTCAGAAATCAGTGCACCATCTCCAGTCATCATGCCAATGTTCAGTTTCTACTTCAACTCAAACCGGAATGGCAAAGGTTTGTGACCTTGGTTAAACAAAGGGAAGATATCAAGACCATCTCCTATCACAAACTTTATGATATCTTGAAACAACATCAGAATGAAGTGAATGAACTAAGGGCTGAAAAGGCAGAACGGTCTGCAAATTCTATTGCTTTTGTGGCTGCTACTTCAACAAAACCCGTTCCTCGTCAACAACCACCTACTCATTCCTTGAAGTCATCAAGCTCATCCACCAAACTTCTAGCTGCTGCTAAATACAAAGAAAAAGCAATTGTCCCCACTCCACCTCCAAAGTATGACACCGAGTCAGATGGAGACAGTGATGATGAACAAACTTCAAGTGACAAGAAGATTGAAGAACTCATGTCTTTACTCACCACAACTTATAAGAAGATCTACAAACCTACCAACAACAACCTCAGATCATCATCCAATTCTAGATATAAGGAAGTTGATCATGCACCTAGGTATGATCGTGATGCTAGGTATGATAATCAGAGGATGTTGAATCAAGTTGGGGCTAGAGATATTGTAGGCCCTCCGGTGGTGTAGAAGACTGGGATTCAATGGTTCAACTGCAAGGGATTTGGGCACATGGCTAGGGAATGTAAGAAGCCAAAACGGGTTAAGGATTTGGGATATCACAAGGAAAAGATGCTACTGTGTAAGAAAGAAGAAGCAGGGATTCCTCTCACAGCAGATGAATTTGACTGGCGTGATGACACTGATGATGAAGCCGATGATCAAGAGTTGGAGGCACATTATGTGTACAAGGCAAAGATTCAAGAAGTGATCCCAGAGACTGATGATACTTCTGGACCCATCTATGATTCTGAGCCACTTGAAAAGGTACCATCACATGATAACTATAATGTGTTTAACGATGTCATCCTGAGCAACCCGAAAGCATCAATGACACATATGTAATGGACACGGAGGATAGCAATATCTCTACGGATTCACAGCATATGTGTAATGATGACGGAAAAGCTGTTTAGGATACTGACTCGGATGAGGATCGTGATTTGCTTGCGTCTATTATTGATTCTTTAAAACATGAAATTGAGGAAAACAAAGAGGTAAATAAACGTTTGAAGCAAGCAAACACATCCTTAGCCTAGGAGATAGACAGGCTTAAAGAGTGTGATTATGTAAAAGAAGCTGATCGACGGGTTGCGATAGCTAATGGTTTGGTATATGAACGTAAGGTGCTCAATGAACAATATTGTTCTGAAGTAACACACGAAATCCATATGTCAAAACAAAAGATATTGGACCTTGAAGAACAACTGCTGCTACATAAACTCTAAATTACTAAATTAGAGTCGGTTAACAAAGAGAAAACTGAGCTTTATAAAACCCGTGAAGAAAAGGATATTGAAAAAATTCTTGCTTTGGAAAAGAGAGTCGACACGTTAAACAACATTGTTTACAAAACGGGTCAGTCTATTCAAACTATGAATATGCTCAATAGAAATATGAAAACGAGTTTTGTCAAGCCTGAATATCTCAAGAAAGTTCAAAGTACCAAGCCTACTCTTTATGATATCGGTTGTTATGTTGATAATCTTGCTCTTATGATTTCCCCTGACTGCGACGAAATCATTCGTCAACAAGAAGAAAGTCGATCAAACTTAAGTGATTTAACAAACCTTTCTGATTCTGATAATTATATTAAGTTTGTTCCTCAAAAGAACTTTCCAAAGAACAAAAGATGTGCAATAGTGTTCCACCACCAAGTGATGAACCCCAAAAGAAAGTTTCTTTAAAAAGGAGTTTCAAAAAGCAATCAATTTTGTTAGAAAAACAAATTTCGGATGAAAAACATAAATGGGATGAGAAAAGCAAAAGTGTTCAGCAACTTGAGTTTATAAAACAAGGGGTTTTAAATTTGTACAAAGGTGTCATCGACTATGAAAAAGTTTCTAGGGATACCATTTGGAATATTAAACCTAACCCACAAGTAGAAGTCGTCATTCAACAATGCATTGTTCCAACAATTGATGATCTTTCAAAAAATGTGGAAATGTTTTATAATGCTCTCACTAAGGAAATGTTAACTGACTTAAGCTATGTCAAATCTCTTGAAGATGAAGTTGATTTTCTTCAAATTAAATTAAAGACACAAGAACACCAACTTTCTAACGAAATTGATCAAATTTCTAAGGAATACTTTTATGCTGATCATATGAATGCTATACTTGGTGTGTATACCGATCTTGATCAATATTGTCATGTAGCATGTCTTGTGTCAGAATCGGACGAGAAATGTCACAATCTTGAAGTAGAGCTTTCGAAACAAATTCAGTTATATAACAAACTTTCGAAAAGTTTTTCCCAACTTGAGAAACACTCTATTTCTCTTGAACTTGCTTTACAAAAAGGTGATAAATCTCATAATCATAAAAAGTGTCAAGAAATAGCAGCTTCTTCGTTTCGACAATTAAATGAAAAAGGTTTCGAAATAAATGATTTAAAAGCTCAGCTACAAGAAAGGGACATAGCCATCAGTGAGTTACAAAAACTCATTGAGAAAATGAAAGGAAAGTATGATTTGGGTAAACCATCCGCTGTTCGTCAACCGAATGCGGTTAAATGCCCTAAATCATCTATTTTGGGGAAACCCCCATAGACTTTGCCTAAGCTAGGAACTGATAAGAGCACCAATGTGATAGCACCTGGAATGTATAAGATGAACACTAGGTCCACTCAAACTGGAACAACGCGGTTACCTCAGAATACTAGGAAAACTAATCAACGCGTGTCTTCTTCTACAAGAGTAACTCCCACTACTAGCGTTAGCGGACCACAGCTTAAGAGCACTAGAATTGAAGATAGAGTCATGCCTAACAATAGTCAAGGGAAGAAGAAGGAAGTAGAAGATCACCGTAGGAATTTTACGTTTTCTAAGAATAAAACGTCTGTAACTGCTTGTAATGACAGTTTAAATGCTAAGACCTCGAATGTTGAAGTTGTTTGTGTTGAATGTGGAAAATGTGTTCGTACTTTCAATCATGATGATTGTGCTCTTAACCATAATGGCGTGAATACTAGAACTAGGAAGCCTATTCCTGTGCCCACTAGTACTAGAGAACCCACAAGAACATTGAACCAATCCACTGATCAACAACTTAAGAAACTAGGTGCGTTAGACTCCACTACTCTGCACAAACAAAACAGATTAAAGAAGCTATATGAGAACATGATTAGGACATGTACATGGGGGTATTCGAGATTTACACAACCCGGATACAAATGGGTACCTAAGTAAACCACTTTAGTGATTGGGTCTAGGAATATCAGCTTGCCTGTAGACTTTGCATCTAGTTCCACTACTATTTTGGAACCCGTTTCTATCAAGGGATCCCATTTGTCAAATGCTACATTGTCTTCTAATTCTTCTGCAGCTCGTCGAAATCATCCTATTCATAATGGACTCCGGGTGCACAAAGCACATGACGGGCAATCTCAAGCTTCTCATTAACTTCGTGGAGAAGTTTCTGGGTATGGTGCGGTTTGGAAATGATCAGTTTGCACCAATACTTGGATATGGCGATTTGGTTCAAGGAAATCTCACTATCAAACGGGTTTATTACGTCGAGGGACTGAATCACGATTTATTCTCGGTTGGTCAATTTTGTGATGCGGATTTGGAAGTGGCTTTTCGGAAATCTACTTGCTATGTTAGAGACTACGATGGGAATGACCTTCTTACAGGTTCTCGTGGTTCTGATCTCTACACAGTAACTCTTCAAGACACATCTTCAACAAATCCAGTTTGCTTAATGGCTAAAGCTACATCATCTAAAGCATGGTTATGGCATCAACGATTGTCACATCTCAACTTTGACACCATCAACTTGCTTTCGAAAAATGATATTTTGACCGGTCTCCCAAAGTTAAAATTCATCAAAGACCATCTTTGTTCTTCTTGTGAGTTGGGGAAAGCAAAACGGAAGTCTTTCAAATCAAAGACTACCCCAAGCTCAAAAGGACGATTGGAACTTCTACACATGGATTTATGTGGTCCCATGCGTGTAGAGAGTATTAACCGGAAAAAGTATATTCTCGTGATTGTTGATGATTACTCTAGATACACATGGACTTTCTTCTTAAGGTCCAAAGATGAAACACCAGAGGTTCTCAAAAACTTTCTCAAGATGATACAACGCAATCTTCAAGCTCAAGTCATAACCGTAAGAACGGATAGGGGTACTGAATCTTTGAACAAGAACTTGCAATCTTACTTTCAAGAAGAAGGCATCAAACATCAAACGTCTATTGCTCGAACTCCTGAACAAAACGGCGTTGTCGAAAGGCGGAACCGTACTTTGGTTGAGGCTGCTCGAACAATGCTTTCTGCTTCAAAATTACCGCTATTCTTCTGGGCTGAAGCAATTGCAACTGCCTGTTATACTCAAAATCGTTCTCTCGTCATCCCTAGACATGAAAAGACACCTTACCACATCATCAATGGTAGGAAACCTACTGTCAAATTCTTTCACGTATTTGGATCTTTATGCTACATTCTTAAAGATGGTGAGAATCTCGACAAGATGAAAGAAAAAGGTGATGCATGTATTTTTGTGGGGTATGCGAAATTGTCGAAAGGATATCGGGTCTATAACAAGGGAACAAATATTATTGTCGAAACAATTCATGTGAACTTTGCCGAATTTCCACAGATTGTACTTGAACACAACAGCTCAAGTCCCGCACCTCATTGTCCAGCTATGGCACCTACACAAAACAGTGTACGTCCCGTGCAAGAATGTCAAGAAAATACTCCTACAGCAGAATCGACAGATACGACACATATGAATGAGTTGGTTAATTTATATGATCCAATGTTTGATGAATATTACTATGGAAACAATCAAGTTGTGTCAAAGCCTTCCGCTGTCAATATTGCTGATGCACCTGAACAAAATCAACAAGACACAACTGCCTCTACTTCAGCAACCGTTGCTCAAGAGACTATTCCATTGGATACTCAACAAACTCAAGAAACTGTCAACAACCAACATCACCAACCGTCAATGCTGAAAGAGGAAACAACAATCAAGCAGTCGATGCAAAACCTGACGAAGAAGAATTTATCAACCCGTTCGGTACACCGGTACACGAAGTCAGAGAGTCTTCTACTCAACATGTTGATCCGTCCAACATGCATACATTCTACCAAAGATATCCATCCACTCACCATTGGACTCGTGATCATCCATTGGAGCAAGTAATTGGAAATCCTTCACAACCGGTTCGAACACGCAAACAACTCAACACCGATGGCGATGTATGTATGTACGCACTCACCGTGAGTTCAAATGTATCTACTAACATCAAACAAGCCATGACTGATCATGCGTGGATTGAATCAATGCAAGACGAAATTCATCAGTTTGAACGCCTAAATGTTTTGGAACTTGTTGACAGACCTTATGGAATCTCGCTTTTAGATTTCAAACGGATCTGGAAAAATAAACTGGATGAAGAACAAACCATCATCAAAAACGAATCTCGTCTTGTGGTTAAGGGGTATCGTCAACAAGAAGGGATAGATTTCGATGAATCATTCGCTCCACTTGCTCGTTTGGAAGCTGTCCGGATATTCCTTGCTTATGCTGCACATAATGGCTTCACGGTTTTTCAGATGGACGTTAAAACTGCATTTCTCAACGGTCATTTGAAGGAAGAAGTGTATGTGAATCAGCCGGAAGGATTCATCGATCCTCATCATCCTGACAAAGTCTATCATCTCAAGAAGGCTGTATATGGACTTAAACAAGCTTCTAGGGCATGGTACGAAGAACTATCCAACTTCTTGGTCTCGAAAGGATTCTCAAAGGTTCTATTGATCCTACTCTTTTTATTAATAAATATGGGGATGACATACTGCTGGTGCAAGTTTATGTTGATGACATTATTTTTGGTTCTACGAACCCAAAACTTTCAAAACGTTTTGAAAAATTAATGCACAGCAGATTTGAAATGTCAATGATGGGGGAGCTAAAATTCTTTTTAGGCCTCCAGATTCATCAATCCCTACGTGGTATCTTCATAAACCAAGCTAAGTATGCTCAAGAGATACTTAAAAAGCATGGTATGACCTCATGTGCTCGCATTGGGACACCATTGTCGACCACATCCCTAGACATTGACTTATACTCATATCCCGTAGATCAAACGCGATATCGCAGTATGATCGGGTCACTTATGTACCTTACAGCCAGCAGGCCTGATATTCATCATGCCACATGCTATTATGCACGATATCAAGCCAGACCTACTCAAAAGCACCTCAAAGAGGTTAAACGGATCTTTCGGTACCTTAAGAATACCATTCACATGGGACTCTGGTATCCGAAGGGAACCGGTTTTCATCTAACTACTTTTTCAGATTCTGATCACGCAGGTTGCCTTGATAGTCGAAAAAGCACTTCTGGTAGCGTACAATTTCTAGGGGAAGAGAAGCTTGTGAGCTGGTCGTCAAAGAAGCAGGACTGCACTTCGCTCTCATCAGCTGAAGCAGAATATGTGGCTCTATCCGCGTGTTGTGCTCAAGTCCTCTGGATGAGAACTCAACTCACGGATTATGGCTTCCACTTTGATAAAATACCTATGTATTGTGACTCAAAGTCAGCCATAGCCATCTCTTGCAATCCGGTTCAACACTCCCGTACCAAGCACATCGCCGTCAGATATCACTTCATCAAGGAACAAGTGGAAAGTGGTATCGTGGAATTATACTTTGTCAGAACTGAGTACTAGATAGCAGACTTGTTACTAAAGCCCTATCACAAAATAGGTTTCAGTATCTCGTTGGCCGTCTTGGTATGAAGTATATGACTCCAGAAGACTTGGAGGTTTTGGCAAATGAAGCTACTTGATATTCTCTCATAATGACTTCTAAGCGCATCACAGCTTAGGACTCGGACCTCAACTAAGGAAAGTTTATCTCGGACGATAACTTATCCTTCTCAACGAGAAATTCATATTTCTCGGTCATGAGCTTCTCATAAAAACATTCAAAGTTTTTAAGTTCATGAAAAACGATTTCTAAGTAAATGTCAGCTTAGAACTCGAACTTCAACTTAAGGAAAGTTTATCACGGATGATAACTTATCCTTTACAACGGGAAATTTATTTTTCTCGGTCATGAGCTAGTCACAAAACAATCAAAGTTTTGAGCTCATGAAAAACGGACCCGAAAGGGGAGTGTACGTTTCAGTGTGCTTTCCCTAAGCAATAGAAGAGAAGTCTTCTATCCTGATTATTTTAAAACCGTTGAACACAATTTTTCAAGACTTTCTCAAAAGGTTTTTCTAAATCTTTCAAAATTGTGTGTTCAACACTCCCTTCCTCATAATAGGTTTTTATCTCAAAATGTCCTATGTTATTTTGATCAATTTTTGAGGGGGGTGTTTTAAAGTCAAGCCTTTTAATGTTGTTGGGTACATCTCTAAAATTGTCATATTTTATGTATCCAACACATTCCGAAAATGATAATAAATCTGTCATATATATTATCGGTAAAGGCATCTCATCTCCATACCTCAACATATTTTGTGGTATCCTTTCTCTAAAATTTTGTCAAATTTTGACTCAAGACACACATATATTGTTGAGGGGGAGCATCCCGACTGAAAACGTTCCATGATTCATGCGTGCACACATGTTTCTCTCCCAATCGGTTTTTAGAAAATGTCATATTTTAATCAATTGGTATCTCTAATTGGTATCAATTAGAGATAGGGAGAAAATGTGATTAAAATGTAATATATCGCAACATGTGATCTTAAAGACTCAAGTGCAACTCTTTCCTTCACATGCTAAACTATTTCGTATATCGATGCATGTGTGTAGGGGGAGCTTTTCGAAAATATAAAACTTTCAAAGTGTTAAAAGTTTTGATTTTTATCAAGCACTTTGAATGGTTTTCAATGGTTTTATGGTTACGATCTTTACCCAAAACAACCTACTATCCACGACGAAACGATGGAGTCAAAAGGTGGTTTAGGATAGGAAACTAAGTCCTATGATGCAACTAGAACCGGAGGGATCTACCCAAGGACATTCCATAGCTAGAAATAGTTGTCCTTTGGAAAGATGGAGTGGAATGAAGCTGAATGCGGACCAATTACTTAAGTTAGCACTAGAACAATCACAACAAGGTGCTAATGATGACGTATTGGTAAGCATTGAAGGAGTTGAATATTCTATGCAACTTAAGTAGAAACCGAGTTAACACATCTTTTGAAGACAAGTGTCATGGACCCAGTGATGCGATGCACAACCCTTCCCCAGCCATTCGAGTTTCTCTCAAAAGAAACTTGTCTCATTGTCACGGAGATCAACACATATATATTGACTTTCTCACTCCGAGTTAGTTAATATTGAAAAGGTGGCAGTCTGCTCCAGCCTCCGATTACCAAAATGCACTTATTGAGTCTAGAGCCAAACGAGATCAATCTATCATCTCATTAGGACACAATCGAGTCCTACGCATTATCCTTGTGATATTGCCAGAACATCTGAGTGATACGATTCACAATGAAGATGGAAATCCTGCTTGAGCCAGCATTAAACAAGCTCATGGTAGGTAACTTGTGCGATTCTACACGAATCAAACTTGTGAGAACTGGAAAGCAACTAAGTTTCGATTCTTAATTGATTCAAACTTGATTCCAGGTTTCTTCGCAAAATCCGTGTCATCTTGCCAGAACATTTAGAGTGACACCCCTTAGTGCTCACAGTGACGAATGGAAATCCTTCTAGTGTCAACATCAAACATCACTGAGGTAGGTGACTCGCAAGGTTCTCTACGAATCAAGCTTGTGACAAACTGGAAAGCAACAATGGTGCGATTCCTTTAGAATCAAACTTGTTCCAGGAAATCTTAATTGACGACTCTAATCAGACGGATAATTTATCCTTATGATTCACTCTTTACGTTCGCAGTCTGCTTTGAGACGGTCGAGTAAAGAGAACTGGCTACTACCGCTGGGAAACCCTGTCAAGGAGGTTCTTAATCGAATCTACCCGATCACAGGTACGGTATCTAATAACGTCTAACGGTCTTCACCGACCGGAGGTAAAATGCTACCGAGTTAGGGTGAAATGTTCAAAGCCATTTCGTCCATGTCTATACATATTGATGCATTTCAAGAAGGTGGCGTAGCTGTGTAACCGATATCGATTCAGAAGTCACAAGAGCACAAGATTGCGATTATCAAGATACTTAAGAATGTAAGAATGTAATAGGTCATCTTGTCACAAGAGCACAAGATGAACACTATCAATGATAGACTGAAGATCTCAAGCACTCAAAGTCAAAAGACAAAGGCTCAAGATAAAGATCACAAGGCATGAAGGAACAAAAGCGTTATAAACAAGATCAAGACCAAGATACAAGACCAAAGCAGGAAAATCTCCTCTTCAAGAATGTACTCACTCAATCATCTTATGCTTTTTAAGCTTTTTAAAGATGACCGATACATTGGGGGAGATTGTTAGCCCTATATTTTATATAGTCGAACAAGAATGTAATAGGTCATCTTAGTCGTTAAAGGTTTTGTATTGTAATAGGTTAGTCGGGAAAACCGGGATTGGACTTTAAGCTAATATTGTATAAGTTAGGGGCGTAAGCCCAAGACAAAGCCAAGCCCGGCCCAAGGATACTAAACCCACGACCCATATGCCAAGGGTATATAAACCCTCTTCCATGTGTGGAAGAGGGTGTTGGTTAACTTTTAGTTTCTCTCTCTAGTAAAAGTTTAAACCTTCCAATTCTCTCTCTTTTCTCTCTCTACTTTCTTCTCTTTCTCTCTCTACATATCAACTAAATCTTGTGTTATGGATTAATATGGGATTAACACAAAATAATAAAAAAAATGTTCAACATTACATGTTTACCAACATGCATACTTTGAAACACTTCAAATTCTTCACCTTCTTTTCTTTCCCAATCCCTTGATCATATTCCCCAAGTACTTGAATCCCTTCCTTGACCTAACCCGATGTTCATGTAGCTCACCTCGAGTCCTAAGATTTTCACGGAAGAGATGCTCCATGTTGAGATCTTCCGGTACTTCACTAGAGGAATAATGAGGAGGAGGAGCTAAGTCTTCAAGTACATCCACGAATGAGTTTGAGGATGGGTGGTAATTACTCGAAGAGTTAAAATGAGAACTAGAACCTATGCCATCACCATCACTTGTTGGTATATAGGTGTCCTCATCATCCGTCTCTTGATGATCGGATTTTCGCGAACCTCGATCACTTCTAGGCTTTCTTACATATACCTCTTGAATAGGCAACATAACCCGATGAACCGGGTGAAAGCGAAAAAGGTCGAGGTGGGGAAAGTCATGAGCAACCCTTTTGAAAAGGCGAGTAAGAAGCATAGCATAAGGAAGGTTTGTTTTGGGCTTTGAAGGGCATAATTTATTCGTCGAGCAATATAGAATGCCAAATTGTACTTGGTTGATGTAAAGATGCAACACAACGTATGCACCATACAAGCCGGGATATGATCTCGGTTTCCACCAAGACAAAATACATTCTCCCTAAGGATGTTTGCCCATTAGACCATAAAATCCTTAAGGTCGCTTGAGAGCACTTCATAGCGATTCACATTTCGCACATTGGAATGAAGGCTTCTCACAACGTTTCCATCACGCTCTTTCGAAATGATATCAAGGATAAATTCCGGATCAATTTCGGCGTGGTCATTTGGAGGTTTGTCGTAGGATTCCAAGAGAGCATCAAGTCTCCATTTATCCGTGAAACGACAAGTGCCATCATATGGCACATCAATAATTTCACTGAAATCTTCAAGAGAGTATTGAATGATTTGATCGTTCAACAAGAATCGAATGAAGTTTTCGCCTTTGTATTCAAACATGGAGTAAGTGCTAAAGAATTCTAGAAGAAACAAGGGGTAAATATCTTCTTCTATGTTGAGCAAGCAATCAAACCCCGAAAGCTCAAACATAGATTTGATATAGTCATAACCCGTTATTCCCTCATCAACAACTCTACCCTCATGGAAATTTCGAGTTAAAAGAGATGAAAAGGAGTTTCGAAGTTGAGTGGAAGCATAGGTTTGGGAAATGTTTGGCATGTATTGTCTAGTGAGTTGATGATCCTTTTGGTATTGTGAAGGCATGATTAGTACCTAAATAAACATAAGAAAATATTTTTCCAATCACTCATATGAAAAAATAAAATCAAAACTCAAAATATGAGAATGTGTTATATCAATTTCTTGATATACAAAGGATTGAATCCATATCATTCTCATGTTCACAATGTATCTATTCCATTATTAACCAAGAACATATGAACTATGTTGGATTAACAATGGACTAGAACATTGGTTTTTCAAAACAATGTTTTTAGGTAAGCATTAACAATGCAACTACCTATTTGTTCATGGGTTCATCTCAATTCCATCTTTTAATCAAAATTATTTAGCCAAAATTCGGATTTGTTCTACAAGTGGGTTTTAGTGAAATCTTAATCAATATGCATCTAAGGAATCATAGTAAAATAACCATGTAAACCCATATTCCTATTAAGGTTCTAATTCAATTTAAATTTTACAAATCCCCAATTATGAAAGGATGAACCCTAGAACAAAATAGATGAAATCAAAAGAAAATACTTACAATTAATTGATGTTTGATGAAGGATGAGTGAAACCCAAAACTTGGAATCAATTAATTTGAGTGATTGAAGGTTTTTGAATCTTCAACAATGGTGGAAAAGGTGAAACCCGTCGGCTGTGTGTTTTTGGGAGAGAGAGGATTTGGTTTGAAAAAGGTTATTTTAATAAAACTGGCGCTCTGACAAACTTTACTGCCCGTGGTTCCATATCGATAAGGAACCGCGGGTTTGAGCCGCCAGAGATAAAGAACCGCCTACAGAGGCAGGTTTTTATCAATGAAATACGCCAAAATTTTGAAAACCAAGTTTTCTAAAATACTTAAAAATATATCTTAAACCTTTTAGAATATCATTGGATCATCATAACACTAAGCAATATGCCTTAATGAAGGATTACGAGTTGAATCGAGATCGAAAAGAACTGAAACGGATAAACGACTACTCGTAGCGAAAAAGCAAAGTGGAGAGAAGTCAAGGGAAGTGAAACTAAGATCTATGCTCAAGGTATTAATGACAATCTTCAAATCATGGAGACGAAGAGCTTGTGTCATATATAGTGGTTTAAGACGTGCCTTTCCGGTGAAGTGTTAAACGGCTTTGGTAATGAATAAGCACAAAGCAAATATTGATGCATAGACTAAGATCACATTCAATAATAGTCTTAGTCTAAACCAAAATATGAGCAAGGTAATAATTTACTTTCTCTCCCACAAAGGGCCTACTAACCGTATGGGTGCACACCATGGATATCATGCTTGATACTTTAAGCTACTACTAACTCACTCTACATCACCATAGTGAGTCAAGTATCCAAGCAATGAAGGTTTGAGAGGGTAAAGGAAAAGAATCACAAACCACAAAAAAATGTCAAGGCAAGGATGCCAAGAACAAGCACATAGTCAAGTAATGATCAAAAGAATGATCAAAGGGCGTGTGGAAGAATGAAAGTGTACCTTGGCCACAAAGAGCATTCCAATCTATCAATTAATAAATGCAATGCCCAATAATGACTATGATGAGTACTAAGTCTTCAAGGACTAGTATCATTCCCAATCATCTTGATATCATCATTCAAAGATGTTGAAGATCAATGAAGATGAGTCTTCTACAAGTGCAAGTAACTCAATCCACAACCAATTAAATGATTGATCTTCATGAGTACCTACACAAAGCAAGATGAAAACTAGTAGATATATTTCAAGAGTAGATCTAAAATGCATAAAAGCTACTAATCTAAGAGGGATGCAATATTACCAATTAAAAGACCTATTTTCCGTAAAAAATAGTTTTAACCAAAAAGAAACTTTAGTACAACTTGACCTTCTAATTTGAGGAGACAATGGATCGATCCAAGTTTTAAAGTAAAATATACTTCAAAGATCTTGAGTGACCATCACTCTGATACCAATTGTAGAAACTAGAAGGGGGTTGAATAGTTTCTCTTCGATTAGTCACCTAATTAAAATTACTTTCAATTAGGTTTGTATCAAAACTATCTTTTACTTGAAGTTAAATTGCATAATGATTAGATCTAATTCAAATGCATTAGCAATGGTAATAGGTAAGTATAATGATAATGAAATAAGTAAAGAGTAAGGAAGGAGACAACCTAATGACAAGACACCAAGATTTATAGTGGTTCGACAACGAGGCTTTATCCTCGTTTCTACTCCACTCCTCGAGTACACTACTCGAGATTTCCACTATATCCACAAGCTCCCTTCTTGGCGGAGAAAGCCTTACATCGTCGCTTACATTATTTTACGACACTAAGCTAAATGTCGAGACCTAATCTTTATCTAGGACCATCTACACAATGTTGCCTACTTCACAATTTAACGACACAAGGCTAGATGTCGAGTTCGAATCTCAAGGTAGAACCAATCTTCACGACGTTGCCTACTTCACTATTTTATGACACAAGGCTAGATGTCGAGTTCTAATCCAAAGCTAGAACCAATCTTCATGACTCTTCACTTTGAAGCTAAGTGAGAACTTCACACAACATAACTACTAATCACTTTCAAGTTTAGTGAGAACTCACAAGACACAACCACATCACTTTATAGTTTAGTGAGAACTACTACACAATCTATTACAACTCAACTAAACATATCCAAGTACACACATGTAGCTTGGATCTACAAAACACAAATCCAAGCAAACACATATGCAATGGATGTACACAACAAATCCAATTATTCACAAATAGCTTGAATGAACACAACTAGTCCAAGTATTCATAAATACAAATGGATCAAACAAAAGCAAAAAGGCTAACATAATGAACATGACTAATTCATGAATTCATCTTTATCACAACACTAGTGAGTGAGTGATCTTCTCATTGGACAAGGTAAAGGAGGGGATCAAGAGGATAATCATATGTAAACATACTTAACACATTAAGTGATCATTTACTAATGATTATGCTATAGAAAAGAGAAAGGGGCTGAGAAAAACGTCCAAGAGGGTTATTGGAAAATGAGATTTGATCCACTATTTATAGAAGACAAAGTGTAACGGCTAGCTGGGCACGAATCCTTATCTAGCCCAGCGGTTCTATATCGCTAAGGAACCGCCTAGCTACTTAAGGTACCGCCCAGTAGAGTCCGCTCCCTTTTTTGTCTTTTAGTGGGGTAGGATTATCTAAGGTTTTTTAAACCTTCAAAGGATATTCTTATGGCATATGGAATATGCCATTTTCAAATTTACATTTTCCATTTTAATAAAACATTTTCTTAAAAAGAAAGTTTATTAAAAAAGCTTTTGTCATATTAACAAAAGTGAGTTTAAGGATAATCACTTTGATGATCACTAAGTATGATTAAGAAAAGTTAGTGATATGATTATTACCTTGATGATAGTGTTAGTTATATAATTCGTTTTGTGTTTTATACTAAATGTGTTGTATTGTTTGTTGTGATCAAAACTAAGAAAGATTAGTTAACACTAATAATGTTTTTAGGCATCACTTGCATTAACAAAAAGTACACGCTGTTTTCCCCTACCTAGACAACCCCGTTTTCGACGAAACTTGGTGAAAAACTCATTTAATATCTGTAGAAGACTCAGTTCAAATTTCATTCAATGATTCACATTTTAGACCCACCTGCTCAACACATCTTTAGACTTTAAAAACCGGACAGTTTTGCACACTTGCATCGTAAAATCATTTTAACCTTGTTAAAGATTTTTATTTACAAAATTGCCACTTGACTTTGAAAATAGACTCAAAATGCTAAGTTTATAACTTAACAAA